>OY804592.1:25093022-26521949 GCA_963680895.1 Fragum sueziense
GGAGGAAGGGGCTTATCAGACTAAGAGAAATCATAAGAAAATTCTTTTAAAATAAACCATTAGGCCAATTTTATTCAAACTTGACAGGAAACTTCCTTGAGTGACTCTTTTCAAAATGTGTTCACAATTTTTTACATTTGTCAAAAAATGTCGCCGTGGCAGGGAGAAAGGGGCTTAATAGACTTAGAGAAATCATAAAAAAATTCTTTAAAAATCAACTGTTGGGCCAATTTGAACCAGACTTGCAGGAATGTGCTTTGATTCATTCTTTTTAAAATTTGCTCACAATTTTTACATTTGTCAAATAAGTGGGCGTGACAGGGAGGAAGGGGATTATCGGACTTAAAGAAATCATAAGAAAAAATCATAAGAAAATTCTTTAAAAATCAACCAGTGTGCCCAATTGAACAAAACTATGCAGGCATGTGCCTTGAGTCATTCTTTTTAATATTTGTTCAGAAATTTTTACATATGTCAAAAAATGTGGCCGTGGTAGGGAGAAAGGGGCTTATCAGACTTAAAGAAATCATAAGAAAATTATTTTAAAAATCAAATATTTGGCCAATTTGAACCAGACTTTGCAAGATTTTTTTTTTTGAGTCTCTCTTCAAAATTTTTCACAAATTTTTGCATTTGTCAAAAAATGTGGGCGTGGCAGGGAGGAAGGGGCTTATCAGACTAAGAGAAATCATAAGAAAATTCTTTTAAAATAAACAATTTGGTCAATTTTATTCAAACTTGACAGGAAACTTCCTTGAGTGACTCTTTTCAAAATGTGTTCACAATTTTTTACATTTTTTAAAATATGTGGACATGGCAGGGAGGAAGGGGCTTACTTAGAGAAATCTTAAGAAAATTCAGAAACGGAAAAAACATAAAATAATTCGGTAAAGATAAACCAATGGGCCAATTCAAACCAAACATGTCAGAAACTTCCCCTTTGTGATCCTTTTCAAGATTTGGCTGTGTAAAAATTACAAGAAATCATGGGATAGTTCTTCCATTTTAACCAGTGAAGCGATTCAGGCCCTCTTGTGCTTCTTGTTGTTTTTAGCTCACCTGAGCACAAAGTCCTCAAAGTGAGGTATTGTGATCGGTCGTTGTCCGTCGTCCGTCCGGTCGTCCGGCCGTCCGGCCGTCCGTCCACAATTTCTTTAAAGATCTTCTCCTCCCAAACCAGTAGGCCAATCTTCATGAAACTTCACATGAATGATCCTTGGCTAAAGGGCTTTCAAAATTGTTAAAAGAATTTGATTCCATCAAAGACTCTGGCTGCCGCGGCATGAGAAAAGGGGAAAATAGCCAAATCTTCTAAAAATCTTCTCCTCCTAAACCAGTTGGCCAATATTCAAGAAACTTCACATGAATGATTCTTGGGTGAATGGCTTTCAAAGTTGTTAAAAGAATTTAATTCCGTTAAAGACTGTGGCTGCCGCGGCATGAGAAAAAGGGAAAATAGCCAAATCTTTCAAAAAAAATTCTTCTGCCAATCCAGTTGGCTAATATTCTAGAAACTTCACATGAATGATCCTTGGCTGAAGGGCTTTCAAAGTTGTTAAAAGAATTTGATTCCATCAAAGCCTCTGGCTGCCGCGGCATAAGAAAAGGGGAAAATAGCCAAATCTTTTAAAAATGTTCTTCTGCCAAACCAGTAGGCCAATATTCTTGAAACTTCACATGAATGATCCTTTGTTGAAATGGTTTCAAAGTTGTTAGAAGAATTTGATTAATATTTAAACTATAAGTGCAGCAGCATCAGAAAAAGGGCACAAGAGCAAAAACTATTAAAAAGGCTGAATTTGTGTTACATTCATTTGAATAACTCAGGAAAAAGGACTTCATTGAAACATTTTGGTCAGTGTTTAATTTCAACAAAACAAAATGTTTCAGGTGAGTGACCCAGGGCCATCTTGTTTTTTTTTTTTTTTTTTTGGTTTTTGCCTACTCCTCATATAGTCCATGAGCCAGGACCCGAATTTTGGCCAATTATTACCACTCGGAGGGAGTAAATCTTTTTGCACTTTTTGGTTAGTCTGACATCTATACTTCATGTTTCAGTATGATAGCAATGCCAGAATGGTAGCTTATGCCTCGAAAAAACCCTTGTTTTCAGAGGTACCCTTTACTCACATATTTTTCTTCTGATTTCTGACGAAATAAAATATGCATTGGTTCAGCCCCGAACATTACTCATTTTGCAAAATTCCTGGCTTATAAATGGGATAAAGGATAGGACAGCACATCGAGAAGGTTTACAGTGGTCTAAACTGTCATTTATTGCATTCTGTTAGTGTACGCATAGAACCTCGTACTTGGACTCGAGTTCTAAGGGAAAATTGGCAAATAATAGTGCTTTTTAGACAAACAAAGCCATTTTTAAATCTGTTTGCACTCTTTTATTTGCCTTATATCTACGGCAGTGTCTCGCTATGATATCAATGTCAGTATGGTAGATTATGCCCCAGAAAACACTTGTTTTAAATGGTACCCTTTACTCACAAAATTTTCTTCTGTCCTCTTGTGAAACAAAACATGCATTGGTTTAGCCCTGAACATTACTACTTTTGCAAAGCTCTTGATTATAAATTGTGATAAAGGATGGGGTAATGCAATGAGAAGTTTAGCAGTAGTCTAAATTGACATTTATTTAATGCATTTTGTGTACGCAGAGAACTAGTTACTTGGGACTCAAATTCCCAGGGAGAAAGCAAATAATCACGCACATTGATCAAATTAAGCCGGTTTTGTATCTTTTTGCCATTTCTGAATTGTCTGTTATCAAAGGACATTGTTTTCTCGTTTTATCAATGTCAGAATGGTAGCTAATACCCCACTTATATTTAGGGGTTCACTTTACTCACACGTTTTTCCTTTGATCTCTAATGAAACAAAACAAGCTTAAGTTTGACCCTTTATACTAAATCTCTTGCAAAATTCTTGATTTTTAATTAACATAAGGACTGGAGAAGCATATTTAGAAGTTTTACATTTGTCTTAAATGCCATTTGTTGTGTGATTCTAGTGTACACAGAGAACTATTACTTACAATTGAATTTTCAGAGAAAGAAACAACAAAGAATATTACTTTTTGAACAAGTTAAGCAAGATTTGTTATCAAAATGAATTTTAAATTAGCACAATTATCAGATTATATTATATGAGCATGATTTTCGTGTCCAGCTAGTTTTGGTTACATAATAAACCATTTGGTATCCAACAAATAATGCTTTTACACGTTTTGTTGATCACAAAATTTACATTTTTTGTAAATACAATAAATGAAAATTCTGCAGTCTACAAAACGTCTAAAATGCATCATTTATCAGATACCAAGGCCCGGTTGTATAAACATTGGTTAGCGCTAACTAAATGGTTACTAGTAAATATCTGTTTTGGTTAAAATTAACTGTGTTGTCAAAACAGGTATTCAACCACTAGTTAGCGCTAATCGAAGTTTATACAACGCGTCCAAAGTGGTTTGTGATGTAACCAAAAATGGCTTGATACGAAAATAATACTGACTTTGTTGGCATAGTTTCTTTAATCACCACAGATCAGTAATAAAAAAAACATAATACCATAAGTAAAAGTAAATTCTTCATTTAATGTTAGATTACTTCAAATAACGAAAGCATACACAGTACAAATATCAATACCAACTACTGGTTCATGCTAAATACTAGTACGTAGAGACCCATGTATTATTTGAAAGAGTACACAGAAAAGCTAATTCCTCATGAAATAGAATAAGACAGAGGGAGGGGGAAATAATTTAATTGTGAAACTAAATTAGTTGGAGCGAATGGCATTGTGAGATTTTTTGATGAATTCTTTCTGACAGATAGCCTGTGCCAAAACAATATAGATTTGGTGTTTAACGTAACTCGGTGGATAATCTATAAGTGTATTAAACAAAGAGTCAATACGGCTATATCGTGTACATGATTTCTATGGAGAAATACGATTGTGATGCTTCTATAAAATATATTTCAATGGAAAAATATAACCTATCCAAACAATGGGTTCCCCTAAAAAGCCCCCTCCCTCTTTTGTCTTAAAATTCAATATTTGCAGTGGAAGGATAGACAAAGTGCTCTCATGGTATATTTGTATTGTATTTGTACAATGCATACAAACACCATATCATAACACATTATGAAAAATACCTTAGTTAATGTATTTACAAGCAGTTCACTTGCTTTTCCTGTTTTATCTATTTGGGAAGAAAAAACTTTCTATCTGAATCTTGAAATTAAGGCGAGAGTGATTACACCAATTGTTTCGCAAGGTATCCTTTGAACTATACAGCACATGCAATGTATGGAAAATTGGAAATTGTGTTTGTCATTTTGTCACGTATTAACATGCTAAATTATATAACTTTTGGGACTTTGTAATTCTGATGTTAACACGGATAAATATATTTGCTATGTGTTATTTAATTCAATTTCATATTCGTGTGTACATATGGTCTAATTATACACTGCACTTGACTTCATTATACGAAATGGTTTGAGGAAAAGGAAACAACACAAACAACACGGCTACAGTACTGCCAAGCATCTTTGCGGAAAGAAAAATGTTACAAAATAGCTTTTTGAAGCCAAACTGTCCTGGAACTGATCAATGACAAAGAAATAAAACCTTGTAACAGTTGCGTACATAGTTAAATGAAGCTGGTTGCTATTTGACGTAATATACTAATCCAGCAATGTATGACATTCTATAGTTAAATGGAATTACTAAAGAATAAAAACAAAAAATGACGTTAAAATAAACGATAAAGCTTAACTTAGAATATGTTATACCAATTAAGCAGATGCTAGAAAACAAAATGATATTTACAATACAACATAACAATGTCAAATTGAATCATGGAAAGTTAAAACGGACCGTTAAGAAAGCAAGAGTCGCTACACGGGTTTCTCTACAGTGTATATCTAATGAAAAAAATGATATGAAGTAAAAGAAATGATACAAAGAAAGCAATGCTGATGTTTTGCATTCGAAGCAAACTATTGAAATGCAGTATCAGGACATTTGGCAGCAATTACAACCTTTGATTTTACTATCACACATGATCAACCCTTCCAAATAAAAAAACTTAAGGCTACCCATGCATTAGTTCATATAATAAGACAATATAAAGTCACCTATGTAAAGCATTGGAACGATTGGTATTCTTGAAAAAAGCTTCATGTTGTTGATTATTTAGACGAGTACAATCAAAGACATGTTGATATAACGAGGAGCGGAAATGTCGTCTGAAATACATGGCAATGAAATACTTTCGTCATTCCTCAGCACTTGATAGTTATTGCTATCAGGAATATTAAGTGCTTGCGAGAATTCTTTTATCCCACCATTCATTTCTTTGTAAAGTTTCTTACTTGTAGACGGATAAAACCAAATTACTATTGGTCTTAGTTTCATTTATGATAGCATATGTTCATTCATACATAGTTCTAAGCGTTCAAAGTACACAATCAGCAAATCTGTCTATAATCCCGTTTACCAAAGCTATACGGATATTTACTAGAGAGAGCACATCACTCTAATTAAGTTAAATCGTTTGAAAAAGAATAGCAGATTTAGACTGTACCTGGGAAAGACCTTTTGAAGCATTCAAAAAGTTTTTTTTTAAATTATATGTGGTTATATTCACTGTATGAATAAACTTTTATTTGGAGTTGGAACCAAAAATCAGAATTGTTTTCCCCGCGATTTTCAGGGTTGATGTAAGTATATGCACAAGTCCGTACACTCACCTGATATTGTCGACATGTCAACGTTATCAAATGAGCCAGAAACATAAAACGCTGGCGAGTTTTTCTCATTTCATTTTCTTGTTATCGTGCAAAAATTACTTTATTATGCAACACTTGATAAAAACTACCAAGTCGAAATGCTTTTTGAAGAATAAAAAAAAGAATCATGTTGAAGTTTATTTCAGTACTAATTTAAATAATGCGTCTCAATTTAGAATTTATATACATGTCTTTAGGTTAACTCACTCGTATTGGAATATATAGTTATACATGAAACTGGGGGACAACGAAAGGCCTTTCATTCTTTCTTTGTCCCCGTCCCCTTATAATGTAAATCATACAATTAGCGATAACATGAATACGAGGGCAATTCTACAAAAATTCTTAAGGAGGTTTTTCAATAATACGTGCGTAGATATGATAAATCTACTCGTAGATTTACATGAATGCTTTATCATGCAGAAGGAGCAGTCCTACCATTAGTATAAAACTATTTTGTAATCTCTTTGCTGTGAATATTTTTGTGGTGATGGTAATAATTAATATTAATATGAAACAGAGGGTAGATTGGAGCGATATTTGGTTTCTAAGATTTCAGACTGCAGACAGTTTAAAGGCTGTGTTGATGAAGAGATTTTATCTGTGCTATTTTTAAAAATCCATGCCAAATCAATATAACAGACAAAAAGATAACATATTTTATCTGTTCAAGTCAAACACGTACTATACATACTAAAGGCTTGTCAGTGATAATAAATGTGTTAAATTCATTAACAGGTACCTCAAAAGTCAACGACTATTTTGAAACAACCTACAATAGATACCACTCACACTATTACTATAGATCGTATGCTATAATTAATGTAGGAAGAGCTGAGATGACAATAATTTACTTACAGACAGATAGAGAGACATGTAGATGGGCGGCGCTTTGATACAATGTAATACGACCATTGCGCTTAAAAACTGCTCTTCTTTTCACATGTCCAGACAATAAATAATACATCTACGAACAATCTTTTTAAAATATACAATACGTTTCTTTGTTTTTGTAATGTTTTTGTGGTTTTTGCACCAAATCATAAACAACGTCATATAATCAAGACAAATTAGAAATAGACGGTTCGTAGATTAAACAAGGAAATGTATTCTCTGCGTACACTCTAAATATCTTTTTTTTTTCACTTCCAAACCTTAATCTTATTCTTGAAAAATGAAAAAATACCCATTTTACAGTATTCTAATCTTTTAAGAAAAAGATGTTATATCTGCGTAAGAATACGCTCATACTTAGTGTGTCCAGATGATATAAATGTGAAAAAACGTATTTACAAATCATCAAATAATTATATCAACACAGGCTATAATTCAAAGCAAAGGACACTTATTAATGCCCATTTATATTAAAAGAATGATGTTTTATGCATAAACTTAGAAATTAATCTACGAGGTTTTTAGTATATATAATGCACAATTATGAGCTTAAATATAGGTTAGTGTATTGTATAAGATTTTGTCGCCTTGTATTTACACTAGAATTATCAACACGAAAATCTATTAATTTGGTTGCGAACGACATTGTTCGTAATTGTATGATATCTGTTTCATTACAAATATATGATTTTCTAGTGTAGAACTTCTAATTTATACATGTATTAAATTAGTTGTTCAGTGTTAAATTAAGTTAAAATAAACGTGCATGTGATTTAAGTTTTGTTTAGTAATGTAAAATCCCATTTTGACTGAATTCTTAATATTTGTACACAAAACGACCACCTAATGCTTTATACAAAGTTTTGGAATAAATTGGGAACACTGACAATGTATAAGGACCAGCTTAAACAGCTTGAAACACTGAGAATCCGTATTCAAATGTAGGTACGAACATTTCAGGGTACGAATCGGCCATATTTTCTTCGGTCTCTCGGGACTCTTTCCAAGGTTTTTGTGCCATGAATCGGGCTTGAATCAATTACTAGACATCACAAATTATATTTGTGAGTCCTAATATGTAGCATGATGCATTTTGGCTTCCGAAAAGTGAAAAGTTGTCAAACAAAAATGCGTGTATTACGTTCGACGAAGGGGCCGGTATATTGTTTTCTGAATTATAGTCTAGAAAGACCAAATAACTGAGTTTTAATAAAATGAGACTGAAACTAAGTTCCCAAAGATTGTTTAGACATAGAACAAATTCACGAACAACGTTTTAATTTATCATACAAGTCCGAAAGAAATCGCATCAACTTTTTCATTTGTGACAAGGTAGAAATGGGGTGGGTTCAGAAAGTGGTGATTTTCTCGGCATAAGCTACCAATTTCGGACTGCTATCATACCAATTAGTTAACCACACGTATCAAACTACTCAGAAAGAGCAAAAAGGATTACTCCCTCCAAGTGGTAATAAAAAGTTGTCTGGCTCATGGACTAATACAATTTAGAAACATTTTCACAAAAATTGTATAGAATATTTCCCGGAAATCTGAGCAATTATTAGCTATTGTCTATTAGCTTTGTATTGTTATTGGCTATTGTCATGGCGGTGTATCCGTCGTGTGTGCGTCCGACCGCGCGTACGTCCGTCCGTTAACTTTCTTTTAAAAAATCTTCTTCTCAAAAACTACTTAATGGATTTCAATCAAACTTCACAAGAATGATCCTTGGGTGACTTTTTCTCAGATTCCTGAATTCTGATTGAAGAAGAGAGGCTGGAGTTATCTGTCCTTGAATGTCAAAAATGGCCATTTTGACTTTGTTTTCACTGTAGCAACTACAAATATTGACAAATCAAGACTAACTTGGGCAGAATGTTGGTGACTTTACGGTCTTGTCTGGGTATAATTTTCAACCTGATCTAAATTTTACGTCATGAGTTATGTGCCTCGGTAAAATTATCAGTTTGATCTAAATTTTATATCATGAGTTATGTGCCCTTGAAATTGACAAAATTGCCATTTTAGGCTTTATTTTGACTTTGTTTTCACTCTAGCAACTACAAATATTGATATATCGAGACATAAATTGGATGGAATGTTGGTGACCATAAGATCTTAAGATCATAAGAATTTTATGTCATGAGTTAAAATCCCTTGAAATTGACAAAATTGCCATTCTCTGCTTTATTTTGACTTTGTTTTCACTCTAGCAACTACAAAAATGAACTAATCAAGACAAAACTTGGACAGAATGTTGATAAATATAATATCTTGCCAGAGTGTAGTTTTCATTGTGATCTGAATTTTATATCATGAGTTATGTGCCCTTGAAATTGACAAAATTACCGTTTTCGGCTTTATTCTGATTTTGTTTTCACTCTAGCAACTACAAATATAGACCAACCAAGAAAAAACTTTAACAGAATCTTACTGACCATATTAAGATCTTACATGCTTGTATTTTTCACCTTGATCTGAATCTTAAATATAGAGTTATGTGCACTTGAATATGATAGAATAGCTGTTTTCGACTTTATTTTCACCATTTTTACATCCACAAAAAATTATCAAGCATGTTAAAACATTAATAACATATTGGTGAAGTTAAGATCTTGTTAAGATCTAAGCTTGATAAAAATATAACATCCTGAGTTATGTGCACTTGAATTTGACAAAATAGCCAACTGTGTCTTTGAATTCACTCTCCCCTGAGTTATCTAGCGTGGCTCACTTTAAATCGAGACTTTTAAATCATTGTTTTAAATGCAGTCATACATTTGCTTGTAGCATAGCCTGAACTTTTGGAATTGCATTCAACAAGACAAACAATTCGGGCATGTGGAGCGCTTACAGACAACCAGGGCTGTTTAGTTTCCGTCGTTTCTGAAACGGGCGATATTGTATCTAACGTAACTTTAAAAATGCTCGGACTTACGGACGTCACGGAATAAGTAGATATAGGAAGTGCATTACCCAGGTCTTACCTTTAGGTGTCTGCATGATAATGTTGAAAAGGACATTTATTCTTGGAAAGTATTATCTGTCCAATTGAATAGTTATAAACCTCCAAAATGCAATAATCAAATCACGAGAGGGAATCATGTGACATACATGTAATTTCAATATTTATGCCCCCTTTCGATGAAAATGGGGGTATATTGTTTTGCAAGTGTCGGTCGGTCGGTCGATATGTCGGTCGGTTGGTCGGTCGGTCGGTCGGTCGGTCTGTCCGTAGACCAAACCTTGTCCGGATCATAACTCGAAAAGTATTTCTTTGAGTTATTGCCCTTTGTTGATTTTCAAACTTGATTCTTGTCCGGAGCATAACTCGAAAATTATTAAAGGTTGAATCATGAAACTTTACAGGTGGATAGATCTCATTTTGGAGAGGTGCAGTGCACAAGAACCGTAACTCTGCAGATCATTTTTTTTGAGTTATTGCCCTTTGTTGATTTTATAACTCGATTCTTGTCCAGCGCATAACTCAAAAAGTATGTAACTTAGAATCATGAAACTTAACAGGTGGATAGAACTCATTATAGAGAGGTGCAGTGCACAAGAACCGTAACTCTGGCGATCATTTTTTGGGGATATTGCCCTTTGTTGATTTTATAACTTGATTCTTGTCCGGCGCAGAACTCAAAAAGTATGTAAGGTAGAATCATAAACTTTACAGGTGAATAGATCTGATTATGGAGATGTGCAGTGCACAAGAACCGTAACTCTGCCGATCAAATTTTTGGAGTTATTGCCATTTGTTGATTTTCAAATTTGATTCTTGTCCGGAGCATAACTCGAAAAGTATGTTAGGTAGAATCATGAAACTTTACAGGTGGATAGATCTCATTTTGGAGAGGTGCAGTGCACAAGAACCGTAACTCTGTCGATCATTTTTGGGGGTTATTGCGCTTTGTTGATTTTATAACTTGATTCGGGTCCGGAGCACAACTCAAAAAGTATGTAAGGTAGAATAATGAAACTTTACAGGTGGATAGATTTCATTATGGAGAGGTGCAGTGCACAAGAACAATAACCTTGCTGATCAAATTCTTGGAGTTATTACCCTTTGTTGATTTTTACACTTAATTCTTAACCTTGCCTATATCTCATGTCGTTTTACACATACAGCCTTGATATCTCACACATAGATACCTCCTATCAACATCGTTCACATTTGACTATGACCTTAGACCTTGTGACCTTGACCTTGGAGTTTGACCTACTTTAAAAAAAATAAACGTGGCATATATCTCATGTCCTATTACACATACAGCCTTGGTATTTCACACATAGACACCTCCTACCAAGACCTTTCACAATTGACCATGACCTTGGACCTTGTGGCCTTGACCTTAAAGTTTGACCTCCTTTTTAAAAACTTTAACCTGGCCGATATATCATGTCCTTGTACACATACAGCCTTGATATTTGACACATGGAAACCTTCTACCAAGACCTATCACATATGACTATGACCTTGGACCTTGTGACCCTGACCTTGGAGTTTGACCTACTTTTAAAAAAAAATAAACTGGGTCTATATCTCATGTGCTATTACACATACAGTCTTGATTTTTGACACATAGACACGTCCTACCAAGATCTTTCACATTTGACCGTGACCTTGGACCTGTGTCCTTGACCTTGGAGTCTGATCTACTTTTTAAAAACTTTAACCTGGCCGATATATCATGTCCTTTTACACATACAGCCTTGATATTTGACACATGGAAACCTCCGACCAAGACCTATGACATATGACTATGACCTTGGACCTTGTGACTCTGACCTTGGAGTTTGATCTACTTTTTAAAAAAATAAACTGGGCCTATATCTCATGTTCTATTACGCATACAGCCTTGATATTTCACACATGGACACATCCTACCAAGACCTTTTACATTTGACCATGACATTGGACCTTGTGACCTTGACCTTGGACTTTTACCTACTTTTAATTTTTTTTAACCTAGCCAATATATCATGTCCTTTTACACATACAGCCTTGATATTTGACACATGGACACCTACGACCAAGACCTTTCACATTTAACCATGACCTTGTGACCTTGACCTTGGTGTTTGACCTTCTTTTATGTTACATTAACCTGGCCTATAGTTCATGTCATATTACACATACAGCCTTGATATTTCACACATGGTCACTTCCAACCAAGACCTTTCACTTTTGACCACGAACTTGGACCTTGACCTTGGAGTTTGACCTACTTTTAAAAAACTTAAACTAGGCCTATATCTCATGTCCTGTTACCTATACAGTCTTTTCACATTTGACCATGACCTTGGCCTGTGTGACCTTGACCTTTGATTTTACATACTTTTAGAAATCTTTAACCGATCCTTTATTTTATGTCCTATTACACCTACATCCTTGATATTTCACACATAGACACCTCCTACCAAGACCTTTCACATTAGACTTTGATCTTGAATATTGCAACCTTGACCTTTGAATTTGACCTACTTTTAAAAAACTTAAACCATGCATATTTATCATGTCCTTTTACACCTTTCACATTTGACCATGACCTTGGCATTTGGCCTACTTTTGAAAACTTTAACCTGGCCTATATTTCATTTACTTTTACATATACAGCCTTGATATTTCACACATAGACACCTCCTACCAAGACCTTTCATATTTGACCATGACCTTGGACCTTGTTAACTTGACCATTGACTTCTTCTTCTTCTTCTTCTTCTTCTTCTTCTTCTTCTTCTTCTTCTTCTTCTTCTTCTTCTTCTTCTTCTTCTTCTTCTTCTTCTTCTTCTTCTTCTTCTTCTTCTTCTTCTTCTTTGAAAATTTCGGCGCTATATTTCGCATAAACCCACTGTTTAGATATGGGATCACCCTAGAAATTGATTGTTTTGAAAGGGTTAAAAAACAAACTTGCGAATGATCTGTCATGTTTCGACAGATGGGCGCACATTACACGGTATAAAAAGCATTCGTTTTTGTTTTTTATCAATATTCAACCGTTTGATTTTCTGTCAGAACAAATAATTGTTGCTAAACATTAAATATTTATTATGCATATTTTTCTTGAGAATTTTGTTAAGGAAAGATTTTTTTACTCCAAATGTGGTACATATTCTAATATGAAATACGATTTCTATTTTTAGAGAAGATATCCGGACAGCCAGCATAGTAGCGTCAGATCCCGATGGTGTAGACTGTCTGGTAATAGACAGAGAGTAAGTAAAACTTACTTATTTATCAATATGTTATGCTAGCAATCTGAATGAATCCAGAGGACATTATTTCACAATGTTACATCTGAAGATCACGATTAGGGGTCATCTTCTGTGACCTTGGAATTTCCTTTTTTTTCTTTTTCACACCAACCAATCAAAACGCTCGTTGGAAACGCAAGTCTGTTGTCCCTGACAACACCACCAAAATGGCTGCGGTTGATAGACACGCGCTTGACACCGAGCAAAGAGCAAAGTCCGTTAGTTTTGATAGCAAAGATATGGCATTTATTAATGGAATAGATAGTTTTCTATATTTTTGACACTGTCAGTGACATTTTTTACGATCGTTGCGCTAACCCGAAGTAAAGCAGTGTGTAATTTTGAACATATAATTTATCATAAACTATACATGTATAATGACAATTGGTATGCTTTCAATGTAGTGGTCAGATTAGCTCACTTGGTAGAGCTGCCGACTTGGATACCAGAGAATACAAGATCGAACCATGCGCCGACTTCATCTGTTTGTCCCCCTATTTTTTGTTTTTTTAATTACATTTTTCCATACTAAATTATTCTAGAAATTGCAAAAACGAAATAAAAATACAATTACAAATTATGTTTTTATATCCGCGATTTCTAGAATCGTTTAGTTTGAAAATATAAAATACGTAGTAGGAAAAAATATCAAACGAAAGTGGGAATCGATCCCTGGTCGTCAGGTTCATGGGTCGGACGCTTTACCGACTGAGCTAATCGGGAAACGAAATCACAATGATTCAAATTGTCATTATATAGTTTATACGTTCATAAGTTAACATCGCTTTATTTCGGGTTAGCGTGGTGATCGTATGAGGCTATTAGTGCCAGTGTTTGGAATATACGGAAAACCATCTACTTCATAAATGCCATATTATTATATCTTTGCTCTCAAAATTAACGGCCTTTGGTCTTGTCTTTGTAGTGAAATCACCTCACTGGAGGCGGCCATGGCTACTAATCTTGTTATCGTTAGAAACGGAAGTGTAGTGCGCATACCCATGCGCATGCGTAATTTCTAATAACTTTTCCAAAGTTATAATCTGATTGGTCCAAAGAAAGGTCACAGAAGATGACCCCTAACAGGTGGTCGTTAGATGTTACTGAAAGATAACTGAAAGATAGTATCTAAATTAATTTAGATTGGTTATGCTAGGTTCCCAAAGCAAATCTACCTGATCATTTAAAATTCGTGTATCAATCCCGACCAAATCACCGATTTCTAGCCGTCCAAACCCGATCTCCACAGTCGATTTGATCGAACGAGAGATTCAGTTGATTGGGATGCGGTCAGAAACCAATCGAGTACAAGTCGATGTGATCGACTGCCGGTCGGGTAAGAAATCATCTCGATCACTCTCGATCTCCAAAGACGAATGATTCTATATTAAGTCTATCTTCTACCCGATCAATACACGATCGCTTCCATATCAATTTCCTACTCGATCACACAAGCCCGACCAATGCAGAACAAGCTCAATCACTCCCCACTACCCATGCCGAACCAGCTGGATCTGAACTGAAACTAGACTTATGAAAAATAGCCCAATGTGTATTCATATAAGTGAAAATGTGCGGGAAGACATCTTCATTTCGAAATGGGGTTTTGTCAACATTGTCATCCAAGCTTAAAAAACAGATGCAGACGGTATTTGATAGGACCAAATGGACCTAATGAGAAATACTCCTAGATATTCCTATCCGGGTTGATACTAGTAAATTCATAGGATATTCATGTAATATTGATTTACCTGTTTGTACATGTATGTTCGAGAATAAAATCTTTGGCCTCTTAAGCATTTTAATACATTAAAATAACCAATCTTGGCATCAAAACATACTTTAAACAAGAGGCCCAAGATGGTTTGAATCTCTCCATTGGCTGGAGTAAAAGAGTAATCTCATGATTTCTTGTAAGCGTCGCACTGTCAAATCTTGAAAAGGGTCACACAAGAAACATGTCTGCTAAGTTTTGTCTGAATTGGCCCAATTGTTTATTTTTAAAGAATTATTTCATGGTTTGTCCAATTCTGAAAAGAAATACCCTGCCACATCCACATTTATAGACCAATCAAAATTTCACAAACAATTTAAGTAAAGGGCCACCCAAGGAACATTACTTCAAAAATTGGTCTACATTGGCCCGTTGGTTGATTTAAATGGAAGTATTTTCTGATTTCTCCAATTCTGATAAGCCCGCCCTGCCCCGCCCACATTTTTGGACCTATCACAATTTGACTGACAGTTTAGGTAAAGAAGCATCCAAGGTACATTTCTGCCAAGATTAGTCAAAATTGGCTGAATGGTTGATTTTTAAAGAATTAATTTGCGATTTTTCTAAGTCTTATAAGACCGCCCTGCCACGTCCACATTTATGGTTCAATCAAATTTCCCAGACAATTTAAGTGAAGAGTCACCCAAGGTACATTTCTGCCAAGTTTGGTCAAAATTGGCCATATTTTTGGATCAATTAAAACTCTTTGAACAATTTAAGTAACCCAGTTACACATACGATGAGACTTAAATCGGTTCTGAATCGGTGAAATATTTCTCTCATATGATCGGTTGTCATCGGTGTCGACATTTCGGATTTTATGTGTAACAGGGTATAGGCGATAAATAGCTTATTGATCGGTAAAATACAAAGTAGATCGATTGTCCGTAGGCTACAAATAGCCAGTAGGAGCTTGGTCGGTGATGATCGCTTATTTGCTTAATTTACCATCGGCTGTCGTCGCTTTTACAACGGTTGTCAATCGGGCAGTCGGTGATTGGTCGGTGTTCGACCAGAGGTCTATCGCTTTCCATCGGATACAACCGGTGTCCGTATGTGTTCACCGGTCAAAGATCGGTGATATCGGTGATGAATAGCTGGCAAATCTTTGTTCAGCAGACTGCCGTCATTTTTTTTCATTAAAATGATATATAAGCGATGAAACCCGATCAGTTGGTAGCGCATCTGACCCTCATGCGAGAGGTCCCGGGTTCGATACCCGGCCGCGGCTAATACCCTTTCTGACAAAATTGTCACCCACCAATGGGTTTGAAATCGTTAACCTAAGTGGGCGAGCAGCTGGAGGCTTGGTAAGGGTGTTGTGGTAGTACTGGTTTGAGAAACAACAGGAATCCATGGGTAGGTGCTCCAGCCGCCGCGATATGACCCTGGTAGTTGAAAACGGCGTAAAACCCCAATAAAACTCAAAAACTCTCTTAAACCTCGGACATGACATTCACTTGGGCCCCCCCGAGGCGGAAATGGTCGCCGCTGTAGGAGACAAAGAAGATGGTGGACGAAGCAATGGCTAACGCCAGAAAGAACTTCAGTTTGGGCAATACAGTACTATCCTAGCCGAACTTAGAGAGTGTGACATCAGTGCGTTCCAAAACTATATGAGGTAGAATCCCCATAATGCGCCATTTTGGAATATAAGACACCAAAGGACATGTAATAATTTTTCAGTTACAAATTTTACTTTTAGTCTGAAAGTACATGTTATCGTATGAAAATATTCGCGACAAGGTATACAGACGGTCGTGAAAAAAAAAATTATTTCCTATCAAATTCCTCATTTTCACGTAAGGTAGGTTCACACTAACGAATTTTTCTTACGAATCCTTACGAATTGGACATTCGTAGGCCATCCGTGAACTTTCGTAAACAATACGCTGGCATCCGTAAATAACTCGTAAGTATAAAATGCTTTATTTCTCAATGTCAGCTGCTTGATGATGATATAGAGATTATATCTTATTATTTACAACCAAAATAATAATAGACATAGTAAAGAAATCGTGCATATTCACAGATTTCGTTTTGAGTGGCCCATTCGGAAAGTCCTATCGTATATAACCGCAAGTATTCGTAAACAACTCTTATGCATTCGTAAACAACTCGCAATTAATCGGGGATATTCTTAATGATTCGTGCTCATACGGTGACATTTTTTGACATGTGAAAAATGTTCTCACGGATGTCCACGAATTAAATGTTCCGTTATTCAATCGTAAATGACTCTTAGTTAATCGCAAATCACCCGTAAGTGATTCACGAATATAATACGGCAAGTTTACGAATATGAACGAGTCGGGATATTTAAAAAATGGCAATTATGATATGAGATTCCGAGAATGATACTTAAACAGATCAGGTTCCACAAAGGGCCTGATGAGGGTTATGTTTGATGGAGAAGCTGCAAGAGGACAGTGTGGGTCCTGGCCAGACCTTGTGTATATGCAGAGGCTTAAGATGATAAATATCTCACATTATATAAGTACACTTTTTCGAAATCATTGCTCATATTATACTATACTTCGATTCAAAATTGATGACAAATGTAATCTATGATAGAGGAAATACTATTTGATGTTTCGCTAAACGTCAAACGATTTCCAATTGGATTTGCAATAAAATGAGGACTAAGAGCCATTTTTTCAATGTGTTTATATGCACTGGGTCATTTTTTCTATCCCATCACAAAAATTGACTATAAGTCCTTCAAACGTTGTTCGATGTTCAAGAAAAATTGATTTATTATCCACGAATATAAGATTGAAAAACGAAAAAAAGTAAATGTGCATCGGAGAACAACTTTGAATATAGCATTCATAAATATATGTGTGTGGTCATAAATGACCCAATACGGTAGTATGAGGGTTATTCCGGTAGAAGCACTTAAGTTTTCTTTCCCAAACGTCAAGATTTTTTGTTGTTTCGATTTGAAAGGAGTTACAGACAAAACAATTATTGATGTAAGAAGTGTAAACTTTGTATGTTATTGAATAGAAAATTCTGATTCAACATAAAGAATTACATTGCTGATTATCAGCAATTTATTCTTTTCTCTCAATATTTTCCCAAACCATGGGACGTCAAAACTAGGTCTTGTTTGGGAATGGGCTAATGGTTTTGAAGAAATTGTTGGTACAACCCAAGCTTATTTCGTTCGCAAGTCATATCGTCTTGTCGAATGTCAGATTTTCTAAAACGAGGTTTCTTTCTTACAACAACAACAACAAAATGATAACAAAAGACTCGTAAACATTCGTAACTACGAGGGACGGTCGGAAAGTAGTTGGACTTTTCGTGCTGCTGTCTCTCCATTTGCAGCTGTATAAACACATTATATATTGGTGAAATTTACATCCATTTGCCAATAATGTGGTCAGTTTATTTTCAAAGAAAGTTGAATATATGCAATATTCTGTCCACTTATATGTGATAGGGGTTTATGTACCATATGCTATTTGTTAGAGGAACAACAAGGGTAACCAAAACAAAAGAACAGTCTAGTCATTTTAATCGCGAAGAATGTAAGTTTTTGAACTACATTATCACTGAAGATTGAATAATGGTTCATAATTCCGAACTTGGGATAAAAACTCAGTCACAGCAGTCATAGAAACGAGCTCTGAATAGATTAAGCTTTTACATTCGGCTGGTAGTCATGTTTGTTGCTTTTGTGGATTCATGAGGTCTGATAGTTAGTCATTTCATGTCAAATGGTAAAAACTGTCATTGCTAAGTACAATTCTGAAGTAATTCAGAAAAAAAAAACAAAGAATAAATGCTGAAGTAAACGCGTCCCAGATTAGCAAAGAAAAATGTTTTCTACTTTACGATTACGCACGCTCCCATACCACCGCATCTACAGTGGAGATTATCAAAAATTACCCATGACAAAAGTTGTTTTACTCTTCTTATAGCCCAGGCCCTACCCCACACGACTTTTATTTGTGTCTAGAACAGATGAAAATGCTTGCTGAGAAGAAATTTGAGACCAGGGCGCCTTTGATACCGGTGGTTCCACAGTACCTAATACAGTGGGTCTACGTCATGGTTAAAAGTGGCAATAGTAAAGCTCCTACGAAGATGGCAAAAATGCACAGACATAGATGGATAATTTCTTTAAACAGTGTAGAAAGAATTTTGTTAAAAAATTAAATGGTTTTAGAGAACTAGTCAAAAGTCCAACTACTTTCCGACCGTCCCACGTAAGTCGGTAATACTCCTATTGATTCGTAAATAATCCGTAACCAGTCCGTAAACTAGTCGTAGAAATACGTAAACCGTCCGTAAAATTCGCTCAAATCGTAACAATACGTGAACTTATCGGCAATGCGATTACGAATGTCCAATTCGTAAGGAATCGTAAGAAAATTCGTCAATGTGAACCCACCTTTAACTGAATAGATAATATCATTTTCTCGAGAACGCCGCAATAGTTTGACTTTAAATAATCAGAATTTTTATAAGAAAATATGTTCCTTCAAATATAGATAATAGTAAACTTTCCAATAGAAAAATAATGAAAAATTATGAAAGTATTTTTGTTAAGAAAAGAAAATGAAAAAAAAAGTATCATTGGTTTTCGTGTAAAAACTAAAATTTTATTTTTAGGAAAGGAAAAACGAATCGGAAAAGATAAAATGGGTAAAATACATTATTAATTTTATCAAGAATGGATATCCGGCTGGAAAATACACCATCTTTTCCCATCGCTAATAGATATTTTTTAATCGGTTGCTTATCACTGACCGATCGGTGATATCGGTTATAAATAGCTTGTCAATCCCTTATTCGTTTGAAATTTTCACCGATCGAGAATTTTAAACAGTTTAGAAATCCCGATCGGTTAGTTTTCACCGATTATAAACTCATCTTTTCGATTGTGGTGAGTGACAAATCGTCTGCCAATCGGAGACGTCGATTGTATATCGGTTTTTGTCGGTTCCGTCCTTATCTGGATAAAATGAACAACCTATCACCGATTGCCATGTGCAACTGCCCCAAAGGGTCATTCACGGAACACTCCTGCAAAGTTTGGTCAAAGTTGGCTCACTGGTTTGAGAGGAAAAGATTTTTAAAGAAGTATTTTGTGATTTCTCCAAGTCTGACAAGCCCCGCCCAGGCCCAAATTTATGGACCATTTGTTATTTCACAGACAAATTAAGTAAGGAGTCACCCAAGGTACATTTCTGCCAAATTTGGTCAAAAGTTGCCAAATGGTTTATTTTTGAAGAGTGATTTTGTGATTTCTCTAAGTCTGATAAGCCCCGCCCTGACACACCCACATTTATGGACCAATCAAAATTCTTTGAACTATTTCAGTAAAAGGTCACCCAAGGAAGATTCCTGCAAAGTTTGGTCAAAATTGGTCCACTGTTTAAGACAAGATTTTTTTAAAAGAATTATTTAATGAATTCTCCCATTTTGATAAGCCCCTCCCTGCCACGCCCATATTTATGCACAAATCAAAATGTCACTGACAATTTAAATAAAGGGCCACCCAAGGTACATTTCTGCCAAGTTTGGTCAAATTGGCTAAATGGTTGATTTTTAAAAGAATTATTTAGTGATTTCTCTAAGTCTGATAAGCCCCGCACTGCTACGCTTATATATACATGTATTGACCAATCAAATCTCTTTGAGCAATTTAATTAGAGGATCACCTACTGGTTTGAGAGGAGAAGATTTTTAAAGAAAAATGTTAGCCCACGGATGCACGCTCGCACGACGGACACAACGCCATGACAATAGCTCGATGGCCTTCGGCCCATGGTGCTAAAATGGGAATGTAATGTCTCTCTAACAGTCGGGAGAGTTGTGAAATACATGAAGCATTTTAGACATAGGCCTAATCATATAAACAAAACAATGACATGACGTCATGAAGTCATTTACTGGAAATAAATGATGTCAATAAAATTTGAAATAAGGTAGCAAAAAGTATAGGTATAGATTCCGTAGCTGGCATGATTTATGGTAATTATTGCTAAATTTTGTTGATGTACAGGAATCGCGTGTTGTTCAAAATTGGAGATAGACATGATATACATATATGCCCAGCAAAACTTCCAACACGTCTCTTAGATCGTCGCTAAAATACTCATAGGCTAAAGTAACTTTACAATTTCAGAATAATTATATTCCCTTACTTTCAAAGCAAATAATATTTTGACGACTAAATGTTTTCACATTTATTTTTAACATCCTAAATAAATACGTCCGTTTGATAGACTAAACAGCAATATGCAAATGCACTTGTGCTTTAAAAAGTGACATCATCTCCTGCATGTTTAGTCTTTGTTGGTCGGCAAATAAAAGGCCAGAGTTATATATTGGCTATCGGGAGAAGGCAAACAAATCGACAACGACAGGAACCGGACTCTCAGCATGAAAAGATCGCTTTGATATTCTTTAATGTTTCTATGTGCTAATGAACTGTACCTGTCTGTCAATCGTTAATTTTTGGAACACATTTCACATTTAGGGAGTCAAAAAACGTGAGTAAAAAGGAAACGATCCATAAACAAGACCACAATAAATTCATATTTAGCATTAAGGTGACGTGACGTAACATATGTGGGATAATTACATGACTCTTAGAACTGATTTCGATGTCGAATTGGAAGCATATATTTGTTTAATACATAATTAATTTCACAATGTGCGATTAAGAATTGATAAATTCACATGAAAATCGGGTGTAGAGTTACGTTTGCTTTCCAGTTTATTTCTTGAACGAATCAACAAAATAGGCCCAAAACTTCCACATGTCGACAACCATCAGTCGTGGCGTCAAGTAGCCGATAAACCATTGGACCGAAAAAAATGATACCCTTTAACCGAAAATTCTGTAAAGTTACATTGCGATCAAATATGACAGGAAATTGGCACATACGTTCAATATTTTTGTAATGACTGAAATAGTACCCTTGTAAAAGATTCGACTGCCTAGAACTGATCACTCTACCTTTTTAGCAGGCTAACATCTTATGTCCCGATAGTTGTTGTCGCATCTCTAGTGTCGTCAGCGTCGGTTACGTAGACAAAACGTTGACTATAACTATATGAACACACGGAATGGCATCGTGAGGTGGCTGTTCGTTGGCCCTTTCGGTCAGATCAGCATTTTTAACGCACCTTTTATCAGAGTACAAGAGCTAGGCATTCAGTGCGATCATTACGAACATTCCGACTAGGAATTCGTTGTGAATTATTACCGACACCAAAACGAAAACTGCAAATGTCAGACGCACGCCTACCGATCAGCTCTGCGAACCAATACCAAACGTATTCCGAAATTTTGATCGCTAAATTCGTCGAAAAATTTTGTGCATGCTCAAAAACATTTTTGGGCGTCTGCGAACACCGCTGAATGGCGACGAAAAGCACCGAACATAAACCGTTTGTGGAACGAACCTTTAACGAATATGTACACATTATAAAGCAAACATTCAATTATGGTATGGTTGTGTGCAGGAACTTGTCGGATTATGAAATGCCAACTTAAAAAAAAACTCAATCTGTAACGAAAAATAAGTTATTCATATTTGGCTGCCTTTCATGAGGCAGTTAAAATGAAAATGAATAAGACAGATCACAAGTTACACGTGTCGAAAAACTGTTTTGGTGCTCTTTTCGTCCACAATAGAAAGCAAACATACAATTCGTCGTTGTAAATGCAAAACCTCGTATCTCGTTTTCGAAAAATTTTAACGGGGAGGGAATAAAGTGTAATTACTTTTCCCAAACTGAAATGTTTTACTTGAAAATTGGAAATATTGTTCATAAATAATGTATCGTTGATTCTGACCGATAAAAATATCTCAAAACCTGCAAGAATTGTCTAAATTGGACACACAAGTTTGTACTTTGAAAATCGCTAGAACCGACATACGAGGTTTTGCATTTACACCGACGAATTATGGTATGGTTGTGTGCAGAAACTTGTCGGATTATGAAATGTCAAATTTAAATCTCAATCTGTTACAAATCATTAAGTGATTCCATTTTAAAAAGTGATGCGTTCGAACTTTTGCTGAGTATATACATAATTAATCTACACATAAAATGGAATGTTAGAAACCTCAAGGTAAATTAGATCATTAAAGTTAACGATATGTCTATTACCAGAATAACATCTTGGTTCTCTTTGATGTTTACGCATCTAATCATGTTTTGCAACAATTTAATTTGTGCGATTAAATATTTATAACAATACCAGCGGGTTGTAACCAATAACGACAATCTCAAAATAATCACGTAACTGCATTACAGGATAATTCAATCATTTAGACTTGTTGTGAGAGAGTCCTTGAAGAAGTTTTTTTTAATATTGTTTTGTAAGTGTCGGTCATTCAGTTGATCGATTGGTCGGTCGGACAGTCTGTCGGTCGGGTGGTCAGTCAGTTTACCAAATCTTGTCCAGAGCATATCTGAAAAAATGTTTAAGGTTGAATCATGAAACTGTACAGGCGAATAGATCTCGTTATGAAGAAGTGTAGCACATAAGAACAGTAACCCTGTCGATCACTTTTGGTTATCATTCTTTCTCGATTTTCATACTTAATATTTGTCCAGAGTATCACTCCAAACGTATTCAAGGTACATGTAGGATCATGAAATTTCATGGATATCTAAAGCTCACTATGGAGAAGTTTAGTGTACAATAACCGTAACTCTGTTGATTATTAATTCATCTGAGCTCGAAGTGGTCGACCACAATGTTCGCTTTTTTCCATCGGCTCCCGTCTGTTTACAATTTGGTGTTTCTACTGTAGCACCCACAAATATTGACCAATCTTGACCAAACTTCATTAAAACATGTATACCAATAAGTTCTCGGATGAGTTCTATTTTGGGTCAGATCGGACTAGGCAATCTCCTTCGTAGTTATCTACCCTGAATTGAATTGGGATAGATCTCTGCAGGCACAGCTTGAGTTACCAAGATTTTAAGTAATTGAACTTTTTTATTTTGATTTTTTATTTCAAAAAGTAAACTCGGTATTAGTTATGTTTTAAGAATATAAGGTGTCAGATATGGATCCAATTGAAAGATGAAATTAGATTAAAAATTTGACTTCAGAAACATAAATATTTTTCCCCCATCTTTAGGATATCACGTGACTTTACTATGGTCAGACTCACGCGATTTGTATGCCTGCAGTGATAATGTAAGGCATTGTTGCTGGTAGAGTTTGCGGACTAGGAAGTCCAGAGTTATGTGCCCTTAAATATCAAAAATAGCTAGTTTCGACTTTGTTAACACTCTTGCATCTACAAGTATTGGCCAATCAAAACAAAATTGGCAACAATGTGACCATAAGATCTTGGATGATTTTGATTTTCAGTCTGATTGAACCAGAATGTCCAAAGTTATATTCCCTTGAATTTGACAAAATTGCCGTTTTCGACTATTTTCGACTTTGTTTAAACTCTAACATTTACAATTACAAACTATTTAAGACAAAACTTGACACAATGTTTCGGACCATAAGATCTCGAAAGAGTTTGAGTTTCGTTTGATCGGATTGAAAAGCCAAGAGTTATATGCCCTTGTATTGGACAAAATTGCCGTTTTCGACTTTGTTTACACTATTGTATCTACAATTATTGACAAATCAAGATAAAACTTGGAAACAATGTTAATGACCAAGAGATATCGGACGATTTTGAATTTCGAACTGATCAGATCAGAAAATCATTAATTATCTGCCCTTGAATTGGTCAAAATTGCCTTTTTTGACATTTTTTCTCTCTGAAAACCGCAAAATTTGATATTCACTAATTAAAACATAACTTGGATACAATCTTGGTTATAATAAGATCTCAAACGAAATCGAATTTGTGTCTGATTTGATGAAAAAAACTGTGAGTTATGTGCCCTTGAATTTTACAAATTTGCTGTTTTCGTCTTTGTTTTTACCCTGACAACCACAAGTGTTGACCAATCAAGACGAATTTGGACATAATGTTGCTAACCATAAGATTTTGAATGGTTACGAATGGTTACGGTTATGCTGTTCAAAGCATAAATGGACTAGAAACTTGTCCTTGAATTTGACAGATTGTCGTTTTTGACCTTGTTTTTGCTCTGACAGCCACAAATATTGATCAACTAAGACATAACTAGGACACAAAGTCGGTGACCATAAGTGTGTTTTCAGTCTGAGTCTTACACTCTAGTATCTACAATTATTGACTAATCAAGATGAAACTTTGAAACAATATAGATGACCGTGAGATCTCAGATGAGTTTGAATTTCTTAACCGCCTAGAACCAACTGATCACTCAACCATTTTAGCAGGCTAACATCTTATGTCCCGATAGTTGTTGTCAGCGTCGGTTACGTAGACAAAACGTTGATTATAACTATATGAACACACGGAATGGCATCGTGAGGATCGGTGTGTTTCGGTGGCTGTTCGTTGGGCCTTTCGGTCAGATCGGCATTTAAACGCACCTTTTATCGGAGTTCAAGCGCTAGGCATTCGGTGCGATAATAACGAACATACCGACTAGGAATTCGTCGTTGAATTTCGAACTGATCAGATCAGAAAGTCAAGAGTTATCTGCCTTTGCATTGGTCAAATTTGCTTTTTTCGACTTTATTTGTTCTCTCTGACAACTGCAAATATTCACTTATCAAAACACAACTTGAATATAATGTTGGTTACAATAAAATCTCAAACGAAATAAGTTTGTTTTCAGTCTTATAGTCACAAATATTAATGAATTCATACAGGAGTATTGCTCATGCCATCTTGGTACAGGTGAGCGATTTAGAACCATCATGGCCCTCTTGTATTTATTTAAGTTATTGTCCTTTTTTATATTTTCGTACTTTTTTTGTCCAGAGCATAAATAAAATATCATGCAAGAGCGTAACTCATAAAGTATGTAATAGGCCTGTCCCACCTAACAGAATTTTTACACCGAATGCGTACCGAACTTAATTCGGTGTATTCGTTAAAGGTTCGTTCCATAAACGGTTTGTGTTTGGTATGTTTACGGTGCCATTCGGTGCTTTTCGTCGACATTACGCGGTGTTCGCAGACGCCTAAAAAGTTTTTGAGCATGCACAAAATTTTTCAACGAATGCAGCGAATCAAAATTTTGGAATGAGTTCGGTAATCGTTCGCAGAGGGATCGGTAGGCTTGCGTCTGGCATTCGTTACTTTCGTTTTGGTGTCGGTAATAATTCGCAGACGAATTCCTGTTCGGAATATTCGTTATGATCTCACCGAAGGACTAGCATTTGCATTCCGATGAAGGTGTGTTTATTTACCGATCTGGCCGAAAAGGTAAACGAAACGCTAACGAAACACACCGATCCTGACGATGCCATGCCGAATATGACGTTATATTCGTTACTCAAACGGTAGGGGTTCGTTAATGTTTGGGAACGAATTGGGGTATATTTCGGAGAAACATCGTTGGCTGTTCGACACATTCGCTACAAGTTCGTTACGTGCTCGGTGTATGGTCGGTACACAATCGTTGAAAACCAAAGTTCACCGAATAAAATGACAACGAACACTGCGAATTTCGCACTTGTTATTCGGTACGAATTCGCTACGAATGTTCGGTTAGGTGGGACAGGCCTATAAGGCAGAATCTAAGGTAGAATCCTGAAACGTAATGTGAATATATCTCATTATGGAGCAGCGCACAAGAACCATAACCCTGTCGATGATATGTTTTGAGTTGCTGACCTTTGTTGATTTTCATACTAAATTATACCCCATAAAGTCAGCTTGTCGCTTGGTCGGTTCGTTTGTTGGTCGGTATATTGCTTTTTATCAGCTCTACTCCTCATAACCTACTTGACCAATTTTACCATGCACCCCAATGTCAATGAGGGGAATTTATAGGTGTCAGCTTGTCGGTTGGTCTGTTTGTTGGTCGGTGTTTAGCCAATATATCTGCTCTACTTCACACATTTACCATCTCAAGAAAGTTTAGGTTGTCTGGGACCATTATTTGCAATCAATACGTTACAAAGGTTGGATGTTTTCCATCAAATTTACGACTTTGTTCTGTTTCAGGTCCTATTCACAGTTGGTAGGCAATCTAGACGACCTTCATTTATGTTATGAAGATGAAGAAATTGTGTCGGGGTATGTGATAAACAATATTATATAATGAAAAAAATGATGTAAAGGTCATAATTTAGATAAAAGTTTATATCGTATTGGTCAAGTGTAATGAAAATATGAGAATATGATAATAATGATAACATTGAATCATAAGGTAAACATTAGCTTTGTGTTCTTTATTCATCAGATTGTCATAGAATTTTATTAAAGAGTACAGCATCCGACGCATTCGAGTCTTTTTGTGACTGATAAAAAGTATTATGTATCATAGTCTTCATGTATTTACGGAACAACATGATATCGTAAATGATTCAAAATTTGTTTCTTACAGTGTGGACGCAGACTTCGCCAAATTAAAGCTGGGCGACCTCAGTATTGTTACCACGTTGGGTGTCGGAGGGTTCGGCAGGGTAGAACTGGTAACATTCATTTATTCCTGATACTGTTTACATTAGAAAATTACATTTGTCTATTATACGTTCAAAGTTATAGGTCGTCTAAAATGAGTGGCAGATAAACAACAGACTATTTCATTTATATAGGGATGTGCGACTATTGATTTTAGATCGTGTTATGAGATAAATTACCTGTTTCAAATATTGTATCTATCATTGAAACTTATTTAATCGGGTTAATTACGGTATAATTTATAAAAACAAAATGTAAACAACTGCCACTCCCGATAGACGAACTATAAACGAGAATCGATACAAATATTTTGGTTTGTTCTGGGTAGGATATACCTCACGGTAATTGAACTGACAGAGCAGCCAATGCTAATCGAATGGAATGCTCTGCCAGGTCAATTCTCATCCGCTATAGCTGTATTGAAAGTATATTTATAGAAACAATTTACACACTTGGATAGTCTCGTTTACCTACCCGATTCCCCTATATCTGATTATAGGTATGGCCTCTCATTAGTAAAAGATTTTGAATAGTTTATAGAAATCCCTATATTATTATGCTTATAATTATTTACAACCTTTCGGTTTTTAGAAAAACAATTTCCGATTTTACTCTTATTTCAAAACTTCTACGTGACTTATTCATAACATTCTCTTCTGTAACGTGCCTACAAGATATAGTGCCATATACGAGATAGTTGTTTCTTATATTCATAGAATTTCTTTATAACATAGTCCCGCAGATTTAGGCCACATTTAGTAGAACCTGGAATGAGGTTTAAGGAGGTTTTTTAAGCTCACCTGAGCACAAGGTGCTCAAGTGAGCTATTGTGATCACATTTTGTCCGGCGTCCGTGCGTACGTACATCGTCCGTCGTCCATCAACAATTTCTTTAAATGACATCTCCTCCTAAATTACTTGGCCAATTTCAACCAAACTTGGCAGGAATGTTTCTTAGGTGATCTCCTTTCAGAATTGCTAAAAGAATTGAAATCCATAAAAAAACTCTGGTTGCCATGGCAACAGAAAAGGAGAAATTTGAATGAATCTCAATAATATCTTTGAACGACATCTCCTCCTAAATTACCAATCCAATTTCAACCAAACTTGGTAGGAATGTTCCTTAGATGACCCCCTTTCAGAATTGCTAAAAGAATTGAAATCCATAAAAAACTCTGGTTGCCATGGCAACAGAAAAGGAGAAATTTGACTGAATCTCAATACTATCTTTGAACGACATCTTCTCCTAAACTACCAAGCCAATTTCAACCAAACTTGGCAGGAATGTTCCTTAGATGACCCCCTTTCAGAATTGCTAAAAGAATTGAAATCCATAAAAAACTCTGGTTGCCATGGCAACAGAAATGAGAAATTTGAATGAATCTCAATACTGTCTTTGAACGACATCTCCTCCTAAACTACCAAGCCAATTTCAACCAAACTTGGCAGGAATGTTCCTTAGATGACCCCCTTTCAGAATTGCTAAAAGAATTGAAATCCATAAAAAACTCTGGTTGCCATGGCAAAAGAAAAGGAGAAATTTGACTGAATCTCAATACTATCTTTGAACGACATCTTCTCCTAAACAACCGTGCCAATTTCAAGCAAACTTGGCAGGAATGTTCCTTAGATGACCCCCTTTCAGAATTGCTGAAAGAATTGAAATCCATAAAAAAAACTCTGGCTGCCATGGCAACAGAAAAGGAGAAATTGGACTGAATCTCAATACTATCTTTGAGCGACATCTTCTCCTTAACTACTAAACCAATTTCAACCAAACTTGGCAGAAATATTCCTTAGGAGGTCCTCTTTAAGAATTGCGAAAAGAATTGAAATTGACTGAAAACCCTGGTTGCCATGGCACTAGAAAAGGAGAAATTTGACTAATTCTCGATAATTTCTTTGAGCAACATTTCCTCCTAAACTACTTGGCCAATTCCAACCAAACTTGGCAGAAATATTTCTTAGGAGGTTCCTTTTAAAAATTGCTGAAAGAATTGAAATCCTTTAAAAGCTCTGGTAGCCATGGCAACAGAAAAGGAGATTTTCCACCAAATCTCAATGACATTGTTGAATGATATCTCCTCCTAAACTAACAGGCTAATTTCCACCAAACCTTAGGGGGTCACATTTAAAAAAATTGCTAACAGGATTGCAATTTATAAAAAAAAAACTCTGGTTGCCATGGCAACAGAAAAAGAGAAATTACACGAAATCTGTCAGAAGCAATTTCTCAATAACCGCAGAGGCAAATTTGACAAAACTTAATATTTGCATTGCTTATGATCTTGCTAAGAGGTACTTTTCTTTGCTTTTCAATATGAAACCTTGTCACAGAAAAAGGGGACTTCTTGTAAAAATCTGCTGATCAGGGGCATAGCATCTACATTTATGCATGGATTTAAAAAAATGTACGGGTAAATGTGTTCTTTATCATGAGTAGATGTTCTATTTGAAATATATATTTAGGTACGTTCAAGGTCATAGATCTAGGTCAATTTGTAAATTTCTGCTTTTTGTCATTCTGTATGTTTTATTTTAATTCCATCTGTCCAAAGCAATTTCTCCATAATCACATAGCCGAATTGGATGAAACTTCATATCTGAGTTACATATGATATTGCACTAAGGTAGTTTTCTGGGTTATCCATGGTTTGAAATAGCATAGCGGCGTTCATATGATCTTTGACCCTTTATTGCATTACCTGTACGAAATCTGATCTGTTATAAAACCCCATCTCAGGTGAGCGACCTAGGGCCAACGGCCCTCTTGTTTCTTTGTTGGGTTTTGCGGTTTTTACCATCCACTTCGAAGAATCTGGCTCTTGGCACATTGTCATCACTGAATAGTTTGGAATGAAATTGGAATGTTATGTCCCTTTAATTACTATTGGAGCGATTTAAACCAAATTCAGCAGGAAGGTTTTTTCCATGGAAAGTGCTGAAGATATACATGTACAAGTCATGCAGTTATTAGCTCACCTGAGCACAAAGTGCTCAAGGTGAGCTATTGTGGTCGCTCACCGTCCGTCGTCCGTCCGTCCGTCCGTCCGTCCGTCCGTCTGTCTGTCCGTCCGTCCACAATTTCTTTAAACATCTTCTCCTCCTATACCAATGGGCCAATTTTTACCAAACTTGGCAGGAATGTTCCTTGAGTGACCCTTCTCAAAATTTGTTCGCGGATTTTTGATTGGCCAAAAAATGTGGGCGTGGCAGGGCGGGGGTTATAAATCTTAAGAAAATTCTTTAAAAATCAACCATTGGGCCAATTTGAACCAAATTTTTCAGAAATGTTCTTTTAGTGACTCTTTTGAAAATTTGTCCACAAATTTTAAGATTTGTCAAAAAATGTGGGTGTGGCAGGGTCAGACTTCCAGAAATCCTAAGAAAATTCTTAAAAAATCAACCAGGTATAATATGGTTAGTGGGAGTCAAAACCTCATAACTACAGCTCGACAAAGCTGGAGTTACGAGGTTTTGATCCCCCACTGGGGATAGGTCTAATCCCCATAATATCAACAAATACGAGAAATGTTTACTTTAGACGGACAAATGTTTACACTACAGTTGTCGCCACATCGTATGGCACAATGTTTATATTTTGTTCAAATGTAATTGAACGTTAAACAAAACATAAACACGTGCCATACGATGTGGCGACAACTGTAGACAGGCCAGAATGGGGAGCTGCATGTTAAAAGGGGTAAATACAATTCTATTTGTTAATTGTTATTTAAACTATCCTTTGTTGTTGGTACTCATTTAAATAGTTTTAGTTAGATCATTCAAATGAATACCCTCATCACAGGGCTTGATAAACATTGAAAGATATTTTACAATGAGGAAAGCCCTTAACCTCTCTTATTTGATTAAACCCTTTCCTGAAAATGCCTGGTTTGACATCCCTAAATAATTAGAAAAGGCTTGGGAAAATATTGAGTCAAATGAAGAAAACGCTGATAATCAGTAATTTTCTCCCTTTGTCTCAATATATTATCTGCTTTATTGTGCATGAATCCTTTCTTTTATCCATATCAATTTTTTGTTCTTTTTTTAACCCTTTCCCAAACGACAAAAGTTTAATTTTTCCAATTAGAAATCCACTACAGACGTCAAAATGAAAGTCGGCAAAGACAGGATTTGTGTAAAATATAGCACATAAAATATTGAGACAAAAGGAGAGTCTGCTGGTTATCAGCAGTTTCTTCTTTTGTCTCAATCTTTTCCCAAGCATTTTGTATTAGGGACGTCAAAACCAGGTCTTGTTTTGGAAAGAGTTAATTGGAACAGTCTATTCCTTTTCAGTTTGGGAAGGGATTAAGCAGGTTTTGGCTCACTGATTGAAAATGCTGGGAAAATGTTATAGCAAAAGGAGAAAATGCTGATAGCCTATATTTGCATCTTTTGCCTCATCATTTTCTGGCCACTTTTGTACATGAATGCAGTCTTGCTCAGCATTCTGTTTTGTTAGTTACAGCAGATTTTAATTCTACTGCTCTGATGTTATGCTGTTAGGAAAAGATTTAATCTGAATCAAATTGTATCTGCTCAGTGAATAGTTCCCCTATGTTGTGGGTTGACTGGGTTCCATATAAATATGATAAAGAGGACAGTGTTTAACAATCTTTTCTCAAATTATAAGACAATCTTTTCTCAAATAATATGAGGTTATTTAACATGTCTTTGTACAATACTGAATTCTATTGGATGAATACTTTGCAGAACGAGGCTATATTTGGACGAGCCGATAGGCGAGTCTAAATATAGACTTGTTCTGCAAAGTATGAATCCAATAGAATTCGGTATTGTACAAAGACATGTTAAATGACCTCTTTATTTCACATCATTTTTTTTTCACACAAAACATTACAAAGATTAATTTTGTATAGAATTAAGATCTAGATCTAATTACTTTTAAATAGAATTCCAACGTGAAAAAAGGAAGAAAACAACACAGGCCTGTGTCATGAAAAAAATGTAGGCCTCATGTACATTTCTAACGCTGTGAAATATACATGGCATCTGACATTAAATCTATATTTATCGATTTATGTTTGTCTCAAAAGATTGAATAGACCGTCATAAATTATGATAGTGTGAAATGTACATGAAATTTGTCATATAAACTATCTATCATGTCGTGCGTAAATCAACAATGTAAACATTGACAGAAAAGGAGAAATTGCTGATAAACGGCAACTCTCCTTTTCTCTTAGAACTTTTTTGTCAAGCCTTTTAATGGACATCAAATCCAGGTCTTGTTTGGGAAAGGGTTAAGTGTGATTTTTATCATTGCTGCAAATTAAATGCGCTACAATTCAGAAATGTTTTGAAATGAAAATAATCTCTTTCGTGATGTTTAAAATCATTTTCTCCTTTTGTCTTAATGTATTGCCAATGTGTTTTTTTCAACCACAGAATCAAAGCTATGTCTTGTTTAGGAGAGTGAATTCAAAATATCATGCTGAAACAAACAGTCAACTCTAATGCACAATTTTGCTTTTGCAAACGAGAACTCTACTAAAGGGAGATTACTCTTCGATGCGAATATGGATATTTTGTACTGCAGCCTCGATTTGGGAAAAAATCCATATTTGTACGGTTCAATCGATATTTGTAGGGTTCAAATGAGTGCAATGCATATTTGGACGGTTCAACCGGTGCATCGTACAATATCGATCTAGCCGCTTTGGAATATCGAGAATCCCGTGCGTCCACGCAATTATCTCGTGCGTGCAATACGGCTCTAGGTATTGTATACTCACGTGGTACGAATGGGGTGATTTGATTGGTTTACTACTTTCGGGTGTGAAATAATTATCCCTATGCTGTAGCTTCTGATCATAACAGAAAGTACTTAGTTATATCGTCGTTGTAAATGCAAAACCTCGTATCTCGGTTTTGGAAAATTTTAAAGGGGAGGGAAAAAAGTGTAGTAACTTTTCCCAAACTGAAATGTCTTTCTTGAAATTTGGACATATTGTTCACAAATAATGTGTCAATAATAGTGATCAGTCAAAATATCTCAAAACCTGCGAGAATTGTCTACATAGGGCACACAAGTTTGTACTTTGAAAATCGCACCAATCGACATACGAGGTTTTGCATTTACACCGACGATATGCCTTTTCAATTGACAAAATTACCATTTTGTCACCTATGTTCAGGTGAGCGATATAGGACCATCATGGTCCTCTTGTCTCTTCGTTAGGCCACAAAAGGGTAAATTGGGTACATCCTAAAATATTTTTGTCATCAACTAACAGTTAGATTGGTTTCACAATTTGGTATTTGAAGTCTTTAGGGCAAGCGTACCAAAGTTTGTACATAAAAAAATATCTGCTCAGAATTGACGTGCTAGCGGGGGTCAAACAGGGGATGGGGCTAAGCTTACTAGTTGTGAAATCTTTTTCTACCAATCCAACCTACAGCTCCGATGTTCGGTAAGTGGCATCATCAAGTAAATCAAGCAAAATTCTACAAACCAACATTTGTTTTAAATTTTCCCCTATAAAGTATATGCCTTACCCGTAGATCCATGTTTTTCTGCTCTTTGGACTCGGGCGACCAATAAGACACTCTTGGTTTCTTGTCTTCTTTTGTCATAAAGTTTCACAAACATCGATCAGGATTAAAACCCGGTCTTGTAGGACTTTCACGACTTTTGACCGTATTTTCAGGTCCAAATAAACAACGACACGAGTCGAACGTTTGCTTTAAAGATAATGCGAAAACATCACATTGTTGAGACAAGACAACAAGAACATATCATGAACGAAAAGAAAATAATGTCAGAATCGCGCTCTGATTTCATCGTCAGGTAAGGCTGTAAATCCTTCCGCATAATAAGGTGTATTAACCTTCCAAACAAAGACTCAATTATACGAATTGGAAAAAAAAATTTCCTCGTTTTTTTTTTTTTTTTTTTTTTTTTTTTTTTTTTTTTTTTTGTTGTTGTTTTTTTAGTCCCCTACCGGTGTTCACACCGGAGGGGACTATAGGTTTGCCCTCCGTCTGTCCGTCCGTCCGTCTGTCCGTCCGCCTGTCCGTCCGTCTCTCCGCTCAAACCTGGATCCCGCGATAACTTAATAACTAAGCAAGCGTTTTTGATAAAGTTGGTATATGACTAGATGGCAATGTGTAGATTATGCACATCATTTTATTTTTGTTTTTCGACTTAAATTGAGGTTGCTATGGTTACAGAAATAGTGAAAATATGGCCAAAAATGGGATCCTGCGATAAGATAATAACTAAGCAAGCTAGTTTGATGAGACTTGGTATATGACTATATGGCAATGTGTAGATTATGCACATCATTTTATTTTTGTTTTTAGACTAAAATTGTTGTTGCTATGGTTACGGAAATAGTGAAAATATGGCAAAAAATATTGGATCCTGCGATAAGTTAATAAGTAAGCAAGCTAATTTGATGAGACTTGGTATATGACTAGATGGCAATGTGTAGATTATGCACATCATTTTATCTTTGTTCTTTGACGAAAAGTGCGGTTGCTATGGTAACGGAAATAGTGAAAATATGGCAAAAAATGGATCCTGCAATAACTTAATAACTAAGCAAGCTAACTTGATGAAACCTGTTTTAAAATGTAAAAAAATTATAAGCCATGTTACCAGTTGGGCATAACATTTCATATGTTTGACAATTATTTTGATGACTTGTTCATCTTAATCTATTATTGATTACCATATTGAGTCAATGTGAAGCCGGTAGGGGACTTTATGTGTTGCATACAACACCAGATACTTGTTTTTTTTTTTTTTTTTTTTTTTTTTTTTTTTTTTTTTTTGTTGTTGTTGTTTTTGTTTTTGTTTTTTTTTTTTTTTTTTTTTTTTTGGGGTTTTTTTAAATGCCACAATATAGACATATTTGCTGTTTTTAACCTACGAATCATGATTGATAAAGAGTTTTATCTTTTGAAAATAAATGCATTTTAACATTATAATTATCATAATTCATCACGGTCGAAATTCACATGAAACGAAAGTTGCAGAAAATATTCAATGTTAATACGAGGCCAATTTGAAACTAGTTTGAAGCAAAGAACAAATATGCATCATGTATTTGCTGGATTTGAGAGACCTTTTAAAAAAGGGGGCTGACAAAAGTTTTTGGCAGCTTTTTTATAGAGAAAAATCCGCAGTAAGCGGAAATAATCTAACGGTTTTTTTTTTAACTCCACTGGACGAAGGTCAGTCGAGCTATTGTCATGGCGTTGTGTCCGCCGTACGTGCGTCTGTCCGTCCATGCATCCGTTAACTTTTTCTTGTATGCACTCTAGAGGCCAAATGTTTTGTTCGATCAACCTGAAATTTGGTCTGAAATATTTTTTGATGTAATCTCGGACGAGTTTGAAATTGGGGCAACTGGGGTCAAAAACTAGGTCATGGGGACAAATCTTATAAAAACATTGTATGCACTCTAGAGGCCACATTTATTGCCGGTCAACCTGAAATTTTGTCAGAATGATTGTCTTGATAAAGTTTTAAACTAGTTTTAAATTGAGTCAACTGGGGTCAAAACTATGTCAAGGGGTGAAATCTTCGAAAAACCTTGTATGCACTCTATAGGCCACATTTTAGCCTTATCTCCCTGAAATTAGGTAAGAATGATTGTCTTGATAAAATATTGGACGAGTTCAAAATTGGTTCAACTGGAATCAAACACTAGGACATGGGGTCTAATCTTTGTACAACCTTGTATATTCTAGAGGCCATATTCTTTGTCTGATCAATTTGAAATTTTGTCGGAATGATCGTCTTGATAAAATCTCAGACGAGATTGAAATTGGGTCAACAGGGGTTAAAAACTAGGTCAAATGGTAAAGTCTTAGAAAAACTTTGTATGCACTCTAGAGGCCACTTTTTTGCCCGATCAACCTGAAATTTAATCAGAATTATTTTCTTTATAGAATCTTGAACAATTTCGAAATTGGATCAACTAGGGTAAAAAACTAGGTCACGGGGTCAAACCCTAGAAAAAACTTGTATGCACTCTAGAGACCACATTTTTTTGCTCGATCAATCTGAAAATTGACCAAAATGATTATATTGATGTACTCTCGTACGAGTTTTAAATTGGGTCAACTGTGCTTAAAATCTAGGCCATGGGTTCATATCTTAGAAAAACCTCGTATGAACTCTAGCTACCCTATTTTTTCAATCAAAATTAAATTAAGTAAGAATGATTGTCTTGATGAAGTCATAGAGGAGCTTAAAATTGGGTCAATTGGGGTCAACAACTAGGTCACGGGTCAAATATTAGAAAAACCTTGTATGCATTCTAGATGCCTCATTTATGAGGTAATTCTCTTAATAGCCAGTGGAGCGATACAGGTCCTCTTTGGCCTCTTGTTTCTTCTCTGCTTCAAAATGAATTCGAATTGGTTTCTTGTTAGAAGAATTATTGACGAGTTTATGAAATTGTTGTGTTATTTGATCCCCGCCGTAATTTTTCTAATTTTTTCCAAGTACATCGATAGATTCGTTTAGCTTACAGATGAATACTGTAGGTTCACTTGGTACATTAATGAAGAGGATAAAGTGAACTCTATTTGGTCTTCAATGGCTTGAAATACCCACCCATCAACGTATGCTGTTGTTACATGTACCACGTAAAATTTTCGGATTTAAATATTGCTGTATCAGAATGGTTCCCTGCTAAAGTAGGAATACAGAAATCGAAAAGAGGTCATCAACGTTTTCGAGAAATATGTATTATTTGGATGATGCTATAAGATGAGATAAATACTTGTAACGTAAAATAAAAACTTGTAAATAAAAAATTTCTGCAATTCAAATACCACTGAAAATAATAGGCCTGCTCATGATGTCATCATTTTGTTTCTTAGCCTCGGAATTATCCGATATGACAAATGTTAGAGAATTTTTGTATTTATTTCAGATTACATCGAACATTTAAAGACAGAAAGTACCTGTATATGTTACTAGAGGTGTGTCTAGGTGGTGAATTATGGACCGTTCTCAGGGATAAGTAAGTCTACAGTTTCCATCAGTGAAACAAAATCTCATGACAAAATGTGTTTTCTTGTTACATGAATCCGTCAATTTTAGCTTACCTTAGTGCTATGGTGGAGTTATTGTGGAGTTATTGTGATAGCTAACCGTCTGTCAACAATTATAATCTGATCTATAACTAATACCAACATCACAATTTTGAACAAGCAGATTAGCTTGTTGTAATTGGTTTAGTCGTTTTTATGTAAATTCCTCGGTGTGTCCATGTATTACCCTATATGGTTAACCCTTTCCCAAACAAGACCTGGATTTGACGTGTCTAATTGAACATGCTTTGGAAAACATTGAGACAAAAGAAGGAAATGCTGATGATCAGCATTTTCTACCTTTGTCTAAATATTTTCTTTGTTATACAATACACAAATGCTGCCTTTATTTTGTAACCGTTTCTTCTTCTGCAGCAGCTTTCAAAACCCTATTTTTTTAAGTTTATGAAAGGGTTAAATTCTCTTTTAGATATTTGATATTTTAAAGGTTTTCTACAATGAAAATGGTGTTCAGATTTTTTAAATTTTTGGCTCCACTGGCCGAAGGCCAGCGGGGCTTTTGTCATGGCCCTGTGTCCGTCCGTCCATCTGTGCGTAAACAATTTTAAAACATCTTCTTCTCTAAAACTACTGGACCAATTTCAACCAAACTTCACAGGAATCTTTTTCAAATTCCTGAAAAAAAAATCTGTGAAGAACTTAAATTATAATTGAATGGATTAAATTAAATTTTCCAAAATCTTTAAAAAAAAATCTTCTTTTTCAAAACTACTGGACTAATTTCAACCAAATTTCCAAAGAATCTTCCTTACATGAGTCTCTTCCAAATTCCTTTAAAAAAATGAATTCCATGTAGAGCTTAAAAATTTTGCCCCAATTCCACACACTAACTCCTTTTGACTCCCCACAAAATTTTGGCTTTGGAAAACATTGTGGAAAATGAAGAAATTGCTTGTGACAAGCAATTTCTTCATTTCCCACAATCTTTTTTACCCATAAACAGCAAAATTTAATAAATTCTATTCACTTGAAGTTGTCGTTTGCAACATCTTTGAATTTGGACCAATCTAAAATTTTGCCGTTTGTTAATAGGTTGAATTAATTGAATTATATTTTCGAAAAATCTTTAAAAATCTTCTCCACAACTACTTGACCAATTTCAACCAAATTTTACAGGAACCTTTCTTGCATAAATCTCTTCCAAATTCTTTCAATTAAGGAATGAATGCAATTTTATCTTTTTTCATGCAGGTATGAAAAATAAAATCTAATCGCACTGTATGAATCCGCGAAGCGTGTGATTAGATTTTATTTTTCATACCTGCATGAAAAAGATAAAATTGCATTCATTCCTTATAATTTAATATTACATTTTATTACCGTAAATAGTATTATTTGCGACTAGAAAAATTAGATATCGTCCGGACTATGTTCAAAGAAGCGTACAGATTTGCGATATCTGGCCGCTGCCAAGGTATTTCGATGTTACGCACGTGCCTTTCCGTTACGAAAACTTTAAATGACGTCATAAAAAACGCGCGTTACTGCAACGTTGTTTACAGCGAATTCAGTCGTCGTAACGCTATTTTCCATCCTCTCAAGTGCGTTTTAAGCAATAAGTCTTTGAAAGTGAGTTTGTCTCAACTAGAAAATCTATTTAAGAGTAAGATTTAATGATAAAACTTGCAATTTATTACTAAAAATGAACGTAATATGCCGATTTGTACAGGGCACATCCATTTATCCATATTGTTGACACCGTAAGAAGTTCCGGCGAAGTCATTTTTTTCATGGAGTTATGAAAAAAATAGCCAATCAAAACGCTCGGATTTGAATAAAATCAACTAATATTAAATTATAAAAAATTCAGTATAGAACTCAAATTTTAATTAAATCAATTGAATGAAATTTTCGAAAAATGTTAAAAAAATATTCCTCTCAAAAACTCCTTATTGGATATTACTGTAATCTAGCGTGAATATTCAATGTATAGATCTCCATTAGATTACTCGAAAAAATATCGATCGGATGAAAAGCATGGCCGCTGTGGGCTAGGTTTATTTTTGCTATGTGAAACTTAGTGTAATTTTAAGAAAATTTCTCCTCCTTAACAACTTATTGGATTTCATTATGTTGAAGCATGAATCTTCTTTGGATAGACCTCTATATATAGTATTCCTTGAAGAATTTGTAGCATAAAAGTCTAAAAGCCAGTGGAGCGATACAGGGCCACCATGGCCCTCTTGTTGTAATCTGTAATGTTTACTTACCCCTTTCCTAAACATCAACATTTTAAGATAAGCATATTTGAAATTCTGTTGCAGACAGCAAGATGGATGGCGTTTAATTAGAATTTCAATAAAACAGGAGACAATAAGGCGAAAGGAGTAAATGTTGATAATCAGAATTTTCCTCTTCTATATTGTTTTTCAAGAATGTTTCAATATAGATATTGAACCGAGTCTTCTTTTGAGGAAAGGCTTAATATTTTTTTCAGAATACCTCATTTTTAATCATGTCTTAAAAATACATGTAGATGGGGCGGGATAGGAGGGGATGGGATGTAAATCACATCTGATTGTTCTATTATAGGGGCTCGTTCGACGACACTACAACTCGATTTTATACGGCATGTGTCGTAGAGGCATTTTCCTACTTGCACAACAAGGGTATAGTTTATAGAGATCTCAAACCTGAAAACTTACTGCTGGATTCAAATGGATACGTCAAACTGGTAGGTTAATTCTTAAAATTTTAAATCGAGATCAAAAGTTCAGTTCAATCGCTCTGTGTAAGTCTGTGTGTCGTTGGTTCGATTCTGATTAGAAACTGAAATATTGATAAAATTGCAAAATATTTTAGTTTGACTTTAAAAAGAATTCTGCAGTTTGTCATTTAATGACATTTTGTATAGTAATTTCTGCACATCAACATGTTCATGCTATGACTTCTTAAGATGCAACTGATTACTATAAACAGAAACTTTGTTTCTCAATTTCAAATGAAAAAATATTTGTCTGTTTGGTACAATCCAGTGTTGTTTGTTAACTTATTTTAACATAATTATCAACCTTCAGTTATGAACAGTTATATGAACAGTCATGAACAGTTATATGAACAATCATGAACAGTTATGCGAACAGTTATGTTGTACATAGAAATGCCCGTAGAGCATGTGTCCCGGGGTGATTCATCATTTTTTCACAAGAATGAATAGAAACCACGTAGAGCATGTGTCCCGGGATGAAACAGTCATTTTTCACCAAAATTACGTAGATATGCGTTTTGAACATGTATGTGTCCCGGATGACTCATCCCGTTTTCCGGAGAATAAATAGAAATGTGCGAAGAGCACGTGTCCCGCGTTGACAAGTCATTTTCTGTAAGACTGAAAATACGTTTAGAACACGTTTCCCGGATAATACACTACTCAAAACTTATAAGTACTCCGACTATATCATAAAGCTTATCTCTGGACAGGCATAACATATCTTATCCAAATTTGACACAACTTCACTTTAACCATATTACCATCATGTATTGAATTTTCATAAATTTCACAAGAACATGAATTGAAGAAGAAGCAGCTAACGAAGACCACTGTTGGTAGCAAAAGTCACAACGTCAAAATTTTGTGAGTTCCTTGATTACTCACACAATAGCATGGTATCAGGACGCATAAACATTTTGTAATTCTTGAATTATGCTGTAGGGATATCTTCTTAATATTTAAGAAGTCGATGTAAGAATCTCTACGCTTGCTAAGCATGTGCCAGATCATCATCATACTGGACAGTAAATTGTTAACCTGTAAAACGTTTTTTCACAATCAGCTAATTTAGTGCATCCTTGGCAACTGAACATTGATATGTTAATTGTGAGGTCATGTTTTATGCGTCTTGTACATCTTGTCATGATGAACTGAGCTATTATCGGATAGTTTGGACACTGAATGGTCTCCCTTGAAGGCATAATGTATCCCTTTCTGTGACAGCCACTGGACTCTTCAACTCACGTAGGCGAGACAAAACAATGTTACGGTCCTAATTCCGGTTTGATTTCCTATCACGTGGCTGTCTTGGTAGGTTGCCATCACTTCCGGTTTGTCTGTACTCGGCCATAAATTAGGTGACAGCAGTTGCATGCACATTTATGATACGGATTGCATTTCTTTAGAAAAAAAGCATGAATGTAACAAAAATGTAGATGTTTGACAGTTATGAACGATATTTTGAATTAAATTTGTATAGAACGTCTGGAAATTTAGGTATGCGAATATTACCTACGCTTTAATTGCACCACCTTGTCAAACACCCATTGTTATTGGTTATTGTTGTAAAGATTTCCGACGCATTTAGGTTTTTTTATGTTTGGCACGTCAATCCGTAAAAGAATGAATTGTAAATTAAGTACGTGTGGTTCGTCTATGAAACACAGGAGGTATATTTGATTTTTCTGTAGTCGGCCGAGAGTTACCATTTTGCACACTAGTTTTGCAAAATGAAAATGATATCGGTCAAGTAATGAAGTTAGGAAATAAAGAACAATGTCGACTTTTGAGACTCCTTTATCGGGGAATATTTTGCGCATGATAGAAAACGGAGTACTTGTAAGTTTGGTTGGGTATACATCAATTTTCCCCAAAAAAAGAATAGAAATGTGCGTAAAGCATGTGTCTCTGGGTGAACAGTCATTAGGAAACTGGAGCATTCCCCCTTAAAATATGTATTAGTGAAATTTCAAGCCAAATTATTGCGTCTTGTACAAGGAATAGGTTTTCCCCATAAAATTATATTACCTGTGGTTAGCCACAGTTCACATGTAAATGGAGTTTGTCATTTCAGTCTCAACTTTTAAGGCGTTTTCCTTGTGATGTTGTTGTTGTTGGTTTTTCTTGGCTTATCTGGAACAATTCATAAAAAATGAGAGCAAAACATCTGATAACAATGTTGGTATCAAAATTGCTTTGTTTAAAAATCAAATGGGAATGTTTACTGTTTCAAGAAAGTTTTACCGTTGGTGCTCAACTACTTGTCGAGATTATAAACGAGAACTGATTTGTTGAATGATTTAAACAATTTTGGCACATTTTTAGCTCACCTGAGCACGAAGTGCTCGAGGTGAGCTATTGTGGTCGCTTTTTGTCCGTCGGCGTCCGTCTGTCCGTCTGTCCGTCCGTCTGTCCGTCTGTCCGTCCGTCTGTCCACAATTTGGTGTTACCACTCTAGCACCCACAAATATTGACCAATCTTAACCAAACTTGGTCAAAACATGTATGACTATAAGATCTCGGATGAGTTCGATTTTGGGTCAGATCAGACCAGGGAGTCCGGAGTTATGTGCCCTTGAACGTCGAAAATGGCTAGTTTTGACTTTGTTACCACTCTAGCATCTACAAATATTGACCAATCTTAATCAAACTTGGTCAAAATATGTATGACTATAAGTTCTCGGATGAGTTCGATTTTGAGTCAGATCGAACCAGGAAGTCTGGAGTTATCTGCCCTTGAACGTCAAAAATTGCTGTATTAGACTTTGTTACCACTCTAGCATCTACAAATATTGGCCTATCAAATCAAAACTTTGCAACAATGTTGCAAACTATAAGTTCTCGGATGAGTTCGATTTTGAGTCAGATCGGACCAGGAAGTCTGGAGTTATTTGCCCTTGGACGTCAAAAATGGCTAGTTTTGACTTTGTTACCACTCTAGAATCTACCAATATTGACCGATCAAAACAGAACTTTGCAACATTGTTGGTAACTATAAGTTCTCACACTAGTTCGATTTTTTGTCAGATCGGACATGGAAGTCCAGAGTTATGTGCCCTTGAATGTCAAAAATGGCTAGTTTTGACTTTGTTACAACTCTAGCATCTACAAATATTGATCGATCAAGACAAAACTTTGCCACAATGTTGGTAACCATAAGATCTTGGATGACTTAAATTTTCATTGTGATTGAAGTAGGAAGTCTGGAGTTATGTGCCCTTGAATTTGACAAAATTGCTGTTTTCGACTTTGTTTACACTGTAGCATCTACATTTATTGACTAATCAAGACAAAACTTGGCCACAATGTTGGTGACCATTAGATCCTGGATGAGTGAAAATTTCAGCTTGATTTGACTAGAAAAACCAGAGTTATTGGCCCTTGATTTTCACAAAATTACAGTTTTCGACTTTATTTTCACTCTAACAATATATTGACTAATCAAAAAATTTTAGAACAGAGTTATGTGCTCTTGACTGTGACAAAATTGTTGGTTTCTTCCACTTTGTTTTTACTGTAACAGCCACAAATATTGATCTTTCAAGATTATGAAAGCAGTTTTCAGCTGGATCATAATCTCACATCTTAAAGTATGTGCTCTTGAACTTGACAACATTGTGACTTTCTTTCTATCTAGGTTCAGGTGAGCGATTAAGGACCATCATGGTCCTCTTGTATGTGTGCATGGGCAATTTCATGGCTATTATACATAATTTAGGTTGATTTCGGCTTCGCTAAGAAGGTCGGGTTGGGTAAGAAGACCTGGACGTTTTGTGGGACCCCAGAGTATGTAGCACCAGAAGTTATCCTTAACAAGGGCCATGATATCACGGCAGATTATTGGTCACTGGGTATCCTCATGTTTGAACTCCTGACTGGCAGGTTAGTAGAATATTACACTTTAATCTATACTGGACGTTTTCTCCAAATATAGTGGACATGAATGAAATAAAAGCCAAGTGATTGTATGTAAATATAGCTTATTAATCAACTTCTAAAAGTGTCCAGCAGGCACACAATTCAAACAATGCTGACCATTTCACAAAAATATTAGAATTTGTCATCATTTATAGACTATTTTAGCATTCATCTTCTTACAAAAAGCTTGCGATGAGCTTTTTAGTTTATGGTCATAGAATGGATTAGCTACATGTTGCCGAAGGCGTATGTTGCATTTTATTTCTTCTGCACCTTCCTCTTTAGAAGATCGGAATGCTCATTGTAACCTTGTACAAGAGGACCACAAGAATACCAGATCGGATCACAGTTTATCTGATAAGCGCATTAACACGGTGGGTAACCCACATGACTTTTGGAAAGCGTCCACACGGAAAAATCGTCCGCTTCAAGGTATGTTTTGTTTAATCTCTCAGCTTATACTCTATTGATTTTGATGAGATAAAGCGCACGGAACGCGCCTTTGAGAGAGCCATTCCTGGCTCTAACTCACTCTGCTCTAAATCCAGTGGCTTCTTCAAACATTCGAGCCAAAGTGTTTGTAAGTGCAAAACGAAAGTGGGAAGCGTTCATGTGCACCGAAAGAAAGCTTTCGCTTGAATGTTTGAAGAAACCACGGGATTCGGAGCAGAGTGAGTAACAAACGGGGATAGCCCTCTCAAATGCGCATTCCGTGCACTTTATCTCGTCATTATCAATAGAGTATAAGCTGAGAAATTAAACAAAACGTACCTTGTAGCGGACGATTTTGTCGGTGTTGACACTTCCCAAAAGTCACGTTGGTTATCCACCGTGATTAAGCGAGATATTGTCATGGCGTTGTGTCCGTCGTGGGTGCTTGCGTCCGTTAACTTTTTCTTTAAAAATCTTCTCCTCTCAAACCAGTGGGCCAATTTTGACCAAACATGACATGAATGTTCCTTGGGTGACTCTTTACTTATAATGTTGGTCCATAAATGTGGGCGTGGCAGGGCGGGAATTATTAGACTTGGAGAAATCGCAAAATAATTATTTAAAAAGATTCTCCTCTCAAACCAGTGGGCCATTTTTGACCAAACTTTACAGTAATGTTCCTTTGGTGGCCTTATACTTAAATTGTTAAAATTGATTGGTCCATAAATGTTGGTGTGGTAGGGCGGGGCTTATCAGACTTAGAGAAATCACAAGATTATTCTGTAAAATAAACCATTTTGCCAATTTTGACCAAACTTGGCAAAAATGTACCTTTGGTGACCCTTTACTTAAATTGTATGTAGAATTTCGATTCGTCCATAAATTTTGGCGTGGCAGGGCGGGGCTTATCATAATTGGAGAAATCACAAAATAATTCTTTATAAATTAAATAAAATGGCCAATGTAGACTAGTTTTAGCCGTAATGTTCTTTGGGTGGCCCTTTACATAAATTGTTTGTGAAATTTTGATAGGTCTATTAATGTGGACTTGCCATGACGGGTCTTATCAGATTGGAAATAATCACGAAATGATTCTTTAAAAATAACCATCGGGTCAATTTAGTACAAACTTTGCAGAAATTTTCCTTTGGTGTTCCTTTACTTACATTGTGAGTGCAATTTTGATTGGTCTATAAATGTGAGTTTGGCAGGACAGGGCTTATCAGAATTGGAAAAACCATAAAACATTTCTTCTAAAATTAACCAATGGGCTAATTAAGACCAAACTTGGCAGAAATGTTCATTGAATGACCCTTTTCAGGATTTGGCAGTGTGAGGCTTACAAGAAATCATGACATAATTCTTTTACTTTAGTCAGTGGAGCGATCCAGGCCCTCTCGGGCCTCTTGTTAGATATTGAAAACGAAAAAAAACAGAACAGAATAGAGCCCCGTTTACTTTTTGTTTAACCTATTACTAAACAGTAAAATTTTCAGACGACAAATTCAAATGAATATAAATTTAAAGTATTTGGGAAATGAAGAAATTGCTTGCCACAAGCAATTTCTTCATTTTCCAAGATGTTTTCCGAAACCTTTTCCATGTAGGCGTCTCTGTGTGGCAAAAGTCCAAAACAATTTACCTACCCTGCGATGGATTTCTGTGAAGGGTTTCGAACATACACAAAGAAGGGGTTCGCTTTACTACTTTTTCGTTTGCACCGAATTTCTGTGTGAAAATAAAATCATTAAGCTACACAGAGAGGGTTCGTTTGTATCCCCGAACCCCCTTTTGATCCGCCACTGTTATATCAAAATTCCATGAGTAGTTGTACCTCAGACTTGTACTTTCATTATTTATTAACACATAACCGAACGGAAAATTTTAGACAGGTCTCGAAGGTTTTGTTGACAACGACATCAAGTGAACGAAATTCATCGTGGATTTTGTTACGTGTTTTCAGCCCGCCGTTTTCTGGACAGGATCCAATGAAGACTTACAACATAATTCTGAAAGGAATCGACGCCATTGAGTTCCCGAGGAAAATCACCAAAACAGCACATACACTGATTAAAAAGCTATGCAGGTAATTACATGTAGACACCTACTCTCTTTCCATCGACAAATTGTTGCCCTACGTTCGACCTCTATCATTTCCATAGCGAATTTGTCTTACCTCACCATAACGGGAATTTTATAATTGAAGGCCGGCTTGTCGGCCTCTTTGATGACATGCATCAATTTTTTTCTTGTCTCTAAATGGCGTAACAATGTGAAAATTTTATACAAATTTTCATTGGCTTAAACCCCAATTTACCGCCATTGTCCGAAAATAAAATCAACGAAATCCGAACATTCGATTTCATTGGACGATTATAATTGTTTGGATGATTGACTTTTATTGATTATTTCCCAAATATCAAGTGAAGTTAGCAACTACATAATATATGTATGTAGTATACAAGGCGTCAATGAAAACTAACCACTAATATGGATTAGTATACTAGAACAAAAAGATACGCAACCCCAAATTTTCATAATATTTTCGACAAACTATGTTTTAGTGGCTATTGAGTACATTTTTAATATTCCTGCCTCCATACGCATAAATATAATGTCATTTTATTCAGATGTAGTAAATTCATCACGTGATACATAGCAAATTGTAGAAAACTGATTATCTCCTGTCGTGTTTTCTAAATGACTACTATCACAATAATTTTTCTTCAAACACAAGCTAAAACATAGACCAAGAAGAGGCCAAAGCTTTCACACACTTCTCACTACACTACGCATAGCGGGGCTACGCCAAAACCAGCGCCAAGCTGCAGTACGGATGTTTTTAGGTGGAAAAAGTCAAAATATTGTCGCAAGACATTGATAGGGCAACATATCGACACATTTTCGACTTTTATTGATTATTTCCCATTATTATTATGATTATTTTGAATATATCGAAAAGTATACCGTCTATCGTCGGGAAATTTTGTACGACACATCTCAAGACTATTGACAAACGACGCACCTATGAAGAAATCACATAGCACGCACGAATTTTAGGCTTGGTTTCGACTTTGCATTTTTAGCTCACCTGAGCACGAAGTGCTCAAGGTGAGCTATTGTGGTCACTCAATGTCCGTCGTCCGTCCGTCCGTCCGTCCGTCCGTCTGTCCGTCCGTCTGTCCGTCCGTCCGTCCGTCTGTCTGTCAACAATTTGGTGTTAACACTCTAGCATCCACAAAAGTTGGCCAATCTTAATCAAACTTTGTCAAAGCAAGTATGGTCATAAGCTCTCGGATGAGTTCGATTATGGGCCTAATCGAACTTGGAAGTCTGGAGTTATTTGCCCTTGAATGTAAAAAATAGCTAGTTTTGACCTTGTTAACACTCTAGCATCTACAATTATTGATCAATCAAGACAAAACTTGGACATAATATTGGAGACCATAAGATCTCAGATGAGTTCGATTTTCAGTCTGATTTGACCAGAAAGACGAGAGTTATGAGCCCTTGAATTGGACAAAATTGCCATTTTTGGTAGTTTTCGACCTTGTTTACACTCTAGAATCTACAATTATTCATCAATCAAAACAAAATTTGGACACAATGTTGGGGATCATATGATATTGGATGATTTCGATCATCAGTCTGATCTGATCAGAAAGTCGAGAGTTATGTGCCCTTGAACTTGACAAAATTGCCGTTTTTGACTGTTTTCGACCTTGTTTACTCTCTAGAATCTACAGTTATTGACTAATCAAGACAAATTTTGGACACAATGTTGTAGACCATAATATCTTGAATTAGTTTGATTTTCAGTCTGATTTTACCAGAAAGACGAGAGTTATGTGCCCTTGAATTTGATAAAATTGATATTTTTGGCTGTTTTTGACCTTGTTTGCACTCTAGAATCTACAATTATTAATCAATCAAGACAAAACTTGGACCCAATGTTGGGGATCATAATATCTCGGATGAGTTTGATTTTCAGTCTGATCTAATCAGAAAGTGAAGAGTTATGTGCCCTTGAATTTGATAGAATTGCCATTTTCGGCTCTTTTCGACCTGTTTTACACTCTAGACTCTACAATTATTAATCAATAAAGACAAAACTTGGACACATTGTTTGGGACCATAAGATCTCAGACGAGTTCGATTTTCAGTCTGATCTGATCAAGAAGTCGAGAGTTATGTGCCCTTGAATTGGGAAAAAAACTGCTTTTTTTGCTGCTTTCGACATGTTTTACACTCTAGACTCTACAATTAGTAATTAATAAAGACAAAACTTGGACACAGTTGGGCACCATAAGATCTCGTATACGTTGGATTTTCACAACACTATTGACCATAAGTTCGTTCTCAGTCTTAAAGTCATAAATATTAATTGAATTGAACAAAAGTGTTGCTTTATATCATTTTGGTTCAGGTGAGCGATATAGGACCATCATGGTCCTCTTGTTAGTGTTTCAGGTATGCCTCACGTGCTGGATGAGTTTTTGATCTGCAATTACACTCACTGCAATACTTTCGGCCTACCTTAGTATAAAATCACATTTTCATAACATTCGTACATAGCGCATTAGTATGAAACGAGTTGCAATTAACGTCGATGAACAAGGCCGAACCTGGTGAAAACAAAAGTCCTCAACAAAATTGAAGTTGTACGGTATTTATGTTCTAATAGCACGCGTCTATTTGTATAGGCATACACATTTGTTGTAGAACGTTGTTGCACCGTCCGACGACAATTTACTAGACTACTTACGTAACGATTACTAACGTTGACGCATACGTAACGTCTACAGGAATGTTCAAACTTTAACGTGGAAATGGCTTTGAAGGCTTGGTCAAACCCTACAACGGCATATAAGCGAGTTTCTCTTTCCAAAGAAGAAGCTGTAAGCAGTGTAAATCTCAACACCATCAAGACCATAATGATCTGGCTGCATGTATGCAGTATGAGCAATTCTATTGACATCTGTTCCGATGCCAATTTTCTTTAAGGTCTAATCTGAAGTATGCTATCATTTTTACACCCTAAATTGCCATAAACTTTGTAAAAATTAAGGTAAAAGAAAAAAAGCGAAAGTGTACACTTTCTTTTGGAACTGAGTATACTTCTAAATATTATGATATAAATATTGTGATACAAGGAAATTTGGCACTATGTTGTGGGTATCGAATTTCTATTGAGACAAAGAAGGAAATCTTGTACAATCTTTTTCTCCTGAACTGTTTAGCCTAGAGCTTTGAAATGTGTGTAGAATCGTCTCGAGGTCCTCTCCTAATACATAAAATTATTGTGATACAAGGAAAATTGGCCCTATGTTGTGGGTATCGAATTTCATATAGAGACAAAGAAAGAAATCTTGTATAATCTTTTTCTCTTGAAACGTTTGGCCTAGAACTTTAATATTTTGGTTGTAGAAACCTCTCAATGCCCTCTACCAAAATCCTGCAAATTATTATGATGCAAGGAAAATTGGCGCTATGTTGTGGATATCACATTTCATATAGAGACAAAGAGGGAAATCTTGTGCAATTTTCTTTCTCCTGAACTGTTTGGTCTAAGGCTTTGAAAATTTGTGTGTAGGATGGTCTCATAATGATACAGTTTTCTCAAATTCTGTTTGTCAGAGATCCTTAATGTAACTTTTGCATTTCCCATGGTTTAAATTGTTTTGTGTAATGTAAGTTTTCCAGAAGTTGAGATGAGACAAAGTCATCATTTTGATGGGGTGAGCGATATAGGGCCATCTTGGCCCTCTTGTTAGCTCCACTGACCGAAGGCCAGCGGGGCGTACGTCGTGGCCCTGTTTTCGTCGAGCGTGCTAGCGTGTGTGCATCCACACTCGTGTAAACTTCTTTTTTCAAATTCTTCTCCAAAACTACTAGACCAATTTCAACCAAACTTCACAGGAATCTTCCTTGCATGAATATCTTCCAAATTCCCTCAAAAAATAAATTCCATGTAGAACTGACATTTTGATTAAATCAATCAAATTAAATTTTCGAAAAATCTTTAAAACCCTTCTTTACAAAAGTTACTTGACCAATTTCAACCAAACTTCACAGGAAACTTCCTTGCATGAATCTCTTCTAAATTCCTTCAATAAAATAAATTCTGTGTAGAACTTGTTTTTTAATTAAATCATTTTAATTGAATTTTCGAATAATCTTTAAAAATCTTCTTCTCAAAATTGCCTTATTTGATTTCATTGTAATTTAGCCTGAATGTTTATTGTATTCATTTAAAAAATCGATCGAATGAAAAACATGACCGCTGTGAACGGGACTTATTGTTTGCATCTGAAATATAGTGTAATCTTAAGGGAATAAAAACATATCCTCCTTCATAACTACTAATTGGATTTCATTGTGGTGTAGCATGAATCTTCTTTGGATACACCTCCATTGTATTCCTTGAAGAATTTGAAGTCTAAACGTATAAAGCCAGTGGAGCGATACAGGGTCAGCATGGCCCTCTTGTTAGCTCCACTGGCCAAGGGCAAGCAAGCTATTGTCATGGCGTTGTGTCGGTCGTGCGTCAGTAAACTTTTCTTTAAACATCTTCTCTCAAATCACTTGGCCAATTTTGATCAAACTTGGCAGAAATGACCCTTGGGTGGTGCTTCACTTAAATTACGAAAAGAATTTTAATTGGTTTATAAATATGGTCATGGCAGGGCGGGCTTATTAGACTTGGAGAAATCACGAAATAATACCTTGGGTAGACCTTTATCTAAATTGTATGTAAAACTTTTCATTGGTCGATAAATGTGGGCGTAGCAGGGCGGGGCTTATCAGACTTGGGGGAAATGTCATAATAATTCATTAAAAATTTCTTCTCTCAAACCATAGGGCCAATTTTGATCAAACTTGGTAGAGATATTCTTTCGGTGATGCTTTACTTGAATTGCGAAAAGAGTTTTGATTGGTCCATAAATGTGGGCGTGGCAGGGGCGGGGCTTATTGGACTAGAAGAAATCACGAAATAATTCTTCGAAAATCAACCATCGGGCTAATCTAGATTAAACTTGGCATAAATGTTCCTTGGGTGGACCTTTATCTAAATTGATTGTAATATTCTGATTTGTAGATAAATGTGGGCTTTGCAGGAAGGGGGCTTATCAGACTTTAAAAATCTCCTCCATTCAAACTATAGGTCCATGTTTGATCAAATTTGGCAGAGATGCTCTTTTGGTGGTGCTTTATTTAAATTGCGAACATAATTTTAATAGGTCAATAAATGTTTGTTTGGCAAGAAATCATTAGATAGGTCTTTTAATCCTTTACCAAACGACGAATTTTGGACTGGTCCAAATTCAAAGACGTTGTAGACGACAATTTCAATGTGAGAAAATTAAAGTATTTGGTCTTTTTTGGTAGAAAACATTGTGGGAAATGAAGAAATTGCTTATCACAAGCAACTTCTTCATTTTCCACAATGTTTCCCAGAGCCTTAATCTTTTGGTAAGTCAAAGAGAGTCAATGTATGGTAATGAGTTGATTAACAAGCCAGTGGAGCGATTCAGGCCCTCTTGGGCCTCTTGTTTTTTTTATTTCACAAATTCTATCTTCAGAGATGTTCCAAATGAGCGTCTAGGGTTTGGTCGTGGTGGTATACGTGAAATCCAGAAACACAAGTGGTTTGAAGGTTTTGACTGGGAGGCACTGAAGAGAAGAACACTTGTTACACCCATTACACCAAACGTAAGTTACAACTAACTGGTCAATGCATATTGAACATAGTCAGAGTCGGTGGCGTCAGCCGACGCCTTTATGGGCTTAACGAATCGAAGACCCCCATGCTTCTTGGTCGCCCATCAGTGTTTGTATTTCGGCTACGTTCTTTAGCACTGTGTCGCGTTGTCGAATCTTGGCTGTTACAGCTTTGTCCTCCCATCTGACCTTTAGAGCCACGCGCAGCATGCGCGTCTAAACCCCATCTAGGGCCCGTTTCTTCCTGTACCGTCAGCGACCAGGACTCACAACCATAGATAAAGACACACTCCACTGTAAAGACAAACATTCGCATTTTCGATACATATACAGTCCATGTGCGATTATCAAACCTTCTTCATCTTATGGAGAGCACCCCACAAAAACTCTCTTTATATCCTTTGCAGAAGAAGAAATCATTGACCTTAGGTGTTTTTAAAAATCCTTGACTAGTTTTAGTTTGGTGTCGTCTATGGCTGTACATCTTCATAGTTGTTGGTGTTGTAGGCCATAACCTCAGTTTTCTTGGCCGTGAGTTGCTGGGTTGAACTTAGTACTTATCCTTGGTTCAAGTCCTGCTAGTGCCTTGAGTATTTTACTGAGCAGAAAAATGCTACTCGTGTCAATTTACCCCACCCAGTTTGTTAGCCATTACCTCCAAAAATAAGCCCACGTCGGGAGTTTTATACATACATATTAAAGATAATCATATAACCCTATTAATAAGTAGCCGAGCCCGGATAGCTCAGTCGGTTACGTCGGAGTCTGTCAACCCAGGGGTCTCGAGTTCGAACCCCGGCTCGGCCAGTATCCATTCTGACATTTGACAAAAGTCATTTGTCTCTCACCAATGGGTGTGAATCATCTATGTGAGAGAGCAGCTGGAGGCTCGGTTTGGATATTGTGGTTGTACTGGTGCGAGAAATACCAGGAACCCACGGTTAGGTGCTCCAGCCGCCGCGATATGACCCTGGTAGTTGAAAACGACGTAAAACCCCAATAAACTCAAACCCTATTAATAAGTACGTTGTGTTGTGTCCATTTTCAAAGTTATGTTTGATGTAAGTGAAAGAGCTGTCCATCATACATTTTCATAACCTCAATACATTACTTTAATCATTAAAATTTGATAGACAGTTGTAAAATTATAAATACTAGCAAAAACTGGCGTTCAAAGTCATTTTATACCAGTCAAACGTTCTAACCCACAACTTACAAATACTAATATCTTTTTTAATAGCTATCATATCTAAATGAGATTTTATATGTAAATCATATGAATATTAATCAATTAAATGCTGTTATGTGAGCAAAGCTCCTAAAGGTCTAAATCCACTTAGAGCTTAGAATTTCTTTCTTGTGATTATTAGGTTAATTGAAAATTATATGGGAAAACTAAAGAACAACGCGTCAAATAAAAACGTTACTTATATTTACGTCATATGTAATCTTTATAAGGCTCACGGCTGTCCATCTAACTTTTCTTGTGATGTATTCTTATCCTTTTTACGAATACATTTGATTGAAACCTCTTTCGCGTTCATCAAACAGAAGTACACAACGCACCGTACTAAGTTAACCGATTTAAAGAAAATCTTTTCTTTGGGCGATTTCGAGCCCTTTTTGCAACCCATCGTTTGATCTGGGTTTTTGTTCGCAACGTTGCCATTACTTTTGGATAAAATTTTGACCGGTCAAAATTCACAGACGATAATTATGCCCCCTTTCGAAGAAAAAGGGGGTATATTGTTTTGCAAGTGTCGGTCGGTCGGTCGGTCGGTCGGTCGGTCGGTCGGTCGGTAGGTCGGTCAGTCGGTCGGTCTGTCCGTAGACCAAATCTTGTCCGGAGCATAACTCTGCCGATCATTTTTTTTGAGTTATTGCCCTTTGTTGATTTTATAACTTGATTCTTGTCCGGAGCATAACTCAAAAAGTATGTAAGGTAGAATCATGAAACTTTACAGGTGGATAGATCTCATTGTGGAGAGGTGCAGTGCACAATAACCATAACTCTGACGATCAAAATTTTGGAGTTATTGCCCCTTGTTGATTTTATAACTTGATTCTTGTCCGGAGCATAACTCAAAAAGTATGTAAGGTAGAATCATGAAACTTTACAGGTGGATAGATCTGATTGTGGAGAGGTGCAGTGCACAAGAACTGTAACTCTGCCGATCAAACTTTTGAGTTATTGCCCTTTGTTGATTTTATAACTTGATTCTTGTCCGGAGCATAACTCAAAAAGTATGTAAGGTAGAATCATGAAACTTTACAGGTGGATAGATCTCATTGTGGAGAGGTGCAGTGCACAAGAACCGTAACTCTGCCGATCAAAACTTTGGAGTTATTGCCCTTTGTTGATTTTATAACTTGATTCTTGTCCGGAGCATAACTCAAAAAGTATGTAAGGTAGAATCATGAAACTTTACAGGTGGATATATCTCATTATGGAGAGGTGCAGTGCACAAGAACTGTAACTCTGTCGATCAAATTTTTTGAGTTATTGCCCTTTGTTGATTTTATAACTTGATTCTTGTCCGGAGCATAACTCAAAAAGTATGTAAGGTAGAATCATGAAACTTTACAGGTGGATAGATCTCATTGTGGGGAGGTGCAGTGCACAAGAACTGTAACTCTGCCGATCAAAATTTTGGAGTTTTTGCCCTTGTCGATTTTATATCTTGATTCTTGTCCGGAGCATAACTCAAAAAGTATGTAAGGTAGAATCATGAAACTTTACAGGTGGATAGATCTCATTATGGAGAGGTGCAGTGCACAAGAACCGTAACTCTGCCGATCACAATTTTGGAGTTATTGCCCTTTGTTGATTTTATAACTTGATTCTTGTCTGGAGCACAACTCTAAAAGTATGTAGGGTAGAATCATGAAACTTTACAGGAAGATAGATTTTATCATGGAGAGGTGCAGTGCACAGGAACCATAACCTTGCCGATGAAATTCTTGGAGTTATTGCTCTTTGTTGAATTTACATTTAATTCTTAAAATTGCCTATATCTCATGTCTTTTTACACATACAGGCTTGGTATCTCACACATAGACACTTCCTATCAACATCGTTCTCATGACCTTGGACATTGTGACCTTGGCCTTGGAGTTTGACCTACTTTAAAAAAAAATAAACCGGACATATATCTCATGACCTATTACACATACAGCCTTGATATTTCACACATGGACACCTCCTACCAAGACCTTTCACAATTGACCATGACCTTGGACCTTGTGACCTTGGCCCTGGAGTTTGACCTACTTTTTAAAAACTTTAACCTGGCCGATATATCATGTCTTTTTACACATACAGCCTTGATATTTGACACATGGAAACCACCAACCAAGACCTATCACATATGACTATGACCTTGGACCTTGTGACCCTGACCTTGGACTTTGACCTACTTCTATGATACATTAATCTGGCCTATATTTCATGTCATTTTACACATACAACCTTGATATTTGACACATGGACACCTACGACCAAGACCTTTCACATTTGACCATGACCTTGGACCTTGTGACCTTGACCTTGGTGTTTTACCTACTTCTATAATACATTAACCTGGCCTATATTTCATGTCATTGTACACATACAGCCTTGATATTACACACGTGGTCACTTCCAACCAAGACATTTCCATTTTGACCATGACCTTGGAGTTTGACCTTGGAGTTTGACCTACTTTTAAAATACTTAAACTAGGCCTATATCTCGTGTCCTGTTACCTATACAGTCTCGATATTTTATTCACATGGACACCTACTACCAAGACCTTTCACATTTGACCATGACTTTGACCTGTGTGACCTTGACCTTTGATTTTTACATACTCTTAGAAATCTTTAACCTAGCATTTATCTTATATCTTATTACACCTACAGTCTTGATATTTCACACATAGACACCTCCTACCAAGACCTTTCACATTTGACCATGACCTTGAATATTGCAACCTTGACCTTAGAGTTTGACCTACTTTAAAAAAAACTTAAACCAGGCATTTATCATATCATGTCCTTTTACACCTACAGCCTTGATATTTCATACATAGACACCTCAAACCAAGACCTTTCACATTTGACCATGACCATGACCTTGGCATTTGGCCTACTTTTAAAAACTTTAACCTGGCCTATATTTCATTTTACTTTTATGTATACAGCCTTGATATTTCACACATAGACACCTCCTACCAAGACCTTTCATATTTGACCATGACCTTGGACCTTGTTAACTTGACCTTGGACTTTGACCTACATCAAATGTACGCCCTTGAGGGGGCATATATGTTTTACAAACATCTCTTGTTTAAAGTGATTTTTGTCGGTTTGGAAAAACATGTAGGCACAAGCAATTTTTTCATGCTTTCTCAAGCTTTTATCTCGTGGGACACCAAGAAGCGTCGTTTTGTGGCAATGGGTAAAATACATTTTGTTATTTTACAGATTAAGGGTACGACAGATACGTCCAACTTTGACGACTATCCGGAGGACGAGGAGACTCCTCCCCCAGATGATCTGAGTGGCTGGGACAGAGACTTCTGACACATTCATTTACATATTCATGAACAAACAAAAACGTTGCCATGACATTGTTTATACAGTAACGGTGGAGCCAGGACCATTCGTGGTGAAACTCTCGGGACATAGTAATGGCTAATTTGAAAATGTAACATTTACATGGTAGAACCAAGTCAGTAATGACCTATTATTTAGCAGTTCAACACAGTACTCGACATTATTTAAGGATCCCTCTTTAAAGCTTTGTCACGTTAGAACTGGAATGAGCTTTGAAATGGCATTTTTTACGTGAAATACATTCAAATGGTAAGCTGGGATCCATTAAATTTGGTTGTCTGACTTTAAACTTTTTAATAACACTATTGATTACATTTATCGCTGGATTGCAACATTTGAAAGAGCTCTATGGCGAGAAATCTTTCTAACTGTCTCAAGTCGATTTGTCAATTTTCAAAACATACAAATTAGTTATAATGTTAAGATTATACTGAACAAAAAATAGAATCTTTCTCAAAGTATGTGCCAGTTTAGTGTACACACACGCACGCACGCGCACACATTCGCACACTTTATTATTTTGGTTCAGTGAATTTTATCTTCAGATTTGATTTAAATGCATATCTATTTCACATAAACCGATTTTATACAGTTCAATAGATTCTACGGGTACTTTTGTCAGAGTTACTGTGACAATTGTCAGAACTTAGGGTGACTAACTTCAACTTTTCTTCAAACTCAATTTTGCTAGAAAAGCAAAATGCGACTAATACTTAGTTACTTAGAAAGGTAGAAAAGTTTAAGTTAGTCACATTAACTTCTGACAAATGTCAACTTTTCTGCATTTATAGGTATCTACATTCTATCAAAATTATAAATAAGTACTCTGTTTTCTATCATGCGCAAATTTTTCCCCGGTAAACGAAAAGCAAAAGTCCATATTTTTATTGAGTTCTTGAATCCATTACTTGACCGATGTCATTTTCATTTTCCAAATTATTGAGCTAAATTGTAACCTCGGGCCAACTAAAGAAAATTGAAGTATACCTCGGGTGTTTCATACACGAATTCCACGTGCTCATTTTACACATTATCCATTAATGGGTAGACGTGCCAAACTTAAAATAAAAAATGTTTTGGAAATCTCTACACCCATAACAATTAGTGTTTTACAAGGTGCTGCAAATTAAAAGCGTTGATAATATTTTATGGCCACATTTCCAATCGTTCTATACAAATTTAATACAAAATGGCGTTCATTACTTTCAAACATCAACCTTTTTGTTATATTCGTGCCATTTTTCAAAAGAAATGCAATGCATAACATAAAGGTACGTGCAATTACTATCGCCCGACTTTTGACCGATTACATACAAACCAGAAGTACTACCAATCTACCAAGACAACCACGCGATAGGAAATCAAACTGGAATTAGGACCGCAACCGTGTTATGTCTCGCCTACGTAAACTGAAGCGATCAATTGCTGTCACTGAGAGGAATACAATATGCCTTTAAAGGAGACCGTTCAGTGTCCAAACTATCCGGTAATGGCCAAATTCATCATGTCTATGTACAAGACGCAAATTCCATGCCCTCACAAATTACATGTTCATGTTCAGGTGGCAAGGATGCAATAAGTAGCCGATTGTGAAAAAGTGGTTTACAGACTCACGCTTTACTGCCAATTAAACCTGATTCAGGTCGATTCTTTTCACTCTAAAATAATTTTGTAAATCTAGAATTTTAACGCTATCTTGTGTGTTCATTATCCAAATACGGCATCCGATTGACCCGACCCATTCTCCAAATTAGGTCTTATAGGCTTCCCTTTTTTGCGTGACAGATCAAAGACAATACGAAATGGTGGTACGGCGCCAAATTGATTGACCAAATCGATCGGGTCGGAAATTAAATTAGCCAAAAACATTTTTACGCAGTATGAATATTAATTTTGAGTTGTTTTCCATCGATGTTTCATTTTGAGAAACCCCCTACACGTACACGTTTGAGATATCCCATGGTTTCAACCGGCAACATGAGGAACTCTTGTGGTCAAGAAATCGACGCATTTAGCCCGAATGAAAACATATACTTAGTACATTTAAAAACGCAGAGTTTTCAAAGCCTTAAATCAGGTTGTTATAAGATGTTATAAGAAACGGAAATATGTGTAATAAATTTCCCGTAATTTTTGATACGTGAATAGAAAAGTTAGTAAATCTGGAACATTTTACGGCGCTGTAACCAATGGGTTAAACACGTTTTTACTCCGTAAAATTGATGCACGTGAAACTCGGGTTAAATTTTAACACGTTTATCAAGTTTATCTATAGGGACACCATAAAAACAAGTTTTATCGAAAGAATCTCAATTCTATCAGTATGAATCTTCTTCTTGAATATGTGAGAAACCAAGTTTTTGTAAAGTGTTTGCTTGGTTCTTCTTGGTTCGGGCATTTCTCGGCGCGTAGGACGGCGTAATTCAACAATATCACGACTAGTGACTCGATGGCTCGGTCACATACCTTGGTTACACACTACTGCCCGCATACGTACCCTATAGAATGAGCTTGGAATGGCATGAAAAGACGCCCCACCCAAAACGGTGTAAAAACTAAGTATTGCTGTTATTTAAGAACAGAATAAAATGCCACTAGAGGTTTCATTGCGATAAAAGTTTTTTCTACGCGGCGGAACTGCCAGGCTTTAATTCAAGCTTAAGGTGGGAACACACGTTATTAATTGGTGTGACCCTTCTCAATTTAAAATAATCAAATTTATTCCGATGTGTATTTAAAACATCTTCCATGTTTTGAATTTGATGGAATTTGACACATGAACGAAAATGAATTCGCATTAAGTAGCCTTTGCTTGTTATTTCCATCCTATCAGCGAACGAAGTACCTCTGCGGAATTAAATGTACTCAGTATAGAAAACAAACAGTGTTGAGATAAACAAATAACTATTGAATGGAATAGACGTAACAGCCACACTATAACCTGAACTATCGCCAATCGAAGTCGGTCAACATGTAGTAATGATCAGTCGTGGAACTGTTGGTTACTCCATATCCTTGTGCAATTTACACCTCCAGTGATAAAGCTCCAATAACATACCATATTGTGCGGCGCTTGCAGAGGGCCGTACAATAAACTTTGTATCATAGTTTGATTTAATCAATTGCCTTCAAGTGAATTAAGCGAGGTTTTCACAATATTTATTTCTGATATATCTTTTTTTATTTTATCTTTCATCTGACATCTAACAATCTTAAAACCATATCAAATTTGTGTTTACATTTTTGAATAAAAATCAAAATAAAAAAAAAACACTAGATCTATAATAAAACACTCAATTCAATATTTCTGCAAAATTTGCAGTTTCCAAGAAATTGAAAAACTTAATCGCACTATATAATTATTTTGTAAACTGTTACAAGAACAAAAGTAGAGTTGATCTTCTTAACATCCGAGGGGTGTTCTGAAATTATTGTTATTTGTGCAATATTTCGGAGACACTAGGCCAAATCAGCTTAAATCTACCTTGGGGTGATAGCGTGACATCTGAAGCATGGCTCCTGTCAGTTTCTTGCTCGTTCGTACAGTGGACCTGATATTGTGTACATTGTTTTGTAGCGCACTTGTAACACTCTTTAGAAAAGTGATTGGCAAGACAGCTGAAAACGTAATTGAATTTGGGACAATATATCAAAGGTAAGTCTCAACTTCTCTTAAAGCCGGTGGATATTCACCGTGAGGCGTGTGATATCTAAAGGAATGATCAATTGTCATATATGACTATTCGTATGAGGGTTTGTTGATTCAAATCGGAACACCAGCAGCTGAAAGATGCTGCTCTCACAGGTCGCCCTGCAACAACAGTAACAATGCTTAACATCGAGCGAATTTGGCAAAATCTCGAAAGGGATGTAAGGTACACTGTCAGGCAGTTAGCTTAAATGACCGGCTTATATTTAGCACATAGACATTGTTTCTTAAAGAACTATCTTAAGCTGGGTAAGGTCTAGTCCAAATGGATACCCCGTTTACTAACTTACGACCAAAAGAGCTACAAAACCAAATCCTTTTTCAAGAAATACATGAAATACAACGAAAAGTTATTTGACAATTTCCTCAAAGGTGATGGGTGTATTTCTTCGAACCCAAAATTAAATGTTTATATCGAATCTGGGCAACAAAAACCTTGGCACCTTTGCATTGCTAAAATAATACGCACCGCGAGGAGGGTTTTGTATGTCATGTTTTTATAACAAGTGTTCAAGCATGCAAATCCCTAATCCGAAAGGCGAAACGGTCACGTCGAAGTATCACATGATATGTTCGTATTAGTTCGAAAAATTTAGAAAGTCTTTAAACAGCGCTGTCCAAAATCAAATTTGAAGTACCTCAGGCTCTTGCATAACAATGCAAGATTCGTACACAAGGCAAGTATCGTAGCGGATTTTTTGAAGGCGGAATTGGGTCACTGTCCTCCCAAACCCCGCATTTTCACCTGACTTGGCCCCCTGCGACGTTTTCATGTTCCCCGAACTAAAATTACAACTGTTTGGAAAAATATAAATCGAAAAATGCCCTTGGATCTGCCATTTACCAGTATTTTATGGACATGCCAATTTGAGAGTGCGAAAACTGTTTTCAAAAGTGAAATGTTCGGTTGAAACAATGCAAAAGTGCAAATGGGGAGTACCTCGAGGGACAGAGCAAAGCAAAATGATCAGAATTACTTCTGTCGAGAAGAAATAACTAAAGTAACATTAATTTCGGAACACCCCTCGTAATAAAAAATTAGATATTAAGATAAATGTTCAAAATAGCTAATGATTCTTAGAAAAAGAAAATACAGGGTGTCCCAAAAGTAAGGTAACACTTATAAAGGGTAATAGCTCTGATTTCTTTCGGACAGCTAACATTAAATTCATTAAAATTATGTTTTCCATACACTTCAAAGCTATGCACAAGTTAAAATGGCGTCATTTTTGACATCATTTTGTACCACTATCAAAATGACGCCACAACCTACCTTCTCACAGTGTATGCATGATGTACAGCATGTCACTAATTTAAATCTCCAATATATTTTCAAAGAAAGTTTCAATCTTGGTTTATACCAGAAGGTCCACCAAGAAAAAAACTCATCTACTCAATCAAGATTAATTTGAACGATCCCGGTCATCTTTTGACGATTATAGAAGCAAAAGACCGAAAACATCCCGCATCGCAGAAAACATTTCAGCTTTGAATGGTAAAGTCAACGAAAAGAATTTCGTCAGAACAAGATTCGTTGAAATCTTTAGTACAATGCATTTTGAAATTCTATTTGAAACTTTTCCATAAAGTATTCAAATTATGAAATTGCAGTCTTTGGGAGATCAAGTCGAATGCTTAGACTGTTGTAGATGGACACATGCCGGATTTGGATTCACTGGGTTATTTTCTGTGGAGAAACATGTGGTCTAAAGTGTAATCTCCAAAGCAGGTACATGTTAAATTGAACATGTACAATGTTGCTATCAAGTACAATGTTGCTATCAAACATTCAAAGACAATGTAGGAAAATTTCCATGGACACGTGTGAGACAGTTATTAAAAATTTTAGCACAAGAATAATCAAGGAAAGCGACAGAAGGGACGTAATCTAGAGAACGTCATTTACTATCATTTTACATCATTAATGATAATAGGATGTGTTTGATTTATCATAGATGAAAATACAAAATTTATGATAATTTGATGAAATTTCTTTTATTCATTTCTGTACATCGTCGTTGTAAATGCAAAACATCGTATGTCGATTTTTTGCGATTTTCAGAGTCAAATATTCTATGTCCAGTTTAGACAATTCTTGCAGGTTTTGAGATATTTTTACTTATCAGTACTTATGAAACATTATTAGTGAACAATTTGGCCAAATTTCAAGTAAAACCTTTCAGTTTGTGAAAAGTTATTACACCTTTTTCTTTCCCCGTTAACATTCTCCAAAAACGAGATACGAGGTTTTGCATTAACAACGACGACATAACCTTCTGTACTGTCAGTGATATAAGGAACACACAGGTGATATAAATATGAGCTGAGATATTATTAGATTTCCAGTGTTACCTTACTTTTGGACACCCTGTACTTAAATTCTGATAAATTTTGGGGCAAGGCCGTTAGATTGTATTCTTCAAAAAAAATCTCGAAAATTCTCATGGAAACCAATTTATCGATAGAGCAAAGTCAAAATATTTCAGAGGGGTTAAGATACACATAACATTATGTAGCATTCATTCATATCAATTTCATCCGTATGCACTAGAGGGAAATTTGCTATAGAAATTGACCAATGTCCTTTTGCCGAAATATTGAATTGAGTGTTTTATTATAGTGAATTTACAGTATTCCGTGGGGAATAATTTGTGATATTGTGTAAAAAAAAAAAAGAACTATTCAATTCATCAAAATCTTGGTAACGCAAGTACTGGCCGAGATCTAATCCTGGTTCAGGGTTAATAACTGCGTAGAAATTATAAGAGGGGGGATCTTAACAGTCTTAAAACGAATGTGGATATTTCCTCTTGTTGATTTGTCAACGCGTGACTATACATGTCAGGTTTTATAATGATTTAAGTTCATGTACATTTTTATGCTCACCGAAAAAAAATCGGGGGAGCATATAGTCGCCACGCTGTCCGTCCTTCCGTCTGTGTGTCCGTCCGTCCGTGTGTCCGTCCGTCCACAGCCAGATCTCAGCATCTCTTGGACCAAATTCAATGAAACTTCACATGTGAACTCCCTGTGATAATATCTTTGAACCTTTTTCTCCGTTTTTTTAATTTGAGGCTGCGTCATGGAAAAGGGGACCTTAGTGTAAAAATTAGTTTTTCTCTAATATCTTTTCATCTAATGGGCAAAGTTTAATGAAATTTTGTACTTATGTGATAAATAGGATGTTCTAGATCATATTTTATAAAAAATGTGTGTACAAAAAATGCCATGGGAAAAGGGGGTTTAATGTATGATAGTTTTTGTTTTGTGACAAACACTTATTGGAGGAGCATAATCCGTCTGTGACGGCTCTTGTTTTGTTTAGATTTTATTATGTATATAATTGTTATCTGTACTGCTGCTAAGATTTTTATAATAAATGGATGATCATTATGATATAGGATCTTCCTTAAAGTTCATTTTATGTATTGGTCATTTTTATCTCAACTGAGCACGTAGATGAAATATTGAGATATCTGACATATTGACGTCCGTCCGTCTATCCGCCCGTCTGTCCGTCCGCCTGTTTGGGCCAACCTGGTGGTGGTTATGTGGTTCAATCCGTCAATATATTATATTTTTTGTCTTTTTCTTTCTTTCTTGACCATTAACTCCGGGGTTGGCTTTTCGAATATTGGTTCAACCAGACTTGGACATTGTTTGATAAACATTGAATGTATCGTCCTTTGTCTTGTTGTCAGTAGTCGCCACAATCTACTACGTATAAAACCATCGAAAATCGCGTGACAGAAGTTGAATCTGCTAGCTCGTTTATCAGTGAAAGCTTTGAACAACAGAAAAGGGAGTTAGAAGTAACTGAGAAACGTGTCAAAAGTTTACAAGACTCATGTAACACTATGACGGATAACATAACAGAGATGAACAATCAACATACACTGTTGAAAGAAAAGGCTCTTGACGCAGAATTCAGAAACATGAGACATAACTTGATATTTTATGGAATACCAGAAACACCTGAAGAAATCGACCCAAACAATAGAATTTGAACGTGCCCATAGACTAGGGAATCCAGTGAAATCTAAAAAACCGCGACCCATCATTGTCAAACTTTAGAAGACGGTGAAGCTATGAGTGACAATTGCTTAGTCAAAAAGTAGAGTCATTTGAAGCACAGTACCTATGACTGCTGATTTGAAAGGACTCAATCAAACTCTTCCTCGTAAGGGTTGTATTCCAAACCTGAACAAGAAATTAGAAATAGTTGAAATATTGTAGCAAAAATGAAAGAGAGGACAGCATTATGAGTGTTGTAAGAGAGACTGAATATGCTTTTAGTCTTAGACAGAGGATAAATTTCAAAATATATAACATATGATATAAGTCAGATTAAGAGAGGCAAGAAATTGAAGTCTGACAAACATTTGAGTGAAAGCCAGGATTATGAGGTTCATGATATTGTAATGTCTGCACATCATAGATTTGTGACATAAATGATTGTAGGCATCAAACGGGAAAGCAATATCAGGTAATTAAGTTGGAGATTTGCATGAGAGGAACACATTCAATATTATTCTAACCAGAAACCCAATCAAACACAGAAGAAAGACCCAAAGGTTTTATCAAGTAAATTATAGATATTATTACGATTTCCTTCAATAGAGAAAAAAATGCACAATTTCCATTTTACAAGATGCAGCACTGTTGTATCAATGCAGGGTCTTAGGGCAATTGTTCTTAACTTGAATTATGACCTTGACATTTATGCCATTTATTTCGGTGCTAAATGGTGAGTGTTTGTGGGATGTACCTACATACATGCACTAAATTTAAGCAAAATAACTTAAAAACATGAGAAGTGTTTAAAAAAAAATTCATATATATTCAATATAATCAAGTCATTCAACAATTTGAATCTTAAATCCATTGTATATTTCAGAAGTTATCAAAAATTAAAGAAAAGGGTCTAAGTTAATTGTGATAATTCATTTGAAATATAGCTAATGCAAATAATTAAGTTAGCTAATATGCATACATGCTAAAAAGAAGATGGACTGACTTTATTTGATATCCAAATTGTAAGTCTACACCAAGAACTTGGTGAACTGTTATAGCTTTTTCTCTTGCTACCGCTAACTGCTTTTAGATTAATCGAAAACATGTATGTGTGGAAACGACACCTTCTTGCTTTGAGCAAAACTCTTGTAAATGCATTTTTAAGAATTTCCCTTCTTTTTTTAATTTTCTGAAGCCTAATTAAGGAAGGAATACAATGAATGTGTTGGGTTTCAAATTTGTATATAGTCCGTGAGCCAGACCCCGAAATTTTGACTTTCGGTACCATCTGAGGTGAAAAATGCTATCATGCATTTTTGAGTACCTAAACTATCCTAGTGTTGGAAAATATGTGATAGCATTCTGAAAGCGGTAGCTTTCTATGAAAATTTACCCTTTTTTCAAACCTACCCTTTATTCATAAAATTCAAAACTTGGTAACCAATAAAATCGTCATGACTTTCAAAATAATACAGAAAATTAAATATGGTAAGATATCTTTATCCTATGGCTATATAGCATAGTGTAGGATGTTATCTATTGAATAAAACCATTTTGAGGCCGTTTTTATGGGAAAATGTATTTTTCTTTGCATTAAAATGAGTGCTTATCAAAATATAAAAGAAAATCAGATCAATTTTGCTTTTTAATGCCATATTTTCTATCTAAAACTACCTTCATTGACATTTTTCTAACAATTATAGTAATTGGATGACACATGTGTTGTAGAGAATTATTTTGATAATTTAATTTTGCGGTTTATCATTCTTGGTGATTGCATAAAGCGAAAACTTGTAAATTACCCCACCCACCACTTAATGCATGGTTTGGGTCAATTTCTCAAATTTTCAAAATATTCCTTCTTTTAAAGACTCTGACAATCTTAGAATCCTACTCTGCTGATGATAAGCAACATTCATTTCACAACAAGAACTATAATGGAGACATACGAGATATTTTAACCCTTATCATTACCCTTAACCCTTACTGTAGTCCGTGAGCCAGGCACGGAAATTGTGACTTTTGGTACCAATTCTGAAGTGGAAAAAGCTATCATGCATTTTTTGAGTTCCTTATCTATCCTAGTATTGGAAAATGTGTGATAGCATTCTGAAAGCTGTAACTTTCTATGAAAATTTACACTTTTTTCCAACCTACTCTCTATTCATATAAACTGACACTAAAAACGCAAAAAGTATTTTAACAGATTATATCAACGACATAACCAATGCATAGCCTTGTGTTATTGTAATGTTACAATTGTAAACTTAACAGGGAATAAAATGACATGACATGAATAATGTCTGCTTATCGCTGCCTCTAAAGGCATTGACGTTGGGTGAAAGCCTGGCATCGAGAAAGAGGACGACAGCGAATCTCGTGTTCTCGCAGACGATTTATCACCGTGTCACGATGTATAGGCCATCCGCGATTAACAACTATAGCATTTGCTGAGCTGTCACAAGTCTGTTGCGTAAATGACATTAACGTATACAATTGGCTTGACGTACAGTTGTTACATGTAGCTGACCAGGACGTGGGCAGTCTGCATGCATATCAATGTTGTTTACACGTCTCACCAACCTTCGAACAGTCGAGTCGGCTACATTAAAGCGTCGACCTACCTCCATTTGCAAATTATCGCCGACCAAGAGCCCCAAAACTCGGTTCCTCTGTGCCCAAAATAGCCTCGGCATTTCACATTCGAAAATTATCCGTAGTTGTTTTGTGTATGAGTAAATCAATGTGGCAGTTTGCACACAAAAAAATCTTAGTGATCTTAGACGTTGTCTGAGTGCACGAGACACATAAGCATTTTGGGATGGGCGGTTCAGATGTCGGAGTAGTTTACAGAGGACACGACAAATTGGATGGGATTTGAAGTTTATACATTAACTTATGAATGTTCCCAAATATGGTGCCGATTGAGGCTGCAGGAAAAGAATGGTTAATGAAAATGTCTTTTACGTTTTTAAATCGTGTTAGTTTAATTCAAAACTTGGCTACCAATAAAATCATCTCGGCTTTTAAAATGAAGAAGAAAAGTAAATATGTTGAGGCATCATCCTTATCATATGGATACAAGTCATACTGTAAAATAGTTGTCATTGGATAAAACCATTTTGGAACTGTTCTTACAGAAAAATCGTGCGTTTTGCCCTAAGAAGAAGCGCTCATCAAATGTTATAATAAATTCCAACAACTTTTACTTTTTTTACTTTACTTTACTTTACAACTGCTTTAAATGATCTTAATCTAGAAATATAGTAGTGAATATGGTGATACATACGACACAGAGGATTATTTTAATAAAACTACAGGTATTCTGTCTTTCATCTTTATTGGTAAAGGTATTGAGCAAAATGCAACTTACCTCACCCACCACCGAAAGCATGGGCATGATATCAGAATTTGAATTTTTATGATATTCCTTATTCCAAAGACGTTGACAATTTAAGATTCTACTCTGGTTATGAAAGTAACATGTTTTTCACAATGAGAATTTACATGAAGACAGATGGGACATTTAACCCTCAGTGTTAGCCTTAACTCTTTTGTTGAAAAGATAAGGTCATACGACATGCATGGGTCCCCTTTTGATTAAATTGAAGTAAAAAATGTAGCATTGACATGCAAAAGCCATATGGACCGAAACTAATAAGTATAAATGGATAAAGTTAACATGTAACATACATTGCTTGGTGACAATATTCAAAACTATGTAACATAACTTTCATGTTGTTGTTACTAATTAAGCTGCCCGTAGGGTGAGCATAAAGCCGATGGTTCTTCTGTCCGACACATCCATTCTTCCATAATAACTTGGCAAAAGTTGGACAACGTTTCCTATATGAACAAGTATCTGGTGTTGTATGCAACACATAAAGTCCCCTACCGGCTTCACATTGACTCAATATGGTAATCAATAATAGATTAAGATGAACAAGTCATCAAAATAATTGTCAAAACATATGAAATGTTATGCCCAACTGGAGGTGATTAATACTGCTGCATCACCACCCTGACTAACATGGCTTATATTTTTTTTTACTTTTTAAAACAGGTTTCATCAAGTTAGCTTGCTTAGTTATTAAGTTATTGCAGGATCCATTTTTTGCCATATTTTCACTATTTCCGTTACCATAGCAACCGCACTTTTCGTCAAAGAACAAAGATAAAATGATGTGCATAATCTACACATTGCCATCTAGTCATATACCAAGTCTCATCAAATTAGCTTGCTTACTTATTAACTTATCGCAGGATCCAATATTTTTTGCCATATTTTCACTATTTCCGTAACCATAGCAACAACAATTTTAGTCTAAAAACAAAAATAAAATGATGTGCATAATCTACACATTGCCATATAGTCATATACCAAGTCTCATCAAACTAGCTTGCTTAGTTATTATCTTATCGCAGGATCCCATTTTTGGCCATATTTTCACTATTTCTGTAACCATAGCAACCTCAATTTAAGTCGAAAAACAAAAATAAAATGATGTGCATAATCTACACATTGCCATCTAGTCATATACCAACTTTCATCAAAAACGCTTGCTTAGTTATTAAGTTATCGCGGGATCCAGATTTGAGCGGACAGACGGACGGACGGACGGACGGACAGACGGACAGACGGACAGACGGACAGACGGACGGACGGACGGACTGACGGACGGACGGACGGACAGACGGAGGGCAAACCTATAGTCCCCTCCGGTGTGAACACCGGTAGGGGACTAATAACGTATGAGATTGCGCCGATCTTTCTTGGCCTCATCATGTAAAAGTGGGACTTCTTGGTACTATGTATTTTTGCAAAATGCATTTTCATCAAAATGATAGGCTTCAAAAGCAAATTTAGTGTAACAGAATTTTAAATTCAGCAGCTTTGGCGAAAACAGATCAGACGCCAGCTTATACATGTATCCAATGTATTGTAAAAAGAAGAAGTCAAACCTGAAACCTACTACATAACCATTTCACCCCTCAGATATTATATAAAATTTAGAAAACATAATCTGATTAAAGTCTAGTAGATCATTGTGGAATAATAACAACATTGGGCAGGTCAAGCATACATACAAAGGAAAATGAATGACACAATCGATGCAAAATGTCTTACTCACCAATAAAGGTTGCCATAATTGTTATCATTTTTAAAGGTGGGTAGTACAAACGGATATAAGTCAGGCTTAAATAAGAATGCATAAATCAACTAAGCGAAACAAACGGTCAATTCTTATTGGTTGACCACATAATATGATATTTCTTGTATATATTTCTTTGCATGTTCGACTGCTAAGCCTGTAATACACATTAGATTAAAATGATTTGTCCTTAGACTTTTAACATGGGATCCTGATTAAATCAATCATGGAAGTAAAGTTCATGGCTAGATCCAATTCTTTGGCCAAGTTATCATGTATGCAGTAGATCAGCAAAACAATGGAATATATTCTGTTGAAGAATTTATATTCAAATTGTCAATAAGATACGCATGGACAATCTATTTGACATCTTTGAATAAACTGCACAACTTTCTGTGTCCAAGGGTTAGAAGCAAATAATACAAACGGTCGGGTTGTCATCTATCAATCGCTGTGTACCATTTACAAAGCTAGCATCTATAGGATAATCATGTGTGGATTCAGACTTTTTCCGGAGGATATATCTGACTGAATTGGCACGTGAAAAATTTATAAAAAGTAATTTTGGTAAACCTACGTTTAAAAATTCGAGAGGGGATCTGGGCATGATTATTTATGTATTCTATAATGGCCTTGGCGTGAAAGGGTTCCATTTGCATAGACAGAATACCGTTTCATGCAAGTATTTTCAAGACTCTTCTTTCAGAAGCAGTTCAAGACGGAAATACCCATATAAAGTCAAGCTTAACGCAATAGTTATCTTTGCATTTGCCAAAGAAGTATATTTATATAGATTGGTCATAATGAGATGAATTGATTTGTACAGCGCAAACAGGTGCGATTGGAAAGGCGCTTTTCTACACGCGTCAGAGGATGAGCAAGTGCCGGAAACTTTATTTATCGGTTCCAATGACACATATGCCTTTGAAATGTCTCAATGAAATAGCTATAACTTGTCTTAAACAAAAGTGTGGACAAAGATCAAGAGTATATTAATTGAAATAGATAGAAACAGTGCGACTGCAATGTTATTAACAAAAACATAAAGCACTAGTTGGGATACATAACTCGACTTGATTAGACATTGTAAATGTTCTAATACTGTGCCAATAACAGTAAGCAGGTCGGCGGGTTGCTATTTCACATGACCTTTTGGAAACGTACACACATAAAAAGCGCTCGCTTCAAAGTAATTTGTTGTACGTTCTAGGCTTACACTCAACGAATTTTGAAGAGATAAAATTCACCATAAGCGCCTTTGAGAGCCCGATCGTCAGTTCTATCTCACTTTACAACAAACACCATGTCTTCTTCAAGCATTCAAACGCAAGCATTTTCCAAGCCCAAAAAGGCAGGAAACGCGCACATCTCATAAAGCCAATGCATCAAAACTTTGATGAGGTATGATAACATCTTTCATGGGCTTGGCAGGAAGTAAGACCTTTCATAGGATCTCGTGGAAAGACTAAATGCGTTAACATGTCAGATTTATTCATCATTAAGTGATACAAATAAAGTTGGTTACCTAATGTACAGTGAACTGCACGTACATGTCATACATGTAGAAAACCTTAAATTGACATTCTACTCAGACTGTACGAGGAAACACTGTCCATGAGATAACTTCCATGCTGATATTAACAGGAAATTGTTTATAGCAAGTGCCCAGTGTAGCTGGTAGAGGTAGGAAAAGACAGCTTACCTTTCCCTTTCTGTCTATCCTATTTATGAACATATATTTTTTTTAAAAAAAGTTAGAAAATATGTCTGCAGTAAGAATTATAAATATGCAGCATAAATAATAACAGTATCTCGCTTTGAAAATTAAAAAAAAATAGTAGCCTGTCCATTTGGTACAAATGAATTGGCATTTCGTGCCGCAGAATAAACACAAAATCTACAAATCACGTGTCAATACCACCTTAATGCTGCAATTTAGAGCATTTTGGGTATCAGAGTGGCAAACCTTCGAAGTTCCTTACCAGGAAGCAAAATCTTAAATACTCATTAACACATTACGTAATAAGCGAAGATAACATGGGGATATAGTGGGTGGGGTAAGATAATTATGGTAATTCTATCAATTTGTACGATAAAAACGTGGAAACTGCTGTTCCAAGAAGATATTTGAAGCAACTGAGCATAAAGAGCAAGACTTTCTTCAATACGGGTTCAGTGTTGTTATCAAAGTTAAAAATATACATACATTTATGTATAATTTTCTAATAAAACAAGCGCACGTATAGCTTTCTACTCAGATTGTCATAAAATATTAATTTGAAAATTAAATTTATTTTTTGTTTTGTAATTCATACAACAATGACTCTAACTATTGAGAATTGTCCTAAAAAGAAACATTATAGCTTGTATAAGATAAAAGAATGTGCTGTAATGTCAACCAAAATTTTTATATTGAATTGTTCATTTTTCCATTGTGTAAAGGGTACATATACTAAAAGGGTGAAAAAATATAGAAAGCTACTGATTTCAGAATGCTATCACATATTTTCTTTAAGTGGACATGTCAGGCTACTCAAAAACACACATGAACCTTTTTCACCTCGGATGGTACCAACCGACCCTCTGGCTCACAGACTAATAATGAAAAAAGTTATTTAGAATTCAATTTTTTTAAAATGTTTAATTTTAAGAGATTTGTTTTGGGAAAAAACTAATTCTGTAAAAAAAGCCTCAAAATGCTTAATTATCTTGTCGACATGAAATGATACATAAAGATATGATTTAGTCATTCCATACAGTTTGACAACGCTGTGTGTATTAGGTATGTATTAGATATTCCATAATCGGTGAAATGTTTATAAATATATATTTAAAAAATTGTGCATATGCAAATAAGCAAAATTGCACCACTGAAAACAATGATGAATGTCTAGGCTTCATTTTGATATCCAAATTGTAACTGTACACCGCCAACTTAATTAGCTAAAGCTTATTTTTCTGTTTTATTCTTTATAGAAATTGCAAAAAAATCATGAAAAATACTAATAAGATCTTTAAAATCATACATATGCAATTTAGCTAATTTGCATTACTCTGTTGGAAAATAAAGAGAAATAGAGAAATATCCAGGCTTTATTTTGATACCAAAAGTGTTAATATATATTCAGACCTATGAGAGCTACATCTGATTTTCCAGCTGCACTCGCGAAAAATGATGTTAATTAACTATTCTAATTAATTTTTCATAATTATGCTAATAAGCTAATTTGCATAACAATTCTGAAAAGTAAAGATGGGTGTCTAATCATCAATCTAAAACATTGATTGTCAGTCTGCATCCAGGACTTAGTGAACAAAAGCTATTTCTATAACACCCTCTAAGCCCATTTTTCAAGATATGTTGCCATGGAAACCGCACCCTATGATATAATTTAATGCACTCTGATTCAGTAAAATGACATTAAAATGCCTATTCCTGTTTAGTAAATGAAGTTTTACAAATACAAAGTGGGTAATTCCTTCTAGAAGGCTTGAAAGAACTACATGTATCAATATTCATAAATATGCAAATTTTTCGTCAAAATTTAAAAAAAACACTAAAAATCAAGCATGCAAAAAATAGCTAAATTGACTTATGTAGATTAAGGAAGGATGTCTAGGCTTTAATTTGATACCAAACTTGTGAATGTAACCCACTAAATAAGTGAGTAATAGCTTACTTTCGTATTATATTTTTAAAAGAACGCTGCTGCTCAGTTTTTTTTCTTTTCCCTCAATGTTTGTTTTTATACTGAATCAGCATTGTTTTCAACAATATGTTATATTTCTCAAACATTCCTTGATTTTAAATATCATAGCAGAAAAAATAAGAAACATTGACGGAAGGGGAGTTTTTCTCCCTTTCCCTAAATGTTTGTTGATATACTGAATCGCCATTGTTTTGAACAATATTTTATATTTCATGAACAATTCTTGGTTTTGAATATCATAGGAGAAAATTTAAGAAGCATTGACGGAGAGGGAGAGAACGCTGCTGCGCAGTTTTTCTCCCTTTCCCTCAATGTTTGTCTTTATATTGAATTGCCATTGTTTTGAACAATGTTATATTTCACGAACAATCCTCGAATTTTGAAAATCATATTAACAGAAATATTTCGAAGCGTTGACGGAGGAGGAGAGAACGCTGCTGTTTTTTTTCTCCTTTTTTCACAATGCTTGTTTATATGCTAAATCGCCATTGTTTTGAACAAAGTGTTATAATCCAAGTACAATCTCTGAGTTTGAATATCGTAGCAGAAAAATAAAGAAATATTGACGGAGAGGGAGACAACACTGCTGTGGAGTTTTATCTCCTTTTCCCCAAATGTTTGTATTTACATCCTTAATCGCCATCTCACATCCCTTTCTCTCAATATCTTTCTGCATGAATATACTAATTCGTCTTTGCTTTAAAAAATGTTAAATTTCAAGAGCAACCCTTAAATTTGAAAACCATATCAGAAATAGCTCTTCAGAGTATTGACGAGGGAGAGATGATGCTGATAATTTAGTATTATCTCTTCCTCCCTCAATATTTGTTAATATGCTGAATTACTATTGTTTTGAACTGAATGCCTAGTGTCATGTGCAAGCCTTTTTGAATCCTATAGAGAAGAGAATTCCACTGTCCGATTTTGCCCTTTCCTTTGGTGTTTTTGTTTATTTCCAGTATTAATCCTCGAGCAATATGTTTATTTTAGCTAATAATCTTTGCATTTAAAGGTCATAGCAAAACGAACGTCTGAAGACACAGACGGAAGCTGAGAAAATGCTGTTTTCCCAGTCTTTTCTCCTTTTCCCTCAGTATTTTTTCGCATATAGGGTCGTATACAAATGCACATGTACATTTCATCGTTTCATTGTTTGAATGATAACAACTCAATCATGCTTTTATAAAAAGTCTGTTCACCCCCATTGATCAGGGGGCGTGACCGATCTAATTTGTGTTTATACAGATCGACCATTGCTCACTCATTATTATGCTAAAACGTGAGTACGCTACGCCCCATTGTCCGAGTGGGCGTGTCCGATCTGATTATGCTGAAATGGATCGATCATCGCTCACCATAAATTTTATTGTGAAAATAAAACAGAGTTTACTTAACCCTTTATCAAATGACATACTTTTGAATTGGCCCAGCTTTAAAACAAACGCAGACAACAAAATGTATTTTGATAATAACCAGAATATTGTTTGCAATATAGCAAAAAGAATATAGAGACAGAGGAAGAGAAGATTGGTCGGTCGCATTACCCCCTTTTGTCGCAATGCCTTCACTAATAATAGCCACAACTATATTAAGGACATCAAACCATTTCTTGTTAAAAAAAGGGTTAAGATAAGCCTGTACATGAATTTGAACAATCTCTAACATAATTATGATGAATTTTACGTTTGTTTGTGTCATAACTTGATATGTAACTTTCTATTATCACATCTTTTTGATAAAGGGTAAATCTGACCAATCAATCATACTGACACACGTACTATGGTTAGAAAATAGAACGCCTTTTAATATATGCAAATATAAAGTGTTCAATTATTACACATGTTGAACTAAATCAAACAATATCCATTTTTTTTAAAAAAAGTAACCAAACACAACTTTTCTTTTTCACTATGTTTATAGATCTAGTTTTGTTACCTCGTTTTGTTCTCAATAGTTTGTTTATGTTAGATGACCTTAATATTTTAAAATTTACTTCATCATTGATTAAAAAGAATTGCCATGAGAGAAGGTTGCTAATATTTAATATTATGTGTAGCTTTGTGCCATCCTGTTTACTAATTAGCCTACTAGAGATTTATAGTATTGACTTCCATTACAATGACAGATAGTTTAGAAATATTATCTTACAATTGCCGTGGTTTAAACAAAAATAAGAAAAGATTTGATTTATTTACATTATTTAAAGAAAAAAACGCTGATATTATTTGTCTGCAAGAGACGCATTTTACCGGGGATGTTGAAAAAACAGTTTATTCAGAATGGGGTGGAGATTGTTTTTTTAGTAATGGAAATCACAACTCAAAAGGTGTTTGTATCTTAATCAAAAGAAATTCTGGTATAAAAGTTTTAAATACTAAAAAAGATGATAAAGGACAATTTCTAGCTCTAGAAATATCTTTTTCAGATCATAGATTCCTTTTGATAAATATATATGCACCAAATAAGGACGATCCAAATTTTTTTCAATATATATTTCAAACTATTGACTCAATGAATAGTGATGATAAGTTTATTGTCTGTGGTGATTTCAATCTTGTTTTAGATCCATCGCTTGATTATAACAATTACAAAAACATTAATAACAACATTAAGGCTAGAAAACATTTGATATCAGAAATAAACAATAGAGATCTTATAGACCCCTTTAGAAATATTCATGGAGACAGCCAAAAATTTACATGGAAAAGATTCACTCCTTTTCAACAAGGAAGATTAGACTTTTTCCTAACATCTAATGACATTTTTGAATTCGTAAAAAACTGTGACATTGATATTAGTTACAAATCTGATCATTCTATTATTTTCTTAGCACTAAAATTCTCAGAAACCAATTACGGAAAAGGTTACTGGAAATTCAACAATTCGCACTTACACGATATAAACTTCCTTAATTGTATTAACGAGAAAATCGATGAAATTGTATTACAATATTGTTTACCAGTTTACAATCCTGAAACAGTTTTAAATATGGATAAATCAGAAATTCAATTTGTTATTAATGATCAATTATTTTTAGAAACCTTGTTAATGGAAATACGTGGTAAAACAATTTCATATTCGTCTTATAAAAAACGAGAAATGGTGCAACGAGAAAACCAATTAATGTCCCAAATCATTGAAGTAGAACAAAATTTGAATGACACAAATAAAGAACAACTATTAACCTTGCAATCTGAACTAAATGAGATCAGACAATTAAGATTAAAAGGCGCTTTTATACGATCAAAATCGAACTGGATTGATGAAGGTGAAAAAGTTACGAATTATTTTTGCAATCTCGAAAAAAGATATCAACAACACAAAACCATACCCTTTATTGAAAAAGAAAACGGTTCTCGAATATACTCTCAAACTGAAATTTTGAAAGAAACTAAAACATTTTACGAAAACTTATACAATGAACGTCCACGTAAAACAGATATTAACCTAGAAAGAGAATTCCGAAATGTTGAATATAATAAATTAAATCACCAACAAGCAGAATCTTTAGAAGGCTTACTTACTTACAATGAAGTATCGAAAGCTTTAAAACAAATGAAAAATGATAAAAGCCCAGGATGCGATGGTTTCACATCAAATTTTTATAAAGTATTCTGGAAAAAAATAGGTCATTTTGTTGTAAGATCGTTAAATTATGCATACATGACTGGTTGTTTTTCTCGAAACATAAAACTTGGCACTATCACTTGTATTCCAAAGGAAAATAAAGAAAAACAATATTTAAAAAATTGGAGACCAATAACACTATTAAACGTCATATATAAGATAGCTTCTGGTTCAATCGCTAATAGATTAAAATCAACATTAGATCATCTCATTTCCCCCGACCAAACAGGTTTCGTACAAGGTCGATATATAGGCGAAAATACCAGATTAATATATGATATTATGAAACTTTGTGAAGAAAAGAAAATACCCGGACTTTTAATGCTTATTGATTTTGAAAAGGCCTTCGACTCCTTATCATTTGAATTTATTAAGAAAACTTTCTCCTTTTTTCAATTTGGCGACTCTATTCAAAAGTGGATCGAACTTTTTCTGTACAACACCGAAGTGTCAGTACAGCTAAACGGGTTTATTTCCGAGAATTTCCACGTAAAAAGAGGATGCAGACAAGGCGATCCGATCTCATCTTATATTTTCATCCTATGTTCGCAAGTCTTAAACTTAATGATAAAATCAAACAAAGACATTTCTGGTATAAATGTTAATGGCAAAGAATTTCTTCTTTCACAATTTGCAGATGACACATCCCTCCTTCTAGACCGGAAAGATAAATCGCTACATTCAGTTCTAGACATACTCAACCATTTTTCTGAATTATCAGGTTTAAACGTCAACTTTGACAAAACAAAAGTTATATGGATAGGATCTTTGAAATACAGCACCCGATCCATTAAAACGAGATGGAAATTATCGTGGGGTGAAACACAATTTAAACTTTTAGGTATACTATTTGATGTTGATTTAAGAAAGATGATAAATTTGAATTTTTATCCAAAGTTAAAAAGCATAAAAAACTGTATAACATTTTGGAAAAGGCGGAAATTAACACCAATAGGGCGTATAACTGTCATAAAGTCTCTTCTTTTACCCATGATGAACCACCTTTTTATCAGCTTACCAACACCAACATCAGACTTTTTAAAAGAGATGAATGATTTATTTATAGACTTTGTTTGGGACGGACGGCCGAAAATTAAAACTTCGATATTAATTAAAGATTATGAAGACGGTGGGTTAAGATTTCCTGATATTAATTGCTTTATCAAAACTATGAAAATAAAGTGGCTAAAGAATATGGTTGTACACCCAGATAGTTTATGCTACCAATTGGCTAATACTTTATTTGATATAGATAAACTTTTTAATACTGGAAAGTATTTCGGTGATCACATTATTAAGACCATAAATAATAGCTTTTGGGCTGATGTTATAAGAGCTTATATTTCATACACCGAAAAGTTTGTCCTAGAAAATTGGACTCAAGTTCTACATTTCCCGCTTTTTTACAACGACAAAATTACAATAGATTCAAAGTTTGTCTATAACGATTGTCTCTATCAAAACGGTGTAAGATTCGATAAAGATATTCTGACTGAAAATGGCAGTTTTAAGAATTACCAAGATATAAAAGATCACGTAAAAGGTAGATTGCTTTTTCTAGAGTTTTACAGCATTCGAAATGCAGTTAAAGCTTTCGTAAGAGAACAAAACTTTGAAGTTGATAACTCGAAGCTATTTACAGCACATAACCCATGTGCATCTTGTTTTATCTTTCCATTGATCACAAAAAACAATATGAACAAAAACATCTATTCAACGTTAATAATAAACGATGAAAAACCAACAAGTCAAACTAAGTGGCTTTCAATTTACAATCATTTTAACACAGACTGGAAAACTACTTACTCCAAAATTTTCAAATTAACTAATGATACTTACACGCAATGGTTTCAAACAAGGATATCTCACCGGATACTTCCAACGAACTCTCTTTTAAAAAAAATGGCCATCACTGATGATGACCTATGTACCTTTTGTCAGTCAAATGAAGAGACTCTTTTACACCTTTTTTATGACTGTGTTAAGGTAAAGCCGATAATCCATCTGCTAAACCTAAGTATCAACGATTTTTATACCAATTTTCATCTAAACAGTATAGATGTGATGTTAGGGTGCAATAATAAATCAAATATTGATATATTATGTTTAGAATACAAAAAGTATATCTATATGCGTAAATTAAAAAAGACTAACCCATCTGTTAACGGATTTTTAAACTTCTTAAAGCTAACGATCGAAATAATCGATAAAACAAGAAATAAAGAACGGCTTAAAATAAACTGGGCAATTGTTAGGAGGATGGCACAGAGAACTTAACAAAACATACATGAAAGCTTAAGAAATAAGATCATCTAACATTCTTTATTTCTATCTTTAATTAGCATATATCTTTGTTTATCCTTATTCATTAATTATGTAAAGCTACACATGCTTGAGGTAACTATAAAATTATACATCAATGTACTACTAGATAGCATAATCTGAATGTTTTAATCCATTGCTAGAAGACATAATTATTGAGGAAATCTTCAATATAATAGTTAAAAAACGCTAGAACAGAAATGTTTTAAAGACCCATATCAGAAAATAGATCTATTTCTTCTATGGTCTTTTCCTACTGCACTCTTTCCTCATAGATTTGAAGCATAGATAATTATTTTTTTGATTCGCTAGCAATGTATTAAAACAATACCATGCATGCTATTTAAGAAATTCCATTAATTTGTTATATATTGTTATATGACATGCATTATTTATTGTACAAATTGGATAAATAAAGATTGAAAAAAAAAAAAAAAAAAAAAAAGTATTATATTTTTAAAAAAACGACGAAAATTTCATCAATTTTTTTAGTTAAATCTTAAAAATCATGCATATGCAAATGAGCTAATTTGCATATGCACATACCAAATTCAAGAACAATGTCTCAGCTTCATTTTGATACTAAAAGTACTGATCTACTATATTCTGTAAGCGGAGATATTGATGTTTTTTCAAGTATTGTCATTGTCTCAAAAGCGCATAAGGGTTGCCATGGAAACGGTGCTGTTTCATATAGCGGGAATGAGTTTTTTCTTGGGGGCACCTCTGATTTTCAACAAGTAGGACCTAAGGAACATTTTGGCACCCATGGCAAAATGTCTAGGAGGGTGCATGGTAGGCCCCACTGGCCCCCCGCCTAAAAAGGCAAACGGAAAACAGTTAATGCATTTAGCAGTATCATGACCAACCTATTGAAACATGCACACATCAACGAAAAAGGTACATGCTTTATCCATATTGACGTCGCTTTCGATAAGCCCCACAGTCCTACCCATATCACTGAAGGACATCCGACCCATTGAGTTGCTTTTTCTTTGCAAAATCGGCATGTCGGATCAATATGAACTAATGCTTGAGTAAATGTTGTGCAATTTAACTCATCACATCGTGCGCCACGTGCAAAAACCAGTTTTATATTTAAGCCTCTTCACACAAAAAGTTATTGTTCTGGTTTTGACTTTATCGCATTAAATCGATAGCTATAGATAGACAACGACCTGTGAATGATCAAAGATCAGCGAGTCTAAATTGACGGGGGAAGAGGGATTTCGAATTATAAAGATATATGACTCGAACCCGTCTCCCTGTAATTAATCGATGAAGTACTATCTGGATACAGCTACTGAACTCACACGGCATCGAGGACAGCACGCAATACCTGTCATTGTTCGCTTTGTTCAGTGGAAAACAGGCACTCCTCCCTATTTACATGTATTGGAATATACCGTAACCTTTCGTCACGGCTCACGACTCGATGTCTATTTATAGTGATCACACAATCTAATGTGCAAAAATACCCACGTGACTTTGGGAAGCGTTCACATCGAAAAAATCGTCCGCTTTAAGGTATGTTTTGTTTAATTTCTCAGCTTATACGCTACGGATTTCGAAGAGATAAAGTGCACCGTATGCGCATTTTAGAGGGCCATTCCCGTTTGTAACTCACTCTGCTCCGAATCCCGTGGTTTCTTCAAACATTCAAGCGAAAAAAAATTTTCGTTGCATGTGAACGCTTCCCACTTTCGTTTTGCACTTAAAAACGCTTTGGCTCGAATGTTTGAAGAAGCCACTGGATTTAGAGCAGAGTGAGTTAGAGCCAGGAATAGCCCTCTCAAAGGCGCGTTCGGTGCACTTTATCTCATCAAAATCAATAGAGTATAAGCCGAGAAATTAAACAAAACATACATTGAAGCGGACGATTTTTTCGGTGTGAACGCTTCCCAAAAGTCACGTGGGTTACCCACCGTGATATTGTTTCAAAAGGGCTTTTCGTTTTTCATTTATACCCAAAATCTGGATTTTCCAATCTGTGTAGAAAAGTGGTGGTTTAGAACATCTGTTCAGAGTAAGTGTGTAGTATGATGACATATGAAGGGTGACGTATGAAGAAAAAAATAAAATTCAAAAAATCTGCAATTGAAATATTGATGTACATTATTCGTTTATATGCAGGTGACAGGTGTTCACGTAATAAGTTAATAATTAGTTACAGAAAATTGTCGAAAATTCATCAAAATAAAACGAGAAATGCAAATTCTACAGCTGCCAAAAAAATTGCACTGATCGCTCATTGGCGCACACCTCGCACCTTCGACCGAGGTCGCCAACGTTGTGGTTTTCTAAAAATAGTAAAACGTGTAAACCTTTAACAACATTATTTTCCTTAATGTCGAGCCTGAGTCGTATTTGATTCGTATACATGTGTTAAGGTTGGTTCACACTGACGAATTTTCCTTACGAATCCTTACAAATTAGTCTTTCGTAGGCCATTCGTGAATATTCGTAAACAACTCGCTCGCATTCGTAAATAACTCGTAAGTATGAAATGCCTTCTTTCTCAATGCCAGCTTCTGAATGATGATATGGAGATAATATCTTATTGTTTACGACCAAAAAATTGAAAGACAAAGTAAAGAAATCGTGCATATCCATAGATTTCGTTTTGAGTGGTCCATTCGGAAGGTCTATCGTATCTTACACGTACGTATTCGTAAACAACTCATAAGCATTCGTAAATAAATCGGTGATAATCTTAACGATTCGTGCTCATACGGGAACATTTCATGCATTTTCTTACGAATGTTCATGGATTAAATGTTCCGTTATATTCATTCTTAAACGACTCTAAGTATATTGCAAATCACACGCGAGTGATTCACGAATGCAACTTTACGAATATAAACGAGCCGGGTTATTTGAAAAATGTGCTCTTATGGTATGAGATCCCGAGAATGATACTAAAACAGATCAGGCTCCGTTAAAGGCCTGTTGAGGGTTATGTTTGATGAAGAAGTTACAATAGGACAGTGTGGAGTAGGAGCCCATCTTTCTATACTTTTCAATGCGTTTATTCCATGAGTCATTTTTACCTGCGCACAAAATTGATGATAAATCCTTCAAACGTCGTTCGATGTTCAAGAAAAATTGACTTATATTCGACGAATATTAGATTGACTAAGCTAAAAAGTTTACATGAGGGTAGATACGGTAGCTACACTTATGTTTCCTTTCCAAAACGGCAAGACTTTTGATTGTTTCAACTTGAAAAGAGTTTGTAGACGACGAAATCACTGGTGTAAGAAGTGGAGATTGTGTATGTTATTGAATAGAAAATTTTGAGTAAAAAGAAAGAATTGCATTGCTGATTATCAGCAATTTCTTCTTTTCACTCAATATTTTCTCAAACCAGGTCTTGTTTTGGGAAAAGGTCAATGGTTTTGAAGAAATAAACACGTAAACCGCCCGTTAGATAAACTCAAATCGTAAAAATTCGTGTGCTTTTCGGCATTGTGATTACGTATGCCCAATTCGTAAGGAATCGTAAAAAAAATCGTCAATGTGAACCCACCTTTAGTGAGTGTGAGTGATGTGTTACAACCCGTTTGGTAATAGAAGAAATTGATATAATGTAGTTTGTGATAATGCATTACAAAGTGGGTGTTAATTACTAAACAGGTTACAACGTCTAAAATAACCCGTTTTTAGCTCACCTGAGCACGAAGTGGGGGAGCAATTGTAGTCGCTTTTTTGTCCGTCTGTCCGTCCGGGCCAACGTCCTGGGGTTTATGTGGTTCAATCCGTCCATAATTTATATGAAATAAGAACAATTCCACTTAAACCATGCCATTTTATGTGGCGCTTTTCTTTATAAAGATCAAAGAAAAAAACACTTAATCCTGATATGTTGGCTTGTCCGTCTGTCCGTTCACAATTTCTTCAAACACCTTCTCCTCCTAAACCATTCGGCCAATTTGACCAAACTTGGCAGGAATGTTCCTTGGGTGACCATTTTCTAAACTTGTTCGCGATTTTTTTTTTTTTTTTTCGTCAAAGAATGTGGGCGTGGCAGGGCGTAGCTTTTCGTAAGAAAATTCTTTAAAAATCGACCATTGGGCCAATTTGAACCAAACTTGGTAGGAATGTTCTTTAGTGACTTTCTCGAAAATTTGTCCACAAATTTTAAGATTTGTCAAAAAATTCGGGTGCGGCATGGTCAGACTTCGAGAAATCCTAAGAAAACTCTTTAAAAATCAATCAGGGGCCTGTTTCATCAAAACATTTAAGGACAGATCCTCCATTTATTTCCTACGGTAAGATTTTTTTTTATTTTTTTCTGAACTGATATTTTAATTTATGAGAAGTAAAAAAAATGACTTAACGATCTGGAACCATAATGGATTTCGGTTATTATCGCCGATGATCGGGTATTTACGGCACTCGGTTATTTCCGTGAAACGCACTTCGGAAAGATTCGATTTTGTTCTCACCTCGGTTTACTTTCTCGTAAATATTAATATATATCGGCCGTGTAAGCTATTTAAAGTGTATTTTTCTGAATAGATAGAGATAATTCTCGTATTTCTTCTTGATAGTTGCTTGAAAAATGCTTAAATATTATCGTTCTGAACACTCTGGCGATTAAACGTATATTAAACGTACATTCATTCCATTAAAATAGGAAATACATGAAAAATACTTTTTCATGTTGTATCCTATAAATAGCAACAAAAAAGAAAGTGAAAGTACAGCGAAATAGGGAACGATTTTATCCAGTTAAAAGTGACGTTATTTCGGACATACAATAGTAATTGGTTGGAGCTGTTATGAAATCTCGTAGCTACGGCTTAAATCAGGCCGTAGTTACGATATTTTATGACAACACTGACGGTTTATCAAAACATAACTTTAAACCCAATCTATTGTTAGCACAAAATCCATTGCTATTCACATGAATTTTCCGTGGTTTGTTCAATTTCAACATTTCCTTTCATAGATATTTTGATATTTTCTGTAATTTTGGGGTTATCAAGGCTTTAAACGGTAAATTTAGGCATCGAAAGTGGTGACGAACAGATTTACGTCAACTATTTTTGATCGTAAAGTTACGGGAAAAAAAAACCTTGGAAAATTCTAATCTTAGCTGCGAACATGTTTTGTAAAACGCACTTACGCAAAAAATTTGAACTTCCGTTCAAATCTACGAAAATAATGTGCGTAATTTCGTTGATGAAACGGGGCCCAGATCACTGGTAGAAACACTAAGAGAAATGAAGAAATAACTGTTGCAATAGGCCTACAATTGTTATGAATTTACTGATTTGGTTATAAAGAGCAAAGCACTGATATATTCTTCTCTTAACAAGTCTGGTTTTGACGTCCATTGTAGAAATAATTTGAGAAAACATTGAGAGAAAAGAAGAGGTTGTTGATTATCATCAATGTGTTATCATCAATGTGTCCCTTTTCCTCAGTGTTTTCTGTTCTTTTGGACTGGTGTTGTTTTTTTTTTTTTTTTTTTTTTTTTTTTTTTTTTTTTTTTTTTTTTTTTTTTTTCGGGGGGGGGGGGGGGGGTGGGGTTATGTATGCACCAATACACTTGATTGATTCAATTTTTTTTATTATAGTCCAGTCACAATATAATGACACATGTTTACAAATCTTACAGTAATAAGGGTGATTTAAAAAAAAGAGGATAAAGTGTGACATTTGGTGTCAAAAATTAAAAGTATTATTTGCTGATGTTTTCTCTAGAAATGTTTTGCTAATATGTCAAAATTTCAGAAAATATACATGGGAAGGTGAAGGACAAAGACTATTTCCTTTTTAATTTTGAATTTGTTCAAATCTATTGACTCATTTATTAAGGATATCTGATTTTTTCTAGACATCTTAAAGCTTGCAAAAGTTATATAAATGAAAGATTATTTGTCTTTTAAGTTTAAAGCATACGTAAAGCTACAATCTGATACAAAAATTTGCTACTTCTGCGAGATGTATCAAATTTTATGATAATTTGAAGTAGAATTTTGCTCTGGTTTTTCATTTATCACTAATAAAAGTTTCAGTAAAAGATGCAATATGTTAGGAAAATAGCTGTAGTTCTATCTGATGTGACAATGAACACATAGCTATAGATAAGCCAAAAGCCGGTTTTCTACAAGTAGCCACAAGTAGTTTACATGGCATTAAAGAAACTGGAAAGTCTGTTTCACTGGGAACAAAAATATGAACAAAATTGTCTTAAGCCTTCTTCTTTTTAGAAGCTGATAAAATGTACATAAATTTTGTATGTATCATTGACAAGGCCTTGTAGATTAATAAATTCTGGTATATTTCCGGAATTCCCTGGTCTGAAACAACCAACTGGCACATATTTCTAAGCTACACCTACATTTTAAAAGTTAAGATACCGAAATAAATGGTAAAAAAATTCAATTTGATTCTTGTTTAGTTTGAATGTAAAGAATATTGTCCAAAGACTCAATTAAAGGTGTATACAAATTGAAATAGAAAAAGATTCTGAAAAAAGTCACCAGATACTAAATGCAGCTGAAACCGTTTCACTGGGGACATAAAATTGTTAGGCTCAGGATAAATAAAACTAGTTTGTTATTGTTCATAGTTCATTTTTTCTATAATTTCAAACATGGCAATTACTTTTTAGATTTAATATCAATATATAAGTACAATTTGGCTGTCAGAAATTTAGAAAATGATGTCTTTGATATTTTACCTACACCATAGGGATATCAAGAAAAATTTCTTTTGAAATATTAGAAAATAACCTATCTTTACAACAAGTAATTAGAAGTAACCAGGCAACATCCTAAACTTAAGATATTTTAACATTTAGAGTGATATAGTGTCATGTAGCAAAATTGCGTTTCACTGGGGACATTTGTTTTCAGATGACAGATACCAAATGCACATTCTCCTCTCATTTATTCTATTGCTGGTGATCTTTTTGGCACAAACTCTCTTGGAAAATATATGGGACTGCACATTTGAAAAAGACGGGGAAAAATTATAAGCAGCCAAATACAAAATGTTTCACTGGGGACAATTTGGGGTACCTACATATATAGCTCTAGCAGATCAAAGTGTAAAGACATGCAACAATAGTTTTATGCTTATTTTAATCTTATAATATCAAAATCATCAAATTAACTTAATTAACAGGTTGCAATTCTACAAAAATCAAATGAGACCAAAATAAATTGAGAATCAAGTAAATTTTGACTAAATTTTCGTCAGCATGTTGTTTGTTATAAACCCAGAATGTGTAGTCTAAATAACGTAATATGCATCTGAAACCTTTAAGAAGATAATGTTTTGTTTATATACTAAGATTCCATCACCTACACTTTATGTAATTACAGTCCTAATAATGATGTTATCAGAAAATGTCACACAAAAATCGTTTCACTAGGGACAATTTTAGCATCATTTTTCGTCATAAAATTTTTATTTATCAAGATATGTTCATGAAATTTTGTAGATATCTTAACACTAAAGCAACACTTATTTAAGTACAAAAAGTTCACCAAAAGCTTTTAAATTATTTTCTGTAGCTCACTTTGAAAAAAAATCCTCTTTATTTTTGAAATCACCCATAAACAAAATGTAATCCTGGTTAATTTTCAGTTCAACGTTACATGTCTTGGTTCAAATCTTGAAGGTGTAAGGGACCTGCAAGATTCGAACCATCACATGCAAATTTACAGTAGTTATGACTTTGCTATTGCGTTTTTGCAAGGGTAAATTTTGTAAACATGTGCCATAATATCGTTAATTAAAGGACTATAGGTATGTAAAGACCCGGTAATTAAAGATACATGTTCGTGTAAGATTAGCTTAATTTGATTAAAAGAGGCGTTCTTATACAGTAATACATGACACCAATTTCAAACCTTTTCCACCCGCGAGTCTTATATCACGGCGGGGAATCACCTGACATAATATTTTCGATATTTTCCAACAATTCTGTCAAAAGATGACCGATTTGAAAAGAAGAATTAAGCAGAGACAGCGGGAACACTCCATGACTTTGCTGAATGCCAAGGATAATCTTTGAAAAATCAGCTGATATGAAAGTTATTGACGACCAACCAAAACTTAATCTGGTCGTCAATAACGTTTTTATCACTTGATTTGTAAAAGAGTTACCACCCATCTGATAACGGGCGTTTTACACTTTTTTCTGTTTCAAACCGATTTCAAATTGGTCAAGTATTTACAAAATTATTGACGATTTTCTGAAATTTAGTGTCACATGATTCCCCACCCATGTATATGATGCCCTTGTTTTGTTAACAATAGTTATTGTAGTAATTACAGGGAAATCTGGCAATGAATATTTGATAAAAATAAGTTCTTTATATAAGTTACTATAAAAAATAATGTGTTGTTACATTTGACCTTACAATGAATATTTGATGGAATTGAATGACCTATTTTGGATAATTTTGTCCTTGTTTTATGCGCCCCTACTAAGTTTGAATTCATAAAAAGCCAAAAGGGGGGGGGGTCTCACCCTATTAGAAATTCCCATAGGGTTGTGCCCACGCTCGGAATTTCATGAAATTTGGTATGAAGTTAGTATTCTTTATAACCACGTTATTCCCGAAATGTTTTTGAAAATCTTTTCTGGAAAATATTTTTTTAAGAATTTTAAGATTTTTGCTTAAAAATAGGGGGTATCCTTACTTAATGAGGCCATATACACCCAGCTTTGTCGTATTCGAGCCACATTGTCCCCAAAAATAATGTCTAATAATTTCTCATCGTATATAAACCAGAATAGTATATATTACTCAACAAAAAAACAATTTTCTAGAAGATTTTGTATGACCTCATCGCCATTTTTTTTTTAGTTTTCAAGTACATTGTATTTCGACCAAATTCAGGTCTTAATTTCACCTAGTTCCAGTTTTTGTCAACCTATAAAATTTACATAAAAAATGCCCTTATATATGCCCATGCTTATGGTAAAATATGAAGAAAAAATAAAACCGGTAACAGTGTTGTTTTTTAATTTAAGGGTAAAGAGTCCAGATTTCTAAGAATGTAAAATCTAAGATTTTACTTAATTATTTTCAAATACATTTGTAAATAGCTCATTATGCTTTGTTGTGTCTTTATTTAACATAACCAACTTACACATGGCATCAATTTTAACTTTTTTTCACACAAAAACATGATTTTAAAGAAGAATGGGCACATTGTCGTACTCCACCCACCAATAATATAATGGAAGAAAAAATTCCAAACAGCAGAGTAAATTATAAAATGTGGGGATGAAAAATAAAGGAGATGCATAATGTTACATATTTAATCTATTATGTCACCCTTTTTAACTTTTCTTTGTGGCTTATCAGCACTTAGACTACTTTCTTCTTCTTCCGGTTACAGTGCTGGGCCCTTATAAGAGCATTATCGCACAGTTATTAAAAATATAAACATTTTTTCTTTACTACACTGCTCAAGATAATAAAAAGAACACAAAAACAGTTTTTATTGTACATTAATTGTGCCTTTGAATGCAAAATTGCTAATATTTCTATTGTAATGATGAACTAGCCACTGCGTTGTTGACATATTAACTTTTTGATAATCTCAGATTTGAGAAGAACATGCATCATTTTTGCATGTTAGTATCAACAATATTGATACAAAAATGTTGTACGATGACTCCTCTTGCTATTCTGATTTAAGATTGGGGACTGATATCAATACTATGTAGGCAATACTGAGCTTTTGCTAGATGGGTACCATTAAAATCCGGGAGCATTCTAAGGTGCCGTTGTTCACAATTCTCATTATTTGACAATGTTACCGGTTTCAAATTCTCACCAAATTCTGCATACGACTAGGAGACATAATATATGGCTAACCTTTTTATCAATTTTATAGGTTGATAAAGACGGGAACATACAAGTAAAATTATTTGAATTGAAGGTTTTTAAAATTTCTCGGCTGTTTTTCGGACAATTCCTGACCAAATAAATTTCTGAGATTTTTTTGCATGTTGGCATCAACATTGTTGGTACCAAAATGTTCTTCAATGACCCCTCTTGCTATTTTGATTCAAAATTTGGGACTGATATCAAAACTAGGTAAGCAAAATTGGGCCTTTGCTAGACGGGTACCATTGAAATCCAGGAGCATGTTAAGATGCCGTTGTTCACAATTTTTATAATTTGACAATGTTACCGGTTTCAAATTTTCACCAAATTTTGCATGCAAACAGGGATCATATATGGCCAACTTTCTTATTAATTCCATTGGTTGACAAAGACGGGAACATACAAAAGAGTTTGATTGAATGTTAGGTTTCATATAATTTTCTGGGTAGTTTTTCTGTCAATTTCTGACTAAATAGATTTCTGAGAAATTATGTGGCATGTTGCTATTAAAAATATTGGTCTGAAAATGTTCTACATGTTCTACAATAACTCTTCTTGCTATTCTTATTTAAACTAGGTAAGCAACATTGGGCTTTTGCTAGACGGGAACCATTGAAATCCGGGAGCATCTTTAGGTGTCGTTGTTCACAATTCTCATTATTTGACGTTACCGGTTTCAAATTTTCACCAAATTTTTCATGCAAACAGGAGACATATACTCGGCAAAACTGCTAACGCACCACTCAGGTTTTTATTAATATTTATTGAACCAATTGACAGAATGACTTCAAAATTTACACATGGCGACTACCACCATTTGCAAAGAAGCCTGTGAAATTTCATAGTGAGTGTTATAGCTTGTTTTGAAATATTGAACTTTCAATAAGGATACCCTTTATTCTAAAATTGCAAAAGCTGAAATTTGGTTAAAATGTGAAACTCATACATAACCTTCAAACCTTTTGTATTGACGGAAAAAGTTCCTGTGTAGAAAAGTTAACTTCATTAAACAAACCGACGGCTTTTACACTTTTGAGAGTCCGTACTGTATGCCCGTAGAGTTAATCTTACATCACCAATGTTGTTGGTGTCACAGTTGGCCCGTAGAGTTAATCTTACATCACCAATGTTGTTGGTGTCACAGTTGGCGTCGACTGTGACGTCGGTTACGTAGACACAAATTTATCGGTCTATATCTTATGAACTGTATGAGGTGTAATCTTGATATTTCACACATACACAGGTCTCACCAAGACCTTTCATTTTAGACCATGACATTTGACGGTGTGGCCTTGACCTTGAAAGATAGACTTTTTTCTTTTGAAAAAGCGCTTCTATGCGAGCTACGTTGGTCGTAAACAGCCCTTTTTACGTTAGATAAGGATTCTGTTTTTTAGACTTCAATTACACAATTAACTTGCTTTCAAAATCAATTAAAACAAAAATGATTAAAAAAGATTACAAGTTACACGATTTAAAACCCCATATGTTTTATTATTATAATTTTTATCCCCCCGACAAAAAATCATGGGGTTTTAAATCCGTCGACATCTAAGCCAATACACAAGGTAGAAAGCTAAGATTTGGCATATATGCAATTTAAAGACCATATTTTAATAATATATATTTATTTCTTTGTACGAAGTTCTCGGAAAATTTGCAAGATGTTAAGTGTTATTCCCCCTTTAATTAGTAGTCATAGTTGAACAGTTAACCTATTTAAAACAGGTATTTGAATGATCGTTCATGGAAAGACTCTTGCGACAATACAAAGTAGCAAGATTCTTTAATTGCCATTTATGTTTGTTGTACATACATGTATAGTCCTCCTTTTAAACTCAAGGATTATCAAAAATGCCGATCAAATTGGTTTGAAATAACCCCATATACATGTAGAGTTATACGGGTATTGCACAAAGAATCATAACAACTTTGAGTCAAATTAAAACAATAACAGTTTGGGTTAAATTAAAAAGTGTGTAAATCACTGAATCGATTTATCATGAAAACTTAAGAAATCACCCTTTAAGCTTGGGTTTGGCAAGAAATCACCCTTGGGTTTAGCATTTCAAATAGATGTAAATAGACTAGTCCCTGAGCTAGAAACATGTTTGCTCCACCCTCAGGGGGAATTTTGTAGACATAGTTTTTCATAAAGTACATTATCTTAGAAACTTTTTGAGCATTGTTATCCCTGTGGCCGTTGGGGCTTTTGGCTGTAACCCTTATCTAAAACCCTTAACCCTTTCATTTTTTTCGTTCAAATTTACAACATTTATTTGGTCATATTTTCATTGAATATTAACCTACAGATGTCAAAATGGTATCAAATGAAAGCTTATGACTTGTTCCTTCATTTGCAGTTATTTTATGCAAATTAACTAATTTGCATATTTATGAGCATTAATGATTTCCCTTAAAATTTCCATTTTTTGGCTTAAATTTGATAATTACTTTCCAAAATAAGGTGTTTCTGTCCAAGGGGAATTTTGTAAACATGCTTTATCTTAATGAACATTTTATCAGAAACATTTTGAGCCTTGTTTGCACTCTGGCGGTTGGGGCTTTTTGCCATAACCCTTATCTAAACCCTTAACCCTATCAAATTACTCATTTAAATTTTGAAAATGAATTTGTTCATCTCTTGATTGAATATAAACCAATGGATATCAGAATGGTATTAAATGAAAGCTTATGACTTGCTCTTTCATTTTCAGTTATGTTATGCAAAATAGCTCATTTGCATATTCATGAATATTAATGATTTTTCCTACAATTGCGATTTTCGACAAAAAACTTGGTAAATACTTTCCGAAACGAGCATTTTTTTGCAGGGGAATTGTGTAAAGGTAGATAAACTTAAAGAAAACTATATAAGAAACATTTTTCGAGTCACGTGATCAAACCGATCAAACCGATTGGTCATGAAAAATCAGCTCTAGGATTTTTTGTCAAAAACACGTAAAATATAATAGTGATGATGGAATAATTTATATGGAGCTAAAGGATATCAGATGGATTAAGCGATTCTGTGAAGGAACTTTCGGATTTTTTATGGATTTTTGAAGCTGTAAGCATTTTGATAATTTCCTTTGTCGTTTCTTCTAAAGGTTCTAAAAATAGACATCTACATTGAATTCGGCAGAGAACATTGGTCAGACTTGGTCAGACTTGTATAACCGGCCCTACCAGTACTAAACATTACATATAACGGTTAACCGCTACACGACGTCAGCAAATATGTCTGCACGAGGTCAAGGGACGAGCACCACTAAGCCTACAAAAACAAAACAAGAAAGGTAAACCCTAACCCCAACGACAGCCAATGTACATCTGATGGAGACTCTGTAATGGAATCTGATGATCGTGCATTATTAAATCAGCGGCTAGATACCATGTCAGAGAACATAAAAAGTATCAAAGGAGAGTTTAAAAAAATCATGAAAAAAGATGATATCCAAGATTTGATAATAAAGACAATTGAAGAAGTTACGAAACAGATTGAACAAAAAGTCATAAACCAGATCAAAAAACAAATGGAAGATAAATTCCAAAAGCTGGAAGATGAAATCAAGTCGCTAAAGTTCGAAAATGAACAATTAAAAGAAGCAATTGAAAAGAGTAACAGTGATACATCTAAGAAGGTAGAATCGACGCACACAATAATGGAGGAAACTGGCAGAAAGGTGAATGATGCTATTAAGATGGGGAACCAAAATGAACAATACTCTAGAAAAAACAATTTTAAGATTCTGAACATCCCTGACGATACTGATGAGACTGAGGAGACGCTTGTTGGTAAGGTCACCAGCATTCTCGAGGACCAAGGTTGCGATTTTAAAAGGCATGAAATAATGGCAATACACAGACTGCCATCGAAAAACGGGAATATTCGGCCGGTGATTGTAAAGGTTTTAAATAACAGTGTAAAAACTGGAATTATGCGTAAAAGGAAAGAGATGAAATCTGTTGGCCATCGTCTGGGTAGACGATTTCACAAGATTGAATACGGGCCTTATTAATAGACTGAATAACCATGACTTGATCGAAAGTGGCTGGTTTTTTAATGGTTCGGTTTTCGGTAAAGCGCACTCGGGTAAGAGGCTGAAGTTTTACATTTTTGATGATATCGCCCAAATTGTTCATACAAATCAATAAACTAAATCGATTTCTTTTTCTACAGTGCCCCCGATGTTAACCTATACCCATATGGAAACTGTGCAATTTAACAACTATCATATGCAAAGAGAAATCCATTAAAACCATCTCATTGTTTTATAATATACTAAAATGAGTTGTAGATCTAGACCAGAGTGTGTTGTAGATTAAATATAAAATGTAGCTCTAGAAAATATTGAGAGAGAGTGAGAAATTACTGATACCCAGCTTTTTTCTCTTTTGACTCATATATTTGATATTTAACTATTACAACACAATTATACTTAGCTATGTTCCATTTAGCGAGTAACATCTTTGGTGTATCTATGTTGTAGTTTAAATATAAAATGTAGCTTTAGAAAATATTGAGAGAAAGTGAGAAATTGCTGAAACCCAGCTTTTTCTCTTACCACACATACCACACAATTATACTTAGCTATGTCCCATTTAGTGAGTAACATCTTTGATGCATTTATGTTGTAGACTAAATATAGAATGTAGAAAATATTGAGAGAAGGGGAGAAATTGCTGAAACCCAGCGTTTTCTCTTTTTCCCTCATATTTAATTAATTGCCACACAATTAAACTTAATTATATTCCATTTAGTGCGTAATATTAATGATGTATTCATGTTGTGGATTAAACATTAAATGTAGCTCTAGAAAATATTGGGAGAAAGGGAGAAATTGCAGAAACCCAACATTTGTCCTTTCCCCTCTTATATTTTAATAATTGCCGCACAATTATACTTAGCCTTATTCCATATATGAACATGTTGTAGATTAAATATAAAATGTAGCTGTAAAAAATATAGGGAGAGAGGGAGAAGATGCTGAAACCCAGCGTTATCTCCTTTTTCTCTTATATTTAATAATTGTCACACAATGCAAACCCAGCATTTTCCCCATTTTCCTCTCATCATATTTGATAATTGCCACACAATTATACTTAGCCTTATTCCATACATGAACATGTTGTAGATTAAATATAAAATGTAGCTGTAGAAAATATAGGGAGAAAGGGAGAATATGCTGAAACCCAGCGTTTCCTCCTTATCCCCTTTTATTTAATAATTGTCACACAATGAAAACCCAGCATTTTCCCCATTTTCCTCTCATATTTAATAATTGTCACACAATTATACTTAGCCTTATTCCATACATGAACATTTTGTAGATTAAATATAAAATGTAGCTGTAGAAGATATAGGGAGAAAGGGGTAAATCGCTGAAACCCAGCGTTTTCTCCTTTTTCTCTTATATTTAATACTTGTCACACAATCCAAACCCGGCATTTTCTCCTTTTTCCTCTCATATTTAATAGTTGCCACACAAATCCAATGAGCTATATTCCATTTAGTGTTTAACAACTTTGATGTATTTTTGTTGTAGATTAAATTTAAAATGTAGCTCTAGAAAATATTGTTAAAAGCGGACAAATTACTGAAATGCTGCATTTTCTCCTTTTCCATCCTATATTTCAATAATTGCCACGAAACTTTACTCAGCTATATTCGATTTACTGAGTAACATCTTTGATGTATTCATGTTGTAGATTGTATATAAAATGTAGCTCTAGAAAAGATTTAGAGAAAGAGAGAAATCGCTAAAACCCACCTTTTTCTCCTTTTCCCTTATATATTTAATAATTGCCACACAATTATACTTAGCTGTAGCATTCACTTTGTTAAATCTTTGATGCATGGACATGTGGTAGATTAAATAAAAAATGTAGCTCAAGAAAATATTGGGAGAAAGAAAGAAATTGCTGAAACCCAGCATTAAATAATTATTATATTAAATAATTTCCTCCTAATTCAAACACAACCTTTTCTTTTCTTCCCTCTTATATCTAATAATTGCCTCACAGTTAAACTTAGTCATATTCCATTTGGTGGGTGACATATTTGATGTATTCATGTTGTTGATTAAAATATAAAATGTAGCTCTAGAAATTATTGGGAGAAAGGGAGAAACAGCTGATACCCAGCGATTTCTCCTTTTCCCTCATAATATTTTATAATAGTGCCACACACTTTAAACCTTGCATCTTTGATGCATGAACATGTCGTTGATTAAATATAAAATGTAACTCTAGAAAATATTGGGAGTAAGGGACAAATTGCTGAAACCCAGCATTTTCTCCTTTTCCCTCTTATATTTTGATAATTTTAATAATTGCCAAACAATTTTACTTAGCTATATTCCATTCAGTGTGTAACATCTTTGATTTATTCATGTTGTAGATTGTATATAAAGTGTGACTCTAGAAAATGTTGAGAGAGGGGGAGAGATTTCTGGAAACCAGCATTTTCTCCCTTTTCCTCCTGTATTTTATAATTGCCACACAATTATATTTTGTTATATACCTTCTAGTGTGAAACGATTTTGCTGATTTTCAGGTTGTGGATTGAATATAAAATGTAACTCAAGAAAAAAAATCTAATGACAATGAACTCACTCTAAAAACAGACCGGGTGTACCGTTTTGTATTGACAAACTGCCGGTGTTGTTATGAAATCTCGTAACTACGGCTCGATAAAGCCGTGGTTGCGATAATTTATAACAACACCGACGGAATACATTGATCGCGGAAAAACGCCCCTCACTTTGGCCGAGTTCCCCACAAGTGAAAATTGATAAAGTCAAATATTCAGAGAAAGTGAGAAAACTATTTTGTCCGATTCATGAATCAAAAGCAAATCGATATTGTGATCACTACAATGAAGGTCAAACCACATCACGTGGTAGAGGCCCAGTATTTATTTACAGCTGGTTCTACTTTCCAGATTATAATGATTAACATTTATTCTCTTGTTCGTAAATTCCTCTTTAAACATCCATGAATTTCGAACACCATATTTATATGATAACCTTAGTAATGATTATTTAAATCATATATACGTGAGAACTTTGGCAAATCACACTCGTTTACTTGTTTGATTATGTTTTTTATTGTTATTTCATATTTATCATGTTATAGTTCACTTTGTTCAGCTAATAAAACACTTGTTTTAATTCCATACTATAGTAATTTTGTACCAGTCTACTTAATAATTGACTCATCGAAAACAAATATCAAAAAACTTCATTTAATAATGAATAATTTAGAACTTTGTGCATACAATTGCCGAGGACTTAATAAGAAACGTCAGGATCTATTTTCACTTTTTAAAGAAAAGAAGTCAGATATAATCTGACTTCAAGAAACACATTTCATGCAAAGTTTAGAAAAAGTTTTTTATTCAGAATGGAATGGTGAGTGCTATTTCGGTCATGGGAGGGCAAACGCGCGAGGTGTAGCAATTTTGATAAGAAAAGAGTCTGGGGTGAAAGTGAACAATATCATTAAAGACAACGATGGTCGATTTTTAATTTGGGATATTTCGGTTTCTGATTTAAATTTTTTACTCATAAACATATAGTCTCCGAACGTAGACGACCCAGGATTTTTTAACTCTGTTTTTGATTCTATTGATGCAATTAGCAACAATGAAAATTTCATTTTATGTGGCGACTTTAATTTAGTTCTGGACCCTGCTTTAGATTATAAAAACTACAGAAATACCAATCACAACATCAATTCAAGACATTTTTTATCATCTATGATAGCAAATAGACCCTTTTAGGGAAATTCATGGAGATAGTAGAAAATATACATGGAAAAGACTTACACCAATTCAGCAAGGCAGATTAGACTTTTTCCTAGTTACAAACAACCTAACTGAGTATATACAAAATTGTGATGTAGATCAGATCATTCTATTGTTGTTTTAAACTTAAAACTTTCAGAAACTAAATATGGTAAGGGCTACTGGAAATTCAACAATTCATTATTATGTGACATTAATTTTATTGAGTGTATAAATGGAAAGATAAACAAAACAATATTACAATATAGTCTTCCAGTTTATGATCATAATAATATTTTGACCATTGAAAAAAACGATATCCAATTCACAATAAACGACCAACTATTTTTAGAACCCTATTGATGGAAATTAGAGGCCAAACCATATCCTACGTATCACACAGGAAAAAGGAAATAAACCAACGTGAAAAATATTTATTGACAAAAATTTGCGAGATAGAAAATACATTAAATGAAATAAATAAAATGCTGCTCTCAGACCTACAATCAGAACTATTTGAAATTCGACAAACCAGACTTAAAGGGGCTTTTATTAGATCAAAATCGAAATGGATAGGGTTAGGTCACAACTTTTTTTTTGTAATCTTGAGAAACAACACTGCATAAATAAAAAACATACCTTTCATTGAAAAAGAAGACGGCTCAAAAATCTATTCCCAAGACCAGATTCTGATTGAAACAAAGAATTTTTATGAAAACCTCTATGACGTTCGTCCATGTATCGAACATTATGATTTAAAAGCTGAATTTCAGAATATTGACTACAATAAATTAAGTGATGACGAATCACAGCAATTGGAAGGTCTATTAACTTACAAGGAAGTTACAGAAACATTAAAAAACATGAAAAATGATAAAAGTCCTGGATGTGATGGATTTACTACAAATTTCTACAAAGTATTTTGGAATAAAATTGGCCATTTTGTTGTCCGATCTATAAATTTTGCCTTTACATCGGATTCTTTTTCAAAAAGTATTAAACTTGGCAACATAACATGCATCCCAAAAGAAAATAAAGCTAAGCAATTTTTAAAGAATTGGAGACCTATAACCCTCTTGAATGTTTTATACAAACTTGCATCTGGTTCCATTGCGAACAGATTAAAACTAACATTGAATAAACTTATATCGAAAGATCAAACAGGTTTCATCAAAGGAAGACATATTGGAGAGAACACTAGGTTAATATATGATATTATGCAACATTGTGACGAAAATAAGATACCAGGATTGTTAATCCTTTTAGACTTTAAGAAAGCTTTTGACTCGTTGTCTTTCAAATTTATAGAAGAAACGTTGTCCTTTTTCAATTTTGGGGAAATGGTACAAAAGTGGGTTAAACTCTTTTTGTATGATACTGAGGGTTCTTTACAATTAAATGGCTTTATATCGGATTATTTCCGCGTTAAAAGAGGTTGCAGACAAGGCGATCCAATTTCATCGTATATTTTTATCCTCTGTGCACAAATGTTAAACCTAAAGGTAAAAAAATGCAAAACTATAAATGGCATTAAAATAAAAGGAAAACATGATCTAATTTATCAATTCGCCGATGACACAACTCTTCTGTTAGACGGATCAGACAGATCTTTACATGCCGTTCTAAAAATTCTCGGTGATTTCTCAAAAGTATCTGGTTAATTTTGACAAAACAAAACTTATATGGATTGGTTCCAGTACAAGGTCGATCAAAACAAGGTGGAAATTATCATGGGGAGATACACAATTTAAGTTATTGGGAATACTCTTTGACGTTGATCAAATGGTAGCTTTAAATTTTGACACTAAATGGATTAGTATAAACAAATGTATCTTGTTCTGGAAAAGACGAAAACTTACTCCAATAAGCCGAATTGTAATTCATTTGGGATGGGATAACAAAAATTAAAGCTACAATTGCGATCAAAGATTATTAAGAGGGTGGGTTGAAAATACCAGATATCGTAAGCTTTATAAAGAGTATGAAAGTAAAATGGTTAAAAGACTTAAATTTAAATCCCGAGTCATCTTATTACGACTAAGCAAATACTTGTATCGATATTAACAAATTAATGAAATGTGGGAAATTATACAGCACAATTGTTGTGAAAAGAATAAAAAATGCATTCTGGATAGATGTTCTACAGTCTTATATAGCATACATAGAAAAGTTTAGATTCCAAAATGGGAACCAAATACTAAATTTGCCATTTTTTTTACAATGAAGGAATAAAAACTGATTCTAAATATATTTTCAAGAAAATTCTATTTCAACGTGGAATATTTCTAATTAAAGATATGTTCACAGAAAACGGGACTACTTTAAACATTTAGTTGGCGGTAAATTAAATTTTCTCGAATATTATGGCATTCGTAACGCGATTAAATCATTTTTACAAAAGCTACAGGTTCATATTGATTTTAAATCGTTGAATCAATGTCACACTCCTTCTATGAATAGCTATATTATAACGAAAGCAAACGTTAACAAATACACTTACTCAACATTGATATATAATAACGAAACTCCGACAAGTAAAAATAGATGGCTATCAGAGTATATAAGTCTAAACAAAGACTGGAAAAAAGTTTACTCAAACGTATTCAAAATAACCAATGATTCGTTTATTCAATGGTTACAAATTGAATATTTCCAACCAACTTACTACTTCAAAAAAAGAATATTACTAATGACAACAATTGTACCTTCTGAAGAAAGCATTACACATTTATTTTTCAAATGCAGTAAAATCAAACCACTTATTAATTTCTTAAATCACAAGTTAAACGAATTTAATCAACTAATCAAATAAACAGTATAGATTTGTTGCTTGGTTTCGAAACCAATCCTCAATTAGATATCTTATGTTTAGATTTCAAACGTTATATTTATAATAGCAAATTAAAAAATATAGTACCTACACAAAAAGGCTTCATTCGACATTTTAAATCGGCTTTTGAAATTATTGATCAAACAACGAGAAATGAAAACAAAAAAGATAATTGGGCAATTGTTGGGTGACTGGTGCAGGATCATAAAGTGTTAAAAGTGATAACTATTAATTTACAACATGCTTTAAAAGTTTCTACTTTTTCTTTTGTTCATTTCATTTTTCTTTTTTTTCAATTTGAAAAGTGGTATCGTGTTCCCACAATTTCATCTGAGAGCAAATGAAAGTCTATTTACAATAATCATCTTGTTAAAGTATTATGTATAACCATGCATACGATTTAATAATTTGAATAATAAAGTTTAAAAAAAAAAAAAAAAAAAAACGGTTCAAATTTAAAAATAAGAAAAAAAAAACATTTTGAGCGATGTTTGTACTTCGGCTGTTGGGGCTTTAGGCCATTACCCTTATCTTAACCCTTAACCCTATAAAATTGTTCAGTCATTTCAAAACGTTTTAAGTCATATCTTGATCAAATAGTGATCTGCAGATGGTCAGAATGGTATCAAATTAAAGATAATGACTCGCTTAATGATTTGCAATATTTTTTTTTTGCAATTTACCTTATTTGCATATTCATGAATATTAATGACTTACTGAAAACTGTGACCTCTTTTGCTAATATTTGGTAAATACTTTCAAAAACATTGTTTCTTTTCAGGGGGATCATGCAAACAAGGTTTTTTTAAAGGACATTGTAGTAGAAACATTTTGAGTAATGTTTGCACTCTGGCGGTCGGGGCTTTTGACTGTTACCCTTATTTAAACCATTAACCCTGTAAAATTATTCACTCAAATTTTCATAACGTTTTTGGTCATATCTTGGTTGAATATTTACTAACAGATGTTAGAATGGTATCAAATTAAAGCTTACAGTGGTCCTTTTATATGTCATTATGTTTATGCAAATTAGATCATTTGCATATTCACGAATATTAATGATTTTCCTTAAAAAAATCATTTTCAATGAAAATGTGTTAAATACTTTCAGAAACAAGGCGTTTCTGTTCAGGGGGAATTATGTAAACACGATTTGTCTTAAAGAACTTTATGTAAATAACATTTTTGGCGATGTTTGAATTGTTGCAGTCGAGGCTTTTGGCCATAACCTTTATCTGAACCCTTAACCCTTTCAAATTGTTCATTCAAATTTTCGCAATAGTTTTGGTCATATCTTGATTAAATATTGACCTACAAACAGCAAAATGGCACATAATGAAAGCTAGTGAATTGCTTGTATATTTGCAATTACTTTATGTCAATTTGCTCTTTTGCATATTTATGAACATCATTGATTCTTATTATGTTTGTGACAAAAACACATTTATTGCAGAAAATCCACATTTATTCCATTTGATAGGGTTTTTTGTTCTATTAGTAACCCTGTAATGCTAAGTACATAGTTACCTACAATTAGTTTTGATGAATATTTGCATTTAATAGACTTTCTAGTGTTGAGCTAGGGCGGTTGCCTTCATTGCCTTCACCTTGCCCACAGTTTACGTTATTCCAAGATTGCCCCAAGTGTGATGTTAATCATTTCGGAGCAAATTGTCCTAAATCAATGCAAAAAGTCTTAATATGGGATTTCATATGCTGATATAAAGCTGGTGTAAGTTGTAGTATTTAAGAATCAGAAAAGTATCGATATAAAGATATCTTTGGCTATCTTATGTCATCCTGGAAAACATATGCCATATTAAAAGAGATTGTATGTGTATCGCAACATATTTTCAATTTAATGTGAGGTGGTACTATACGGAAAGCACATATAAGAAATATGTACAGATTAGTAAGAATATGAATGTACCGCCATCATAGGCTGTCGGTAGTATGAATCACTTCACATCTGTTCTGATACAGACAAATAAATGCATCGTAAATAATTGCAATAATCTTTCGATCACAACCGGTAATTGCCTGTATTCTAGCGACCTACATACATCGCATACATCTCTTGATATTATGCATCTGATATAGTGGCTTTACATATGGCACCCCAAGCTTAAATAATCTGAATTGAAGATGCCTTAATCAATCATAAAGAAATGGTAACACCGGTGTCCTTGATCTGTCAGCTACATATCAAATACCTCAAGGCCAACAAATTAACTTGGCCATGAGGAATACACAAGGATGGGCTCTGCAGATAGAGAAAAATCATGGCGTTTTCGCAATATGAATGGCAAAAATAAGGGCTTGGTAGTTGCTTTACAATATTATTCTGCTATATGTATGCAATTTGTGTACATTCCAGGATCTGTTTTCAGCCATAAAACTTAAAAAAATAATTGGAATCATTAATTTTATATGAGTATAAGAATAAAGTCCCACGGGTTAGACACCTGTTGCGTAATTCTATGGCATTTGATAAAATGTTTATGTTTAAAGTCCTATTTTTAGGCAATTTTGAATTCATGCAACAATTTTACAAAGGACAACATTTTGTCAACTTAACTACTATTAAGCAAGAACACCAATACAATACAAAGAATCAATTAAACTCATTTTGCACGTAAAACATTAAGATTAAAAAAATATCAAATGGAAACTAAATGCATACAAAATTATTGTCAATAAGATTGATAGGAACAAACCATAATGGGTTGCACACTTTAAAATCACTGTTACCTCCAAACAAAACACCAAAAGGATCCCAAACAAGGTTTAGATGTTATTAAAAGAGTGAACATGTATATTAAGTGCTTGAAAAAACCTTGCAAAACAATCACAAATTTTAGTTTAGACATGTCATTAATATGAATGCATATGCAAATGAGCTAAAATAACTGCAAATTAACGAACAAGTCTTAAGCTTTCATTTGATACCATTCAAACATCTGCAGGTCAATATTCAATCAAGATATGGCCAAAAACGTTATGAAAATTTGAGTGAACAATTTTATAGGGTTATGGGTTTAGATACGGTTATGGTCAAAAGCCCCGACCGCCAGAGTGCAAACATTGCTCAAAATATTTCTAATTAAATGCTCTTTAAGATAAATCATGTTTACATGATTCCCAGGGGAAAAAACAAAATGTTTTTGAAAGTATTACCAAATATTCACAAAAAGGTCACAGTTAAGTCAATAATATTCACGAATATGCAAATTAGGAAATTTTCATAAAATGTATAGCAAATTATTTAGCTAGTCATAAGCTTTCATTTGATACTATTCTGACATCTGTAGATCACTATTCAATCAAGATATGACCAAAACATTTTGAAATGACTGAACAGTTTTATAGGGTTAAGGATTTATACAAGGGTTATGGTCAAAAGCCCCAACAGCCAAAGTGCAAACATCGCTCAAAATGTTTCTTACATAATTTGCTCTAAGTTTAAATATGTTTACATAATGCCCCTACCATTCTGACATCCATGGTAAATATTTAATCAAGATATGACCAAATTCATTTTCAAAATTTAAATGAGTAATTTGATAGGGTTAAGGGTTTAAATAAGGGTTATGGCGAAAAGCCCCAACCGCCAGAGTGCAAACAAGGCTTATAATGTTTCTAATAAAATGTTCTATAGGATAAACCACGTTAACAAAATTCCCCATGATTAGAAGCACCTTATTTTGGAAAGTACTTATTAAATTTTTGCCAAAAATGGAAATTATAAGGGAAAGCATTAATATTCATGAATATGCAAATGAGTTAATTTGCATAAAATAACTGCAAATGAAAGGGCAAGTCATAAGCTTTCATTTGATACCATTTTGACATCTGTAGGTTAATATTCAATGGAAATATGACAAAATAAATGTTGTAAATTTGAATGAAAATATTGATAGGGTTAAGGGTTTTAAATAAGGGTAACAGCCAAAAGCCCCAACGGCCATAGGGCAAACAATGCTCAAAAAGTTTCTAAGATAATGTTCTTTATCTATGTCTACAAAATTCCCCCTGGGGGGGGCAAACATGTTTCTAGCTCATGGACTAAAACGTCTGGTTTTGAAATAAAAGTGCTCAGACTCCTATTTGGGTAAACTGTTGCAAAATGATGTTTATGTAGCAGGCGTATAAACATGTCTGTATCTGGACTAAGCAAGAGTAAGTACTAAACATGTATTGTACAAAATAACAATTGACTTGTACTATATTTTAATCAAATCCACTACTGCTGAACATGGATTAATAATCTGGCACCAGAGTTAGAGCTTACTTACCGTAGTATTTTGTGTAAGGTCTGTTTAGATGACCTTAAGCTCTACGTAAAGCTGGTTAAGATCTGTTTTGGGATCTATGACTTTTACATTTGGTTGTATATTTGCTACCATCAAAGGACAGGTCTAAATCTCTTGGGTTGAGTTTTGATTCTGTTCTCAAAATGAGATCGAAAATCACATTAACGGCATTTACACCTCTACTATTGCTTTTAATTTAAGTCTAAAACATATTGGTAGGATCACATAATATAGATTTGAGTGTCGATGCAAGAGACTATAATATCTCAGCGACTGTCATCTCACCTAAGATGATACAGTCAACCCCCACATAATTTCATCAAGATATAATTGGGGTTTATCAAACAAGTTACCATGAAGTCTGACTTCTTGTTTGTTATCATTTCGCGACTCTCATTAAACAAGCTAAGTGGATCTTGTGCATTCTCAAATGATATAACTCTTCCCCAGTTTCTAGTGGTACCTTTTTAAGCTGTTTATAACTGATTACAATCTTTCGATCTTGCATTTCAATTTTGGTTTTCTAGATCCGATTGCTGTCACTTTACTTTTAAGTAAAGGATCGTAGAAGCTTTTCCTTTGTCTATGCATTATTTCACCATCTGAAATCACAATATATTCAAAACCCTAACTCCAATCAAGAAGAAGCAGATACTTGGTACTTGAATGATACTTCCCACTGACTACATTGGTTGCCATACTAAAGACAGAGTAGTCTTTGTTAGTCCGTGCTAATACTGCTGATACATACATTTGCTGAAAAGGGAGATACATATGCCTTGTGGCTATCAAGGATATCACAAAAATTGGTACTATCAACAACTTACTTAAATGTACAATAGTAAGGGAAGTGTTAATAAAATGTGTTGGTATTTTATATGGTATCAGTATTTGTAGTTCTTTCAACAAACTTGGAACAGAAAAAGGCAAAAAAGTATACCCTAAAATTCTTCCAGCAAATGATATAATTTTGCTGTATATCGTCGGTGTAAATGCAAAACCTCGATTGTCGATTTTTGCAATTTTCAAAGTAAAATATTGTGTGTCCAGTTCAGTATTTATTCAGTATCAGTATTTACATTATTTGTGAAGAACATTTCAAGTAAAACCTTTCAGTTGGGAAAAGTTATTACACTTTGTTCCTTCCCCTTTGAAAATTTCCAAAAACGAGAAACGAGGTTTTGCATTTACTACGACGATATGCTACAATGCAAGTAACACTTGCTGGTATGGAGAGGATGCCATCCTGCAATGCAGGAGCTGTTTGACCCACTGGAAATTGGATAAATGATGGGCAGTTAGACAGATCAATCAGCTTCACAACTCATGTGTCTATCAGATAATCCCCAAGAACTTCTCAGTGACTTTGTTTGTGAAAAAATAAGAGCATACATGGATATGTGTTTTCAATGAAAATCTTTGCATAAAAGCATGTCATTGTAGATGCAAAACAGTGGTGGCGGACAAAGAGGTGTGCACGAATATAATCACGTCATTTGCTCATGTGTTACAGAGTCAACCAAAAACTTCATTGAGATGTAATAAAACACCTAATTGAAATACCGTTCCCCGATAATCTTAAATTGCACTAACTGTTCATATAGCTTCCCTCAAGTAACCAGTGTGCATGTTACATATATACGAAACTTGATAATTATCACTTATGACGTCATAATATATTAAAAAAGAAAAATTCTATCATAATTAGTGGTCTCATAAAGTTTTTAAAATAAGTCGGATTGGGTTATTTTCATGACTCATTCCACTTGAATTTAACACTGCTTTTAAGTGACATTTCACAATCATATTTATATAAATTTTACTTTTATTCTATCTGAAAGAACATCTTTTCTTTTGGAAATTCTGAATATTTCAAGTCAAAATATTGAACCGTTTACGAGGAATATATATTTTTGTGCTAAAATTAGACAAATTGTTGTGGAGAACAGTTCAGATTTATATAGAATTTGTCATTTCTGTCTCAACTGCATTTTTCGCTTATAAATAACAACTTAAAAAACTGATAGCATTTCAACGCATTATAACAAACAATCTTTGAATTAATACATACTTTTAAAAAACGAAAAAAATGTGAAATGTCACTTTAATGTTTTAAATGCCTAGACTGGTTGCGACGGCAAAATTGCTCTATACACTGTATTGTGTCATATAGCCACTAAAGAAGTATCGTCATTTTGTTTTTTGTGAACTGTGAAATGAACTGTGTCTCAAATTTGTTTTTAAATGAAGAACTTAATAGCATATACTGTATTAGCACTTATTTTATTCTTCATATTTTTTTCTTTTGCCAACTTCTGAAATTTCACAGCTCAAAAGGCTACCGTCAAATTTAGATGGTGTTTTTTACCATTTTGCTTAGCATATTTGATTTTATATAGGATAATATTATGGTAATTATCAGACACTTCCAATAGCTTTATCTACGAGGTATGTCCATAAAATACGTAGACAACCAAAGTTTTCCACATAAAAGTAGTTTTATCGATCACAAAACACTATCAATTTAAAGGTGCATTTATTCTTAAATACTTCTGCTACATTTTATATTGTTTTCGAAAGTACGTACAAGCAAAACCGTCACCATAGCAACAGCATAACGCTACCACGGCGCATTTCAGATATTTGAAAATAAAAAGACATAAAACAAGTCTTTTGTCGCAAGTTTTTTTAAAAAAAAAAATACGCGGGAAATACACTCACTTCAGCAGTGACGTCATTTGACGTTTTACCAGAAGTTTTGAACGTCAAAAACGTGCCAGGAAACATTATAATCAATAAACAACCGGCTGCTATGACGGAAGAAAAACGCGCCGTCATTAATTTCTGCGTCGGTGAACCAACGGAAACATTCAAGTTTATGCAGCGAGGCAGGCTGACGGGTGCACAGCGCTAGTGTTTAAATGGCATAGACGGTTTACGGATGGACTGGAAAAAATTAGTGACCACACTAGACCGGGAAGACCTCGGCGAAGCGATCGGGATGTTGAGGAGGTGCATTGAATCATTTGGGAGGACAGACGAAGGTCAGTACGGGAGATTAAAGAAACGACTGGATTGAGTCGAAGTAGTGTTTTTAATATTTTGACAAATGACCATGAAATGAACTAAGTTTGAGCCCGCTGGGTTCCGCGCCTTCTCATAGAAAATGAGAAAGAGACTAGGATAAGATTATCACAGTCATTTGTGGACAGATTCGAAAGGGAAGGGAACGCGTTTCTGGATCGAATAATCACAATGGATGAGACGTGGCTATATCTGTACGAGCCTGAGTCCAAACAGCATGGTTTGGAAGCACCCCAAGTCCCCACCACCCAAGAAGGCAAAGACGTGTAGATCCGCCTCAAAGTTTATGCACCAGAGTTTTGTTTATGTTTTTCATGGACTCCGAGGGGATGTTATTGCAGCATGCGGTACCCAATCGTTCGTTCCTACAGTCAATGCAGATCATTACCAAAAGGTTATTCCTTTCAAACATTGTTTTACCTTCGCCTTGAAAAAACAATTTAAATGTAGATATAATTTTATTTCTTAGCACGTTTTGATAAAAACAAATCGCATTTAAGGCTTATTTTTCACTTGAATCCGACAACAAAAGTATACTCACCCCCTCCCTCCAATCCTCTAATCAAACTCCATTTCCCATATTTTTAATGTGGATTCGTTTCGATATTTTCCAGGTAATTCGCAGAGATCTGATCAAGAGAAATAGAACAGTTCCTCTACCAACAACGCGCCTGCTCACCGTGAAAATGAGACACTTTCTGTGATAGACTTCTTGGGATTCGAACGCCTTCGATCACGCACTTTACATCCCAGAATGTGCGCCAATGGACTTTGCAGTTTTTCCGCGATTAAAGGCGTAAATGTATGGTTTTTTACTTGCTTGTTCCAGCTACAAAGCTGTTGCGTGTATTTTCATAAAATTTGGTACATTCTGCACGCGCTGGTGTAAATTTTAAATAAATCATGCAATTATTTCCTTTTATTCTGGACCTGTCTACGTATTTTATGGACACACCTCCTACAAGATGAGTATTGTGCCAATTTAGAATATGAAGATGAACGACTTTGACATTATTTAAATTACCGTAACATAAATCAAATTACCATGACATAAATCAAAATTGAAACATGGTAAAAGCAAAGATTTTCGATTTTTCTCTGAAGGTGTCACACAAGGTGTTTGTATACATCATTTTAAAATCTGCATGGCCATGCAAGACATCCAAATCAAGTTATTGAAGCTCATACACCATACTTAATTTTAGTGTATAACATTCCTTGCTTTTTATTTAAGATTTTCTGAAAAAACAAAAGAATACGTAAAATAACAGATATATTCCCGACTTTTCACATCTGACCTTGAATTTGACATTGACCTTGACATTGAAACAATTTTATAAATGTATCATAAAAAAGATCAAACACACTGCATGAAATAAAATCTAGTTTATTTTGATAAACAGATATATGTGACCCGTCATGCTAAAAGGGACCTTATCCGAACTCGAAAAATCAAAATTTTGACAAACTTGTCAGACTCACCACAGGTCAACCAGATACTGTAAAAGGAAAATGATTATGTAGTAAGATTTGGAAAACATTTCGAATTTAGAAAATTACATAAAAGTGAAAAGTGTCGGCCCAAGTCTGGCTGCGCGGACTGCGCAGAATGACTAGGGTCGATATTTTTCACACTTCCTATAAGGTCCCTTTTAGCGTGACGTGTCACATATATTAACCCTCTAGTGCCCCGTGTAGCATATTTGCTACATAAACTTTATCTGCTTGTAAAACACCTTTGTGATGTAATGTAATTATAAATAACTTTACAATGCTGTTTATAACCATTTATCTTTCCATGAGACAAAAATAACACTTTTAGCTTTCGATGACGTCATCAGTGATGTCAAAAGAAAATGGCCGTTTTTGGAAATTTTCATTTTCATTTTTATGACTCTCAAGAACGATGACTCTTACCCATTCTAAGACAAGTATTTGTCTAAATATAGTTTCATTCTTAAAGAAGATGTACTAAACCTGATATATGGTTATTCAAACACTTAAAATAGATTGTTATTTTGGAATGCATACCTCTTCTTTTTGGTTGTAGCAAATATGCTACATTGGCCACTTCTGAGTCATTTAGCATATTTGCAACATATTAAAAATGTTTTTCACAATTTAATTGCATATACTATATAATTACTTCAAAACAGCAGTTTCCTATTGCATAAAGTATTTTGATGTTTATTGACTGTATAAAAACCAAATATAGATCGTTCATGAAATAATTAGACTACAAAACAATGTGTAGCATATTTGCTACATTGGGCATTGGACCTACTTGTATTTGCAGAAAAAGCTCATATTTATCATCCAATGCTTTTGAAACTTGCACATAATGTTTGATTCATCACAAAAGGTAGCCCTTTTGAAAACTTATAAATTATCGCTGGTATCAATTAGAAATAATGTCTTTTGGAACAAAGTAATTTGAAATTTTCATCAGTTTTTTGCATTTTATACGATAAAATAACCATTTTCTTTCATCTGACTCGTTAAAAACTTGCAAAGCATGTTTTTCATAAGAGGCAAAGGAAGAACTACTACAAAATCAATATAAATAGCCCAGCAGATAAATTAGATTTTTCATCAAAATCATGCATTTAGTGATGCAAGCATGAAACTTGGCACAAACACTCATATTGGGTCTCTCTTCAGAAAAAAGCCGTTAGCCACCTAAAAATTCAACATGGCGGCCATTTCTCAAGATGGCCGCAAAATCGTAATAGGAAACTACAAACTTTGTATAGACTTTAAGGACAAATTCTCTAGAAATTAAAGGGACATTTCATTCCAATTTCAATTTTTTAAAGTATGTCTTGATGCCAAGATTGGTTATTCTAATGAGTATAGATACTATTAGTTTTTTTCAGTTGTTGCCAATAAGCGAGAAACACGCATTTAAAGTTGAGACATAATCGATAAATTGCATATAAATCCGAACTGTTGTCCACAACAATTTGTTCAATTTTAACACAGAAATATAAATTTCTCGTAAACGGCGCAATATTTTGGCTTGAAATTTTCGGAATTTTCATAAGGAAATAGGCTCTTTCAGATAAAAATAAAAGTAAAATTTATGACAAAAAACTCTGAAATGTCACTTTAAACGTTATGTTTACTGCAATGTGCAGAGGGATGAAGAAAATGGTATAAAGTTGTACTAATGGGTCAATATGGCCGCTTTTCGTCAACATGGCCGCCAATTTATCCGAAAAATCCATTTTTTCTTAATCTATTTTTCTTCAGCAAGAATTTTCATTATTCCCAAAGAGCATTACAGGATCTTTACTTGTCTCCTCTTTCCTAATGGCTACATCGGCGATAGAGAAGTTTCTTTGAAAATTTACGCCAGAATGTTATGAATCAACTAGGCACACATTGTTAACTGCACTGCTGTGAAACCTAGAAAAGGGTCAGGTGTCAGTTTAGCAAAATTTTATTTCTTTTAGGACGATTGTTAAGTGTCCAATATGCAATCTATTGAGCCACATATTTATATTATAATATGTCTGTCCTACTGCATAATGCTTGTTTTGCGTATTAGCTAGATAGCCAAAACAGCGGTAATGGGGCATTGAATACTAAAATGGTGTAGATCCCATAGCAATACTTCAGATAAGAAATGGCTGGAGAAGTAGAATCTCGCCTAAATCATTGGTTTGGGTTTTAATTTTACCTTATTGGCACATAATGTATCCATAAATAGTATCCATAAATAGGGATACACTGTTGAATTGTTGCCCTAAAACTTCTTCTGCATGAAGAAGCTCATTCTGTGGCAACAATACCTGGTAATTTTCCAGTCATTACTACTTATCAAAATGTCTTTGCAATTGATAAAATGATTCAATGGCAGTTGCCAGAACAGAACGATGAAGACAATTGTGTTATTATGCTTATGTTATTATTCAACATATTGAAATGGAAGCTCTCAAATTTATTGATACTCTAATACACTTTATAGGTTGGGCCTGCGCTATTGGAGATGCTGATTGAGCTTCTAAAGATCCAATCTAAAGATCTAAAGATCTAAAGATCGGTCATCTCTTTATCTGATCCTTCATCGGTTCTTTTGTCCTTAGCAATATCTTGTGTGTGTGACTCGTTTTATCGGAAGATAATCAAACATGAGAGAATGAATCCTCGCTCCAGATTGTATAGTAATCTGTTGTACATGCCACTCTAGGCATTCTTGAATTATCTGCCATCAAATTCAAAGTATGGCCAATTTCTTGTGTGCACAACCCACAATTCATTTAGTTTTTTTTTTTCACATTGAACTATCAAGCGCTGAGTATACCCATACCCTTTTGTTTATTTTACTTTGTATACTATGCACGTTGGATACATGTTCATCTTCGAAACAAGTCATCTTTTAAACAAATGTACACAGTAGTCTTCAGGTTTTTCAATCGGAATAAATGAATTTCACCATGTCGTTAACAATTGACAGGTTACATACCATGAACAGACAGCTTGGGATCAACAGCAACTCTTCAAATAATTTGGAAAGATGCACACTGTCATGGCAGATATGGTAAATCGTTTTAAGAGGAAAATTCAGAACTGCTTACTCTTTACATGAAGATAATACCCATCCAAATGGCTTTTGAAATGGTCAAATCCAATGCCTAACTGGAGGAAACTACTTAAATTAATGCATTAATATGGATTTCAGACGGATGAAGGTTACTTCTATTGGCCTCTTATAGTCGAATGTACTTTGCTTCTTTTGAATTAAGTAAATCAGAATCAGGGGCCCGTATTATCAACGATCCTAAGACTATGTTTTGAGTATTTACTTGAAGCAATAAATCTGATTGGTCCAATCTGATTTCTAGTGCAATCAGATGTATTGATATGCAGTTTACAAAGAACGTGGTCTTAAGATTGTTGATAATAAGGGCCCAGCTCAGGGTGATCGAAAGCTAAAGACCATAAAATAAAATTGTCAGCCTTTCTTGAAGTTGTTCATAACTTACCAATCATGAGGAAGCTACCTCATCTAAATCTTGCCTTATCAAAATAAATATTTCACATTCCCATTTATTTGGGGCTGAAAACTTCACACCAATACCAGTCCCAAATTGCCCCATTTCTGGAAAAACAAAAGTTTCAGATGCAGATCCAAGACCAGAAATTTGTGCCATCATAGTTGATTCATAAGTTGAAGCTTCATGGGTATTCATATGTCAACCGAGTTCATTTCTAATGTATACAGATACAGCATCCTAAAATCTAAAACTAGGTCTACAAAGCATAGACAATACATCAAATACAGAGTAACTGACCAAAGGCAGTCCACCTAAGTAAGGCGGTTATGTTTGGGGGACATTGACCACAACACTGATTTTCCAATTTCTGGCTGAAATAATTGTTCAGATACGCCAGCAAAATATTGTCATATTGGAACAAGGGAATAAGAGATGTACATAACCAGTCTAGAGGGAACTGTGTCTTGTAATCACGAGGAAATACGTGTTTGATAATTAAGCCATCGCCACAGATATCCTTATATCAACGATATTGGTGTTGAAGAGCTTTCGTAAAGGGTATCACTTTATGGTGGATGTCACTACAAACAATACACTGTATTTGTTTTTGGAATAAAGCGAGAGAAAGGGAGTTCACGTCGACGTCATTGTTCACCTGCCCCGCTTTGGCGTCAGGGGGTGTTTTAAAAAGTCAACTAAACACAAACCGTTAAAGATAGAGGGTGCGTTCCATTCGGCTGTTCGGAACTGTTCTAAATATTCTGTGCAAGTCATGCCGAATGGAATGCTCCCGGAACAGAACACGCGGGGGATTGTCTAAAACGCAGACAAAAAACTGCAAGCCGGTCTAAAAATAAACCTTGGCCACCTGCTGATTGTCGTTTATTTGACATTTATGGTCTTATAATGGATAATCTAAAATAATTTGATTTTTATCATACGGTTTGATTAGAAACGCTAATCTATTTCAATACACCGCAGTTGAAATCGAACGTAACCATGCTAGTGACGTCACTGTTCTGCTTGCACCACCTTTTCTCCGGGAACAAGCAGAACATGTTCCGAACATTGTTCTGTGCCATTCCACTGTTCGGCACACTCGGAACAAACAATGGAACGAACCCAGAAAGTTTACATTTTCACAGTCTCTTGTCATATAGCTGTTTTGTCTAAGATTAGTTGAGTTTTAAAATTTTGTTCATCTATATAGACGCTATGGACAAAGTCTACGAATTATTTGAACGGCCCTCGTAATATCCAAAACTCGCGCAATATTGGAATACACACAAAGTCTGATGTTCACCAAGCAGAATTTGCTGTGGCTGCAAGAAGACATGTATGAAAAGATTGATGCTATCGGTTTAGCCTACCATGCCCTTGATTGTGCAGATGTAAATGCTGATGCTCCAGGAAAGCATGTTGGTAAACTATGTACGTTACAATTTAAGGAGACACAGGCTAGATAATCTATGTAACCAGGTTGGAGTAAACATACAAACATAGATGTACACCGTTGCGTCCTATGTCACATTATTTCTGACCAAAACGAAAGGAATCATAGAGCTGGTACAAAGTTAAACAGTTCCCATTGAAAAAGCAGCTTTCCATAACCGTTACTAAAAATTAAAATGACCTTAATGTTAAGAAGATCCACCTTGAATTAGAATACCTTCAAGAACTTTATTACATTTTTAGCTCGACTTTTCGAAGAAAATGAGAGCTTTTACTGTCACCCGGGCGTCGGCGTTGGCGTCGGCGTTGCAACAATGGTTTAAGTTTTTTTAAACATCAATGACTTACATACTATCAAAGGGATTCAACCCAAACTTGGAATACTTATTCACCATCACACCCTCTACCTTATTACCAGTGCCCATGACCCTGGCTCCACTATATTTGGGGTTATGCCCCTTTAAGCAACTTAGAAAGTCGAGCGCGCTGTCTTCGGACAGCTCTTGTTGTTGGAAAGAAACACTATGCCTAAAGGTTGATAATTTTCGCTTATTTTGCCAAGTATTGTTGAAAAAACATATGAAAGAGGGATTTAATGCATAAAATATACTAAAATTCTGTTTTCTTGTGTTTATAAACATACATTTTGGTATAAAAATCACAAAAATCGGGCAATTATATCAAGTTTTAGGGTTAAAACGATATTTTCAATTCGGCAGTGGCGGCCATCTTGAAAAATGGCGGCCATTTTGAATTTTTGAGTGGCTAACGGATTTTTATGAAACTACATGGTCTTATGAATGTATGTGCCAAATTTGATGCTTGCATCATTAAATGCATGATTTTTACACTAATCTGCTTAGCTAAAAGTAAAAAAATCTTCAAACTTTCAACAAATTTTGCTAAAATTTTGCCAATAATCAAATTTTGAAAGGAAATACTTTTTAAACAGGTAAAAGGGGTCTTGGGCACTAGAGGGTTAAGTCAGTATAAACAATCATATAAGACATCATTATTTTATTATTCTTCATTTCCTCCAATTTGAAGATTTATTAGTTGCACATAATATATGATACACAGAAATAATGAACATTGATATTAACAAATAGCATTGCATAGTAAAGTAATGAAGATATTAGATTAAGGGAGAGAAAGAGATGGGAGTGGGGGAGATGCAATATTCTCCATTCATAAGAAATTTGACTACTTGTACATAGAAATTGTCAGTGTCAACCCCTAGGAGGCGTTCTAAGTTTTTGTCTAGACCAAAAAGAGCCTTTATCAGTAAGATCTCTGAGATAGTTTAAAACATCTGCACCGAAATATTGGTTTACAATGCGATCAAAGAGCGCCCTAATTCTATATATAGTCCATTTGACGCCGCTATATGCCCTATATGACAACCTAGACTGATGTCAGTCTGTTAAGAATAACATCATTTGTATTGAGAAATATGAAACTAAGGTACATAGAAAATTGTTGCTCTGTGTCGTTCTTAAATCAGTCTGTTAAGAACGACACAGAGCAACAGTTTTCTATGTACCTTATTTTCATATTTCTCAATACAAATGATGTTATTCTTAACAGACTGACATCAGTCTAATGACAACCTTGCAATGTCGAGTACAATGAAGTTTTATTTTTTCTCTGCATTGTATAGGTGCTCTAGAGCAGATCTAGCTTGGTTGCCAGAATGGCAACATTGGGCAACTCCCACAATTCGCAAAAATCCAAGATGGCCGCCAAACGCAGCTGGAAAATCAAGTTATGTCAAATTGTCCTAAATTTATGCGAAAAATGCCTATCTAGGGTTCTTTTGTGTGCTGAATCCAAATCCATTGATAAATTTAACATTTGGATAACACAAATATGTTAAAATAATGATGGCTTCCGGACGCGATCTTGAAAATCACATTTTTTCTACGCTATTTTACATGGCCCATAGAATTCATGTATTTAAAATGTGGTTAGGGGATTTTGTGATAGCGCCGATGGTATGTGAATGTAGTGTGGTGACAAGAGAAGGTGTCCTTCCCGATGCGTTTCTCTTCTTTCGCCATTGATCTATTTGTTCTGGGAGTAAATTGCAATCATATATACTACAAGCTTGGAAAGACAGACAAACTAAATGCCTCTCATGCTATTTCAAATGACCTGCCACAATCTGCTACTTTATATTTTGCTTTAACTATTATACCCAAAAGTGACTTATAGGCCCATGGGGTCGGGTATTGATAGTATCATTTTGGTTATTGTACATGATTGTATAACACATGTCACTCTAATAAATATTTACTCACTTACTTACTTATTTAGACACACTTGATACGGTAAATCCACTTTATTTCTTAAATTCGCATTTGGATTTATCTGGTGTACATAAAATTCCGGCATGGCCGCCAGACGTCATATTGAAAATGATAGCTGCTTTAATTCACTTATTACTTTTTATTTCTACTAGTAGAAAATGCGGCTAAAATGTGATATTTGTGTAGTTGCCAGTGTAGGTTAAAGTACCATTATGAATTGATATCATGCTCTATATCCAAATAATGAATGTAAACATCACCCAAATCCCAAATAGAACGTTGGCTCGTAAAGCAGAAATTTGTAACTTTCATTTCGGAGTTCCTACATGTTAATCTTACACACAGATCCGATCTACGAAATGTGTGTAGCTTAAGATTAATTATCATGTACAGTCAACATTGAATGTAGATACCATGTATGTGATCATTCCTAACTATTACAATATACTGGATTAATAGATATAAAATAAAAAAAAAAACGATAAAGGCCGTGTTATATTAAACTGTCAATACCGGTTCATAGTTGGTCTTGAAGATATACTATTTACAAGAAACTTTACTCGATGAAAAAGACAAAAACAATAAATTAAGAAGGTTGAAATTAACAAGCATTTGATAACCTGGGTAAGGTAAAACATTAATTTTAAAGAAAGAGTATGCAAATGTTTCCCTACCTATAAGACATCTATATAAATTCACAGAGAAACCCCGTCCATTTTTTCATTGTATCGGGATACATTATACTAATTCACATTCACATTCACATTTATTGGAAATAGAACAGAAATGTCAAGATACAACTCAACTCAACTTTTAAAATTGAACGATAATGATTCCTTAGATCTGACTTTGAATATCATTTCAAATCACACCAAATGTATATTTTACTATCTAGAATATTTCGCTCGTATGATTTTTCAATAATTTTCCAAAAGTACTTTTTAGCGCATCTGACCCTCATTCGAGAGGTCCCGGGTTCGATACCCGGCCGCGGCTAATACCCTTTCTGACAAAATTGTCACCCACCAATGGGTTTGAAATCGTTAACCTAAGTGGGCGAGCAGCTGGAGGCTCGGTAAGGGTGTTGTGGTAGTACTGGTTTGAGAAACAACAGGAATCCATGGGTAGGTGCTCCAGCCGCCGCGATATGACCCTGGTAGTTGAAAACGGCGTAAAACCCCAATAAACTCAAACTCAAACCAAAAAGTATTTTTCTTTTGTCAGACACCATGTTTCAGAAGATTCCTTCTGCAATGTTTGAATTTAAACAGTATATTCATTGCAAATACAATGTCACTTCCGTTATTGCCAGAATTGATCTAAATCTATACTCTCATTGTTTTTAAAGCCCTCTTTGTACATCAACTATGCATTGTGTATACTTACAGTCTTCAAGCAATAAGTCTTTATGATTCTTTTGAATAAGATATACCATATATCAGTAAGAAGAAAACAACAACACATTAGAACTAGTGAGACATTAGTGAGACACAATTCTCTCATTAAATCATGTCAATTGGTAATGATTCTTATTCTTGTTTACAGACCCATCTTAAGGAATGACTTAGAAAGTCTAAAAATGACATGTATGTACTTCATGCATATCCAATTTACATTGATTTCTCAAAATGAAATATTAATATGCTAAAATCCCACATTGTCTTAAATATATTATGTATATTTATAAACTTTTCAAAATGCGAGATAACTCAAATTAGCATAATTGTTTCTTCGTCTATGATAAGTCTTGACAGAACATGTATTCTTTTAGTTTCGTTATTCTGGTATACAAGTTGAAACAGAATGGGACAACTCTCTTGCAATTATGTACTTGCACAGATAGGTAAAGTTAGCTACCGGTAGCCAGTTACTTGTTCCAGTTACTTGAAAAAGAAAAGTTAGTTACCGGTAGCCAGCTACCGGTAGTCAGTTACTTGAACAAGAAAAGTTAGTTATCGGTAGCCAGCTACCGGTAGCCAGTTACTTAAAAAATAAAAATTAGTTACCAGTAGCCAGCAACCGATAGCCAGTTACTTGAAAAAGAAAATATGGCTACAAGAAATTAAAGGGGCCAGCTACTGGACAAAACTTCGGTATGGTGTAATATTTTGCTCCACCATTCCATCAAAAGTTACCGGTAGCTGGTCAGGTATACGATACCATTCTATATTATTGTAGCATATTATTATCATTGATTAAATATACTTATCAACTAAATATCAATTAAACCTTTCGAGAAATTAAAGGGACCAGCTATTGGACAAAACTTCGGTATAGTGTAATATTTTGCTCCACCATAACAAACGGAACCGATAGCTGGCCAAGTAAACAATACAAATCTATAATGTTCTAACATATTATTATCATAAATTAAATGTTCTTTTCATAAAAATATAAATAAATCCTATTTCGGAAATTAAAGGGGCCAGCTACTGGACAAAACTTCGGTATAGTCTAAAATTTTGCTCCACCACTCCATCAAACGGAACCGGTAGCTGGCCAGGTAAACGATACCAATCTACACTGTTGTAACATTTTATGATCATAAATTGAATGTACTTTCCATAAAAATATAAATCAATCCTTTTGCGGAAATTAAAGGGGCCAGCTACTGGACAAAACTTCGGTAACGTCTAATATTTGGTCCACCCTTCCATCAAACGGAACCGGTAGCTGGCCAGATAAACGATACCAATCTATACTGTTGTAACATTTTATGATCATAAATTAATTGTACTTTTCATAGAAATATAAATCAATCCTTTTGTGGAAATTAAAGGGGCCAGCTACCGAAAAAAAACTCGGTATAGTCTAAGATTTTGCTCCACCCTTCCATCAAACGGAACCGGTAGCTGGCCAGGTAAACGATACCAATCTATACTGTTGTAACATATTATTATCATAAATTAAATGCACTTTTCATAAAAATATAAATTAATCCTTTTGCGGAAATTAAAGGGGCCAGCTACCGAAAAAAAACTTCGGTATAGTCTAAGATTTTGCTACACCATTCCATCAAACAGAACTGGTAGCTGGCAATGTAAACAATACCAATCTATACTGTTGTAACATTTTATTATCATAAATTGAATGTACTCTCAATAAAAATATAAATCAATCGTTTTGGGGAAATTAAACGGGCCAGCTACTGGAAAAAAACTTCGGTAAAGTCTAATATTTGGTCCACCCTTCCATCAAACGGAACCGGTAGCTGGCCAGATAAAAGATACCATTCTATACTGTTGTAACATTTTATGATCATAAATTAAATGTTCTTTTCATAGAAATATAAATCAATCCTTTTGAGGAAATTAAAGGGGCCAGCTACGGAAAAAAAACTTCGGTATAGTCTAAGATTTTGGTCCACCCTTCCATCAAACGGAACCGGTAGCTGGCCAGGTAAACGATACCAATCTATACTGTTGTAATATATTATTATCATAAATTAAACGTACTTTTCATAAAAATATAAATTATTTTTTTTTGTGGAAATTAAAGGGGCCAGCTACCGAAAAAAAACTTCGGTATAGTCTAAGATTTTGCTCCACCCTTCCATCAAACAGAACCGGTAGCTTGCCAGGTAAACGATACAAATCTATACTGTTGCAACATTTTATTATCATAAATTGAATGTACTTTCAATAAAAATATAAATCAATCGTTTTGCGGAAATTAAAGGGGCCAGCTACCGGAAAAAAACTTCGGTGTAGTCGAATATTTGGTCCACCCCTCCTTTAAACGGAACCGGTAGCTGGCCAGGTAAACGATACCAATTTATTGTTGTAACATTTTATTATCATAAATTGATTGTACTTTCAATAAAGATATAAATCAATCGTTTTGCGGTAATTAAACGGGCCAGCTACTGGACAAAACTTCGGTAAAGTCTAATATTTGGTCAATCCTTCCATCAAACGGAACCGGTAGCTGGCCAGGTAAAAGATACCAATCTATACTGTTGTAACATTTTATGATCAAAAATTAAATGTACTTTTCATAAAAATATAAATAAATCCTATTTCGGAAATTAAAGGGGCCAGCTACTGGACAAAACTTCGGTATAGTCTAAAATTTTGCTCCACCACTCCATCAAACGGAACCGGTAGCTGGCCAGGTAAACGATACCAATCTATACTGTTGTAACTTTTTATGATCATAAATTGAATGTACTTTCCATAAAAATATAAATCAATCCTTTTGCGGAAATCAAAGGGGTCAGCTACTGGACAAAACTTTGGTAAAGTCTAATATTTGGTCCACCCTTCCATCAAACGGAACCGGTAGCTGGCCAGATAAACGATACCAATCTATACTGTTGTAACATTTTATGATCATAAATTAATTGTACTTTTCATAGAAATATAAATCAATCCTTTTGTGGAAATTAAAGGGGCCAGCTTCCGAAAAAAAACTCGGTATAGTCTAAGATTTTGCTCCACCCTTCCATCAAACGGAACCGGTAGCTGGCCAGGTAAACGATACCAATCTATACTGTTGTAACATATTATTATCATAAATTAAATGCACTTTTCATAAAAATATAAATTAATCCTTTTGCGGAAATTAAAGGGGCCAGCTACCGAAAAAAACTTCGGTATAGTCTAATATTTTGCTACACCATTCCATCAAACAGAACTGGTAGGTGGCAATGTAAACAATACAAATCTATACTGTTGTAACATTTTATTATCATAAATTGAATGTACTTTCAATAAAAATATAAATCAATCGTTTTGCGGAAATTAAACGGGCCAGCTACTGGACAAAACTTCAGTAAAGTCTAATATTTGGTCCACCCTTCCATCAAACGGAACCGGTAGCTGGCCAGATAAAAGATACCAATCTATACTGTTGTAACATTTTATGATCATGAATTAAATGTACTTTTCATAGAAATATAAATCAATCCTTTTGTGGAAATTAAAGGGGCCAGCTACGGAAAAAAACTTCGGTATAGTCTAAGATTTTGCTCCACCCTTCCATCAAACGGAACCGGTAGCTGGCCAGGTAAACGATACCAATCTATACTGTTGTAATATATTATTATCATAAATTAAACGTACTTTTCATAAAAATATAAATTATTTTTTTGTGGAAATTAAAGGGGCCAGCTACCGAAAAAAACTTCGGTATAGTCTAAGATTTTGCTACACCCTTCCATCAAACAGAACCGGTAGCTGGCCAGGTAAACGATACCAATCTGTACTGTTGTAAAATTTTATTATCATAAATTGAATGTACTTTCAATAAAATTATAAATCAATCGTTTTGCGGAAATTAAAGGGGCCAGCTACCGGAAAAAACTTCGGTGTAGTCGAATATTTGGTCCACCCCTCCTTTAAACGGAACCGGTAGCTGGCCAGGTAAACGATACCAATCTATATTGTTGTAACATTTTATTATCATAAATTGAATGTACCTTCAATAAAAATATAAATCAATCGTTTTGCGGAAATTAAACGGGCCAGCTAGTAGCTACTGGACAAAACTTCGGTAAAGTCTAATATTTGGTCCATCCTTCCATCAAACGGAACCGGTAGCTGGCCAGATAAAAGATACCAATCTATACTGTTGTAACATTTTATGATCAAAAATTAAATGTACTTTTCATAAAAATATAAATCAATCCTTTTGTGGAAATTAAAGGGGCCAGCTACCGAAAAAATCTTTGGTAAAGTCTAAGATTTTGGTCCACCCCTCCTTTAAACGGAACCGGTAGCTGGCCCGGTAAATGATACCAATCTATACTGTTGTAACATTTTATTATCATAAATTGAATGTACTTTCAATAAAAATATAAATCAATCGTTTTGCGGAAATCAAAGGGGCCAGGTACTGGACAAAACTTCGGTGTAGTCTAATATTTGGTCAACCCTTCAATCAAACGGAACCGGTAGCTGGCCAGATAAAAGATACCAATCTATACTGTTGTAACATTTTATGATCATTAATTAAATGTACTTTTCATAGCAATATAAATCAATCCTTTTGTGTAAATGAAAGGGGCCAGCTACCGGAAAAAACTTCGGTATAGTCTAAGATTTTGCCCCACCCTTCCATCAAACAGAACCGGTAGCTGGCCAGGTAATCGATACCAATCTATACTGTTGTAACATTTTATTATCATAAATTGAATGTACTTTCAACAGAAATATAAATCAATCGTTTTGTGGAAATTAAACGGGCCAGCTACCGGAAAAAAACTTCGATATAGTCTAATATTTGGTCTACCCCTCCTTTAAACGGAACCGGTAGCTTGCCAGGTAAACGATAATAACCTATACTGTTGTAACATTTTATTATCATAAATTGAATGTACTTTCAATAAAAATATAAATCAATCGTTTTGCGGAAAATAAGGGGCCAGGTACTGGACAAAACTTTGGTAAAGTCTAAAATTTGGTCCACCCTTCCATCAAACGGAACCGGTAGCTGGCCAGATAAAAGATACCAATCTATACTGTTGTAACATTTTATGATCATAAATTAAATGTACTTTTCATAGAAACATAAATCAATCCTTTTGTGAAATTAACCCTTTCCCAAACGACAAAATTTTAGAGTAATCCACTTCAAAAGCTGTCACAAATGACAAAATGGATGTTATTAAAGATAGGATTTGTGTAAAATATGGTACAGAAAATATTGAGACAAAAGGAGAAACTGCTGATTATCAACAGTTTCTTCTTTTGTTTCAATGTTTTCCCAAGCCTATTCTATTAGGGACGTCAAAACCAGGTCTTGTTTGGGAAAGGGTTAAAGGGGCCAGCTACCGGAAAAAACTTCGGTATAGTCTAATATTTGGTCCACCCTTCCATCAAACGGAACTGGTAGCTGGCCAGGTAAGCGATACCAATCTTTACTGTTGTAACATATTATTATCATAAATTAAATGCACTTTTCATAAAAAATATAAATAATCCTTCTGCGGAAATTAAAGGGGCCAGCTACCGAAAAAAACTTCGGTATAGTCTAAGATTTTGCTACACCCTTCCATCAAACAGAACCGGTAGCTGGCCAGGTAAACAATACCAATCTATACTGTTGTAACATTTTATTATCATAAATTGAATGTACTTTCAATAAAAATATAAATCAATCGTTTTGCGGAAATTAAAGGGGCCAGCTACTGGACAAAACTTCGGTAAAGTCTAATATTTGGTCCACCCTTCCATCAAACGGAACCGGTAGCTGGCCAGATAAAAGATACCAATCTATACTGTTGTAACATTTTATGATCATAAATTAAATGTTCTTTTCATAGAAATATAAATCAATCCTTTTGTGGAAATTAAAGGGGCCAGCTACGGAAAAAAACTTCGGTATAGTCTAAGATTTTGCTCCAACCTTCCATCAAACGGAACCGGTAGCTGGCCAGGTAAACGATACCAATCTATACTGTTGTAACATATTATTATCATAAATTATATGTACTTTTCATGAAAATATAAATAAATCCTTTTATGGAAATTAAAGGGGCCAGCTACCGAAAAAAAACTTCGGTATAGTCTAAGATTTTGCTCCACCACTCCATCAAACAGAACCGGTAGCTGGCCTGGTAAACGATACCAATCTATACTGTTGTAGCATTTTATTATCATAAATTGAATGTACTTTCAATAGAAATATAAATCAATCGTTTTGCGGAAATTAAAGTGGCCAGCTACCGGAAAAAACTTCGGTGTAGTCTAATATTTGGTCCACCCCTCCTTTAAACGGAACCGGTAGCTGGCCAGATAAAAGATACCAATCTATACTGTTGTAACATTTTATGATCAAAAATTAATTGTACTTTTCATAGAAATATAAATCAATCCTTTTGTGGAAATTAAAGGGGCCAGTTACCGAAAAAAACTTTGGTATAGTCTAAGATTTTGGTCCATCACTCCTTTAAACGGAACCGGTAGCTGGCCAGGTAAACGATACCAATCTATACTGTTGTAACATTTTATGATCATAAATTGAATGTACTTTCAATAAAAATATAAATCAATCGTTTTGCGGAAATTTAACGGGCCAGCTACTGGAAAAAACTTCGTTAAAGTCTAAGATTTTGCCCCACCCTTCCATCAAACAGAACCGGTAGCTGGCCAGGTAAACGATACCAATCTATACTATTGTAACATTTTATTATCATTAATTGAATGTACTTTCAATAAAAATATAAATTAATCCTTTTGCGGAAATTAAAGGGGCCAGCTACCGAAAAAAACTTCGGTATAGTCTAATATTTTGCTACACCCTTCCATCAAGCAGAACTGGTAGCTGGCAATGTAAACAATACAAATCTATACTGTTGTAACATTTTATTATCATAAATTGAATGTACTTTCAATAAAAATATAAATCAATCGTTTTGCGGAAATTAAACGGGCCAGCTACTGGACAAAACTTTGGTAAAGTCTAATGTTTGGTCCAACCTTCCATCAAACGGAACCGGTAGCTGGCCAGATAAAAGATACCAATCTATACTGTTGTAACATTTTATGATCATAAATTAATTGTACTTTTCATAGAAATATAAATCAATCCTTTTGTGGAAATTAATAGTGGAGTGACTTTCGCTGAAAAAGTGGCCTATTTCATGGAGTAGGTGGTCACAAAAGTACCACATTTTCTAACCTATACCAAAATGTTTGTCATATCCTGAAGTTTATAAAACGGTCAATATCAAGTCTTGGATGTTGGTACGAGCTGAGAAATCCAAAATGGCGTCCAAGATGGCCGCCAGAATTGAAAACAAGGGGTTGTTGTATATGATTGCCTGTACTGATTTAATGTATATCTATACATCATACAAACTAGGTTTAATATCATATACTAGGTTTGAACTTTCTCATGATACATTTTACGATGGTCATAAGGTCAAATTCAAGGTCAAATGTGAAAAATAGTGAAAAGATACGTCATCTACCAGTTTTCTTTTCTTATTACTCAAAAGTTTGCATCAAAAGTCAGGAATGTTATATACCAACATAAACTACAATATATAGGTTTAATAAATTAACATAAAGATTAAGATATCTTGTGTTTCCATGGAGATATTCAATAAGGCGTCTAAAGACCCCTAGTGAAAATAATGGAAAACTGTATTTTACCAGTTTTCCCATAATTTTGATATACATAATGGTCATTTTAATTAATGTCAAAGTGTTACTTTAATTCTTTATATTTTAGAAATGCTCATATTCTATATAAATCTGTCATGTGAGACTAGAAAATATTCTTATTTGTTGCAAAATCCAAGATGGCGTCCAATATGGCCGCCACAATGAAAGCCAAATGGGCTGTCTTATATGATTGTTTGTACTGACTTAATGTATATCTGTATATCAAATAAAGCAGATTTTATTTCATGCAGAGTATTTGATCTTTTTATGATACATTTTTAAAATGTTTTCAATGTCAAGGTCAAGGTCAAATTCAAGGTCAGATGTGAAAAATAGTGAATGTATCTGTTATTTTACGTATTTTTTTTTATTGTACACAAAATCTTGAATAAAAAGCTACATACTAAAATAAACAATGGTGTATGAACTTCAATAACTTGATATTAACATTAGGATGTGTTGCATTGTCATGGAGATTGTAAAATGATGTGTACATACACCTTGTGGGACACCTTGAGAGAATAATAAAAATCTTTGTTTTTACCATGTTTCAAATTTGATTTGTGTTATGGTAATTCAAATAATGTCAAAGTCGTTCATCTTTGTATTCTAAATTGGCACAATACTCAGGCATTTTCTATATAAAGCTATCTGAAGTATCACCATAATATTATCCGATATAGAATCGAATATGCCATGCAAAATGATAAAAAAAAAAACATCTGAATTGAGGTTGACGGTAGCCTTTTGAGCTTTGAAATGTCAGAATTCGACAACAGGAAATATGTAGAATAAAATAAGTGCTTTAAATACAGTATATATGCAATTTAATTCTTCATACAAAATGACGATACTTCTTTAGTGGGTATATCACACAATACACTGTATAGAGCAATTTTGCCGTCCTAACCAGTTTAGGCATTTATTTTCTAAATTCACTAGATTCACATGTCCCATTTAAAACTTTATGAGACCACCAATTATGATGGAATTTTTCTTTTTGTAATATATCATGACATCCTACTAAAATCTGATTTAGTGATAATTATCAAGTTTTGTATATACATACACACTGGTTACTTGAGAGAAGCTACATGAACAGTTAGTGCAATCAAAGATCTTAGGTAATGGTATATCCTTTAGGTTTTGTGTACATTGATGCTCATATATATCTATTCCAGCTACAAAGCTGTTGCGTGTATTTTCATAAAATTTGGTACATTCTGCACGCGCTGGTGTAAATTTTAAATAAATCATGCAATTATTTCCTTTTATTCTGGACCTGTCTACGTATTTTATGGACACACCTCCTACAAGATGAGTATTGTGCCAATTTAGAATATGAAGATGAACGACTTTGACATTATTTAAATTACCGTAACATAAATCAAATTACCATGACATAAATCAAAATTGAAACATGGTAAAAGCAAAGATTTTCGATTTTTCTCTGAAGGTGTCACACAAGGTGTTTGTATACATCATTTTAAAATCTGCATGGCCATGCAAGACATCCAAATCAAGTTATTGAAGCTCATACACCATACTTAATTTTAGTGTATAACATTCCTTGCTTTTTATTTAAGATTTTCTGAAAAAACAAAAGAATACGTAAAATAACAGATATATTCCCGACTTTTCACATCTGACCTTGAATTTGACATTGACCTTGACATTGAAACAATTTTATAAATGTATCATAAAAAAGATCAAACACACTGCATGAAATAAAATCTAGTTTATTTTGATAAACAGATATATGTGACCCGTCATGCTAAAAGGGACCTTATCCGAACTCGAAAAATCAAAATTTTGACAAACTTGTCAGACTCACCACAGGTCAACCAGATACTGTAAAAGGAAAATGATTATGTAGTAAGATTTGGAAAACATTTCGAATTTAGAAAATTACATAAAAGTGAAAAGTGTCGGCCCAAGTCTGGCTGCGCGGACTGCGCAGAATGACTAGGGTCGATATTTTTCACACTTCCTATAAGGTCCCTTTTAGCGTGACGTGTCACATATATTAACCCTCTAGTGCCCCGTGTAGCATATTTGCTACATAAACTTTATCTGCTTGTAAAACACCTTTGTGATGTAATGTAATTATAAATAACTTTACAATGCTGTTTATAACCATTTATCTTTCCATGAGACAAAAATAACACTTTTAGCTTTCGATGACGTCATCAGTGATGTCAAAAGAAAATGGCCGTTTTTGGAAATTTTCATTTTCATTTTTATGACTCTCAAGAACGATGACTCTTACCCATTCTAAGACAAGTATTTGTCTAAATATAGTTTCATTCTTAAAGAAGATGTACTAAACCTGATATATGGTTATTCAAACACTTAAAATAGATTGTTATTTTGGAATGCATACCTCTTCTTTTTGGTTGTAGCAAATATGCTACATTGGCCACTTCTGAGTCATTTAGCATATTTGCAACATATTAAAAATGTTTTTCACAATTTAATTGCATATACTATATAATTACTTCAAAACAGCAGTTTCCTATTGCATAAAGTATTTTGATGTTTATTGACTGTATAAAAACCAAATATAGATCGTTCATGAAATAATTAGACTACAAAACAATGTGTAGCATATTTGCTACATTGGGCATTGGACCTACTTGTATTTGCAGAAAAAGCTCATATTTATCATCCAATGCTTTTGAAACTTGCACATAATGTTTGATTCATCACAAAAGGTAGCCCTTTTGAAAACTTATAAATTATCGCTGGTATCAATTAGAAATAATGTCTTTTGGAACAAAGTAATTTGAAATTTTCATCAGTTTTTTGCATTTTATACGATAAAATAACCATTTTCTTTCATCTGACTCGTTAAAAACTTGCAAAGCATGTTTTTCATAAGAGGCAAAGGAAGAACTACTACAAAATCAATATAAATAGCCCAGCAGATAAATTAGATTTTTCATCAAAATCATGCATTTAGTGATGCAAGCATGAAACTTGGCACAAACACTCATATTGGGTCTCTCTTCAGAAAAAAGCCGTTAGCCACCTAAAAATTCAACATGGCGGCCATTTCTCAAGATGGCCGCAAAATCGTAATAGGAAACTACAAACTTTGTATAGACTTTAAGGACAAATTCTCTAGAAATTAAAGGGACATTTCATTCCAATTTCAATTTTTTAAAGTATGTCTTGATGCCAAGATTGGTTATTCTAATGAGTATAGATACTATTAGTTTTTTTCAGTTGTTGCCAATAAGCGAGAAACACGCATTTAAAGTTGAGACATAATCGATAAATTGCATATAAATCCGAACTGTTGTCCACAACAATTTGTTCAATTTTAACACAGAAATATAAATTTCTCGTAAACGGCGCAATATTTTGGCTTGAAATTTTCGGAATTTTCATAAGGAAATAGGCTCTTTCAGATAAAAATAAAAGTAAAATTTATGACAAAAAACTCTGAAATGTCACTTTAAACGTTATGTTTACTGCAATGTGCAGAGGGATGAAGAAAATGGTATAAAGTTGTACTAATGGGTCAATATGGCCGCTTTTCGTCAACATGGCCGCCAATTTATCCGAAAAATCCATTTTTTCTTAATCTATTTTTCTTCAGCAAGAATTTTCATTATTCCCAAAGAGCATTACAGGATCTTTACTTGTCTCCTCTTTCCTAATGGCTACATCGGCGATAGAGAAGTTTCTTTGAAAATTTACGCCAGAATGTTATGAATCAACTAGGCACACATTGTTAACTGCACTGCTGTGAAACCTAGAAAAGGGTCAGGTGTCAGTTTAGCAAAATTTTATTTCTTTTAGGACGATTGTTAAGTGTCCAATATGCAATCTATTGAGCCACATATTTATATTATAATATGTCTGTCCTACTGCATAATGCTTGTTTTGCGTATTAGCTAGATAGCCAAAACAGCGGTAATGGGGCATTGAATACTAAAATGGTGTAGATCCCATAGCAATACTTCAGATAAGAAATGGCTGGAGAAGTAGAATCTCGCCTAAATCATTGGTTTGGGTTTTAATTTTACCTTATTGGCACATAATGTATCCATAAATAGTATCCATAAATAGGGATACACTGTTGAATTGTTGCCCTAAAACTTCTTCTGCATGAAGAAGCTCATTCTGTGGCAACAATACCTGGTAATTTTCCAGTCATTACTACTTATCAAAATGTCTTTGCAATTGATAAAATGATTCAATGGCAGTTGCCAGAACAGAACGATGAAGACAATTGTGTTATTATGCTTATGTTATTATTCAACATATTGAAATGGAAGCTCTCAAATTTATTGATACTCTAATACACTTTATAGGTTGGGCCTGCGCTATTGGAGATGCTGATTGAGCTTCTAAAGATCCAATCTAAAGATCTAAAGATCTAAAGATCGGTCATCTCTTTATCTGATCCTTCATCGGTTCTTTTGTCCTTAGCAATATCTTGTGTGTGTGACTCGTTTTATCGGAAGATAATCAAACATGAGAGAATGAATCCTCGCTCCAGATTGTATAGTAATCTGTTGTACATGCCACTCTAGGCATTCTTGAATTATCTGCCATCAAATTCAAAGTATGGCCAATTTCTTGTGTGCACAACCCACAATTCATTTAGTTTTTTTTTTTTTTCACATTGAACTATCAAGCGCTGAGTATACCCATACCCTTTTGTTTATTTTACTTTGTATACTATGCACGTTGGATACATGTTCATCTTCGAAACAAGTCATCTTTTAAACAAATGTACACAGTAGTCTTCAGGTTTTTCAATCGGAATAAATGAATTTCACCATGTCGTTAACAATTGACAGGTTACATACCATGAACAGACAGCTTGGGATCAACAGCAACTCTTCAAATAATTTGGAAAGATGCACACTGTCATGGCAGATATGGTAAATCGTTTTAAGAGGAAAATTCAGAACTGCTTACTCTTTACATGAAGATAATACCCATCCAAATGGCTTTTGAAATGGTCAAATCCAATGCCTAACTGGAGGAAACTACTTAAATTAATGCATTAATATGGATTTCAGACGGATGAAGGTTACTTCTATTGGCCTCTTATAGTCGAATGTACTTTGCTTCTTTTGAATTAAGTAAATCAGAATCAGGGGCCCGTATTATCAACGATCCTAAGACTATGTTTTGAGTATTTACTTGAAGCAATAAATCTGATTGGTCCAATCTGATTTCTAGTGCAATCAGATGTATTGATATGCAGTTTACAAAGAACGTGGTCTTAAGATTGTTGATAATAAGGGCCCAGCTCAGGGTGATCGAAAGCTAAAGACCACAAAATAAAATTGTCAGCCTTTCTTGAAGTTGTTCATAACTTACCAATCATGAGGAAGCTACCTCATCTAAATCTTGCCTTATCAAAATAAATATTTCACATTCCCATTTATTTGGGGCTGAAAACTTCACACCAATACCAGTCCCAAATTGCCCCATTTCTGGAAAAACAAAAGTTTCAGATGCAGATCCAAGACCAGAAATTTGTGCCATCATAGTTGATTCATAAGTTGAAGCTTCATGGGTATTCATATGTCAACCGAGTTCATTTCTAATGTATACAGATACAGCATCCTAAAATCTAAAACTAGGTCTACAAAGCATAGACAATACATCAAATACAGAGTAACTGACCAAAGGCAGTCCACCTAAGTAAGGCGGTTATGTTTGGGGGACATTGACCACAACACTGATTTTCCAATTTCTGGCTGAAATAATTGTTCAGATACGCCAGCAAAATATTGTCATATTGGAACAAGGGAATAAGAGATGTACATAACCAGTCTAGAGGGAACTGTGTCTTGTAATCACGAGGAAATACGTGTTTGATAATTAAGCCATCGCCACAGATATCCTTATATCAACGATATTGGTGTTGAAGAGCTTTCGTAAAGGGTATCACTTTATGGTGGATGTCACTACAAACAATACACTGTATTTGTTTTTGGAATAAAGCGAGAGAAAGGGAGTTCACGTCGACGTCATTGTTCACCTGCCCCGCTTTGGCGTCAGGGGGTGTTTTAAAAAGTCAACTAAACACAAACCGTTAAAGATAGAGGGTGCGTTCCATTCGGCTGTTCGGAACTGTTCTAAATATTCTGTGCAAGTCATGCCGAATGGAATGCTCCCGGAACAGAACACGCGGGGGATTGTCTAAAACGCAGACAAAAAACTGCAAGCCGGTCTAAAAATAAACCTTGGCCACCTGCTGATTGTCGTTTATTTGACATTTATGGTCTTATAATGGATAATCTAAAATAATTTGATTTTTATCATACGGTTTGATTAGAAACGCTAATCTATTTCAATACACCGCAGTTGAAATCGAACGTAACCATGCTAGTGACGTCACTGTTCTGCTTGCACCACCTTTTCTCCGGGAACAAGCAGAACATGTTCCGAACATTGTTCTGTGCCATTCCACTGTTCGGCACACTCGGAACAAACAATGGAACGAACCCAGAAAGTTTACATTTTCACAGTCTCTTGTCATATAGCTGTTTTGTCTAAGATTAGTTGAGTTTTAAAATTTTGTTCATCTATATAGACGCTATGGACAAAGTCTACGAATTATTTGAACGGCCCTCGTAATATCCAAAACTCGCGCAATATTGGAATACACACAAAGTCTGATGTTCACCAAGCAGAATTTGCTGTGGCTGCAAGAAGACATGTATGAAAAGATTGATGCTATCGGTTTAGCCTACCATGCCCTTGATTGTGCAGATGTAAATGCTGATGCTCCAGGAAAGCATGTTGGTAAACTATGTACGTTACAATTTAAGGAGACACAGGCTAGATAATCTATGTAACCAGGTTGGAGTAAACATACAAACATAGATGTACACCGTTGCGTCCTATGTCACATTATTTCTGACCAAAACGAAAGGAATCATAGAGCTGGTACAAAGTTAAACAGTTCCCATTGAAAAAGCAGCTTTCCATAACCGTTACTAAAAATTAAAATGACCTTAATGTTAAGAAGATCCACCTTGAATTAGAATACCTTCAAGAACTTTATTACATTTTTAGCTCGACTTTTCGAAGAAAATGAGAGCTTTTACTGTCACCCGGGCGTCGGCGTTGGCGTCGGCGTTGCAACAATGGTTTAAGTTTTTTTAAACATCAATGACTTACATACTATCAAAGGGATTCAACCCAAACTTGGAATACTTATTCACCATCACACCCTCTACCTTATTACCAGTGCCCATGACCCTGGCTCCACTATATTTGGGGTTATGCCCCTTTAAGCAACTTAGAAAGTCGAGCGCGCTGTCTTCGGACAGCTCTTGTTGTTGGAAAGAAACACTATGCCTAAAGGTTGATAATTTTCGCTTATTTTGCCAAGTATTGTTGAAAAAACATATGAAAGAGGGATTTAATGCATAAAATATACTAAAATTCTGTTTTCTTGTGTTTATAAACATACATTTTGGTATAAAAATCACAAAAATCGGGCAATTATATCAAGTTTTAGGGTTAAAACGATATTTTCAATTCGGCAGTGGCGGCCATCTTGAAAAATGGCGGCCATTTTGAATTTTTGAGTGGCTAACGGATTTTTATGAAACTACATGGTCTTATGAATGTATGTGCCAAATTTGATGCTTGCATCATTAAATGCATGATTTTTACACTAATCTGCTTAGCTAAAAGTAAAAAAATCTTCAAACTTTCAACAAATTTTGCTAAAATTTTGCCAATAATCAAATTTTGAAAGGAAATACTTTTTAAACAGGTAAAAGGGGTCTTGGGCACTAGAGGGTTAAGTCAGTATAAACAATCATATAAGACATCATTATTTTATTATTCTTCATTTCCTCCAATTTGAAGATTTATTAGTTGCACATAATATATGATACACAGAAATAATGAACATTGATATTAACAAATAGCATTGCATAGTAAAGTAATGAAGATATTAGATTAAGGGAGAGAAAGAGATGGGAGTGGGGGAGATGCAATATTCTCCATTCATAAGAAATTTGACTACTTGTACATAGAAATTGTCAGTGTCAACCCCTAGGAGGCGTTCTAAGTTTTTGTCTAGACCAAAAAGAGCCTTTATCAGTAAGATCTCTGAGATAGTTTAAAACATCTGCACCGAAATATTGGTTTACAATGCGATCAAAGAGCGCCCTAATTCTATATATAGTCCATTTGACGCCGCTATATGCCCTATATGACAACCTAGACTGATGTCAGTCTGTTAAGAATAACATCATTTGTATTGAGAAATATGAAACTAAGGTACATAGAAAATTGTTGCTCTGTGTCGTTCTTAAATCAGTCTGTTAAGAACGACACAGAGCAACAGTTTTCTATGTACCTTATTTTCATATTTCTCAATACAAATGATGTTATTCTTAACAGACTGACATCAGTCTAATGACAACCTTGCAATGTCGAGTACAATGAAGTTTTATTTTTTCTCTGCATTGTATAGGTGCTCTAGAGCAGATCTAGCTTGGTTGCCAGAATGGCAACATTGGGCAACTCCCACAATTCGCAAAAATCCAAGATGGCCGCCAAACGCAGCTGGAAAATCAAGTTATGTCAAATTGTCCTAAATTTATGCGAAAAATGCCTATCTAGGGTTCTTTTGTGTGCTGAATCCAAATCCATTGATAAATTTAACATTTGGATAACACAAATATGTTAAAATAATGATGGCTTCCGGACGCGATCTTGAAAATCACATTTTTTCTACGCTATTTTACATGGCCCATAGAATTCATGTATTTAAAATGTGGTTAGGGGATTTTGTGATAGCGCCGATGGTATGTGAATGTAGTGTGGTGACAAGAGAAGGTGTCCTTCCCGATGCGTTTCTCTTCTTTCGCCATTGATCTATTTGTTCTGGGAGTAAATTGCAATCATATATACTACAAGCTTGGAAAGACAGACAAACTAAATGCCTCTCATGCTATTTCAAATGACCTGCCACAATCTGCTACTTTATATTTTGCTTTAACTATTATACCCAAAAGTGACTTATAGGCCCATGGGGTCGGGTATTGATAGTATCATTTTGGTTATTGTACATGATTGTATAACACATGTCACTCTAATAAATATTTACTCACTTACTTACTTATTTAGACACACTTGATACGGTAAATCCACTTTATTTCTTAAATTCGCATTTGGATTTATCTGGTGTACATAAAATTCCGGCATGGCCGCCAGACGTCATATTGAAAATGATAGCTGCTTTAATTCACTTATTACTTTTTATTTCTACTAGTAGAAAATGCGGCTAAAATGTGATATTTGTGTAGTTGCCAGTGTAGGTTAAAGTACCATTATGAATTGATATCATGCTCTATATCCAAATAATGAATGTAAACATCACCCAAATCCCAAATAGAACGTTGGCTCGTAAAGCAGAAATTTGTAACTTTCATTTCGGAGTTCCTACATGTTAATCTTACACACAGATCCGATCTACGAAATGTGTGTAGCTTAAGATTAATTATCATGTACAGTCAACATTGAATGTAGATACCATGTATGTGATCATTCCTAACTATTACAATATACTGGATTAATAGATATAAAATAAAAAAAAACGATAAAGGCCGTGTTATATTAAACTGTCAATACCGGTTCATAGTTGGTCTTGAAGATATACTATTTACAAGAAACTTTACTCGATGAAAAAGACAAAAACAATAAATTAAGAAGGTTGAAATTAACAAGCATTTGATAACCTGGGTAAGGTAAAACATTAATTTTAAAGAAAGAGTATGCAAATGTTTCCCTACCTATAAGACATCTATATAAATTCACAGAGAAACCCCGTCCATTTTTTCATTGTATCGGGATACATTATACTAATTCACATTCACATTCACATTTATTGGAAATAGAACAGAAATGTCAAGATACAACTCAACTCAACTTTTAAAATTGAACGATAATGATTCCTTAGATCTGACTTTGAATATCATTTCAAATCACACCAAATGTATATTTTACTATCTAGAATATTTCGCTCGTATGATTTTTCAATAATTTTCCAAAAGTACTTTTTAGCGCATCTGACCCTCATTCGAGAGGTCCCGGGTTCGATACCCGGCCGCGGCTAATACCCTTTCTGACAAAATTGTCACCCACCAATGGGTTTGAAATCGTTAACCTAAGTGGGCGAGCAGCTGGAGGCTCGGTAAGGGTGTTGTGGTAGTACTGGTTTGAGAAACAACAGGAATCCATGGGTAGGTGCTCCAGCCGCCGCGATATGACCCTGGTAGTTGAAAACGGCGTAAAACCCCAATAAACTCAAACTCAAACCAAAAAGTATTTTTCTTTTGTCAGACACCATGTTTCAGAAGATTCCTTCAGCAATGTTTGAATTTAAACAGTATATTCATTGCAAATACAATGTCACTTCCGTTATTGCCAGAATTGATCTAAATCTATACTCTCATTGTTTTAAAGCCCTCTTTGTACATCAACTATGCATTGTGTATACTTACAGTCTTCAAGCAATAAGTCTTTATGATTCTTTTGAATAAGATATACCATATATCAGTAAGAAGAAAACAACAACACATTAGAACTAGTGAGACATTAGTGAGACACAATTCTCTCATTAAATCATGTCAATTGGTAATGATTCTTATTCTTGTTTACAGACCCATCTTAAGGAATGACTTAGAAAGTCTAAAAATGACATGTATGTACTTCATGCATATCCAATTTACATTGATTTCTCAAAATGAAATATTAATATGCTAAAATCCCACATTGTCTTAAATATATTATGTATATTTATAAACTTTTCAAAATGCGAGATAACTCAAATTAGCATAATTGTTTCTTCGTCTATGATAAGTCTTGACAGAACATGTATTCTTTTAGTTTCGTTATTCTGGTATACAAGTTGAAACAGAATGGGACAACTCTCTTGCAATTATGTACTTGCACAGATAGGTAAAGTTAGCTACCGGTAGCCAGTTACTTGTTCCAGTTACTTGAAAAAGAAAAGTTAGTTACCGGTAGCCAGCTACCGGTAGTCAGTTACTTGAACAAGAAAAGTTAGTTATCGGTAGCCAGCTACCGGTAGCCAGTTACTTAAAAAATAAAAATTAGTTACCAGTAGCCAGCAACCGATAGCCAGTTACTTGAAAAAGAAAATATGGCTACAAGAAATTAAAGGGGCCAGCTACTGGACAAAACTTCGGTATGGTGTAATATTTTGCTCCACCATTCCATCAAAAGTTACCGGTAGCTGGTCAGGTATACGATACCATTCTATATTATTGTAGCATATTATTATCATTGATTAAATATACTTATCAACTAAATATCAATTAAACCTTTCGAGAAATTAAAGGGACCAGCTATTGGACAAAACTTCGGTATAGTGTAATATTTTGCTCCACCATAACAAACGGAACCGATAGCTGGCCAAGTAAACAATACAAATCTATAATGTTCTAACATATTATTATCATAAATTAAATGTTCTTTTCATAAAAATATAAATAAATCCTATTTCGGAAATTAAAGGGGCCAGCTACTGGACAAAACTTCGGTATAGTCTAAAATTTTGCTCCACCACTCCATCAAACGGAACCGGTAGCTGGCCAGGTAAACGATACCAATCTACACTGTTGTAACATTTTATGATCATAAATTGAATGTACTTTCCATAAAAATATAAATCAATCCTTTTGCGGAAATTAAAGGGGCCAGCTACTGGACAAAACTTCGGTAACGTCTAATATTTGGTCCACCCTTCCATCAAACGGAACCGGTAGCTGGCCAGATAAACGATACCAATCTATACTGTTGTAACATTTTATGATCATAAATTAATTGTACTTTTCATAGAAATATAAATCAATCCTTTTGTGGAAATTAAAGGGGCCAGCTACCGAAAAAAAACTCGGTATAGTCTAAGATTTTGCTCCACCCTTCCATCAAACGGAACCGGTAGCTGGCCAGGTAAACGATACCAATCTATACTGTTGTAACATATTATTATCATAAATTAAATGCACTTTTCATAAAAATATAAATTAATCCTTTTGCGGAAATTAAAGGGGCCAGCTACCGAAAAAAAACTTCGGTATAGTCTAAGATTTTGCTACACCATTCCATCAAACAGAACTGGTAGCTGGCAATGTAAACAATACCAATCTATACTGTTGTAACATTTTATTATCATAAATTGAATGTACTCTCAATAAAAATATAAATCAATCGTTTTGGGGAAATTAAACGGGCCAGCTACTGGAAAAAAACTTCGGTAAAGTCTAATATTTGGTCCACCCTTCCATCAAACGGAACCGGTAGCTGGCCAGATAAAAGATACCATTCTATACTGTTGTAACATTTTATGATCATAAATTAAATGTTCTTTTCATAGAAATATAAATCAATCCTTTTGAGGAAATTAAAGGGGCCAGCTACGGAAAAAAAACTTCGGTATAGTCTAAGATTTTGGTCCACCCTTCCATCAAACGGAACCGGTAGCTGGCCAGGTAAACGATACCAATCTATACTGTTGTAATATATTATTATCATAAATTAAACGTACTTTTCATAAAAATATAAATTATTTTTTTTTGTGGAAATTAAAGGGGCCAGCTACCGAAAAAAAACTTCGGTATAGTCTAAGATTTTGCTCCACCCTTCCATCAAACAGAACCGGTAGCTTGCCAGGTAAACGATACCAATCTATACTGTTGCAACATTTTATTATCATAAATTGAATGTACTTTCAATAAAAATATAAATCAATCGTTTTGCGGAAATTAAAGGGGCCAGCTACCGGAAAAAAACTTCGGTGTAGTCGAATATTTGGTCCACCCCTCCTTTAAACGGAACCGGTAGCTGGCCAGGTAAACGATACCAATTTATTGTTGTAACATTTTATTATCATAAATTGATTGTACTTTCAATAAAGATATAAATCAATCGTTTTGCGGTAATTAAACGGGCCAGCTACTGGACAAAACTTCGGTAAAGTCTAATATTTGGTCAATCCTTCCATCAAACGGAACCGGTAGCTGGCCAGGTAAAAGATACCAATCTATACTGTTGTAACATTTTATGATCAAAAATTAAATGTACTTTTCATAAAAATATAAATAAATCCTATTTCGGAAATTAAAGGGGCCAGCTACTGGACAAAACTTCGGTATAGTCTAAAATTTTGCTCCACCACTCCATCAAACGGAACCGGTAGCTGGCCAGGTAAACGATACCAATCTATACTGTTGTAACTTTTTATGATCATAAATTGAATGTACTTTCCATAAAAATATAAATCAATCCTTTTGCGGAAATCAAAGGGGTCAGCTACTGGACAAAACTTTGGTAAAGTCTAATATTTGGTCCACCCTTCCATCAAACGGAACCGGTAGCTGGCCAGATAAACGATACCAATCTATACTGTTGTAACATTTTATGATCATAAATTAATTGTACTTTTCATAGAAATATAAATCAATCCTTTTGTGGAAATTAAAGGGGCCAGCTTCCGAAAAAAAACTCGGTATAGTCTAAGATTTTGCTCCACCCTTCCATCAAACGGAACCGGTAGCTGGCCAGGTAAACGATACCAATCTATACTGTTGTAACATATTATTATCATAAATTAAATGCACTTTTCATAAAAATATAAATTAATCCTTTTGCGGAAATTAAAGGGGCCAGCTACCGAAAAAAACTTCGGTATAGTCTAATATTTTGCTACACCATTCCATCAAACAGAACTGGTAGGTGGCAATGTAAACAATACAAATCTATACTGTTGTAACATTTTATTATCATAAATTGAATGTACTTTCAATAAAAATATAAATCAATCGTTTTGCGGAAATTAAACGGGCCAGCTACTGGACAAAACTTCAGTAAAGTCTAATATTTGGTCCACCCTTCCATCAAACGGAACCGGTAGCTGGCCAGATAAAAGATACCAATCCATACTGTTGTAACATTTTATGATCATGAATTAAATGTACTTTTCATAGAAATATAAATCAATCCTTTTGTGGAAATTAAAGGGGCCAGCTACGGAAAAAAACTTCGGTATAGTCTAAGATTTTGCTCCACCCTTCCATCAAACGGAACCGGTAGCTGGCCAGGTAAACGATACCAATCTATACTGTTGTAATATATTATTATCATAAATTAAACGTACTTTTCATAAAAATATAAATTATTTTTTTGTGGAAATTAAAGGGGCCAGCTACCGAAAAAAACTTCGGTATAGTCTAAGATTTTGCTACACCCTTCCATCAAACAGAACCGGTAGCTGGCCAGGTAAACGATACCAATCTGTACTGTTGTAAAATTTTATTATCATAAATTGAATGTACTTTCAATAAAATTATAAATCAATCGTTTTGCGGAAATTAAAGGGGCCAGCTACCGGAAAAAACTTCGGTGTAGTCGAATATTTGGTCCACCCCTCCTTTAAACGGAACCGGTAGCTGGCCAGGTAAACGATACCAATCTATATTGTTGTAACATTTTATTATCATAAATTGAATGTACCTTCAATAAAAATATAAATCAATCGTTTTGCGGAAATTAAACGGGCCAGCTAGTAGCTACTGGACAAAACTTCGGTAAAGTCTAATATTTGGTCCATCCTTCCATCAAACGGAACCGGTAGCTGGCCAGATAAAAGATACCAATCTATACTGTTGTAACATTTTATGATCAAAAATTAAATGTACTTTTCATAAAAATATAAATCAATCCTTTTGTGGAAATTAAAGGGGCCAGCTACCGAAAAAATCTTTGGTAAAGTCTAAGATTTTGGTCCACCCCTCCTTTAAACGGAACCGGTAGCTGGCCCGGTAAATGATACCAATCTATACTGTTGTAACATTTTATTATCATAAATTGAATGTACTTTCAATAAAAATATAAATCAATCGTTTTGCGGAAATCAAAGGGGCCAGGTACTGGACAAAACTTCGGTGTAGTCTAATATTTGGTCAACCCTTCAATCAAACGGAACCGGTAGCTGGCCAGATAAAAGATACCAATCTATACTGTTGTAACATTTTATGATCATTAATTAAATGTACTTTTCATAGCAATATAAATCAATCCTTTTGTGTAAATGAAAGGGGCCAGCTACCGGAAAAAACTTCGGTATAGTCTAAGATTTTGCCCCACCCTTCCATCAAACAGAACCGGTAGCTGGCCAGGTAATCGATACCAATCTATACTGTTGTAACATTTTATTATCATAAATTGAATGTACTTTCAACAGAAATATAAATCAATCGTTTTGTGGAAATTAAACGGGCCAGCTACCGGAAAAAAACTTCGATATAGTCTAATATTTGGTCTACCCCTCCTTTAAACGGAACCGGTAGCTTGCCAGGTAAACGATAATAACCTATACTGTTGTAACATTTTATTATCATAAATTGAATGTACTTTCAATAAAAATATAAATCAATCGTTTTGCGGAAAATAATGGGCCAGGTACTGGACAAAACTTTGGTAAAGTCTAAAATTTGGTCCACCCTTCCATCAAACGGAACCGGTAGCTGGCCAGGTAAAAGATACCAATCTATACTGTTGTAACATTTTATGATCAAAAATTAAATGTACTTTTCATAAAAATATAAATAAATCCTATTTCGGAAATTAAAGGGGCCAGCTACTGGACAAAACTTCGGTATAGTCTAAAATTTTGCTCCACCACTCCATCAAACGGAACCGGTAGCTGGCCAGGTAAACGATACCAATCTACACTGTTGTAACATTTTATGATCATAAATTGAATGTACTTTCCATAAAAATATAAATCAATCCTTTTGCGGAAATTAAAGGGGCCAGCTACTGGACAAAACTTCGGTAACGTCTAATATTTGGTCCACCCTTCCATCAAACGGAACCGGTAGCTGGCCAGATAAACGATACCAATCTATACTGTTGTAACATTTTATGATCATAAATTAATTGTACTTTTCATAGAAATATAAATCAATCCTTTTGTGGAAATTAAAGGGGCCAGCTACCGAAAAAAAACTCGGTATAGTCTAAGATTTTGCTCCACCCTTCCATCAAACGGAACCGGTAGCTGGCCAGGTAAACGATACCAATCTATACTGTTGTAACATATTATTATCATAAATTAAATGCACTTTTCATAAAAATATAAATTAATCCTTTTGCGGAAATTAAAGGGGCCAGCTACCGAAAAAAAACTTCGGTATAGTCTAAGATTTTGCTACACCATTCCATCAAACAGAACTGGTAGCTGGCAATGTAAACAATACCAATCTATACTGTTGTAACATTTTATTATCATAAATTGAATGTACTCTCAATAAAAATATAAATCAATCGTTTTGGGGAAATTAAACGGGCCAGCTACTGGAAAAAAACTTCGGTAAAGTCTAATATTTGGTCCACCCTTCCATCAAACGGAACCGGTAGCTGGCCAGATAAAAGATACCATTCTATACTGTTGTAACATTTTATGATCATAAATTAAATGTTCTTTTCATAGAAATATAAATCAATCCTTTTGAGGAAATTAAAGGGGCCAGCTACGGAAAAAAAACTTCGGTATAGTCTAAGATTTTGGTCCACCCTTCCATCAAACGGAACCGGTAGCTGGCCAGGTAAACGATACCAATCTATACTGTTGTAATATATTATTATCATAAATTAAACGTACTTTTCATAAAAATATAAATTATTTTTTTTTGTGGAAATTAAAGGGGCCAGCTACCGAAAAAAAACTTCGGTATAGTCTAAGATTTTGCTCCACCCTTCCATCAAACAGAACCGGTAGCTTGCCAGGTAAACGATACCAATCTATACTGTTGCAACATTTTATTATCATAAATTGAATGTACTTTCAATAAAAATATAAATCAATCGTTTTGCGGAAATTAAAGGGGCCAGCTACCGGAAAAAAACTTCGGTGTAGTCGAATATTTGGTCCACCCCTCCTTTAAACGGAACCGGTAGCTGGCCAGGTAAACGATACCAATTTATTGTTGTAACATTTTATTATCATAAATTGATTGTACTTTCAATAAAGATATAAATCAATCGTTTTGCGGTAATTAAACGGGCCAGCTACTGGACAAAACTTCGGTAAAGTCTAATATTTGGTCAATCCTTCCATCAAACGGAACCGGTAGCTGGCCAGGTAAAAGATACCAATCTATACTGTTGTAACATTTTATGATCAAAAATTAAATGTACTTTTCATAAAAATATAAATAAATCCTATTTCGGAAATTAAAGGGGCCAGCTACTGGACAAAACTTCGGTATAGTCTAAAATTTTGCTCCACCACTCCATCAAACGGAACCGGTAGCTGGCCAGGTAAACGATACCAATCTATACTGTTGTAACTTTTTATGATCATAAATTGAATGTACTTTCCATAAAAATATAAATCAATCCTTTTGCGGAAATCAAAGGGGTCAGCTACTGGACAAAACTTTGGTAAAGTCTAATATTTGGTCCACCCTTCCATCAAACGGAACCGGTAGCTGGCCAGATAAACGATACCAATCTATACTGTTGTAACATTTTATGATCATAAATTAATTGTACTTTTCATAGAAATATAAATCAATCCTTTTGTGGAAATTAAAGGGGCCAGCTTCCGAAAAAAAACTCGGTATAGTCTAAGATTTTGCTCCACCCTTCCATCAAACGGAACCGGTAGCTGGCCAGGTAAACGATACCAATCTATACTGTTGTAACATATTATTATCATAAATTAAATGCACTTTTCATAAAAATATAAATTAATCCTTTTGCGGAAATTAAAGGGGCCAGCTACCGAAAAAAACTTCGGTATAGTCTAATATTTTGCTACACCATTCCATCAAACAGAACTGGTAGGTGGCAATGTAAACAATACAAATCTATACTGTTGTAACATTTTATTATCATAAATTGAATGTACTTTCAATAAAAATATAAATCAATCGTTTTGCGGAAATTAAACGGGCCAGCTACTGGACAAAACTTCAGTAAAGTCTAATATTTGGTCCACCCTTCCATCAAACGGAACCGGTAGCTGGCCAGATAAAAGATACCAATCCATACTGTTGTAACATTTTATGATCATGAATTAAATGTACTTTTCATAGAAATATAAATCAATCCTTTTGTGGAAATTAAAGGGGCCAGCTACGGAAAAAAACTTCGGTATAGTCTAAGATTTTGCTCCACCCTTCCATCAAACGGAACCGGTAGCTGGCCAGGTAAACGATACCAATCTATACTGTTGTAATATATTATTATCATAAATTAAACGTACTTTTCATAAAAATATAAATTATTTTTTTGTGGAAATTAAAGGGGCCAGCTACCGAAAAAAACTTCGGTATAGTCTAAGATTTTGCTACACCCTTCCATCAAACAGAACCGGTAGCTGGCCAGGTAAACGATACCAATCTGTACTGTTGTAAAATTTTATTATCATAAATTGAATGTACTTTCAATAAAATTATAAATCAATCGTTTTGCGGAAATTAAAGGGGCCAGCTACCGGAAAAAACTTCGGTGTAGTCGAATATTTGGTCCACCCCTCCTTTAAACGGAACCGGTAGCTGGCCAGGTAAACGATACCAATCTATATTGTTGTAACATTTTATTATCATAAATTGAATGTACCTTCAATAAAAATATAAATCAATCGTTTTGCGGAAATTAAACGGGCCAGCTAGTAGCTACTGGACAAAACTTCGGTAAAGTCTAATATTTGGTCCATCCTTCCATCAAACGGAACCGGTAGCTGGCCAGATAAAAGATACCAATCTATACTGTTGTAACATTTTATGATCAAAAATTAAATGTACTTTTCATAAAAATATAAATCAATCCTTTTGTGGAAATTAAAGGGGCCAGCTACCGAAAAAATCTTTGGTAAAGTCTAAGATTTTGGTCCACCCCTCCTTTAAACGGAACCGGTAGCTGGCCCGGTAAATGATACCAATCTATACTGTTGTAACATTTTATTATCATAAATTGAATGTACTTTCAATAAAAATATAAATCAATCGTTTTGCGGAAATCAAAGGGGCCAGGTACTGGACAAAACTTCGGTGTAGTCTAATATTTGGTCAACCCTTCAATCAAACGGAACCGGTAGCTGGCCAGATAAAAGATACCAATCTATACTGTTGTAACATTTTATGATCATTAATTAAATGTACTTTTCATAGCAATATAAATCAATCCTTTTGTGTAAATGAAAGGGGCCAGCTACCGGAAAAAACTTCGGTATAGTCTAAGATTTTGCCCCACCCTTCCATCAAACAGAACCGGTAGCTGGCCAGGTAATCGATACCAATCTATACTGTTGTAACATTTTATTATCATAAATTGAATGTACTTTCAACAGAAATATAAATCAATCGTTTTGTGGAAATTAAACGGGCCAGCTACCGGAAAAAAACTTCGATATAGTCTAATATTTGGTCTACCCCTCCTTTAAACGGAACCGGTAGCTTGCCAGGTAAACGATAATAACCTATACTGTTGTAACATTTTATTATCATAAATTGAATGTACTTTCAATAAAAATATAAATCAATCGTTTTGCGGAAAATAATGGGCCAGGTACTGGACAAAACTTTGGTAAAGTCTAAAATTTGGTCCACCCTTCCATCAAACGGAACCGGTAGCTGGCCAGATAAAAGATACCAATCTATACTGTTGTAACATTTTATGATCATAAATTAAATGTACTTTTCATAGAAACATAAATCAATCCTTTTGTGAAATTAACCCTTTCCCAAACGACAAAATTTTAGAGTAATCCACTTCAAAAGCTGTCACAAATGACAAAATGGATGTTATTAAAGATAGGATTTGTGTAAAATATGGTACAGAAAATATTGAGACAAAAGGAGAAACTGCTGATTATCAACAGTTTCTTCTTTTGTTTCAATGTTTTCCCAAGCCTATTCTATTAGGGACGTCAAAACCAGGTCTTGTTTGGGAAAGGGTTAAAGGGGCCAGCTACCGGAAAAAACTTCGGTATAGTCTAATATTTGGTCCACCCTTCCATCAAACGGAACTGGTAGCTGGCCAGGTAAACGATACCAATCTTTACTGTTGTAACATATTATTATCATAAATTAAATGCACTTTTCATAAAAAATATAAATAATCCTTCTGCGGAAATTAAAGGGGCCAGCTACCGAAAAAAACTTCGGTATAGTCTAAGATTTTGCTACACCCTTCCATCAAACAGAACCGGTAGCTGGCCAGGTAAACAATACCAATCTATACTGTTGTAACATTTTATTATCATAAATTGAATGTACTTTCAATAAAAATATAAATCAATCGTTTTGCGGAAATTAAAGGGGCCAGCTACTGGACAAAACTTCGGTAAAGTCTAATATTTGGTCCACCCTTCCATCAAACGGAACCGGTAGCTGGCCAGATAAAAGATACCAATCTATACTGTTGTAACATTTTATGATCATAAATTAAATGTTCTTTTCATAGAAATATAAATCAATCCTTTTGTGGAAATTAAAGGGGCCAGCTACGGAAAAAAACTTCGGTATAGTCTAAGATTTTGCTCCAACCTTCCATCAAACGGAACCGGTAGCTGGCCAGGTAAACGATACCAATCTATACTGTTGTAACATATTATTATCATAAATTATATGTACTTTTCATGAAAATATAAATAAATCCTTTTATGGAAATTAAAGGGGCCAGCTACCGAAAAAAAACTTCGGTATAGTCTAAGATTTTGCTCCACCACTCCATCAAACAGAACCGGTAGCTGGCCTGGTAAACGATACCAATCTATACTGTTGTAGCATTTTATTATCATAAATTGAATGTACTTTCAATAGAAATATAAATCAATCGTTTTGCGGAAATTAAAGTGGCCAGCTACCGGAAAAAACTTCGGTGTAGTCTAATATTTGGTCCACCCCTCCTTTAAACGGAACCGGTAGCTGGCCAGATAAAAGATACCAATCTATACTGTTGTAACATTTTATGATCAAAAATTAATTGTACTTTTCATAGAAATATAAATCAATCCTTTTGTGGAAATTAAAGGGGCCAGTTACCGAAAAAAACTTTGGTATAGTCTAAGATTTTGGTCCATCACTCCTTTAAACGGAACCGGTAGCTGGCCAGGTAAACGATACCAATCTATACTGTTGTAACATTTTATGATCATAAATTGAATGTACTTTCAATAAAAATATAAATCAATCGTTTTGCGGAAATTTAACGGGCCAGCTACTGGAAAAAACTTCGTTAAAGTCTAAGATTTTGCCCCACCCTTCCATCAAACAGAACCGGTAGCTGGCCAGGTAAACGATACCAATCTATACTATTGTAACATTTTATTATCATTAATTGAATGTACTTTCAATAAAAATATAAATTAATCCTTTTGCGGAAATTAAAGGGGCCAGCTACCGAAAAAAACTTCGGTATAGTCTAATATTTTGCTACACCCTTCCATCAAGCAGAACTGGTAGCTGGCAATGTAAACAATACAAATCTATACTGTTGTAACATTTTATTATCATAAATTGAATGTACTTTCAATAAAAATATAAATCAATCGTTTTGCGGAAATTAAACGGGCCAGCTACTGGACAAAACTTTGGTAAAGTCTAATGTTTGGTCCAACCTTCCATCAAACGGAACCGGTAGCTGGCCAGATAAAAGATACCAATCTATACTGTTGTAACATTTTATGATCATAAATTAATTGTACTTTTCATAGAAATATAAATCAATCCTTTTGTGGAAATTAATAGTGGAGTGACTTTCGCTGAAAAAGTGGCCTATTTCATGGAGTAGGTGGTCACAAAAGTACCACATTTTCTAACCTATACCAAAATGTTTGTCATATCCTGAAGTTTATAAAACGGTCAATATCAAGTCTTGGATGTTGGTACGAGCTGAGAAATCCAAAATGGCGTCCAAGATGGCCGCCAGAATTGAAAACAAGGGGTTGTTGTATATGATTGCCTGTACTGATTTAATGTATATCTATACATCATACAAACTAGGTTTAATATCATATACTAGGTTTGAACTTTCTCATGATACATTTTACGATGGTCATAAGGTCAAATTCAAGGTCAAATGTGAAAAATAGTGAAAAGATACGTCATCTACCAGTTTTCTTTTCTTATTACTCAAAAGTTTGCATCAAAAGTCAGGAATGTTATATACCAACATAAACTACAATATATAGGTTTAATAAATTAACATAAAGATTAAGATATCTTGTGTTTCCATGGAGATATTCAATAAGGCGTCTAAAGACCCCTAGTGAAAATAATGGAAAACTGTATTTTACCAGTTTTCCCATAATTTTGATATACATAATGGTCATTTTAATTAATGTCAAAGTGTTACTTTAATTCTTTATATTTTAGAAATGCTCATATTCTATATAAATCTGTCATGTGAGACTAGAAAATATTCTTATTTGTTGCAAAATCCAAGATGGCGTCCAATATGGCCGCCACAATGAAAGCCAAATGGGCTGTCTTATATGATTGTTTGTACTGACTTAATGTATATCTGTATATCAAATAAAGCAGATTTTATTTCATGCAGAGTATTTGATCTTTTTATGATACATTTTTAAAATGTTTTCAATGTCAAGGTCAAGGTCAAATTCAAGGTCAGATGTGAAAAATAGTGAATGTATCTGTTATTTTACGTATTTTTTTTTATTGTACACAAAATCTTGAATAAAAAGCTACATACTAAAATAAACAATGGTGTATGAACTTCAATAACTTGATATTAACATTAGGATGTGTTGCATTGTCATGGAGATTGTAAAATGATGTGTACATACACCTTGTGGGACACCTTGAGAGAATAATAAAAATCTTTGTTTTTACCATGTTTCAAATTTGATTTGTGTTATGGTAATTCAAATAATGTCAAAGTCGTTCATCTTTGTATTCTAAATTGGCACAATACTCAGGCATTTTCTATATAAAGCTATCTGAAGTATCACCATAATATTATCCGATATAGAATCGAATATGCCATGCAAAATGATAAAAAAAAAAACATCTGAATTGAGGTTGACGGTAGCCTTTTGAGCTTTGAAATGTCAGAATTCGACAACAGGAAATATGTAGAATAAAATAAGTGCTTTAAATACAGTATATATGCAATTTAATTCTTCATACAAAATGACGATACTTCTTTAGTGGGTATATCACACAATACACTGTATAGAGCAATTTTGCCGTCCTAACCAGTTTAGGCATTTATTTTCTAAATTCACTAGATTCACATGTCCCATTTAAAACTTTATGAGACCACCAATTATGATGGAATTTTTCTTTTTGTAATATATCATGACATCCTACTAAAATCTGATTTAGTGATAATTATCAAGTTTTGTATATACATACACACTGGTTACTTGAGAGAAGCTACATGAACAGTTAGTGCAATCAAAGATCTTAGGTAATGGTATATCCTTTAGGTTTTGTGTACATTGATGCTCATATATATCTATTCCAGCTACAAAGCTGTTGCGTGTATTTTCATAAAATTTGGTACATTCTGCACGCGCTGGTGTAAATTTTAAATAAATCATGCAATTATTTCCTTTTATTCTGGACCTGTCTACGTATTTTATGGACACACCTCCTACAAGATGAGTATTGTGCCAATTTAGAATATGAAGATGAACGACTTTGACATTATTTAAATTACCGTAACATAAATCAAATTACCATGACATAAATCAAAATTGAAACATGGTAAAAGCAAAGATTTTCGATTTTTCTCTGAAGGTGTCACACAAGGTGTTTGTATACATCATTTTAAAATCTGCATGGCCATGCAAGACATCCAAATCAAGTTATTGAAGCTCATACACCATACTTAATTTTAGTGTATAACATTCCTTGCTTTTTATTTAAGATTTTCTGAAAAAACAAAAGAATACGTAAAATAACAGATATATTCCCGACTTTTCACATCTGACCTTGAATTTGACATTGACCTTGACATTGAAACAATTTTATAAATGTATCATAAAAAAGATCAAACACACTGCATGAAATAAAATCTAGTTTATTTTGATAAACAGATATATGTGACCCGTCATGCTAAAAGGGACCTTATCCGAACTCGAAAAATCAAAATTTTGACAAACTTGTCAGACTCACCACAGGTCAACCAGATACTGTAAAAGGAAAATGATTATGTAGTAAGATTTGGAAAACATTTCGAATTTAGAAAATTACATAAAAGTGAAAAGTGTCGGCCCAAGTCTGGCTGCGCGGACTGCGCAGAATGACTAGGGTCGATATTTTTCACACTTCCTATAAGGTCCCTTTTAGCGTGACGTGTCACATATATTAACCCTCTAGTGCCCCGTGTAGCATATTTGCTACATAAACTTTATCTGCTTGTAAAACACCTTTGTGATGTAATGTAATTATAAATAACTTTACAATGCTGTTTATAACCATTTATCTTTCCATGAGACAAAAATAACACTTTTAGCTTTCGATGACGTCATCAGTGATGTCAAAAGAAAATGGCCGTTTTTGGAAATTTTCATTTTCATTTTTATGACTCTCAAGAACGATGACTCTTACCCATTCTAAGACAAGTATTTGTCTAAATATAGTTTCATTCTTAAAGAAGATGTACTAAACCTGATATATGGTTATTCAAACACTTAAAATAGATTGTTATTTTGGAATGCATACCTCTTCTTTTTGGTTGTAGCAAATATGCTACATTGGCCACTTCTGAGTCATTTAGCATATTTGCAACATATTAAAAATGTTTTTCACAATTTAATTGCATATACTATATAATTACTTCAAAACAGCAGTTTCCTATTGCATAAAGTATTTTGATGTTTATTGACTGTATAAAAACCAAATATAGATCGTTCATGAAATAATTAGACTACAAAACAATGTGTAGCATATTTGCTACATTGGGCATTGGACCTACTTGTATTTGCAGAAAAAGCTCATATTTATCATCCAATGCTTTTGAAACTTGCACATAATGTTTGATTCATCACAAAAGGTAGCCCTTTTGAAAACTTATAAATTATCGCTGGTATCAATTAGAAATAATGTCTTTTGGAACAAAGTAATTTGAAATTTTCATCAGTTTTTTGCATTTTATACGATAAAATAACCATTTTCTTTCATCTGACTCGTTAAAAACTTGCAAAGCATGTTTTTCATAAGAGGCAAAGGAAGAACTACTACAAAATCAATATAAATAGCCCAGCAGATAAATTAGATTTTTCATCAAAATCATGCATTTAGTGATGCAAGCATGAAACTTGGCACAAACACTCATATTGGGTCTCTCTTCAGAAAAAAGCCGTTAGCCACCTAAAAATTCAACATGGCGGCCATTTCTCAAGATGGCCGCAAAATCGTAATAGGAAACTACAAACTTTGTATAGACTTTAAGGACAAATTCTCTAGAAATTAAAGGGACATTTCATTCCAATTTCAATTTTTTAAAGTATGTCTTGATGCCAAGATTGGTTATTCTAATGAGTATAGATACTATTAGTTTTTTTCAGTTGTTGCCAATAAGCGAGAAACACGCATTTAAAGTTGAGACATAATCGATAAATTGCATATAAATCCGAACTGTTGTCCACAACAATTTGTTCAATTTTAACACAGAAATATAAATTTCTCGTAAACGGCGCAATATTTTGGCTTGAAATTTTCGGAATTTTCATAAGGAAATAGGCTCTTTCAGATAAAAATAAAAGTAAAATTTATGACAAAAAACTCTGAAATGTCACTTTAAACGTTATGTTTACTGCAATGTGCAGAGGGATGAAGAAAATGGTATAAAGTTGTACTAATGGGTCAATATGGCCGCTTTTCGTCAACATGGCCGCCAATTTATCCGAAAAATCCATTTTTTCTTAATCTATTTTTCTTCAGCAAGAATTTTCATTATTCCCAAAGAGCATTACAGGATCTTTACTTGTCTCCTCTTTCCTAATGGCTACATCGGCGATAGAGAAGTTTCTTTGAAAATTTACGCCAGAATGTTATGAATCAACTAGGCACACATTGTTAACTGCACTGCTGTGAAACCTAGAAAAGGGTCAGGTGTCAGTTTAGCAAAATTTTATTTCTTTTAGGACGATTGTTAAGTGTCCAATATGCAATCTATTGAGCCACATATTTATATTATAATATGTCTGTCCTACTGCATAATGCTTGTTTTGCGTATTAGCTAGATAGCCAAAACAGCGGTAATGGGGCATTGAATACTAAAATGGTGTAGATCCCATAGCAATACTTCAGATAAGAAATGGCTGGAGAAGTAGAATCTCGCCTAAATCATTGGTTTGGGTTTTAATTTTACCTTATTGGCACATAATGTATCCATAAATAGTATCCATAAATAGGGATACACTGTTGAATTGTTGCCCTAAAACTTCTTCTGCATGAAGAAGCTCATTCTGTGGCAACAATACCTGGTAATTTTCCAGTCATTACTACTTATCAAAATGTCTTTGCAATTGATAAAATGATTCAATGGCAGTTGCCAGAACAGAACGATGAAGACAATTGTGTTATTATGCTTATGTTATTATTCAACATATTGAAATGGAAGCTCTCAAATTTATTGATACTCTAATACACTTTATAGGTTGGGCCTGCGCTATTGGAGATGCTGATAGAGCTTCTAAAGATCCAATCTAAAGATCTAAAGATCTAAAGATCGGTCATCTCTTTATCTGATCCTTCATCGGTTCTTTTGTCCTTAGCAATATCTTGTGTGTGTGACTCGTTTTATCGGAAGATAATCAAACATGAGAGAATGAATCCTCGCTCCAGATTGTATAGTAATCTGTTGTACATGCCACTCTAGGCATTCTTGAATTATCTGCCATCAAATTCAAAGTATGGCCAATTTCTTGTGTGCACAACCCACAATTCATTTAGTTTTTTTTTTCACATTGAACTATCAAGCGCTGAGTATACCCATACCCTTTTGTTTATTTTACTTTGTATACTATGCACGTTGGATACATGTTCATCTTCGAAACAAGTCATCTTTTAAACAAATGTACACAGTAGTCTTCAGGTTTTTCAATCGGAATAAATGAATTTCACCATGTCGTTAACAATTGACAGGTTACATACCATGAACAGACAGCTTGGGATCAACAGCAACTCTTCAAATAATTTGGAAAGATGCACACTGTCATGGCAGATATGGTAAATCGTTTTAAGAGGAAAATTCAGAACTGCTTACTCTTTACATGAAGATAATACCCATCCAAATGGCTTTTGAAATGGTCAAATCCAATGCCTAACTGGAGGAAACTACTTAAATTAATGCATTAATATGGATTTCAGACGGATGAAGGTTACTTCTATTGGCCTCTTATAGTCGAATGTACTTTGCTTCTTTTGAATTAAGTAAATCAGAATCAGGGGCCCGTATTATCAACGATCCTAAGACTATGTTTTGAGTATTTACTTGAAGCAATAAATCTGATTGGTCCAATCTGATTTCTAGTGCAATCAGATGTATTGATATGCAGTTTACAAAGAACGTGGTCTTAAGATTGTTGATAATAAGGGCCCAGCTCAGGGTGATCGAAAGCTAAAGACCATAAAATAAAATTGTCAGCCTTTCTTGAAGTTGTTCATAACTTACCAATCATGAGGAAGCTACCTCATCTAAATCTTGCCTTATCAAAATAAATATTTCACATTCCCATTTATTTGGGGCTGAAAACTTCACACCAATACCAGTCCCAAATTGCCCCATTTCTGGAAAAACAAAAGTTTCAGATGCAGATCCAAGACCAGAAATTTGTGCCATCATAGTTGATTCATAAGTTGAAGCTTCATGGGTATTCATATGTCAACCGAGTTCATTTCTAATGTATACAGATACAGCATCCTAAAATCTAAAACTAGGTCTACAAAGCATAGACAATACATCAAATACAGAGTAACTGACCAAAGGCAGTCCACCTAAGTAAGGCGGTTATGTTTGGGGGACATTGACCACAACACTGATTTTCCAATTTCTGGCTGAAATAATTGTTCAGATACGCCAGCAAAATATTGTCATATTGGAACAAGGGAATAAGAGATGTACATAACCAGTCTAGAGGGAACTGTGTCTTGTAATCACGAGGAAATACGTGTTTGATAATTAAGCCATCGCCACAGATATCCTTATATCAACGATATTGGTGTTGAAGAGCTTTCGTAAAGGGTATCACTTTATGGTGGATGTCACTACAAACAATACACTGTATTTGTTTTTGGAATAAAGCGAGAGAAAGGGAGTTCACGTCGACGTCATTGTTCACCTGCCCCGCTTTGGCGTCAGGGGGTGTTTTAAAAAGTCAACTAAACACAAACCGTTAAAGATAGAGGGTGCGTTCCATTCGGCTGTTCGGAACTGTTCTAAATATTCTGTGCAAGTCATGCCGAATGGAATGCTCCCGGAACAGAACACGCGGGGGATTGTCTAAAACGCAGACAAAAAACTGCAAGCCGGTCTAAAAATAAACCTTGGCCACCTGCTGATTGTCGTTTATTTGACATTTATGGTCTTATAATGGATAATCTAAAATAATTTGATTTTTATCATACGGTTTGATTAGAAACGCTAATCTATTTCAATACACCGCAGTTGAAATCGAACGTAACCATGCTAGTGACGTCACTGTTCTGCTTGCACCACCTTTTCTCCGGGAACAAGCAGAACATGTTCCGAACATTGTTCTGTGCCATTCCACTGTTCGGCACACTCGGAACAAACAATGGAACGAACCCAGAAAGTTTACATTTTCACAGTCTCTTGTCATATAGCTGTTTTGTCTAAGATTAGTTGAGTTTTAAAATTTTGTTCATCTATATAGACGCTATGGACAAAGTCTACGAATTATTTGAACGGCCCTCGTAATATCCAAAACTCGCGCAATATTGGAATACACACAAAGTCTGATGTTCACCAAGCAGAATTTGCTGTGGCTGCAAGAAGACATGTATGAAAAGATTGATGCTATCGGTTTAGCCTACCATGCCCTTGATTGTGCAGATGTAAATGCTGATGCTCCAGGAAAGCATGTTGGTAAACTATGTACGTTACAATTTAAGGAGACACAGGCTAGATAATCTATGTAACCAGGTTGGAGTAAACATACAAACATAGATGTACACCGTTGCGTCCTATGTCACATTATTTCTGACCAAAACGAAAGGAATCATAGAGCTGGTACAAAGTTAAACAGTTCCCATTGAAAAAGCAGCTTTCCATAACCGTTACTAAAAATTAAAATGACCTTAATGTTAAGAAGATCCACCTTGAATTAGAATACCTTCAAGAACTTTATTACATTTTTAGCTCGACTTTTCGAAGAAAATGAGAGCTTTTACTGTCACCCGGGCGTCGGCGTTGGCGTCGGCGTTGCAACAATGGTTTAAGTTTTTTTAAACATCAATGACTTACATACTATCAAAGGGATTCAACCCAAACTTGGAATACTTATTCACCATCACACCCTCTACCTTATTACCAGTGCCCATGACCCTGGCTCCACTATATTTGGGGTTATGCCCCTTTAAGCAACTTAGAAAGTCGAGCGCGCTGTCTTCGGACAGCTCTTGTTGTTGGAAAGAAACACTATGCCTAAAGGTTGATAATTTTCGCTTATTTTGCCAAGTATTGTTGAAAAAACATATGAAAGAGGGATTTAATGCATAAAATATACTAAAATTCTGTTTTCTTGTGTTTATAAACATACATTTTGGTATAAAAATCACAAAAATCGGGCAATTATATCAAGTTTTAGGGTTAAAACGATATTTTCAATTCGGCAGTGGCGGCCATCTTGAAAAATGGCGGCCATTTTGAATTTTTGAGTGGCTAACGGATTTTTATGAAACTACATGGTCTTATGAATGTATGTGCCAAATTTGATGCTTGCATCATTAAATGCATGATTTTTACACTAATCTGCTTAGCTAAAAGTAAAAAAATCTTCAAACTTTCAACAAATTTTGCTAAAATTTTGCCAATAATCAAATTTTGAAAGGAAATACTTTTTAAACAGGTAAAAGGGGTCTTGGGCACTAGAGGGTTAAGTCAGTATAAACAATCATATAAGACATCATTATTTTATTATTCTTCATTTCCTCCAATTTGAAGATTTATTAGTTGCACATAATATATGATACACAGAAATAATGAACATTGATATTAACAAATAGCATTGCATAGTAAAGTAATGAAGATATTAGATTAAGGGAGAGAAAGAGATGGGAGTGGGGGAGATGCAATATTCTCCATTCATAAGAAATTTGACTACTTGTACATAGAAATTGTCAGTGTCAACCCCTAGGAGGCGTTCTAAGTTTTTGTCTAGACCAAAAAGAGCCTTTATCAGTAAGATCTCTGAGATAGTTTAAAACATCTGCACCGAAATATTGGTTTACAATGCGATCAAAGAGCGCCCTAATTCTATATATAGTCCATTTGACGCCGCTATATGCCCTATATGACAACCTAGACTGATGTCAGTCTGTTAAGAATAACATCATTTGTATTGAGAAATATGAAACTAAGGTACATAGAAAATTGTTGCTCTGTGTCGTTCTTAAATCAGTCTGTTAAGAACGACACAGAGCAACAGTTTTCTATGTACCTTATTTTCATATTTCTCAATACAAATGATGTTATTCTTAACAGACTGACATCAGTCTAATGACAACCTTGCAATGTCGAGTACAATGAAGTTTTATTTTTTCTCTGCATTGTATAGGTGCTCTAGAGCAGATCTAGCTTGGTTGCCAGAATGGCAACATTGGGCAACTCCCACAATTCGCAAAAATCCAAGATGGCCGCCAAACGCAGCTGGAAAATCAAGTTATGTCAAATTGTCCTAAATTTATGCGAAAAATGCCTATCTAGGGTTCTTTTGTGTGCTGAATCCAAATCCATTGATAAATTTAACATTTGGATAACACAAATATGTTAAAATAATGATGGCTTCCGGACGCGATCTTGAAAATCACATTTTTTCTACGCTATTTTACATGGCCCATAGAATTCATGTATTTAAAATGTGGTTAGGGGATTTTGTGATAGCGCCGATGGTATGTGAATGTAGTGTGGTGACAAGAGAAGGTGTCCTTCCCGATGCGTTTCTCTTCTTTCGCCATTGATCTATTTGTTCTGGGAGTAAATTGCAATCATATATACTACAAGCTTGGAAAGACAGACAAACTAAATGCCTCTCATGCTATTTCAAATGACCTGCCACAATCTGCTACTTTATATTTTGCTTTAACTATTATACCCAAAAGTGACTTATAGGCCCATGGGGTCGGGTATTGATAGTATCATTTTGGTTATTGTACATGATTGTATAACACATGTCACTCTAATAAATATTTACTCACTTACTTACTTATTTAGACACACTTGATACGGTAAATCCACTTTATTTCTTAAATTCGCATTTGGATTTATCTGGTGTACATAAAATTCCGGCATGGCCGCCAGACGTCATATTGAAAATGATAGCTGCTTTAATTCACTTATTACTTTTTATTTCTACTAGTAGAAAATGCGGCTAAAATGTGATATTTGTGTAGTTGCCAGTGTAGGTTAAAGTACCATTATGAATTGATATCATGCTCTATATCCAAATAATGAATGTAAACATCACCCAAATCCCAAATAGAACGTTGGCTCGTAAAGCAGAAATTTGTAACTTTCATTTCGGAGTTCCTACATGTTAATCTTACACACAGATCCGATCTACGAAATGTGTGTAGCTTAAGATTAATTATCATGTACAGTCAACATTGAATGTAGATACCATGTATGTGATCATTCCTAACTATTACAATATACTGGATTAATAGATATAAAATAAAAAAAACGATAAAGGCCGTGTTATATTAAACTGTCAATACCGGTTCATAGTTGGTCTTGAAGATATACTATTTACAAGAAACTTTACTCGATGAAAAAGACAAAAACAATAAATTAAGAAGGTTGAAATTAACAAGCATTTGATAACCTGGGTAAGGTAAAACATTAATTTTAAAGAAAGAGTATGCAAATGTTTCCCTACCTATAAGACATCTATATAAATTCACAGAGAAACCCCGTCCATTTTTTCATTGTATCGGGATACATTATACTAATTCACATTCACATTCACATTTATTGGAAATAGAACAGAAATGTCAAGATACAACTCAACTCAACTTTTAAAATTGAACGATAATGATTCCTTAGATCTGACTTTGAATATCATTTCAAATCACACCAAATGTATATTTTACTATCTAGAATATTTCGCTCGTATGATTTTTCAATAATTTTCCAAAAGTACTTTTTAGCGCATCTGACCCTCATTCGAGAGGTCCCGGGTTCGATACCCGGCCGCGGCTAATACCCTTTCTGACAAAATTGTCACCCACCAATGGGTTTGAAATCGTTAACCTAAGTGGGCGAGCAGCTGGAGGCTCGGTAAGGGTGTTGTGGTAGTACTGGTTTGAGAAACAACAGGAATCCATGGGTAGGTGCTCCAGCCGCCGCGATATGACCCTGGTAGTTGAAAACGGCGTAAAACCCCAATAAACTCAAACTCAAACCAAAAAGTATTTTTCTTTTGTCAGACACCATGTTTCAGAAGATTCCTTCAGCAATGTTTGAATTTAAACAGTATATTCATTGCAAATACAATGTCACTTCCGTTATTGCCAGAATTGATCTAAATCTATACTCTCATTGTTTTAAAGCCCTCTTTGTACATCAACTATGCATTGTGTATACTTACAGTCTTCAAGCAATAAGTCTTTATGATTCTTTTGAATAAGATATACCATATATCAGTAAGAAGAAAACAACAACACATTAGAACTAGTGAGACATTAGTGAGACACAATTCTCTCATTAAATCATGTCAATTGGTAATGATTCTTATTCTTGTTTACAGACCCATCTTAAGGAATGACTTAGAAAGTCTAAAAATGACATGTATGTACTTCATGCATATCCAATTTACATTGATTTCTCAAAATGAAATATTAATATGCTAAAATCCCACATTGTCTTAAATATATTATGTATATTTATAAACTTTTCAAAATGCGAGATAACTCAAATTAGCATAATTGTTTCTTCGTCTATGATAAGTCTTGACAGAACATGTATTCTTTTAGTTTCGTTATTCTGGTATACAAGTTGAAACAGAATGGGACAACTCTCTTGCAATTATGTACTTGCACAGATAGGTAAAGTTAGCTACCGGTAGCCAGTTACTTGTTCCAGTTACTTGAAAAAGAAAAGTTAGTTACCGGTAGCCAGCTACCGGTAGTCAGTTACTTGAACAAGAAAAGTTAGTTATCGGTAGCCAGCTACCGGTACCCAGCAACCGATAGCCAGTTACTTGAAAAAGAAAATATGGCTACAAGAAATTAAAGGGGCCAGCTACTGGACAAAACTTCGGTATGGTGTAATATTTTGCTCCACCATTCCATCAAAAGTTACCGGTAGCTGGTCAGGTATACGATACCATTCTATATTATTGTAGCATATTATTATCATTGATTAAATATACTTATCAACTAAATATCAATTAAACCTTTCGAGAAATTAAAGGGACCAGCTATTGGACAAAACTTCGGTATAGTGTAATATTTTGCTCCACCATAACAAACGGAACCGATAGCTGGCCAAGTAAACAATACAAATCTATAATGTTCTAACATATTATTATCATAAATTAAATGTTCTTTTCATAAAAATATAAATAAATCCTATTTCGGAAATTAAAGGGGCCAGCTACTGGACAAAACTTCGGTATAGTCTAAAATTTTGCTCCACCACTCCATCAAACGGAACCGGTAGCTGGCCAGGTAAACGATACCAATCTACACTGTTGTAACATTTTATTATCATAAATTGAATGTACTTTCCATAAAAATATAAATCAATCCTTTTGCGGAAATTAAAGGGGCCAGCTACTGGACAAAACTTCGGTAACGTCTAATATTTGGTCCACCCTTCCATCAAACGGAACCGGTAGCTGGCCAGATAAACGATACCAATCTATACTGTTGTAACATTTTATGATCATAAATTAATTGTACTTTTCATAGAAATATAAATCAATCCTTTTGTGGAAATTAAAGGGGCCAGCTACCGAAAAAAAACTCGGTATAGTCTAAGATTTTGCTCCACCCTTCCATCAAACGGAACCGGTAGCTGGCCAGGTAAACGATACCAATCTATACTGTTGTAACATATTATTATCATAAATTAAATGCACTTTTCATAAAAATATAAATTAATCCTTTTGCGGAAATTAAAGGGGCCAGCTACCGAAAAAAAACTTCGGTATAGTCTAAGATTTTGCTACACCATTCCATCAAACAGAACTGGTAGCTGGCAATGTAAACAATACCAATCTATACTGTTGTAACATTTTATTATCATAAATTGAATGTACTCTCAATAAAAATATAAATCAATCGTTTTGGGGAAATTAAACGGGCCAGCTACTGGAAAAAAACTTCGGTAAAGTCTAATATTTGGTCCACCCTTCCATCAAACGGAACCGGTAGCTGGCCAGATAAAAGATACCATTCTATACTGTTGTAACATTTTATGATCATAAATTAAATGTTCTTTTCATAGAAATATAAATCAATCCTTTTGAGGAAATTAAAGGGGCCAGCTACGGAAAAAAAACTTCGGTATAGTCTAAGATTTTGGTCCACCCTTCCATCAAACGGAACCGGTAGCTGGCCAGGTAAACGATACCAATCTATACTGTTGTAATATATTATTATCATAAATTAAACGTACTTTTCATAAAAATATAAATTATTTTTTTTTGTGGAAATTAAAGGGGCCAGCTACCGAAAAAAAACTTCGGTATAGTCTAAGATTTTGCTCCACCCTTCCATCAAACAGAACCGGTAGCTTGCCAGGTAAACGATACCAATCTATACTGTTGCAACATTTTATTATCATAAATTGAATGTACTTTCAATAAAAATATAAATCAATCGTTTTGCGGAAATTAAAGGGGCCAGCTACCGGAAAAAACTTCGGTGTAGTCGAATATTTGGTCCACCCCTCCTTTAAACGGAACCGGTAGCTGGCCAGGTAAACGATACCAATTTATTGTTGTAACATTTTATTATCATAAATTGATTGTACTTTCAATAAAGATATAAATCAATCGTTTTGCGGTAATTAAACGGGCCAGCTACTGGACAAAACTTCGGTAAAGTCTAATATTTGGTCAATCCTTCCATCAAACGGAACCGGTAGCTGGCCAGGTAAAAGATACCAATCTATACTGTTGTAACATTTTATGATCAAAAATTAAATGTACTTTTCATAAAAATATAAATAAATCCTTTTGCGGAAATTAAAGGGGCCAGCTACCGAAAAAAACTTCGGTATAGTCTAAAATTTTGCTCCACCACTCCATCAAACGGAACCGGTAGCTGGCCAGGTAAACGATACCAATCTATACTGTTGTAACTTTTTATGATCATAAATTGAATGTACTTTCCATAAAAATATAAATCAATCCTTTTGCGGAAATCAAAGGGGTCAGCTACTGGACAAAACTTTGGTAAAGTCTAATATTTGGTCCACCCTTCCATCAAACGGAACCGGTAGCTGGCCAGATAAACGATACCAATCTATACTGTTGTAACATTTTATGATCATAAATTAATTGTACTTTTCATAGAAATATAAATCAATCCTTTTGTGGAAATTAAAGGGGCCAGCTTCCGAAAAAAAACTCGGTATAGTCTAAGATTTTGCTCCACCCTTCCATCAAACGGAACCGGTAGCTGGCCAGGTAAACGATACCAATCTATACTGTTGTAACATATTATTATCATAAATTAAATGCACTTTTCATAAAAATATAAATTAATCCTTTTGCGGAAATTAAAGGGGCCAGCTACCGAAAAAAACTTCGGTATAGTCTAATATTTTGCTACACCATTCCATCAAACAGAACTGGTAGGTGGCAATGTAAACAATACAAATCTATACTGTTGTAACATTTTATTATCATAAATTGAATGTACTTTCAATAAAAATATAAATCAATCGTTTTGCGGAAATTAAACGGGCCAGCTACTGGACAAAACTTCAGTAAAGTCTAATATTTGGTCCACCCTTCCATCAAACGGAACCGGGAGCTGGCCAGATAAAAGATACCAATCTATACTGTTGTAACATTTTATGATCATGAATTAAATGTACTTTTCATAGAAATATAAATCAATCCTTTTGTGGAAATTAAAGGGGCCAGCTACGGAAAAAAACTTCGGTATAGTCTAAGATTTTGCTCCACCCTTCCATCAAACGGAACCGGTAGCTGGCCAGGTAAACGATACCAATCTATACTGTTGTAATATATTATTATCATAAATTAAACGTACTTTTCATAAAAATATAAATTATTTTTTTGTGGAAATTAAAGGGGCCAGCTACCGAAAAAAACTTCGGTATAGTCTAAGATTTTGCTACACCCTTCCATCAAACAGAACCGGTAGCTGGCCAGGTAAACGATACCAATCTGTACTGTTGTAAAATTTTATTATCATAAATTGAATGTACTTTCAATAAAATTATAAATCAATCGTTTTGCGGAAATTAAAGGGGCCAGCTACCGGAAAAAACTTCGGTGTAGTCGAATATTTGGTCCACCCCTCCTTTAAACGGAACCGGTAGCTGGCCAGGTAAACGATACCAATCTATATTGTTGTAACATTTTATTATCATAAATTGAATGTACCTTCAATAAAAATATAAATCAATCGTTTTGCGGAAATTAAACGGGCCAGCTAGTAGCTACTGGACAAAACTTCGGTAAAGTCTAATATTTGGTCCATCCTTCCATCAAACGGAACCGGTAGCTGGCCAGATAAAAGATACCAATCTATACTGTTGTAACATTTTATGATCAAAAATTAAATGTACTTTTCATAAAAATATAAATCAATCCTTTTGTGGAAATTAAAGGGGCCAGCTACCGAAAAAATCTTTGGTAAAGTCTAAGATTTTGGTCCACCCCTCCTTTAAACGGAACCGGTAGCTGTACCGGTAAATGATACCAATCTATACTGTTGTAACATTTTATTATCATAAATTGAATGTACTTTCAATAAAAATATAAATCAATCGTTTTGCGGAAATCAAAGGGGCCAGGTACTGGACAAAACTTCGGTGTAGTCTAATATTTGGTCAACCCTTCAATCAAACGGAACCGGTAGCTGGCCAGATAAAAGATACCAATCTATACTGTTGTAACATTTTATGATCATTAATTAAATGTACTTTTCATAGCAATATAAATCAATCCTTTTGTGTAAATGAAAGGGGCCAGCTACCGGAAAAAACTTCGGTATAGTCTAAGATTTTGCCCCACCCTTCCATCAAACAGAACCGGTAGCTGGCCAGGTAATCGATACCAATCTATACTGTTGTAACATTTTATTATCATAAATTGAATGTACTTTCAACAGAAATATAAATCAATCGTTTTGTGGAAATTAAACGGGCCAGCTACCGGAAAAAAACTTCGATATAGTCTAATATTTGGTCTACCCCTCCTTTAAACGGAACCGGTAGCTTGCCAGGTAAACGATAATAACCTATACTGTTGTAACATTTTATTATCATAAATTGAATGTACTTTCAATAAAAATATAAATCAATCGTTTTGCGGAAAATAAGGGGCCAGGTACTGGACAAAACTTTGGTAAAGTCTAAAATTTGGTCCACCCTTCCATCAAACGGAACCGGTAGCTGGCCAGATAAAAGATACCAATCTATACTGTTGTAACATTTTATGATCATAAATTAAATGTACTTTTCATAGAAACATAAATCAATCCTTTTGTGAAATTAACCCTTTCCCAAACGACAAAATTTTAGAGTAATCCACTTCAAAAGCTGTCACAAATGACAAAATGGATGTTATTAAAGATAGGATTTGTGTAAAATATGGTACAGAAAATATTGAGACAAAAGGAGAAACTGCTGATTATCAACAGTTTCTTCTTTTGTTTCAATGTTTTCCCAAGCCTATTCTATTAGGGACGTCAAAACCAGGTCTTGTTTGGGAAAGGGTTAAAGGGGCCAGCTACCGGAAAAAACTTCGGTATAGTCTAATATTTGGTCCACCCTTCCATCAAACGGAACTGGTAGCTGGCCAGGTAAACGATACCAATCTTTACTGTTGTAACATATTATTATCATAAATTAAATGCACTTTTCATAAAAAATATAAATAATCCTTCTGCGGAAATTAAAGGGGCCAGCTACCGAAAAAAACTTCGGTATAGTCTAAGATTTTGCTACACCCTTCCATCAAACAGAACCGGTAGCTGGCCAGGTAAACAATACCAATCTATACTGTTGTAACATTTTATTATCATAAATTGAATGTACTTTCAATAAAAATATAAATCAATCGTTTTGCGGAAATTAAAGGGGCCAGCTACTGGACAAAACTTCGGTAAAGTCTAATATTTGGTCCACCCTTCCATCAAACGGAACCGGTAGCTGGCCAGATAAAAGATACCAATCTATACTGTTGTAACATTTTATGATCATAAATTAAATGTTCTTTTCATAGAAATATAAATCAATCCTTTTGTGGAAATTAAAGGGGCCAGCTACGGAAAAAAACTTGGGTATAGTCTAAGATTTTGCTCCAACCTTCCATCAAACGGAACCGGTAGCTGGCCAGGTAAACGATACCAATCTATACTGTTGTAACATATTATTATCATAAATTATATGTACTTTTCATGAAAATATAAATAAATCCTTTTATGGAAATTAAAGGGGCCAGCTACCGAAAAAAAACTTCGGTATAGTCTAAGATTTTGCTCCACCACTCCATCAAACAGAACCGGTAGCTGGCCTGGTAAACGATACCAATCTATACTGTTGTAGCATTTTATTATCATAAATTGAATGTACTTTCAATAGAAATATAAATCAATCGTTTTGCGGAAATTAAAGTGGCCAGCTACCGGAAAAAACTTCGGTGTAGTCTAATATTTGGTCCACCCCTCCTTTAAACGGAACCGGTAGCTGGCCAGATAAAAGATACCAATCTATACTGTTGTAACATTTTATGATCAAAAATTAATTGTACTTTTCATAGAAATATAAATCAATCCTTTTGTGGAAATTAAAGGGGCCAGTTACCGAAAAAAACTTTGGTATAGTCTAAGATTTTGGTCCATCACTCCTTTAAACGGAACCGGTAGCTGGCCAGGTAAACGATACCAATCTATACTGTTGTAACATTTTATGATCATAAATTGAATGTACTTTCAATAAAAATATAAATCAATCGTTTTGCGGAAATTTAACGGGCCAGCTACTGGAAAAAACTTCGTTAAAGTCTAAGATTTTGCCCCACCCTTCCATCAAACAGAACCGGTAGCTGGCCAGGTAAACGATACCAATCTATACTATTGTAACATTTTATTATCATTAATTGAATGTACTTTCAATAAAAATATAAATTAATCCTTTTGCGGAAATTAAAGGGGCCAGCTACCGAAAAAAACTTCGGTATAGTCTAATATTTTGCGACACCCTTCCATCAAGCAGAACTGGTAGCTGGCAATGTAAACAATACAAATCTATACTGTTGTAACATTTTATTATCATAAATTGAATGTACTTTCAATAAAAATATAAATCAATCGTTTTGCGGAAATTAAACGGGCCAGCTACTGGACAAAACTTTGGTAAAGTCTAATGTTTGGTCCAACCTTCCATCAAACGGAACCGGTAGCTGGCCAGATAAAAGATACCAATCTATACTGTTGTAACATTTTATGATCATAAATTAATTGTACTTTTCATAGAAATATAAATCAATCCTTTTGTGGAAATTAATAGTGGAGTGACTTTCGCTGAAAAAGTGGCCTATTTCATGGAGTAGGTGGTCACAAAAGTACCACATTTTCTAACCTATACCAAAATGTTTGTCATATCCTGAAGTTTATAAAACGGTCAATATCAAGTCTTGGATGTTGGTACGAGCTGAGAAATCCAAAATGGCGTCCAAGATGGCCGCCAGAATTGAAAACAAGGGGTTGTTGTATATGATTGCCTGTACTGATTTAATGTATATCTATACATCATACAAACTAGGTTTAATATCATATACTAGGTTTGAACTTTCTCATGATACATTTTACGATGGTCATAAGGTCAAATTCAAGGTCAAATGTGAAAAATAGTGAAAAGATACGTCATCTACCAGTTTTCTTTTCTTATTACTCAAAAGTTTGCATCAAAAGTCAGGAATGTTATATACCAACATAAACTACAATATATAGGTTTAATAAATTAACATAAAGATTAAGATATCTTGTGTTTCCATGGAGATATTCAATAAGGCGTCTAAAGACCCCTAGTGAAAATAATGGAAAACTGTATTTTACCAGTTTTCCCATAATTTTGATATACATAATGGTCATTTTAATTAATGTCAAAGTGTTACTTTAATTCTTTATATTTTAGAAATGCTCATATTCTATATAAATCTGTCATGTGAGACTAGAAAATATTCTTATTTGTTGCAAAATCCAAGATGGCGTCCAATATGGCCGCCACAATGAAAGCCAAATGGGCTGTCTTATATGATTGTTTGTACTGACTTAATGTATATCTGTATATCAAATAAAGCAGATTTTATTTCATGCAGAGTATTTGATCTTTTTATGATACATTTTTAAAATGTTTTCAATGTCAAGGTCAAGGTCAAATTCAAGGTCAGATGTGAAAAATAGTGAATGTATCTGTTATTTTACGTATTTTTTTTATTGTACACAAAATCTTGAATAAAAAGCTACATACTAAAATAAACAATGGTGTATGAACTTCAATAACTTGATATTAACATTAGGATGTGTTGCATTGTCATGGAGATTGTAAAATGATGTGTACATACACCTTGTGGGACACCTTGAGAGAATAATAAAAATCTTTGTTTTTACCATGTTTCAAATTTGATTTGTGTTATGGTAATTCAAATAATGTCAAAGTCGTTCATCTTTGTATTCTAAATTGGCACAATACTCAGGCATTTTCTATATAAAGCTATCTGAAGTATCACCATAATATTATCCGATATAGAATCGAATATGCCATGCAAAATGATAAAAAAAAAAACATCTGAATTGAGGTTGACGGTAGCCTTTTGAGCTTTGAAATGTCAGAATTCGACAACAGGAAATATGTAGAATAAAATAAGTGCTTTAAATACAGTATATATGCAATTTAATTCTTCATACAAAATGACGATACTTCTTTAGTGGGTATATCACACAATACACTGTATAGAGCAATTTTGCCGTCCTAACCAGTTTAGGCATTTATTTTCTAAATTCACTAGATTCACATGTCCCATTTAAAACTTTATGAGACCACCAATTATGATGGAATTTTTCTTTTTGTAATATATCATGACATCCTACTAAAATCTGATTTAGTGATAATTATCAAGTTTTGTATATACATACACACTGGTTACTTGAGAGAAGCTACATGAACAGTTAGTGCAATCAAAGATCTTAGGTAATGGTATATCCTTTAGGTTTTGTGTACATTGATGCTCATATATATCTATTCTATCACAGGCAAAGTCACTGAGAAGTTCTGGTGGAGTAACTGGTAGACTCATGAGTTATGGAGCTGATTGATCTGCCTTACTGTCCATCATTTATTCAACTTTGGTGGGTCAGACAGCTGCTACATTGCAGGATGGCATCCTCTCCAGACCAGCAAGTGATACTCGCATTGTAGCATATACAGCAAAATTTTGTCATTTGCTGGCAGAATTTTAGGGTTTAATTTTTTACCTTTTCTGTTCAAAGTTTGTTCAAAGAACTACCAATACTGATACCATATAAAAAACCAACACATTTTATTAACACTTCCCTTACTATTGAATGTAAGTTGTTGATAGTTCCAATTTTTGTAATGTTCTTGATAGCCACAAAGCCTCTCTCTCTCCTTATTCAGTAAATATGTGTATCAGGAGTTTTAGCACATGACCTGTATATGGACTAACCAAGACTACTTTGGCCACAGTCTGGCAACCAATATAGTCAGTATGAAGTTTCATTCAAGTCCCAAGCATCTGCTTTGTCTTGATTGGAGTAAGGTTCTTGAATGTATTGTGATTTCAGATGGTGAAATAATGCATAGACAAATGAAAAGCTTCTGTGATCCTTTACTTAAAAGTAAAGTGGCAGCAATAGAATCCATAAAACCAAAATTGAAATGCAAGATTAAAAAGATTGTTATCAATTTGTAAGCGATAAACAGCTTAAAAGGTACCACTGGAAACAGGGGAGAATTATATCATTTGAAAATGCACAAGTACCACTTAGCTTGTGTGATGAGATTCGCGAAATGGTAACAAACAAGTATTTGATAAACTCCAATTGTATGTTGATGAAATTGTGTGTGGATTAACCTATCATCTTAGGTTAGATGGCAGTCGCTGATGTGTTATAGTATCTTGCATCACCATTCCAACCTATATTTTGTGATCCTAACAATATGTTCTAGACTTCATGATATGTCAATTTAGTGATTTACACAACTTTACATCTTTTTAATTTAACCCTGTTTACATGAAAACAGTCATGTTTATCCTTTTATTATTGTTTGAATTTGACTCAAAGTTGTTATTATTCTTTGTGCAATACCTGTATAACTAATTGGGTTATTTCATTTCAACCAATTTTGATCAGCATTTTATGTCACCTGACCGATGGTCATGGTGACTGACTGCCACCATTTTTTGTCCGTCGTTGTGCGCTGTGCGTCATCCGTCGTGTGTTAACTTTTAACATTTTCGACTTATTCTTGAGAACCATTGGACGGATTTCAACCATATTTGGCAGGAAGTATCCCCCATGGAAAGCCGCCTCAGATTTGTACAAATCATGGAGTTATCTCACCTTGGGGCTCCATAAGGGGCCAAAAAGTGTGTAAAAAGGGTACATCTTAAAATATTATTCTCATGAACCGGCTGTTGGATTGGATTCACATTTGGTATTTAGAGTCTTTAGGGCAAGGACTGCAAAGTTTGTACAAAAGAAAAAAAATGTCAAGAATTGGCACTGCTGAGGTGGTGGGGGTGGGGCGTGTTATTAGTGTATTAAGTGTTATTTTGAACCATTGGATGGATTTCAACCAAACTTGGTATGATGCATTCTTATAGGAAGTAGCTTCAGAGTTACCCCCCTTGCGACCCCATAATGGGCCACTAAGGGGGTAGCCTGAATAAGGTACATCTTAAAAAATCTTCTTCTCGTGAACCTGCTGATGGATTTGATTCATATTTGATTTTTAGAGTCTTCGGACTATAAAGTTTGTACAAGAAAATAAAATCTGTTTAAAAATGGCTATGCTGTGTATATCTTTCAATATACTTGTTGGAATGATATTATAAGTTTACTATATCTGTAAATACATGCCTTTCTGCTCATTTGATTCAGGTGACCCATAAGGCCCTCTGTGCCTCTTGTTGATTATCTTTGAGTTTTAAAGGAGTACTATACATGCATGTGCAACAGACATAAATGACGATTAAATAATCTTGATAATCTTGCTACTATGCATTGTCACATGAGTCTTTCCATGAACGATCATTCAAGTATGGGTTTTAAACAGGTTAACTGTTCAACCATGACTACTCATAAACCGGGTGGTAAAATATTGAATAAAAGTCACGAATACTGTTGTTTTGTAATTACTTTTCAAGCTGTTATAGTTAAAATACGAGTATCCCCCCTACTTAACATTTAACATATTATTGTAGTGACTATATCGCAAATCATATATGAAGCATGGTTTAATCAACATGGTTTTCAATTATTTTCACAAGGTTTCTGATTAGACACCACCATGAAAATATCCATGGCTACATGACATATCCAAATCTTTAATGTAGCCATGCTAGGATGTCTGAGGTAAAAAATGTATGCAAGAAATTACAAGGGGCGCCTTGGTCTAGAGGTAGGACTCGGGCTTTGGAATCAAGAGTCCTGGGTTCAAATTCTGCAGGTGCCACAGATTTTTTTCTGAGCAAAAGAATTACCCCACGTTGCTCCTCTTCGCCCAGGTATATAAATGGGTACACAGGAATGTTGAAACCCAAATCGCTGTGGCTGCCAAAGGCGACAATTAATAACAGCCAACTTGAGACTCAGTGGTCCTGGGTTAAAGTGTACAGTCGGTTGAGTGCGTTTCTTGGTTCGTAAAACAGACTTAAACCAAACTTTAAAATATGGAATGGTCAACATGCATATCATATCGCCGATGGGGGATCAAAACCTCGTAACTCCAGCTTTATAAAGCTGTAGTTACAAGGTTTTGACTCCCCACTGACGATATGTTGCTAGATTGTTTCTGTCAAAGGAAATTTCAAATGAAGTTCATTTAGGCCTTATAGATCAAATCTGTATATGATTGACTGACCCACCTTTTATATTTATAGTGATATTTATGGGAAACTGGACCTTGATAAAAAGTGAAAAATTTGGTATATTCCTTTCTTTTGGCCCAAGATAATTCAATGCACCACATAACAATGCATACTCTGACTGTGCCCATGTTGTTCTGATCCCTGACATTTGCCCTTTTAACATTTAATCATAAAAGCCTGTATATTGTTGTTTATTGTGGTATATAACATTTCATATCTTTTGCGCAAGATTTTCTGTAAAAACAAAAGAATATGTAAACTTACAGATTTATTTCACATTTGACCTTAAATTTGACCTTGTCCTTGAAACCATTTTAAAACGTTTTTTTTTTCATTTTAAAGTGTATCACTAAAAAGACCAAACACACTGCATGAAATAAATCTAGATTATTTGATATACAGATATACATTAAGTCAGAACAAACAATCATATATGATAGCCCATTTAGTTTTCATTGTAGCGGCCATATTGGATGCCATCTTGGATTTTACAACAAATAAGATTATCTTCTATTCTTACATAACAGCTTTATCTAGAATATGAGTATTGTACTGATATAAAAAAAATAACAATTAGACATTAATTTTAGTGACCATTATGTATATCAAAAGTGGGGGAAACTGGTAAAATACAGTTTTCCATTATTTTTCAGGAGGGGTCTATAGACGCCATCTTGAATATCTCCATGGAAACACAAGGTATCTTAATCTTTATGTTAATTTATTAAAGCCTATATATTGTAGTTTATTTTGGTATATAACATTCCTGGCTTTCTATACAAACTTTTGAGTAATAAGAAAAGAAAACTGGTAGATGACGTATTTTTTCGCTATTTTTCACATTTGACCTTGAATTTGACCTTGACCTTGACATTGTGACCATTGTAAAATGTATCATGAAAAAGTTCAAACCTAGTATATGATATTAAACCGAGTTTGTATGATGTATAGATATACATTTAATCAGTACAGGCAATCATATACAACAACCCCTTGTTTTCAATTCTGGCGGCCATCTTGGACGCCATCTTGGATTTCTCAGCTCGTACCAAAATCCAAGACTTGATATTTACCGTTTGACAAACTTCAGGATATGACAAACATTTTAGTATAGGTTAGAAAATGTGGTACTTTTGTGACCACCCCACCTTCAACCAAGCCTACTTTCAAGTCACACTACTATAAAGGGGCCAGCTACCGGAAAAAACTTCGGTATAGTCTAATATTTGGTCCACCCTTCCATCAAACGGAACCGGTAGCTGGCCAGGTAAACGATACCAATCTATACTGTTGTAACATATTATTATCATAAATTAAATGCACTTTTCATAAAAATATAAATTAATCCTTTTGCAGAAATTAAAGGGGCCAGCTACCGAAAACAAGAGCCGTCAGAGACGGACAATGCTCCCCGAATAAGGCATTGTCACAATAAATGTATGCCATGCAGATTTAACATAAAGCTAACAAATGTTAAGCCCCCGTTTTTGCATGACATAATTTTCATACCCAATTTCACATAGTTATCAAGGGCATCTGATTTACAACTCAAATATGAAATTTCATCAAATTCTGACCATTAGACTAGGAGAAATTAGAGAAAAACTGTATTTTACCTTAAGTCCCCTTTTCCCGTGACGAGGCCTCAAATCAAAAAACGGGGAAATGTTCATCGGCATTATGTCATAGGGAGTTCACATGGCAGGTTTCATTTGATTTAGCCCAAGGGTTATTGAGAAATCACTTCGGACGGACGGACGGACGGACGGAATGACGGACGGACGGACGAACAGACAAAGCGGCGACTATACGAGGGGTGTTCGAGAAGTTTCGGGACGAGTGGCATATCTTTTTTAATATTGCGTGAAATTGGGCAAAAATTTGTCAAGTTCAAAATGCATGTCCTATCTATAAGGCCACCGAAGAAATTTTACATACATATACTATTTTTAAAAGAAATTACGGCTTCCATGGCAACGTCATGTCAGCGTCGGCGGAGCATTTACGCGACGTCATGCGAATCCTCATTAAATCATGCTTGTTTGCAACTGGAATAGTGAAGGTTAGAACGTCAAAAATGTACAATTATGTGCATGAACGTCTCCCGCAATTGCTTTACGACGTCATAGGACGTCAACTTACGTCATTTCCGGTTTTTAAATATAAACAAGCGGTAATAACATCTACAAACATGAGTAAAACATTAGAACAGCGATATTCAATAAAAATTTGTGTTCTGCTTGGGAAAACACGGAAAGAAACGCACAATATGATCACGGGGACGTATGTGCAAGATGCAATGTCACGGACGAGGATATATGAGTGGTTTAATGTGTTCAGCAACGACGCAACAGCAGACGCAAACGACCGACCAAGAAGTGGACGACCTAACACGACGTCAGAGAAGGCGGATGAGATCAAATCTTTGTTGGACAGTGATAGATGACTAACGGTACGGGACATTTCAATAAAAGTGGGACTGGGAACTGCATCAGTGCATTCGGTCATCGCGAACGACCTAGGAATGAGTAAAGTGTGCGCTAGGTGGATCCCCCGCATTCTCACAGATGAACAAAAACGGCAAAGAGTTACGGACAGTGCATCCTCATTAAAACGGTATCGCCAGCAAGGAAACAGATTTCTAGAGAGAATAATTACTGCAGACGAGACCTGGGAGAGCGTTTACGATCCCGAGACTAAACAAGATTCCAGCATCTGGAAGACTCCGAGCTCGCCGTCACCTACAAAAGCGATGGAGAGAAAATCAGCAAAGAAAATGATGTTCATCGTCTTCTTTGATGTGCGAGGAGTGGTGTTGTGCCACGCGATTCCAATCGGCAGGACGGTCACAGGAAAATATTACTCGAAGGTAGGTTCAAACCTGATTTATTGATAATTAATATAGACTTGCCTTATAAACGTTATGTGACAAAAGGCAACTGTTATTGTGTTTCTTTCAGGTGCTAAAACGTGACCTGTTACAAGCAATACGCAAGAAACGCCCGGGCATGGAAGACAACTTCATCCTCCACTAAACTAATCCAAAATTGTTTAATTTCGTCAGTAAAAACCTGCGTGCTCCGCTCAGCCTGACATGACGTAACCATTGTGACGCTGAAATGTTGGCCGTTAGTGATATCATCAAAATTACATTTTTATTCAAGACATCATATTTTAGTTCAAATTCGTTCCAAATTTCGTAGGAAACCACACATGATGTTATGCACAGATGTTATGCCACTTGTCCCGAAACTTCTCGAACACCCCTCGTATGCTCTCCCTTCGGGGAGCATAAAGACTTCGGTATAGTCTAAGATTTCGCTACACCCTTCCATCAAACAGAACTTTATTAGACTTTACCGAAGTTTTGTCCAGTAGCTTGCCCTCTTAATTTCCGCAAAAGGATTGATTTATATTTTTATGGAAAGTACATTCAATTTATGATCATAAAATGTTACAACAGTATAGATTGGTATCGTTTACCTGGCCAGTTACCGGTTCCGTTTGATGGAAGGGTGGAGCAAAATCTTAGACTATACCGAAGTTTTTTTCGGTAGCTGGCCCCTTTAATTTACACAAAAGGATTGATTAATATTTCTATGAAAAGTACATTTAATTTATGATCATAAAATGTTACAACAGTATAGATTGGTATCTTTTATCTGGCCAGCTACCGGTTCCGTTTGATGGAAGGGTGGACCAATATTAGACTATACCGAAGTTTTGTCCAGTAGCTGGCCCCTTTAATTTCCACAAAAGGATTGATTTATATTTCTATGAAAAGAACATTTAATTTATGATCATAAAATGTTACAACAGTATAGATTGGTATCTTTTATCTGGCCAGCTACCGGTTCCCTTTGATGGAAGGGTGGACAAAAAATTAGACTTTACCGAAGTTTTGTCCAGTTGCTGGCCCCTTTAATTTCCGCAAAACGATTGATTTATATTTTTATTGAAAGTACATTCAATTTATGATAATAAAATGTTACAACAGTATAGATTAGTATCGTTTACCTGGCCAGCTACCGGTTCTGTTTGATGGAAGGTTGTAGCAAAATCTTTGACTATACCGAAATATTTTTCGGTAGCTGACCAGCTACCGGTTCCGTTTAAAGGAGGATTTAACCAAATATTAGACTATACCGAAGTTTTTTCCGGTAGCTGGTCCCTTTAATTTCCACAAAAGGATTGATTTATATTTTTATTGAAAGTACCTTTAATTTATGATAATGATATGTTACAACAGTATAGATTGGTATCGTTTACCTGGCCAGTTACCGGTTCCGTTTGATGGAAGGGTGGAGCAAAATCTTAGACTATACCGAAGTTTTTTTCGGTAGCTGGCCCTTTTAATTTACACAAAAGGATTGATTTATATATTTATTGAAAGTACATTCAATTTATGATAATAAAATGTTACAACAGTATAGATTGGTATCGTTTACCTGGCCAGCTACCGGTTCTGTTTGATGGAAGGGTGTAGCAAAATCTTAGACTATACCGAAGTTTTTTTTCGGTAGCTGGCCCCTTTAATTTCCACAAAACGAATGATTTATATTTCTATTGAAAGTACATTCAATTTATGATAGTAAAATGTTACAACAGTATAGATAGCTGGCCAGGTAAACGATACCAATCTATACTGTTGTAACATATTATTATCATAAATTAAATGCACTTTTCATAAAAATATAAATTAATCCTTTTGCAGAAATTAAAGGGGCCAGCTACCGAAAACAAGAGCCGTCAGAGACGGACAATGCTCCCCGAATAAGGCATTGTCACAATAAATGTATGCCATGCAGATTTAACATAAAGCTAACAAATGTTAAGCCCCCGTTTTTGCATGACATAATTTTCATACCCAATTTCACATAGTTATCAAGGGCATCTGATTTACAACTCAAATATGAAATTTCATCAAATTCTGACCATTAGACTAGGAGAAATTAGAGAAAAACTGTATTTTACCTTAAGTCCCCTTTTCCCGTGACGAGGCCTCAAATCAAAAAACGGGGAAATGTAAATTGAAAGTACATTCAATTTATGATAATAAAATGTTACAACAGTATAGATTGGTATCGTTTACCTGGCCAGCTACCGGTTCTGTTTGATGGAAGGGTGGAGCAAAATCTTAGACTATACCGAAGTTTTTTTTCGGTAGCTGGCCCCTTTAATTTCCACAAATGGATTAATTTATATTTTATGAAAAGTACATTTAATTTACAATAATAATATGTCACAATAGTATAGATTGGTATCGTTTACCTGGCCAGCTACCGGTTCCGTTTGATGGAAGGGTGGAGCAAAATCTTAGACTATACCGAAGTTTTTTTCGGTAGCTGGCCCCTTTAAATTCCACAAAAGGATTGATTTATATTTCTATGAAAGGTACATTTAATTTATGACCATAAAATGTTACAACAGTATAGATTGGTATCGGTTCCGTTTGGAAGTTTTGTCCAGTAGCTTGCCCCTTTAATTTGTCCAGTAGCTGGCCCCTTTAATTTCCGAAATAGGATTTATTTATATTTTTATGAAAAGTACATTTAATTTATGATAATAATATGTTAGAACATTGTAGATTTTTATTGTTCACTTGGCCAGCTATCGGTTCCGTTTGTTATGGTGGAGCAAAATATTACACTATACCGAAGTTTTGTCCAGTAGCTGGCCCCTTTAATTTCCTCGAAAGGTTTAATTGATATTTATTTGATAATCAATGATAATAATATGCTATAATAATATAGAATGGTATCGTATACCTGACCAGCTACCGGTAACTTTTGATGGAATGGTGGAGCAAAATATTACACCATACCGAAGCTGGACCCTTTTATTTCTTGTAGCCATATTTTCTTTTTCAAGTAACTGGCTATCGGTTGCTGGCTACTGGTTACTATTTTTTTAAGTAACTGGCTACCGGTAGCTGGCTACCGGTAACTAACTTTTCTTTTTCAAGTAACTGGAACAAGTAACTGGCTACCGGTAGTTAACTTTACCTATCTGTACTAGCACATCTACTCTTTGCTATTGGAGCTATCTAGGGCTACAATTGCTTTACATGAAGATACATCCACGACTATACCGTTTCCTGTTGTCGTTAAAATCGTTCATGGCTGTAGTATGACAAGACTAAGCATTACATTATGCATGGCTCTCAAAGGACTAAGCATTACATTATGCATGGCACTCAATGGACTAAGCATTACATTATGCATGGCACTCAATGGACTAAGCATTACATTATGCATGGCACTCAATGGACTAAGCATTACATTATGCATGGCACTCAATGGACTAAGCATTACATTATGCATGGCACTCAATGGACTAAGCATTACATTATGCATAGCACTCAATGGACTAAGCATTACATTATGCATGTGTGTATATTTTTAACCTTGATAACAACACTGAACCCATATTGAAGAAAGGCTTGCTCTTTATGCTCAGTTGTTTCAATTATCTTCTTCACGGCCGCTTATCTACTAAATCACAACATTTTGTTGTGTATGAAAAAAAGTTTAGAGGATATCCGGTTGGCAGTTAGAGGAGCCGACAAATCGGCGGGTGAAAGGTGAGTCTCGTCTTTTAATCGAAATGTTCTTGTTTCTAGCTCGAAAATCAAAAATCGGAGAATGTCATACAACCCTTTATTCATTTTCACATATTTGTGAGCCCCATCCAAACCCCGATTCCCAGAGATTGAACGGAAATTCATTTTCTCCCGTTGTAAGGGTAGCCCCAATATTGGCGTTTCGTCAATCCTAATGAGCGTTTGTCCACTTTCTGAGGATGAATGGCCAAAACCTGTGTGTATTATAAAATAGTTGTATGTACATTACATCGCGCAAACAATATTTTAATAACTTACTGTCGATCTTTGAAGAAAATCAGTTCTTCCGGTCTGTTTGTGCGTTAGAGGATAGGTTGTGAGTAAGAGGATAGGTTGTGATTTAGAAGAAAGAATGCATTCATCGCATTTAATACCACTTGTCATTTTTTATATGCGAATTAAGCCAAACCGAAATACTCTCATTACTAGACTAGTCTTGTCCAAAGATTAAACCCTTATTTCACTTAAGAATCACTTTGTCATTTTTATTTGACAGTGTACGAGTTCATTGTGATATGATTTAGAAAAAAACCCTTTTACACACCAGTTATGTATATATCATGTTACATTATCTCATCTAAATGAATGTAAGGTTCTTATGCATAATAGATTTATAACAATGTTTGATATAAACATTCACTATCCTTTGTGTTTCTTTCTGTCTGTCTGTACACTGTGCGTCTTCATGTGAACTTTTATACAATTCAAAGTAATTACTGTGCAATATTCCAGCCATTTTTGTATGCTCTAAAGTAGCCTCTTTAAAATATAATGCGTAAGAAGTGGAAAAACCGGAGACAATAAAGACGTGTCAAAAATACAGATCTGTAAATCTTGTTTATCCATAGATCTTCTTGTTTATTGATTCAATATGTTTAATATTAAGTCACCAATCATATAGGCCGACGAATTGATACATTAATAAATTTTGCAAGTTGTAACATACATTAAAGATGAACTTTGTGAAATCCGTACTTTATCACTTTTGTCAACTTCAACAATGGTTTGTCTAGGTACAAACCACGTCATCGTTAAAAAATATCCACGCATGCCTCACTTTCAAAATATTATTAAGTTCCTGCAGCTTACTGAATAAGCGATAAAAATAGCCTAAAGTTTCTCCACTCCATACATCCCGTATCAGATTAGTCTGATCTCATTTGTGGCGAGAAATTTGGTCAACACATCCTGAAAATCAACAAAAGCAAATTATTAACATTGGAAGTAAGAAATTCACCGCTGGCATGCAGCTTCATATCATGCAGAAACTAACGACGGTAAATAACCCTTTTAGAAATGATTCCAATGTTGTAATATATCGTTTTAGAGATCATTCCATGAGAAAATCAATGACACAAAAATCATCACTTTACCTCTCTTAATTAAAAAGATTTATGACCATTTGAAGTTTATACAAATATAGACAAAATCTGTCGAATCTACAATTTTGCGTGTAGGATTCTTAACATCATTCAATACTCCAAAATAAAGGGCCATTAAAATACTTGGATGACAGATCTAAGTTTTTCTACTAGTCTGGAACACTTTTCAGTACTTACTTTATATATTTAGGGACACGACTTGTATCCAGTTCAAACAGTGAGTTTTCAAAACAGTGAGTGTGTCACCTAATCTGGACACACCAGGAACATGAGGAAAGGTGTTGAAATCTGATACCTGCATTGGAACAACAAATCTATTTTAAATATTCTAACCATTGCAAATACAACTTACAAAGTTTGATTACAGGCATATCTTCACACCACCAACGTTTTAAAAATCTTTCCGAAACAGCTACATTTTAGGTTGGTCCAATTTGAAAAATGCTGCAGACGACAAATGGATACTAATACCAAGATGATTTATATAAAGAGAAGTAGTACAGAGAATACTGAGACAACGGGAAAAATTGCTGATTAACAGTAATCTCTTCTTTTGTGTCAATACTTTACAATCCCTTTCTAATAAGTACGTTATACCATGCCTTGTATGAGAAAGGGTTAAAGAATCCCATTAACACATCATGTAAAAGCAACGGAACAAGAGAATTCGATTTCCTTCATAAAGATTTCTCCAAAAATCCTGTCCCATACAAGATATATTTTATAACTCCCCTGTAAAATAGTTTCGGAAAACATCGAGAGAAAGAAGAAATTGTTGATTATCAGCCCTTCCCTCAATATTTACGCCCTCAAACATATACTTCTCACATCTGTAACTCTTTATAAATAAAGCAGTCCAAAATTGTGTCATTTTGAAAACACTTTTGAAAACACTTCACCCATTACCAAAATGGCTAAATATTTGACTTTTCCGAAGCAAAAGATGTAGGCCTAGCAGACAAGAATATCAGGTGTATGAAATATTAAAAAGAGAACGCGCAAACGCCCTCTTACCTTAAATTTTCATTTGAAATTATCACATGCAGATTGGCAGACAAGCAGACAATGTTAAAGGTCTGTTTCCCTGATGTATCAATTTACTGGGCGTAAAAATACGTTATGCCATTTCACTCACCCTTTGAAAATAGACATATCACATAGAGTATTTCGGTTTGGCTTAATTCGCATATAAACAATGACAAATGGTATTAAAGGCGATGAATGCATTCTGTCTTCTAAATCACAACCTATCCTCTTACTCACAACCTATCCTCTAACGCACAAACTGACCGGAAGAACTGATTTTCTTCAAAGATCGACAGTAAGTTATTAAAATATTGTTTGCACGATGTAATTTACATACAACTATTTTATAATACACACATGTTTTTGGCCATTCATCCTCAGAAAGTGGACAAACGTTCATCAGGATTGACGAAATGTCAATATTGGGGCTACCCTTGCAACGGGAGAAAATGAATTTCCGTTCAATCTCTGGGAATCGGGGTTTGGATGTGGCTCACAAATATGTGAAAATGAATAAAGGGTTGTATGACATTCTCCGATTTTTGATTTCCGAGCTAGAAACAAGAATATTTCGATTAAAAGACGAGACTCACCTTTCACCCGCCGATTTGTCGGCTCCTCTAACTGCCAACCGGATATCCTCTAAACTTTTTTTCATACACAACAAAATGTTGTGATTTAGTAGATAAGCGGCCGTGTTCTTGGAACAGCAGTTTCCACGTTTTTATCGTACAAATTGATAGAATTAGCATAATTATCTTACCCCACCCACTATATCCCCATGTTATCTTCGCTTATTACGTAATGTGTAAATGAGTATAAGATTTTACTTCTTGGTAAGGAACTTCGAAGTTTTGCCACTCTGATACCCAAATGCTCTAAATTGCAACATTAAGGTGGTACTGGCACGTGATTTGTAGATTTTGTGTTTATTCTGTGGCACAAAATGCCAATTCGTTTGTACTAAATGAACAGGTTACTATTTTTTTTTTAATTTTCAAAGCAAGATACTGTCCTTTGTCATTAGTTATGCTACATATTTATAATTCCTACTGCAGACATATTTTCTACTCTTTTTTTTAAAAATAAAATATATATTCATAAATAGGATAGACAGAGTGGGAGGGGTAAGATAAAGTCAAAATTATTTCATATACGTATATGTGGAAAGGTAAGCTGTCTTTTCCTACCTCTACCAGCTACACTGGGCACTTGCTATAAACAATTTCCTCTTAATATCAGCATGACAGTTATCTCATGGACGGTGTTTCCTCGAACAGTCTAAGCAGAATGTCAATTTAAGGTTTTCTACATGTACGACATGTACGTGCAGTTCACTGTACATAAGGTAACCAACTTTATTTGTATCATTTAATGATGAATAAATCTGACATGTTAACGCATTTAGTCTTTCCACGAGATCCTTTGAAAGGTCTTACTTCCCGTCAAGCCCATGAAAGGTGTTATCATACCTCATCAAAGTTCTGGTGCATTGGCTCATGTGCGCGTTTCCTGCCTTTTGGGGCTCGGGAAATGCTTGCGTTTGAATGCTTGAAGAAGACATGGTGTTTGTTGTAAAGTGAGATAGAACTGACGATCGGGCTCTCAAAGGCGCTTATGGTGATTTTTATCTCTTCAAAAATTCGTTGAGTGTAAGCATAGAACGTAGAGCAAACTACTTTGAAGCGAGCGCTTTTCATATGTGTACGTTTCCAAAAATTCATGTGAAATAGCCACCCGCCACCCTGCTTACTGTTATTAGCACAGTATTAGAAGATTTATTTACAGTGTCAAATTGAGCGGAGTTATGTATCCCAAACAAGTGCTTTATGTTTTTGTTAATAACATTGCAGTCACACTATTTCTATCTATTTCAATTAATATACTCTTGATCTTTGTCCATGCCTTTGGTAAAGACAAGTAGTAGCTATTTCATTGAGACATTACAAATACACATGTGTCATTGGAACCGATAACTAAAGTTTCTGGCATTTGCTCATCCTCTAACGCGTGTAGTAAGCGCCTTTCGAATCGCACCTGTTTGCGCTGTACAAATCAATTCATCTCATTATGAAGAATCTATATGAATATACTTCTTTGGCAAATGCAAAGATAACTATTGCGTTAAGCTTGACTAGATATGGGTATTTTTACGTTTATCGAACAAGAATATGGAAATCCTCTAGTAATAAACATTATCGTTCAACAAATTTTGATACTTTTCAAGAGATGTGCAGTCTGCTAACTTCGATTAACATATTCATTATAATTGTTCCAAGTAACAATCAATCTCCTAATTAGCAATACAATAGTCAGGAATTCTGTCAGCTAGTTTACCATGTTATCTGTAGTATCGAGCAATGACAGGTTTTGTTTGTTCAATGCGCCTTGTGTTGGACCATGTGTGTTAGTATATAACAAAAGTTAGTATATCTTCCACTCTTAAATTTGTTGATTGTGTTATCACGTTACAACCAGATGAAGACATGCCACTGTCACGGATCAAGGAATGTTTAACTTGATTTCATGTGATCAAGAAATTTCTACACGTGGTTCATTTGAAGTCTTTCAGATTGAAAGGCTTCTTATTCAATAATTCCAATATTACTTTTGCTGATCATGACATATACTTGTAGCTTTAGGAGATTCTTTAGCTGCGGAAATATCAACAAATTGTTTTCAACTGTTTGAAAAAAACATATCAATGTCATATTTCTTTTGCCTTTCAGATTTATTAAGTTAAGAGTGATTTCCTGTATTCTGCCGTCGTTTTATATATTTCAACAGCTAACACAATTAGAGTGTATTTGTAGCACCACTAAGTTTTCTTAATTACAGTTACCCCTATGCTTAACAGGAATGCAATCGAATGGTCTATTATTCGGTTTTGAAAGGAACATTATTCGAATTCAGTGATGTATTACATAAGACAAACCGAGCTCAACTAGAATATCAAAACTACCCTGTGGTACGTAAGGTGCAAATTCTCTTTATTCTTCTAGGATATTTGACCCCTGTTTGTGTATTGTACTTGTGCTTTGTTTGAGCACTAACTTCTAACCATATCAAATTTGACCTTGCAAACATATAGAGACCTATAAATGTGTATTTCTGAAATCGGTTGTCACGTTTTCCACCAATCACTACATTATAAGAGCCTTCTGCACCTATTGCTGTTTCTATACAAATGATCCACATATCATACATCATGACATCTTTTATCAAGAATGACGAAGCATTGCTGATAGTAGGAAATACACCTAGTTTAAAGAGAATATTTGAGAAACATTTTTTTGTTCCCTCGCTATCTTCGTTGCCTTTGCATATCAAGGTTGATAAAATCAAACTTCTTTCTAAAACTGCTTTTCCAGATAGTTTTTGTTTTGTTCAGAACTTGAAAAACGGTACAACGTTCAGCTGCTTGTGTATTCCTTGTTGGTAGATTCGGCAATAGATACCTCTAATTCTCCATTATCTATATGATTGTACATACTTTTCCTTCAGCTTTTCAATGTTCCGCAGTTCCGTCTTGAACTGCTTCTGGAAGAAGAGGCTTGAAAATACTTGCATGAAACGGTATTCTGTCTATGCAAATGGAACTGTTTCACGCCAAGGCATTTGAAAATATAAATAATAATGCCCAGATCCCCTCTCGAATTGTTTTACGTAGGTTTACCAAAATTATTTTTCATAAATTTTTCACGTGCCAATTCAGTCAGATCTACCATCCGGAAAAAAAGTCTGAATCCACACATGATTATCCTATAGATGCTAGATTTGTAAATGGTACACAGCGATTGATAGATGAAAAACCTGACCGTTTGTATTATTTGCCTCTAACCCTGGGACACAGAAAGTTGTGCAGTTTATTCAAAGAAGTCAAATAGATTGTCCGTGCATATCTTATTGACAATTTGAATATAAATTCTTTAACAGAATAAACTCCATTGTTTTGCTGATCTACTGCATATATGATAACTTGGCCAAAGAACTGGATCTAGCCATGAGCTTTACTTCCATGATTGATTTAATCAGGATCCCCTGTTAAAAGTCTAAGGACGAATCATTTTAATCCAATGTGCATTACAGGCTTAGCTGTCGAACATGCAAAGAAATATATACAAGAAAATTTTATGTCATATTATGTGGTCAACCAATAAGAATTGACCGTTTATTTCGCTTAGTTGATTTATGCATTCTTATTTAAGCCCGACATATGTCCGTTTGTACTACCCACCTTTAAAAATGATAACAAATATGAGAAACAACCTTTATTGGTGAGTAAGACATTTTGCATCCATGTTGTGATTCATTTTCCTTTGTATGCATGCTCGACTTGTCCAATGTTGTTATTATTCCATAATGATCTAGACTTTAATCAGATTATAATATCTGAGGGGTGAAATGGTTATGTAGTAGGTTTCAGGTTTGATTTCTTTTTTTATAATACATTGGATACATGTATAAGCTTGCGTCTGATCTGCTTTCGTCAAAGCTGCTGAATTTAAAATTCTGTTGCTAAATTTGCTTTTGAAGCCTATCATTTTGATGAAGAGATGTCTTCCAAAACGAACAAATGCATTTTGCAAAAAATACACAGTACCAAGAAGTCCCACTTTTACATGATGAGACCAAGAAAGATCGGCGCAATATCATAAGTTATTCATATAGGAAACGTTGTCCAATTTTTGCCAAGTTATTATGGAAGAATCGCTGTGTCGGACAGAAGAACCATCGGCTTTATGCTCACCCTACAGGCAGCATAATAAGTAACAACAACATTAAAGTTATGTTACATAGTTTTGGATATTGCCATCAAGTAATATATGTTACATGTCAACTTTATCCATTTATACTTAGTTTCGGATAAGTCCATAATATTATGACTTTTGCAAACTAATGCTTAATTTTACTCAAACTGAATTAAACGGGGACCTATGCATGTTGAATGACCTTACGTTTTTAACGAAAGAGTTAAGGGTAACACAAAGGGTTAAATGTCCCATCTGTCTCCATGTAAATTCTCATTGTGAAAAGATGTTGCTTATCATAACAAGAGTAAAAATTTAAATTGTCCGGGTCTTTGAAATAAGGAATATCATAAAAAGTTGAATTCTGAGATCATGCCCATGATTTCGGTGGTGGGTGGGGTAAGTTGCATTTTGCTCAATAACTTTCTCCAATATAGATGAAAGACAGAATACCTGTAGTTTTATTAAAATAATCTTCTGTGTGGTAAGTATCACCATATTACTATATTTCTAGATTAGGATCATTTAAAGCAGTTGTAAAGTAAAAAAGTAAAAGTTGTTGGAATTTATTATAACATTTGATGAGCGCTTCTTCTTAAGCAAAACGCACGAATTTTCTGTAAGACCAGTTCCAAAATGGTTTTATCCAATGACGACTATTCTACAGTATGACTTGTATCCATATGATAAGGATGATTTACTTATTTTTCTTCTTCATTTTAAAAACCGAGATGATTTTATTGGTAGCCAAGTTTTGAATTATCTGAATAGACAGTAGGTTGGAAAAAGGGCAAATTTTCATAGAAAGTTACCGCTTTCAGAATGCTATCACACATTTTCCAACACTAGGATAGATAAGGAACTCAAAATGCATGATAGCGTTTTTCACTTCAGAATCGGTACCGAAAGACAAAATTTCCGTGTCTGGGTCACGAAATACAGTAAGGGTTAAGGGTAATGATAAGGGTTAAAGTATCTCGTATGTCTCGAGGATAGTTCTTGTTGTTAAATGAATGTTGCTTATCATCAACAGAGTAGGATTCTAAGATTGTCAGAGTCTTTAAAAGAAGGAATATTTTGAAAATTTGAGAAATTGACCAAAACCATGCATTAAGTGGTGGGTGGGGTAATTTACAAGTTTTCGCATTATGTCATCATCAAGAATGATAAAGCGCTAAATTAAATTATAAAAATAATTCTCTATAACACATGTGTCATCCAATTATTATAATTGTTAGAAAAATTTCAATGAAGGAAGTTTTAGATAGAAAATATGGCATTAAAAGGCAAAATTGATCTGATTTTCATTTAACAATTGATAAGCACTCATTTTAATGCAACGAAAAATACATTTTCTCATAAAAACGGCATCAAAATGGTTTTATTCAATAGATAACATCCTACTCTATGTTATATAGCCATATGATAAAGATATCTTACCATATTTAATTTTCTGCATTATTTTGAAAGTCATGACGATTTTATTGGTTACCAAGTTTTGAATTCGGTGAATAAAGGGTAGGTTTGAAAAAAGGGTAAATTTTCATAGAAAGCTACCGCTTTCAGAATGCTATCACATATTTTCCAACACTAGGATAGTTTTAGGTACTCAAAAATGCATGATAGCATTTTTCACCTCAGATGGTACCGAAAGTCAAAATTTCGGGGTCTGGCTCACGGACTAAAACATTACATTATGCATGGCACTCAAAGGACTAAGCATTACATTGTGCATGGCACTCAAAGGACTAAGCATTACATTATGCATGGCACTCAATGGACTAAGCATTACATTATGCATGGCACTCAATGGACTAAGCATTACATTATGCATGTCACTCAAAGGACTAAGCATTACATTATGCATGGCACTCAATGGACTAAGCATTACATTATGCATGGCACTCAATGGACTAAGCATTACATTATGCATGGCACTCAAAGGACTTATCATTACATTATGCATGGCACTCAATGGACTAAGCATTACATTATGCATGGCACTCAAAGGGTTGTAAAGTTTGCCACGATCACTTGGGTTTTTATTCATAAATTCTAAATTGTAAAGGTATGGAAGCTGAAAAGATCAGCTCCAAAAAGAACTTAATCATCAATCACGATTTTTCTATTACGACTCCCTAAGATATTCACAAGAAAAATAATTTCTAAAATATAAATATTGGAACACTTTTAATATTTTTTTTCTTCTAGCATGACAGACACCTTTAATTTCTATATGATATGCATGAAATATATAATTAATGTAATTATCTAGATAAAATGCTTAGAATTGTACCGAAACTGAAATATTGCAAAATGCCAAAGATGTTTATCTTTAGTCAGCAGCAACAACTGAAACTTTACATTTTAACATCGCAATTGAATAAAATCACAGTTACATCCAGACATATCTCAAGCCTACAGCTCAAACATCGCCTTCATTTAACAATAATTATGGCAACTGGTAGCCCATGTATTACATTCTATATATTCTTCTAGTTCTAGTCCTATACATAATTGTGTATAAGAACCTGATTTTCCAAAGCAAAAAACTTCAAACCTAGATAACAATACCCCAATTTTCCACTGAGTGTACTTATAAAAAAACAACTTTTAGAGTCATTAAATTGAAGTAATTAACACAGGTTAATTGATGTTATATCATTGTTTGCGAAAAGAGCAGATTTTTAGGCATTTGATGTCCTACTTTGAAAAACTGTCTGAAAATTTGCTCTTTATGCCAAGATGGCAACTGGTTGCCATATCTGTTACTATCATTTATATGAGAACAGTGTAGTGACCTAGTGCTCGATCTGCAAAACAAGGTCACTTGCACTCAACTTGCATCAAAGCTAAAATCCCTTAGAACAGTCGTAGACAGTTGTAAATACACAAATCAATAGTTTTATGTTCATATTTTACGAAGATACATTAATTACCTGTTGTCATTCATTAGTTTATCTGTAAAAAGACAAATTGTAGTATTTTTGCTTCATCAGCGCTTGAGAAAGTTTTAATGGCCGCCATGTTGTTTGTTTACATTGTTGCATTGCATGATGGGATTTGTTTAGACTATAGCCCAACGACGAAACTTTTCTAGAGCTGTCATCTGTCTTTGCAACTCGTTTTTAGCCTTATTACTAGTCAATTTCTTATGCTTTTATGCCATTATTGTAGATTAACCATTTTCTATGTATGTAGTATTCTATGTATAAATGTAATTTGCGTAACTTTCATTGAAAAAGTCCCTAGAAATGCACTTTTACTGCACTTGGTATCAAAATCCCACCCTTTCCCACATGATGCTGGAATTTTGCTGGAAATGCGGGGCCTTTTTCAGCATTTTTTCCTAACACTGTGGGAAGTGTGTGACGAATTCCGGCATCTTGATTGGCTGAGGAATGATAGACGAGACTGTGGGAACCTCGTATGAACCACGTATAAATACGGCCTTCCCGCAGATTCCGAAGGACTTAACTTCTAAACTTTGGAAAGGAAACATGTAGAATTATTTAAGGTATTTGAAAACATTCTTTTTTTTTTAGTTTCTTTTGTTTTATTTTGACTTTGGAATAAATTCTAAATTAGTTTTAAGTGGAAATTTGCAGTCGTAATTATTTTGTCTTTGGTTTTAGTTTGGAATTAGAATTAAATTGCAGATAAGACTTTCTGGCTTTGACTTTGGCATTTACTGTTAATTTTTCTGAATTGTTGACTTCGATCTAAATTGTTATTGGATTGTTGTTGAAATATTTATAATTATTTTGGTAAAGTGTAAACTGAATCTTTGTCTTTTGGTCTTGATTTTCATCCAGCATTTTGAGTTGAAATTAACCCTTTTCTATTTGGCAATTATTTTTTTGTGTGAAGTCCAACCCCCTTATTTCCCGCTAGCCATCCAACACCATGTACACCGTCTATCATCAACACCGGAAATAGATTACCACCGAAGCGAGAGTTGACCTACACGAAATGTGACAGCTCGTAAAAAATCAGGTTTGATGGTTGTAACCGTGAAATGTTTTAAGATCTTTTAATGTACATGCATGGCGGATATACAAAGCTTTTGTTGTAAGTAGATCGTTTTGTTAATTGACAAGACGGATGGATTTGAAAAGCGATCATCCGACGGCTGGTACCATAAACAAAGCATGCTTTTGAAGTTTACAACCAATTTATCTGTAATATATGCGGATATTTTCGAGTTTTTGAGTACTGAGCTAGAGAACATACAGAATATGAAGGTATCCTAGAATATATGAACCGAAATCCAGGGATTAAGCAAAATATTTACCGAAACAAAAAGTTAGATGTATACGGCGAATAGATCATGAAATGTACGGCTTATAGTAAAATTATCCAAAATTTGCGTACGGCGAATAGTCATCGATAAATCGTTTAAATTGAACGTTTAGAGAGGGCCACAATTAAAAACCTCAGAGTACCCTGTGTAAGAGAACCGCTGCGATAAAAAGCAACATAAAACGAACATTTATTGACAGAAAATAGCTCTCTTTTCCATGATCGAGGTTATTATACTATAAGAGTAAATGTTCTGGCTAGCCGCAAGGGCCCTTACATCTAGCCGATACAGGTTTTACGTACATGCGCTCGTGCGTGCGAGTAGCCTATATTCGCATTAAGCCGTACGGGCGTGTACCTTTAGCATACTCTATATGGATTGTTTAGTCGTATGGTCGTACAGATCAATAAATTTATTTTAAGTAGTGAGGTCTTTTTAGACCTAAATAATCTCAGCAACAGAACCACAGTCGAATATAAAGCTTCTTTCAGCGTTTCACGATAACACGTTCGTATGTAATGTATTTCCATGAAACCGAACTTCATATAGTGAAAATGGGGTTTATAGGGGTTTACAGTGGTATACATATTTCTTTTCTCAAACAAAGATTGGAATTTAGCATTAGTATTCCTTAGAAGTTAGACCCGATCACTTTAATTGTCTTTTTTCAAACTAACCTTTATTTCCAACACACACTATAAATACAATTCACATAAGTTGATATATCGTGCCAGATTTCAAGATTATGCTTCAGGAAGGAAATAATTTACAAAAATCATTTTACTCTATAAAGTCACATACAAGGAATGTAATTTTGAACATTTTTGTCAAACTTTTCCATAGGTATGCAAATTCAAAATTCTAAACCATACAAAATGCTTAATTTTGTATTTGGAATAGAAATGTAACACAGTTTAGGAAATTTTACTTGCACTTTTTATATATCGCATCTAGCTCTTCAATGGATCTAATGTTGGGTTACATGTACCTTAACCCATCACCAAACAGCAAAAATTTGGACATGACCAAATGACCAAGATGTTGCAGACGACAACTAAAATGAATGAAAGAGTACATTTTTTAATAATTTTGTATGGAAAATATTGTGGGAAATGAAGAAATTGCTTGTCACAAGCAATTTCTTCATTTTCCACAATGCTTTCCATAGCCAGTTTCTTGTGGGGAGTCAAAAAGAGTCACTGTGTGGTAATGGGTTAAGAAACAAGATCGATATTTACCATTGAATATACGACTGTAAGTTAAAAAATTACAGGTAAGGATCTGTTAAAACATGACAATTTAGAAGTTCTGCAAATTTCCCAAAGACAATTGAAATAATCAAGCTTGAAGTTACCTGCCCTCGAGTTTTGAAGTTTATTTTTGTCCGGTAAATCTGCGCACGTCATTGTGTGTAGTTTATTTACACAGGGACTTCATTCGGTGGTGTGATGACGTTTGCTATGTAAAATGTGACTTTGTTTAGTCTTGTTGATTTTAGGTGTAAAATTTCTGCATTTTATCGCAAGGTTTGACTATTTTCTTTAGATTATGCATATTTATCTGAGAGGAATTCAAGTTTTTGTGCCATATCTTTTTAAATCAAAAACTTAGTTTCCAAGCCTTTCTAGAAGAGGTAAATGTGGAGGATGCGGGTCCGATTAAAAAAGGCCACATGAATATTAACGAAGAAACCCAGGAAAATGTAAACACTGGCGTCACTCGGTTAAATCAAGAATTTTGTAAAAATGATTAAGAATCTAATGTTCTTTGAAAAATATTCATGATATATTTGAAAATTTGGATCATAGATAGTGTTGTTGTTGTTGTTGTTGTTTTTTGTTATTGTTTTTTTTATTGTAAATGGAGACGGTACCTAGCGGTTTGATAGACGGAATTGAATGGGTGCGCAGACTTACCGGACGCGCAGACTTATTGGAATCGACTTCTAATAATAATAATAATAATAATAATAATAATAATAATAATAATAATAATAATAATAATAATAATAATAATAATAATAATAATAATAATATTAATAATAATAATAATAATAATAATAATAATAATAATAATAATAATAATAATAATAATAATAATAATAATAATAATAATAATAATGATGATGATGATGATGATGATGATGATGATGATGATGATGATGATGATGATGATGATGATGATGATGATGATGATGATGATGATGATGATGATGATGATGATAATAATAATAATAATAATAATAATAATAATAATAATAATAATAATAATAATAATAATAATAATAATAATAATAATAATAATAATAATAATAATAATAATAATAATAATAATAATAATAATAATAAACATTTCACTAGATATGCTGAGCTGCAGAATGCAAAATGTCTGTTGGTGCAAATATATATAGTTCGTTGAGTGGAGGCTTTCCTACACCATACTAACCTCTAATATTCTAACGAACAGGTAACATGAGATACTGCATAACTATCATAATTTCATATCTTGATTCTAAAAGGAAATGAAAAATATACGACGTAAATCTTGTTTACACATAACGACTATTTGCCGTCCATATCATTGACTATTCGCCGTCCAAAAAATACCAACAAACATCTATTCAAACATTTTTGTTTCAGTATTTAGGGACAGAAAAATATCAAACTAGCATAAGAAACACATGTTAGACAAGGCAAACTGGTACAAAGAATAGGGAATGGACTTCAAACCCGAAACACAAACACAAACTTGTTAACCCGATAAAACATGTGTTTTTGCGACACGGTGGTCTTAAATTCCGGTACCAAGCAACGAAAAAAGTGCATACAGGCAGCTATTTCGATACACAGGATAAAATATAGCCACACACCGTTTTATTAAATCTCTTTACAATGTGCCTCACATGCACTTATTATCCTGTAGTAAATAATAACGCAATGATAAAGGTCAAAACTTACCACTCGCCCCGCGTTTATTCATACTCTCGCTTCGCTGGTAGTCTATTTCCGGTGTTGATGATAGACGGTGATGTAGGTCGAGTCGTCGAGCCAGCATCGCAGCTTCCCCTAGAGCGGACCACTTGCGCGCTACAACAGTAACGAAATATGTAATATCCAAATTTAGTTCTCTCTATCCTGCTTAAGTGCTTATATGGCACTGCGACTTTTGGTCAGCATATCTTTCAATATAGCGATTTCACTCAAACTTGTTGATGTTTGCTCATTATCATAAACTGACATATTTAAATCTGTCCTTTGTGACCTAGGTAGACTCACCATTCTGTATATTTTTGGGAATGCTGGAATACAAGTTCCTTATATATTCTAGAGGGATATTTGTCCATGTGTCTCTAATGGCTGCCTCGAGTTTATTTTGGGTGTCAATTACTTCTGGGTAGTTTTTCAATCGTCTCTTGAGTCGATACCCAACATTTTCAATTATGTTCAAGTCCGGACTTTGGGCTGGCCATATCATGGAGTGAATTCTATTTTCCACCTTGTATTGGTTCACAGAGCGGGCTCTGTGTATAGGCGCATTGTCATCCTGGAATATGTAATTCTCGACAGGAAAATGACGGGCAATAACGGGCCAGAGGTTGTCTTCTAGGATAGAAATGTATTTTTCAGCATTTAAATTACGGGTCCTTTATATTACCATTTACAACAGTTATTGTACCGACACCATCATACGTGATACAACCCCATATACTTGGGGGTGGGCGGAGTAGAAAGACAACATGGGAGCCAATCTTTCCCTACCTTTCTCCAGATGAAAACCTTGTTGTCTGTTCCGATATCTACCTTACACTCATCGCTAAATACCACCCTTTTCCAGTATTTGTCTACAGTTCTCCTTCTGTTTGTTCTACACCAGTTTACACGTCCTTTTCTATTGACCTCACGAATACGGATCTTTTTTTCACAACAACACGCCTATGATACCCTTCACTGTATAATTTTCTCTGGACTGTCCTTTTTGAAACAGTAGAGTCCCTTGCCTGATTAAAAATTCCAGTAATGTCTGTTAAGGTCCGTTTTCTGAAACAGTAGAGTCCCTTGCCTGATTAAAAATTCCAGTAATGTCTGTTAAGGTCCGTTTTCTGTTTTGTTTCACAAGGCGTAATATAATTTTTAATGTCCGACCATCCCGTTCACTGATTTTCGCCGGGGCACCACTTCTCGGCAAGTTTTCAACACTAATTCTTTTACGATATCTGTCGATAATCCCAGTAATTGTAGTCCTAGGTATCCCTAATCTACGAGCTATTTCTGATTGACGAATTCCCGAGTAATATAACGAAACGACAGCTGTTTTTGTGTCAGGGGTAAGCTCCTTTCTTCTCCCCACCATGACACTTCACAACAACAATACTAAACAGTAATGTGGCATATTTTAGACAAAATTACGTCATGATGACGTCATCAAACATTAATATTTTGATAGGGTAAATTAAGGGACATAACCCCTCATTCATTTCTCAAAATAAACATTACACATTTGTACCCCTTTGAAACACCGTCACATTCTCGTACGTTTGGACGTTCATTTGTGGCACAAATCTGTATCTTTGATTCCATCATAACAACCCGTTTTCAATCGTGCACAGGAGTAGGTATATATCATTTGCTAGTTTATTAGAAACACTTTTTAGAAACACTCTCATCTTTTCTAGTTTCTTTCGTCTTTTGAGCTCAACATCCTTTGGAAATGGATATTTCGGCAGTGCAAGACAAGCCTGATCTAATTGATCTAATTTCTTCTAATCTTTCATCTTTTGAATCAGCTTTCAAAATTATCTTGGCAATAAATTCGTCTTTGGTACCATTCAAATACACTTCTTTAACTCTGTCCAATATCGGCCAGCTGAAATCTTTCGGAGACGGAGATTTATAGCTCTCCCCAAATTCAAAACATCCGTTTTCTGGGGTGGCACAACTCGTCCCTTGGGCCGAGGTGTGTTACAACGCGTTTTGTAATAAATCTGCAAAATGTAATAAGTATTACAAAACGCGTTGCGATGACATGAAATGTAATAAAATTATGTACAACGCGTTATGTTATAAAGTTGCAATATGTAATAACTTTTTTCACCGACCTATGATTTCGTTCAAAACTTGATGCCGTTGATAAAGAAGAATTGTGGTAAGCATGAAAAAGACAATTTCGACATCTTTTCCAGGCAATAATTGTAAGATCATTGTGGGAATATGGAGTTTTAAAATCGATAAATGCCTTCTTTTTTATCAAATTTCTTACTGTATATGGATTCAAATAAGGTACTTTTTATCGTCATCATGCCAGAAAATGATTATGAAAAAGTTGAAAAAGGTTTATTACAAAACGCGTTGCGATGACATGAAATGTAATAAAGTTATGTACAACGCGTTATGTAATAAAGTTGCAATATGTAATAACTCTTTTCACCGACCCATAAACTCGTTCAGAACTTGATGTCGTTGATTAGGATGGATTGTGGTAAGCAAGAAAATGGCAACTTCGATATCATTTTCTAGGCAAATACTGTTTAAAAAAGTTTATTACAAAACGCGTTGTATATAATTTTGTTACATTTCACGTCATTGCAACGCGTTTTGTAATAACCTTTTTCAACTTTTTCAAAGTCTTTTTCTTGCATGATAATGATAAAAAATAACATATTTGAATCAATATAGTAAGATATTTGATAAAAAAGATGCATTAGTTTATATCAAAATTCCATATCCTCACAATAATCTTACAATATTTACCTAGAAAATGATATCGAAATGGCATTTTTCTTGCTTACCACAATCCCTCTTAATCAACGGCATTAGATTCTGAACGAATTTATGTGTCGCTGAAAAGAGTTATTACATATTGCAAGTTTATTACATATCGCGTTGTACATAATTTTATTACATTTCATGTCACCGCAACGCGTTTGTAATACTTATTACATTTTGCAGGTTTATTACAAAACGCGTTGTAACAGAGGTGTATACCTGCATCACGCATGTTTGCGACTCATCTAAATCCAAATCGATCTTACTCGGCCTGCGACAACGATGTGCAGGAGTTATTTTTCCTTTGTTCTCTGGGTAAGCGATTTTTACCTGGGGCAATTACCGTGTATATACACGGCGGGTCAAAATGAGAGTCAACACGTAATAACGGATCTAAAAAATGTAGCTGGTGTACATGACGATTCAATGTTAACTCCTGCACATCGTTGTCGCAGGCCGAGCAAGATCGATTTGGATTTGGATGAGTTTGCATTTTACTTTCAACGAGCTTGATTTACCTAATTCAAATAAATTAAAAATTAAAACTATATTGTATTACTATGCCTATTCTAAACTGTGCCGCGGAGGTAATTGCCCCAGGTAAAAATCGCTTTCCCAGAGAATAAAGGAAAAACATAATTTTTTTTTCCATTTTCAAGCACTTTTAAACATCAATTTCAAATTCCAAATATATGTGACCCATCACGCTAAAAGGGACCTTATCGGATGTGTGAAAAATATCGATCCTAGTCAGTCTGCGCATTCCGCGCAGCCAGACTAGGGCCGACACTTTTCACTTTTATATAATTTTCTAAATCCGGAATGTTCTCCCTATCTTACTATATGTACATTTTTTTGCATACGATATCTGGTTGACCTGTGCTGAGTCTGACAAGTTTGCCAAAATTTAGATTTTTTGAGTTCGGATAAGGTCCCTTTTAGCGTGACGGGTCACATATAGTCCATGATGTTATATGTTATGTTATTATGTTATGTTAATATGTTAAGTCCATTACTCGATATCATACACACTTTTATGAAATAAGTCCGTCCGTAGATACAAAAAAAAATATAATCATTTGTATAGTGAAAAAAGACTCGACTTTACAAAACCGGAAGCTGAAATCTTTTAATATTAGTATTAATTAATAAAGATTTACATGGAATGCCACGATTTATTTCAGCCTAACTGTGATTTCATATCTTACTTGAGTTTGCATTTTACTTTCAACGAGCTTGATTTACCTAATTCAAATAAATTAAAAATTAAAGCTATATTGTATTACTATGCCTATTCTAAACTGTGCCGCGGAGGTATGGGGTAACCATCCAGCACCGGAAGTCGAAGCCGTTTTTAAAAAGTTTTGCCGAAAAATTCTAATTGTTAAAAAGTCAACAAATCTAGATGCTATTTACAGTGAACTTGGATTGGACGCATTCCATTGAGAATCCAAAGAAAATTGTTGTTATTAAGTATTGGATTAAATTGATTAAATCTAACGAAAATTCTTTTTTGTATAATACTTATAAAATGTTATTCAACGATTTAGAAAATGGACACAACTATAATGGATGCAGCTGGGCTTATCAAATAAAACTGGATATGTATTATCAAGAATGGTATGCAAATATTAATAACTCAAATCGTCTTCAAACAAATTCCTTATTCAAACATGATTTTAAATTTGAAAAATATTTAGATTTCATACAAGAAAAATTCAGGTGTTCGCTAACAAAATTTGACTCTCATCACATAATTTGGTAATAGAAGAGGGAAGACACCAGAATATTACAAGAAACAATCGGATCTGCAGAAATTGTAACTGAAATAACATAGAAAACGAATATTTGTCCGAAATTTAACGAAATTAGAAAGAAATATCAAAACGATAAAAGAGATTTACGAATTAGTACGAAATGGAATACGTATACGAAACCGAGATAAATTGTGGGGGGGGGGGGGGGGGGGGAGGGAGCATCTCAGCATACGTGATGATGGTTCCCCTTTCTGTGTTGAGTGAACGTGTCTAAATTCGGAGGTGGTGGGTTCAAATCCTACGTTGTCTTTTCTCTTTTTTTTTTCTTTTTATGTACCAGTATTCCCTTTTAATAATAGATAACATTGAAATATATGTGATAAAATACACTTCAAAGGCAAAAATTTGTTTAATTTTGTATATCACATTTATTATTTCATCGAAAGAAACAAAATTTGGGCAGCCAATAATTGGATCATATACAAACTGCAGATGGCATCTGTACAGAAATAAATCTCATTCACAGAAGAGCTAAACTTCACGTCACAGAAGGGTGTATTTCAAAACAAATTAAAATCAGAAGAGGGATATCCACCTCTTGTGTCAATTACGAAAACACGACGAGTTGTGCCTTTCATAATGTTTGATCCTGCCCTAAATCATGACCGACCATTGACGTAAAAGTGTCGACTTCGATAACGCCAGGGTAGAGCTCTGACCGATTCGAGTCCGTCCTTTGATTTTTTAAGGTGTGAAGCGTGATTCGTCGCTGAACAAATCCGTTTACTGGCGGGTTCAGCCATCCTCGATGTACTTGACACAATTATATCCGAAGATCTGATTATGTCTGTGTCTAGTATATGACCGACTCTAATCTCCGCTCCCGAAGTCAGTCTGGACACTGATTGGACAGTAATATTTCCCGATTGTTGCGGTTGCCATTTGTGTTGCTGAAAATGATCCGTTCCGTCAGAGGTGAGAGGTTCCTGAGCCTGAATAGTTGCCCAGCTATGGATGCGTCGAAAAAAAGCCAATCGCTCTGAAAAAGGGAATAACTCGTGCATGCCTTACGGAAAAGGACAAGTTTTGATATAGATTAATTCGAATTTGTTGCTGGTAAAAAAATCGTTTTAGAATCGTTACTTGGCAGATTTTTTGTCTTACAATGTGTAATATATGCATGGTTGACAAACCGCATTAAAATTAAGGACTACGGCAGCAAATAACGCCACAGCTTTGACCGTTTTAAAGACCAATCCTCTGGCTTGAGTACCTTTAGGCACTTCGAGTAAAAATGTCTAAATCTTCATTTGTCTAAAATCTTACCGAGTATACATTTTGTAAACTTGTTGTTAACGCCGATCACTATCGGTAGTAGGCAATGAGTTCGAGTTGCAGTTACGGCATCAAATTAATGGATGTGTTCAACACCGACTCCGGAGATCAATGAAGCACGGCAAAATAAACAAGTTAATGTCATATTGATTTAGGCGTGCAAAGGAATTTTTTTAGAAGAATTAAATTGAAAAGTAATCGCATGTACAAAAACATTCACAAAAAAAGTTTGTGTTGGAAATGTGGGTCAATAAAAAAAAATCACAGTACATTAAATTTACACTTATTACAAAATAACATTGAGAGAGAAGAAGTATTTGCTTACAACCAACCTCTCTGCTCAATATTTACTTGGCTGTTTAAAGTGACATTTCAGAATTTTTTGTCATAAATTATACTTTTATTTTTATCTGAAAGAGCATATTTCCTTATGGAAATTCTGAAAATTTCAAGCCAAAATATTGCGCCGTTTAGGAGATATTTATATTTTTGTGTCAAAATTGAATAAATTGTTGTGGACAACAGTTCGGATTTTAATGCAATTTATCGATTATGTCTCAACTTTAAATGTGTGTTTCTCGCTTATTGGCAACAACTTTAAAAAACTAATAGTATTTATACTCATTAGAATAACCAATCTTGGCATCAAGACATACTTTAAAAAAATGAAATTGGAATGAAATGTCCCTTTAATGCAATATTCGGCCTTTGGCAAGAATTTTACGTTTTGTGCAACACCTCTTGACTCTGACTACCCTAAAACTGTCGCACCCCCACTGTGCTTTGTTACTGAAAATGTGCTATGTGATCAAAAGCAATATGGCTTCTTATTGGGACAATTATAACAGCGTTCTAAAGTTTCATGGACCTAGGTCTAACGATTATTGAGTTAAGGACACGGAAATAAAAAAGGGTCTACAGATCAATATCGTCGCTTTTCTGCGAAAACCTGGTATCTGCGGCTTAAAACAAGCTGCAGATACGGGAGTCTCGAAGAAAAGCAGCGATATACCACTCTCTGCTTCGTATGTGTGTGTGTGCGGGCGGGGGGGGGGAATAATTATTCCACCTGGTAGCTATGTAGCTCTCTTTATTGTAAACTGACACGATTTAAAAACGCAAAATACATTTTTATTAACCATTCTTTTCCTGCAGCCTCGATCGGCACCATAATTTGGGGACATGCATAAGACAATGTATACCCCTCACAACTCAGCGATTTTGTAGTGTCTTCAGTAAACTAACCGGGCATCTAAACCTCCCATCACAAAATGCTCTAGTGCCTGGTACATTCAGACCACGTGCAAAACCACTAAGTTTTTTTGTGTACAAACTGCCTAATTGATTTACTCATTGAAAACACACGACAACTATGGATAGTTTTCGTATGCAATTTTTGGGGGATTATTTTGACGGACAGGAACTAAGTTCTTGGGCTTTTGACCGGCAGTGTTTCGCAAGACGTTTTAATGTAGCAGAGGTTACTGAGACGTGTAAACGACCAGAGAACAAATGCAGACCACCAACGTCCTGGTCAGCCGCGTGTAACAACTCTACGTCAGGACAATTATATACGTCAAAGTCACTTACGCAACAGGTTTATGACGGCTCAGTCTACAGCAAATGCTATGGTTGGTAATTGAGGGTGGCCGATACATCGTGACACAGTGATACATCACCTGCGAGAACCCGGGATTCGCTGTCGTCGTCCTGCTTGGTGCCAGACTCTCACCCAACGTAATCGCATTTTTGCATAAACGGACGTCCATTCAGACACTATGAAAAACTGGATTTTCCATAGAATTACATAGAGGCAAATATGAGTGACCTGCCACCATATTCCAAGTATCCTGATACATCCCCCTGATTTCATTCCATTTCCATTTCGTATTCCATTTCGTACTAATCCGTAAACCTCTAATATTACTACGTTTGGCCTACATTCAAAAATTCAAAAATCTGCTAACAAACACATCAAAACCAGTTGTTCTTAACTTATCGAAATATTTGTATTTTGCTTGGAGAACCAAAGGAATAGAAATTGTGTTCACGTTACTGATATGTTCTCTTCTGTTAATCCATGTCATTTTCTCTATTTTGTTTATTTGTTTGTTGAGATGTTAATTGAGAACCGATGTTCAAATGTCTTCAGGTATATAGTAATAAACCACATTATTGCTTACATTGAAAATATGTTTGCAAAACCTATCTATCTTGTTTCATTAGCCTTGAACTACCATTTTTGTTTTATGGTCAAAATAACTGTTACGGAGCATATATTAATTGGTGGTAGCATGGCCTGGATATTAATGAGATTTATTTTGTTGGTTAATTGAGTTTACATGAATAAAATGGGATTTTGCATTTCCGTATAGTTAAAGTTTGTCTAAATAGAGCTTATTTTATCATGTTTTGCCACATATTCTATAAGAAAATGTTACGGAAGCATATATTTGGGTATACAATTTGTGCGTAAATTACGATACATAAAACATATTGATGTAAATTGTTTATAATAAACTCATAAAGTATATGAAGTAGGAATACTAACAAATCCACTTAATTGTGTTTATCTGTGAATTCACATAGTAATATTCCGTTACGAAATATAGACTCTCCGTTATGGAAGCATATACTATATTTTATGGAAGATTGATTATATACTGCTATCTTTGGGCGATAGATTAGCAAACATGCCTCGTCAGATTCTGTCTAAGCATGTTACACATCACGTTTGGAACAGCTTGTGGCTTCACAAGTAGACCGACATGGTTACAGCAGCCTATTGATTATTGCAAGCGAAACACAGAACTGTCTAGGCCATAAAATATGCCCGCATACATCGCTGTTGTGGCAAATAAAAGAAGACACTAACATTTCCTTTTCAACTGGGCCAGACGATAATGTTAAAGTGACATTTCAGAATTTTCTGTCATAAATATAACTTTTATTTTTATCTGAAAGAGCATACTTCCTTATGAAAATTCTGAAAATTTCAAGCCAAAATATTGCGCCGTTTACGAGAAATTCATATTTTTGTGTTAAAATTGAACAAATTGTTGTGGACAACAGTTCGGATTTATATGCAATTTATCGATTATGTCTCAACTTTAAATGCGTGTTTCTCGCTTATTGGCAACAACTTAAAAAAACTAATAGTATTTATACTCATTAGAATAACCAATCTTGGCATCAAGACAATCTTTAAAAATTGAAATTGGAATGAAATATCCCTTTAACAGGAATAATTTCTGCAAACGTGGCTTGCAGTTCATTTGACACAATTTATCTCCAAGTTTCAGGAGCAGGTATGCAGGGCGTATTTTCTCTTTTTTGTAATGCTGACATTACAAACACACCCCAAGGCTGTGTTGTTGCACTTTCTCTTTAGTTTTTATTAATCCCGACATCTTTATTCCCGAAACTAAACCTTGAAATTTGTTTTGTCGGGTCTTGAATAGTTTGTGAAGAAATAGCTTCTCTATATTTCTTTTCCGAAAACTGGTGTTCCCTTCCATTAGGTAATTGGCTAAGGCAAATTACACCGCTCTCTCACCATCGGATTTACAAATACTGATCCTTTGACACAAGGTCACACGCTAAAAGCCTAAACCTTGTGCCAACCATGGCCAATAATCACCAGGGGATATGAAAGTCTAAGACGCTGTGATTTTGGAAATCAAACTTTGGTCTAGTCAAAGTGACTGTAAGTAACATCCCCACATTTATTCTACTCCCATTTCGTTTGCTACATTTTTATTGTCAGTATCAACATTCATCTACTTTCAGATTTCGTCTACTTCGACTTGGTCTACAATATATCATACATTTTTCATTACTAGGCCTACATAATGCATTATAATTTTTATTTCAATATTTTAATAATTATGCATTTCCCTTTTATTTCCTGTCAATAAATGGAATAATTATGCTTGACACCAAATTGTATCAAAATTAATGATTCATTTTTATTTTTTCACTTTTTAATTCTTATTTTACGAAATTGTATTTATGGAGTTATTTGTTAACGATTTTTGAGAGCCATATTTTTATTTATGGATACATGATTCGCATGAATAACCAATTTACTTTAAAATAGTATGTGTTCTTATATAAACAATTTAATTAGAAATAAAAAAATCAGAAAAAAGGAGACGAGTAATTGCACACTTACCGAAAAATGTTCAATTTAACACCCCTTCAAATTGAAACATCCTTACAAATTTACACGACCAATGCACACATGTCTAGCACACCACCGAATAATATATTCCTAAATACCCCCACCAAAGCCCCCTCCCCCCACCCCGAAATTCATATATTATAACATGTTCATAAATTAAGAAAAACAACGCATTGTTTTTTAACAATAAATAATATATCATAATGAAATATAAAGCAGGCAAATTAAGACGAAATGGAAACAGTATACAAAACCTGAGTAGACAAGGTGGCACTGGTTTCAAAATAGATGATTTGGGAGTAGTTGTTGTTGGTTGTTTAGTTGTTGTAGATCAATCGGAATTAAATCCTAGAAATTGTCCATGGTGGTACCTGGTTGACGACTTTCTGGTGCATATACAGACATATCTGTGCAGACTGTTTTGCCGGAAAATTGTCCACATCTGAGCTGAAATTACCCATAATGTATTTCGAACGTCGTACACCCTGAGTTTGTTATAATATACTGAGAGGCAAAAGAAAGTATACACTTTTCATTTTTCAATATCTCTCTTATTTTTCATCATATCGACTCAAAATTTTGAACAAATTATTTTTACCTATAATCCAATAAGACAGTGTTTTTACATTTCTCCTAAAATTCCTTGACCATCCATACTCTTGCTACATGTTATTTTTGCAAATTTTGCACGTGCGACTTAGTGGAGCATCAAATATTGTTGTTAATCTGTACTTAATTTATTCATTCTTTATCACAACAAATCACAAGCTTACATTTTCTATAACTATATATGTTGTGCCGATTTTAAGATTCTTGCCTAAATTCGAAATTGGGCATGCCCAATTTCGAAATTGGGCACGGAACTTTGCCCAATTTCGAAATTGGCCATCCATTTTCGAAATTATGATTCAGTAAGTTCCGTGTGTCATGCAGAATTATTTCTGTCGATCTTTTTCGACGATTTATTGATAATTGAATCATACAACGCCCGAAATGTTAATATTATTTACGGTTTACTACGAAACTGTCATGCAGAAATATTTCTGTCGATTTATTCTCGTTTTTTTCCTCACCGATTTATTAGTAATGAATCGAACAACGACATAATGATTATTTTACGGTTTACTTTGATTTTTGATACTTCCTACGTACTCGTTGCTGTCGCGGATCCAGGATGTCTGTGATGGGGTTCGAATTTACAAATAGAGAGGTTCGTTTTCCCAAGTATTACACAATTTTGACCGAATTTCTGCATTGAAATGAAATAATCAGTCTGCGGAGACAGCGGCAGATCCAGAGGGGGGTGCGGGAGTCAAACGAACCTCCTCTGAATCCTAATTATTTCAATTTCATGTAAAAATCCAGTCACAATTTTGTAATAATAAGAGAACGAACCACCTATTTGTAATTTCGAACCCCCTTACAAAGTCTGGATTCGCCGCTGAGAGGGTTTTCCTTTGAACCTCGAAAACTCCCCTACCCATTGGATACGCCGCTGCATTGTAAACGTGTACACCAGAATGTAAAAACTTCATCTGCGGGTCCCAGTCGATATCAAAATCCAGTCTATTTTAAAACGAAAGTACAGTGCCATTCAAGGATAAACGAAACCTGTCACATGGTGTATAGATATTTATCCACATGCGAGAAAGAAATACGGCAACATTTTATCTGAATTTTCCGATAGAATTAGGTCACAGGATAAAATTAATGATGTCATTATGACGTTGCGAGGTCGTACTGTAAGCGGAATCATGCATACTTATTAAAATGATTATGATAGTATAAGATCCATTTCTCGCTCTGATTTTATTATCATTATTGTTCCAATGCATTTAAGCAGGGCATTAAATCAACAATTTACCAATCATTTATCTCTCATAAATCATATTTAATTTCAAATATGATATACACTTTTGGGGTATTTTTTATCAATTTAAAAAGTGGGCCTTTTTTAACTGGGCCTTTTTGGTCATTTACACTAGAACTAGGCATTTCTGGTTTCAGGGGATCAATTAGTTTGTCTAGGTTGGTCGCTTGTTCTGGCCGGCATGGTGGGAAGAATCGGCTTGTTCGGCTGGGTGGGTTGCTACTTCTGGCCAGCACAGTGGGAAGGATCGGTATGTTCGGCTGGGTCAGTCGCTAGTTCTGGCCAGCACGGTGGGAAGGATCGGCTTGTTCGACTGGGTCGATTGCTAGTTCTGGCCAGCATGGTGGGAAGAATCGGCTTGTTCACCTGGGTCTGTTGCTAGTTCTGGCCAGCAAGGTGGGAAGTATCGGCTTGTTTGGCTAGGTCAGTCGCTAGTTCTGGCCAGCACGGTGGGAAGGATCTGCTTGTTCGGATGGGTCGGTCGCTTGTTCTGGCCAGCACGGTGGGAAGGATCTGCTTGTTCAGATGGGTCAGTCGATAGTTCTGGCCAGCACGGTGGGAAGTATCGGCTTGTTGGGCTAGGTCAGTCGCTAGTTCTGGCCAGCACGGTGGGAAGTATCGGCTTGTTCGGCTAGGTCAGTCGCTAGTTCTGGCCAGCACGGTGGGAAGGATCAGCTTGTTTGGATGGGTTGGTCGCTTGTTCTGGCCAGAACGGTGGGAAGTATCGGTTGTTGGGCTGAGTTGGTCACTAGTTCTGGCCAGCAGGGTCGGAAGGATAGGTTTGCTCGGCTGGTTTGGTACCTTGTTCTGGCCGGCATGGTGGGAAGGATCGGCTTGTTCGGATGGGTCGGTCGCTTGTTCTGGCCAGCATGGTGGGAAGTATCGGCTTGTTCGACTAGGTCAGTCGCTAGTTCTAGCCAGCACAGTGGGAAGGATCAGCTTGTTTGGATGGGTCGGTCGCTTGTATTGGCCAGCACGGTGGGAAGTATTGGCTTGTTCAGCTAGGTCAGTCGCTAGTTCTGGCCAGCACGGTTGGAAGGATCTGCTTGTTCGGATGGGTCAGTCGCTAGTTCTGGCCAGCACGGTGGGAAGTATCGGCTTGTTTGGCTAGGTCAGTCGCTAGTTCTGGCCAGCACGGTGGGAAGGATCTGCTTGTTCGGATGTGTCGGTTGCTTGTTCTGGCCAGCACGGTGGGAAGTATCGGCTTGTTCGGCTAGGTCAGTCGCTAGTTCTGGCCAGCACGGTTGGAAGGATCTGCTTGTTCGGATGGGTCAGTCGCTAGTTCTGGCCAGCACGGTGGGAAATATCGGCTTGTTCGGCTAGGTCAGTCGCTAGTTCTGGCCAGCACGGTGGGAAGGATCTGCTTGTTCGGATGTGTCGGTTGCTTGTTCTGGCCAGCACGGTGGGAAGTATGGGCTTGTTCGGCTAGGTCAGTCGCTAGTTCTGGCCAGCACGGTGGGAAAGATCTGCTTGTTCGGCTGGGTTGGTCACTAGTTCTGGCTAGCATAGTAGGGAGGATCGGCTTGTTCGGCTGTTTTGACAGTTTGGCCTCTACAGCTTATGCAGGGAAAAATGCAGGGAAAAATGCTGAATATGGTATTTTTCACAGAAAGGGATTCTCCTGTTTAAATGGTTTTACAATCAGCTCACTATTTTGAGTTAATTATCTTCAAAGTCTAAACGAAATTAGAACATATCAAATTAATTAACATAATTATGCAGATCTATGGTAGATCGCATATATTTAGCAGATGAAAAGCTTCATAATAAATCTTGTTTGCTTTAAAAGAACTATTTCTAAAATGTCGATATTTAACTTTAAGTAAGTGAAACCATTTTAATTTCGGTGGTTAGAAAGCCCAAAGCAATGGATCTAATTCAGGCTCCGAAAAAATATGGAACTGCAACTTTTTGAATAAATAAATGAAATCGGGTGTAGATATGATTTTTATGGCAATATTATCTATAAATTTGATGTCCTGCTGAACGTGTAAACGAATTGATAAAAGCAGAGACATATAATGTAATGTTTATCTATGTCTCTGATAAAAGATAAGGTGTGAATTGCTTAGGGTACGAATCAACTTCCGCGCAAACGGAAGAAGAATGTTCCGTATGTTCTGTTCGGTACGGAACTTTAGCTGTTCCGTACCAAACTTTTATTGGACTAAAAACGGCTTAAAATGATTTTGTAAGTGCTAATTGTGATACCTCCCTAAAAACGGATATTTTGAAGATGAGTTCTGCACAGAAAATGGCCCGATATACCATAAACTAATTATAAATAAGCTATTTCGCCGAGTTTCGAAATTAGGCAAATGAGTTCTGCAGGGATTTGCCGAATTTCGAAGATAGGCAAAAACGAAAATCGGCACAATATATATAACACAATTCTCTCTGCAGCTGGTAGAAATCAATCAATATGCCACAGTTTTGCATTAGTGTCCATTTTTCTATGACGCAGCGTAATATGAAAGAAAGGTGGCAATATAAAACACTCAGCCAGATGGCAAGGAACATTCTACCTAAATTTCATCAAAATTCGTCAATAAAATCAGAAGGAGTTATCCCAGAGTTATGTCAGATAACTAGTTTACATCAAGTCACCTTTTGCCTTGACGCATAATATGGAAAAGCACTAACAATTTACGCATGATCCTAAGTGACACTTTCTGTAAAAATTCTTTCCAAATCCTTTCATAAATGTAGAGGTTGTTCGAACGTGAATACTTGCATTGATTAATTGATTAACTCCTTTTTTTTCAATGGCGCTGTGTGATACGCAAAAACATTAGCAACGGAAGTAAGAACAGATAGACGGATATGTGGAGATGGTTACATTAATAAACGACCACCTTCGGTGGCGTAAAATCATTCATAGTCTATTAGTCGTTTGCATAGTTATTTTTGTCTCTCAGTATATATGTTGTACACCGTTTTGAAACCCGAGCAGTTTTAAAACTGCGTATACGGAGATTTACGCAGTTTCGAGACTGAGTGCCCAGTCTTAAAACTGCATATGCATGAGTTCTGTATGTCATGCAGAACTCTTCAGACAGTTAATTTTCACTGAATTATTGTTTTTTTTAATCAAACAACGACCTGAAATGTCCGTTTACGTGTTAATTTCGATTTCTTATCGATTTTAACTCTAATTTGCCAAACTGCGTCAATCAGAAATAATAACTGCACTTTTGAAATCGATTATCAAAACGGTAATTGTTCTGGTCTATTTTAAGCCATTTTTTCACGTACTTTCGACATGTCTTTATGCTGGTCCTGGTTTAATAAAACATAATGATGGTATTGTTCATCCAAATTAACAAGGGACAGCTTAATTTTCGTGCGCTAAGTCCTGCCGCGGATCCAGGATTTCTGTGAGGGGGGTTCGAATCTACAAATAGGGGGGTTCGTTTTCCTAGAATAACACAAAATTTACTGAATTTCTGCATGAATATAAAATAAATTGGCTACAGAGGGGGGTTCGTTTGACCCCCCCACCCCCCGAACCCCCTCTGGATCCGCCACTGAAGTCCGTTAGTTGAGCGTCTTAACAAAACCGAAGTAGGGTCATTACATATATGCAGATGTGCCGGGTTAATCTTGCTGGAAACAAGTCAGGAAAATATTTCATCGGAGTTGTGACAATATTTGATATTGACCTTAGTTAACAATCGAATACGCCTATTGATTAATATACATTTCTATGCTATAAAGGTTGCTCCCCTTGATGCGATATAAAAAGAACTTTAAAACGCTAACAAGACGTGCTACCAATCTTAGACTTATTTAGCCTTTTACGCATACCCACAACCTTAAACATGGTGCTAGAAGTGAACCCTCATCATTTCTGATGTGAGATACCACAAAGGTATGGACTACTAACCCTCAAGGCTGAAAGAGTAAATAAGACGGAAAGCAATTAGCATGGCCGAGGCTCCGGGATGGCTCCGGCGGTACAGTACCCCACCCACGTTTGGCAATGGCATTCCTATCGCTGATCCCTTTCCCAAACAAACTAAGCCTGGATGGAAATATCTGCGATAACTGGAAAAAAAATTTTAACGCACCTGTATGAATTACGAAATTGCATCGGGCCTGGAAGGCAAGGATCAGAAGCTAAGAACCGCCACCCTACTCACATGCATTGGATTAGACGCAGTGGACGTTTTTGACGGATTTCACTTCGACAATGAGTGTGACAAGGAGGATATCGACATCGTGATCGAAAAATTCCAAACCTACTGCACAGAAAAAACAAATGTCACATACGAGAGATACCTATTCAACTCGGCCGCATAATCAGGCTGATCATGAAAGCTTTGACTCGTTTCTCACAACATCACTGAAACTGGCATAAACATGTGAGTATGGCGCACTCACCGACAGTCTTGTAAAGGACAGAATCGTAATTGGAGTCAGTTGCGAGAAAGGTTTTGACAAATGCAAAAAGTAGAACCATTTCGCATCAGAATGCCGACAGACAAGTATGCGCAAATAGAAAAGATGTCCTAGAGACAATGTGAGACAATTAGATGTAAATTCCTCGGAATCGGAAAACAGCGGATTTGAGATAATGACACTAAGTAACCAGAAAAATGATAATGAGACAAAAGCAAAAGTCTTCGCGACAATGTAAATGCGCAGAAAACACTCAAATTTCAACTGGACAGTGGTGCAACTACCAATTTGATCCCAAGAAAATTTAAACCAACAAATATGATCAATAACAGTACTACAAACACGCTTAAAATGTATGACAAATCAGAAATGATAACTTTTGGGACATGTCAGTTAACACTTTAAGACTATGAACACAACCTTAAACAGGAGTCTATCTATTCAGGGATTGTGGGTTTCAAACCAAACTCAACCAATATTCTCCCTGACATTTGAGAAAAGTTATTTGTATCAGACCGACACATGTCCAATCGCACCAAATCATCAATTAAGGATGAGTAGTTGTCAGTGGAAGATCCAGAAGGGGTTCAAATGAAGCCCCCTCTGTAGCCTGATTATTCCGTTTCCATGCAGAAATCCAGTCAATATTATGAAATACTAGGATAACTAACCACCTGTTTTGTAAATTCAAACCCACAGAAATCCTGGATCCGCAGCAGCTCATGACCAAAATTCTATGTTGCAATTGTATTTGTTTTAAGAGAAATAGGAATACATAGTAAGGTAAACCTCTCAAAGCAATATGACTGGAAAATGACTGAACACGGCACTAAGTCTCATCTATCCAATTATCCATTCCCACACATTTATTCTTTTTGACTCCCCAAAAAAAAACTAAGCTTAGGAAAACATTGAGGAAAATGAAGTAATTGCTTGTTACAAGCAATTTCATCATTTCCCACAATGTTTTCTATCCAAATAGACCATTAATTCTTAAATTTCATTTATTTGAAATTGTCGTCTGCAACATCTTGAATTTCGATCAGTCTAAAATTTTGTCATCTGGTAATGGGTTAAGGTATATGACCCGTCATTAAAAACACCACTTTCTAGCCATACGAAAAGCATCAAACTACACACACTTGTAAATACACTTCACATAAGTTGATTCACCTTGCTGGATTTCAAGATTATGCTTCAGGAGGAGAATAATTTACAAATATTATTTTACTCGATATTCATATGCAAGGGAGGTAAATTTGAACATTTTTATCAAATATTTCCATAATTATACACTAACTCCTAAATGTTAGGACGCATGCTTAGTGTCTGTTTTGAATTTTAGATCAGAATGAGGTCACAGGTAAATTATGTTCAAACGTGCGAAACTGGCAAATAGCTAAGCAGATAAGTGTAAAAATACTGCAATTGACAGGCACGTAGGAAGCAATTTCATATTGGGGGGGGGGGGGGGGGGGCTAAAGCCTCAGTGTCTGAATATTGGGGGGGGGGGGGGGGGGGCTAAATTGAATTTTTCCAAACTTTTCAGTGTGAAATCAGGAAAATTCGGCATTTTTGGCCAACTTTGGGGGGCTTAGCCCCCCCTAGCCCCCCCTGTTCCTACGGGCCTGATTGATGATGCAAGCATCAAACTTGGCACATACATTTATAAGACCATGTAGTTTAATAAAAACCCATTAGCCACTCAAAAAGCCTATATGGCCGCCATTTTTCAAGATGGCCGCCATTGACATATGAAAGATACCGCTTTTACCATAAATGCTAATATAATTGGCCGATTTTTGTACTTTTATCAACAAAATCAATGTTTCCAAACATGAGAAAACATAATTTTAGCCTGTTTGGGCATAGAAATTACAAAATGGCCACCATTTTCCAAGATGGCAGTCGATGACGGTTGGAAAATGCCGTTTTTGTTATAAAACCTGATATTTTTTGCCGCTTTTTTATAACATAATGTATGTTTATCAACACAAAATAACATATTATGAAACTATTCTGTGCATAAAATTACTATTTCCTATATTTTGAACAATACTCTTTTGGTAAAAATACAGCATAAATCAACCTGGAAGCACATTGTTTCTGTCCAGACAATTGTAATGAAATACCGGTATATGCAGACTTTCTTCTTCAAAACGCAATCTTTTAAACTAAGACCATTTCAATTTCTAGTAATTACTATGGTGAAACATTTCTCCATCGGAAGTGTTATACTTAATACCAGTTCTATGTTTCCCTTCATTTTGACCAGAAATAATGTGGTGTAAGACGTATGCTCGTAAGCCTTGATGCATAAATTACCTAACCTCGGTCCCTTTAAATCGTAGCGTGCATTGCTCACCACTATGATTTCTTGGAGCGCCAGCTTTTACATCTGCACAATCCAGGGAAGCGTAGGCTAAACCTACTGCATTAATCTTTGCACGGCTTCTTGTACCCACAACAATTGGCGGAAGTTAATCCTAATCCAGACAATATGCTATGTGATTGTTCAATGCTTCCATTTCTATTTAGGAAGGCTCAGTGCTTCCATTTTGGGGATAATTATATGACCGCATGTATTCTGCTTGGTAAAAAGTAGACCTTTTCAAAGCTGCGCTCGTTGGGGATTATGTGCACTATATAGCTTTGTTAGCAGACATGATAAAAATAAAAGACCTAGGTCCCTTGTCCTATAACCGTAAAGTTCAAACAACATCACAGCCAGTGAAAACATGAACGACTCTCTTTCTTCCCTAAAAAACAGTGCATTATATGTAGGGGCGTTTAGCACTATAAGGTTATACCTTAAACGAAAGCTTCTCAATACCAATATCATTTAGTCTTTGAAATACACTAGTTATAATTAGGACGTCTGTGCTGCTGGCTTTGATTAACAAACATGTATTTGCTCATGATTACAAGGCGCAATTCCCTCAAGGCTGGCTACATGCAACCCTTTCTTTCCCTTTTACAATGACAATATTTTGCTGACACATCAGCCTGAAAGGTGTTGAAATCAGTCTTGTTGTCATTATCTCAACAAAATGTATGCCATACTTACGGTGGAATGCTTTTGTCAGTCACTCTGTATTTCATGTCTTGACCATGTTTGCACCTTTTTTCGGCATTCAGGCTGGTGTATCTGTGTCCTTCGATAAACCAAACCAAATCAGTTAGCCTGTAAATGCCCATGAAGGTTTAGCGCATTCGGCTGCATGTTCTTTAAGCATTTTGAGGTATGAAGCGACTATGTGTTTATCATAGCTGATCCATCAACTATGATAGCATAGACGTTTGGTTTTGTATCTGCAGCTGCAATACCAAGTACAACCGGAAAAAGATTGATTTTCATTATGAGAGAATTCTTTGGGGTAGATCCCTCATGATTTGCAAGCTATAAACAAGTTCGAGAAAGACTGACAATTTTATTTTAAAATACTAAAAAGCTTTTGATCACAGGGGGCTAATTCTGGTTTACATTATTCAAAAGAAGCCAAGTAGTGACTATTATCTTCAGGTAAAGAGTAAGCAAATCAGAATGTTCGTCTTAAAAAAGATTCCCCTTATCATTCATGACAACGTCAGTGTGAACCTTTCCAAAATTGCTGAAGAGATGTTGTTTACCCCAAAATGTTTGTTCGTGGTATCTAAAATTTCCATTTAGGGCTGGTTATAGTGAAACCAATTCGCTCAGATTGAAAGAACTGAAAGACAGCTTAGTACTTTGAGTGTTCTAAAGATAAAATGCCTCTAAGATGAACAGATATCCCAGTTTGATTATCTTACAATACAAACTGTAAGAGAAGTGGCGCACCCAAGCAATCGCTATCGGACAAAAGAACACACAGATGGTGGAGTAGACAGAATTTTCAGAATTTCCATAAGAAAATACGCTCTTTTAGATAAAAATAAAAGTAAAGTATGAAAAAAAGTGAAATGTCACTTTAAGGTTTACGGACCTTCAATAAAATCACCACTTTCTAGCCATACGAAATGCATCAAATTACACATACTTGTAAATACACTTCACATGGGTTGAATCACCGCGGCAGATTTCAAGATTATGCTTCTACAACAAAAACAATTTAGAAATATTATTTTACACGATATTCATATGCAAGTGAGGTAATTTTGAACATTTTTGTCAAACATTTCCATAAGTATGCATTAATTCAAAATTCTGAATCGCACAAATTGCTTATGTTTGTATTTGGAATAGCAATGTATGTTCACCGTTTAGGAATTTCTGGGGGTTTTTTTTTTTTTTAATTAAATTTCGCTCTTTGGTGCTAATGAGGGGTTGGATACCTTAAGAGCTAAACGCATATCAGCCTCTACAATAGCTCTTATTTCTTAGATATACAAAACAAGTGTTCACAGACCCTTACACAGAGTAGAGGATACAATCACAAATTATGAAATGCTTATGACTGAGGCATCGTGGCAAATACTGTTAAAAAGAAGACTGAAAACGTTAGAAATGTTCAGAAATAACCCGTTTTTAGCTTTGGAAAGTACATTTTTCTATCCCATAATAGTCAAAATATTCAAAAAAGTCACCGTTTCAATAAAATAATGTCTCTGATGCAGTTTTCAGCAAATTTAGCACAATTAGAATTAAGAATACAACATGTGTAGCAATTATAAATATCACAATGTCTATCTAAATATGAAATTGCACCCATTTGACCTTTGACCTTGCTGTGACCTTAATTCGAAGTTTCAGACTGGGCATCCACCCTGGGAGGTTGTGTCATACCCCAAAGAATATTTCTAGCATGGATGCCGAGCATTAACAAAGAATGCCATCAAAACCATTTTCTAGAGCCCGTAGGATTTATAGTCCGTAGACTATCATGTCCTTTTACACAAACAGCCTTGATATCTCACACATGGATACATGTACCTCCTATCAACATCATTCACATTTGACCATGACCTTGTAAACTTGACCTTGGTGTTTGACCTACTTTTATAAAACATTAACCTTGCCTATATTTCATGTCATTTTACAATTACAGCCTTGATATTTCACACATGGTCGCTTCGAACCAAGACATTTCACTTTTGACCATGACCTTTGACCTTAACCTTGGAGTGTGACCTACTTTTAAAAAACTAAAACCAGGCCTGTATCTCATGTCCTGTTACCAGTCTCGATACTTTACACATGGACACCTTCTACCAAGACCTTTCACATTTGACCATGACCTTGGCCTGTGCGACCTTGACCATGGAATTTGACCTACTTATAAAAAGCTTTGACCTGGCCTTTATCTTATGTCCTTTTACACCTACAGCCTTGATATTTCACACATAGACACCTCCAGCCAAGACCTTTCACATTTGACCATGACCATGAATATTGCACACTTGACCTTGGAGTTTGACCTACTTTTCAAAAACTTAAACCAGGCATATATCTCATGTCCTATTACACCTAGAGCCTTGATATTTCACACATGGACACAAAGACCTTTCACATTTGACCATGACCTTGGACCTTGACCTTCGAGTTTGTCCTATTTTGATAAACTTAAACCTGGCCGATATATCTTATCCTTTTTACACATACAGCCTTGATATTTGACACATGTACACCTACGACCAAGCCCTTTCACATTTGATCATGATCTTGGACCTTGTGACCTTGACCTTGGCATTTGGCCTACTTTTAAAAACTTTAACCTGGCCTATATTTCATGTCGTTTTACATGTACAGCCTTGATACATGGACACCTCCTACCAAGACCTTTCATATTTGACCATGACATTGGACCTTGTGACCTTTACCTTGGACTTTGACCTACATCAAATGTAGGCCCTTGAGGTGGCATATATGTTTTACAAACATCTCTTGTTCCTTCATGTTTTCAAAAGCTTACCTTATAGAGCACACTTGTTTCTTAAAATGAGAGAATCTTAAGGGGTTTTGCTTGCAAAGTTTTAGATATCCTGCCTTAGACTTCTAAGTAAATTATTTTAAAATGTACTTTAGTTTTGGCAAATCATAAGTGATATGAATTTTGGAATTTGTTTTGTGTAAATAAAGAAAATAGCAGTGGTTGAAGAATTTTGAGTTTGCTTTTTTGATTTATGGTATTTTTTTTCTATTTTCAACTCATTTTAACCCTTTCCCAAACAACTAAATTTTGAACTGGCCCAATTTGAAAGCAGCTGTATCATAATGAGGATAGCATTTGTGTAGAGAGCTTAGAAAATATTGAGACAAATGGAGAAATTATATTATTCCTTCTTTTGCATCAATAATTTCAGTTTTTTTCTATCAGGGACATAAAAATGAGTTAAAAATAAATAAATAAATAAACATTATTGACGGCTTAGCATGTAACAGTTGTAACTGCATATTATGTTTTTAGGCAGTTGCAACTGTTTCATTCTGAGCCATCACTTTCACATTGTAAGTCAGATTCACATTGTTGTCAGCAACCATTTTCAATTTGGACCAGTCTAGCAGACAAGGATTAATCCATTAATTATGCCCCCTTTCGGAGAAAATAGGGGTATATTGTTTTGCAAGTGTCGGTCGGTATGTCGGTCGGTCGGTACAGGTCGGTCCGTAGACCAAAACCTTGTCCGGAGCATAACTCGAAAAGTGTTAAAGGTAGAATCATGAAACTTCGCAGGTGGATAGATCTCATTATGGAGAGGTCAAGTGCACAAGAACTGTAACTCTGCCGATCAAATTTTTGGAGTTATTGTCCTTTGTTGATTTTTAAACTTGATTCTTGTACGGAGCATATCTCATAACATAACCAAAATGAGTTGAATATGCTTGTTCAATATTCTGACTGGGTGAGTAACAAGCTCTGACAGAGTCAAATAAGCTTGTAACATAACCAGACTGAGTCGAGTTTGCTAGTTCAATATTCTGAATGGGCGAGTTACATACTCTGACGAAATCGAATCAGCTTGTAATATAACCGGACTGAGTCGATAGTTCAATATTCTGACTTAGTGAGTTACATACTCTGACAGAGTGGAATTAGCTTGTGATATAACCGGACTGAGTCAAATACGCTGCTTCAATATTCTGAATAGGTGAGTTACATACTCTAACGGAGTCCAATAAGCTTGTATGTAACATAACTGGACTGAGTCGATTATGCTAGTTCATTATTCTGACTGGTTGAGTAAATTAACTCTGACGGAGTCAAATATGCTTGTAACAGAACCAGACTGAGTCGAATATGCTAGTTTAATATTCTGACTGGGTGAGTTACGTACTCTAATGGAGTCCAATAAGCTTGTAACATAACCAAAATGAGTCAAATACGCTTGTTCAATATTCTGACTGGGTGAGTTACGAGCTTTGACAGAGTCAAATAAGCTTGTAACATAACCGGACTGAGTCGAGTTCGCTAGTTCAGTATTCTGAATCGGTGAGTTACGTACTCTGACAGAGTTGAATAAGCTTGTGATATATCCGAACTGAGTCAAATTTGCTAGTTCAATATTCTGACTGGGCGAGTTACATACTTTGACGGAGTCTATTATGCTTGTAACATAACCAGACTGAGTCAAATTCGCTAGTTCAATATTCTTACTGTGTTAGTTAGTTACTCTGAATAATAATAATACTCGGAGTCGAATAAGGTTGTGATATAACCGGACTGAGTCTAATACGCTAGTTCAATATTCTGACTTGGTTACTTACGTAATTTGGCGGAGTCAAATAAGCTTGTAACATAACCAGACTAAGATGAGTTTGCTAGTTCAATATTCAGACTAGGTGAGTAACGTACTATGACAGAGTCAAATATGCTTGTAACATAACCAGACTAAGTCGAATTCGCTAGTTCAATATTCTGACTGTGTGAGTTACATACTCTGACAGGGCCGAGGCTTTAGGGCAGTTGGTAGCGCATCTGCCTCTCATTCGAGAGGTCCTGGGTTCAATACCCAGCCGCGGCAAATACCCTTTCTGACAAAATTGTCACCCTTCTTTGACACAAGTCTCACAGAATTAACGGAGTATTCTGAATGCCAACGTTGACTAACATTTTGTCTTACTAACGCAGGGCTGGTTTGAGAAAGAACAGGAAAATACATATATTTCAGCTTAGTTTAACCCTTTCCCAAACAACAAAATTCAAAGGTGTTCCAACACAAAAGCTGTTGTGGACAACAGAATTGATGTTAAAAAACAAGGAATTTGTGTACTATATAACACAGAAAAATATTGAGACAAAAGGAAAAAATGCTGATTATCAGCATTTTCTTCTTTTGTTTCAATGTTTTCCCAAACCTATTTTCTTACAGGCGTCAAAGCCAGGTCTTGTTTGGGAAAGGGTTAAACATTTTCCTATAGATAGGTAGTTAGGATGCTTCAGAAATTTACAATCTGTCAAAAATGATACGAAATGGAATAGAACGAATTACTGCATCCTTTTCGAAAATAATTAATCAGAATTGAAAAACAATATCACATATGACAATATTGTCTATAAATTGGACGATATGCATTGTTTTGTACATGTAGACGAACTGGTAAAATTAAGGTACGAAATTTCTAGGGTACGATTCATTTTCGGTAAACCGGAAGCTGTTTTTCGGTTCGGTGCAGAACTTCGGCTGTTCGGTACCGAACATGTTTTCAAATAAAAACAGCCTAATATGATTTGTTTTTTGTTCTGTTAAGTTTCCTTCTCAAAAGGAATATGTTTAAGATGAGTTCTGCATCGAGAGAACGCCGTTATACATCAAAATAACAATATAATCGCTACATTACGCAGTTTCGAAACTGCTCAAAATGAGTTCCGTAACATCTGCGCAGTCTTAAGACTGCATAGTTTCAAGATTGCTTACGACATATACACGTATACAGTATACTAAAAAGTGGCGATTATTACCAAACTGGTTACAATGTCTAACCAGTTTGATAACAAACAGTTGGGTAATAACAATTTATATTTCTTGCACGAATAAATCATTGTAACGTAATTTTATCACTCTGTGTACAACTGTCCCTCTGCAAAGAAAGCAATTTACATCTTGCAAAGAAAATAACAAGTGTAGAAAACCTATATGATGCAGTTTGTGATAATATTTTATAAATTGGGGGTTTATTACTAAACGGATAACAATGTTAAACCTGTTTGGTAATATCTTTCTATATTGTTTTCAATAATCGATACTTTAAAAGATAACTCCTTATAAAGTAATTTTATCACTCATTAGATTCATTTAATCACTTTTTTGAATTCATTAAAAAAAAAAAATATCACGGTACAAGGGACAAACGAGCAAAATGGGAAAATCTGTTTCCAAGTATTTTTGATGCTTGAGTGTGATGCCTTTTTGAGTGTGGGATGTTACAGTCCGCCAGATTCCCTGGTTGACTCGGAAGTGAGGTATGAAGTTTTTTCTCGACTGATTCTGATTCTAATTCCTTAGATGTTAGCATTAAAGAATCTGACTGATGGCATCCTTCCATCATTGAGCATTTTGAGAAAATCAAGATGGCGCCAAACATGGCCACCAGCTATCTATGTAAGTTCAAAAGGAGATTCTTTATTGTATCATGACCAGTTAAATTGGCAAATATTTGTTGTAATTGCAAGAAAGATGGTAGAAGTTCAAATGTGCTAGATTTGGAAAATATCACAAAAACATCAAAGATGGCCGCCAAATGTCCATAAAAATTAGACGTGAAAATATATTTTTCTGTGTATTTAGACCAGTTGAATTGGCAAATATTTGCTGGAATTACCTAATTACTAAATAGTGATGTCAGTGTCCTAGTTATGAAACAAAACTGTTCCAAACTGTTCCAATATGGCCACCAGAATGGCTGTCAGAACGAAAATTAATATTTGTCAGAAAACATGGTCAGTTTAATATTTTGCTAAAAATTAATACCAGTTCCCTTAGAAAATATTCAAACAGGTTGTTTGAAAAAATACATATGATAAAACTCTATTCCATAACATTGAGGACATAACATATTGTTTGATAGAAATGAATAATTTTACAAGGGTTTTTTGTCCGCAGAAAGTGATATTTTTGAACTTCTTTTTGAAAAGATGTGACATTGGAGCAAAGTTACCAGTCTTAAATTGATATTCGAGTTTTGTCTCATAATATACTCGAATCACATATTAATGATACCGGCATTTGTATTCAAAAGTTGGTTCACAGTAAATATCGTTTATAAATATTACTATGGAAGCTTAGATTTGTTAAAATAATGCTATCAGTTAGAACGACCTTTGACCAAGAAGTAAATATAATGACAATGTATGTCAAAAATATATTTGACCCGTCAAGCTAAAAGGGACCTTATCCGAACTCCAAAAATCCAAATTTTCGACAAACTTGTCAGACCTGATGCCATATGTAAAAAAATGAACATGTAGTAAGACAGGGAAAACATTCCGGATTTAAAAATCTATATAGAAGTGAAAAGTGTCGGCCCTAATCTGGCTGTGCAGACTGCGCTGACTGACTAGGTCCCTTTTAGCGTTACGGGTCACATATACTTGACGATTTATGTATTTTATTGCCATTGATACAACAATACTTTCAAAGTTGTATTCTTTTGCTTTTATTTGTTATGCTTCCATGAATTATTGATCAAAGGCTCAAAGCATAATATGTACATAATGTAGACCAGAAAATGTTAAAAACATATTTTCATGACATTGTATATCAAAACTTTATGCTGTGGATTTGTGCTTATTTGGGTTTTATTGTTATACGGTAATGATTTCAAACATTTTAACGGTAATGATTCCATTTACTTCATAATTTGTAATGTTAAGTCTTTCAATACATGTATTATGTTTAGGGAAGGACCAACTTGAATTTGAACAAAGCACGCACGGTCAGGCAAGGAAGTGAAAGTATCTAAAGAATTTACCGTATCAATATTCCCTTAAAAGAACTATGACTTAACACATTTTAATTTTCTACACTATTCACTTTGATTTTCTTTCGTCACAGTTTCTCAACGTGAGTCAATTTGCCACAAAAATAGCAGTTCTGACCCTTGGCTGGACAAATGTCAGTTTTTGTGTGATTGTTGCCACAGTTTCCGCATGTCGATTGTTTTTTTTTTTTTTTTGTTTCTTCTTCTGTCCACGTCTACCATGGCGATTGTTGAAATAAGCTCCCTCCGTCCGTCCGTCGGATCGACTTTGTACCCGGTGGATCTCCTGCTCCATCATCGCGGCCATGGGAATACTCGAACAATTGGGCGATTTTGGATCGTGTTATCCAGTGTGACATCGCCACCTTCAGTAATTAATCGTTCCTGTATCCTTGGCGAGGTCCAATTATGATATTCTCATATTCTCCGGATCATATTGTCAAAATCTGGAAAATCACAGTCCTTTGCGGTTAAACGTAAATTTGTAATGAACCAGCACTTCAATAATAATCCAGCGATGAACCTCTAGTTTACCATAATTAGTCATTATATTCAGTAGTATTCTCAAAGAAATCCTAGTTTTGTCGTCATGTAGAAATAACTTGTTGGAAAATTGAGAGAAGAGAAGAAATAATTGAGTATCAGCAATTTTTCCTTTTCCCTCTATAATTTTCATATCATAATATACGTATTCTGAGAAAAACTATTCTCTACCTTTAATATAATCACCACTTCAACTCCTTTCATTCTGGAGTAAGCGATGTCGAGAAATGACTAACTTTTTGCGAATGCTATCCAGGTTTAGGAATAGACGGGTAAATATATGAAAATAAGGCTCTTACCTCGAAAAATTGCAACAAAATGTTTTTCAACTGTGTTGGTTAGTATAAGGGTACTTAATAACATACTAAAAATCTACCAAAATCTGGGTCACGGAAAATGGTTATTTTCAAGATGGCGTCCAAGATGGCCGCCTAAACAGTAAAATCGCCATAGCACCATTACTATTTGTGCTAGGTTGGTAAATTTGTTGTCTATCCATAGGTTTAAGGGGTCAAGGAATTGGTTTAAAGTATCAAAACTGCTACAAACGCAACGACAAATGAGAAAATGTATAAGTAGGACCCAAGCTGATCACGAAAAATAGTGCCATGGCAGGATTTTAATTATATTTGCCAATACATATGTGACCCATCGCGCTAAAAGGGACCTTATCGGGTGTGTGAAAAATATCGACCCTAGTCAGTCTGCACAGTCCGCACAGCCAGACTAGGGCCGACACTTTTCACTAGTATGTAATTTTCTAATTCCAGAATGTTTTCCCTATCTTACTATATTATTTTCATTTATCGCATACGGGATCTAGTTGACTTGTGCCGGGTCTGTCAAGTCTGTCAAAATTTAGATTTTTGGAGTTCGGATAAGGTCCCTTTTAGCGTGACGGGTCACATATATTAAAAATCTTTTTTATAGTCACTAAATACATTTAAATTAATAAAAAGCAGTAACATAGATGTCTGAAAGGCTCTTGAAGAAGACATGGATGTCATCATTAATTTAGTATTTTATTAGGTTATACTATTAGTGTGTGTCAGCTGAAAATGAAGTGCATTCAGAGATCATAAAAATGTTCAAAAACTCCAACATTTCGGACTTAGTTTTTCTTTTGCTCTTGACAGCTCTTGATGCAGTCGATCAATATTACAAAACTATCCGCATGTTTGCGATTTGCCTCATTATATATAATGGAGCGGGAAGTGACCAAAATAGTGCACTTCCGGATACAAGCATGCCGCTTGGCACACATATTCATTAACATGGATGGATTTGAAAATTGCTCGTTAGCCACTCAAAATTTGCTATATTTTTAAGATGGCGGCTATAAAATCCAAGATCGTTGCCAAAAATAAGCCTAAAATAAGGAAATGAGGATTTGCATGCACATAAAAAGATAAACTGGACCAAAAAGTTGTATTTCTTGGTTGTATTCATTAAATAATAACATTTTCAAGTTTAATTGAGCATTTTTATTATCAATATGGCTTTAAATAAGATCACGTTAGGGCAAAATAGACCATTTTGGGAAAAAACTGCTTTACAAAAATGAGACACACTATCATTATTAATAAAACAAAAATAAATCAAATTGATCAGTTCTCGTTTAATTGAATAGCGAACTGAAATGAATATAAAGTGAAGTTTTCAAAGAAAAATAGTTATATTGGTAAACACCAGGCTTAGGCTTGGGACTGGCTAAAAACAATTTTACATACATGTACAAAGTAAAACGACTTTAAATTATGACTATACTCATCTTCAATCTACTTGACATGTACAACTACAAAGTGCTGAACAGATGAGACCCGTCTTAAAGCATTTGCAGTTTCCAGAACAGGTACGTTTCTTACAACCACATTTAGTCAATTCTTGATAACACGCTGCAATTGCTGGTAATGATGTCCAGTGAAATTGCCAACTGTGAAGCGCATATTTCCTCCAGCTCCAATCAGCAGGAAAAGGAATAGCCGGTTCAAGAATTAATGTTTGGCCCCATACATGACCTGCTTGATGTGCTGCTCTTTTGATGTGTTCTGTAGGGGCTGACTGGGAAGGTGGTATCATTTCATATGACTTCTGCTTTTGCGCAAACATATCCAATCCAGCTGCATTTACTTGCTTTTCAGTACTCAGTTTTGTTATCATCATGGCGCAAGAAGTTGTTCCAGCTGCTGGGTACTCGCTTGTACTGACTACTTTCTTCCTTATTCCTGTCCCCCTTCTTCTCTCTTGTTGTTGACTTGAGGCTGTCCGATTTGTAAACATCAAAGACAAGATCTGTTCTATGGTATTTGCTAGAGTATGAATGAAGTACTGGCAAGACAACTTTAGTGGCATAGTCGCCAAATGTTCGTGCAGCTCCAGGACACTTTTGATTGATCAATGCAGCACCATCGATGATAATTGTGTCTGCTTCAGGTTCGGCATCAGACAAAGTTATACCTGTCTGAAAATATCTAAAAGGTCAGACTTTGTCCTATATTCAAGCAGCCATTTTGACTTAGTGATGGTAGTGTATTCTGATTCTCGTGCATGAAGAATTCATTCAAGTCACATTGTCGACATTAGCATGAGATGAAAAGGCGGGAAAATAACCTGCAATCATGCTTTATGCTAATAAGTTTTGATTTGCTGGTACCGCCATCGGTTGCAGGTTTTCTACTAAAGAGAGGCACTTTGTTTCTCTTAAGAGGGTCATAGAATGAAGCTGTCCCTTCTGACAACACATTTGCAAAACCTTTATACTGTTCCTTCCCAAGTTAAAATAACTGCTTGTGTGAGTCAGAATTTTTTGTGTCAACAATCTCTTTCGAGTCTAATACTATTAGATATTTTGTTTCTTCCATAAACGGGTTTCCTACCTCATTGAGCACTGTAACCATCTGCTTCACATTTGCCAGAGAGCTGGCCTGACTAGCTTCTGTATCATCATGATGGCGGAAGTCTGCCTTGACGGGATCATATTCATACTCAATCTGTTCAATAGACGACTGATTTCAGGACCCGAAACCACCCATCTTCGTAGGGCAGTGGTATCTTCAGTTAAATCTACTGCTCAACCATCACCCTTTATTACTCTATTGTTCTGCTCGTGTGCGTTATCAATTGCAATGGCTGAGAACCTACGTTCAGTCTTATGAACAGAAAAAAAGACCATTCTTGAGTGACAATGCCACTTGAGGATGAATTTTTTCCATCAAGTCATGTCCCGCAAATGCACTGGTAACCATCTAGCATAGTTTGTATGGTCCAGGGCAAAGAAGAAAGGCACAAGTTCAGATAAGGACTCTCTTTACAATTCAAAGTTTGTTTCTCTAATAGAACGTATAAACACAAGAATGAGAAGCTCAACGGTCATTATTAGACTCCAAAACTGTAAATGTAGATGCTTTTCCTCCTTCTTTGTTCGCCAGGATTCCAAACTATCTGTTTCTGTGTTTGTGCCAGCGTTGTCGATTTGATACTGTGCATATGTACGCTGAAGCAGTTTGAAAAGAGCAGATACTGTTACTGGGTGTTTTTGCCACATTGGAAGCAATTAGAAATGATTCTGCAGTCCCTGATGATGCTATACCTGCTTCTGTCAGGGCATTGTCCACCCACTATCTTTAAGTAAACTACCAATAGCCTTTAATGAAGCCATCTCAATATGTAGTCCCCCAAACATTATAATAAACATGTCCTCCCCTTAGAATTCAGGCCATTGCCACTGTATCTGCTTAGCTATTTCAAACAAAGGTTGATCTGCAGTAACAACAGGTATTTGGTCAGGTTTTAGATAATGTGTTGCCTCTTTAATTTTACTCAAAGCGGGCTTCACTGTAGCGATAGTATTTCAGTACTTGAAATTGATTTTTTTTCTCTACAGGTTGACTGTTTACATGATGATAGAGCAGTTCGACTTCAATAAGCTCTGGACATAACGGACCGAGAGTAGGCAATACAAGGGTTTCTTCACAACAGAATGACTAAATTGGAATCAGAGCAAGCATGGACAACCAATGACTAACAATGCAAGAACTAAGGAATGCTTGGAAGTAAGCTAAGACATCAGGATGAGACTCAAAAGTTCGTCAAAATCTACCTTCAATTTCTCTGAATACACCAAAGGCCGTATAAAGCCATCATTTATTACAGTGCAAGCAGAGTTTTCTTTCATTTAGACATTTCTGTTAACTATTCTACCCAAAGATCAGCCAGAATGGTCTCTGACAAAGGCTATATATGATGGCGTTTAAACGACATTGTGTGTATTAAAAGAAATAGACAGTAGATTTTGACGAACTTTTGCGTCTCAACCTGATGTCCCAGCTTACTTCCAGGTATTCCCAAGTCATTGGTTGTCTATGCTTGCTCTGATTCCAATTTAGTCTTTCTGCTGAGAAGAAACCCTTATATTGGCAGTTATTGGTCAGTTACGGTCAGGTGAGAGCTTATGATGGCAATCTGTTCTATCATCTTGTAAACAGTCAACCTGTAGAGAAAAAAGTCAATTTCAAGTACTGAAATACCATTAGTGATGAAGAAGGGTCACTTAACATAAAAGCCGGCTGTCATGTTGGGTTCTCATAGATAATCATTTTAAAGGTGGCAAACATTAAGAAACATTTGTCAAAGTCCTTTATCCTGATTTTTTTAGATAAATCACAATTTGTCGTCGCAAAAACTTGGTGATTTTTGTCATAATTGAACAAAATGGAGACATTATTGAAAACATTATCAAAATCCACTATTTGTCATGTGAACTATTTGTAAAGATGGGTTATAATATTTCTAACTATAAATAGACCGCTTCCGTGGTCTAATTAGTCTAGGAGCCAGCTTTTACAAAGGGGGTTAAATTAAAAGTTCTTGCAACCGGTGACCTATAAAATTTTGAGTGGTATTTTCCAATACATTAGGGTCCCATGCTTTGGTTAATGGTGGATGACATGCTTAAAAGTGGTAGGATTTTTTTTAAATCAAGGTCAAAGGTCATTCGGTGCACTTCTCATACATACCTCCTAAAATATCCCATAATTTACTCATTTATTAAGCTAAAACAATTATTTTGGTATCAAAATGAAGCTAATGATTTGCATTTTGACTTACATGAATAATATACAATTTCTTGATTTTCAATATTTTTGAATATTCATAAATATAGCAAAAATTGGCTAAAAATCACTAAAATAAGTTTTGTCTACAAGTGAAAAAAAAAGTTTTTAAAATACCAAAGGTATGTTTTTGTGGTTGAAATCATACTTAAAAATTGCCCAGAAACCTGTTCTTGACTTATGTGTATTTCTTCACAGAATTAGTCTTTGGCTTAGGCTTGTAGTCATAGGTAAAAGTGGGTGGGGTAAATTTTCCCTAAAATTACAAAACGTTCAAACATTGACGCAACAATATATCTTATACATAAATGTGATGTTTTATTAGAATTTATTGTTTTGAAATCATATTTGCAGGGATTTGTAAAGCTTTTAATGTATATTCCTGAAAATTAATTTGAATTTTAAGAGCCAAAATAACAATTCAATGAAACAGCATGTTAGATGGATACAGATTATATCAACACCACAATGTCAAAACTATGACTCTTAAAGCAAATATTTATCAAGTATCTATATAATAGTAATCGGCAGCTGAAAATATTCCCCAGGCCCGTGCCATATTTTATAGAAATCAGAACAACATGGGGACGGTCAGAGTTTGCATTGTTGGGTAGTGCATTGCTTTTATAGAGCCAAAGGAAAAGGAATTCAGCACTGGAACCAAATAGCTCATACACAGGAAACACAGTTTACAGTTTAAGTGAATAAAACAATATCTCTAGTATTACATACTTATTAGAGATACCGAAATATCTTTTTTTCAAAATTATCTTTCTCCTTTTGTTCAAAATGGCCAACAAGATTCAAGATGGCCCCTTTAAATGTGTATATAGCGAAATTTTAACATAGAAAGAGATAAGACCACGAATTAGTCGTTTTTATGCCACCGCATCGATAGATCGATGGCATATTGTTTTACCATTCCGTCCGTCCATCCATCCATCTGTCTGTCTGCCCGTCAGTCCGACACTTAACATGAAAACTTATCATTGGCCTTTTCTCCAAAAGTATTCCACACGCAAAGCCCAAATTTGATATGTAACCTTCTTTCAATAATATCTATCTGTTCCATGCAATATGACTTTCCCCAAGGTCTTCCATTAATCCTTGTCAACCCTTACCATGAAAACTTACCATTTAAACTAATTAACATGAAAACGTAACATTGGCCTTATAATCTCCAAAGGGAGTTCACACACAAACCTTATTAACCATTTATTTAAAAGCTTAATGTAAAAACGTATCATTGGCCTTTTCAGGGGCATTCGTGTTTCACAAAGACATCTTTTTTTCAAGATTAGGCTGAATTATATATGAATTCGTGAGAGATAGCCAGTGATGCGCATTTTAGAAAGTAAGTCCATTTTATAGAGTTTTATTTGTCAAACGACGACCGAAATGTCTTCTGCATGATAGTTGCGTTTGAGTTTATTGGGGTTTTACGCCGTTTTCAACTACCAGGGTCATATCGCGGCGGCTGGAGCACCTAACCGTGGGTTCCTGGTATTTCTCGCACCAGTACAACCACAATATCCAAACCGAGCCTCCAGCTGCTCTCTCACATAGATGATTCACACCCATTGGTGAGAGACAAATGACTTTTGTCAAATGTCAGAATGGATACTGGCCGAGCCGGGGTTCGAACTCGAGACCCCTGGATTGACAGACTCCGACGTAACCGACTGAGCTATCCGGGCTCGGCGCATGATAGTTGCGTAAAGCAGAGGTAATGCATAAACTCATTGTTTTGTTCATTTTATGTATCATGAATACTTTACTAAATATAAGTAATATTTGTGTCTTTATATACAACATTATCCTCATCCTCATCATCACCATCATCAACAACAACTACAATAACAACAAGACACATGATGCAATAACCAGACTTGTAAAGTCCACAGCTACCCTATACTAACCACTTCAATACACTCAACTCATGCCATATATACTCATCCTTATCACTGTCTGATGCATCAAGATACTCAAGCCTTTACACAGTTCTGACTCACAAACACATGCATCAGTGCATAAAAGATCTTCTCTTTGACTCTTACACCATCACACGTGGCAGTCAGTTTAACACGAGCATTGTGTGATGTCAAGCAAAGCTAGAGGTGCAGGATCTTTACGCATTCTTATAGGAACTAAATTATTGTTGTCATCCTTGGTCCATACATGGCATGCTGGTGATGGTAGATTCAGATACTGGTCAGTTTAGTGCTTACAAATATAGGAATATACTGAATTTATGTTTATACAGAAAATATATATGGGTCCATATATTTTATGCCCCTGTATCGAGCGATCGGGGCATATTGTTTTACTTTTGTCCGTCCGTCCGTCTGTCTGTTCAAAACTTAACATTGGCATTTTCTCCAAAAGTATTAAACATACATAGCTCATTTGGTATGTAGGAGGGCTGCTTATAAAGTATCCGGAATTATGTCATATTTTTTTCATTTATGTACTAACTGTTATGATATTATAGGACACAAAAACTTAGTTTATGCATTAAGGCGCATTCTATAGTTGTTATGGCAACATAGGTCATATTGAGCAGCGCAACCTAGGTCTGAGATAGATAAGTCAGGAAAGTCTGTCTTACACATCTAATATTTACATCTTTTCGATATATTTGCCACTGCACGGTGTACCACATTTCCAGCATATGCATTTATTTCTCAAAGAAGCGTCTGAACTGTACTTGGGGAATTCTATAGATAGCTTCTGGGACACAATTGGCAAGTCATAAACGATTTCGCCGACGTCATGTTGGGACGTCAAGATATATAAAAGTCAGAAACATCACAGGTTAAATAATTTATAAATGCGTTATACCACTCACAAATGCTTGTTTTTTTCTCATAGAAGTATTAGCTGTGCGTGTTCATAATCATAAAGATCGTCTCTGATTTTGATTTTCCAAATTACACTCAAATCATTATTGAATGCCATTGCCCTAGCACCATATTTGCTATTTAAGCAAATCGATTACTCCAAATGTCAGCCGATGATGTTACGTTTGCTGAGAAAAATGTCCGCTCAAAGGTAACAAGCATTTTGGACAATTGTTGAAGTCAAAATACAAAATATGATTGCTTTAAAAGCGATTCATAAGTCACATCTATGCAAATTGTCAAAAGTTTCCCCGCTCAACGTGACCCCACCCTGTCGAATGCACCCTTATCCAAACAGCAGCGTTTTTGTTACAGGATCAAATGTATAATTCTTCAAAGTATATGTGTTTAAATTTCATCTCAGTTTGTTTAAAAGTTAAAACGACAAATGGGTGATTAGATTTGTGTACAATATAGCCTAGAAAATATTGAGGCAAAAGAAAATACTGATAATCAGAATTTTCTCCTTTTGCATCAATGTTTTCCCAATCATTTTCTCCTAGGGACGTCAAAACTAGGTCTTGTTTGGGAAAGATTCAATGATTTCTTTGATATAGATACAAATGAAAGATGCACGATTTACTAGGAATAGTTTTAGCCATGTAATAAGTAAAACATTGTCCAGATTTTTGTCAGATATATTGATGTGGAGTTAGAACAACCACAGGTCCAAAGATTTCCACTTTTTTTAAACCTAAAGTTTCTCTGTGTCTACTCAAATACGTATTACAGTCGTCTATCAATAAACAAAGTTATGTTATCATGATGGGATTGTGAAGGATGGATCAACAATTGTGGTATCTTTATTTTCTACTATTTACTCGTAACAAAATGTCACATGCAATAAATAATTTGCATAATAAGAGATATAGGGCCAATCAAAACTTATTGGGTCACAAAATTTATTAAACTCAAAGACCAGATCCTCTGTTGTCCCTATTAAAGGCATGTGCATAAACGAATATACGATACTAACATGTTCATGGTTACTCTTGGAGACCTTCATAACCACACATCAGAACATCCAGATTCTAGACTGATGATATTGATATGTATTCACAGCATGGAATATTCTGTTCCAAATTACATTTTATGTATATGAATGTTCTCGTAAGGCTACCAGGTGTAAGCATTGCAATGACGGCAGTTTTGTAATTATCTTTAAAGAGACCCATGCTAGGTTGTCGGACATACAAAACGATAGGAAAAATGTTTATGAAATATTGTATGGAATGGTCAACCTTGATCTATAGCTAGATCATTTCTGCACAAGGAAATTTCAAATGAAGTTCATTTATTTCTTCTAAATCAAGTCTGTTCTTCTAAATCAAGTATATATAATTAACTAACCACACTTTATATTTATAGTAACATTTATGTGACACTGAACCTTGATAGTGAAAAATTTAGTTCCAGCTCTAAAATGGCTTTCCTTTTGGGTCTATAAAAGCAATGCACTACACAACAAAGCAAATTCTGACAATCCCCATGTTGTTCTGATTCCTGAAAATCTGGCATGGGTCTTTTAATGTCCTTTACCCATAAGATAGAAAGAGGAATATTTTCAGCTGCTGACTATGCTTATCTGAGTCTTGTTTCATTTAATTGTACTAGATACTTGATAAATATTCATTAAGAGTCATTATTTTGACATTGTGGTGTTGATATGACCTGTGTCCATCTCGTATGCTGTTTTATTGAATTGTTATTTTGGCCCTTAAAATTCAAATTAATTTTCAGGAATATGCTTTACAAATCCCAGCAAATATGATTTCAAAACAATAAATTCTAATAAAACATCACATTTATGTGTAAGATATATTGTTACATCAATGTTTGCATGTTTTGTAATTTTAGGGAAAAATTACCCCACCCACTTTTACCTATGACTACAAGCCTAAGCCAAAGACTAATTCTGTGAAGAAATACATATAAGTCAAGAACAGGTTTCTGGGCAATTTTTAAGTATGATTTCAACCACAAAAACATACCTTTGGTATTTTTAAAACTTTTTTTTCACTTGTAGACAAAACTTATTTTGGTGATTTTTAGCCAATTTTTGCTATATTTATGAATATTCAAAAATATTGAAAATCAAGAAATTGTATATTATTCATGTAAGTCAAAGTGCAAATCATTAGCTTCATTTTGATACCAAAATAATTGTTTTAGCTTAATAAATGAGTAAGTTATGGGATATTTTAGGAGGTATTTATGAGAAGTGCACCGAATGACCTTCGACCTTGATTTAGAAAAAATCCTACCACTTTTAAGCATGTCATCCACCCTTAACCAAAGCATGGGACCCTAATGTATTGAAAAATACCACTCAAAATTTTATAGGTCACCGGTTGCAAGAAAAGTTCCATTCCAGGACCTGGCTCCTAGACTAAATGGTTAGGGCGTCCGCCTTGGAAGCGGGAGGTCGAAGGTTCGAATCCCGGTGGAAGCCGGCCTGGCGGGTTAGAACTGATGAGACCGGTTGGTGAGCCGCCAGCTAGTTAAACTAATGGTTACCGTAGACCCATCTCTGCCAGGCGCCCGGCATCATGAGTGGGGAATCGGGAGGTACTGCGTATATTCAGAAGAGTGTCTCATAAGCCAAAACTGGCTGGCCCTGTCAAATAGGGGTAAACAAACCTTTACCTTTACCTTATAATATGCCAAATGCATTTCTTCTGATTTATGAAGGAAAAATGTCAAATTTCTGTTTGTCTTCTGACTTTTGGTCATCACTGTATATTTTCTGATAAACGTTGCAATATTTTGGCTTGAAATTTTCTGACTTTTCACAAGAAAATTTGCTCTATCCGATAAAAATAAAAGTAAAATTTATGAAAAAACTATCACGAAATGTCACTTTGAATTAATCAATAGTTTCGATAGTTAGAATGTCTGAGGATCATATTCTTTTCCACTAAATATTTGATTTTGACGTGTGTGACATAACATAATGGGCGAAAAACAGGGGGATAACCAGTATTTCAAATGTTATCTCCTATTTTCTATCCTATTACTAGGAGTAAATTAAGGTTACAAGTGTTGCTTTTGCTAATAAAATTTAATAATGTGACAAGTCACCAAGACCTTACCTGAAATCAAAAAATCCCAATACAGGTCAACTAAATACTGTATGTGAAAAACATAAAAGATTCAGACAATTACATAAAAGAGAAAAGTATAGGCCCTAGGTTTGCTGCACATATTGTATATATCAATTATAACCTCGTACCTTTTAGCGTGACAGGTTGCATATGTTAACATGTTAAATGGGCCCACTCTAGGTTTGACATGAATCAGAACAACACAGGGACAGTCGGAGTTTGCATTGTTGTGTGATACATTGTCTTTATTCAAAAAGAAAGGAATTTTAGCGCCGATACCAATATTTTCTATCAAGGTCCAAATTCGCGTAAATGTTATTGATATTGATGACAGGTCAGTCAATCATAGAGAGATTTGTTCCATAAGGAATAAAAAAAATCTCGCCATGCAGATTGGCCGTTGTATATGATATATGTTGTATATATTTTTAGCCTTCGACAACCTAACATGTATCCCATTAAATATTTCCTCTAAACAAGTATGACAGACGATTGGTATTTGATGTCTGTACTATAATTATTCTACAGACACCAAATAAATCAATGCTGACTGTCAGTATAGTTCAGTAAGTTCCGCGATAAGAACTTGACCAGACTAATACCTCGTACATTAAATAAGTGTGCAATGGAATTTTAGTTTGGGAATTATCAATCTTAATTTATGATGAAATCATATTTGTTGGCGATTTTGACCGCGGAATAAGTTAACAGTAAGGAGAGATTTTCAGTAGTGTGTCAATTAACCTGTGGTTTTTCAACGGATTTCAGTGAACCAAAAATATTTACGCATCTAATACACATAACTAAAATTCTTTTGTACGCATCAAAAAGGAGAAAAATTGTACATTGATTAATGATAAAACACTACAAAAAATACCAAATATATATTTCTGGAATTTCCATTGAAACTCGGCGAATGACAGTCCTAAAGTAGTTCAAATTCTTCTTTAGCTTTGTGTCGACAAATTCTAAAATTCATCCATCTGATAATTGTTACAAAAAGCCATAGAAAATATATATACTGATAAAAAGCTTAATTTTCTTTACGGAAAAAAAAAATAAAATAACAGCAAAACATTTTATTTTAAAAAGGAATTAAAAAGGAAACGTTCCTATTTTATACACAGAAAAAGATTCCGAATTTTTAAAATGGTCAGAAAATAATTCAAAAATTCATGCTAAACGTACTATCATTTGATCAGTCCTAAAGTCTAAGTCAGTGTGAATCACATAAAAATGCAGATCATGCGAAATCTGTGTAATTTCTGTGTTATATACTTGAGTCTGGATCTAGTATATTTTGTTCGGGGTGAGATGATCGAGTTTGAGCCAGTACAGATATCACTGATGCCTAGTGTTTCTCCTATATCTTCAACTGTCGCTGTTAGTGCAGTAAGTATAGAAAACGTTACTCTCTACATACCCACACATTTTCCCTCACACCTTACCTTATCTACCAGGTACAATCGGTTGTTGTAAATGACCAAATTTTACTGGTGGATGTGGTTTGCGTAACGCTGAAAGCGTGGTGTATAACGCCGGTTTGTGGTGCAAAACAGAGGCAGGACACCACCATAAGAAAATTGAAAAATTGAATCGATGAAGTTTTTTCTTTGGGAATGAGACTAGACCAAAGCTCATCTCGAATGATTTCTTGACCCGTCTGTTTTCTTCGAGAAAGTTGCAGTTTTCTCTATCATTCCGTGAATGTAAGGCATTTCAAGCGAAATCAACTCAGCTTGTCTGTAAAATATGAATTATATACAAGCATAATCACATTGAGGTTTGCAACCTCTGCATCTTACAGAAGCCATGGAAACCATTTTTACAGCAAATTAAAAGTAACAATCGTGGATGTGGTGCTCACAAAGAAATATTTTGTAACGTATGTGGCATGGCGATTTTAAAGCTTTGCGTTTTTCCTTATTTAAGCAGGCCTAGCAGATATAGTGACACTTACCCTTACTTCAGATGTAACACACGTCCTATTCGAATTATCTTAGCAATTGTGCAATAATTTTATGTAAAGAATATGTGTTTTTTCGACATCAGCAATTTGGTATCGTTTACCTGGCCAGCTACCGGTTCCGTTTGATGGAGGGGTGGAGCAAAATTTTAGACTATACCGAAGTTTTTTTTCGGTAGCTGGCACCTTTAATTTCTGCAAAAGGATTTTTATATTTTTATGGAAAGTACATAAAATTTATGATAACAAAATGTTACAACAGTATACATTGGTATCGTTTACCTGGCTAGCTACCGGTTCCGTTTGAAGGAGGGGTTGAGCAAAATTTTAGACAATACCGAAGTTTTTTTTTCGGTAGCTGGCCCCTTTAATTTCTGCAAAAGGATCAATTTATATTTTTTTGAAAAGTATATTTTATTTATGATAATAAAATGTTACAACAGTATAGATTGGTATCGTTTATCTGGCCAGCTACCGGTTCTGTTTGATGGACGGGTGGACCAAATATTAGATTATACCGAAGTTTTTTCCGGTAGCTGGCCCCTTTAATTTCTGCAAAAAGGTTAATTTATATTTTTATAAAAAGTGCATTTAATTTTATGATCATAAAATGTTACATCAGTATAGATTGGTATCGGTTACCTGGCCAGCTACCGGTTCCGTTTGATGGAGGGATGGGGCAAAATTTCATACTACAGCGAATTTTTTCCCTGTAGCTGGCCCCTTTAATTTCCGCAAAAGGATAAATTTCTATTTTTTTTTAAAAGTACAATTAATTGGTAATAATAAAATGTTACAACAGTATAGATTGATATCGTTTACCTGGCCAACTACCGGTCCCGTTTGATGGATAGGTTGACCAAATATTAGACTATACCGATTTTTTTTCCGGTAGCTTGCCCCTTTAATTTCCGCAAAATGATTTATTTATATTTGTATGGATAATACATTTAATTTATGATAATAAAATGTTACAACAGTATAGATTGATATCGTTGACCTGGCCAGCTACCGGTTCCGTTTGATGGAGGGGGATAGAAAAAATTTAGACTATACCGATTTTTTTTCGGTAGCTGGCCCCTTTAATTTCCGCTAAAGGATTAATTTATATTTTTTGAAAAGTACATTTAATTTATGATAATAAAATGTTACAACAGTATAGATTGGTATCGTTTATCTGGCCAGCTAACGGTTCCGTTTGATGGAGGGTTGGACCAAATATTAGACTATATCGCAGTTTTGTCCAGAAGCTGGCCCTTTTAATTTCCGCAAAAGGATTGATTTATATCTTAATGGAAAGTACATTTAATTTATAATCATAAAATGTTACAACAGTATAGATTAGTATCGTTTATCTGGCCAGCTACCGGTTCCGTTTGATGGAGGGGTGGACAAAATATTAGACTATACCTAAGTTTTGTCCAGTAGCTGGCCCCTTTAATTTCCCCAAAAGGATTGATTTATGTCTTTATGGAAAGTATATGTAATTTATGATAATAAAATGTTACAACAGTATAGATTGGTATCGTTGACATGGCCAGCTACCGGTTCCGTTTGATGGAGGGGGATAGAAAAAATTTAGACTATACCGATTTTTTTTTCGGTAGCTGGCCCCTTTAATTTCCGCTAAAGGATTAATTTATATTTTTTGAAAAGTACATTTAATTTATGATAATAAAATGTTACAACAGTATAGATTGGTATCGTTTATCTGGCCAGCTAACGGTTCCGTTTGATGGAGGGTTGGTCCAAATATTAGACTATATCGCAGTTTTGTCCAGAAGCTGGCCCTTTTAATTTCCGCAAAAGGATTGATTTATATCTTAATGGAAAGTACATTTAATTTATAATCATAAAATGTTACAACAGTATAGATTGGTATCGTTTATCTGGCCAGCTACCGGTTCCGTTTGATGGAGGGGTGGACAAAATATTAGACTATACCTAAGTTTTGTCCAGTAGCTGGCCCCTTTAATTTCCCCAAAAGGATTGATTTATATCTTTATGGAAAGTATATTTAATTTATGATAATAAAATGTTACAACAGTATAGATTGGTATCGTTGACCTGGCCAGCTACCGGTTCCGTTTGATGGAGGGATTGACCAAATATTAGACTATACAGATTTTTTTCCGGTAGCTGGCCCCTTTAATTTCCGCAAAAGGATTTATTTATATTTCTATGGAAAGTACATTTTATTTATGATTATAACATGTTACAACATTAATGATTGGTATCGTTGACCCGGCCAGCTACCGGTTCCGTTTGATGGAGGGGTGGAGCAAAATTTTAAACTATACCGAAGTTTCTTTCGGTAGCTGGCCCCTTTAATTTCCAAAAAAGGATTAATTTTTTATCTTTATGAAAAGTACATTTAAGTTATGATAATAAAATGTTACAACAGTATAGATTGGTATCGTTGACCTGGCGAGCTACCGGTTCCGTTTGATGGAGGGGTTGACCAAATATTAGACTATACTGAAGTTTTGTCCAGTAGCTGGCCCCTTTAATTTCCGCAAAAGGATTGGTTTATATTTTTATGGAAAGGACATTTAATCTATGATGATAAAATGTTACAACAGTATAGATTGGTATCGTTTATCTGGCCAGCTACCGGTTCGTTTGATGGAGGGGTGGACAAAATATTAGACTTTACCGAAGTTTTTCCGGTAGCTGGCCCCTTTAATTTCCACAAAAGGATAAATTCATATTTTTTTGAAAAGTACATTTTTTTGTGATAATAAAATGTTAGAACAGTATAGATTGATATCGTTGACCTGGCCAGCTACCGGTTCCTTTTGATGGAGGGGTGGACCAAATATTAGACTATACCGAAGTTTTTTTCCGGTAGCTGGTCCCTTTAATTTCCGCAAAAGGGTTATTTTTTTATTTTTATGAAAAGTACATTTAATTCATGATCATAAAATGTTACAACAGTATAGGTTGGTCTCGTTGACCTGGCCAGCTACCGGTTCCGCTTTAGGGAGGGGTGGAGCAAAATTTTAGACTATTTTCGATTTTTTTTGGTAGCTGGCCCCTTTAATATCCGCAAAAGTATAAATTTATATTTTTTTGAAAAGTACATTTTATTTGTGATAATAAAATGTTAAAACAGTATAGATTGGTATCGTTGACCCGGCCAGCTACCGGTTCAGTTTGATGGAGAGGTTGACCAAATATTAGACTATACCGAAGTTTTGTCCAGTAGTTGGCCCCTTTAATTTCTGCAAACGGATAGATTTATATTTTTATGGAAAGTACTTTTAATTCATAATTATAAAATGTTTCAACAGTATAGATTTATATCGTTTATCTGGCCAGCTACCGGTTCCGTTTGATGCAGGGGTGGACCAAATATTAGACTATACCGAAGTTTTTTTCGGTAGCTGGGCCCTTTAATTTCCGCAAAAGGATTTATTTATATTTTTATGGAAAGTACTTATAATTTATGACAATAAAATGTTACAACATTATAGATTGGTACCGTTTATCTGGCCAGCTACCGGTTCTGTTTGATGGACGGGTGGACCAAATATTAGACTATACCGAATTTCAGTTGCTGTCCCCTTTAATTTCCGCAAAAGGATTTTTCTATATTTTTATGGAAAGTACATTTAATTTATGATAATAAAATGTTACAACATTATAGATTGGTACCGTTTATCTGGCCAGCTACCGGTTTCGTTTGATGGAGGGGTTTACCAAATTTTAGACTACATGTATTCCGAAGTTTTTTTCCGGTAGCTGGCCCCTTTAATGTCCACAAAAGGGTTACTTTATATTTTTATGAAAAGTACATTTAATTTATGATTATAAAATGTTAAAACAGTTTAGATATCGTTGACCTGGCCAGCTACCGGTTCCGTTTGATGGAGGGGTTGACCAAGTATTAGACTATACCGAAGTTTTTCCGGTAGCTGGCCCCTTTAATTTGCGCAAAAGGGTTAATTTATATTTTTATGAAAAGTACATTTAGTTTATGATAATGAAATGTTACATCAGTATAGATATCGTTGACCTGGCCAGCTATCGGTTCCGTTTGATGGAGGGGTTGACCAAGTATAGCGAAGTTTTTTTCTGGTAGCTGGCCCCTTTAATTTCCGCAAAAGGGTTAATTTATATTTTTATGAAAATTACATTTTATTTATTATAACAAAACGTTACAACACAATAGATTGGCATCGTTTATCTGGCCAGCTACCGGTTCCGTTTGCTGGATAGGTGGACCAAGTATTAGACTATAGCGACGTTTTTTCTGGTAGATGGCCCCTTTAATTTCCACAAAAGGGTTCTATATTCTATATTTTTATGGAAAGTACATTTAATTTATGAAAAATTGAAATTAATAAAATGTTACAACAGTATAGATTGGTATCGTTGACCTGGCCAGCTACCGGTTCCGTTTGATGAAGGGGTGGAGCCAAATTTTAAACTATGCCGAAGTTTTTTTCGGTAGCTGTCCCCTTTAATTTCCGCAAAAGGATTGATTTATATTTTTATGGAAAGTGCATTTAATTTATAATCATAAAATGTTACAACAGTATAGATTGGTGTCGTTTACCTGGCCAGCTACCGGTTCCGTTTGATGGAAGATGGAACAATATTTAAATTTACCGAAGTTTCTTTCGGTAGTTGGCCCCTTTAATTTCCACAAAAGGGTTAATTTATATTTCTATGAAAAGTACATTTAAAGGGACATTTCATTTCAATTTCAATTTTTAAAAGTATGTCTTGATGCAAAGATTGGTTATTCTAATGAGTATAAATACTATTAGTTTTTTTAAGTTGTTGCCAATAAGCGAGAAACACGCATTTAAAGTTGAGACATAATCGATAAATTGCATATAAATCCGAACTGTTGTCCACAACAATTTGTTCAATTTTAACACAAAAATATAGATTTCTCGTAAACGGCGCAATATTTTGGCTTGAAATTTTCAGAATTTTCATAAGGAAATATGCTCTGTCGGATAAAAATGAAAGTAAAATATATGACAAAAAAATCTGAAATGTCACTTTAATTTATGATTATAAAATGTTACAACAGTATAGATATCGTTGACCTGGCCAGCTACCGGTTCCGTTTGATGGAGGGGTTGACCAAGTGTTAGACTATAGCAAAGTTTTTTTTCCCTTAGCTGGCCCCTTTGATTTCCGCAAAATGATTTATTTATATTTTTATGGAAAGTACATTTAGTTTATGATAATACGAGGGGTGATCCAAAAATTCGTAAAATGAACCCATAACTTCCTCAACACATGCTTGATCAGTGTATAATTTGGTAAACAAACCATATAAATAAACAAAAGCCAAAGAAAACATTGACGAGAAAAAAGAAAATACTGCACTAAAAAAAGAACTATTACTGTTCTCCGTTGAGTGTAAGAATTACCGATCTTGGCATCGACACATACTTTAACAAAATGAACGTTTCCTCAAAGGACATGTCCGTACGGATAGACACTTCGTCGGTGTAAATGCAAAACCTCGTATGTCGATTTTTGCGATTTTCAAAGTACAAACTTGTGTGCCCATTTTACACAATTCTCGAAGGTTTTGAGATAGTTTTACTGATCAGTTTTAATGACACATTATTTGTGAACAAAGTGTCCAAATTTCAAGTAAAACATGTCAGTTCTCTCCCCTTTAAAACTTTCCAAAAACGAAAAAACAACGACGCTTTCCCCCTGGGAGACACTTTCTCCTGCAAAATTAGTTTTATTTGTCAAAAGCAGTAGCTTATCGTTCTAAATTCACATTGTTGAAATAAGCGGCGGAAATAGTGTATGAATCATTTCTATCTAAAATTGTGTTTTATTTCTTTTCAATTATAGTTGTAAAAATGTTCCAAAAGTCTAATGATAATATGGTTTCCATGGCAAAGTCGGAAGGTAATGAGTAACACCATAATCCAAAATGGCCACCGGTGCCATAATGAAAAAAAATAAGTTTTAAACCTGATCACTTACAATTGTTTTGGTAAAATAAAATGACTAGTAATTATTCTATGTTCTTACGCAGAACACACAATGCACGTGGAAAAACAACTACTTCTCATATGAATTATATAGTAAAGCGATCACGTGACCTTTTGTTGACTCTCATGTCTGTGTGTATTTGGAATGCTTCCAGGTTTATTATTATTATACCTTTTATTCCTCCATTTTCTGAAGAGTTACATAATACATATGAAATACAAACAAGGATTAACAAAAATACAATTGCGTAGGACCAAAACAATATTAAGAAAGAGTAGAAGGTTAAGAGGAAAGAGGAAGAAGAAAAAGAAGAAGATGATGAAGATCTATAAACATATATACAGCGATAAAGTGAAAATGATGTAATGTTAAGTCAAATAAGAAAACAATATCATTTTTGTTATCTTTTTATGTACGTGATAATGCACACAGATAGTTCTTGCAGCTGGTCCGCAACGGAACTGCTCCAGTAAGCAATATCAATACAAAACTTTACATTCATAGAATGTTGTACAGCAAAATAGCATTAAAACTGGCAAACTGTTCGTACTGTGCGTCAGACAAAAGTTGTTTCAATGCGTCATCGGTGAAACACAATAAATATTTGATAAAATTATCTCGGCCAATATGCTTCATATAATTATGCAAATCAGCAGAAATTGAACTCTTGATGTTATTCACGTACAGACGTTTAGCTTCTAAAATAGTCTTATTTTTACAGTCAAATAACATGTGACTGAGCTTATCGTTAATCAATGTCTCGCACTTCGGACAGTTCATAACTTCTCTTTTCAAACACAATGCTCTGGCTATTATTTTCATTTCAAATAGTCTTTTTGGTAATCTCTGGGCTAAACGCCAACATAAAGCAGGAGCTAAATTCATATGAACAGTCCTAAAAATTTCAAAGTCTCTGTCACGTGACAATCTTTCAGACCAGCTCATAGATTCGTGTCTAGTAATAGTTTGTTTGCAAATCCTTTTCCACAATGTTTTCTCTGGAAAATAACCCGAGTAGAGAAATTCAGATAGGTAAGAATACAGAGAATATTTGTTCAAAATTCTAGTGATGTCTTTGGCAAAGCCGACATTAATTAAAGACACTTTGCTAATAAAATGGTACATTCTTAAAATGAAGAGTCTGTAAGCCACGTCATTTGGTTTTAGTCTGCAGAGTGACCCTAGGAAAAGTAGTTTCTGTAAGTCTATGTAATTTTCGATGGACGTAAAACCTAGTAAACCTTTCACCATATCCGACCGCGTATTCTGAGGTAAATCCTGTATCCGTTTTAGGCAAAAATGGTGTGTGCTTTCCAGGTGTTTAATGTCTGATTGGCTGATATCTGTCCATAACTCGCACGCAAAAAATGCACGCGGGATCACAACTGAAGTATATAGTTTTGCCGTTGTAATTGGGTTAATGTTTTTGTAATTAATACCCGAATTTAAGAAGCTGAACATCGTTCCTCTGGCTGATTGACGTATTGCGTCAACACTGCCCGGAGTCTTTCTTGATGCGCACTGTAGTACACCTAAATGTTTATACTCGGTAACTTCTTCTATTTCCGTTTTTTCAATTGTTATTCTAATTCCGTTGGATAGAATCGACTTATTAAATGTCACTACGGCACATTTTGAACCATTGTACGAGAAACGCCATTTGTTTGCGTAATCGCTGCACAGTTTGACCAGTTGATTTAGACCGCAGCGAGATAGAGATAAGAGTACCATGTCGTCTGCTTGAGTTGGAGCGCACAGGGAGATGTCGTTTATTTGAAAACCGTGAAGCGAGGACGATAAGTCTTTAAGTAAGTCGTTTATAAAGACGGTATAGAAAAATGGCGCCAAAATGCTTCCCTGTCTGGTACCCTGCTGTATATCGTACGGCTCCGATAAATGTCCGTAGGCTAGGACTCGGCTAGAACACCCGGTTAACATTGACTTTATAACTCTTAAAGCCTTATCTTTTATTCCGATTTCGAATAACTTGTAGATTAAACCATTGATCCATGTTCTATCGAAAGCTTTCATAGTATCCATAAAACACGCGTACAGTACATTGTGACGTTCCAGACAGAAATTGGCGGATTCCTGGAGCACAAATGAAGCCATTTTACACGATTTGTCCTTTTGAAAGCCATGTTGCAGCGGGTTTATGATCTCCGGAATTCCAACGTCTTCAAGTCTGCGTAACAGAATTTTTTCAAACAATTTGGAGATAACTGGTAGCAACGATATTGCACGATAATTGTTCGGGTCTGATTTTGATTTGCCATTTCCTTTATGTAAAGTGACTGTTATACTCTGTTTAAATCCACCTGGAATGTATTCGTGTGTAAGTATACTATTAAAAAGTTTCGTAAGGCACTTGAGAAGAATTGGACCGCCATATTTTATATGCTCGTAAGTTATATTATCGTACGAGGCACTTTTCCCGTTAGGGAGATTTTTAACTATAGTTTCTAGTTCATATTCATGTATGTGATTTGTAATAGCACTATTCGTCGAACTTCGGTCATTGTTGTACAAACAGTCCGTTAGTTTATCATCCACCAATTTTTGAAAGTTAACATCGTAGTTCTCATCGTTCGAGAATGCGTACAAATTTGCGAAATAATTGCTCCAGCCGTTCAATATTTGAGAGGGATCTGTGACTGTTTTGTCGTTAAACAGCATTTCGGACTGCTGTTTGCGCTTGATGCCGTTTTTTCTGGCAGAAATGTATTTCCAAAAGGCATTTTGATCGAGTTCTGCAAATTTGTCAAGTTTCTCATTTTCACACATATCATGCTCGTGCGCTGCCTTCCTCAAATTGTACCTGAACTTTGATTTTGCGGCTTTGTAGTTATCATATTTTACACCACTATCAGGGCGCCCGTTTTCAAGCCAAGATTGTCTCATATTTTTCATTTCTCCATGGTGTTTTTTGACTGTTTCTGTCCAGTATGGTTTCAAATATTTCTTAAACGAACACTTTGGGATGTGACGATCAGCAGAGTTTTGCAATACTTGGACGATTTGATCGTACGTAACGTCTATTTCGTTAAAATCAAAATCCCCTTTCCCTAGAATATGTGAAACTTCAGTCGAGTAGTTATCGATTAATGCTTGTGAGGTCCATTTGTATCGATTTTTTCGGAACTTTTTCGCGTCAATGTTAGCGTAATTCTGTATATCATTAACACATAGCTTGGTGAATATTGGACGGTGACGTGAAACGTTAAGTGGCGCGTCGTCTGCAATTTTACATAGTTCTATATGACGTTATAATGTTTCGCTCACAGCAATGTGATCAATTAGACTGGGCCGACTGGTGCAACCTGGGACGAAGGAATGTTTGCTTCCACTGCTTTGTTCACTTCCTGTGATGACGCATAATTGTTTATCTCGTAACATATGGTATATGTAGCTGTCACGAGGTTTGGGATGTGTTTCTGTGTTTAGCGTTGAGTTAAAGTCACCCATAACAACGACGTAACTATGATCCTCGAACGTTGATAGGATATCATGCAGCTTATCTGTTTCTGATTTGAAATTATCGATAGACTCGGAGCTACACGGCATGTACACTTGTATCACATATAGTTTTGTATTAGTCAACGACAAAGAGATTGCTGCTATGCGGTCACTATTTGTTTCTATAACTTGAACTGCATACGACAGACTTTTTTGCCAAATCAAAGCGACACCGCCTCGACCATATTTTCTACCATTATTTTCATGACAGATATTACTTGTAATAACATGGGCTTCATACTTTTCATTTATAGAATCCAACATGTGTTTGTTATGGTCCATTAGCCAATGTTCGGCTATACCACAAATGGTAACTTCATTTGATTTAAGTTCTTGATTAAGATATGGCACACTCGTCCATATACCGGTTACGTTCCAAGTCATGAGATTTATATTGTTTTTAACGTGCACCATTATTCAAAGTTTTGTTGTTGCTGTCCACGTCGTTGTTTATAATACTCTGATCTTGGGATCCAAGGCCTGCAATAAACCCCTTCTGGCCACGTGTATCGATTTTCAACTATTTCTGATTGGTCCTCATTCACAACTATTTGAGCCGATAAGCAATCTTCTCTTCTTGTCTGAACAAATTTCACATATTTAAACACTATCCCTAGGTCAGTTAAGAATTGTTCTAAGCCCGATTTGTTGCTGTCTAGGGTTATGCCGGTTAATAGATAAGGCTTGCCTTTTCTTCGAAGCACGCCTTTAAATCGGTTCTGGTATTCAGGTTGGTCATTGAGTCCGATTATTTCGTAGTCAGTTTCATAATTGGTAGTATTTTGGTGGTTTAATGGCTGTTTAGTTTTCGTTATCGGACGGCTGTTGATTAAGGACGGAATTTGTTGAACACTAGCCGTCGATGTGGACGGATGATTGTCGTTCTCCGTGTGAGGGTTTTGATAGTTAGCTTGTTTCTGATTGTTATTTCGGTTATCCAGTGTGTTTAAGCTTTCATAATTTGAACCACTTTGATCTGAAACATTGATTGTGTCTGTGGATTTTGGCTTCCCTATCGACGATAGTCCGTTTAGAATACAGTCTAGCGAATTTTGCATCGTTGTGTTGAGGTTATCTAATTTAACCGTGATATCGTCTGCTATGGACTTTAATATTGGTGCAGTGTTGTCTCCACCTGACGAATTTTTCACCTTTGCTTCTAGATTCTTTAATTTGTTTTCTAGTAGCCTCTGTGATTTCTCGCTGTTTAATCTGTCATCTTGTGAAGATTTAGACAATGTGTCAACTTTCTCCGTTAAGTCTTTGGTATATATCTTGGTATCATTCCTTTTCTGTGTTTCGAGATCTAAGATTTCAGCGATATTTCTTGAGTTATCTTTGGCGATTTCATCTAGTAGATCGAAGTTACTTTGGAGGTTATTCCTATTTAATTCTAACTTTTTCACCTTTTCTGATAGTTCCGATAGGCACTGAGACAAGCTAAAAGACGTATCATTGTTTTTTCGTAACTTTTTGTTCAGAATTTGAGTACAGGCGTCTAGCTCCTTTTTCATAGAATCGTTGTCTTGTTTGACTTTATCTGTGATTTGTTTGAGGTTATCTTTCATTTGCTTTGATTCCACTTTTAGTGTATGGATCTCTGTTAGCACGTTAGCAAGTGTAGATTTCATTGTTGTAAGATCACTTGGGTCACATGAAGATGTCTTTGATTGTGATAGAGAGCTATCTTCGCTGGTATTTGTAGCTTTGAATAAATGGTTGACATCCGGCGTATTGCCGGAAAGAAATTGTTGTAACATATAGCAGTCTTGGGCATATTTATTCACAATCGGACCTTTTACCGACTTTCTTCTTTCTTTCAATAAGCCAAGGGGTGGATTTTCACAAGCCCTGGCCTTTTCCGCTAACTTTGCTCTATAATTCGCAACTTGTTCTTCATTTGAGTTGAAGAGTTCCAGTAATTTGGGAATGTATTCATCTTTTGGTAGGTGATACAAAATGTCATCAACGTTATAAGTGACATCACTATGTTGACCACATTGGATATTTCCCTCCATGTCAATTGGTATGTTATATTCACTCCCTAGAACATTTTGTGTAATATTAGCGTTTGATGTACTCGGTAATGGGGACACCGTTTTAACGTAGGTTTGTTCTGCGTCGGGATTTTGTGAATTATAGGCATCCAAGTCTATCAATGTATAATCGTCTATTTGACTATCTATTGCCTGTGCAATAGAACCCCATAAAACTCAAAGTTTGTAGCCATTCTTTCTTTGTCGAAGAGTTCAATCTGGGTAAGGATCGAAAGAGTTCGGCTCAGTTCGGCTCACTCCGGAAAGGAGTACCTGTTTGTAGCTTTGGGCAGTTTATAGTTAAGCCGATAATGGTATGGTAAAATGTACTCACAGTCAAATTATCAAATATTTCCTATTGTTTGTAGGAAAAAACGTAATATTTCCTTTATCTTCCAATATTTTTCACATATAATTACATATCCATATTCCTCATGTTGTAACAAATAAATCCATATAAAACACTCATGTGTCCACTCCTTTTTTACAATGTTATTTACTTATTTCCGAGAGCACAAATTATCGTGCCTGTTTAGTTTTTCACTACTAAACTGAAAAAAAAAAAAAAAAAAAAAAAAAAAAAATTGAAAAAGCTAGTTTACAAATGCCGAAATGTAAGAGGACAAACCTCGTAAGGGGGTCCATAAGGCCGTTTTCGTGGAGTGGAACCTAAATTTTCTAATGATATTTTTAGTACAAATAGATACATAAAGGGGACGTGTTTTGCCGAAAAGTGTGAATAAAATGCCAAATATTTTGATATTTATCATAAGCAAGCCCATGGATTTAATGTTGGATTAGATACAAAACATTATGTTTTAACAGATTTCGCCAGTTATCTACATTTAGATAGAAAATTGATGAACAAGAACCTTGGCTAGCGCTTGAATAGAATTACCCCACCCACTTTCAATATATAATATACACCAAACCAAAGGTCCGTTCGATTCACACTTTTCGGCAAAACACGTCCCCTTTATGTATCTATTTGTACTAAAAATATCATTTAACAATTTTGGTCCCAGGAAAACGGCCTTACGCCCCCCCTTTCCATGTCGAATTTCGTTTAACCCATTACCAAACAACAAAGTTTTAGCCTATTCCAAACGCATAGTTGTTGCAGACGACAATTTCCATTGAACAAATTTAATTTTTTTGGTCTTTCTTGTTAGAAAACATTGTGGGAAATGAAGAAATTGCTTGTCACAAGCAATTTCTTCATTTTCCACAATGTTTTCCAAAGTCTTTATTTTGTTGGGCGTCCAAAAGCGTCAATGTGTGGGAAAGGGTTAAAATGCAGTAACATTATATTAATCAATTAATTTGCATTATCTAAATCACTTTGAATTATCAATTTAGTTTGACTAAATCATATTTTTTAGATTCAGCTGACCGTCTGTTAGTTTTTGTTTTTTTTTTGTTAACAGCTAGAATGTGGATCTCTCTGTCACTCAAACCCAGATTGTAATTCATTTGCGTTCGACTGTGGGCTGGTACATTTCACGTTAACATCCGGTACGTGTAACCTCTACAGTGCCTACGTTACGTCAACTGCATACCTAACAAGCAGTGATCTGTGCTATATCCAGTGTAAAATACCAGGTGTAACAATGACGATAGTGACCCCAGACCCAACAACAACAACAACATCGGCTGCAACCACTACGACAACAACTAATTGGTCAGTTACTACTACCATTCCGGTATTAGCGGGGGAGGTAAGTTCTTGATTCTTTCTATCGTCGGTGCGAATGAAAAAGATCGTGTGTCGAATTTTGCGATTTTCAGACAATTCTTGCAGGTTTTGGGATAGGTGTGAACATTATGTCTGAATTTTAAGTAATGCCTTTCATTTTCGGAAAAGATATTAAACTTGTCTTTCCCTTTGAAACTTTCCAAAAATGATATACGACGATGGAAGAAGCAAGTCTGTGATGGGTTGAACAGGGCAGTTAAGAGACTGGAACGCAAAAGTAGTGCCAGTAATGCCTGGAATGCCAGTCAAACCATGTCAACAACAGAAAGCAAGATGCTCCAGCCTTTGTGTGCCAGACTTGCAACAAAACCTGCAGATCCAGAATAGGCCTCTTCACAAGACGATGCTCCTCGGTGACCTCTGCATGTGCAACACCATAGTCGGATTCGACTTACGGATGCAAACAATGTCCGTTTAATTTGTCGCTGTGCAACATAATTGGGTTATGAAATCGCATCATTTGGTTGTTGGTTGTTGCATTCACCTCTAATCGAGGTTTATCGACGAAACAGATGCAGGGTTTGATGCTGAGATCTAGCGAGTGTAACACTAGGATTGATTGGGTCTTTTCATATTGAGGATGAGTTTGAAAAGAGGAAGTAATATTTCGTTGGCTAATGTGTCGGTTGGAGGGCGAGTGTGTGATTAAAACGTAGGACTTTGTTCCTTTCTATCAAATGATCGTGGTGATCATAGCGCCTGCTTCATTTTGATTTCAGTTAGAGTCTCACGTTTATGATTTTTATAAATTATGGCTATTTTCCAAGCAAACATGTCTGGAAATCATTGGTAAAGATGTCCATATTACAATATCATAATATAAAGATACACGGAAACTTTGCACATTCACACCACCAAAAAGAGAGCTAAACTGGACTTCATTCTAATCAACAAGAAATGGATACATAGCACGGCCTTTAACTCATTTGAAAGTGACCACAGAATCGTCACACCGTCTCATTCTCCGCCCAAAGCACAAATACACCGCGCTTTGACTGGTCTGTCATGACAGATACAGAAACTTCCATATATACAATTGCCGTTAAGAATTGATTTGCATCATTACAAACTGACAGAGAATTAATCAGAACCAATGAGCAGTACTGAAATTTAATCACATCACGTCTCATATAGCAGCTACCGAGAACATACAAAAAGGCGGTCCAATAAAAGGGTTCCATGAGACACGAATTTAGTAAAAGAGAAAAGTGAAAAACTTAAGAAAAAAGCCAAAACCAAGAGAAACGATGCATCAGATGCAAACAAGTCTGAGTACAGCAAAGCTATGGACGCAATAGTGGCTGCATATGATAAAGAACAGGAACAGAATGTAAAAAGCAAAATCAGCAAGTTCGATTAGAAACAAAGAAACCAAGAAATCTGTATTAGCCTGACAAATAACTTAAAAAAATAGTGGCAAGAAAAGCACTATACAATCAAATCTCAGAGCAAACAGCAAGAAGAAAGAAGATTAATGTGGCAAGATGACTACAAGAGTCTCCTTGGAAAACCCACAAAAGGTACTGACGAACAAATTGAGACTATCATCCACTATAATCTGAAATAAAACTAGAGAACTTCTTATATGATGAACTTGATAAAGTATTGAAACCTCTCAAGAACAAGAAATCAGCAGTCCTAGATTCCAACAGAACTCTGGAAAACTGGATTGAAAACTGGACAAACACTATGGACAATAGAATGTATCCTCCCTTTCCATTAGAAGGGGAATCTAGATGTTACAAAGGACTACAGGGCAATAACCCTTACTGCAATAGCTGCAAAAATATGTGACCCGTCACACTGAAAGGGACGTTATCCAAACTCCAAAAATCCAAAATTTGACAAAATTGTCAGACTCAGAACATGTTAACCAGATCCCATATTTGAAAAATGTAAAGTAAAGATAGCAAAAACATTCCAGATTCAGAAAAGTATATAGAAGTGAAAAATATCGGCCCTAGTCTGACTAGGGTCGATATTTTTCACAAAACCCATAAGGTCCCTTTTAGCGTGACAGGTCACACAAATATAATGCCATGCTCCATAATCCCATCTGTCCGGAAATAGAAAACATACTGAATGAAAACGGTTTCCGAAAATAAAGATCAACAGAATCTCATTCTAAATGTTCGCCGCATTATCGAGAGAGTGAAATAAATAAAAAGCTTGAAGCAGTACTGCTGTTTGTACTTTTCTTATGCCTTCGACTCGATAAAGAGAGGGTTAATGGAACAGATTCTCCTTACATATGGCATTCCAAATGAAACAGTGAAAGCAGTCATGGTGCTATACAAGAGGAAAGAAGAAACGCAACAACCGTTTTTTGTTATTTCTTTTAGCAATTGGGATGTTTACGAATGAAACATATCAACACGCATTTGCTGTTGACTTTGGTGTACATCGGTTGACAAAATATTGCTTAAGATAACGTCGTAGAACGAACAGAACAACTAACAGTCGCCCAAAAAGCAATCGTCAACGCCTAACGTCACGACGTCAGGAACATAACTTTCGCTTATTTTACCTACAGAAATAAATTATCTTATCGAGAAAAACTGTTGATGCTATTCATGGACAGTACAGCAATCACATTTCAGCCAGGAAACGTTAACGTCAAATTGGATTGCGTGCAAGAACGCATTTAACGTTGACACCAAACCGCTCTCATTTAAACGCATATTTATGACACGTACAACCTGTGACCTTGATGAAATTTTGGCAATAGACAGCAAGGGCGGATCCAGGATTTTTTTCCAGGGGGGGTCCAACTCCAAAACTTTTTCCAGGGGGGGTCCAAGCCCAAATTATGGCTTAAAATGTAGTAAATATGTAACGTTACACTAAATTTATATAGTCAAAATTCAATTTTCGGCCAATGCCAGGGGGGGGTCCGACCCCCCCCCCCGACCCCCCCCCCCCCCCCGACCCCCCCCCCCCCCTCTAGATCCGCCCATGGACAGTCAAATGAAGAAGTTTTACTATGCATTGAAAAAAATAGTCGAATGAGGGTGATTGTTAGAAATGACAAAACAAAACGTACGACCAAATCTATTTGTTGTTGCGTTTCTTTTTTCCTTTAGTATATATAACAACTCTACTGCAAGGGGCAGATCACCTGATGGAGATACAAATTCCTTCAAAATTACCACAGGAGTTCTACAAGGTGACACAGTAGCTCCCGACCTATTTATCATAATCATTATGTCTGAAACATTTGTACGAACATTTGTGGACAAGCTTCAACAACATAGGCTAACACTAAGAGGTAAAGACAAAGAAAATATCCACAGACAACCACAGATGCAGACTATGCTGATGATCTTGCCCTCTTCGCTGATACCAATGCAGCATAGGACTTCATGTAAATGCTGAAAAGATAGAATACATGAGCTTCAAACAAGATGGGGATATCAAATCACAGGCAAACAAACCTATCCAGAATGTCGATCAGTTCGTATACCTTGGAAGTAATATCGCCTCCACTGATGCTGATGTAAAATACGACTTGTAAAAGCCTGGTCAGCCCTTGACTGTCATTTAGAAATCGTCCACACAACAAAGCGTAACTTCTTTCAAGCAGTAATGACATCCGTTCTTATATTATATGGCTGCACAACTTGGACTCTCACAAAAACTCTAGAAAAACAAATTGATGGGCATTTCAAAAGAAAGCTGAGAGCCGCACTTTACTTATCATGGACTGAACATCCAGCTTTATGGATATCTATCACCCATCTCAGGACAAAATTATGAAAAAGTCGCTTAATTTTTTATGTGTAGGCATTTTGTGAAGAAAAGGGTTTGAGATCATTTCTAACGGTATTTTGGCATGCTGAATCCGAAAAACAATGTTGCCAAGCTGAAAAATGGCTCCTTTATCAGCTAATTTACATATTTTCAAAATAGCCGCCAAAATCTCAAATATGCAATAATAATGTTGTTATTTATCCTTTTTCCGACATCTTTTGCTCTAAAGATCGCAAATTTCTTGTTAATCATTGAAATCATGATTTGATTAAACTTCTTGCCAAGATATCCTAAATAAATTCTTAGAAATATAAATCAACGTCCAAAAATTTTGGAAAACATTTTACCGTATTCATTCTAATAAAGGATAGTGTAGTTTGGAAACTTCCATTTTGTGGAAAATTCCTTTTTTTGCACTTTCATATATAATCATGATTCCAAACCTCTGAAGATATAGTTACTTAAATAGTTTTAGTTTACATTTTGATATCATTAGAAATTAAATTGTGTATTTTTGAAATTGAACATATATATTTTAGGAGACCCAACGTAGGCACTGGACAATATCAAAAAGTACAATTATCTTAGATTAAATTGTTAAATTACAAAATTAGTTGAGTGTGGCAAACCAAATACTCTACGGTATGTTGAACTTCAATTTTTCAGAAGAAAAACTAGTTGTTCATTTTGTCATTATTTCAAAGAGGCAACTTATTTATCTACCAACAATATAGAGAATACTAGACACTGGATATAGTAACTAATAAACTATATAATACAGAATTTCTAGTCAACAAATGCACTTTACATGAACTTTAATGATTGAATGGCGTTTAATTGTCAGTAACATTACAGTGACTGATGCACATATTCATTATATTCCAGACATGTATCGCACTAGTAAACTATAACATCCAATCAAAGTCAATAGCTGCTTACCCAACGTACATGTAGATAATAATGCAACTTGGTTACAGATTTTTTTGTAATACGTCAAAAGAATTTTGACACCCATGGGTTTGAACCCAAAAGCCCTGGATGGAAAGTGTCTTTTGTTATTTATTCAACTATCACATATTTATCAGAAACTGTTAGAACTATAACATCTATTTAATAATAAAACGTAAAGTATTGACAGGCTCATCGAGAGCCCCTATCAATGGTTGTGCACTGCCGAAGGAAAGAATGTAGCATTTGTATCAAAAAATCCCATTTTAGCTGTGCTCATGACAAGGGCCATATCATTTGTCATGAATTGTCTAAATACGAATTTCTTGGCTTTCAAAGTTGACACAAGTTGAAGGTTCAGATATGGATGCCACACCAGGACATTGACAAGAATTGCCTACACAGAGTCATTTGCGTCTTCAATGCTCAACATTTCTTCACTCAAGACAACCTTAACTGAAAGGCAAGTAAGAAGGAAATTATTATGATAAGAGAAGTGGTTTTTCGCCTGATACTGCACAGAGACATTAATAGCTTCATGAAGGAATCAAATTCTGATATTTCAATTTCGCTTTGTCATATAATATGTTTGAAGAACACAATCTGGAGCGTATGTGGAGCGTAAAAACCCATCCTCTGCAGATATTTACACCAATTCCATCAATTCTCTTGTATGGAGAGTCCCAAATAGGAATAAAAATTCTCAAGACCCAGCTCCATCTGTTATGAAAGTTTATTGTCTTTAAATGTACGAGGGTCATCCTATATTAAGTGAGACTGTTGCCATATCTCTAAAACTGTCTGACAGAATTCAATGAAACTTGGCACTTACAGGGTGATCCAAAAACATGTCCCACAAAGAATATCTAATATATCTGCGTAATTTGGTAGCATTGTTTTAGTTTGGGTGTGGATGGAAAGGGTATATAATAGAATTTGTAATGGTTGTGCAGGAGAACGTCATGCAGCGTCATGGTAACGCTAATGGCGTCATCAATGACGTCATCATATTTTCAGCATTCCAAGATGGCTGACTGTGCAGAAATATTCAAACTGTGCTATGTGTTATGTATATATCCTGTTCTAGTTAGAAGAAAAATCCAAAATATGTACCAAAATGCTAAAGTGCCTTCCAGGAAGCAGATAAGAAGACATTTTTCTAAGTTTGAGAGGAAAGGGACCGTCAATGACACGAGATCTAGAAAAAGGACAGGGCGTGCAGAACGTGGGGAGTGTTCATCAAGCTGTAGAGGAAACTCCAAGAGTATCTATTATGGGGTATTATGAAGGACATCTCAAAAACCACTGATGTAAGATATGGTACAGTGAAAAGAATTCTAAAGTTCTATTAAATTCTAAGCCATCGACGTCATTTTAGACTAGTTTCTGAAAAACATGGTCGTCACATCAAGCATCTCTTGTAAAAGTAGTAAGTGAATTATTATATAATATTGTAATCAGACAAAATTTTACAGATATATACTTAAGTTCTAGAGAATATAAACGAAATATATAAGATGGTAAAAAAATTATTAAGCATTGTTTGTGGGACATGTTTTTTGGATCACCCTGTACATGCGGGTGTGTCACAATCAGATGTGCAAACTATGTTTCAATAAGGATGATTTTTCAAAGTCATTGAATACAAATATTTTCCTGGAAGCTAAATCTTCATGAAAATAATAACATTTTTACAAAGATTTAATTAAGGATTTAAATTATTTTACATGTAAAACTTGGGATTTTAGAGAGAAAAAAGTAAGTTGCATATAATTTCTTAAACATATTTGGAAATATCAATTTCATTTGAAATGGAGAAAACTTTTTACATCATAAAAAGACTAAACTTTCAAATGACATGCAAAACAAAGTGACCATGACATATTCATTTTGAAAAAAAATGTTATTTTCTCACATTTTATCTTAGTTAGGCATGGAATGACATCTTTCAGTTTTTTATTTTCATTCAGTATTGTCTGTAAAGCCCTAAATGTAACAAATTTCGACATTAATTTCAATTTTCTTAAAAATGATTTATACATTTGTTATCCTATACTTACAGAAATAATGACTGTTGAAGTTGCATTGAACATTTTCTATGGACTGGACATTTTAACGATGATTACAGTTCAACGGTATTTATATCATATCTAATCGACAATAAACAGCACCAAAACTTTTCATTTTTAATGGACAAGCTTTAAACATGAAAAGTACAAATTTCGAGCAGTTATTGAACTGTTGAATAGACATTCGGACAATCGGACAGACGACGGACATTGATAGCTCGCAATACCTTAACTAGAGCACTATAAGGTCAGATGAGCTATTGTTTAAGACACAAGCATAAAAGATTCACATATCCATTTAAACTTAAAAATGCCGCATTAATTATTTCAATGAATATGAATGTTAACCATTTCCCGAACAAGACTGGGTTTTGACACCTGTATGAGTACTAAAAGAGCATGGTAACATTATGACAAAAGAAGGGGGTGCTAGCATAACAGATTATTTCTTATTTTTCATCAATATAAAATTATTCTTTCTTTTTTTTATATACAAGAATTCCCAACTTGGCGATCATATATTTTATCGTCGTCTGCAGCAAAAAGTCAAAGTTGTGACATTTTGGGAAATTGTAAATAGAAAAGCGTTTGTGGAAGCTTGAATTTTAATTGAGGTATGGTAAGGAAACTGCCAGTAAATAATCTATTCAATATCATTATTTGCCTTTGGTGTTTCAAAACCTTTCTCCTTTTCTGGAAACATTCATCAATTTAGATAGTTTGATATCAAAAGTTTAATTTAAGGTATCCGAACCCTCAAAAAATACTTAGAACAGTCAGAGGCGAAATTTGAAAAGTGCAAATTATTCCTAAACTGTGTAACATTTCCTTTCCAAATACAAAAATAAGCATTTTGCACGGTTTAGAATTTTGAATAATTGCATATGGAAATATTTGACAAAAATGTTAAAAAATTACCTCCCTTGCATATAAATATAGAGTAAAATAATATTTGTAAATTATTTTCTTCTTGATTCCGGCACGGTGAATCAACTTAAGTGAAGTGTATGTGTGAAATTTGATGCATTTCGTACGACTAGAAAGTGTAGATTTTTTTCAGGGTCTGTCATAAGTTGACTTTTTTTTTCGCACCATCTACGAAAAAAAAACATCTACGAAAGTGAAATTATATAACGAAAGGGTGGTTTCGGTATTTTTGTAATAAATCAACCATTTCTAATCACATCTTCATAAAATAACCTGCAGATAAGAGCTGAATAATTTCTCTAACTGAATGCTGCATGTCGTGTAGAATAATAGAACAATTTCATACAAACTTCTAAAACATAATTATTCCATTTTTACCCCATTTTTTCAATACATTTATTGCGATTAACTTTTTTACCGCTAATGTATTCTTCCTAAGATTTGGTACATAACATAATAATCATTTTGCAATTAAAATCTACCGATGATTTGTTAAGGAAGAAAGATTACAACAATTATTCATTATGCAGTAATTCATAAATATTTTTTTCAAAAGAATGGTAAAATATTTTATTTTAAATATGTGGTCCTTAACTTTTTTGATGAGTATATATCATCAACACATCTAGATATTTGTGACCTGTCACGCTAAAAAAGACCTTATTGGAAGTGTGAAAAATATCGACCGCAGTCTGCGCAGCCAGACTAGGACCGACACTTTTCACTTGAACGTAATTTTCTAATTCCGGAATGTTTTCCCTATCTTACTATTAGTTCATTTTTTGCAGCTCAAAACTTTGTTTGTTTATCCACTACCTCGACAGTTCCCGGATGTGGCGTGGGAACAAATTTACGTTAACACATTTTTGAGGTAGCTCCCCTGATGCCCACCACATTATGTTTGAAAAGGTCTTTGGTGTAATTTTCATTATTTTGACATTGAATATGTTCGAATAAAACGGGGTTTAAAAATACGACTTACAACTGCCTATGTTGACGTCGTTGAGGTAATGTCGTCACGTAAAGAACGAAGAAATAGATACCAATAGTCAGGGCACGAAATCAGAAAAGTTTTCACATAAAGGCATTTTGTGAAGAAAACGGTTGGAGATCAGTTCTAGGGATATTTTGGTATGCAAAATCCGAAAAACAATGTTGCCAAGCTGAAAAATGGCCCCTTCATCATCTAATTTGCATATTTTTAAAATAACCGCCAAAACCTAAAATATGCAATAATAATGTTATTATTCATCATTTTTTTTACCTCTTATGTTCTAAATGTTGCATATTTTGTGTTAAGGGGGAATGCTCCAGTTTCCCAATTTTTTTCCCAATAATAGAATTTATTTATATTTTGTATGTTGAAATTACATGTTATTACCAATTGAAAAATGAAATAAAAATGGATGGTCAGCGATCTTGTTTGAATTTTATAGGCATTCGTATCACATACCCCTACAGCGAAAAAATGCACAATTTCTCGCACCTATCCAAGGTCACTAAAATGCTAATAAAATGCTGTATATTCATCGTTTTGTCCGGAAAGCGGATTTAAAGTAACGTATTGCATTTAATAAGAACATAAAACCCAAAATATGTGCTATTATAAAAGCAAAAATGTATAAAACAGCATGCTCACATGTTCAGTTAGATCAACGAAGCTTGAGTGTTTTGTGTCAAAATTTGCATATTTTCGGAAATATTTCAAGTTCTACATAATAGAATTTGATAAAACTCCCCCATTTTATTAAGCAACATGTCCTGGTAATAATTCAAAAAGAAAATGTATAGGTCAGCGCACTTATTAGTGATTTACAGCAATTTTTATCAGCTACGCATGAATAAAATGACGCAAAACAGTGGTAACTACATACACACTTACGACTGTCTTGCTCTAAATAATCGATTTCCATCTCGAGGAAATCAGTTTCGCATAATATATACACTTTTACCGTCAAAAACGGTAAATTGAAATGATGTGTTATATTATTAAAAATATGGTAGCGAAACATATTGGTACGAATCATTTAATTTACTACAGTAATGACCGAGTGTTCCGAAAAACTGGAGCATTCCCCCTTAACAGACTAAAACTAAATGGTCTACTAGGTAAATGAGGAACAGAAATGGCTCTTTCACTATCTAATTTGCACATTTTCTAAATGGCCGCCAAAATATCAAATCTGCTATATAATATCAAAGTTTTTGGCATAATCTTAACCAAATAGTTCAGATATAATGCTATAAATTGTTTAAAACTAATGAGTAAATAATTTTAAAGGGCGACGGTAACAGATGGTCTAATTGCAAAAAATGATTTTTTTTAAAAAAATATGCAAAACTTTTGTGTTGACCACCTCGGGATGGTTAATAATATGCGATTCAGACAGAGAATGAGCCGAAATTACAAGACAGATAGCTGAATTTAGGGAGAATCCAAGCCTAAATTCAACCCCATCACTGATGGGGTTAGAATTATTTTTAAATTGTTGCGCATGCGCCTACAGCGCGGACCATGATTCAAACGAGATTCATACTTAAATTTCAATATGACGTCATCATGTATGTTGTGACGTCATTTAAGAAAGTCGCATGTCCTACTGTTTTGACCTACTTTCGACATCGCTTCATGAATTTGGTATCAAATTGCGAAAAAATGAGTCGTTGCTTCAATAGTTTCTCGTAATCATTTAATCAGGTCATATAAAGCTTAAAAAGTGTACATTTCGTTTGTATTAGACAATTTTTGGGTCCAAATCTGGGAAATAGTAGCTTTAAAAGTAAAAAAAAAAAAACACTTTGACACAATTTTTGATTACTTTTACCGCATCACTGGCAAGAAAACCATTTAAAACATACAGAATATCACTTTCAAAAAGCATTTTTTTAAAAAATAAAGTGCGCAGTTAAAACACAGACCTTTTATCAACAGTATCATTTTAGATGTTTACATTTACATTTTGATTTACAAAAATACTTTGACATTTCAATTTTAGCTTACATAAGATATTTTGTGTTCTTTTCAAAACAATGCTCTGTTACAACCCGTTTTGTAATAATTACCCGTTTTGTAATAAATATAACAAAGTTGGGGATTATTACCAAACGGGTAAGAAAGCCTAACCAGTTTTGTAACAACCCGTTTGGTGATAAAATTTTCACATTTTTTCAATAACTGATATTTGCATAAAATATGCAGCGTAACGTAATTTTAACACTTTTCGAACTATTTTACGTCTGTAAAGAAAGCAATTTTCATCTTAAAAAGAAAATTCCTCCCGTAGAGCATTGATATAACGCAGTTTGTGATAATGTATTACCAAGTGGGGTATTATTTCAAAACGGGTTACAATGTCTAACCCGTTTGGTAATAACCCGTTTTGTAATAAAATTTTCACATTGTTTTCAATAACTGATACATGTATTTGCATAAATTATGCAGTATAACGTAATTTTATCACTTTCTGAAACATTGTTCGTCTGTAAGGAAAGCAACTTTCATCTTGCAAAGAAAAAAATCATTTGTAGATTATTCATATAATGCAGTTTGTGAAAATACATTACAAAGTGGGGGATTATTACAAAACGAATATCCATAAGATCTCGGATGAATGCGGTTTTCAATTTGATCAGATCAGAAATTCTAAGGTAATATGCTATAAAATTTGAAAACATTGCCTTTTCGACGTTGTTTTTACCCTAACAACAACGCGTATCGATGAAACAAGACAAAACTGAGACACAGTGTTAATTACTATAAATAATATCTTTTAATAGTGTCATTTTCAACTCAATTGAAATGTCACATCCTGGAATTTGTGTCTCTGAGTTGGACAAAATGACCAATTTCTATATTGCTTGATCAATAACAAATCTTGAAAAAGAAAAAAAAAAAAAAAATGCTGACCTTCATTACTTACATCAGAGTTATTTTAACCTAATCATAATATCGCATACTGAGTTGTGTGTCTTTGAATATGACAGATTTGTAATTTTCAATTAGATTCATAAATATCTTTTAGTGCGACACATACATTGTATTTGTAGGATCTTTATAAATGCAAGTCATGGTGAATAAGCCTGTCAACCACGTCAAGGTCGAAAACCATATGACAGGGTTTTTTTTTTTTTTTTTTTTTTTTTTTAAGTTTTTCAAACATCTTTTTATTATTTTTCCTTATACTTTTTTGTCATTTTCCCCCATTTTTAGGGTTTCTTCTCATTAATTTAGATGCACCAAGTATATATGGATGAGAAAGGGAGATTTGACAGTCGCCTATTCATTTTAGCTGATGGGCAGACTAACAGGCGATCAATTTGAAGAAAAATATGCAATCGAGTATATACCATCGGAATTATTTATCTCATTGTTTTCTTTCATCGATTTTAGCACTCAATCATACAACATATGTAAAGAATGTTAAAATTTCTATTTATCATGGAATTGTGTATATACGAGGGACGGTCGGAAAGTAGTTGGACTTTTGACAAGTTCTCTAAAACCATTTAACTGTTTAACAAAATTCTTTCAGCACTGTTTAAACAAATTATCCATCTATGTCTATGCATTTTGAAATCTTCGTAGGAGCTTTGCTATTCCCACTATTAACCATGACGTAGACCCACTGTATTAGGTACAATGTAACAGCCGGTATCTAAGGCGCCCTGGTCTCATATTTCTTCCCAGTAAGCATTTTAATCAGTACTAGACACAAATAAAAGTCACGTGGGGCGAGGTCTGGGATATAAGAAGAGTAAAACAACTTTTGTCATGTGTATAAGTTGATAATCTCCACTGTAGATGCGGTGGTATGGGAGCGTGCGTAATCGTGAAGTAAAAAAATATTTTTCTTCGCTAATCTGGGACGCGTTTACTTCAGCATTTATTCTTTGTTTTTTCTGAGTTACTTCAGAATTGTACTTGGCAATGATAGTTTTACCATTTGACATGAAATGAATATATCAATCCTCGTGAATCCCCAAAAGCAAAAAAAACAAAACAAAAAAAAAAAACATGACTACCAACCGAAGGTAACGGCTTAATCTGTTCAGGGGTGGTGAACCAGCTCGTTTCCATGACTGCTTTGGCTGAGATTTTATCCCAAATTCGGAATTATGAACCCTTATTTAATCTGCAGTGATAATAAAGTTAAAAAAAAAATAACTTCTTCGCGATTAAAATGACTAGAATGTTCTTTTGTTTTGGTTACCCTTGTTGTTCCTCTAACAAATAGCCTCTCATACATAAAACCCCTATCACATATATGTGGACATAGTATTGTATATTTACAACAATACAATCTTTGAAAATAAACTGACCACATTATCGGCAAATTAATGTAGATCCCACCAATATATAATGCGTTTATACAGTTGCAAATGGAGAGACAGCAGCACAAACAGTCCAACTACTTTCCGACCGTCCCTCGTAAAAGATAATATATAATCATAATTTTATTACAAAACGGGTTATTACCAAACGGGTTAGACATTGTAACCCATTTTGTAATAATCCCCCACTTTGTAATACATTATCAAACACTGTGTTATATCAATGCTCTATGGATGGAATTTTCTTTTTAAGATGAAAATTGCTTTCTTTACAGACGTACAGTAGTTCGGAAAGTGTTAAAATTACGTTACACTACATAATTTATGCAAATATCAGTTATTGAAAACAATGTGAAAATTTTATGACCAAACGGGTTGTTACAAAACGGGTTAGGCGTTCTAAGCCGTTTGTTAATAATCCCCCACTTTGTTATTCATTATCACATACTGCGTTATATCATTTTTCTACATTTGTTAAATTCATTGCAAAACTAAAATTATTTCAATTTAATGTTTGCAAAGCTGTTCTGAGAATGATTAAAATAGCTAACATTGAGTATTGTAAGCAAATAGTAGTTATCGGAAAAAATATAATTTTATTACAAAACGGATTATTACAAAACATTGTAACCCGTTTTGTAATAATCCCCCCACTTTGTTATATTTATTATAAAACGGGTTATTGTTACAAAACGGGTTGTAACAATGCTCAGCAAAGATATTTAAAACACATCTTGAGTACTTATGGCTCGATCGGAAAGAGCTCCGTTATCCCACTAACATTATGGATAAATATCATCTGAATTCATATCAGAGTTGACTTTATAACATAAAATGTACTAAGAGCTGAATACCGTACTTATTCCAATAAAGCCAATAACAAACCCTTTATAAAAAGTGAATGTGTCCAATTTTCAATTATGAAATTGTTGCCTGCATTTAATCTAGCTGTAAGAGCTAGCGTTTAATGATCCTGTACAATTATTGTTGTTACTGGTGATTAGGCATTTCCCATTCTACTAAAAGGGATAATGCTCGATATTTCAGGCATCAGAACATGGGGACAATAAGAGTTTGCTAAGAGGTATACATCTCGTTTTTAATGGGCCAAAACGGATTATGTCGTTGGTACCAAGATTTTTATCGAGGAACAGTTTCCTATAAACGTCATTAGAAACCATCAATCTGGTAATTAAGGTCAGATACAAACATTATTTAGAATGACTAGACGAATTTGATGCGAATTTTCGTCATAAAGTAAGTATCTACCCATACAGCTTGACCAATCTAGAAGATGTTTTTTGAAAATATATTTTGCTTGTTTTTTATGTTTGACATACTAGCATGGACCCCTCTAGAAACACACGTGGAAAAAATGACAAATACACTTATTGAAATGAAACATTTGAATGTGAGATGTAAGTCAGCTGTCTTCATGAGAAATAACCTAGGCGGTGTCAACAAACACAACGTTTTTGATACATGCGGATAAGTCGATTATTGTATTTTTAAGAATACTACAGTAAAAAGCGCATCTTAAAACTGACCACTTTTAAATGACATTTTGCAAATCTTTGGTCAGCAACGAAGTGCAGCAATTTCAAAGACATCAAACAGAACATTTTGTATTCAGTACAATAACATCATCTGTTTTTATCATAGGAAACGTTTCCAAAAATGTCATAACAATATTTCTTTCCATGTAATATATCTTATTTTCCCGTTATTGGTTATAAGTGTGTACATACAAGGCCATTAAACGTTCTTAACAGATGGAGCTGGATATTGAAACTTAGTGTACCTATAAAATTTGAGAATATTCAAACATGAGAAACAATAGAATTGACGTAAAATCTGAAGAACATGGTTAAGCTTCAAACTATATTCTTCAAACAGATTATATGACAAACCATCTTGAGATGTCAGCATTTGATTCCTTCATGGCTTAAATGATGAAGCTATTAATGTCTCTGTGCAGCATCAAGCGGAAAACCATGTCTCTATTCATGATCATTTGAGCCAGAATCTGGAAAAATGTCCCTTATAGCATTTGAGATAGCCATGTTTCACGATCAGCCTGTGTCTAGGTGCAGTCTGACCTGGATCCATATTACTCTCATGTGGTTGCTACAGAACATGGCTAAGCCATTAGAGAACAACATGGCTCCTGATTAGACTGCTTAGACTGCGTGTACTACGCAGGCTGATCTGGAACCATGTTGGGATAAGAAGCCTTAAAGGACATTTTTCCAGATCCTGGGTTATTTCCTTCTTATTTGCCCTTCAGTTAAGGTTGTGTGAAGAAATGTTAAGCCTTGAAGACGCCAATGCCTCTGTCTAAGCCATTCTTATTAATATCTTTGGTGTGACATTAATACTTGAACCTTCATTGTAAACTTTGAAAGCATGGGATATACACCAAGAAATCCATATTTTATATTTATGACAATCCGCTGCAAATAATAAAGCCCTTATCATGAGCATAGTTTAAAAACAGACTATTTTTTAAATAAATATGCTACATGTCTTTCCTTTGACAGTGCACAACCAACTCGATTAAATTGTCAATACTTTACAAATTTTTATTCAAAAGATGTTCTAGTTCTAACAGTTTCGGATAAAGCTGCGATAGTTCAATAAATAACAACAGATACTATTTCTCCAGGGCCTGTGAGTTCGAACCCATGGTTGTCAAAATCATTTTTGATGTATTACAAATAGTCTGTAACAAAAGGCTGAATCTCTTATATATTATCTACATGTTAGCAGCTATTGACTTTGATTGGATGTTGTACTTTACTTGTGCGAAAAATGTCAGAAACATAATGGAGATGCGCACCAGTCACTTTAATACATTACTGAAAATTTAACCCCATTCAATCATTAATGTTAATGTGTTGACTGGAAAATCTGTTTTATATAGTATACTAGTCACTATATCCAATTTCTAGTATTCTCTTTATCGAAGGTAGATCACTCATTGAAAGATTTTAAAAGTAAACAACTAGTTTTTCCTCTGAAACAAATTGAAGCTCAACATGACATAGTGAATTAGGTTTGCCACACTCAATATTTTTTTTATTTTTTTTTTTTTTTTTTTTTTTTTTTTTTTTTGTATTCTAACAAAATTTAAAAAACTAGGATATTTGTACATTTTTTATATTGTCCAATGCCTAAGTTGAATACCTGTATAATTTGTGTTCCATTTCAAATATACACGATTTAATTTCTAAGGATATCAAAAATATAATATAAAACGATTTGAGTAATCTTTTAAGCAGTTTGGAATCATGAGTGTATATGAAAGTGAAAAAAAACTGAATTTCCCACAAAATGGAATTTTCCACACTTTTGCTAGAATGAATACGGTAAACAGTTTCAAAATACTTTGGTTTGGACATTGATTCATATTTTTAAGAATTTATTGTAGATATCATGGCAACAATTTTAACCAATTCTTGATATCAATAAAATGGACGAGGTTTATCATTATTTTTGCAAAATAATGTGAAAAATTTACATGTACATGGTTTTTAAAATTGGCGTGTTAGAGGTTTACTGAAAGCTTAAATATATGGTGAAATACCTGCACTTCTGTGTCCTATTTGCCTTTGAAACTTTACATTTAATGCAAAACATTATCAAAATAGTACTTTAAATAATTTCACTGCATTTCACACGGGAACATAAAATGTACATTAATGTTATTGTTTAATTGCGTTTTATTGCCATTTATACGGTAATTGTCTAAAATGAATTTCATTTTTGTTCTCATGTACCTGCTAAGTCATTTAGTTTACATGAAATGTTTAGAACAAAAGATGTCGAAAAAAATGATAAATAACAACATTATTATTGCATATTTAAGATTTTGGCGGCCATTTTAAAAATATGCAAATTATATGATGAAGGAGCCATTTTTCAGCTTGGCAAAATTGTTTTTCGGACTCAGCATACCCAAATACCCCTAGAACTGATATCAAATCCTTTTCTTCACAAATGCCGATACCTTAAAAACTAAGCGACTTTTTCAGAATTTTGTCCTGACTACAATATCTTGTTTCCAAAGTTGCCAAACTTATGACAGTATCTATGACAGTAACCAATGGAAAAGGTGTCTCTTTTAACTTAAATACATGTATCATAAAGGATCTGAATGTTTATTCGCAATTTAGCACTTGGTTTTAATGGATTTTTGTTTTCTTTTTTCCCCCAGAAGTTTCATAGTTTATTCAACTTGTTTCCATCGCAAATTTCGCATTGGCTTGTAATTTTTTCTTACTCTGCAGAATTTTTATAGTACATACAACTTTTCATACACAGATACGAGGGCTTGTAGAAGGAGATTTCCGACTATGTTCAGCCGGAAGTGGGCGTGATTTCATCTTGATAACCGACGGAGGTGTCTACGTGTATGACACAGTATCAGCGCTTATGACGGGGTCCTGTAGTGGCCCCACTCCTGTGTCCACTATGTTTTCTGGTTACCCGTCTATGCCAGCGGCATCTGACGTAGAATGTGTGCTGATATACCAGAGTGAAGTCGAAATTTATGCAGGTACATCATTAGAATCTGGTTAAAACTACGTGTAGATTTTGTCGAGCATGCTGTTTATCCCTGGGGTACGGAATCCTGTTTCTGCCATCCACTTTTATACCTGCTTATGTTTCACTTTTCTAACAAAATAATAACCTAGAAATATAGAAATGTTGAAGTTTTGAACTCGATTTTGCTAGAAAAATTGAAATAAGTGCGAATAACTTCAACTTTTCTACCAAAATAAATAGCTAGAAAGGTAGAAATGTTTAAGTTTGTTCCACTAACTTCTGACAATTGTCAATAGCAACACGTCAACTTTTCTTCATTTCTAGGTATCAAAAGTCGAAAAGTTATTTGTCTTTGTAAATACACTCTACACATCCTAGCTATGAGATCTATACACCTGTGAAGTTTCAAGACTATAGGCCTTATAGTTCCAAAGTTGTGGACCGGGTCCGAATTTGATAACTGAATCAAACGGGCAATAACTCAAAAATTACAAATAATAGAGTTGTGATTATTGCGCCCTACACACTCTAGCACCTAAGATCTATACACCTGTGAAATTTCAAGACTATAGGCCTTATAGTTTCAAAGGTATGGAGCGGACACGAATTTGGTAACGGACAGACAGACGGACAGACGGACGAGGCAGACGATGCAGACGATACCATAATACGACCCTTCGGACGTATAAATAAACCACAGCGACAATCTGGTGTAAGTTTGTGAAAGGGCCTTTCGTTTGTTGTTACACCATTTTCAACACAAAAATTTGTGCCGCCACATCAGGAACCCCGAAAGTCTATATAATTATTTACTAATTGATCATAGAACAGCTCACGTTTATGAACATTTTTTTCACAGACTTGAAAAAAGATAATACTTTGAAGGTGGTGTGAATTTAGATAATTAGAATCTCTTATGTAAAACTATACTCAAAGGCAAAAGTAACTTTACAGTTTTAGAATAATTCTATTTTCTTAATTTCAAAGCATATTTATGATATTTTCACGACCATATGTTTTCACAGTTATGTTTTGATATTCACATCCGTTTCATTGACGTTACATCAATCTGCAATCGTTAAAAGTACCAAAATACCCCACCCACACAATGGTGTTGTAAAAAGAGACATTATTTTTTGCATGTTTGATATTTGTTGGTCGCCACACTTTTGTGTGTATTCCAGTTACCAGGAACAGGAAAGCAATCCGACGCCGACAAAAACAGGATATTAAGCATGATGAGAGAGCCAGGATGAAATTTTAAGTTTCTTTGCTAGTGAACTGCACCCGTCAATCAATCGTTAACTTCTTGAACGCATTTTAACACTTAGGGGGTCGAAAAATGAGAGTATCCATAACCAAGACCGATAAATTCGTGTTTATAATTAACGTGACGTGACGTTACGTTTTTACCGGAAGCTGCAGTAAAGATGCGTGAAATCGTAAGTGGAGCCGTAGAATTGTTCGTTGTGAAATTTGAAACATTGATTTTAGTGCTAGACGTCTGGTAGCCATACCCCTTGAGTTATACAGTAACATGACGTCAACGTCAAAAACGTCCATATTTGACCTTATGTAGCATTTTTAGCATACGCAGATTGGAGTTAGCCCCTCTTTTCTGACGAGAAAAGGTTACATGTTAGTGTCATAAGCGATAGAAGACGTGTGAACACTAGAAGGTGCATGAAATAGAGTGTGTGCTACGGGACGATTGTTTAAGAATTGAATAGCTCAAGATCAGTCGGCTGACCTCATCCATACACGAGTACTTTTTTGCAGGCAATAATACACATAGGGACAATGAAATACTGATATTTGATAAATTTTAGCATAAAATGATATCCTTTTTATTCTAAAAGATGTAATAAAACTTTACCTGAATTTTTCAATTTGACCACTTTACTAATGCCGTGGTAATACCAGCGTCAAGAAAGGCTAAACATCTCTTCTACCCCAAATTGTTCTTGCAAAATGGCATATTTATATATAACACAAGTAATTTCACAAACTGTGATTAGGGTTTGATAAATCAAATGAAAGTCAGGTGTAAAGTTACTTTTGCCTTTCAGTATAACTTGGTTCGTGACGACCAGATTAAGGGGGGGGGGGGCAATTTTGGCATGCCATTTCTTTCACGACCATCACAGAAAATAAAAATTGAGGAAATAAGTGGAAAGTCTTCATTCTTTATCGGGTGAAAGTCTTCGGACAAGAATTTGCACTTTTTTAAAAGCAGAGTAGCAAACATGAGTGTCTATTTCTTATCAATTGTTAATCTATATTCCATTACAGGAGGAAGCGTGTACGTGTGGCAGTTTACTGGTGTGGGTTTTGATTGGAGATATTCTAGAACCTACCAGAGTCACCTCGGTAAATATGATAAAAACTTCCTTAACCTAGCATCATCAATATATTTTTTTTTGGAATGAACCAACAGTGGCTGATCCAGAGTTATTGTTTCTTTTTCTAAATGATGACTTTAAGGTTGAAGATTAAAAAATGAAGTTTTCAATAAAATCAGAGCATGAATGAATATTTTCATATAATATTCTTAGTCGCTATTTAACAACAATTGAATTTTGTGAACAGATTAAAGCCACTTAAATAGCCTATGAAGAGAGTCTAATACTTCTAAGAGTATCATTGTAATTAATCTTTACTGAAAATCATTTTCGTTAAAGTTCAGTTGTACTTAGTCAAAACCATGTATTCAGTGTATGAGCTTAAATAACGTACTTTCTGCACTTGCACATCTAATTTGGTTTTGGAAATTATATGACGTAATAGAATCACCAATCGTCTAAAAATTTAGACATTTGTTAATCTTACACATTTTAACTAAAAAAATAGATGCAATACACAAAGACACGTCACCTGCTTATGTGTTTACGAGTAAACAAAAGGTCACGTGGTCGTTTTACTATAAAATTAATTTGGCGAGTCGTCGGTTTCCCACGAGTATTGTACGTTTATTGTACATAAGTACAGTCATTTACATTAATTATCAGACTAGTAAGTTACAGGAATATTTTTGCAACTGTTGTTTACGAGTAAACAAAATGTCACGTGGTCGTTTTACTCTGCATCAGTACAAAATTCTTTGTACAGCCATTTACATTAATAAAAGGCCTGTGGCTTGTAACCATTCGTACCATGACTCCATCCCCTATTACAACCATGCAAGTTCAGGATGAGCTACTGCTTTTGACAATCTGTTAAAATCAGTTTTGAAGAGAGCTCCTAAGTACTGTCCAACTGAGAGCGGTAATATTTTGCATTTGTGACCCATCACGCTAAAACTGACCTCAAAGCAAGTGTGAAAAATATCGACCCTAGTTAGTCTGCACAGTCCGCGCAGCCAAACTAGGGCCGACACTTTTCACTTTTATGTAATTTTCTAAATCTGGAAAGTTATTATATTTTCATTTTTTGCATACGGGATCTATATGACCTGTCCTGGGTCTGACAAATTTGTCAAAATTTGAATTTTTGGAGGTCGGAGAAGGTCCGTTTTAGCGTGAGGGGTCATATTTATTTGTGCTTTAGACTAGAGTCAATAATAGGCAGGTCACAGGGTCGATTCACAGCCTCAGTGTGGACAATCATGAATAAACTTGATTGAAAAATTGTTAATCCAGAGGTGTTAAATTAAAAAGAAAAAAATGTTACTTATGAAAAGAAAAGTGGTTCAAACCTTGAAGATCAATGCTTTAAGCTTATTAGATTGATCTTGCATAATGAATTATATATCTACATGATAGGGGTAGGAATGTATTATATTGGAGGACCAAATGTTTAAGTGAATAAAACCCGACGCAGCGTAACGTAGCAGGGTCTGGGGCTTACCTTAAGAAGATTTTGAATTTAAGAAGCCATTTCCTGCAATCTTGGTACTTTGAGACAACATCTTATTCCTTGACCTTTGTTGAAGGAAAATATGGTTGTATAGTTAAGGGTTTAGGATATGCTGCCCCTTCTAAATTATTGGGGGGGGGGGGGGGGGGTATGGCTCCCTATTTTCTACGCCAGTGTACATAAACCTTTCGATACTGAGATTATGATCGCCACACTGAAAATAGCATGTTTCGTACATTTCTTCTGTTGAGGGAGGAGGTTTACGTGAAAATGACAGTTGTACGTGGCCTACGACTAGGTCCTCAAAAGATCCGCTGACACTCCTTTTTTGGAAGGTAAAAATGAGTTAAAAGCCAGTAAATACCATAATTTGAAGTCAACCGATGAAATTCCGTCGAGATTCACAGAGGAATCTTCACTCATCGGATTGTGATTCCACTTAAACTTCTTTTTTCCTCCGTGTGTTGCCATTGCACGTGCCCGTAATCAGGTCAGAGCCTCGATATGACATGGAGTGACATGAAGAAACCCACTAATTTGTTGATAATTTCAGTAACAAATTGGAACCGTGTCTGTGTGTATTTGTACTATTCAGAAAATGAAATTTGTTTCCTAGCAGCAGATTAAAAAGATTTGCAAGTCTATTTTAAACACTAGGTCATATCATCTTACCTGACCTACTACACTATTAGCAAAATAAATACATGTAAATAAATAAAAACTGACGACAGCTGTACTTGTACAGCCTTTTCTTTGTTCTTTTTTAAATTTAACAATAATACTGATCATCAAATTCCAAACATCATCTTGCAGTACTTTTTCACTAAAGAGATGTAACAAGAAAAAGTATGTTTAAACATGGTCAATTGACTATAACATGTATCATTTAGCAATTAGAAATTCAAAGTTGTAAGTTTCGAAGTTATAATTTGGTATTCATTCTAAAACGAAGAAAATAATTAGATGTCAGAGCTGTAGGACACAGATAGGTTGGATTGGGCTGGTTGTAAACTTTTTGGGTGTTCTGAAGAACTATTTTTGCGTTGTGTAGAGGGAATCATTACGCTGCTTAAAACTGTATCTAACTAATTCATTTAATCCAGTTTATTTAATCTTATACTTTAATTTTTTATGCCCCCAAAATATAAAGACTGGAATTTTTTTAAAAAGTCATCAGACCCCAATCATGTTTAAAGGGGGAATGGCACTTAAAATCATGCAAACTTTGCGAGAACTTCGTACAAAATAAATATGTAATTCATATTATTTTTGTCAAACAGTTTCATAATGATGTATTAATTCAAATTTCTAAACCGTTCAAAATGCTCATGTTTGTATTTGAAATGGAAATATAAAACAATCTAGGGTTTACTGGCACTTTTCAATTTTCGCCTCTGGCTCTTTGGTGCTAATGATGGGTTGTATACGTAAAAGCTTATAAATCAAATTTACTGATCATATAAAAGAAAAGTTTGAACTTCAAAGGATTGCCAGACTTATTAAGGACGTTCATGCCTATGCACGTCAAAAAATGCTGTCTCTCAGAAATGCATTATATTCAGACAAATGATAGATAAATATTTAGCGACTTTGTTTCTGCTTTTATTTTTCCGATATATCACCTGTCCTTTAAAGGGACATTTCATTTCAATTTCAATTTTTTAAAAGTATGTCTTGATGCCAAGATTGGTTATTCTAATGAGTAAAAATACAATTAGTTTTTTGAAGTTGTTGCCAATAAGCGAGAAACACGCATTTAAAATTGAGACATAATCGATAAATTGCATATAAATCCGAACTGTTGTCCACAAAAATTTGTTCAATTTTAACACAAAAATATAAATTTCTCGTAAACGGAGCAATATTTTGGCTTGAAATTTTCGGGATTTTCATAAGGAAATATGCTCTTTCAAATAAAGATAAAAGTAAAATATATGACAAAAAATTCTGAAATGTCACTTTAAGATACAACACCACCTAGAGGGATACCGTAAACCGTCAAATTTTCGACGTTTACGGCCTATAACATTCCGACAGGGGACCCATTTCAAATGAAAAATACATGTATCGATTAATCTTTCAATTTACATTTCAAAACATGTCTTATAAATGTCTAAATACGCACGTTCTCTGAATACAACCCAGAGCAAATAAAATCCCGAAAAAAACGCTAACGGACGGTGTTTGAACGTTCACAGACAAAAAAAATCGAACGGAACGATGACTCCATACTTTCATTGTTTTATATCATTCTCGAATTAAAAACGAATAGTTTAAGCCAATAAAAAGGGGGAGTGTGAAGTGAAGTGTTTGTCAAAAATCGCGTTGAAATTAAATTAGATTACACGCGCAGAAAGTATCGTTTTGAATGTCGTATTTTATGTACGTCGACGTCATACTTTAATCGGAACGTCACATGATTAAATTGACGAATTTTTACTGAATTGTTGAGCAGTCAAACTTTATATATAAGAAATGGGTTTTTTTCTGAATTGCAGTGTATTTTGTGCTTAATCAGACTGGGTCCGCCGTTTTGCTATGATAAACTGTCGGTCTTGTTATAAAATCTCGTAACTTCATCTTCAGTCAAGCTGCATTTGCAGGGTATTAGCATGAAACCGATGACGTACTATTGTTTGTCCGTTAAAATGCCAATGTTTACTTGAATGTGAAATGAAAAATTGAACCTTATTGCATATACATGAATAATCTGATTTTAATAAACCCGTCATAATAAATGTTATTTTATTTTGATAATTTTCAATAATTCTATTATTGAAGGAATGAATGAACATTATTTCAATTCGTGAAATTGTGAAAGTAAAAACCTAATACTGTAATATTTGTTTCTTTAGTATTAGATTTTAGATTCACACTTCCTTGTCTTGAAATGAAAGATAACATCAATAAACAATAGTTTGCTTGTTTTTTTCTGCGGATTTACCATAGGAGAAGGAGTTTGAATGTTTGGACAAAACAAAAAGATAAAGCATATATGCTTAAAGAATCATAAATAAGAACATGGTCTAGCAACGAAAACATTCTTCTAAAGGATTACAACCAAACATTATCTACAAAACACTTCAAGTATCTTCGGGTGTCATCCGTGACAACGGAAATTAACGAGTGATACCCTCGTCAGTTTCAAGACATCAATTTTCCCGATGACGCCGGAAGATGCATGAAGTGTTTTTAGTTAATGATGGCTTGTAATCCTTGACTCAAGATGAAATGATATGTAGTTACGATATTTTGATCGTCCCTTGACAAAATAAAGTACCATATTATTCATGTAAGTTTGAGAGGTTAAAGGGGCATAACATTCCAATTTAATTTCTTAACCCTTTCCCAAAGATGACCTGGTTTTGACGTCCCTAACAGAAAAGGCTGGGGAAAACATTGAAACAAAAGAAGAAACTGCTGATAACCAGCAGTTTCTCCTTTTGTCTCAATATTTTCTGTGCCATATTTTACACAAAACCTATCTTTCATAACATCCATTTTGTCATTTGTGGTAGTTTTTGGAGTGGACAACCCTAAAATTTTGTCGTTTGGGAGAGGGTTAAAAGTATGTCTTGATGTAAAATACGGTTATTCTAATGCGTATAAATGGTATCAGATTTTTGAAGTTGTTGTTTATAAGCGAAAAATACGCCTTTAAAGTTGATACAAAAATGATAAATTCCATATAAACCAGATCTGCTGTTGACATCAATTTATTTAATTTTAGCACAAAAATATCTATGTATTTCTCGAAAACGGCGCAATATTCTGATTTGAACTTTTCAGAAGAAACTGTGCTCTTTCAGATAAATATAAAAGAAAAAAATATGAAAAAAATATCTGCAAAATGTCACTTTGAAATATTTCTCGAATGCAAATAAAACCATTAGCAAACAACAAAAATTAGACTGGTCGAAATTCAAAGAAACTACAGACGATAATTTCAAATGACGGAAATGTTTACCTTTTTGGTATTTCTGTGTAGAAAACATTGTGAGAAATGAAGAAATTGCTTGTCATAAGCAATTTCTTCATTTTCCACAATAGTTTCAAAAGCCATTACCTTGAAGGGAGTCAAAAAGAGTCACTCTGTGGTAACGGGTTAACTAAGATTGGAAATAACTACTAATGATCATTCGTTTCCTTGAGTGTAAAACTGATAAAGACTCTTTATGAGACAGTTATACCTCGAGATCACTTTTTAACCAGAGTGTGAGTCCATCTATGCCTTGTGTTTCAATGGCTATTTTCAAATGGCTAGCAGATAAACCGCTCTTAGCAAGCGATTTAGCACTAGCCTTTGAGATAGCTTTGTTTTGTATTAATGTTTGGTAGCTGTCTAAATGCGACTTTTCGTTTGAAAGCTGTTCCAGCTTGAATGAAACATCACCTTGACTGAAAACATTTAATTTGTCTTCAGCTACAGGTATTGTTTTTAATCAGTTCGTAAACATCTTGCGTTCGACATTATGTAAGAAATTGAATCAACAGTTTTTGCTTAAAAACTCGTTTTCTTTTTTCTCAATATTTTCGCGTGTTGAATATATAATATTGTATTTTATACGAAATAACGATTTCCCTCTAGAAAAATCCTATAAGATGTAATTCCGAATTGTATTTATGTATTTGGTTAAACGATCATTATTTCTAAATTAACGTTTCCATGTAGAATTTAAAGCTAGAATTCAAACAAAATTGGATTAATAGTATTCAAATCTGCAGATCGTTAACATTATACAAGGAATATAAGGCAAATTTTGAGTTTGAAAAGTATTTGGATTACTTGCCAAATTAGTTTAGAAATGCATTTACGAAATTAAGACTTAGTTCCCACAAATTAAGAATTGAATCTGGCCGATACAATGCTGAAACATCTGATTGTTCGCTTAGACACTGTCTAATGTGTAATTCTATGGATGTAGAGGACGAATATCACTTTATGCTAGTTTGTCCTGTTTACGATGACATTAGAAAGAAATGTATTCCAAAGTCTTTCCATGTTAGACCCAATGTTTTCAAGTTCGTATCACTTATGGGTTCAAATGATAAATGTACTATTAAAAACCAGCAAATTTATCCACGATTCATTCATCTTACGCAATTCTTTGCTGTTAAACAATTCTTAAATTTCCTTACATTTGCCATGTTCTTCCTCCAACAAGTAAACGATATTACTGTTTTGTTTAAATCAACTTTGTTAATTGTTTTCCTTAAGTCAAAATTCCAGGTCGATCTCATTTGAAACATGCAGAGATGACAAAAACAAGTTTTTATATTGCAACGGAAAATATTTAGGGGAAAGCATTAAATGCTGGCTACCAACATTTTATTCTTTTGCCTTCATGTTTTCCCAAGTAAAGATAACCAGGGAATTCAAAACAAGGTCTTTTGCTCGGAAAACTGTCAGATGATATTGCTAACCTTTCACACGTTTTTCTTTGTTCAATGTATTATTGTTAAATGAACAGAAACTTTGTATAAGTTTGTGTCAATAAAATCTATGTCTATGTTAACGTCGACGTAATAGGCCACTCAAAACGCCACTTTCTGCGCGTTTAATATAATTTCAACGCGATTTTTAACAAACACTTCACGAGAGTACCCCCCTTTTTTATTGGCTTAAACTATTCGTTTTTAATTCGAGAATAATTTTAAACATTGAAAGTATCGGATCATCGTTCGATTTTTTTGTCTGTGAACGTTCAAACGCCGTTTTTTCGGAATTTTATTTGCTCTGGGTTGTATTAAAAAACGTCCGTAGTCAAAAATACGTGCGTATTTCGACATTTATAAGACATGTTTTGAAATGTAAATTGAAATATTAATCGATACATGTATTTTTCATTTGAAATGGGTCTCCTGTCGGAATGTTATAGGCCGTAAACGTCGACTCCCCCAGGTCAACCAGATCCCGTATTCGAAAAATAGAACATACTTGTAAGATAGGGAAAACATTTCGGATTTAGAAAATTACATAAAAATGAAAATCATCGGCCCTAGTCTGTCTGCGCGGACTGTGCAACACTGATAGAGTCGATATTTTTCACACTTCCGAAATGTCCCTTTTAGAGTGACGGGTCATATATTCGTTAAAACAAAAATCAGCACTTTGACGTAAAAGTTTGTACAATTATCATATTATTTCTTGCTTGAGTAACGTGCAATTACGAAATTTTGATTTACCAACGAAATTGTCAGAAATATTATTATGTCATTGATTTTTTTTTTATAAAAAATCTGTAGGTGATCTGGTACGATGAATTGTTAAGTCAGAATTAGCACAGTAATTCTGTTTTATCACTACCTACTTGATAGACTTCAAACAGCCGATCCGAAACTGGAGGAAAAACCAAAGACTCCCACTATTTATATACTAACGGAAAAAAAGTGACTGTTTACGCTTTTTTTCTGATTTATTTTTTAAAAAGACGGTATATTTGCAAGCACAAAATATCAAATAGATCCCTACCGGGTTTTGGAGCGATCTCCCTTGATCCTCCTTGAATTATTGGGTAGTTCCGCTTCCGATAAGGGCTACAGATAAAAACGGATACCGCTTTTTTAAAATGCAAAATGTATTGAATTGTTCTTCAAACCCTTTGAAACCCTATATCTTAAAGATGATTAGAATGCGTGCTCATTATGTATGTTTAAGATTTGAAATAATAATTTCATAATTGTTTACCCCGCTTATCAGCTGCGATGTATCCAATATCATTCATTGCTAATGATATGCCTACTTTCCCAAACAAGACCTGGTTTTGACGACCTTAAATTTTGTTTGAAAAAATATCGAGAGGAAAGGAAAACTTGTTGATAATGGGCAATTTCTATTCTTCTTTTGATAGGTTTGCTACAATTTACACATTTTCTGACTTACATAGGGTCTTTATTGGTCAAATAAAACCCGATGCAGTTCTTCTTTCGCTTTGTATGGATTTTACGGAAACGTGTTATAATTAATAATTAAAACGCGTTTTAGATGAACAGTTATTAGCTCACCTGAGCACGAAGTGCTATTGTGGTCGCTTTTTGTCCGTCGTCCGTCACAATTTGTCGTTAACACTCTAGCGTCCATTAATATTGACCAATCTTAACCAAACTTGGTCAAAACATGTATGACCATAAGTTCTCGGATGAGTTCGATTTTGGGTCAGGAGTTATGTGCCCTTGAACGTTGAAAATAGCTACTTTTTAATTTGATTACACTCTAACATCTACAAATATTGATCAATCAAAACAAAATTTAGACATAATGTTTGAGACCATAAGATCTCAGATGAATTCTATACTGAGATGCAAAAGAAAGTATACACTTTTTGTTTGTCATTTTCTCTTTTAGTTTCCATCATATTGACTAAAAATTGTGTACTTTTCATCTCTACCCATAAACCAATAATACAGTGTTGATAAATTTTACCTGAAATTGCATGACCACCCATACTTATGTTACATGCCGATTTTGCAAACTTTGCACGTGCAACTTAGTGGAGTATCAAATGTTGCCGTTAAAACGTATTTGATTTCTTAATTCTTTACAACAACAAATCACAACATTAAATTTTCTCTAATATTAAAACCCAATTCTCAGTGGCTGGTAGAAATCGACAAATGATCCATTTTTTTTTTTTTGCATTAAGACCCATTTTCCTACGACACAGCAAGATATGAAAGAAATGTGACACTAATATACACTTAGTCAGGTTGTAGAAACATTCTACGTAAATTTTTATCAAAATCCGTCAATAAAAACTTATTTGGGTGATGTCATATAGCTTGTTTTCATCAAGCCCCTTTTGCCATGACGCATCAAATAGGGAAAAACAATAACAATGTACACATGGTCTTAGGTGACTCAAAACTTTCTGTGAAAAATTTATCCAAATCCGTTAATAAATGTAGGGTTTGTGTCACTGTGGATGCTTGCATTAATTAATCGATTATATCCCCTTTTTCGGTGACGCTCTATGCTATGAAAGGACCTTTGCAACGGAAGGACGAACATATACACGGATAGGCGGAGAAGGTTACATCAAAAAACGGCCACCTTCGGTGGCGAACAAAAAATCGTACATACTTTATGAATCGTTTTCTCAGAAAACGTGGAATAACTAGGGTGTATACTTATTTTTGCCTCTCAGTATATTTTCAGTCTGATCTGATTAGAAAGACAAGACTTATGTGCCCTTGAATTTGACAAAATTGCCATTTGAGGCTGTTTCCTACCTTGTTTACACTCTAGAATCTACAATTATGAAGCAATCAAGACAAGACTTGGACACAATATTTGGGACCATTAGACCTATGATGGGTTCTATTTTCAGTCTGACAAACTTGCTTTTTTCGGCTGTTTTCGACCTTGTCTGCACTCTAGAAACTACAATTATTAATCAATCGAGACAAAACTTGGACACAATGTTTAGGATCATAAGATCTTGAATGATCTTTTTCAGAAAGTCGAGAGTTATGTGCCCTTGAATTTGACTAAATTGCCATTTTCGGCTGTTTTCGACCTTGTTTACACTCTAAAATCGACAAATATTAATCAATCAAGACAAAAGTTAAAGACAATGTTGGGTACCATAAGATCTTGGATGAGGTCCATTTTCAGTCTGATCTGATCAGAAAGTCGAGAGTTACGTGCCCTTGAGTTTGAAAAAATTGCCGTTTTTGACTGTTTTTGACCTTGTTTACACTCTAGAATCTACAATTATTGACTTATCAAGACAAATCTTGAACACAATGTTGGAGACTATGATCATCTCAGATGAGTTTGATTTTCAGTCTGATCTGTCGAGACTTATGTGCCCTTGAATTTGACAAAATTGCCATTTTCGGCTGTTTTTTACCTTAATTGTTTTCACTCTAGAATCTGCAATTCTTAATCAATCAAGACTAAACTTTGATACAATGTTTGAGGACCGTAAGATCTTTGATGATTTCGATTTTCAGTCTGATTAGATCGGAAACTCGAGAGTTACTTGCCCTTTAATTTGGCAAAATTGCCTTTTTCGACTTTTTTTGACCATGTTTACACTCTAAAATTCACAATTATTAATCAATCAAGACAAAACTTGGACACAATGTTGGGCACCATAAGAACTCGGATGAATTTGATTTTCACAATGTTATTGACCATAAGTTCGTTTTCAGTCTTAATCCATTACCAGACGACAAAATTTTGGGGTAGTCCAATTTGAAAGAAGTTGCAGACGACACTTTAATGTGATGAAATTTCGATTTTTTTAGGTTTTTTGTGATAAAAAACATTGTAGGAATTGAAGAAATTGCTTGCCGAAGGCCAGCGAGCTATTGTCATCGCGTTGTGTCCGTCGTGCGTCCGTCCGTGCATCTGTCCGTGCGTCCGTCCGTTAAATTTTTCTTTAAAAATCTTCTCCTCTCAAACCAGTGGGCCAATTTTGACCAAATTTTGCAGGAATGTTCCTTGAGTGACCGTCTACTTAATTTGTTCAAAGAATTTTGATTGGTCCATAAATGTGGGCCCACGCCAGGGCGAGCCTTATCAGACTTAGAGAAATCACAAAATGATTCTTTGAAAATCAATCATTCGGCCAATTGTGGCCAAATTTGGCAAAAATGTACCTTGGGTGACTTTTTACTTAAATTCTCTGTTGAATTTTGATTGGTCCATAAATGTGGGCGGGGCTTATCAGAATTGGGGAAATAAAAAAATAATTCTTCAAAAATCTTCTCCTCTCAAACCAGTGGGCCAATTTTGACCAAACATGTTCCTTTGGTGACCCTTTACTTAAATTGTTAAAAGAATTTCGAGTGGTCCATAAATGTGGGCTTGACAGAGCGGGGATTTTTCGGAAATTTGGAAGAATGGTCAAATACTTGGCTCCTGAAATTTAATAAAGATAAATGCAAATACCTAAAATTCGGAAAAGATAGAGCCACAAATTACAAAATGTCTGGGACTGAAATTCAAGTTGATACATCAAAAAAAGACTTAGGAATAGTTGTAGACAACAAATTGAACTTTAAGGAACACATAAATGCCAAAGTGAAAACAGCCAACAAAATGCTTGGTTTGATAAAAAGATCATTCTCTTTCATGGACAAAACAATGCTGGTTACCCTGTACAAAAGTCTAGTCCGTCCACATCTGGAGTACGGATCAAACATCTGGTCTACAACCTACAAAAAGGATCGAATCAAAATAGAAAATGTTCAACGTCGGGCTACCAAATTACTACCAGAACTAAAAAACAAAAGTTATAGTGAACGACTGAGGATATTAGGAATACCATCACTAGAGTATCGTAGGAGCAGATATGATGTAATTCAAGTATATAAAATCATGAATGACATTGATAAGGTTGATAAAGAAAAATTGTTTCCAAGAAATCCCAACCAAACGAATACAAGAGGCCATAAACACAAAATCCATAAAAATTTCTGTAAAACAAACACAAGAAAATTCAGTTTTACCCAACGCGCGGTTAATACATGGAACGGACTGCCAGAGGATGTAGTATGTAAAATCAAAGTGCTGTCAGCACTGTAAATCGTGCATCACTGATAAATTGAACAAACCAGAATTGAGAAAGTAGACATAAGACGGCGGGCAGCACAGATACCATCAAGGGCTGGGATAGTGTAATAGTTCGTCAATCAAAATGGCTCAAATTTGGAGTTTTTGTCATAACATTCTATCTTTTCAGGGACATCGTCAGCTCATCAAACTGTAGTTTACAGAATTATATCCCTTAAATTGTGAGAGATTTGTCACAATTTTTTTTTATTCAACTCGGGGATTGAACCCAGTACTACTAAGATTGATTATCCGACATGCTACCAACTGCGCTTTAGGCACAGTAACAGTAGAGATGCCAAAATTGCACAAGAAATTTCAACAAAATTATCAAGCCTTAGTCCAGTGGACTGAAAAAGAGAGCTAAAAGATAGAACACAATATGGAACGATTTTATCCAATTAACCATGGCGCAATATCGGACAAACAATCAATATTTCGTAAGTGTTGCCATAAAATCTCATAACTACACTTGAAGACACTTCCAACGCAATAGTTACATTTTTCATCATAACCAAATAAATAATGCAGTATATTTCATGAAATTTTCAGCAAATATATGTATCAATCAATTACGTTTACATGTTTTCTGTAAGTTTCAAGTAAATCGACTGATCCGAACATAAAATTTATTTAGGTTTTTCACTAAGACTCAAATATGAAGTCACAAAACCCCAGGCAATTGCAGAATTCAATAGCATCAAAGCAGCGTCACCAAATCATGCTCAAAACTCATATCACTGCTTCATAAGATTTGATAACATGCTATCATGTGCGATGCAATACTAGCATTCGGTCGCACCTATTTTGTTTAATGTTTTGTACGTGTCAGCATTGCAAAAAATCATTGAATTTGTTACCAGACATTAGCTTTTCGCCCTTTTGCCCCAAGAAATTTTCAACAACTGCAACAGGAACTTAATAGGGACGAGTTGAGAATGATCCCGCAAAGATTCACCATCAATTATGCTTTATCAATGAGAAGGGTGTGTCTTCGTGTCATTTAGGTTCATGACGGACACACAGAATGTTAGCATAAAGTCATAAACTTTACTGCTGTTACATTAATAACAGGCCCGTTGGAACAGTCGGGGCTAGGGGGGTCTTAGCCTCCATATTGTTGCTCAAAATGCCAAATTTTCCTTATTTTACACTGGAAAATCCAATTTAGCCCCCCAATATCCAAACACAGGGGCTTCAGCCACCCCAATATGAAATTGCTTCATACGGGCCTGAATAACATGAATTTTCTTTATCAGCTCGCACAGCTTTTTTGCGACGTTTTGTTTTCAAGTCATATTATATGCACTGCAAATTTGATCATTTCTACTCAATGTTTCTTTATGAAAATAACAGATATTATGCAATTATGAATGAATTAAATTCGTTGAAAATTTGAAAAAGAATGGTTGGTTAAATATCAAGTTATTACCAAAAAGGTAAGTGTTGCGTTAGAAGTGCCTTTCAGTGTATGGCTTGAGTCAGGTGCGTTATCAACTGCGCCAAGGCCACGGCCCAAAAGATATGTTTAAAAGAGATTATTATCATAGAACAACACTTCCAGCCCTCAGTGATCTCTTGTGAACAAATATGCAACCATATAATGACCTGGCAGAGCATCTCTAGCTAATAGTTAATAGCTAGAATTGATCTACCAGTTCATTTATTGTGAGCTATAACAAGCTTTACTTGTGAATCACAAAATCCAGAGACCAATATATCTTGATTTTGAAGAGTAACATGGATAAAAGATAACAACATAAATACTTTTTGATTTTTATTATACTTGTAAAGAAAAAGTTAACAAAATATTAAAAAAAACTAACAAAATACAAACTTAATCCTTTCCTGAACAAGACAAGTTTAGTCGACCCTTATTTTAAAAGATTGGATAACACGAAGGAAAAAAGAGAATATAAAATGTAGATAATCAGAATTTTTCTTTGATTTATGATCTGTCTTGCAATCATACCCAAAATTTGAGAATGGATGCATTTCAATTTACTGTTAAGGAAAGGGTATACATATAGTAACCTAGCATCAATATTTGTCTGACGTAACGTCAAAAGTTGCGGACCAAGCCAAAATTGGCTATGAACTTCTGTTTAAAACCGCATATTTGTTATTTTTATTTGAGAAACACACATGTATTTGGTATCATATAAAAGATATTGAATTGTAATCTATTAATATATGTCGAATTTTAACATTGTTTGAATACAGACAATTTGATAAACAAAATAAATAAACTCTGACGCAGAAAATGACGTCGTCACGTGTAACAGAAATTACCAAACAAACTCGCGAGAATCCCAATAGAATAAAAAGTAAGACTTTTTAAAGCGCACAAACTTTGGCAAATTACGTCAGTGATGTCACAGAAGATATAGCGTAAATCTTAAGGCAGTTGGATGGTGTAAACAAACTATGGAGGAATGGAAAGAAAGAGATAAGTAGCGTCACGCTGTTAAAAAACGTCATTTTTTCGGTATGTCTAATTTTTAAATCTAATTTATTTTTCCAATAGTGATTAGAAATCAATATAAAAATTTTTGGGACATACATCTGAGCTCTAGTTTTTGTAGTTAATTTTTTGTCTTGATTGGAGTTGAAGAAAATCATTATTTTATTGTGTTTGTAGCGTCTTAAAAATGTCACATTTTCACTAAAACGGTCCCAAATGCAAGGGTGATTTTTTCATATATAGCTTTTTTTCTAAGAAAATCAAAATATTTTGAATTTGAATTGATTTTCGACATACATCTCGGATAAAATTTGAAAAAATAAATGCATTTGCCAATATCTCTTCAACTAGCGAAGATATAGAGTGTGATGTAGCGTCTTAAAAATGTCACAAAAACGCGTTTTTGACGATTTGACGTCATGTTGATTTTTTCGGTATGTCTAATTTTTAAATCTAATTTATTTTTCCAATAGCGATTAGAAATCAATATAAAAAAATTTGGGACATACATCTGAGCTCTAGTTTTTGTAGTAAATTTTTTGTCTTGATTGGAGTTGAAGAAAATCATTATTTCATTGTGTTTGTAGCGTCTTAAAAATGTCACATTTTCACTAAAACGGTCCAAAATGCAAGGGTGATTTTTTCATATATAGCTTTTTTTCTAAGAAAATCAAACTATTTTGAATTTGAATTGATTTTCGACATACATCTCGGATAAAATTTGAAAAAATAAATGCATTTGTCAATATCTCTTCAACTAGCGAAGATATAGAGTGTGATGTAGCGTCTTAAAAATGTCACAAAAACGCGTTTTTGACGAGTTGACGTCATATTGATTTGTGAAGAACTATTCATGGCGTTTTACGATCATGTATCGATGCTCTAGATCCACTTGTTTTATCGTTGTTTGTTTGACTATCTTGTTATTTGTGGTCTACGCAACTTAAGGTTAAAATTTGAGACCCGTAACAGAAAAAAGAAAGAAAAGCATTGACCAAGGCATAAGAAAACGTTGAGATAATAGAAGACATTTTTTAAGTAAAGCATTTCATTGATTTCATCTAATATGTTGCAGCATTTAGTCTCGGAGTTTCATTTTTCCTACATATAATGCATTTGTTGTAGACCCCATTTAAAAGAATGTTCTATCTTATGTCTGCTAACGAGTAAACTTGAAGACGATTATTTAGTAAGTATTTTCACATTTTTTTTAATTTTTATTTGTTTATTTATTTTTATTTATTTTTTACATTTGCGCAAGTAGAAATATCTTAATAACAAAAATATGCATACTTGACAAGTTATATTTAGCGTATGAAACGGCTCCATTTCTCCTACAGGTGTAAAATATTCACTTTCAATATTCATTAGAGCTTGATTTTTCAATACTTACGAAATAATTCTGTTGTTTAATTATTGATAGTTGAGATTATTAATTTTGTACGGTGCTATTTTCATGTATGCATGTATTGGTATTATTGTGAAAATGTTTTCTTTTGGCCAACATTGAAAATTTGTCATTTCTCATGTTTTGGGGTAAGTTATAACTTTCTTTGCACCTTCGCGTAACGTTAACGTCGGAAAACGGTCGATATGCGTGTTACAACGTTGGTCCGCAACTTTTGACGTTACGTCTCTCAATATCAAATCATTAATATATCAATAAACAGAACAATCTATACAGTAGGGTTGGGTGTAGACATGTGACCAGTGTGGCATTTCAGATCAGATGGACCCAGATCAAGATTGGCATAAGCAAATTATTCATCCTTGATATTCTTAGGTTTTTTTTTCATTTTCAGTATCTGAAAATAAAACTCTAAATGTTTACTTGTGTGATAATCATTACTGCACTCATTTAGAACTAGTATGTTGGTCAACCATTGTCTAAAATGCCACAATGTTGTTATTTTTTTCAGAGCCTTAGCTCATTTGTAGTTGCTTCAATGTAGCTCAATAATTGGCTCAACGTAAAAACAAGATGTTTTTGTGATCCCGAAATGAATGGAATGTAACTTTGACCAGTTTGACAGGAAATTGTTGAGGTTTTTAACCCTATCCCAAAAAAGAACTGGCCCCGGTTTCTCGAAAAAACTTAAGTACATTCTCATGCTCAAATCTGAGCACCGTGCTCAAATCGCACGAAATCCACGTGAACTTCAATCGAATACCGTTCAACGTTGGAGAGTATCCCTTTGAAGTTGAGCATCTTCTCATGAGAATGTACTTAAGTTTTTTTTTTCGAGAAACCAGGGCCTGGTTTTGACGTCCCTAGTGGAAAATTAATGCTTGGGAAAATATTGAATCAAAAGAAGAAACTGCTGATAACCAGCAGTTTCTCCTTTTGTCTCAATATTTTCTGTGTTATCTTGTACACAAATTCTATCTATAACAACATGCCTTTTGTAGTCTGTAGCAGCTTCCAAATTGTAAGACCCTAAATTCTTGTCGTTTGGGAAAGATAAAATGTGTTTTAGGGTTGTCAGTTCAATGGCCGTCCGAGAACAAAAAAGCAGTAATATTGTAACTGCTACAAATTTATTACACAGTTAACCTATTTTACAGTTGGATTCCTTTACTCAACCGAAAAGCTTGAAAGACACACTAAAAATACTAATTGGTTATTACTAAAAAACGAAAATTACATGAAATTTTGTATAATCCTATTCCTTATTTGTCGCAAAAGTGCATGGCACAGAAAAAAATTTGTAGATTGTGACTGAAAAGGCAGTTTCTGCGGTGTTTGCCTTTATCACATACCTCAGCGGATAACACGCAAAATGTAAGTGTCCTGCGCTAACCCACGTGATAATCATAACAGATTTGATTGGCTGTCAGCCCTACCACTGTAAATGACAGAGAAAAAAATCAGAGCAGTAATATTGTAACTGCAATAAATGTAGTATACAGTTAACCTATTGTACGTTTCAACTCCTTTACTCAACCGAAAAGTTAACACTGAAAACACTAACTGGTAATTACTAAATGCGAAAATTACATCAAAGTTTGTATTAGCCTCTTCTTTATTTTTCGCAAAAGTAAGTGAGATAAAAAAAGTTTGTAAATTGTGACTGAAAAGGCAGTTTCTTCGGTGTTTGAAAACACATAGTTTGGCTCGAACACGGTGCTCAGCGGATAAAGGGAAAAATGTAATGTGTCCAACTGATTGGTTTGTTGAAAAATCAGAGCAGTAATATTGTAACTGCTACAAATGTATTATACAGTTAACCTATAGTACGTTTAACTCCTTTACTCAACCGAAAAGCTTGCTATAAACACTGAAAATACTAACTGGTAATTACTAAAAGCGAAAATAACATCAAATTTTGTATTAGCCTCTTCTTTATTTGTCGTAAAAGTAAATAAGATAAAAAAAAAGTTTGTAGATTGTGACTAAAAAGGCAGTTTCTTCGGTGCATGAAAACACATAGTTTGGCTCGAAGACATTGCTAAGCGGATAAGGATAGGTTTGCAGTATTTTTCAACATATCGGCTGTCGGATTTGCAGTAAATATAAATCATGCTGGTTCCCAGCACGATTTAAAAACTGTAAATAGTTTTAAAAGTGCTCTTGATAATACGTGGAAGAATAACCCGGTCATGTTCTCGCCAGAGTGTTACGGGCCGGAAGTCACCAACCGAGAACAGAACCAACAAGAAATGGGCCACAGAGGCGAAAGCCTAGTACGGGCTTCTACAGACAGGTAACAGGTTAATGAAATCGCAAAATAATTCTTTAAAAATCAATCATTTGGCCAATTTTGATCAAACTTGGCAGAAATGTACCTTGCGTGACTCCTCACTTAAATAGCCCAAGAAATTTTGATTGATCCATAAAAATGGGCGTGGCAGGGGGGGGGGGGGCTTATCAGAATTGGAGAAATCATAAAATATTTCTTTATAAATCAACCAATGGGCCAATGGAGACCAATTTTGGCAGTAATGTTACTTAGATGGCTTTTACTTACTTTGTCTGTGTAATTCTGATTGGTCCATAAGTAAAGGCGTGGCATGGCGGGGCTTATCAGAATGGGAGAAACCGCGAAATAATTCTTTAAAAACAACCATCGGGTCAATTTCGTGCAAACTTGGCAGAAATGTTCCATGGGTGGTTGGCAGTGTTTGTGAACTTAGATTGGTCTATAAATGTGAGTGTGGCAGGGCAGGTCTTATCAGAATTGGACAAACAATGAAATAATTCTTCAAAAATAAACCTATGGGCCAATTCAGACCAAACTTGGAAAAAAATGTTCCTTTTCAAGATTTGGCAGTGTGAGGCTTACAAGAAATCATCAAGTAATTCTTTTACTTTAGCCAGTGGAGCGATACAGGCCCTCTTGTCCATGATGTTTTTTCCAAGCCTTTTCCTGTACTGGTGTCGTAAAACGTTTATGTTTGGTAATGGGTTGAAGTCATAAATATTAATTGAATTGAACAAAATTCGGGCTCATCATTTTGGTTCAGGTGAGCGATATAGGACCAGGTCCTCTTGTTTGGATTTTGAATTTATTTCTCGGTAAGGACACTTTTTCTCATATTGACCGCTTTTTAAGAGTGACTTTGATCAGCAAACTCCAAAATTAATGTTGAATATTACAACACTTTTCACGTTTTCAATGACACCATTGATACAGATACATCAATAAAGTGAATCGAGAGGGATTAAGATAAGTTGAAAAAAACTTGCTTCCCAATCGATGTAAAATAAATAGGTTCAAAGGAACGTCTGAAGAAAATGATCCAACTAAAATAAAATATTGAAAATAAATTATTTCTACAATTCGCAAAACAAAATAAAAACTTGCTCGACCATTATATTCGGAAATCATGGAAATTTGCGGCGAGCCGGGCAGGGATTTTTAAAGGCTTTCGACAGGCTGAATTGTGACCTGGATTAAACACATAAATTGGATGAAATCAAAGCCGAAACTTATTCTGGTTTAATCAGTAGTAACTGAACAATCAGATGGTATACGACGATTCTGCTAAATATGCGTTTGTAAAGAAAAAAATCGTATTTCGCGCGCGAAGCGATGAATTTTACTCTTGAGTGTCTCTACAAAAATAGACCGGAACTTGTATCATACATGAGCAGGGACTGCTGGACAACATTTTAAGGACAGATCCTCCATTTATTTCCTACGGTAAGAATTTTTTTATTTTTTCTGTACTGATATTTAAATATATGAGAAGTAAAAAAATGACTTAAAAACTATAGGTCACCAAGCGAATTAAAAAGTTATTGGATTTCAAGGGAGACTACTATTGTCTAAAATTGCAAAAATGAGGTGTCACTTAAATACCCACAAAAAAGGTGTTCGAAATGACTAGGATTACATAATTAAGTCTTTATTGTGTTCAACATGTTTTATTCTGTCTAAATGAGTATCAATTTGGGAAAATTTAGTGATGATTTTAAAATTTTCAGTAAAACATTCTTTCAAAAGTAGCTGGAATTGCTCTTGTTTCGCAACGTTTCTGATAATAAAAAATATTCCAGCGGTAAGAATTTTTTCTTTTTTGGTATAGACATAGTGCTTGGTCATACCTTCAAAAACAAAAAAAGAAAAATATATCAAACCAAGCGTTTTTCTGAGTTATAAGTAAAATTTGGTTTACTTTTTGCAGCTCTGTCCGAAATTGTTTCACTACTTTTATCCATTTTTTTCCTTATTACCAGCTATAGATAATAAAAAGTATCATCTTTTGTGTCCAATTGAAACGGACTAGCTCATAAAGACGCCACTTTGCTTTTGTTGCTCCGTTTCCTATCGCTAACGTCACATGTTGATCGCGTAACAGAAAGCGAAATGTACCGTCCGAGTACTATTACACTTTAATTGACAAAACAGAGAATATTGAAATAACCGAAAAGGGTCTTGCCATTTATCAACCAACCATTAACTAAATGTAAAAAATACATTTGCTGAAAAGGCCAATTACTGGAACAGCTTTATTTCGTAAATTTAAGATATGCGCAGTAAGTTGCGCAGTAACAACTGGAGGATCTGTCCTTAAGCATAATTGTGGGTACCCGAACCGTTATCTAGTGTATGAACTGCAGGTCAAATTTCATTAAATTCAAAGCGTTGGCAGGCAGACAGTCTCCCATGTTAATTTTCCTATCCGTGAAACATCCCCTTTGAAAATCCCCCAATCGAACGTCGCATTTAGAAAATATTAAAAAAAGTCCCAACTTTTCTGGGACAAATGAACACTCGTATGAAATACTTGTATTAATTATGATAAATTGTCGCTTGAAAAATACACAAATATCAGAATCAGTATCTCTAATTCTGGACTCTTCGTAATTGACACTGTTGTAAATTACTTATTTCACAGATAGTGACGCAAAAACTGCCCTTACTTCAGGAAAGATAGTATGGTGTACAGGCAGGACCAGAAATAATGTAGAGCGTCATTTCTACATGGATAATGGGAACCATGTCGTGTACGACAGTCAGGTAAGGTATCGCTAGATATAGGCAATTACTACTTGATAATAAGAATTGTTATGCTATGGTCACACATAGCCGGTTTTACGATACGGGTCCACACGGAATTAAAACCGTGTCGACCCGTGTCGACCCGTTTCGACTCGTTTTAACCCTTATTGACCCGTATCGCCACCCGTTTAGATTCCGTGTACGGTTTGTGAGAACGATACGGCAACGAACATGTTTTGACTAAGTTAAAAAATTCGACACGGATTTCAATTCCGTGTGCGACAACCCGGTTCATACCGCATCGACCCTTTTCAACCCGTAGTTACCCCTATCGTATACCGTATCTCATTCTTGTTTCGAATAATGACCTCATGTCTAGCGGTACAATGCATGTGAACTGCATGGAGTCCCATACACACTCCATTGCGCCGGATGTATGGCGCTGGCCGGTTTTGGTAGTACTACCGAGGTACGTCGTAGATATATCGACGCATCGGCCGACGTAAAAGCGATCTTTGTGTGATTAACGGGTTTTGGTCACATCGGGAAACTTTTCGGCGATTAGTTGAACAGACATTCTTTATTGATCGACGATTTTGCCGACGAAATCAGCATTTTGGTTTGATCCGTGAGGTGTCGGCCTTTCAAGTTACAATCATCCGATCAATCGGCGGCTTTCTCACGTGAAGATTCGGTAAAGTGTCGATGATTACTCGACTTTTAAATATCGTCGAAGTGTCTCGACCCATTCACCTTTTCAGAAATCATGCCGTTGACATCTCGCAGAGCCTAATTCGATATACTGCATAGTGTTGACTGTCGGGTCTCGTTCGACGACGTGCACACCACTTGCTTACTCGCGGATACAATGAAATAACCTACGTTTCTGTAAATGCCTCATGTTTATGTGACTGATTAACAAACCGTTTGATTTGAAATATTACGGCGGAGATTATGCGTATTCGTCGACATTTTGACAATTTGACATAGCACGGTGAACAAGTTTATATTGATGTTTTCTTCACTGGCAAGGTATCTGCCAAAAAAAAAACAAAAAAAAAAAAAAAAAAAAACGCCGTCGCATCACCGGCATAGCAACGTCTTAACATCAAATTGTAACAAACAAAGGCAATATAGCGGTCGATAATTGACCTGGCAAAGCATTTCATTCGATAAGCATGGGCTGCTCTGACAGGTCATTTATTGTGAGGTATACTACACACAAAAAGGGTAGATACGGCTTTTGCTTCTAGCTGAAAGGGGTCCGTGCGGGTCAATACGGTGAGACACGGGTCCACACGGGCGGTGATACGGTTTTGAAATCCGTTTAGATTTTTGAACAAGACCAAAAACTTTATAAAACCGTAACAGCGTCTCAAAATTCACACGGAATTGATACGGGTTGCGATACGGGTCAATAAGGGTTGAAACGGGTCGACACGGTTTTTTAATTCCGTGTGGACCCGTGTCGAAAACCGGATATGTGTGACGGCGATTTTTATGATTTGGTCACCACGTTGATTTCAATTTCCGTGCACGCAAGTGTCATATTCCGTGTCGACCCATGTCGACCCGTGTACCTAATCCGTACCGACCCTTATTGACCCGCAGCTGCATAAATTTATAATATTCAGTCCTACCCGTGTTGACACGTATCGTCCCTTACCAACCCGTACCTTGCTGTCTGAAATCCGTACTGAAAACCCTTATCTTGCCGTATCAACCCGTCGAGTATGCAAATCACCCCCGAATTCCGTAGCAAAACCGTGCACGGTTTATGAGAACTTAAACCGGTTCGTCACCCGGCTATGTGTAACCATAGCATTATGTCAGATATTTCTGCATAGTATATAACTGTGCAGTGTAGGACAGTCAACTTATTGACGTGACTTTTTTTGGAAAATAAATTAATAAAAAAATATTCTCCGTAAAGATCAACAGAGAGTGATGAAATACTTTTTACCCCTGGTAAAAATATTAGCAACTGATTGGTCGGTAGATTTTAACTCGGAGTTAAATTTGGCACAGATCAAACATCGCCAACATTTTCCACAATATGACTAAAAACTCGACTGAACCGATGGGTTACAGCCGACTTTGTTACACCTCGCCGACGTGTCTAACATGTCACTTAGAACATTTTCATCTTAACTTGTAAGTCCTGTAAATGTACATGCACATGGTATTCCCCCTTTTCAAGAAATTGGGTGTTCGGAGTAGGTAATTTCAGTTTGTAATGGTATCCCTGGTATCCTTGTTTTGATGCTTATTTCCTAGCCTCAAAAAATGGAAAAAAAAATGGCTTACACCAGGCCAACAAATATCGGTCTATCTACGAAATGATTATGGTGACCTCTTTTTTCTTTTTACAATTATATTCACCATACTTAAATGTACAAAAGCTGCGAATTTAAAAATTCGAATTTAAAACTTTTCTAATTTCTAATAAATGTGCCTTTGACGAAATAAGTAGCAATTTGTAAAATCACATTCCTTTGGTATTTTTATTTTTCTACTCATTATACGAATTCATCATCTTGTTTTTACTATAAATAAACTGAATTGTATGATCAAAGAAATAATATAGATATGTGATAAAGGTAGGAAAAATCATGTATTTATCCGAATACACAAAATCCAAATTTTTACAAATTTGTCAATCTCATCACAGGTCAATCAGATCCCGTATGCGAAAAATGAACATGTAGTAAGATAGAGAAACATTCCGGGTTTAGAAAATTACATTAAAGTGAAAAGTGTCGACCCTAGTCTGGCTGCGCGGACAGCGCAGACTTACTAGGGTCGATATTTTTCACACACCCGATAAGGTCCCTTTCAGCGCGACTGGTCACATATGGAAAATTCATGCAAAAACGATTTACAAGTGTGTTGTAAAAATGCAAATACAATGAAAATTAGTATTGTGACTCGACTTTTTCTTTCCATATTTGAACTAGGCATACCCTAAAGAAAAACATATACTCAAAGGCAAAAGCAACTTTGCAGTTTTAGAATAAATCTATTTTCTTAATTTTAAAGCTTATCTATGATATTTTCACGACTCTATGTTTCCCTAATTATATTTTGATATTCTAAATGTATACATCCGTTTCATCGATGTAACAGCAAGATGCACGTGCATATCGTTAGAATAGCTAAAATATCCCACCCATGTAATGGCGTTTTGAAGAGTGATATGATTTTCTGCATGTTTGATCTTTGCTGATGGGCATTTTAAAGGCCAGAGTTAAAAAGGATTGGATTGTATGCAAAATGCATGAAAAGGAAAGCTTTCCGACGTCGACAGAAACATGACCTTCATTATGATTAGATAGCTAGGATAAAATTTTATGTTTCTAGGCCAATGAACTGCATCCGTCAGTCAGTCGTTAACATCTTGAACGCATTTCAACTCAAAGCGAGTCAAAAAATGAAAGTATCCATAAGCAAAGCTAATAATTTGTGTTTAACACAAACGGTGAGGTGACGTTACGTTGTTACCGGAAGCTCTTGACGTATGGTTACCGGAAGCTGTACATGAAATCGTTAGCGCAGTCGTAGAATTGTTCGATGTTGTCTACGACACAGCTGTTGGTCTACGAGCCAGCTGTAGGGCTTGAATATGAACTAGATTTGATGCTTACTTCACTTTAACACTAGCTCCCCGCATATAAAAGTCCTAGCTAGCTAAAAAAAGGTAAAGGATGAAAATATAGATCATGAGCGTTTTCTCTTTCTACCTCAATATCTTATATATGCTGCAACATTTTAGATTGTTACTGTAAGCTTTTCAGATAAACATAGATAAACACACGTTCTGCCAGGGATGTGTGATATAGGCCTACTAGGAAAACGAACCGCCATATCGTTATATTTCAAACTCCCCAGAGAAGTCATAGAAGTTTTGTTTCTTAGAATGTGGTCTTGGTTTGTTTTATGCCGTTTTCAACTGCCATGGTCATATCGCGTCTAGTTAGAGCTCTTGACGTATGGTTACAAGTGGGACGCCGTGGTTCGACGCAGGTTTCGGGATCAAAGGGTTCGATGATCAAATCCCGTCGGTGCCATGAGATTTTTTCTGAACAATTTGCTCCTATTCAAACAGGTTAAATATTATCTAGAGGAAAGAAGAAACGCAACAACTATTTTTTTTTGGAATTGCTCTTAATTCTTGAATGTTTTTGAATCCTAATTGTTACTTGTAGTTACAGGGAATTATATTTTGAAATTGATCTTTGTTTGTACGGTAGACCCAACGGTAGACCCAGTCAAACGTGAAACGCAACCCCCCCCCCCCCAAAAAAAAAAAAAAACGTGTACGTTTTCGACGTCCAAATGTTCACATTGCCAAACTTATCTTTAAAATCTTAAAAGATGTGTAGGTGAACGTCGACTCGATAAAATGCAATATTTTTTATTGGATTAAATCCCCCGTTTCAAAACGCGACTATCCTAAAGATTGCGTCCGGCAACAATTGCGATGTTAACGAATGGGTCATCTCAATACGCTGTTGCCGCTTACTTTGGTGTACATCACCAAACAAAAGATCACATGATATTTGTCTAATAAAGCATACCTATTTTGAGACAGAAAGATGTCTAGTAGCAAACTGATAACCTTTGATTGTCCAAGGTATTGTATTTTTATTCCTTTACAAAGTAGAGGGTGTGTCATTTTCTGGGCATTGTTCATGGACAATTTATATGTTATCTATTAAATGGCTAAAGGAAAACTGTTGTATTATTGTAAAACTTTATATAATTGTATGTTGTGGGGTCTTTCAAATCCTGTAGTTTTAAGAATTGCCACTTGAAAATCGAAATTTGATACAAATGTCACGCTAAAAGCTTTACACTTGGGACAATTTTGGACACCAAAAATGCTATGAAATTGAAACGAAAGTAGATGTTCTCTTAAAATTTTGTACACATTTTAGCAACAACAGAACACATATTCTGGGGTAAGACAATCATTAAAAAACCATTGAATCTGCACTGTATATCAGTTTTTAAAAAAGGATGCATTATTTTTGAAATTACCCTTATCAAAAGTGCAAATGCTTACAAGAATGGTCTTTTTCAGCAAAATCAATTGCCTTTGATATCCATGACTTTGTAAGCTGTTACTGTTAAGCACATTAGATGACAACCCGGATAAAATCTGCGAGGTATTTGACAAAAAAATGAATCAGTTTAGCTTGGAAATCCATGCAGCTTGGTAGTTCGCTCTTTGACAGTCTGAACAGGGTGGCAACTGATGGCTTTCAACTTTTAGCATAGAATATGTTGCACCTAAGGTCATCAACTCTATTTGTAGCAACAATCAGTGCCGACATGTAAACTGTTCAAGTCGTTCCATCAGAGATTGCGAAAAATCCCATTCTCTACCAAGTTCAAGATGTCATTGAAATCTTTGTGATTCATTAAAAGTTTCAAGGCATTTATTTTTCCTTTACCAGCAAATGACTGTGTCACAACCGGTGAATGCATTCATCCTCACAAGAGACACGTGTCAAAACAAATAGTGGAAGATACTTTTTGTATGTCAATCAATTATACCCTTGTTCTTGGTCCACATCTTTGGTAAGGAAATTATCATCTATTTCATTGTGAAAAGCTAAGGCCATTACAAATACATCTGTGTCATCAGAACAGATAACAACAGTTGAATGTCCATCTCCTGACGCATGTGCAGCTTGCAATAGTAATCGCTTCTTCTTGACTGCACCGCACCGCAAAGACGATTTCAGTATTTTGTGCACTGATTTGGTAGCAAATATCTTTTACAGTTGCACAAAGTACTTTTGTATCAAGTCTTGCTCTAAATTCAGTTTTTTCCATTGTTTGACCAGGAAGGCTATGAGATTATTCTTATTGTCGACATCGCCCAGGAATTTGCGCCATTGTGAGACAGACAATTTGTGAATAAATAATAGGTTTAATGTGTGTGAACTCAACTAGATCTACGGTCGGTGGGCTTTAAGCCGCTTTCAGAATGCACATTTTTCGAACATTAGAATAGTTAAGGTAAACAAAAATGCATATTATAGCATTTTTCACCTCAGATGGTACCGAAAGTCCAAATTTCGGGGTCTGGCTCACGGACTAAAATGAGCCGTACGTCTATACCGCAACACGAGGAGTTTCTATTCATACTAGATTTATTGTTTAAATCACTGGATTTACTCGGACTTGATTACTTGTCGTAGAATAGACTTCTGAACAAGGAGCAATAATGGGCAATGCTAGGAACTTCCCACCAGGAGCGAAGCTCTACAAAGAAAAATATACTAGTCAAAACTTCTAATTGGGTGGCCGGATCATCAAGGTCGCTTGTGCAACCTTGATAATCTGTGGCATGTTTTTGTCTCCACCTTATTTTTCTAGTCTAAAATTCTTCTCTTGTCATTCTTAGCAAAGCTTTAGTATTAGGGGGATGTGGACGATCGGTGAATATGTATTTGTTTATATATACACATCCCCCATTTTATGTAATGGATTACGTTAAATGTTTAGTCATTAATAAATGACAATTTTCACCATAATTGGTATTTTGTTATTATTATGAAGAAAAATAACAAGCGACGGATAGGCTGGATCTGGATTGGAAATAAATTATACTGTGCATTATGTGGTACTGTATGATTGCATGAAAAATAGAATTATGTTTGTTGATTTATGCTCATCAGTTGCCAATAGGCACATAGGTAGTGATTCTATTTCAAATGGAGAGCATAATGAAGTATTATTGTAAATAATACGTTTTATGCTCCTTTTGAAATTATAGTGCAAGTATATTGGGCCAAACCGTAGTAAAACAAAGGGTTAACATTGGGCCAATACCTTTATCTGCACTACCCTGTATAACGCTAATGCTAACGAGGAACAAGCTAATCGGCTTATCAGTGTATAGTATTCTATCACGTGACTCTACTTGTCTTTCTTTGTTTATATGCTGCCAGCACGTTTTTGCAATGGAAGTTTTGTTTGTCGAACCCGCCTCCATCCCCAATTCTTCTCTTGTCATTCTTAGCAAAGCTTTAGTATTAGGGGGATGTGGACGATCAGTGAATATGTATTTGTTTATATATACACATCCCCCATTTTATGTAATGGATTACGTTAAATGTTTAGTCATTAATAAATGACAATTTTCACCAGTTATACAGGGTAGTGCAGATAAAGGTATTGGCCCAATGTTAACCCTTTGTTTTACTACGGTTTGGCCCAATATACTTGCACTATAATTTCAAAAACAGTGTTCTATAAAAGATAAATACATTCTTTACAAGTAGTGACGAAGACATGTTGAAAATTTAGGTACTCTGATAGAGTGGTCTGCTCACTGTTCAGAATTTTCTGCGTTTTATCGAAAAATGTTTTGTTTACTTTAGAACAAAACGTAAACATGTGCCATACGATCTTGCGCCAACAATAGGACATATTGCTTAACAAAATTAGGTTTTTTTTTTCAAATTCTATCATGTAGAACTTGAAATATTCCCGAAAATATGCATATTTTGACATAAAACACTTCAGCTTCGTTGATCTAACTGAACACATTAGGCATGTTGTTTTATACACTTACGTGTTCATAACAGCACATACTTTGGGTTTTCTGTTCTTATCAAATTATCCCATTTCGGGACTAAACGAGTGTGTGTGTGTGTTTAGGTTATTTATCCTCGGTTGCCGGTGTAACGTAGTAAAGTGACCCCCATAGTAAAAACTGACCCCCGGTCACTATTCTATATAGAATACTGACCCCCGGTCATAATATTATGACCGGGGGGGGGGGGTCATAGTATTATGACCTTCCCACACGTAGAAAAGTGACCCCTCACGTAGAATTGTGACCCCCCATAAAATATTGACCCCCTTCCCCACATGCACACCAAACGTCCTACTCTAATATAAACCAAACACGTACAACATCATTATTTCCATCGATAGGCATCGGAGAGGTGCAATGGCACTCGTCCGTGCATGCGTCTGTCCGCACATACAGAGTGCTTTGACCACAACTTTTTATTCATTATTGGGCGAACCCGATTCAAACTGACTGGTTAGACGCTTCCATCGCATCTGAATTGATTTGATTTATTGGAGTTTTCAACTGCAATGGCCATATTGCAGCGGCTGGAGCACCTAATATGGATTCTTGGATTCTCGCACCCGTACTGCCACCAAATACAAACAGAGCCCCCGTCTGCTCTCTCATAGATGATTCACACCCATTGGTGAGGGAAAATTGACTTTTGTCAAATGTCAGAATGGATACATGCCGAGTCAGGTTCGAACTGACGACCCATTGATTGGCAAACCCCCGACGTTACTAACTAAGGTATTCGGTCTCGGGCATATGTACTGGTTCTTATTCGTATGTACATGGATTACGACCTACTACCGATGTATATTTGTGTGGAAAGGACAAATGAGTTTAAAAGGTTTCTGACCGAAAATCACTTGTCCCTCAGCGTTGTGAGTTCGAAACCTACAAGAGTTTTGTATTTGTGTCTGCCATACGCACTTTCCTACCTGGTGGTTGCATATTAGTCACTTCAAATAGCGAGATAGTTATCTAGGCTTCTCAATCTGATTAAAATCCTGTGTTGACTTGACAGTAAAATATGACAGGCACCAAGGGGTAATCTTCCTGATGCATTAACTGTTTTCCGATTGCCTTTTGTATTTGGAATTGTATGGACCCCAAACCGTTTTTCACATGCACATTTTCTGACAGATGGCATGCCTCTTGCACGAATATAGCATGTCAGTAATGGATGTTTGATGCGTGTATGCTTAACTTGAGGATTTATAAGTTTGTTTATATACTGCATTTTAATGTTCTTTTAGCACGGTTTATATTCCGTAGAACACCATAAAGCATTCAAAAGTGTTGATATGTCGACACTGTTATTAACTGTATCGTTAGCTTTCCTGTTGCTCTTTCTAACGAGTTATATGGCCCCAAAAACCATATAAAAGTGCACCACAAATCATGACCCGTACAATCTACCATACAAATTATTATCATTCCACATGCACCTTTCTTGGCGAAAGACGTGACTTCTGAATCAGTTATTCATATCATTAACAGATCCTTAAATTGACGCCTGTATGCTTCTGGAGAGGATGCACAGTTATGTTTACCAACTGGATTTTTTGTTCTTTTTATAGCACGTAATTGTATTCCGTAGAACACCATCAAAGCATTTTTAGAGTGAAGACTGGTCGACATTTTTGTTAACATTCAACAAATATCACTCAGATTTGATGCGATGATTATTTCAAATCGGAAATAATGCTCCAATGTAATCACAAGGCGTTACAATTAGTTTTGGTAAAAATACCATGCAACCGGAAGTGTGGCATGCATACCTAGGCTACTGAGACGTCTGGAATGACACCTTAGTCTTCCCAGATAGCTACAGCTGAATGAGGCCACGTTGTCAATTAGAATTATTGACGTAGAGTGATGTCACATCCCGTACTTACAGTTTACCTTTCTGATGTGAAAATGTAGACGTGACAGTGACCCTTTCCAATTAACGATTTAGCCATGTCAATGGAAAAGGGGCTCAATGAAATATTAGCGTCTTCTGTGCAAATGGTTAATCTTTCTTATTTGAAAATTTCAAGCCTCTATCTAAAATATAAATGGAGTTATATAAAGGTACATGCCATGGCGGTTAAGAAGATCTGTTCAGTGTATTAGTGAATAACAGCAATTTTGATCAGATGCATAAAACGACGCAAAACAGTTGTACCTACAAACACACTTACAACTGTCTTGCTCTAATAAATAGATTTTCCATCTTGAGGAAATCAGTTTCGCATAATAAATACGATTTTACCTTCGAAAATGATAAATTGTAATGACGTGTTATAGACCCTATTATTGGAAATATGGTAGAGAAACATATATGGTACGAAATATTTAATTTTCTACAGCAATGACCGAGTGTTCCGAAAAACTGGAGCCTTGTCCCTTAAAAAGTTAATCATAAAGACTGTTTCCGGAAATGATGCAGACACCACCAAGTTTCATCATTTTGACTACTAAGAGTTACACAAAGTCTAGTTTTTAGGACAATGTCTCCGAGGTATGAATAAAGGCTATCAAACGTCAGACGCAGAAGAAAATAAATGATGCAATCAAGTAAAAAAAACAAACAAAAAAACGATAATAATAACAACAACAGCAACAACAACAAACAAAAGCCGTTAATAGTGTTTGGTGTAAATAATCTGAAGAATTACTCAAATATAAAATGTCATTTAATTCTATCTAGATTAAAAGAAAAATGAGAAAACACTTCTACAATAAAGCCCCTTTTCCCATAACACGTACAGCATCAAACTGAGAAACCGAGAGAAAAGGTTCTTGACAGAATTTCATGAAGTTCAAATTTCAGTTTCGTCCAATTTGGTACAAGAATTGAGAAGATTTTGCTTCGGGCAGACTCTAGACGCAATGTTCTACATTTAGTCCCCTTTTCACATGACATGATTTTTGTTCATGAATTGTTAATAGAATAAGCTAAAGAACATCGCATTGATCACTGAAGAACAAAATTTCACTGAATTCTGGTCATCGAATGAAGAGAAATTAGAGAAACACTAATTTCTACATTAAGGCCCCTTTTTATGAGACGCAGCCTCAAACTGAAACAACAACAACAAAAAAAAAAAACGAAAAAAAAAAACACGAGAAAACAGACTCAAAAAGTATTTCAGGGATAACACTTGTGAAGCTTCATTAATTTTGGCCTAAAGGTTGCTGAGATGTGACTGTAAACGGACGGACGGACAGACAGACAGACGGACGGATGGATGGACGGAGAGATAGCATGGCGACTAAATTCTCCGCGAAACTCTTTTCGGGGAGCATAATAACACGGATGTGATTTGAATCGATATACATGTACATGTAGCGTATGTTAAATAAGCAATAAGCTAGGTGGGGGTCAGTATTTTATAGATGAAATCAGGGGGGTCGTTATTTTACATGGGGGTCAGTATTTTATAGAAAGGGGTCAGTATTCTATAATAGAAAAGTGACCGGGGGGTCAGTTTACTATGGGGGTCACTTTACTACGTTACACCGGACGAAACGATCATTTAACAGCCTTTTTTTTTAAAAACATTTTAGTGACCTTGGACAGGTGGAAGAAATTGTGCAAAAATGCACAATTTCTGACTGACTATAAAATTTTTTCAAGATCGATGACCATCCATTTTTATTTCATTATCTGATTGGTTATATGATGTACTTTCAAGAAACAAAAAAATAGAAAAATCCTACTATTAGGAAAAGAAATAATAACCTGGAGCATTCCCCCATTGAAGTAACACTATACAGTTATTTTTCATAAATTTTACTTTTATTTTTATCAGGAAAAGCACATTTTCTTATAAATATTCTGAAAATTTCAATCCAAAATGTTGTACCGTTTCCATTTACTAGAAATGTGTATTTTGTGTTTAAATTAAACAAATTGATGTTGACAGCAGTTCAGATTTACATGGAATTTGTTATTTCTGTCTCGAATTGTAAGACATATTTTTCGCTTATAAGCAACAACTTAAAAAAGCTGATAGCAGTTATACTCAGTAACCAATCTTTGCATCAAGATTCACTTTAAAACATGAAATTGGAATGTTATTTCCCTTTAAGAATCAAACCCCAGAGAAATACTCACATATTTTTTCTCAAACAAAATGATAAAAAGTCTACTTTGGGAAAAGTTACAGTATATTTACATAAAATCTAGTAGTAACATTTGTGACCTGCCACGCTAAAAAGGACCTTGTGAGGTAACAAAAGAAATTTTTTAGAGAAACGAATAAAGTTCAGCCTAGCCAACCAGATCGTACATGTATTTGGAAAATGAACATATAATATGATTGGAAGAAAATCTAGTTTTAGAAAATTATTTTAGAGTGAGAAGTATCGATCCTAGTCTGCGGTACTTTTAACAATTCCTATAAAGCCTCTTTTAGTATGACAGACCAGATTCATATCCCGACTCAGTAAATATCTCATGCATGTAAGTGGCTGTTGTATGCAGTATGAGTATGCGTGCTTGGTACCCACATGATTCAAATGAAGCGACTTTTTAAACTGGTGTATTAATCTAGGATGCGAAATAATTTAAATGTGGTTTCTGTATATTTCATGAATTGGCTAATACATTTTTGAAGTGACAGAGTTCACATATTGACTAACAAGTATAATAATAGAGAAATAGCTGGAGGGTCGTTCCGCTCAACGTAGACAGGACATTGTTCAGAATCGATCTTCAGATGATGACTTAATGGCATACTTGACATACAATACAACCCATCAATACGGGATTCAATATTGAGTTTAGTTCGTACGTTGATTTACTTTATACAAGTGTTTCAATTAACACAATCAATGATGAAAGTGATCGTCTCTTTCGTGTTCACTAATAAATCGTAGTGTGCCTAGTAAACTGAATTAACCTTTTTCCTAAACCAAAACGGCAAATCTTTATGGTGGGCAAATACTTACTTTTACCTTTACCTGCCCTTTGATGGTGGCAGTTCTATAAGCAATTTATTAAACACTGATTCTTAAATGTACAAAGTAGCCGTTCAAAAATGAAAAAATATCGTCCAAACTCTATGTCATATATTTTTCATAAATCAACAGTAACAATGGCAATAAAATTCAACATGTTATCCATTTTAATTTGTAAGAGCGTGTTTTTACACCACTGGCATATCCATAATGAAATTTTAGTGTAATTTTGTCTTTAGAAAAGTTATGATTTCAGACAGAGTCATTTAAAAAAAACTAATTCAGCTCATTCAGAATAACAGTTTTTCTTCAGCCATTGCGCATAAATGAACTATGTTTCTGTCAATAATATGTAACTGTTTCGTTCCTATTCTAGTACCGTTGTTAAACGTATCTGAACAAGCAAAATACATGGGTAACCAAAACAATTAAGACGAATGAAATAAAAAAACCGAGAAAGTAGAAAGGATCGAATGAACAGAACATGTATATCTTTTATTTACCCCTGAATAGAAGATTACATGAGAGCAAGAGATACATGTGTGATGAGAAAAGTAACAGGCAACATACATTCATCACACGCACACATAGCCTATCATTTGAACATATACATATGTACAAAGTAACAAAATCTGAGAATTTCAATACTGCATGTATTGTGTAATTACGAAGTATTATAAGTTTGATGACTGTTATTTACCGAATAAAAAGCAAACACAAGTATATAGTCAGTAGAATGCACTTGATACACATTGTTTGTTGTAACCCAATGACAAGACCAATATTTCGAAATAAAGCATTTGTTTGCATTGTTGGAGACCGAAATCGAAAGCTGGTTATGCTAGGTTCCCACTGTCGATCAAATTAACTCGATCAAATCCGATCAAGTGATCGAATACCGGTCGTGCTCGCTCGGCATGGGTGATCGGGATTAGTCGAGATGATCGAGTTTGGTCTGCATCGATAGGTTATCCTGCGAATTTGTTTTGACACGTCAAAAATCCGTGTAGCGATCGAGTATAAAACACATCGGGAAGTTGCTCGAGTATCGATCGTATAGAAGATCGAGCTGGTCGACAATCACTCGTGTAGAGATAGTGTGTGATCGAGTCGATATCTTTTACCGGGATTTGATTGGATGAACAGATGAATAGAAGTCGAGTTGATCGGGAATGCGTTCGGGAACAACTCGTACAAGTCGAGGTGATCAAGTGCTTCCAACTGCTCTATGGCATCGGATCTCTTCGATCTACTCGATCGCTTAAATGCCCTCGATCAAACCCGACCATATGACTTCTTCTCGACTTCTTCAACCCGACCATTCACCGGATACGATCGAGTGAACAGATGAAGCAGAGGTCGAGTTGATAGTGGTGTGGTCGGAAATAACTCGAGTACAAGTCGAGGTAATCGAGTGCACGTTCGGTGAAGGTCGGGATACAGATTACCAACCCGATCACACCCCAGACCTGATTGATTGTCGATAAGGTCGATCTTCTATCCGATCAATACACAATCGCTTCTCGATCATTTTTGTTCTCGATCGCACTCGACTATTTTTGCATGTCGAAAAAACTCGAGTAGGATGCCCAAGCAATTGCAGATCAGTTTTGATCACATCGATCGCTCCCGATCGCCCTTGCAGACTAAGCCCGATCTGCATAAGAGCGCTTGATCGAGTTGATCTGCTCGGCAGTGGGAACATTAGGTCGTGTGGTAATAAATGTGTACAAACAACACGAAATCCCGCGCAGATTATGTAAACAAAAATATTGAAAATTATAGCAAATGGCGTTACATGTGATTCCCCGCTCTGAGCCATAACGCTTGCGATTGAAATAATGGTATTTAATGCCTTAAAGAATGCATTGATCGTTATATACTGAGAGGCAAAAGAAAGTATACACTACTCAAAAGTTCTAATTGGCCACCTCATATTTTGGGGAGTACAGACTACAACTTTGTTCAAAACATATTCATTTTAATATCACCAGCTGACATATTCATTTATCATAATTTACACAAAATTTCAATAGCTTCTTATAACAAAACATTATCAAAACAATGGCATTAGATAAACACCCCTACAAATGAAAAGTCACAAACAGGCAATTACTTATTTTCTCCAAGCAAAATTCATCATGGCTTGTCATTGCTTTCTAATGATTATTTCACAGACAAGGGTATATTTCCTTGATATTTTTCTCCATTCGCGAGTAACAACATGATACAGATCGTCCAAAATGTTGCGTTTTAAATGGTTGTCTGAAATTTCTTCAATCCAACCCATAATGCTTAAGCGGACTAAAATTTAACTTTTAAGTGATAATGAATGCGTTTGAATGTGGTTTGATGTCAATATTTGGCGATTACATATCAATTAATGGCACAAGAAAGACATTGTTGACAAGAATGGTTTCCAGATATGCCTGGAAATGGCTGGAAAATGGGTAATTTTGCCCCCGGTCGTACAAATTGCGCTGATATATTTTTCATGTAGATTACAATTGAGTCTAACAATCTAAAGTGCCGAAAGGGTATCCGATGTTAATCGGCTTTGTAAGCGTCATATTTACATATCTACTTCCGGTTCTTGGAAATTCCTAGAACAGCCCTCTTTAGGCAGAATTGGGAGGACTGAAAATTCTAACAACATGAAAATTATTGTCAAATGCACGAGAAACCATAAAAGAAGATTATTTATGTTCTGTTAACTAAAGAATGGTCAAATAAATTATTGACAACATACCCCTATAACTGACCTGCCAAATGCGATCATTTCAAGCTCTCTAGCATAGCCGCGTTACTTGGTTTTGGTAAAGTTTTCTGTTTTTCCCATGTTCTAGGCTGTTTAAGACATGATGTATCTAACATTTACGAGTTTTGAATAGCGCCTGTTTTTTTCGTGCACGTTTGACCAAAACGCGTTTTTCACCAATAACTTATGCAAAACAAACCAATCGGCGTTATAATTTAGTTATTCGAAATCTTTATTAAATAGATAAACAACTGTCAAAATTTCAGTTTTCATGCTTCAGTCATTTTCTAGTAAAACGAGTTTAAAAAGTGGCCAATTAGAACTTTTGAGGAGTGTACACTTTTTATCTTTAAATATCTCTCTTAATTTCAATCATATCGACTCAAAATTGTGTATATTTTATTTCTACGCATAGACCAATAATACAGTGTTACAATGTTACATCAGATAACTTGTTTGTGTCAAGCCCTCTTTTGCCATCACGTACCGTACTAACAATGTACGCATAGTCCTAGGTGACTAGACTTTTTCTGTGAAAATTCTATCAAAATCCATTCATGAATGTAGGGGATGTGTCAACGTTATGATTGCATTAATTTAGCGATTAAGTCCCCTTTTTCGATGACCCTGTGTGCTACGAAAAACCCGTCGCACCGTAAGAAAAGATATATGAACAGATAGACTGAGAGGGTTACACCAATTTTCTAGGCAAATACTGTTTGAAAAAGTTTATTACAAAACGCGTTGTATATAATTTTGTTACATTCACGTCATTTGCAACGCATTTTGTAATAACTTTTTTCAACTTTTTCAAAGTCCTTTACTTGAATGATAATGATAAAAGAATAACTTATTTGAATCAATATATTAAGATATTAGATAAAAATGAGGCATTAGTTGATATCAAAATTCCATATTCTCACAATAATCTTACAAGATTTACCTAGAAAATGATATCGAAATTGCCTTTTTCTTGCTTACCACAATCCCTCTTAATCAACGGCATCAAGTTCTGAACGAATTTATGTGTCGGGGAAAAGAGTTATTACATATTGCAACTTTATTACATAACGCGTTGTACATAATTTTATTACATTTCATGCCATCGCAACGCGTTTTGTAATACTTATTACATTTTGCAGGTTTATTACAAAACGCGTTGTAACAACCGTTTGATCGTCCCCTGAATGCAAGAAGGTGTTCATTTTTAGCTCCACTGGCCGAAGGCCAGCGGGGCTTATGTCATGGCCCTGTGTCCGTCGTGCGTCCGTGCGTCCGTCCGTCCGTCCGTGCGTGCGTAAACAATTTTCAAACATCTTCTTCTCCAAAACTACTTGACCAATTTCAACCAAACTTCACAAAAATCATCCTTGCATGAATCTCTACCAAATTCCTTCAAAAGAATAAAATCTGTGCAGAATTTGAATTTTAATTAATTTAATTGAATTAATTTTCGAAAAATCTTAAAAAAAATCTTCTTCTCCAAAACTACTGGACCAATTTCAACCAAACCTCACAGAAATTTTCCTTGCATGAATCTCTACCAAATTCCTTCAAAAGATCAAAATCCACGCAGAACTTGAATTTTAATTAATTTAATTGATTTAAATTTTCGAAAAATCTTTAAAAAGAATTCTTCTCCAAAAGTACTGGACCAATTTCAACCAAACTTCACAGAAATCTTCCTTGTTTGAATCTCTTCTTAATTCCTTCAAAAAGATAAGTTCTGTGTATAACTTGAATTTTGATTAATTTAATTGAATTAAATTTTCGAAAAATCTTTGAAAATTTTTCTTCTCCAAAAGTACTGGACCAATTTCAACCAAACTTCACAGAAATGATCCTTGCATGAATCTCTACCAAATTCCTTCAAAAGATCAAAATCTGCGCAGAACTTGAATTTTAATTAATTTAATTGATTTAAATTTTCGAAAAATCTTTAAAAATTCTTCTTCTCCAAAACTACTGAACCAATTTCAACCAAACTTTACAGAAATGTTCCTTGCATGAATTTCTTCTTAATTCCTTCAAAAAAATAAATTCTGTGTAAAACTTAAATTTTGATTAATTAAATTAGATTAATTTTTTGAAAAATCTTCTTTTCCAAAACTATTGGACCAATTTCAACCAAACTTCACACGAAACTTCCTTGCATGAATCTCCTTTAAATTCCTTAACAAAAAAAAAAATCCGTGTAGAACTTAAATTTTAATAAATTTAATTAAATTGAATTTTCAAATAATTGTTAAACAATCTTCTTCTCCAAAACTACAGGACCAATTTCAACCAAACTTCACAGGAATCTTCCTTGCATGAATCTCTCCCAAATTCCTTCATGGTCAGATGAAAAGCTTGGCCGCTGTGGGCTAGGCTTATTTTTCGCTATATGAAACAGTGTAATTTTAACAAAATTTTAAAAACATTTCTGCTCCTTAATAACTTATTGGATTTCATTCTGGTGTAGCATGAATCTTCTTTGGATAGACCTCTATTGTATTCCTTGAAAAAGTTCGTAGTCTAAATGTCTAAAAGCCAGTGGAGCGATACAGGGCCATCTTGGCCCTCTTGTTCAAAGTTTCGAGAAAATCGATTTTTTCTATTTTTTCAATGAATGATGTATTTTCTACTGTATGTAAAAGACTTGTTTTAATTGGTGCAACAGTACATTAGATATTCAAGGAATAGTAGTTAGCACCCCTAAATTAATCCATTTTACACGAAAAAAGTCCTGCAAGAAAGTGCAGTTATCACCTTTTTGCAGAACACGAAACACTGTTTGGTTAAATAATCGTTCATAAACAACATCATGCAAGAAGGTACTAAGTGACATTTAGCATATAGCACCTTCTTGCATTCCCTGTTCTATCATAATGTACTTAACAACTTTTCTTTTTAAATATCTCAGTAATTATAAATGCCAGAGAACGGAGTTTTTGATATATGGTGCGGAATGATAAAAGCAATCAATATTTGGCAAAAAGTGATTTTCACCAAAAAGTGTACTTAGCACCTTTCTGCATGTAAACCAGTTTTTGTGGTTTGAGATAGTCCCTGTCAAGGACATCGAAGAATATAACGCCACAAGACGATGACCGTTATTATTTCGTAACGTTACGGCAAAGATGTTCCATATCAGACCAAAACTTGCGAGTGGCTTCCACAGGAATTTCAACATGAAGTATCCGCACTTACCATCCGTGATCGTATCCACAGACGAAGGGTTGCTAGACGTTGACCATACGTTGTAACTTTCCTGACGCTACACGATGAGCGTACCAGACATAGATTCATAGCATAGCATTCCTAAATGCTTTAAGGGTAAACATCGTTGATGTACTCCCATTATCATCCCTTTCTGTCTGATTTGTCACCCAAAGAGCACATATGGTGCATTTAAAGAAGTCGTGTGCGTGATCGCAATTACGTAAATTACGTTCAATCTCTTGATAAAAAAGTGAATGTTGATACTGTACAAACAATTAAAGTGGATTAGAAATCGTTTCACTGCTGTTCTTGCTCGAAAAATGACCTCATAATCGATACCAAATTCTATTGTAGACGAGTCAATATATACTAAAGGCAAAAAGGAACTGTGCATGCTTATTTGCTTATTCATTATGTGAATATACATGTACGACCTATTGACAAGAAACATTTCTCGCAATTGTCCATAAGAGACGCTTGTTAACGAAATGTCGAATGCCACCAACTGCACATGCACGGACGTTCGACGTTAACGTCCTTTTCGTTTTGGTGTTTTGTTGCACTGCGTTGTTCCTAAGCGAGGTTGAAATTTGTTTTTATGGCGAAACTGTCGTTTACTTGCTTGTTGTTCAGAAAAACATGTAAATTTGTTCAATTGAACAGAAAACAACGCGATACATTTATCCAAAGATACACGTTAATGCATGTTTTAAACAGTAGCCCCCCTAATGCCAAAGCAATAGGTCGCCAAGCGTTTTGCTTTGTATAGAAACATCATATAGGCACTTTTGAGGCAATTTCAACAATTAAGAGACACGCAAATTTCCACATTCGATACGTCGAAGCGTGACGCATTCCGACAAGTCAACCGTAATCGGAACAACCACAAGTGAAATCGATTGTTGTCGGCAAAAGTTACCGCTAGGTTGATTCCAGAGTTGAGTTCTATCAGCAGAATTGCTATTAGAGATCGGTTAATGGAGCGCTACATCGGTCTTAGACGTACTCCGATACGTCTAGTCTTGCTACGACGTCGTCGATGACATCGTTTACAGTAGCTTAGACAACGTCTGCCCTTTCGTCAGGTCGATTTGAACAAGGCATTGCTAAATGGCGCGCCTCGATTACATCTGTACAGTCCAATGTTCGAGCTCGCATTCATAAACGCGTTGGGAAACGTCATATGGATTCATGCTTTATTTAACGTCAGCGCTTGACTAGTTGGCTCCATTATTAAGTCAACATCTCAAGAAGAATTTTTAAAGAGCCGTTTGTGACAGTTTAGCTGTCTCGTTGCTGCAGAGCATTATCATATGTCAATAGTGTTCACACTCGAAAATGGCTTGTGAACTTGAATTTAACTCCTACCCCCTTTCCAGGATTGTTACGCTGATAACGAATGGGGTAAGCAAACCGACACTCATTGTAATTTAAAGATTAAACGTCCTTTTTCCAAAATTGTAAAATTTAATTCGTTTAACTTATGTATTCAAAATGCTATATAGAAAGGAAACGTGCACAGTTACTTTTTTTCCGTTAGTTTATGAAAATAAGGTCCTTATCGCCAAAAAATTGCAACAAAACTGTTTTGGTTAGTATAAAGGGTTCTTAATAACATACTAAAAATCTATCAAAATCTGGGTCACGGAAAAGGATTAAATTCAAGATGGCATCCAAGATGTCAATACATATATATTATAGAGGTATTTGTAGTCACTAAGACAATCAAAGTAACAAAAGGGAGTAAAATTGATGTCTGAAAGGCTCTTGAAGAAGACATTGATGTCATCATTCAGTTAGTAAAAAGAAATATTTTGCTATCATTGTTTTTCAGCTGTAGATGTAAAACCTTGTTCTATTTAGCTAAATTAATTTCTAGAAGAGAAGACTCATGCTTGTTTGTTAAAATGTAAACATTAAAATATACACAAGAAATTGCATATGAATCTGTAAACTTAACGTTTTCAACGCTTTGGTAATTGACATTAAAATATTCCACCCATCATTATATACCAAATACCAACACTTCATGCAATTTTGCTTCCAACTGCGCCGTTTTCACTGGCAATGAAAATTGACAAGGATATCCAGATTTGAAAACCACAGAACTGATGTCGCTGAAGTTACACAAAATTTTGAGTATCTAGTGACTGATGGAATACCTTTTAAGCTAATTCGTTCCTTTTAATTATACCCCCGCAAACGAAGTTTGGAGGGGGTATACTGGAATCAGCCTGTCGGTCCAGTGGTTGGTTGGTTGGTTTGTTTGTTGGTTTGTTTGTTGGTCTGTCTCCAAAACTTCTCCTACACTTGTGGACCGATGTGCAAGACGCAAATTTCACGGAACTCGGACCAATACTTTTTGAGTTATGGCCCCTGATTTGACCCAAAAATGCTTGTCCGGACAACTTCTCCTACAGTTACTGTCCGATTTGCTTCATACTTGGCACAGGTGTGCATTAGGACCTGTAGATGTGCAAGACGTAAATTCACGAAAATCCGACCATTACTTTTTGAGTTATGGCCCCTGATTTGATTAAAAATGCATGTTTGGATAACTTGTGGACCGATTTAGTTGATACTTGGCACAAGTGTTTATTGTGACTTGTAGATGTGCAAAACGCAAATTTCATAGAAATCGGACCGATACTTTTTGAGTTATGGCCCCTGATTTGACAAAAAAATGCTTGTCCGGACAACTCCTCCTACATTAACTGTCCGATTTGCTTTATACTCGGCACAGGTGTGCATTAGGACCTGTAGATGTGCAAGACGCAAATTTCACGAAAATCTACCCACTACTTTCTGAGTTATGGCCCCTGATTTGACCAAAAAGTGCTTGTCCGGATAACTCCTCCTTACACTTGTAGATGATTTAGTTCATTCTTGGCACAAGTGTTCATTTTTGACATGTAGATGTGCAAGATGCAAATTTCATGGAAATCGGACCGATACTTTTTGAGTTATGGCCCCTGATGTGCTTCATACTTGGCACAGGTGTACATTAGGACCTCTAGATATGCAAGACACAATTTTCATGAAAATCCGACCATTACTTTCTGAGTTATGGCCCCTGATTTGACCCAAAATGCTTATTCGGACAACTCCTCCTACAGTTACTGTCTGATTTGCTTCATACTTAGCACATGTGTGCATTAGGAGATGTAGATGTTCAAGACGCAAATTTCACGAAAATTCAACCATTTCTTTCAGAGTTATGGCCGCTGATTTGACCCTAAAAATGCTTTTCCGGACAACTTCTACAGTTACTGTCCGATTTGCTTCATACTTGGCACAGGTGTGCATTAGCACCTGTAGATGTGCAAGACGTACATTTCACGAAAATCGGGCTGATACTGTGTGAGTTATGGTCCCTGATTTATCAAAAATGCTTGTCCGGACAACTCCTCCTACAGTTACTGTACGATTTGCTTCATACATGTCACAGGTGTGCATTAGGACCTGTATTTATGCGAGATGCAAAATTCACGGAATTGGACCGATAATTTCTGAGTAATGGCCCCTCTTTTGACCAAATTTCAAGAAAATCGGATTGACAATTTCTGACTTATGGCTCCTGATTATACAAAAAGGCTTGTTGGAACAAAGGTGGTGGTGGGGGGGGGGGGTATTTTTATCACCTTCAGTGATAGATTTCTAGTTCAAGTCAGCTTTTGAATACCAAGTAACGAACAAGGGAAGGCATTTCTCGACAGAAGTTGGAAAAATGTATTGCGTGTAAGTTGTCTATAAGATCCGAATTTTGAACCGTATTATGCTTTTCACCTCCTGTTATTTACACATATACCACTCGTCTATCAATAGTCAAATTTTAGTCACATGTAAATCACCCTACAGCTAATACATTTTCGTAAACTCTGATACCACATTGTAATTTTAATCCCTGTAACCAAATGCACATTTTCTTTTGTGTGTCGGTATATTTTTATTTGTTTTATTGTTTCTAATTATTTAATTTCAATACCCGTTAATTTCAATTCCCATTACTTAATGACTTAATAAATGTCTTGTGCATGTTAAAACATGAAGGAAAGCAATGGCAAAAAGGAGAAATTGTCGTATTTAAAAATCAGCTTTTCTGTTTACCTACTGTTCACATAGCTGTATTCATGCTAAGTAAACTCTCGTATTTGCAGCTTTAAAAGCCGTAGTTAATGGTGTTTTTCCGAAAAGCAAAAGATGTATAATCACATGTGTGGAATTTACTTTCCGCATAATGAGCATTCACTTCGGCTGTTCAATTGACCATTATGATGTATTGTAGGTTTCGTCAGCACGTTTGCAATTTTTGTTTAATTTTCCAGATCAAAACTAGACATTGTCCGTGCTTTTAACATTCTATAGCTTTCTAAATGCGCTTTGTCTCCATTTGAAACAAGCTTATAGTGTTGCCTTTCTTGGTATGGACTGATGACATCAATAACTTTTTCAAGAACGTTTCCGATGTCCAGTCGTGTCGCAAAAGCTTGTATGCAGATCGTACAAATATTTCAATTGCTTTCGTACATTTTCAAATTAGAAAATGACAATAAAATTCAGTTTGTATTCTCAAACATAATTACTTGGTGCTCCTTAATAACAATTGAAATTTCAAACTGACTCACAAGACCTCAAAATGTATAAGCCTATATTCAGTTTGATAACGATCCATGCTGGTATTTTACACTTGCTATTGGTCATGATAAAGCTATTGCAGAACAACATGGATCTTGGTCAGGCTGATCTGGGTCCATGCTGGTCTTAAATGTAATATCCGACCCCTTTCCAGGTAACTGCTCATATGAAATATATATTGATACCTGATAAGATTAATGCAGGGCCAGCCGTAGATAAATCCCAGTTATAGCAATGCCTGGGTGACCAGCATTGGTGCTACATACCATTGACTCATTATGTAATTTATTTGTAGCAGTTTTAATGCTTTTAATAAATTCCTTGACCCCTTAAACCTATGGATAAACCAAATTTACCAACCTAGCACAGATAGTAATGGAGCTATGGCGATTTTAGTGTTTCGGCGGCCATCTTGGACGCCATCTTGAAAATAACCCTTTTCCACGACCCAGATTTTGCTAGATTTTTAGTATGTTATTAATTACCCTTTATACTAACCAAAGCAGATTTAAAACATTTTGTTGCATTTTTTTTTTGGGGGGGGGGGTAAATCAGTATATTAACCCGTCTATTGGGACTTTTTGTTTTGACCCCTCACCTAATTTCAAGACAATGTTTCTCAAACAATATTGAACGTTACCACGAAGCGACCTTTGAATGACGGCTGTGAAATAAATATCACAGAAAATACATGTTTTCATTTAACAAAGTCAGTGTTGCTAAACCTTTTTACATGGTATTTTATAATGCTTTCGCTTAATATGATTTTGATACATTCTTCTTGGCTACAATTGTTCAAATTTGCAAGGACTTGGTCGCCAAAGTTGTGGTAAACAATTGCTTTAGGCCGGTTTCTTAAAGATTCTACAAAACTACAATAAAAAATGATCCGAGTCGTAAGATCGGAGCGGATGTCATGGGTATTACTTCTACACATTCAGACTTGAACAACGAAGAATTTGCTATATGTTGGGCAACTGAAACAAACATTCTAACATATAAGGATGCTGCCACAACGAAGTTACTTGAAGAGAAGGTTAAAGTTCATGAAAAACAGTAGAGTCTGGTGATGATGTTCTTTCATCCCACTGTTCTGTGTAGTATGATCTTACTCTAGTCGAATATATTTTTTCCAATTCGATTTTAACGGGAAAAACTCCATTATTGTCATTATAATCAATTTATTAACTAATTCATATTTTTGACATAATTGCATTTATTGAACCAATAAACCCTTTTGTATTTAAAAACCTTGTATGTGAGATGACAAACGGAGAATAAAAAACGTTTTTACTACAGAGTCGTTTTGAAGCCTACACAATTGACCAAAGAAAAAATTGCGTAACTAAAGGACCTCTATGGATAAGGCGAGAGATCTCCCTAAAAGGCCCGGCGCGATGGGTCAAAACTTACAAATTGAGCTTTGTGGTTGGGTAGATAAATAGATGAAATGAATACCGATTTTTTGCCATTAAAAAGTTCTATAGATAACTCTTGATTTTTATGCCCACCTAAATGGTTTCATTTTCTTTTACTACCGGTATTCATAGACGTAAAATGAAGTTTCTTTTTGTTTTATTTCCAATTTATTTTCTACAGATACAAGGATAAATGGTGTTAACATCATATGACAGCTTTGGTTTTGTCCGTATTGCACATGCGCATCGTTGAAACATCTTTAAAAGCGCACTTTCCCGCCAAAAAAACGATGAAAAACTACCTTGGGCTGGCAAACATCGTTCCCCCCTTGACCCAGCTTCCCATCGACATATGTTTTGTCACTTGACCATAGGCTTCCTTGGTAAAAAGGATTTCCTGGGTCACTGGGGGGGGGGACATACTTTTATACTAAAAATAGTGCTCATATACCAATTGCCATATTTTTGGCGGGAAGATTTCGCCTTTAACTCGTTTTAATGATGCGCATGTGCATTAAAGACAAAACGAAAACTGGTTTATGATTTCAACACCAATTGTCCTTACATTTGCAGAAAAAATGTTGCTTTAAAATTATAGAAAATTTAATTCTGGTTAAATGAATACCGGTGGGTTAAGGGTAAGAAAATGTAATTTTTGGGGTAGGTACAGAAACCAAGAGTTATCTGTACATGTCGAATCGTTTTGATCGAACAAAATCAGTTTTTATATGCACGGTGGAGATTGTGCATGATGGGATGGATAACGAATACGGACAAATTTGCCTCGCTTCAGGTAAGAAATTGTGCAATAATTTTCTTATTTCTGCGTCAATTTTCAAGTGGTTTGATGCATGTACTCCGCATTACTGAGCTCGTTCCTCAGATATATTACTTGTTTATAGAATCTTTGTACTTTGTCCAGCAAAACGACGAAAAATTCTGGCTATTTTTCTAGTGAGTTAGAATCGGTTTTTGAGAAAAGTACAATGAATTTCCACATAAGTAATACATCTGAGAAAAGGACTCAGTAAGACGGAGTACATGGCGCAAACCGCATGAAAATTGGCGCAGAAATAAGAAAGTTATTGCACAAATTCTTACCTGAAGCATGGTCAATTTGGCCGTAGTCGTTACCATTTCGCTCTGACGTCGCGCACGGTATTGCGACCAATTTTTGTAACGTCAAAATCTAGAAAAACGTTGCACGTACACGTTGTGCGTAACCATCATTTCTTTGTTATCCATGTTTTCTTCTCCTTATTTTGTGGGACAAAGTCAATCAGCGTCGTTTATTGATAGGAGTATGAATAAATAAAAATATGAATAATTTTTCTGGATTATGGGTTGTGTTTTACAATTAAACTTTTTACTTTAAATACTCGTTCAAGGCATTCGCGTATTTCAAGATATTCAAAACGCGGGCGGTATTTGATTTAATTATATAGCTTTTGAAGCAAATTTGTTTAAAACGCATTTTGCAATTACTTTTTCGCAACATACACGATCAGATCGTGAAGGGAAATTAGTCTTATGCCTGTATGATTTCTGTTGTCTGTGTGTTATTTGCTTATTATGCGTCGTAAATATTGCACCATATTGATTCGTTTATTTAGGTTTGAAGAAAAAGAAAAGCATACTTAATCAAACTTGTATATGAAACAACACTTCACAACAGGTGGAAATAGGAAATACAAGCCTTGTCATGTAGTGAATATCGTGTGATTCATGTAATCATGAGGGAATAATTTCAAGAGACATGCGAAGAAACTTTAACATCTTTAGCATTTTAGCCGGCGACAGAAAGCAAAAAAATAAATGAATAAATAAATAAAACTTTACGTTTATCATTACCGATGCCTTTAATATTTGTTATAAATTCTCCCAATTTTTCAGATATTTTTTCAATACGTCGACGTTAAGCGTCCATTTTGACGTACATTTAAGGGGGTGGACATTTCTGTTTTACCTGGGAAAAATTCTGGCGTTTCTCCTATATTAATGATACGCATCTACATGATACATCATTTTAAAGATATTGTAATGAACTAACTTGTATTCAAAATATCAATGTTCAGAATTCGGCGGATTGCAAAATATTAATGCCGAAAGGCGCACCAAAACATTTTTGTTCGGAAAAACGCAGGGAGTGGACATTTCTGTTTTACCTGGGAATATTCTTATTAAGACATGAAAACGGCATAATAAATCGATCATATTTCATACATCTATTATCCTTATGTTGAACTTGATTATGCAAGAAGTTTGAATGAAAATTACACGACTGTATTTATTTCAAAGACAGTGAAAAATCGCATTTCAATGTAAAATTCCAGAAAATGGCTCACGTCACGCGCCAGTGCGAGCTTTAATTTTCATTATACTGACTTTAATATTTGTTTGTATTTTATAATAAACATATGTAATGATAGACAATTGGATAAACAAACGTTAAGTAAAATTTTTAAATAAGTTAATATAAAATATAAGTTTTGCTCGGAGTAATCAAATTCTTCGATTTTCTATGTTACACGTCACGCTTTAAAACGGGTGTCTTTTTCATTAGATTATAACCGAAATTCAAGACTTTCCGGTGTTTGAGGTCTATGGAAAACTACATACAGAAAAGTTCATGTATACAGAAACAGTTTCTAAAAAGAAAACGATTCTCAATGTTTCTTTAACTAGCACAGCTTTCATTGATGATCCGGATTTTTCACGACTGGTCGCAATAGCGTGCGCGACGTCGGTTGGGACAATATTTCGGAAACAGTACCATGAGTTATCTAATATGTCATACATCCGATGAAAGAGCTCGGTAAGGCAGGGTACATGCAACAAACCTTTTGAAGATTGACGTACAAATAAGGAAGTTATTGCAAAATATCTTACCAGAATCGAGATTATTTTGTCCGTATTCGTCATTCATCCCATGATGCACAATCTCCACCGTGATATAATTTACGAATACATCTAACAATACAGCTGGAAATAGTTACCAATTTGCATGTTTTGAAAATTGTATTTTCCAATAGGGCCTTTTAGGGAGATTTCTCGCCTTATCGAGATTTACGGAACGGAATCATTATTCCAACCAGACCTAAGAAAATGTCGGTTCTTGACCTAGACTGGTATACCTGCCCCTAATACTGCGTTATTGGGTCAGGCACACTCCAACAATGGCGACGTACACTGGGATGATTTCACTGCAAAGATAAAGAACAAAGTTTTTTTTTTTTAATTTTGTGATCAAAGAAGGGTCATTAGAAGAGTAGATAGTTTTCGGTGTAACTTTACTACTAGCAGTAACCGTTTTACACGACCATCACGCTAATCCGAAATAAAGCGGTTTTAAATCATGAAAATGTAAACTATATTGTGACAATTTGGATAAAGTCGGTACCATATGTCTGATTAGCTCAGTGGTAGAGCGTTCGTATTTCACTGCCGAGGTCCAATGTTTGAATCCCAGTTCGGATACATATTTTTGTTCCCCTATTTTTTTTTTACATTTTTATACCAACTGGTTCTAGATATTGCAAAGACGTAATAAAAACACTGTTACAAATTATTATTTTATCGCGCCTTTGCGATTTCTAGAATAGTTTAGTTTAAGAAAATGTAAAATAAATAGATCTATTAGAAAAACAAGGTGTACCCATAGTGGGATTCGAACCCAAGACCTCTGAAACACAAGTGCGACGCTCTACCTCTGAGCTAATCAGACACTAAACTAAACCCAAATTGTCAAAATATAGTTTACATGTTCATAACTTAAAACCGGATTAGCGTGATGGTCGTTTAAAACTGTTACTGCTAGTGTTAAAGTTATAACGAAAACGATCTATTTCATAAATGTGACATCTCTGCTCTCAAGATTTACGGACTTTGCTCTTTATCTTTGTATTAAAATCACTCCACCGGAGGCAGCCATTTTTACTGAATTCCTGACGTACTAAAATACAAAGTACGACAGGGAACCAGACTAGTTCTTGACCATGTTTGTAGACATTGAAAATGTTTGATACAGAGTCGATGCGAATGTTCGATCACAACTTCATCCACGTTTAGACTGGTTTTTAATTTATGTAATACAACAAGGTATGAGAGAGATATAGAGAGAAAGAAAATAGGTAAACACAATGGTCATGAATAAAAAGACTCTACCATCGATTTTGTGCAATAGGTCCACAGGTCTAGCATTGTTATATAGTTTTGAACTTCATTCATATGAATTTCGTTTATAAAATGTTGCGATTTCTTTACAGACCAAATGATGAGCCACAAATTGGAAAGACAATAAAATGATGGGGATTTTCACAGCACTTGCAAAGGCGTCGATATTGCATAGAAAACTAGACAGCCCTGGCGGTCTGGAAGAGCTCCACAGGCCTGACTGTTTGTCTTGTTGAATGCAATTTCAAAGGTTCAGGCTGCGCAAACAATCAAATGCATTACCAAGCTAAAATTACAAGCAAGTAAGATTGTATGGTCAGTAAGATTCTGTGAAAGTTGTGTATTGATTACCGGTAATGGTTTTAAAAGGGAAAATAAAGCCGAAAGTGGCAATTTTGTCAATTTCAAGGGCACATAACACATGATATAAAATTCAGATCAAGCTGAAAATTATACCAAGGCAAGATCTTATAGTCACCAACATTCTATTTAAGTTTTGTCTTGTTTGGTCAATATTTGTAGTTGCTAGAGTGAAAACAAAGTCAAAATAGAGCCAAAATTGGCAATTTTGTCAATTTCAAGGGCACATAAATCATGATACAAAAATGAGATCAAGCTGAAGATTACACCCAGGCAAGATCATAGTCATCAATACTCCTTCCTATGCTTGTCTTGATTGGTCAATATTTGTAGTTGCAAGAGTGAAAACAATGTCAAAATAGAGCCGAAAATGGCAATTTTGTCAATTTCAAGGGCACACAACTCATTATGTAAAATTCAGATCAAGCTGAAAATAATACCCAGGTAAGATCTTATAGTCACCGTTATTCTGTCAAAGTTTTGTCCTGATTGGTCAATATTTGTAGTTGCTAGAGTGAAAACAAAGTGAAAATAGAGCCGAAAATGGCATTTTTGTCAATTTCAAGGGCACATAACTCATGACGTAAACTTTCGATCAGGCTGAAAATTATACCTAGGCAAGATCTTATAGTCACCATTATTCTGTAAAAGTTTTGTATAGATAGTTCAATATTTGTAGATTTTAGAGTGAAATTACAGTCAAACCAGATATTTTTGACATTCGAGGGCAGATAACTCAGGTTATTCTAATTCAATCCAAATTCTTTGAAGGAATCTAAGAGAGGGTCACCCATAATCATTCCTGTGAAGTTTGATTGAAATCCATCTAGTAGTTTCTGAGAAGATTTTAAAAGAAAAAGTTTACGGACGGACGGACGCACGGACGGACGGACGCACGACGGACACACCGCCATAACAATAGCCCGCTGGCCTGTCGTCCACCAGTCTGTTTGTTCGTCTGTCCCTCCACCATTACAAAATAATCTAAAGTGCTAGACAGAATTCAACCAAATATGTAGTAGATCTATATTATCCTTGGGTCATCCTTTTTCAAAACACTTCAAATAATTGGAATCGGGGTCAGAATGAGGTCCAAAAGTAATTCACAAAGTCAAATCCTCGAACCACACTAACGGTAGTGAGAGACCCCTTGTTTACTATCTCTCTCGCATGTGCGGCGATCCTGGCGTGGGTGTCATCATCATCATCATCATCATCATCATCATCATCATCATCATCATCATCATCATCATCATCATCATCATCATCATCATCATCATCATCATCATCATCATCATCATCATCATCATCATCATCATCATCGGTGTTAATTTTAACGTGCAGGTGTATGGACTGTTCCACCGTCAGCGGGATCCCGTCCAGATGACTGACTGGCTGCACGCATAGCATATTTAACTTCAGTTCTCCATTTCTTCCTGTCGTTGGTTTGGCATATTGATATGTTCCATTCCCTGGCATCTCTCTCTGATAGTTCTTTCCATGGTTTTTGGACGTCCAGCGCAATGAATGATGGTGTAATGAAATAAATGGTGTAATGAAATAAATTCCTGACTATGCCCTTGCTTGGTATGCTTCATATTGACACATAATTAGTAAATTACCCCAAATTTTGAGTAACGGCTCCTACTTAGATGTAAAAATGCTTGTCCGGATAACTCCTTTTTTTTTTTAAAAAAAAGGTCATAATTGATAATTCAGTTGCGGCCCCTGATTTGACATAAAATCGCTTGTCAAAACAAATCTAGTAACTGGGGTATTTTTATCACCTTCATTGATGGATGTCCAATTTTCTCTATTTTGAACATCATCTTATCCCACCAACTATGAAAAAAATACCATGAATAAATCGATCTAAATGATAATAGTCTAGAAATAATTATGTACTAAATCAAAGCATGATTTTTTGATGATTTTTATCCAATATTCCTGTAAATAGATGGAAGGGATGTACATTTGAACATTCTTTGTTGACAAAATGTAGGCTTACTCTTGAAAATGATGACTCAGCACTTTTAAATATATGGAACCAGAAAAAAAGTAATAATATAAGGGCTTAAAAAGGCATTGACGTAAAAATGCTTGTCAAAACATAGGTAATGGTGGTTTTTTATCACCTTCCGTGATAGATATATAGTCTTCTCTAATTTGCACATCATCTTGCCCCATCCACTTTTATAAAAAGATTACCATAAAATTCATTCGAAATGATAATAGAAATAATAATGCACCATACAAGTGCATGCTTTTCATGATTTTAATGAACTTTTCCAACAAATACCGGTAACTTGCATATATATGTAAGATGGAACTTGCATATATTTTGTAGAAAAAAATATAGAGGCATAATTTTGAAAATGATGACTCAGCACTTTTTTAATATCTGGGATTACAAACAAGAGTAGTGATATAAGGGCTCTGTCATTATTTCATCTAATGTCTTGAATCGATAAAAGCAATGGTAGTGCTGTTTTTGATAAGATATATAATTGTAATTCAATTTATCATTTTCACCATTTTATAGTTTTCATTTATGACATAACTTTGAATGACATTTTTAATTCACCTGAGCACGAAAGTCCTCATGGTTAGCTATTATGATACCGCTGTGTCCGTCGTCCGTCGTGTGTTGTGCGTCGTGCGTCCAACTTTGCCTTGTGTGCACTCTAGAGGCCACATTTTTTGCCCAATCAATCTGAAATTTGCTCAGAATGAATGTCTTGATACAATCTCGGACAAGTTCGAAATTGGGTCATCTGGGGTCAAAAACTAGGTCACGGGGTCAAATCTTAGAAAAACCTTGTGTGCACTCTAGAGGCCACATTTTTTTGCCCAATCAACCTGAAATTTGCTGAGAATGATTGTCTTGATAAAATCTCGGACAAGTTCGAAATTGGGTCATCTGGGGTCAAAAACTAGGTTACGGGGTCAAATCCTAGAAAAACCTTGTGTGCACTCTAGAGGCCATTTGTTTTGCCCAATCAACCTGAAATTTGCTCAGAATGATTGTCTTGATAAAATCTCGGACAAGTTCGAAATTGGGTCATCTGGGGTCATAAACTAGGCCACGGGGTCAAATATTAGTAAAACCTTTTTAGCGAGCCGGGACTTTATGTCAGGGGAGCTAATGTCACAGCCCTAGTGTCGGCGTCGGCGTCGGCGTCGGCGTCGCGTCTTCAAAAACTTTAACCTGGTCTATATCTCAGGCACTATTAGAGATACAACCTTGATACTTCACACATGGATAGCGCCTGCCAAGACCTTTCATTTGGGACCACGACCTTTGACCTAGTGACCTTGACCTTCGAGTTTGACCTACTTTTAAACACTTTAACCTGGCCTATATCTCATGCACTATTACAGATAGAGCCTTGATATTTCACATATGGATACCCCATGTCATGACCTTGACCTTGAGAACATGACCTAGTGACCTTGACATCTGACCTTGAACTCCCTTTTTTGTGACAAGCTCTCGTATAGGCGAGCTACGTTGTCCGCGGACAACCATTGTTGTAATGTAGTGGCATTATTTTTTGCCCAATGAACCTGAAAATTGGTTGGATTGTATGGAGTTTTATATCCCACTCAACAGCTAAGGTCATATGTAGAAGGGATTAATGCCTAAATGTCATTTGTCTCCTACGAGTATAGTAAATCTATGCGGGCGAGCAGCCGAAGACTCAAAAACGGAAGTCGTGGTAGTACTTTAAAAAAAAAGACAAGAATTCGTGGTAAGGCGCCCAAGCTGCAATGGTATAACTATGACGTGACGTAAAAAGTTGGGGTGAAAAAACGTTACTATGTGTACTAAACGGTAAACATTTGTTTCTTGTAAACAAACATATATAATGATTATATACCAACGGGATCCTGCTATTTTGTTCTTTTATATCATATATCCAGTCACGTAAAAGTGTTTATTTAGTGTTTACTTTAAAGCAGCGATTTTTGCCCTTGCATTTAGAGTTGTCCAAAACTAGCTTGTAATAAAAATACATCTGAGCCATATTTACGACATACAAAATTTCCTTATGATTGTGCGTAAAATAAATCAATGGTTTTGTTTGAAGCAGCGTTTCAAAAAATGTCCAAATTTCGAAAAAAATACGTTAACGTCATTTGCAGGTGACGTAAAACCCGATAGGAATTTTTTTAAAGCAGCGATTTTTGCCCTTGCATTTAGAATTGTCCAAAACTTGATTGTAATGAAAATACATCTGAGCCATATTTACGACATGCAATTTCGTAATGATTATGCGTAAAATAAAGCAATGGTTGTGTTTGAAGCAGCGTTTCAAAAATGTCCCAATTTAGAAAAACAACAACAACAACAACAACAACAACAACAACAAAAACCAAACACGTTAAGGTGACGTCGCATGCGTATGAAAACCCGATAGTAGGTTTTTGATGCAGCGATTTTGCCCTTGCATTTAGAATTGTCCAAAACTAGCTTGTAATAAAAATACACTTGAGACATATTTACGACATTCAAAATGTCGCAATGATTGAGCGTAAAATAAAGCAATGATCGTGTTTGAAGCAGCGTTTCAAAAATGTCCCAATTTACAAAAATACGTTAACGTCATTTGCTGGTGACGTCGCACACGTTAAAATAATTGCGATCAGTCGTGAAAAATCCCGGTCATCAATGAATGATACGCTAGTTTATTATCGATATATCTACAAGAGAATTATTTTCTTGATATAAATTGTTTCTGTATACGTGAACTTGTCTGTATGCCTATATACACTGAACAGATCTTCTAAACCGCCATGGCATGTAACTTTATATATCTCCATTAATAATTTAGATAGGAGCTTGAAATTTTCAAATGATAAAGGTAAACCATTTTCACAGAAGATGTCAAAATTTCATTGATGCCTTTTGACAATAACATGACTAAATCGCAAATTAAAAAGGGTCACTGTCACGTCTATATTTTCACATCAGAAAGGTACACTGTGAGTACGGGATGTGACATCACTTTGCGTCAATAACTCTGATTGACAACGAGCCCTCATTCAGTTTAAGCTATCTGGGAAGAACCAAGGTGTCATTCCAGGCGTTTCAGTAGCCTAGGTATGTCTGCCTAACTTCCGGTTGCCTGGCATTTGTGCCAAAACTTATTGTGACGTCTTTTGATTACATAGGAGCATTTCTCCGATTTGAATTAATCTGTGCATCAAATCTGAGTGATGTTTGTTTACTGTTAACAAAAATGCCGGTCAGTCTTCACTAATGAATTCTTTGATGGTGTTCTACGGAATACAATGCGTGCTATAAAAAGAACAAAAAATCCAGTTTGTAAACATAACTTTGTATCCTCTCCAGAATCATACAGGCGTCAAGGATCTTTTAATGATATGCATAACCGATTCATAAGTCATGTCTTTCGTCAAGAAAGGTACATGTGGAATAACAGTAATTTCTATGGTACACTGTACGGATCATGATCAGTGGTGCACTTTGACATGGACTTTGGGGTCATATAACTCGTTAGAAAGAAGCAACATGAAAACAACTAATATATTTAACAACAATGTCGGCATATCATCACCTTTGAATGCTTTATGGTGTTCTATGGAATATAATACGCGCCAAAAGAACACTAAAATGCAGTTTGTAAACAAAAATTTAAATCCTCTCTATTAGCAAACACGCGTCAAACATCCATTACTGACATGCCAAATTCGTGAAAGAGACATGTTATCTTTCAGAAAATGTACATGCGAACTAATAATGTTTTGTATGGTGGACTCTGAAGGCCATGCTCTGTGGTGCACTTTGACACGGTTTGGTGTCCATAAAATTCGCAATACAGAAGGCAATCGGAAAACAGTTAATGCATTTAGCAGTATCACGAGCTATCTTTTAAAACATGCATACGTCACTGAAAAGGGTATATGCCTTATTCATAATGACGTCACTTCTGATAAGCTCCACAGTACGACCCATATCACTGAAGGACATCCGGCCAATTGAGTTGTCTTTTCTTTGCAAAATCGGCATGTCGGATCAATATGAAGTAGTGCTAAAGTAAATGTTGTGCAATTTAACTCATCACATCGTGCGCCACGTGCAAAAACGGTTTTATATCAAAGCCTCTTCACACAAAAAGTTATTGTTTTGATTTTGACTTTACCGCGTTAAATCGATAGCTAATGATCACAAAATCTAATGTGCATAATATTGTTTCAAACGAACTTTTCGTTTTTCATTTAGACAAAAAAATCTGTTTTGAAAAGTGGCGGTTTAGAACATCTGTTCAGTGTAGTTTCATATGGACATGAAACACTGGAAACTCCGGAATTGCGACAGTGAAGTACATGTGTAATCAAAAATGCATCCATTTTTAAGCGGGATGTGTAACATAAAATGCATAATTAAGTTCATCAAATGAACGATAGTTTAATGACTAATGAAGAATCAAATACATCGTCTTCGTGATTTATTTTGAAATCGCGCAGGTAAAACCGACATGTCCACCCCTGTACATGTTTTTCCCGCACACAAATGTTAATGCACCTTTCTATGCCAATATGTTTGAATCCGTCATTTCCGAGCATCGATTATTTTTAATACCAGTGAGTTCATTCAAATTTGAGTATCTTTTTTTAAAAATGATGTCTCGTGTAGAAGTACAAGAGGAACGTCCGCTATTCCAATGTAAAAGAGAAATATCCACCCCGTAAATCTACATGAAAATAAACAGCTAAGTTATTTGTGAAGTAAATAAGAAATCATGATAAACATCAATAGCCGTACTAAGGTAAGTCTAGCTTAATCTTTCAATTATTGATAGCACATGATTCATTTTATTTATTTGTAACAATATATTTTACAGATGGATAAGCGAAGTCTGGTGTCAACCAATAAGTATTCGTATAATCATAACGCATGTAAAGTGTTAAAATGACAAAATTCGACGTTACGTGACGTTACGCTGTTGTACCCCAACTTTTGACGCCGCGTCTATGCATAGCAGTTATGCGTTAACCCCCATTCAATTAAGCAATTGATCTTAATACATAAAGTAGTTTCAGAGACTCCAAAGGGATGTTGTAGTAATACTTATGAGAGAAACGACAGGAATCCATGGTTATGTGCTAAAGCTACCTGCAATGCTATGACCATGCATAGCAGTTAGGCATTAGCCCCCATTCAGTTATTAAATTAGTATCAGTGCACAAGCTTGCGTCTAAGCTTGCGCATGTGACATGCGCCTAAGGGATAGAACATGGCACAGTATCAAACATAACGTAAAAGGGTCCTTGCTAAATATGGAGTTAAATCTAAATTCTATTTGTAATTTCTGGTTTTTTCTTTCCTTTAATGTTTTCTACAAATATTATTCAGTAGTCTTGTAGTAAGTATCATTTTAAGGATTAATCTATTTAAGTAATACAGCATTGTTATAGATAAACAACCATATTGACTTGGTTAGATGCACAAACTGCTCAATATTACTCCAGTAAAACAGCTTTGTTGTCGTAAAACTACCATATTGACTTGGTAAGATGCACCAGTCGCTCAATTTCACTCAAATAAATAAATATTGTTGTCATTAAACTACCATATTGACTTGGTTAGATGCACGAAGTCGCCTAATATCACTCAAATGAAACAGCATTTTTGTCGTTAAACTACCATATTGACTTGGTTAGATGCACCAGTCGCTCAATATTACTCCAGTAAAACAGCTTTGTTTTCGTTAAACTACCATATTGACTTGGTAAGATGCACCAGTCGCTCAATTTCACTCAAATAGATAAATATTGTTGTCATTAAACTACCATATTGACTTGGTTAGATGCACCAGCCGTTCAACATCACTCCAGTAAAACATCATTGTTGTACATGTAGTTCAACTACCATATTGACTTGGCTAGATGCACCAGCCACTCAATATCACTCAAGTAAAACAACATTGTTGTCGTTAAACTACCATATTGACTTGGTTAGATGCACCAGCCGTTCAACATCACTCCAGTAAAACATCATTGTTGTACATGTAGTTCAACTACCATATTGACTTGGCTAGATGCACCAGCCACTCAATATCACTCAAGTAAAACAACATTGTTGTCATTAAACTACCATATTGACTTGGTTAGATGCACCAGCCGTTCAATATCACTCCAGTAAAACATCATTGTTGTACATGTAGTTCAACTACCATATTGACTTGGCTAGATGCACCAGCCACTCAATATCACTCAAGTAAAACAACATTGTTGTCGTTAAACTACCATACTGACTCGGTTATATGCACTAGTCGCCTAAAATCACTCAAATGAAACAGCATTTATGTCGTTAAACTACCATATTGACTTGGTTAGATGCACCAGTCGCTCAATATTACTCCAGTAAAACAGCATTGTTGTAGTTAAACTACCATATTGACTTTGTTAGAAGCACCAGCCGCTCAATATCTCTCAAATAAAACAACATTGTTGCCGTTAAACTACCATACTGACTTAATTAGATGCACCAGCCGCTCAACATCACTCCAGTAAAACAGCATTGTTGTAGTTAACCCTTTCCCAAATGGCAAAATTTTAGCGTGATCCACTTCAAAAACTGCCACAAATGACAAAATTGAAGTTATTAAAGATAGAATTTGTGTAAAATATGGCATAGAAAATATTGAGACAAAAGGAGAAACCTCTGATTATCAGCATTTTCTTCTTTTGTTTAAATGTTTTCCCAAGCCTTTTCTAATAGGAACGTTAAAACCAGGTCTTGTTTGGGAAAGGGTTAAACTACCATATTGACTTGATTAGATGCACCAGCCGCTCAACATCAATCCAATAAAAAGCATTGTTGTAATTAAACTACCATGTTGATTTGGTTAGATGCACCAGTCGCTCAATTTCACTCAAGTAAAAAAACATTGTTTTCGTTAAGACGTCGCGCTCAATGTTGACGTACAAACGAAAATACGCCATACCGCTGCTTTTCAAACTACCACCAGAATGCATACGATTGATAAATTTTTGCGATATTTATATCTTCGGATTCGGCAATGATTTTTCTTGTGAATGCTACCGACGAAAACTATTTTTAAAGATTCAAAATAGTATTAATCTAATGCGAAACGTTTACGAACGTCGTTAAATGATAAGGTAAGATGTAACAAAATTAACACAATCGTGAGTGAAAATGTGTCGGAAAATGACAAAAAACAACGCTTTTCTCACCAAATCGTTTAAGGAATGACGTGAAGTCATCTCTTCTATAAGTCAAAACACGTTTTACAGAAAAAAGACGCAATTGACTTAAATAATGTGAGATTAATTAGTATAGATAAAAAGGTAAGATTCTGATTTTTTATTTGGATGTATTTAATTAGTACGACAAAACAGAAAAACACGTCTTTTATTGTAGAAACTTTATTTGTTGAGTTCGAAGTACATTGTTTGTAGTTTTGAAAGATATATTTTTTGTGGAGTTTCACGTTTTAAAATCTGTGAAAAATTTAACTTTTTAATTCTAGCGACAATGTCACACGCACCGAAAACACACTAAATAGTTTAAAGTGACATTTCAGAATTTTTTTGTCATAAATTTTACTTTTATTTTTATCTGAAAGAGCATATTTCCTTATGAAAATTCTGAAAATTTCAAGCCAAAATATTGCACCGTTTACGAGAAATTTATATTTTTGTGTTAAAATTGGACAAATTGTTGTGGACAACAGTTCGGATTTATATGCCATTTATCGATTATGCCTCAATTTGAAATGCGTGTTTCTCGCTTATTGGCAACAACTTCAAATAACTAATAGTATTTATACTCATTAGAATAACCAATCTTGGCATCAAGACATACTTTAAAAAATTGAAATTGGAATGAAATGTCCCTTTAATGTGTACAAATGAAGAGATGTTAAAAATCGCATTAGCGCATTTGATTATATATAAAGACATTAAAATAAAAGTACAAACATATGTCAATAAGTAAATGTGCAATTTTGCGAAATTTGATTTTTTGTCGAGAAGAAAAACGTTCTTTTGTAAATCTAGCGAAAATGTCACACTGTCTGAAAACGTTACGTCTACGTCACGTACGAGGGCTGAACAAAAAGTTCGTAGAATTTCATCATTACTTTATTACCTTTCATTCGATTGCATTTATTTTTTCCCGTATGCAATTTTATCATATTATTAACTCTCTGATAAAATATCATAAGTCTCAATTCATGAAAACGATATTTTTTCTCTCATTAAAAGGGTTAAGGAACGCAACCCCGTAGCACGCCGTGAAATTACACGTGTAAATCTTCACAAAACGATTATTTTTCAAAACGTGCTCAAGCAAAACTTCTGATATTTTATTTACCTAAAGAATGTCATCATATAAGATACTTAGAAAAATTTCAAGGCTCAATATTGTAAAACAAGGATAATATCTAACGATATGGTACGACGTAACGACATGGAAAAGGAGTGAAAACGTCAGTTAGGGAAGTGGAGAAAATTGTTTGGTGGAGTTTGTTTTTGATATTTTCGGTTCATATACCAACCAAATGTAGGAATATATAGAAAGGTTAAAAACATAATAAAATGTAAAAATGTCATGTCTTGTTTATAATACAGAATCTAAATAACAATCCAACGTGTGAACGCACAAAAAGCGTGAATAATCTGCGACGTTCGTCAACGACGTCGTATAAACAATTTGTTACTACGTGAATATGAGAGAAAGCTAATTAAGATAATTTGAATTTTTATATGAAATATCAAGTTCTTGATTAATATGACCAGATTCACATGTGCTTTTAATGTATACATTTATATTTACTCGATACCTAGGTTATGGCGGATACGGAACACAAAGAGGCAAATATTGGAAATCATCTTAATTTCGGATTCGTGCGAATGCGACATTTTTTCTTCGTTATTCATTTATATTTTTATGATTGATATTAAGAGTATACATTAATTTCATTCTTTTCATATAATGACTGTTTTAAATTAATGCCATTTTAAAATGAAAATGGTACGGTTTTAGAAAGTTCTTAATACAATAATACGTCTTTCGGAATATTTTTGTAATCGAAAAAGAAAATAAGTTAAATGCCTCTTTTTCTCTGACTAGATCTGGTACAAAGACACCAATATCTATAGATTGAAGTTTAAAATATATTCATGTAGCATGTGACACACCAAAACAGAATTAAAACCGCAGTGAAATCACGACAAAAGTTGCTTTCCGCTCTTTCTTTGTATGTACTGTAGCGTCGTTGCAAAATAACGTCGGTTACGCAATTGTACGCCAACATTGAGCGCGACGTCTTAAACTACCACATTGACTTGGTTAGATGCACCAGCTTCTCAACATCACTCAATTAAAACAACATTGTTGTCGTTAAACTACCATATTGACTCGGTTAGATGCACCAGCTTCTCAACATCACTCAATTAAAACAACATTGTTGTCGTTAAACTACCATATTGACTTGGTTAGATGCACCAGTCGCTCAATATCACTCAAATAAAACAGCTTTGTTGTCGTTAAACTACCAAATTGACTTGGTTAGATGCACCAGCCGCTCTACATTACTCCAGTAAAACAGCATTTTTTTATTTAAAATATCATATTGACTTGGTTAGATGCACCAGTCGCTCAATATCAGCATTGTTGTCGTTAAACTACCATGTTGACTTGGTTAGATGCACCAGCCGTTCAACATCACTCCTGTAAAACAACATCGTTGTAGTTAAACTACCATATTGACTTGGTTAGATGCACCAGTCGCTCAATATCACTCAAGTAAAACAACATTGTTGTCGTTAAATTACCATATTGACTTGGTTAGATGCACTAGCCGCTTAACATCACTCGAGTAAAACAGCATTGTTGTAGTTAAACTACCTAGCGGATTTTGCTAGGAAAACAGGCAAAAGTGAGGCGGAAATGGCAATTTACGCTTGTAACAGTGGTGGAATTATGCTGTACGCCTCAGTCACTGTGTGAAGTAGGGGCATAAAATGCAATTGAGGCGGAGTTTATCATAACAGGCATAATTTAAAACTTAAACTTTTTGAACAGGCATAATTTTTGGACTTAGTCATTTTAACAAGACAGAATGGCTGTTTCTTAAAGCGGAAAATAACTTAAACTTTTCAGCAAAGCGGAATTTTTGGACTTGGCAATTTTGTAATGACGGGATTTCAATATACTAGCCATTTTCATTTTGCACTGCATAAGATATAGGCAAAGAAAAGGTTTTTTGTTATGGTCAAACTCCAAATTCAAGGTCACAAGGTCAAGTTCCAAGATTATTGGTCTTGGTAGGAGGTATGCATGTCTGAAATATGAAGACTCCATATGTAACAGTGTATGAGATATTGGCCAGGTTAAAATTCTTGTAAAGTATATGCATTAAGGTCAAGGTCCTAATGCCAAAGATCATGATACCAAATGAAAGGTATTGACAAGTTCTGTCCTTATGTGAAATATCAAATCTCTATGTCTTAGAGTGTATGAGATGTAGGCCATGTTAAATTTCTCGTACAGTAGGTCAAACTTCAAGGTCAATGTCACAAGGTCTTAATCCCTAAATGAAAGCACATGTCAGGAAGTATCTTTATGTGAAATATCAAGGCTCTATCTAAAATATATTTTAACTTCAAGGTCATAAGGTCAAAGGTTATGTACCCAAAAGAAATGTCATTACAAGATATCAAGGCTCCTTCTCTAACAGTGTTTCAGATATAGGTCAGGTTTAAGATATTGTAAGATATATCATCTTCAAGGTCAAGGTCATAGCATCAAAGTTTATGGTCCCAAACGAAAGGACGTGGCAAGATGTATCCATGTGTGGACTGTCAATGCTATATTTCTAATTGGAGCTGTCCGCGGACAATGTAATTTGCCTATACCGGAACTTGTCACAAAAACAGCTTAACTCCAAGGTCAAGGTCGTGAGCTATAAAGGCTCTATCTCTAAAATTGCCGAAGGTATAGGCCAGGTCAAAAATTCTTACAATTAGGTCAAACTCCAAGGTAAAGGCCAAAGGTCAAAGGTCATGGTCCCAAGTGAAAGGTATTGGCAAGATGTATCCATATGTGAAATATCAATGCTCTATCAATAATAGTGCTTGAGATATAGACCAGGTTATAAGTTTTTTAAAAGTAGGTCAAACTCAAAGGTCAAGGTCACAAGGTCAAAGGTCATGGTCCCAAATGAAAGGTCTTGACAAATAAATACAATGTTTAGAGTTGGGATGATTTTTTAATCAAGATATGTAGGAATTTGATATAGAATCACACACCTATAGGCATACCCCAAACGATGGATCCATTTGGAATTAACATTGGTTTTATTAGGGTTTGTATGGTTGAATCCATATAATTGCCATGACCACTGACTTGGTAAGGTGCATCAGCTGATGCAATGTAACAGGTTTAACTCTATTGCGTGAATCTCATTAGAGGTGGACTACCTAAAACTGCCATATTTACTTGGTTATATGCACCAGCCGCTCAAAATTACTTTAGTAAAACAGGATTGTTGCAGTTAAACTACCATATTGACTTGGTTAGATGCACCAGCCGCTCAGTAATACTTGAGTAAAACAGGATTGTTGTCGTTAAACTACCATATTTACTTGGTTAGATGCACCAGCTGCTCAATTTTACTTAAGTAAAACAGGATTATTGTAGTTAAACTACCATATTGACTTGGTTAGATGTACCAGCTGACTTGGTTAGGTGCACTAGCTGATGCATTATAACCGGGTTAACTCTATTCAATATAAATGGCAATTTGATGATGAAAATCTAATGCATGATATTTTCATCTGTCCAGTCATATTTATAAACGCTTACAAGATTACAAAGTGATTAAAACCCGAAATAACCCCATGATGACATCCCATCTTTTTATTACAGAACCACGTGCTTGCAAGTGTTTGTCATGGAATGGCATATACAACAAGAGATTAAATTGGTCAGATTAAAAATAACAGATATTGGATTTTCTGGGATTGTTGAAGATGACCTTTAATTGTAAATCATGACAGTTCTCCACAATACGATCTATAAGAGCCCCAAGTTTGAAGTTAGCACTTATTATATAGAAACTATGTTCCAGGCAAATGTGTACAAAGGTAAAAGTGACAAAGGACAAGAACTTGAAAAGTTAACATGGCTGAGTAACAGTTCTTGTACAAAACATTTCTCCTTACTGTGTAACATACATGCCTGTGTAACATACAGGCCCGTAGGAAGCAATTTCATATTGGGTGGGCTAAAGCCCCTATGTCTGAATATTAGGGGGGGCTAAATTGAATTTGCCCTAAATTTTCAGTGAAAAATAAAGAAAATTTGGCATTTTTGCCCAACTTTGGGGGGCTAAGCCCCCTAGCCCCATGTTCCTACGGGCCTGACATGTACAGAGTTTGAAGTTGCTAGCACTTCGCAAGAATTCGCAAGTGTGACAGAAGGATGGACAGACAAACGAAATCAAGCAGTCCTTTAGTTCACCAACTGGTAGCCAGTGGGGAAATGAAGCCTGATAATCAACATTTCCTCTTTTCATCTTAGTATTTTCTCTGCTATAATTACAAACCCCTATCTATATATCACCATCCATTTAATAATCTGCATAAGCTTTCAAATTAACCCTTTCCCAAACAAGACCTTGTTTTATGTCCCTAATTAACATGGCTTGGGAAAACATTAAAGTGACATTTCACATTTATTTCATTTTTTAAAAGTATGTCTTGATGCAAAGATGGTTTATTCTGATGCGCAGAAATGCTATCAGTTTTTTGAAGTTGTTATATATAAGCGAAAAATACGCCTTTAAAATTGAGACAGAAATTACAAATTCTATATAAATCTGAACTGTTGTCCACAACAATTTGTCTAGTTTTAGCACAAAAATATATATTTCTCGTAAACGGTTCAATATTTTGACTTGAAATTTTCAGAATTTCCATAAGAAAAGATGCTCTTTCAGATAGAATAGAAGTAAAATTCATGTAAAAATAATTGTGAAATGTCACTTTAAGGTAAAAGGAGAAAATGCTGATAACCAGCATATTCTCCTTTTGTCTCAAAATTGTCTATCTTATATTGTACACAAATCCCATATTTATCATAACTTGTTTTGTTGTCTGCTGCAGCTCTCAAATTTGAACATCCCAAAATGTTGCCCTTTGGGAAAGGGTTAATCTGGTATAATATTTGTTGCTTCGGAATGGGTGAACATATTTGTGTTCAACAAGAATTTAGTACAGCCTGTGCATATACCAAGTCTAATTAAGTTTCATTTTGATCTCTTCTTGCTTCTTTATTACTTGTAGCAACTATTCAGAAGTAGGCCTATCATTGTTCTCTGATCAGGCTGCAATTGGACACAAGATGGTTTGGGAACATATTATTCAGGTAGTCCTAGTAGATGCAATAAACTAAAGACAATTTTCCAAGATCCCTGCTCACTTGCGTTTCTTTTATATACATGTATGTATAATGTAAATGACATTTTCTCTCTCTCTAGCACTAGTTAGACACAAAAACAAGTTGCAGCAAACACAGTCTTTTTTCAATCAGAAGTGATTCATCCATAAGTGAGATACAAATGACTTTTGTAAAACACCAGGGAGGATATTGGCCAAGTTAGGGTTAAAATTCACCCCCTTAATTGATAAGACTCTTACCTTACTGAGCTATGAGGATGTTACTGTCAAACCTCGCCTCAAATCTAGACTTGACCCATTCGGTACGGCATATAACCAAAATATTACGCCGTCGCCCGGATGACTAGAATAGCCCCATATTCATCGAATAGTCGCGATAAAAATACAAGTGAATTCAGCAATTTAATCAATTAGAACAATAGAAAACCTTTCAGGTCATACTCGGTAATTAATTTCGTTTTTATACACGAAAAGAAATTAATTTACTTTATGACGAATGCTGTTTCGTCGACATTTATTTTACATTTGTCACAGTTTTTTCAGTTGTTACAATTTCCGGTTCAATAGAGCCGTTTTAATAGAAGGGATAATGTAAACAACGGAGACCACTTTAACGTAACTGCCTCGTTAATTAAAAACTGTGACTTTTTTTGAAATGGGAAGAATCGAGAGGTCAGTGCACATTCATAAAGAAACATTAAAACAAATTCTAATCGGTATTGTCAGCGGAATTCTTTGTAAATAAAATACCCCACCCACTTATGTTTAAATCGAAATTAGTGGTTTCGTGACTTGTGACAATTTAACACAATTACCAAGCGTGAAAATATCAGACTTTTCTTAATTCAAATGTGTTGCAGAGGGCAGTTTCAAGTGAAACAACTTCTACATGTTTGGTCTTTTTCAGAAAACAGTGTTGGAAATTAAGAAATTGCTTGTCACAAGCAAATTCTTCATTTTACACAACGCTTTGCAAAGCCATTCTCTTGTAGGGAGTGAAAAAGAGTAATTGTGTCTGAATCGATGAAAGAATAATGGTAGATATATATTTCACAATTTCCTTGAAAATATATATACTTTTCTTCTACGACAAACCAGAACCGTAAAACGTCAGAACACTGCTAAAAAAAAATAAGGAACACAATTTCGACTCTTGATTTCTAGTTATTCGTGTCCGTACATGCCAAATTAAATGAATTTCTACTCTGATCATGAATAACATCTCCTATGTCGAATTATGAGTTATTTACTTAATTTGTGCAGAATGTGTATCGGCTTTTCGCCATTTTGTGATGCCGCGTGGCCTTCCATGGGATTAGGTCTTGGGAATTTCATCTAAGACTTTTCACTTTTATATTTTTTATGATGATTAACGGAAAGAAACTAATCTATTGATAAAAGTGGACATCGCAAAATTAAGCACACCAATTTTATACATAATCAAAAGATGGAAGGTCAATAAGTAGGCCTACTGTGGGCTATAAAGATTCCCTGGAACTATTGAATTCATGTGTTCTTTTAAAGGAGGGCCTGCTAGGCTGTCAAAAATGCAAATGGCACAAACAGTACAAACCAGATATAACGCATGGAATTACCAACCTGAAGGGGTAGACCATTTATGTCAATTGTTAGCACTCATCGAGCTTTATTAAGTATTAAAATCCAAGTCAATGAATAACGTGCGGATCCGCATTTTATTGTCCTTGTTTTTTGTGTGATTTTTTTGTAACAGTTACACATGCCAAACCTTCAAAAAGCAATTACGTCAGAGGTACGTCATCTGTGCTCAGCGAGATTCAAAACACCGTATAACTGGCTGCGTCGAATGTCAGCGAAGACAGATTCTGATGCCATGTGCATGGAAGGTCAAATTAATTTACTTTTATAAATTAACGAAAGGATCTTTGGTATTCTAAAGTTGATAAATACGCGTATAAATGTTCAATACTTCTACAAAATAAACCTTTCCACGCATCCCTCGCAAATAAGGTCACAGTCATCGACGCAGCCGGTTATACGGTGTGTTAATACCGCTGAGGGTGTGTCTCATTGACCTTGACCTTGTCTCGTTTTGAAGTAAAAAATAGAATCTGTAAACACGCTTGTAAAGGCAAAGGAAAGATGGCTATTCGCCGTGATTGAGGTTTTTATGCATTGCAAATTGTTTTTCCATGTACATATATGAGTTCCAGAATAGTTCGGAAGCATAAAAAGCAAGCATGGGCCCCTTTAATCATTTTGAGCAGTGTTTATATTTCGTGACAGTGACTACTTGTTTGGTTAGAATTTGCCGTTTTGTGTTAAAATATTTAAAACAGTAAACACATAATCGCCACCTTTTTAAAGTGACATTTCACAGATATATTTTCGTAAATTTTACTTTTATTATTTCTATCAGGAAGAGCATATTTTCTCATGAGAATTCTGAAAATTTTAAGCCAAAAGAAGGCCTATTGTGCCGTTTGTATGTTTATCCACACGATATGCCAACTTTAGTAATGCATATAGGTGCTATTTGCCAAATAGCCCCTTAAAGGGACATTTCATTCCAATTTCAATTTTTTAAAGTATGTCTTGATGCCAAGATTGGTTTTTTCTAATGAATATAAATACTATTAGTTTTTTGAAGTTGTTGCCAATAAGCGAGAAACACGCATTTAAAGTTGAGACATAGATCTAATCGATAAATTGCATATAAATCCGAACTGTTGTCCACAACAATTTGTTCAATTCCAACACAAAAATATAAATTTCTCGTAAACGGCGCAATATTTTGGCTTGAAATTTTCAGAATTTTCATAAGGAAATATGCTCTTTCAGATAAAAATAAAAGTAAAAGGATGGATTGCAATAAGGGGTCAAAAAATAGATTTTCTTTAAATTTTGTGGACAGATAGGGTTACATAATATCTTTAATTTGTATGTGTAAAAAATCTGGTTTCGGCTTATTTTTCGAGATATGGGTAAATAAAGTGGGTGGGGTAAGATAGACTGAAACACAGTAGAGGTTATTCTAAGTCCCTTATCTTTCTTATTTTTAGCCCAAGATGTGTGAAAATTTGTATGCGTGTCTTGTGATATATGCGTTAAACATTTATGGGCTTATATTTGATATTCCATGTATATCTTTTCCGTAATACTCATTCTTCTTTCTCTCGAAGAATTTCGCTATTTTTTAACGACCAACTTTACCAAACTATCTCCACACGTTTCATTTGAAACCCGATTTTTATGAAACTTTACAGATTTATTATTCAGATATTAATATAACTTTGTCTGAAATTTGAAAGAAAAGCGTTGGTCCATTGTTGAGATATTTGACATTGACCTTCAAAATGACTTCAAAAGTCGGGAAATGCCAAAATGTGATAGTTAAAGCGCCAATTTTATTCACAAGGATTGGAAGCATGGTTTCTTTTTATTGTTCCTAGTGAGTTTCGTAACAATATTTACTTTTTTGTATCGTACAACCCATTCGGAAGAATGGGAAAGAAAAGATATTATTTTACTTGTGAGTTTTCTTATCAAACTAAATATTGCACATGAAACATGACCTACGCGGAAAGCGCTGTGATTAATATTACTACCACAGGTGAGTGAAATTAAATATTAGCATTATGTTAAGATTGCTAGAACTACCAAAGCTTTATATGCAACTTGAAATTGTCTAAGAGTTTATATTCACTCATCTTATGATGGACAAGAATTATCAATTTGCTAGGAGAAAATCATTTTTAGATTGTATTTCTTATATGGTTATAAAGAAGACGCATTGTGAATGATTTTACTAAATGACCAAATGTGCTTACAATTAATTAACTTAAGCTAAATATTTATATAACGTTATATAATATTAACAAAAAGAAAATAATGTTAAATGTATAGACAGGCCTTAAACAAAATATCTGCCTATCAATGATTTCATTAGATGAAATGACCGGGTAACTCTGAGAGGTGACCAAGTTTATTATATTGAGTATATCAATTTTAACGGTAAAATCATAAAATAAAAAAACCCAATCATGTGTGAAATGCATTCTTTTAAGAATGGGCTGTCACATGCCATTCAATCCTAACCATTTCCCAACAATGCGTAGTTTTGACGGACATTCCCGAATTTGATGTTATTTTGAAGGTCAAGGTCAAATATCTCAACAACGGACCAACGCTTTTCTTTCAAATTTCACACAAAGTTATATTAATATCTGGATAATACATCTGTAAAGTTTCATAAAAATCGTGTTTCAAATAAAACTAGTGGAGATAGTTTGGTAGAGTTGGTCGTTAAAAAATAGCGAAATTTTGCGAAAGAAAGAAGAATAAATATTACGGAAAAGATATACATGGAATATCGAATGTAAGCTCATAAATGTTTAACGCATATATCACAAGACACGCATACAAATTTTCACACATCTGGGGCTAAGAATAAGGAAGATAAGCGACTTAAAATGACCCCTACTGTGTTTCAGTCCATCTTACCCCACCCACTTTATTTACCCATATCTCGGAAAATAAGCCGAAACCAGATTTTTTACACATACAAATTAAAGATATTATGTAACCCTATCTGTCCACAAAATTTAAAGAAAATCTATTTTTTGACCCCTTATTGCAACCCATCCTTTATGACAAAAAATTCTGAAGTGTCACTTTAATGCATGAAAATGCACATAGCTCCTTTATGCTCAAAACATTTAGGCTAAATGCACATATCACTTAAACGATCTAAGTATTAGGCCTATATATACTTATTGATAAATTTTTTTTCACAGCAAGATATGATGTTAAAGATTTGATTATTGCAAAAAAGCGAAAATTGACCAAAAGTGAACATAGCACCTTTATGCTGTAAGTGGTCCAGTTGTTTTATTTCTGCTTGAAGAAAAATAAAATTCAACACCAAACAATGACAGGGTACTGTTCTGCAAAGTCGTTTTTAGATTGGGCAGAGAGATTGGGCCCAATCTATTAACACCGTTTTTCAGTAATCGCCTCGCTCCAATACCCGCTGAGCTATGTGTTCAAGCCAAACTATGTGTTTTCAAACACCACAGAAATCAAACGTTCTTTATCAGCCACATTTTTCAGAGTTTTTCATCGTTTTCACTTCTGCGACAAATAAGGAGAGGGTTGATAATTACATTTGATGAAAATTTCGCTTAAATTAAATACTTATTAGTATTTTCAGTGTTTTTACAATCTTTTCGAACCAGTAAAGGAGCTTGAAAGCAAAATAGTGTAACACTCAGATAAATTCCATGTAGGTACAATATTACTGCTCTGATTTTTTCAATGGTCATTTACCAGTGAAAGCGCTGACACTTGTGTAACTGAGTCACTGCTTAACCCAGCAACTATCTATTTGACCGCGAAATGTGTATTCATACCCTCAGCCAATTCCCTTGATACAATGTGTGCGCTTTACCCATTCCTATATTCTGACGCCTTTAGGTTCCCATGAAATACATGTGTTTGGAAAACATGGTAGAAAATGAAGAAATGGTTGTGACAAGCAAGTTTTTCATTTCTCACAATATTTCCTTCTTAGAAAGACCAAATAATGTAACGATTTATTTGCTTGGAATTGGCGTCTGGTAATGGGTTAATGATTTATTCTGCATTCACTATGTCCTTATCATTTTTTCAACTCTTGTGTTAAAGGCTCTTCCAAACGACAATACCTTACAGTGGTTCAAATTAGAAAGAGTTGCAGACGACGAAACGGGTGACGATAAAGATGAAATCATGTCATGTAAAATGAAGCACAGAAAATATTGGGACAAAGGAGAAAATTGCGGTTATCTTTGTTTCATATTATTTGCTTCATAACAATGTCTTGTTTGGGAAAGGACGAATGATTAGAGGCTTTAGAGTGTAGACACTGTGATTTTAAAATATGTTGTTCAAAGTAAAATCATCGATTTAAATTTGCCGTTTTCTAGAATTTTAACATTTTTACCGCGTATACTGTTCTTAGACTGATCATTTGAACCAATGAACAATTGCATTCTATTTAATCGAAATATGTTTGCAGATCGGAGATCAGTTAGGCTAAGCCTCCACAATTAGTCCATACTTGGTATTATTCTGATTAGAATAAAAAAAATCAACATGTTGATTTAATGTAAAATACGGTAAAGTGTAACATTTTCCTTTTCTCAAACAGCCTCGTATTTTGGATTCACACCGAGAGTGTACATTCAGCTTTTTTATCATCTATGCACGTTTGCCTGCACATTAATTACCCATTTTCCAAACGATGACGCCTTTTTACTCGCTTCATAGAAAATGCTTAAAAACATCGAACAAAGAATGGGGCAATTTTGCAAATCAGCATATTGTCCTTTTGTCGCAATATTTTCTATGCTATATTACACACATACTATATTTCTATCACCGTCGTATTCTATCGTCCACGACAACTTTCAATTTGAAATGTTCTATGATTTGCTGTTTGGCAAGGAACTCACTAAGGCTGACTTCGATCGGGAATATTCCTCAAGACATTGAGAACCATAATTGGGAGCCAGCGCTGTTCTGTCTTTTGAAATCCTCCCAGTTCTGAGTCAGCAAATCACAATCTTTGTTTACCTCGATACTGATTGGTCCGCTATTATCCGAGGAGTTCCGAATGACGTAATGGCTCGGATGGCCGAACCACACTTTTTTACGGTGGTCGGACTATAGCTCGCACCATTGCTGTTCGATTAGAGATATAGCTACGGAAATGACGTCAATAGTCCGCACTATTGGTGTTCGATTGGGGCGATTGCCAAGGATGGCCCGAACCCTAGTGCCAGTCGAAGTCGGCTTAAGTGTTTGGATGGTATTCTCAAAGTAGTCTGGTTCCCTGTCGTACAATGAATTTTTGTACGTCATGGTGTCACTTCCATAAACAATATGGACGTTTTTTTTAAACGGAATGTAAATTAAGATAATGGAACGAAAGGAGTGAAATGAAGATAGGAACGGATGGAAATTAAAGTTGGTGTGATAGGAAAATTGATTTTGTGAAAAAAGACGTTTTCACAATAAGAAGTTTGAAGGTAATTCATACGGAGCGACAGCGAACATTCGGACATAGAGACGAACAAGGAGGTATGTGAAATAAAGTTTGAATAGTGGAAGACGTGAAGGACTTATGCCAATTACGTTTAGAGGATAAACTACATTGGGATAAAAACTAGAAATATCAATCGGTCACATTTATTGGAAGAAATCAGTTCTCATATAGCCTATTACCAAAATGCCGTCAAGACGCCAAAAGCATAATTTCTTTGCCGTCACAAGAGGAAAAATGTCGGGATATACACAAAGCTGGCCACAAACGGGAGATGCCGTGCTCGGGTTTAAGAATTTAGCTTTTATAACTTACACCATGAGGTTCAAAGGTTTCGGGACTTATAACGAAGCACTAAATGCCATGTTAAGCGAGGGATATAGCGATTTTCCACTATTTGTTGGCCAGAGCACATATGGTAAAGCAGAACAAAATCGTTCAAAACAAACATCCCACTCTAATATAGCGGGAAATGAAGAAGCTGATAAACTAGCAAAATATGCGACCGTGAGTGTGCTAACCGATGAGTGTATTACACCAACAGAAGATGAGCCAAAAGATATTTCTCATCCAAAGAAATGTTCGGAAACCGAGGACCAACAAAAAGACAGTGTAGACCCAAAATTATAGAACGAAAAATCCTCATCACCAATCAAGACATCACAAGACTTCATACGCGCAAACACACTTATAAAAAGGTCATATAAAAACAAGAGTGAAACGCCAGTGCCTGGATCCTTAAATGGGTCGTATATGAAAATAGACCAACAATCTAAACCCCCCAAAATACATTTAATACAAGCAAAGAAGTACCACAAAAGAACGACAAAAATATCAGGATTATGCAAAATATGGAGTTCGTCTTGCAGAATATTATTTTTGAACTTCACCACATGAAAAAAAAAAAAAAAAAAAAAAAAAAAAAAAAACAATGCAGACTTTTAAAAGGAAATGAACACAGAGGTACAAAAGTTGCACGTGAAACACGAAAGCATAGAAAAATCATTTAAGCACTTATCAAGTGACATAACATCGGGTATAAACAAGTGCTTTGATAAAATTGACAGGATGGGGCACACTATTGAGCTAGAGAATACAGTAGAGCCTATTGAAATCAAGCAAGAGATACAAACATTTAAGGATAAAGTCGAGAAGAGAATTCAGGGAGTTACGAACACCATTCAAACTGTTGAAACCACAGTCGCTACCTTGAAAGACAATGTCAGATCAACGCATGAGGACAATTCACAAACATCACGAAAGTCTGAAATCAGACAGGCAGAGATACAAAAGACTGTACATGAGACTCGCAAAACTATAAATGAAACAAGGGAGAATGTCATTGAGATAGAAAAATCACTATCTAGTCTAGCAAACCAAGATCAATTCATAAAGCCGACAAAGACCACAAAGAACACAGTCGAGCAGGAAATATAAGAGAAAGGTACACTAGTATCTCCTAACAGATTTGAAAAATTATCCCAAAGTGATCCTGAAATTGAAGTTAGAGTAAAACATGGAGAAAGAAAGGATGAAAATGTACAGATGAGGTGACTAAGAAAAGTAAAAAAATAATCCAAAGGAGTGAAACCCAATATGGCAACACACAAAGTCCAATAATTGACCAAATTGGAATGACCCAAAAGATCAAAAGAACGTGAATGTAGATAAACAGAATTACGTCTCTAGCACTCACAGAAAAGAAAATGTGTATGTAATTGGTGAGTCAATAGCAGGTCAAATAAATCCGGCAAGACTTGGGAAAATGACAAATACATTTATCAAATATCTAAGAGCGTCTAAAATAGAGGATATAGAGAAAATAAGTCACCAAGTAAATGATGCCCAACTCGTAATAGTTCACTGTGGAATTAACAACATAAGAGACAAACAACTTTGTCAAGAAAATGTATCAAATTTATTGTCAGCTTTGAAGAAACTAACAGAAATTCAACCACATTTTTGTTGTATTGAAACTAATACCAACTGGAGACTGCAAAATTAAAATCGACAACAATGTCCATAATGTCAATCTAGAAAAAAGGTTGACGGAGGAAAATTATTCTAAAGCAGGGGTGGTTGATCACGGAAACTTAGCGGACCAGGGGGAACCATTTCCGAAATTCTACAGGCGTGATCTTCTCCATCTTTCACCTGATGGAGTAGACATTTTTGCAAAAAAAAAAAAAAAAAAAAAAAAAAAATTGCGGGAAATTATCTTGAAGGAAATCTGGAAAGGGCAAAGTCAAACTAACCGCTGGAGCGAGATTTCAAGTGATCCAAGAAATGATGGGCAGTACCGATATAAGAGAAATCGTGACCAGAATAGAGATCGGCACTGGTATGGTGATCGTCGCCACAAAACCCACAACGGAGCAGTACCAATCGAGATAACCACACAGGGCGAGGTTCACAAGAAAACTCCTACAGATACATAAATAATGAACGACACAGGGAATGTGACAGCTACTCCAAGAAGTATCGCCGAAATAGTGACAATCATCTATCATCTAGAGATAGATCTACATTGTATAAAGGATGAAATAGAGGATGGTATTAGATGCAGATATACCACTTGACATAGGTTGTTATGAATATACGTTGAGATATGTATGTGCTTAGATTGCAATGCATTACTGAATTTGTTTAACTTGAGATAGTTCTTTTTCAAATAGCTCTTTTCCCTTCTATGTCATTAATTGAAATATGTCTTTTAACAATTGCAAAAATTACATGTCATTTAGCTGCTGGAATATAAATGGTTTGGGGGGTTATATTGATGGTATAAAACACATAAGTTGCATGAACAAGAAGTATATTTTATTTCTCTTGATTTGATTTATTGGGGGTTTTACGTCGTTTTCAACTACTAAGGTCATATCGCGGCGGCTGGATCACCTAACCATGGATTCCTGGCGTTTCTCATACCAGTACTACCACAACACCGTTACCGAGCCTCCAGCTGCTCCCCCACATAGGTTCACGATATCAAACAATTGATGGGTGACATTGTTGGCAGTAAGGGTATTTGCCGCGGCCGGGTATCGAAAACGGGACCTCTCGAATGAGAGGCAGATGCGCTACCAACTGCACCATGGCCGCGGTATTTAAGGGGGGATGCTCCAGTTTTTCGGAACACTCGGTCATTACTGTAGTAAATTAAAAGTTTCGTACCAATTTGTTTCGCTACCATATTTTCAATAATATAACACATCATTACAATTTACCATTTTCGACAGTAAAAGTGTATTCATTATGCCAAACTGATTTCCTCAAGATGGAAATCGATTATATAGAGCAAGACAGTCGTAAGTGTGTATGCAGTTACCACTGTTTTGCGTCATTTTATTCATGTGTAGCTGATAAAAATTGCTGTAATTCACTAATAAGTGCGCTGACCTATACATTGGCTTTTTATGCTCCCCGAAGGGAGAGCATATAGTCGCCGCTTCGTCTGTCCGTCCGTCCGTCCGTCCGAAGCGATTTCTCTATAACCCTTGGGCCAAATCAAATGTAACTTACCATGTGAATTCCCTATGACATAATGCCGATGTACTTTTCCCAGTTTTTGGATTTGAGGCCTCGTCATGGGAAAAGGGGACTTAAGGTAAAATACTATTTTTCTCTAATTTCTCCTAGTCTAATGGTCAGAATTTGATGAAATTTCATATTTGAGTAGCAAATCAGATGCCCTTGACAATAAACTACTTGAAATTTGCGTATAAAAAGTATGTCATGGAAAAAGGGGGCTTAACATTTGTTAACTTAAACTTAGCTCTGCATGGCATACATTTATTGTGACAATGCCTTAATCGGGGAGCATTGTCCGTCTCTGACGGCTCTTGTTTAATTATTACCAGGACATGTTGCTTAATACAATGAGGGAGGTTTATCAAATTCTATTATGTAGAACTTGAAATATTTCCAAAAATATGCAACTTTTGATACAAAACACTCCAGCTTCGTTGATCTAACCGAACACGTGAGCAAGCTGTTTTATACATTTACGCGTTAATACTAGCACATATTTTGGGTTTTCTGTTCTTATGAAATATAAGACGTTACTTTAAATCCGTTTTCGGGACTAAACGATGAATTTACAGCATTTTATTAGCATTTTAGTGACCTTGGACAGGTGCGAGAAATTGTGCATTTTTTCGATGTAGGGGTATGTTATACGAATGCCTATAAAATTCAAACAAGCTCGCTGACCATCCATTTTTATTTTATTTTTCAATTGGTAATAACATGTAATTTCAACATACAAAATATAAATAAATTCTATTATTTGGGGAAAAAATAAGAAAACTGGAGCATTCCCCCTTAATTCTCTAATCAAGTCAGATTTTATAGGGCTAGTTGAAACAAATGCCGATTCGAGCACTGACATTTCTTTACCAGGGTACTATGTATTTGGGAAAGATAGACCAAAACATAAAAAGCTTGGAAATCATCAGGAGGTTTAGCAGTTTTGGTGAAAGAATCCCTAAGAAAAGCGTGTAAATTTGATACACTATCCGATAGTGATGTTTTTTGGGGTTCGCGTGTTAAAAGAAGCCACTAAACTGAATAATGACTTATATCTGGCATTTGTATATGTTCCACCTTGTAATTCATCATATGGAAAAGTTTATAGTAAGGAAATTTTACAGAAAATAGAAAAGAAAATTGAACACTTTTCATGCAAGGGTAAAATTATCATTTGTTGGGATTTTAATGCAAGAGTTGGCATGGATACAGACTTTGTAGCAGATGATGAAAGCAATTATTTTCCTACGCCTAATGTTGAACCAGCATGGAACATGGCTTTCAGATGTATATGTCGGAGTCCAGATTGGAATCCAGGCCGATCTGGAATCAGCCTAGGCCGATCAAGAATTGGTCTATGCCAAACTGGAATTCTAGTTCGGACTAGTCCAGATTAGAATTCTAGTTTGCTCTAGGCAGATTCTGGATCAGTCTAGGCCAGAATAGAATTCCAATCTGGCTAGGCCGATTTAGAATCGGCATAGACCAGTTTGGAATCCATTCCAAAATTGAAATTAAAGATAAAGAAATTTGAAAATACCAAAATTTGATTCAATAGACTTAATTAGTTTTCATACCTTAAAGTCAGGGAACAATTACAAATAGGAGAATTAAAAATTTAAAGAATGTGAAAAAAAAATAAGTTTAGAGCATTTTTTTCCTACAGTGATAAATGTTGAATTTTATTTTTTACCAAAAATTGGTAATGACCTGAATTTATTCCTTTCACTGTTTCAATGTTATAATGCTTTTGCATTGTAAGTTTCCAGTTTTATTGGTAGACTTAATTTTCCTGTTCAAAATCCATTTTACACTTTTTCTATGGTGAAAAGCCATTCATTATCTATGCTATATCCAAAAATACTCCATCACATCTACTTAATAATTCAAAAAGTATGCAACAGCATTGAAAATTAAAAACATTTTGGCTATAAAGCAATAAAACTGAGCAAGGATTGAGATATGGACTTACACTGGTCAAATGATACAAAATTTAAAATATACTTATAATATGGCCAATCACAGGTTGATAACATTTTATTTCAAAAGAATAATTTAAGTTGCAAACTCTGATTCTGGTTGAGAAGGCAAGCCCAACATTGACCAAAGACATGTATACTGATTTGATTAATCACTTCTTATCAGAACCGCATATAAAACAGATTGTAGATTAAATGTGACAAATAGATGATTGGTATGGATACTTATTTTCCTTCTCAGCAGATTAAGAAATGAAACCATATGGCTTAATCTGGGCATTCAAGTCGGTATTTTGTGTTGTTGTTACCATTCTTCAGTCATTAAGATACAAAGAATTTGGCCTATAGATCTATTGCAGAAATAAATGAAAACAATAATCTTAAAATTGAGAAAAAATCGATAAACAGATGAATTATTATTTCATTTTCGGGACGGCTATAGTTATTTTTTGTTTGATATTTTAGTTATTTTATATCTTGTTTGGGAACGATTAATATTACTGTTTGTTGAATATTTAAGTTTTGTTAACAACTCATAGTAGAATAAGCTTATTGCAACTATTTTTCAACACGAAAAGTGTATAAAATTCAATTTGGTTAAAAAAGAATTGGTTATTAATGACAAATTACTGTTAAGGACAGATTCCAATCTGTTCTAGGCAGATTCCGGATTGGCCTAGCCAGATTGGAATTCTCATCTGGACTGGAAACTTCCTAGGCCGATTCCAGATCGGACTAGTCTAGATTAGAATTCCACTTTGGACTAGGCCAGAGTAGAATTCCAATCTGGACTAGGCCGATTCCGGATCGGCCTAGATTCCATTGTGGCCTCCGACATATATATAGACAATCAAATGTATATTCTTAATGGTCGAACAATATGTGATTTTAATGGTAAATTTACCTGTCATACCTCTAAGGGAAGCAGTGTTGCTGATTATTTTGCCACAAGCAAGTCTCTTTCAAACAATGTATTAAGTCTAAATGTTAATTATCTTAGTCTTTTCTCTGACCACTGCGTATTAAACCTAAAGATAGAACTTGAAACTGATATGTGCAGTACTTCTAATACAGAGACTATGTATGATAAAGAGTCCAATTCAATTTCTAAACATTTACCAGATATATTTTTATGGTCTGAAAAAGATAAAATTACATATCAATCAGCCTTAAACTGCATCGAAGTAAAAGACCAGATTAAAGAAATTGGTGTACAACTAAGATCGGAGAATGTAGAAATGCAATTCATAGTAGATCAAATTTCTGAAATCATGATTAGAGCTGGAAATAAAACTTTAAAAAGAAAGTCATTTAAAATAAAAAAGAAAAAATATACGTACAATTAAGAATCGCTGGTATGACAGAGAATGTTCAGTACTTTTAAGAGAAGTTAAATATGCAAAGAATGCCTTTAATAGAAATATATTAGATAACTCATTGCGTGTAAAGTGTTATAAAAAAAATTAAAGAATACAAGAAATTGGTTAAATATAAAAAGAGAAAATACAAGCAGAATTTGACAGACATGCTCGGCAATTTAATGGAAAACGACCCACATAGTAATATGAACTAAAAATGACTCCGTGTCTCAGGATACAATGGGATGTCCATTTTAGTAATCTTTTAAATAGGGACAAAAATGAAATAGATAATGAAAGGAAACGCGAAATAAATGAAAAACTACGACAACATAAAGAATCCAATCCTGGCGTTGGAGATTTAGATTATGAAATATCAGAAAAAGAAATTTTTGATGCATGTAAGAAACTAAAAATAATAAAAGTAGTGGAAAAAAGTGGAAAAAGTATGGCAAAAATGAAATGACCAAAGCTGCCCTACCGTTCATGAAAGATACTTTTTTAACTCTTTTCAACAAACTGCTTAGAACAGGCGATTTCCCTGTATCCTGGACTAATGTATAATTGTTACTGTTGCGCGCAGGCTGGCTCTGAGCATACAATCCTCGGAACAATTAATGAACAACCAAAAAAGACAGGAACTAAGGCTCTGGCTGGTCTTCGGAGGGCGTTGATATCGAAAAAACGAAATAAGGCGAGAGTATCGTATAAAATAAAATCTTTAATGACGGATTAATAACGTAGATCTTTCTCTAATGACGAAACTAATGAAATAAATAGTAGGCCTAGTCTTTCAGCTCGAGATACAGGGTGGTGTGATGAGTATTGTAGTGTTATTCTTTAATTATGAAATATTAGCTGACCTCTTAGAAAAATATCGTGGAAAGGGTTGCCCTCAAAGGTTTGATGAAAATTGTGCACGACAAAGAATGTTGCGCACACGCAAAAGAATATTGCGTGCACACAAACAAACTTTGTGGACCATAACCGTACGCAAAAATAAGTTGCGTACATGGCGACACCCGATTGGATAATCGAGTGCGCACATAAAAACTTTGTGTACTGGCAACCCGGGTCTCGAGGTCAAAATCTAAACAAAAGGCCGATACCTTAAAGGCTTTCTACTATGAAAAAAGGGCTAGGAAGAGTGCAATGCATAATTAAATCGCTGTTTTCCCTACCAAATGTGACCTTTTCATTCCTTGTTTACGGGTTTTCAAACCGGGGGCGGTAAGAAAACAGCGTCCTTAGTGTTGCCAGGGAGAAATTTACTGTGACACCGGTTGTAACCAATATGTCGGAAAAGATGCGGAAGCGCGTGACCTGTGAACAACAAAATGCAATTTTCGGAGTAGAAAGGACATGACCACTTATGACTGCATGCGACTTGACCATAGACAAGTAAGTTACGATGTATCATCCTGTTTCTAAAGCTGACTGACTCTAATAAATTGCAAAATACATGTCAAATTCATCTGTCAAATGGCAGTTGAATTTATACACGCGAACAACAACAAATGGATGAATGAATACTTAACAAAAAAAGTGTCATCGCTTTGACAAAGCCAGATCTGGGCACTACAACACCCCCCTCTTACTTTGTCAAAGTTCCGACTGACAATAAATACACATACAAAAAAATCCTAATAGATAAAACTTTAGACTGATCTAAACAACGACAAATTTTAGACTGATAGGTTAAATATCTAACTCTCAAACGGACACAATGCCTGCTCTCAGTCTTACGTAGACGACTCCTACTATAATGCTTTTTCACTCAGGATTGCCAATTCTAGGGATTTTACCAATACTCAAAAATTCACGGCACGAAAACACTTAATAACTAAAATTATGGTACATGTTGCTCTGCTTTAATTAAATGACTTAAACACTAAAACTGAATATTTTTCCTTGAACACTTTTACACCGCAAAGTTCTTTTCTTATTTACTATCGACTTTAAAAGTTCGATCTCTTTTGACTTTTTGTCTTCTCGTGTGTCTTCTCGTATGTCGTTTCCCTTCTGCTCTCTATTCTTTTCTCAAGTTTCCTCCATTAGCCGCCTTTCGTGTTCCCGTCGATGCTCCTCCTCCATCCGCTCTAGTGACCTGTTCATCCTCGACACCACATCCGTTAATGCCCCTAGTGCTTTGTCTATTCCCCTTATGGCCCGTGAGTTCTGCTTAAACGCTTCCACCATCTTCATGAAACATTTCTCTAGCGTTTCGCCCAATGTGTTTTGGGGTTTGTCCTCCTCAACAGACTCGGCCGCCTCTGTTTTGACTGACTGGTCAATGTTACGACCTTTGGCCTTGACAGGTTGAACCAGGGTGTCCACGGTCAGGGAAAAAGTCAGGGAAAAATATTTTTTCAAGGTCAGGGAATTGTCAGGGAGTTTTGGAATTGGTCAGGAAATTTTACAGTTCAAGCAAAAGTCAGGGAAAAGTCAGGGAATTTTGAAATAATTGGTGTATGAATGATAAAAAGATAAAAAAATGAAGGCTAAGGCAGTTTCTTCACGATTGGCTATTGTACCGGTGTTACCGTCCTGGGTACTGGAGTTGGGGTGTATGCTGGCAGCGTGAACGACGGTGCTGGACTGTATGGCACAAACGACTGCTCTCGGAGTACTTCGCTTGTCGTCTGCAGAGATGGTGAGCTTTTGCTGTTTATTAGCTGTGCCAGCATTTCCGGTTTCAGTTGCATGCTGATCAGTCCATTGTTTGTATCCGTCTGCTCTGTTGTCACCGGTTTTGCGATCCGCCACTGAGTCCGTCTTCAGCCGATGTAGGTAGTAGTTTGCCAATCTCATCCGTTGTGAGCTCCCGGAAGTCTCTGCCCTCCGACAGGATTGCCGGAGAAGGGTTCACAACTAGGAAGCGCTGGCTGTCTACCTCTCCTAATTCAGCGACCGCTTGTCGATGGCGACTGTGTTTGGAGACGTGGTTTAACTGAATCGACTTCGTGGTGCAACGCAGAAGGCAGAGCGTGCAATAAAACGGCACCTTGTCCAAAGCCAGGTGGTGCTTGTAGACGTGGGTCATCATCCGGTAGCGTACTTCTATGAACGTCTTCCCCATCGCTTCACAATGGAGACACGAGTAACATTTTCCTCTGCGGTTGTCTGCATCACGCGAAGGAGTGAGCTCGACAGACTAAAGATCTCTTGTAGTCTCTGAACTTTGTGATTGTGAAATCACCGTCGCATTGACTTTACTTTGCTTAACTTGAGTTTGAACCGAGTCTGGCTTCGCTTTTTCTGGTCTTTTTTTTATCCAATTCGGAATGTTTGTTCCTTCGTAAGCTTTGACTTTGTTATGATGAACAACACGCTCCGCTTGACCATTACGCGTTCTGATGTTGAACGTCACCGGAGAAAGTTATTGCACTATCAAGCACGGTCCCTCACAGACCTCCAGATAATTTTTAGGGTAAAAGAGTGATCACTCCCTACTTTGAGCATCAAAAGAGTGATTCACTCTCAATCCAATAGGTCTAATCCCTTTTTGGAGAAAACCGACAAAAAACGGTTTATGTGGAAAAACTAAACCATTGACTATATGATTTCCTTTCCTTGTATTGGTACTCCTCTGAGTCACATGCCTCAACAAGGTATTAAAATACAACTAAGTGTTCAAAATGAGTGATTTCGCTACTGTGGAACTATCAAATAAATGTTGGAAGTCTAAACAAGGTAGTAAAACACAATGAACTAATCATAAAAAACAGTAAATATCACTATTATGATGTTTTCGGGTATAATGAGCGGCCGTTTTAATGACAGGTTAAAACAAAACTCGAATAATACTATAGATGCAGCTGTATCCTCCCTGCTTGGCTTGAAAAAATGTAAGATTCTGACACGATTTTCTGTTTTCTTCTGGACATGGTTAACTTTGCGATGCAACAGACCTTGCAAACATAAACAAAACAATGCGGTGTCGTATAGTAAAGATTTTCGTAAGATTTGGCAACCCGTAAGATTTGCTAAATTCTATTCTAGATCTATATTATTCTACACGGCACCGGCATCGAAATGGCTTTGATTTGTAAACGTCCAGTGACAGATAACGGGATTTTTTTTTCGACAATTAGAAACAATTTTGAATATATTAGCACGAAATCAGTAACTTTCACTCGCTCTTGATTGTTCGAAATGCGTTACTTGAACATTGAATGCGTCTGGCGACGCACACAGTTGGCTTTGAAATGCGTTTATTGCATATTTGAATGCGTAATTACGCAATCACGCACCTTATCTGGAGCTCTGCCCTCATATGCAGGTGAAAACTTTGGACACTCTCCAACTCTCCGCGCCCGAGATAGGCACCACACTACATCACCCACTTGATACGCATGCAACAGCATCTTCTAATCGTAGATGGACCATCTTCGCAAGCCAAGGGTAACATCTACGACGTAACGTCGTTTCTGTATTCACCCTTGGCTTATTTAGTCCGATTTTCTTGGTGTCGCTGGAACCAATCAGATTGTCGACTGATACATTTGTTATGAGTAACCAATTCATGACAACGGGCGGGAAAAAGCATTGCATTTGCAACTCAAAAATGCGAAGTTGTGCGATTTTGCTTAAGAATTTCACTGCAATCGACAGGAATTCCCTATCTTTAATCGACGACTTATTATACTTTCTTCAACTCGACTAAAGAAGTAGCTAACGTTTACCTAATCATGACGCGAAAGACAACGTGCGTCAATGACGTCATCAATAATGGACGAAATAACGTAAACAACCAGCAGGTTAACCGCTAGGCGTCGCTTCGCGATTTCAAGAAAATCGGACTAAATCCGCCAAGAATGAATACAAATATAGGTGGGTTCAACCTTGACTAGCGAAAATGTAGATAGACTTGCTTCTCTCACATGCCGATTTCAGGTGTTTACAAGCTATCGAATGGGCATGGTTGATCTTCTCCCTGATGCCGTTGGCATATTCCCCATAGTTGGTCACATTCGTCCTGCCAATATTTGTTGTAGAGCCAAAGACAAGTTCAGCTGGTAACCTGACCTCTCTACCTAGAGTCATCAGGTTCGTTCAAAGCTTCGTTGTTTCACTAGGCGTTGCTCTATACGCGCCTGCTAAACATCCAAGATTCATGTCCCAATTTTCCTGCTCGCCTTTCAGGTAGACTCTCAATATCTTCAGCAGCGTCTGGTTGAATCTCTCTGCCTAGCAATTACACCTTGGGTTCCTTACGCTTGTTCTCAATTTCTTCACTTCTAACATCTTGCACATCTCTTTGAATACCTTGCTCTCATATGTTCTCCCCTGGTCAATAAGGATGGAAAGTGGACATCCCCACCTGCTGATGAATTCATTAACAATCTTATTGGCACAGGTTTCTGTCGTTATATCTGGAACAGGAATTACCTCCACATACTTGGTAAAATGGTCTGTCAGGACCAGAATGTAGCGGCTCCCATTGTTTGTTACTGGAAAAGGGCCAAGATAATCTGTTGCCAAGACATCCCATGGGGCTCCGGTTCTAACTGAACCCATTGGTGCTCTTTGTGCTTTTGGCGGTCGGTCTCTTGTCCCTCGCACAGATGTCGCATTGGCGCGCAAAGACCTTGATATCTTCCTTTATGCCAAACCAATAGAACCTCTGTCCGACTTTGGGGTTTGTTTTCTTTGTGCCCATGTGGCCGGCCATTAGTCCGCCATGCAACATTTGTAGCACATCCCTTTCCAGACTCTTTTGAATTATTACTTGCCATACTGTCCATGTACCGTCACCCTTTCATCTCTTCAAACACCATGATGTAAACTATTGGTGATAATCTGATTGAAATAGACGAATTTATGTACATATTTGTCTAAGGCTGGTGACAATTTAAAAAGGAAAAAAAACATATGGGAAATAAGGGATGTTCAAGGAGGCTCAAGATTATCAACATGTCAAACTCATACATGGGGTGTTTGTGCAGATGATCATGTATGTAAAATGTATGTAAAGGGGGTGTCCAAGCTGTCAATTTCTTCTTTTATCAAAATATGTTATTTCCTAGTTTTTGATTAGCTATATTGCACACAGATCCTACTTTCATTAACATTCTTTCAGTATTTTCTTCTTTTTAAAAAGGAAAAAAAACATTGTTTTCTCAATAATATTGACTTTGTTTTGTCTGCCATGATTATTATTTGGACTAGTCTAAAATTCTGTGATTTGGGAAAGGAAAACTATGTTTTAACCCATTACTGCATAGTGACACGCGCCTTTTGACTCCCTCACAAGAAAAGGCTTGGAAAAACATTGTGGAAAATGGAGAAATTGCTTGTGTCAAGCAATTTCTTCGTTTTTCACAATGTTTTCTAACCCAAAATGTAAAGATTTTTGAAATTTCATCAACTTGAAATTGCCGTCTGTAGTACCTTTCAAATTGGAACAGTCCAAAATGTTGACGTCTGGTAAGTGATTAATCAAATAAAATACATCTTTAATTATAATTTCTCTTAACTTGATCAAGTATTCTGTGATTTGTTCCAAATGAATATAAATATACGGTATTCCGAAAAGGAGATGGCCATAACAACTGGAAAGAATGTTAGCTGTTAACTTACTGGAGAAAGGTCACGGCTAGGGCTTATCAGATAACATACCATGAATGATTTACTGGCTTCCTGGAGTGTCTTAATGGATCGCATTACATAATTTACTGACCAGAGAAAATTCATCTCCCATTACGTTTCCGAAGGATATCTGATGAAAAGTTGATTAGTTCTCTATACTGCTTTGTGAACTCTTTCATTGAAACTGCATTTACCACACGCAAATTCTCCCATAGCATGAAATAGTGCCTGTATGTAGGACTTGCTGTTTCAAGCTCTACTTTCGCTGGTTTTTCACCTTGCAACTTTGCATTCAGAACCGGTACAATATCAGGATTATCCACTTGGCTCTGTCGCATGCTGTCAACTGTTGTTCCGAGCCCTGTTATCTGCCAGTTCAAACCGGCACTGCTGGTTGAGGGGACACTCACTTCCCGAATCAAGTTTTCGTCTTCCGATTATACCTCCCTCTTAGCCACTGCACTGGCTTGGAGCTGCTTACCAGTGTCCTCTATTCTTTCAGCTGTATCAAGTTCTGTTTCGCTCAGCTTTGTCGCCGCCATAAGTTCAGCCCTACGACGACACTTACGACAGGGTCCGCATTTCAGTGGTTCTGACATATCCACATCGCTATTCTCGCAACCTCTGGGACTCTCACACCTTGACAGAGCGTCACAGTCTGGCTGTTGTTTTCCTGGCAGGTATTCCAAACTGAAGTCGAAGGCAGCAAGGATCTCGATCCACCGAGCAATCTTGCCATTGGGCTCCTCCAGACTGAAGAGCCACACCAGAGCTTGGTGGTCACTTCTGACGACAAAGTTACGGCCCAGTAGGTACTGTCTGAAGTACAGAACAAAGTAAACGACTACCAGCAGCTCTCTCTCAGTGACGCAATAGTTACGCTCTGCCTTGTTAAGCGACCTACTGGCATATGATATGATCTTCTCGTGCCCGGATTGGATTTGTGAAAGCACCCCCCTATTCCGACTCCAGACGCATCTACGTCTAGGTAGAAAGTGCCACCTTCATTAAGGGGATACCCCATTACTTCAGCACTCGTAGTTTAAACATATTTTATTCAGAAAAATATACATGAGCATACATTTACAATAAACATCGATGAAAAGGATTGGAACGAAAGCTTAAAGCTTATAAAGTTCCTCTCCCGTATGCGGATTCCGTAATCAATTGTATACTGTTTATAAATACAAATTCAGATTAAACTAGTTGGTACATTATTCAAATTGAAGAACAAATCAGAGATAATATAAATTGTTGGTATCATCTCAAATAAGTAACTTAGGGCGTTGAATGCAAAGGACATAAAGGGCAGAGTAATGACCAGGACGGTTAATTTGTTAAAGATACATGTACTGTTTTTGTTGCAGCCAATACTATAATTTAACTGAGAAAGGAATCTACGTAAACACGAATGTATGCATGTACAGCATCGAAAAGACGTCCATTTTCATTTCGTGGTATATTTCGGTCTCCGTATAAAATGGTGTTGATGTTAACCACAGACAACTCGTTAAATATCCTGACCAAGTCATGTCTTATCTCATTATAACGTGTGCATTCAAGAAAGAAATGATTATTTGATTCAACTTGTCCACACTCACATAAAGGAGAGTCGACAACATTTCTCAGAAAAAAGATTTTGGCATAATGAACTGCAATTATTCGTCAGACGTGTGTGTATAACTTTAAGTTTTCTTTGTCCATAGAAGAAGAGCTTATTGGGTATTGGTCTATTTTTTTTTTTTTTTTTTTTTTTTTTTTTTTTTTTAAAATGAAAAAAAAAACATATATATTGCATACCAATAGGAGAAAAAAAAGAATGTAATTGACCTTATCATGATTTTATAAATGATTTCAAATTCTTTCAACTTCTTTATATTCTTTGTGCCATCCTCTTAACAATTGCCCAGTTGGTCCTAACTAATTCTTTCCTTTTTGTTTTTTCAAATATTTCAATGGATAGTTTTAAATAGTTTAAAAATCCGTTAACTGATGGAAAAGTATTTTTCAATTTACGCATGTATATGTATTTCTTATATTCTAAACATAAAATATCGATATTTGATTTATCATCACATCCTAAAATGATGTCTATACTGCGTAATTGAAAGTTGCTATAAAAATCATTTATACATAGGTTTATCATTTGAATTATCGGCTTGACTTTATCACACTCGTAAAATATATGTAATAGAGTTTCTTCATTAGTATGACAGAATGTGCAGAGATCGTCATCAGTGATATTCATCTTTTTTAATAGAGAATTTGTTGGGAGTATCCGATGAGCTATTCTTGTTTGGAACCATTGTGTGTATGTGTCAGTAGTTAATTTAAAAGTTTTCGAATAAATTGTTTTCCAATCTTTGTTGAAATGGTTATAAATGGATAGCCATTTTGCTTGGCTTGTTGGTATTTCAGTGTTCTTTATCAATGATGAGTAAATGGTTTTGTTAATATAACGCTCTGTGACCAGAGGAAAGATAAAGCATGATGCAGATGGGTTATGTGCTGTATAAAGCTTGGAGAAATCTTTTTCGATATTTTGAGTTTGCAAAAATGATTTTACTGAATTTCGGATACTGTAAAATTCCAAAAAGTTTAATTTTCCTCTTACATGTTGTTTTATATTTTGATAATTCGTTAAACTGCCATTTTCTGAAAGAAAATCTTTAACAAATCTTATGCCGCTGTTATAAAGTCTGTCATTATAGACGAACTTTGAATCTATTGTTATTTTGTCATTATAGAATAAGGGGTAATGAAGAACTTGGTTCCAATTTTCAATAACAAATTTTTCAGTATATGAGACATATGCTTGTATAACATCTGCCCAAAAGTCATTATTTATTACTTTTAAAATGTGCTCACAAAAAAACTTTCCAGTATTAAAAAGTTTGTCTATATCGAATAAAGTATTAGCTAATTGATAACACAAACTATTGGGTTGTGAAACCATATTTCTTAACCATTTTATTTTCATAGTTTTAATAAAGCAATCGATATCTGGAAATTTAAGCCCCCCATCTTCGTAATTTTTTATTAATATTGCGGCTTTAATTTTAGGTTTTCCGTCCCAAACAAAGTCTTTAAATAAATCAGTTATCTTTTTTAGAAGTTCTGATGACGGCGTCGGTAAACTTATAAAAAGGTGATTCATTATTGGCAAAAGAAGAGATTTTATGACAGTTATTTTCCCTAATGGCGTTAATTTCCGTCTTTTCCAAAATGTTATACAGTTTTTTATGCTTTTAATCTTATTGGCAAAGTTCAAATCTATCATATTTTTTAGATTAACATCGAATGATATCCCTAAAAGTTTAAATTGGGTTTCTCCCCATGATAATTTCCATCTTGTTTTAATTGCTCGAGTGCTATATTTCAAAGATCCTATCCATATAACTTTTGTTTTATCAAAATTGACGTTTAAGCCTGATAATTTGGCGAAATGATTTAGTACATCTAAAACAGAATGTAACGATTTGTCTTTTCCATCAAGAAGAAGAGATGTATCGTCTGCAAACTGTGAAATAAGAAATTCTTTGCCATTAACCTTAATACCGGAGATATCTTTGTTTGATTTTATCATTAAGTTTAGCACTTGAGAGCAAATGATAAAAATATAAGATGAGATCGGATCACCTTGTCTGCATCCTCTTTTTACGTGAAAATAGTCAGAAATAAAACCGTTTAGTTGTACTGACACTTCTGTGTTGTAAAGAAAAAGTTTTATCCATTTTTGGATAGAATCGCCAAATTTAAAAAAGGAGAACGTTTTTTCTATAAAGTTAAATGACAAGGAGTCGAAAGCCTTTTCAAAGTCAATAAGCATTAAAAGTCCGGGTATTTTCTTTTCTTCACAAAGTTGCATAATATCGTATATCAATCGAGTGTTTTCGCCTATATATCGCCCTTGTACGAAGCCTGTTTGGTCAGTGGAGATAAGATGGTTGAGAATCGATTTTAATCTATTAGCTATTGAACCAGAGGCTAATTTATATAAGACATTTAAAAGGGTTATTGGTCTCCAGTTTTTTAAAAATTGTTTTGCCTTGTTTTCCTTTGGAATACATGTAATGGTACCAAGTTTTATGTTTCGAGAAAAAGAACCAGATGTGTATGCGTGATTCAACGATCTTACAACAAAGTGCCCTATTTTCTTCCAAAATACTTTATAAAAATTCGATGTAAAACCATCACAGCCTGGGCTTTTGTCATTTTTCATTTGTTTTAAAGTTTGCGATATTTCGTCGAATGTAAGGGGACCTTCTAGGGAATTTATTTGATGAGAGTTCAATTTATTATATTCAACATTTTCGAATTCTTTATCAAGGTTAATACTTAAATTTTGTGGACGTTCACTGTATAAATTTTCATAGAATGATTTTGTTTCTTTTAAAATTTCATTTTGTGAAAATATTCTAGATCCATTTTCTTTTTCAATAAAAGGTATGCTTTTGTTTTGTTGATGTATTTTTTCAAGATTACAGAAATAATTTGTAACTTTTTCTCCGTCATCGATCCATTTTGATTTTGATCTTATAAAGGCGCCTCTTAATCTTGATTGTCGTATTTCTTTTAGTTCTGATTGCAAATTTAACAGAGATTCTTTATTTGTTTCATTTAAATTTTGTTCTACTTCCTGGATTTTGGACATTAATTGATTTTCTCTTTGCACTGTTTTTCTTTTGATGTAAGAAGAGTAAGAAATTGTTTTGCCACGTACTTCCATTAGCAGGGTTTCTAAAAATAATTCATCATTTATCATAAGTTGAATTTCTGATTTATTTATATCTAAAACCGTTTCATGATTGTAAATTGGTATGCAGTATTGTAATATAATTTCATCAATTTTCTCGTTAATGCAATTAACGTAATTTATATCGTTTAAAAGTGAATTGTTAAATTTCCAGTAACCTTTTCCGCATTTAGTTTCTGAGAATCTTAATGCTAGATATATAATAGAGTGGTCAGATTTGTAGCTTATATCAACGTCACAATTTTGCACAAATTCGAAAATGTCGTTGGATGTTAAAAAGAAGTCTAGTCTTCCTTGTTGAAAAGGATTGATTCTTTTCCATGTAAATTTTTTACTATCACCATGAATACTTCTGAAAGGGTCGATAAGATCTCTTTTATTTATTTCTGAACATAGATATCTTCTAGCGTTTATGTTGTGATTATTATTTTTATAATTGTTATAGTCAAGTGTTGGGTCTAAAACAAGATTGAAATCTCCACAGATAATAAATTTATCATCACAGTTCATTGAGTCAATAGTTTGAAATACATACTGAAAAAAATTAGGATTGTCATTGTTTGGTGCATATATATTTATCAAAAGGAATTTGTGGTCTGAAAAGGATAATTCTAGAATAAGAAATTGACCATTATAATCTTTTTTTATGTTTATCACTTTAATTCCAGAATTTCTCTTGATCAGGACACACACACCCTTTGAATTATGCGTTCCATTACTAAAATAACATTCGCCATTCCATTCCGAATAAACAGTTTTTTCAATATCTCCGGTAAAATGAGTTTCTTGCAAACAAATTATGTCGGCTTTTCTTTCTTTAAATAATGTAAACAAATCAAACCGTTTCCTGTTATTGTTTAAACCACGGCAATTGTAGGATAATATTTCTAGACTATCTATCATCGTATCGGAAATTGTTGTTACAAATTTTTATTAGGCTATTTTGAAAACAGAATGGCACAAAGTTCAACATATTGAGAAATATTATCACATTTCTCTCATAATAACACATAATAACAAGGTCATTTGACATTAACAAACTATCTAGCATAAAACATAATAATAAGAAAATAAACATAGAACAAGGAGGTATAATATGGTTACATTTGTATTTATAAATGGATATTAGTTGGTTTTGCCAAGCAGTTGGACTAGATAAAAATTTTGTAGTTTGGAAGGGGGTTAAGTAAATCATTTGTTCATTTTATTTCGCACTGGAGAGTGAGTGATCGATGGTCATTCTGCAGTAATATAACTCCACGACCACCCAATCACCAGCACATACCAGACTATAGAAAGCAGCATTTAGTAACAAGTGAACGATGGTCTATCTGTATAACATGTTGAAGGTAATATTCTTTGTGCATTTATTCATTATTTGGTGAGTGAGTGAGCGATGGCCACTCTGTAACAGCATAGTTCAGGTTGGCCACGCCCACCCGCTCACTCGCGCGGAACAGACCATAGAAAAAGTTTTTGTACGAGTGAGCTGTGGTCTATCTGTAAAAAACATCTTTCAAATAGAACACGCCCAATCGACAGATAGGGTGGCATAGACTAATGTTAAAACATTTTTACGAAATTAGTGAATATTAAGTTATTGAATGTATTAAGCACATGCCTAGAGGGATCTTGGTCATGACAATCAACGAATAATACTCATATATGTGAAACCGTTCTTGTGAATAATAAATGTTCAAGGAAAGAAGAGAAATGTTATAAAACTGTATTTTATCCATTTCATTCAACATTTAAAATGTAGACTCAAAGGTGATCTTCATACTCATTACTTGCTCATGGAAATATGCTATTAACGTATCATAAATAATTCAAGACAACGAACTTATCTTTTTTCACGAGCATGATGTTGTGTAAAAACATTGCGGGAGGGAGACAAACACGCCTGTATTGGTCTATTTTGACTACGAAGATATTTAAACGAAGAAACAGATTCAGCATCTTTGAAGTTTTGCGGTAACGAATTTCATGAATTTATAACTGATGGTAAAAAAGAGTTCTGATAATGATTAGTTCTACAAGCAATGTCGGTAAGATTTCCAGAGTTTCTAAAATTGTACCGTGTGCGATTTTCGACTGCTACACGGACAAGGGAGGAAAGAAAATTCGGTACTACACCTTTTACCATTTTAAAAAATAAAACAAGTTTGTGTTTTCTTCTCCGATCCCTTAAAGTTTCCCACCCAGTTTCTTTGTTAAGGTTGTCTATTGATACTAGTTTTGTGCACCCAGTGGCAATTCTAGCTGCCTCATTTTGTAACTTATCTAATTGATTTTTTTGTTGATCATTAATATTATCCCAGATCACATCACCATACTCAAGGATCGGCCTAATAAATGAAAAATATATAGTCTGCAGGGATAAACGATCCAATTTAAGTTTGAGACTCCGCATAACGTTAATTCTGTTCCAGGCTTTTTTGATGAGAATTTGAAAATGACAGTCCCATGTACCATCAGATGAAAAAGTATTACCCAGATGTTTGTGATGTTCAGCACTCGTGAGCTCCCTCTTGAGCCTTTCGATGGCATTGATCAGTCCAGTCAAATTTTGCATCCTTCTTTGTCAAATCTGTAAGCGGTTGTGGAGTTTTGGCAAAATTCTTAATGAATCGTCTATAGTAGGTCCCTTTGGCTACAAATTGTTTGACCTGTTGTTGTTGTTGTTGAATTGTTGACTGGTCTCGGCCAATACGTAACCTTTGTCACATTGCTTGGATCTGGGCGAATACCCTCTTCAGACACTATATGTCCCAGGAAAACCACTTCAGTTTGAAGGAGCTGACATTTATCTGGCTTGAGCTTCAGTCCCGACTGCTTTATTCTGTCCAGCACTTCGTGTACTCTCTGGGTGTGTTCCTCAAAGCTTGCCCCGTACATAATGATATCATCAATATACACTAGGCACGTCTGCCACTGTAGCCCCTGCAGTGCTAGTTCCATTGTATGCTGGAACGTTCCGCTGCTGTTATTAAGACCAAACGGCATTCGTAACATCTCGAAGAAACCGTATTTGCAAGCAAATGCTGTCTTGGGAATGTCTTCCTTCTTCAGGAGGATCTAAAAGTACCCGGTTGTCAGGTCGAAGTCCTGAACTGAACAACTTCATTCCGCCTACAGCATCCAGGCAATCTTGAATTCTTGGAAGTGTAAAACCATCAGGCTTCACCAGAGCATTCACCTTCCTGTAATCAACGCATGGTCGAACTGCACCCGACTTCTTCCGTACAAACACAATGGGACTTGCCCGGGGCGAAGTACTCTTCTGGATTGCTCCCTTCTTCATGAGATCATCGATTGCCGATCGTTCTTCGGCTGCAAACGCCATCGGAACTCTTCGCGGTCTTTGTTTGATGGGCGTTGCCCTTCCTGTATCAATAGCGTGTTCTGTCAGATGGGTTAAGCCTAGGTCCCATTCGTTCTTCGAAAATGTGCCACTGTGTTTATTCAAAAGAGTGTCTGAAGGTGTTCCGGAACGTCCGGTTCGCTACCTTCTCTAGCGATCTTGAGGTCACACCAATCTCTAGATTTTGGCTTGAATACACCAATCCGCCTGACCCATTCATTGCCAAAATCATTACCTTCATTTTCTTCTTGTGTCAGCACGCTCACAATCTTCTCTATTTGCTCTGCATTACCAATGTATGCATTCTGGCGCAGCGTTGCTTCAACTGGGAAAGGGTTCAGAATCCTCACTCTGTGTACACTTTACACTTTGGACTCTTGTTGATGTCAACCAGTGTGGTTGTCATCACAAGGTTGTACTTCTCTTTAAAGAGTTCAGTCGGTTCCACCAAGTACCCTGATTGCTTGGCCTCGTCGTCCGACTCTTCCCTTTCTATGAGCACATCAATCACCGCTTCTGTCTGCCCTGGAATGATGACGTAATCTGCAATTGTGACCCTCTTGGCCGTACACCTTCTGCCAACTTGAAAACAAGGGATGTCGACTCTGTCTAGTACAATCACGCCCTTACTTAACAATATGTCGGCTGGTCCCCTATCACTACCTCTCAAAATGTCGAAGCCCAACAGCGCTTCATCTTCGATGTCCGCAACTACAAACTCATGGACACTCTCATACGAACCCAGCAGCACCCTGAAATGTCCCTTGCCAACCTCCCTTATGGGCGTCCCATTTGTCCCTCGAAGACTGCATGATTTCATTAGCTCTGGTCGTTTGTCCCTCTGTAGTCTCTCGAAGACCTTTGTTGACAGCACTGACTTAGCTGCACCTGTATCGGCGGTGAATGTTATTTTCTGGCCCTCCATCTCCCCCTTGACGTAGGCCCCACCGTTAAGGCACAAATTCTTTTTAGCTCACCTGAGCACGAAGTGCTCAAGGTAAGCTATTGTTGTCCCTTTTTGTCCGTCGTCCGTCTGTCCGTCCGTCCGTCCACAATTTCGTGTTAACACTCTAGCATCTACAAATATGAGCCAATCTTTACCAAACCTGGTCAAAACATGTATGATCACAAGATCTCGAATGAGATCGATTATGGGTCAGATCGATCCAGAAAGTCTAGAGTTATCTGCCCTTGAATGCGTAAAATAGCTAGTTTGTACATTGTTTACACTCTAGCTTCTACAATTATTGATCAATCAAGACAAAACTTGGACATAATGTTGGAGATTATAAGATCTCTGATGAGTTCAATTTTCAGTCTAATCTGACCAGAAGGACGAGAGTTATGTGCCCTTGAATTTGACAAAATTGCCGTTTTTGACCTTGTTTACACTCTAGAATCTACAATTACAAATCAATGAGGACAAAACTTTGACACAATGTTGGGGACTATGAGATCTTGGATGTGATTGATTTTCAGTCTGATCGGAGTAGAAAGTCCAGAGTAATTTGCCTTTGAAATCATACTATAATTTGAGCAATGTTTGTCCGTTTGTCCGTTTGTCCGTTTGTTCCCCTACTCCTCCCAGGTCCTTGGGCCGATCTTCACCAAACTTGGAGGGAAGGTGTAGGGCGGCCCCGGGTATTAGCTTGAGGGGTTCATTTTTTTAAAGGTCAAGGTCATCGAGGTCAAAGGTCAAATTTATGTTTTTACGGGTTACGGGTATCGTTTTTACGGGTTACGGGACGGGATTGCTTACGGGTTACGGGACGGGATTAGGTGGAGGGCAGCCCCGGATAGGTCAAGGTCATCGAGGGGTCAAGGTCATCGAGGTAAAAGGTCAAATTTCGAGACGGGTAAAATTGCTAGTTTACAAAATAACCGTTATCAACTGTTTTTGACCTTGTTTACACTCTAGAATCTGCAATTATTGATCAATCGAGACAAAACTTTGACAAAATGTTGGAGACCATAAGATCTCGAACGAGTTTGATTTTTAGTATGATTAATCCAGAAAGACCAGAGTTATGTACCCTTGAATTTGACAAAATTGCCATTTTCATCTGTTTTTGACCTGGTTTACACTATAGAATCTACAATTAAAGATCAAAGAGGACAAAACCTGGACACGATGTTGAGGACTATGAGATCTGGGATGAGATTGATTTTCAGTATGTTCTGACTGGAAAGTCCAGAGTTATGTGCCCTTGAATTTTACAAAATAGCCGTTTTCGACTGTTTTGACCTTGTTTACACTCTAGAATCTACAATTATTGAAGTTATCAAAACTTGGACAAAATGTTGGAGACCATAAGATCTCATATGAAATTGATTTCTGTTTTGATTGAACTAGAAAGACAAGTGTTATATGCCCTTGAGTTTTACAAAATTGTCGTTTTCAGCTGTTTTTGACCTTGTCTACACTCTAGAATCTACAGTTATTGATCAATCAAGACAAAACTTGGACACAATGTTGGAGACCATAAGATCTGAGATGAGTTCGATTTTCAGTCTGATCTGTTGAGAAAGTTGAGAGTTAATTGCCCTTGAATTTGACAAAATTGATGTTTTTCGCTGTTTTTGACCTTGTTTACACTCTAGAATCTACAATTATCAATCAACCAAGACCAAAAGTTTGGACACTATGCTACTGATTATAAGACATTGCACGAGTTTGAATCTTGCTCCAATCGCCAATTGAATGAGAAAGTTGTCAGTGATGTGCCCTTGAATCCGACAAAATTGCTTTTTGGACTCTAACAACCACAAATAATGAACAATCAGGACAAAATTTTGATTATGATGTTGATAATGATAAAATCTTGGATTTATGAATTTCAGAATAATCGGAATAGAGTTTACTCAGTTATCTGTCCTTCAAATTTTACTCTAACAACCTCAAATAGTGACCAATCAAGACAAAACTTGACACAATGTTAATGACCATAAGTTTGTTTTCAGTCTTAAAGTCTTGAATATTAATTGAATTGATCAAGACTGTGGCTCATATGATTTTGGTTAAGGTGAGCGATATAGGACCATTATGGTCCTCTTGTTCTGCTTATCATCCCCATCCGGTGAAGTATGTGCCCTCTGGTGGCCGTCTTCGTTTACTGGGACCTTCCCATGGCCTCTTGGGTCGGTCCTTGGTAGTTTATTTTTTCATTATCTTTGTTTTGCCTACTCTGACCTTGACCTTGGCCTCCGGTTTCTACCTTTTGATTCTTCTGAGGACACTCCCTAGCGAAGTGACCTAACTTGTCGCAGTGGTAGCATCTCTTATCGGATTTACTTCTATTCCCATTAGACATTGCCTTTCTAGCTGCTTCTAGTTTGTCTAACCGTTCCAAAACCTTTGTCATTATTATAGCTTGGTCAATAGACTTTAGGCTCCCCAGGTTCCTTTCGGGCGCTCGATTAATCTGCTCGTGGCTGAGGTCTTCAGCTTCCCTGTTTGAATGGATGGTTCTGGTTTGCTTAGCCTCTCTTTCGGACCTTGCACAACTCCTGGTTTGGATGAAGTTCACCACATGGTACACTGCTTCATCTATTGTCTGTGGCTCCTTATGAAACTAAACTTCAAATCAGTTTCAAACCTCTTCATCTCTCAAACCGAGGACCTTGTGTACTAGGTCCTCTCCCCTCGTCCTCCTATCCCTATAGCCGTGTGCCTTGTCGTATAACCTTTTTAGATCTGCTGCGAAGTCCTCAGCATTCTCTCCTACTCTTTGACTGCGTCTACTGAACTTTGTCGCATAGGCTCTTGGCGTTTCTATCACTCTTAATTTAGTTTCCATTTCATGTACGAGGTCGGAGTAATTGTACAGTGCGGATTTCGGCAGTTGCCCGAACACATAATCTGCTGCATGACCTTCGATGCGGGGCAATAAGTGATCAAGCTTGTCGTCATCACTCCAATTGTGTCTGTCCGCAATAACCTCAAATCGACAAATCCATACTGGCCAGTCTTCCTTACAAGTAAAAGATGGAATTTGAACATTGGCATTGTCAGTCATTCTTGGCCTTGCTTGTCGTTGGCGAAATGGACACCCTTCTAGAGCACCATAATAATCCGTGCTCCATCACCACGTGGTTCCTGGCCGTAGAAATAGCGATCTCCATCATGGTTGTTTTGGTTAAAGTCACCATTAGCTAATATTAGCCTGTATCTAGGTAAACGTTCATTATCAGGGCCACTTCTGGTGCCTGTAGGTTGACGACTGTCAGCTGCATTATTAGCATCCTGTACTACTAGGCCTACTTGGCTCAACCTGTCTCAAATTTACCAATTCATATATGACATCCCTAAGCACGCCGGATAAGCTGCTAATCTGAGATTGTAGATCGGCGTTAATTTCAGAATGTACCGGAGTGACACTATCATGAACCTGGTTATTTGTCAATGTAACAGGAATTGATCTACTCGACTGCGCAGACCGAACATCGTCTTCATCTGTGCATGACCTAGAAGATTGACTATTTTCTTCGTTGTCCGAATGGCAATTTTCACTATAGATGGGACGTTTGAAGAAAATTTTCCCATCGACGCATACTGACTGGTTTGATTCCACCTTTTGTAGAAATTTAACAACTCTACACTATTTGTTCTAGACGTCGGGTTCGTATCACAGAATCCTTGAAATGCAATATTTAAGGATTCCACTTTTCTGACACCAAAATTTATGTTGCGCGCAGGCTGGCTCTGAGCATACAATCCTCGGAAAAAATAAATAGAGAAATAAAAAAGACAGGAACTAAGGCTCTGGAGGGCGTTGATATCGAAAAAACGAAATAAGGCGAGAGTATCGTATAAAATAAAATCTTTAATGTCGGGTTAATAACGTATATCTTTCTCTTATGACGAAACTAATGAAATGAATAATAGGCGTAGTCTGTCAGCTTGAGATTCAGGATGGAAGTTGTGAATATTATAGTGTGATTCTTTAATTATGAAATATTAGCTGACCTCTTAGAAAAATATCGTGGAAAGGGTTGCCCTCAAAGGTTTGATGGAAATTGGAGACCAAGACTGAGGATTCGCAAGAGTATTTATACTCCTGCTAGTGCACGCAAAAGAATGTTGCGCGCACGTAAAAGAATATTGCGTGCACGCAAACAAACTTTGTGGACCATAACCGTACGCAAAAATAAGTTGCGTACATGGCGACACCCGATTGGCTAATCGAGTGCGCACATAAAAACTTTGTGTACTGGCAACCCGGGTCTCGACGTCAAAATCTAAACAAAAGGCCGATACCTTAAAGGCTTTCTCTTATAAAAAGGGCTAGAAAGAGTGTAATGCATAATTAAATCGCTGTTTTCCCTACCGAATGTGACCGTTTCATTACTTGTTTATGGGTTTTGAAACCGGGGTGGTAAGAAAAAAGCGTCCTTACTGTTACTTGGGAGAAATTTACTGTGGCACCGGTTGTAACCAATATGGCGGAAAAGATGCGGAAGCGCGTGAAATGTGAACAACAAAATGCGATTTTCCGAGTAAAAGGACGTGACCACTTATGACTGCGCGCGACTTGACCATAGACAAGTAAGTTATTGTGTTTACAGATTGACATGATTGAGCGTTACCTGTATTAGCATGGTAAAACTCAATCATGTCAATCTGCAAACATAATACGATGTATCATCCTGTTTCTAAAGCTGACTGACTCTATGGCTCTGAGCATACAATCCTCGGAAAAAATAAATAGAGAAATAAAAAAGACAGGAACTAAGGCTGGTCCCCGGAGGGCGTTGATGTCGAAAAAAACGAAATAAGGCGAGAGTATCGTATAAAATAAAATCTTTAATGACGGATTAATAACGTAGATCTTTCTCTAATGACGAAACTAATAAAATAAATAATAGGCGTAGTCTGTCAGCTCGAGATGCAGGGTGGTGTGATGAGTATTGTAGTGTTATTCGACTGACTCTAATAAATTGCAAAATACATGTCAAATTCATCTGTCACATGACAGGTGAATTTATACACGCGAACAACAACAAATGGATGAATGAATATTTAACCAGAAAACGCGTCTTCGCTTTGACAAAGTCAGAGCTGGGCACTACATTACTATTCACAAACAAGGTAATATATTAGATCCTAACAACTACAGAGGCATTACCTTGAATACTCTCTTATGAACAGAGCACATTATCTCTACATTCCATTTCGATAGAATGAGCTCTGTTCTCGCTGGGTCATTTCACGTCTAATCTCGGGGCCTTGGCGGGATTTCAGTATCCAATCGTTGGCGATACACAACAAAACAATTTAAAAAGCTGATACAAGCTTTCATCGGCTGACGCTTCAAATTACCGGCTTCAGCCAAAAATACGAGAAGAAGCGACGTAATGTATACGTAATCAAACCAGATCAAACTGAATGATTTTGATTCGATAATTCAAATGTTACCGATTTCAGCCAAAAATAGAAGCGACGTAATGTATACGTAATGATCATGCAAGATAAAACTGAATGATTTTGATTCGATAATTCAAATGGTGTGCTATAATTAGATTATGACGACCAAATAGGCTGTTGGCGTACCGAAAATTGCAGAGGTCATATTTGATGGTTTATTCAATAGACCTCGGCAATGGAGAGTATACCTTGAATAGTTGCCTTGGAAAGTTGGTCTGTCATGTTTTGAATAACAGACTTATAAACCTCTTGGAAAACAGGCATGTTTTTAACATGGCACAGGCTGGATTTCGAAAGAATTTCCGAACATCTGACCAGATAATTATTCTAAAAACAATTGTAGATAAATATACTCAAGCTAGCGGAAGAAATGATAAATTGTTTGCCTGCTTTATTGATCTTAAAAAAGCTTTCGATGCTGTTTGGCATGACGGCTTGCTGTTGAAACTACAACAATCGGGTATAAATGAAAAAATATACCAGATCAATGTATCAATTTTCAGTATCAAGGGTTAGATGTAAATCCCTTTTAACAGATCCTATAAATATTACACAAGGAGTGTATCAAGGGAATGTTTTAAGTCCCTTGCTATTTAATTTTTTTTCATTAACGACATTGGAGATACTTTGTGTGATAATGATGCGCCTGTTTTAGATAACTCTAAAGCGAGCCATCTTTTGTATGCAAATGATTTAGTTTTACTAGCAAGGTCTGAAACAAGTCTCCAAAATAACATTGACAGTGTTCAAAAGTTTTGTACTCGTTGGGGTTTAGTTATCAATACAGACAAATCAAAAGTTATGATATTCTCAAAGACAGGGAGAATCTCGAGAAACCCGTATGCCTTTCAAATCGATGGGCAACAGCTTGATTTTGTTAATGAATACAAATATCTTGGCATAATTTTTTCAAACAATGCTAAATTATCAATTGCTGAAAAAAAAAACATTTAGGTTTAAGTGCCAACAAGGCATTGTTTTCAATCAAACAAGGTATTTTTGATTAGAATATAGATCCTTCAGTGATGTTACATCTTTTTGATGTGCTCGTAAAACCTATTGCATTATATGGTAGCGAAATTTGGGCGCCTTACAAAGCATGTTACAGTGACAAACCATTAGAAGAATTGTTTGAATCATCGCTTCAAAATAATTCCGAGTTTTCAAAGATCCATATTAAGTTTTGTAAATTGTTCTCGGAGTTCATTCTAAAGCTTCGAATTTAGCGATTTTTAGTGAACTAGGACAATTTCCTACCTAGTCAACTGCTTTAACAAATTGTGCAAATTTTTGGATACATATTATCAATTCAAACAACGAATCCATTTTGTCAAAAGCCTACACAGAACAACCAAATGCCTCAGGTGTAAAAGCTCGTTGGGTGAAATTTGTGAGAAACATTTTGGATGACCTAGGGTTTGGAAAAAATAGGGAATATTTAATCGCATATCTTTAATTCATTCAGTAAAATCTAAAATTAAAGAAACATTTGTTACTTTCTGGGAAAATCGCATTTAATCTCATGACAAGATGAAGAAATTAGAAACATACAGCTTACTGAAGGAAAATTTCGAAATTGAACATATTAGATAGAACTATCAGAGAGTCAATTTGTTCTCTAAAAGTTAGTGCACATAGATTACGCATAGAACGTGGAAGAAATTTAGGCGAAAAAGAGAAGAAAGAATATGTACCTCGTGCAACCTAATTGATAATGAAATACATTTTTTAATGTCTTGTAAAAAAATATGAACCAAAAAGAACCTTATTATTTGGTGTGATCAACAACAGTAATATCAAATATGATGCAAAAATGAACCCAGTCGACGCCTTTATAAGTTTAATGACATGTAAAGATAAAAAGGTTTTATCGACTGTTGGAAGCTTCACAAACGAATGTAATAATGTAATGAAAGGCAAAAGAAACCTTATACCCCCCTCACACATACCTCGCGACCTTACTGCGTCCTTACTGCGACCTAGCTACGACCCAGGACGCAGCACAGTCGCCATGGACGCAGCAGGGACGCAGCGAGGTCGTAGCAAGGACCCGTAGGACGCACAAGGACGCAGACCGTCGGCGACTATTTTGAACATGCACAAAACAGTCGCAGAACCTCTGCGTTCTTACTACGTCCTGGTTAGATCGTCGTGGGGTCTCAGTAGAGTCGCCATAGTCGCAGCAGCATCGTAGGAAGGACGTAATAAGAACGCAATAGACGTTGTACACTCGCACTAAGGACGCCGTAGAGTCGCCGATGAAATTACAAGAAATTGCTCATTTCACACTATGTTGTCTACCAAAAAAATACAAAATATGTAATAATTCATTCACCTGAAAATGACGTCTGCAAAAATCTTTGATTTTGGATTAGTATAAAAATTTGCCTTTTGGTAAATAGGCCAACTTCATTGATATCTTAATTTATCTGAATCGGCGACTGGGTTAACTTGTAGCACTTTAGAGGCCCCGCTCGTTTGCCTCGTCCACATCTCATCTTTGGAATAATATTATGCTGAGTCAAAAAAGAAAGTGAGCACAGAAGATAACTGGAAATTCTATGTTTATTTTGAGTATTGGTACTATAAAATTGGTATCAAATTAAAGGAAATTCAATTGTTTATAAAAAGTGCATTTTTGAATAGTGTGAATACGTTTATTTCCGACGTTTTCTTACGATATTTGAGCTACGGGTCATTTTCAAAATTCATAGAACTTGATGACGTACGAGAGAAGATCAAAGAATGCAATTTTCTTGTGAAGAATGCTTCAGTTTTTATTGTCACAAGTATACCATGAATGATGGCAACCATGGGTGGTCTCGTTAATCGAACATGGCGTTTCATGGAATCGTGTTAAATTCTATTGCCTTCATATTGCAAGGCGTATTCTATGCCCTGCAAATTGTTTAACTTGGCCCTAACGTTTGCAAAATTCGAACAAAAAAGATATTTGACTCTACAGTACACGAAGGACTAATTTTCAAGCATTCCATATCGGTGATGATATGCCTGATGCAGGCGTTACATAAGATTTTAACGTCTTGATAAAGTGACATTCGTATGACCCGAAATGTCTTATGGGCCTTCTATCTGCCCTTGCCAATTTTAGATGTTGTTAACTTTTTCATGCTGTACTGAATAATTATAAGAGAGGCATGTTTGATGCGTTGACGTAAGAACATCAACGTCATATAACTATCTTGTATGGCCATTGATGTATCCGGTATATTGGACGAAGCTTATTAAAGATTATATCCTTTGTTTTGGAAACCTGATTGAGAACGCATTATTTCATTGCGATGACATTTAAACGGCAATAGCACAGTTTACGGTGGTTCCAAACACTATTAAAATTAACGTGTACTATCTGTCATGTTTACTAAAACGTAGCACCTTTAATTATAAAGCGTATGGAAATTTTATTTTTTACCTTATATACGCCTTGAATACAGATTTAAGACGACCAAGTTCATTTTTGATAACAACGTGCGCAAAAGGTGCTTATACGAGGGGTGATCAAAAAGTTCCCGGAAAAATGTTTTAATTTCTTTATTTATGGTCCTATTTTCGCCAAATTTGAACTGTACAAGGATCAGTCATTTTCTGGTTTGGACGCAAATTAAAATCAATGACATGCTTTATAAAACGACATTATCGTTGCCACGGCAACGTCTATGACGTCGACCCGGCCCAATATCATACTATTTTTGTGAAATAAGCGTTAATATAAAGTATTATCATTCGCGTGTTCTTTAGCGTACGTCACCTAAACTTTGCATATTTAATGCTCGATTGGAAGGCACTATATAACTGACGACAAATGAAAATGAGAAGTCATTTTTTATTGTGGCAGCCATTTTAAAGAGTGCGAGTAGCAAAAATGAGTAGAGAGCAGAGAACAGCGGTCAAACTGTGTGCGGGAATTAAAATTTCGATAAATAAAACTATTGAAATGTTGCGTAATGTCTATGGTGATGCTGCAATGAAAATATCAGTTGTATAAGATTGGTGCCAACGCTTTTAGAGTGGCCGAAAAGACACAATAGACGATGCGCAGAGATTTGGGTGTCCGACGTCGGTAACGTCATCATTCGTCGAACAGATTAAGACGTTGTAAGATTTAGACCGGCGAGTCACCATCCGCGAGTTACAAGACAAAGTTGAGATTAGCTATCGTATTGTGTTTAATATAATCAATCAAAACTTGAATATGCGTCGCCTTTGTGCACGATTGATTCTAAACATGTTAAATAGACGTGATTTCATACGGGCGATGCGAAAGAAAAGGACCAATCCAGAGAAACAGGTCCTTTTCCAACAAGACATTGCTCCCAGCCACCATGCCACATCAAACCAGAAAGTCATCCAAGACCTGGGCTTTGAGATGCTTGAACATCCGCCTTATAGCCCCAACCTGGCCCCCTTCAAATTCTACCTTTTTCCTGCAATGAAGAAAAATCTCAGGTGTCAGCACGTCGGAGAGCTGTCTCAACTAGCACAGGCCGTGCAACGATCCATCGCTGATCTACCAGAAAATGGTTACCAAGAGTTATTCCGGTCCTGGGCTACTAGATGGAGAGAATGTATTTCTTGTAATAGGGATACTTCGAAAAAGATTATGCGGAAATATTATTTGAAAGTACAGTGTTTGTTAAACCGGGCATGTGAAGAAAACGTTGTTTGAGTTGACGTCGTCAGAAGCTGGGCCGGGTTGACGTCAGTGACGTTGCCGTGGGAACGATAAAATCTCTTTTTATTGCATGTCATAAAATATAAAATACATGCATTTTAGAAAATTGATCATGCTTTTATAGTTCAAATTTGGTGAAAATCGGACTATCAATAAAGAAATCAGAACATTTTTCCGGGAACTTTTTGATCACCCCTCGTACATTATGGTAATATGTCCGATAATTTAATTCTCCAAAGTTGCTTTCCGTGTCGAAAACACGATATAGTTGATTAATCCACTTCGTGTAGAAATTTGGTAACTGTGGCGGTTGTCTAGATATACACAATTGAAGTATGCACACTTTAATTTTTGACTCAGGATAGATGATTTAACCTAAAACTAATTAAATATACGTCTTCACTAGATGAAGGTCAGACTCAGAATGAAATTTACTGGAAAAAAGTATTATTTTCATAGACGTAGCAAGGACGTAGTAGTGTCGTCTTACAGTCGCAGAACAGTCGCCAGACAAACGCAATAGTCGCCGTAGAGTCGCCGTAAGAACGCAGAGGACGTAGCACAGTCGCAGCTGGGTCGCCGATGATCGTCGTGGGGTCGCTGTAGGGACGCAATACAGTCGCAGTGGAAACGCCATGGACGTAGAATGGTCGTATCGAGGACGTAGAGAAAAACGCACAGAACACAAGACTGCGGAGCCCCGGACCGTCGGCGAGAGAAATTTGGAAAATTGAAAGAAAATCAAACGAATTTCGAAAGAAAAATGCTATTTTACTAGTTTTCAGGTCGCAGTAAGGTCGCGAGCTATGTGTGAGGGGGGTATTACTTTCATTTGAATTCATCAAAATTTAATCACAGCTCGTGAAATTACTTGTATCATAGATATACGTTTGCCTTGTGGCATGAGAAAAATGCGGTTAGAAGAGAGTGTTCACTTTTTCTTGATGCGGCTAATATTACCGGGTCATTTATAAAAGGAAAAAATTGAAAAATGCAATTAATGTTTTATCCCCTTTATTCGAATAAAAATGATCAGAATTTGTTCTAAACTTTATCTAAAGTCACTATTTGTGTGTACCTATTTAAAGTATCGACTGAAAAAGCACTATCATATGGTTAAGACCAGCCGTTTGATCTCGGATTATTACATTTAGAAACCATCCCCCAGTGAAGAATTCTCTAATTTAAACGCGTATTTCAATACACACGTCTTAAACTGCCTACGACACTAACATTAAACTGTTTCCCGTCATAAAAGAGGGGGTTATTCAGTCGGTTGGTGTCAAAATTATGACATATTGGTCAAATGTGAGCGATGACGTCATCTCCGTCTATCACTGACGGCCTCAGTCTGCCAGGCGCCTAGCACCGAGGACAATGTTTCCAATAAGACGTTGAACGGTTCATCATTTCAAATGATGATCTCACGAGCCTTTCCTGCAGTTGTCTTGACGACGTTACGTTAACGTCACGTTGTTGACAAACATGAGTTATTGGTCGTGTTTATGGCTTGTTCCTCTTTTTTCTCGCGTTTTAAGCTACTTAAGTGTCAAAATGTGTTCTAGAAATTAACTAGTGACCGATTTCATTAGTTCACGAGCTTAAAAACCTAAAACGTTATGGTTCCTGTCTGATCATGCCGACTACACAGTTTTTACCGGCGTCGAGGGGCTTACCATTGTGTGGAAATTGGAATTTAACTCTGGTTTATCATATGCTTAGCAACGAAGACTACACATGCAGAAAAAAGATAGCAATATCTTGAATACCGTTATGTGGCTAGGGTATTTAAATGAATTTAATGATATGCACGCGCGTATAAAATTTTACTTTTGGCCAATAAAACGGACGTGTTCATTTATTATATTGAAAAATAGTTGTGCAAATTTCTACTCGTGAAAATATTACGTTACGTTTAAGTTTGCTTTGAAATAAGAAAAATAAATTAAATCTAAAATTGTATAGTTTCATTTGCCGTTTAGTATAATTATCACATAATTTTGTGATACTTATATACGATATATGCCCAATTGCACTCCAAACCATGTGTTCCAACATGTTATCTATTTATTTATTAATAGATTATATTTTGCACGTGTTTGTGTGTTTGTGCGTGGATTCTGTATGTCATTGTGTGTGTTTCTCTGTTTATGTGCTTTGTTTTCATTTTTTGTAAAGGCATATAACCCAAACGGGTATATTTAAGCAATCAAAATATATTCTATTCTATTGTACACTCTAAAAATGGCCACCGCCTGTGCAGCAATTTCACTATAAAGGTAAAAAGCAAAGTTTGTTAATTTTGACTGAGTAAGACCGAGTTGTTACTGCTAGTGTTAAAATATACCCAAAAACTAGCAACTTCATAAATGTCATATCTTTGCTCTCAAAATTAACAAACTTTGCTATTTTACCTTTGAAGCGAAATTACCATACAGGAGGTCGCAATGGTTACTATGTGCCGGACCCAATAACGCAGTACTAGTGGTAGGTAAACCAGACTATACATTCATGTGCATCCCTAGCATCAGAGATATCATATAATCATCTTTACAAATACCTTTCTTTAAATACGATTAGAGAATGAAACTACGTGTACATTGTACCTTAAATTAGACAGCCCTGGCGGTCTGGAAGCGCTCCACAGGCCTGACTGTTTGTCTTGTTGAATGCAATTTCAAAGATTCAGGCTGCGCAAACAAGCAAATGCATGACCAAGCTGAAAATTACAAGCAAATAGGATCGTATGGTCAGAAAGATTCTGTGAAAGTTCTGTATTGATTAGTTAATAAGAGAAAATAAAGCCGAAATGGCAGTTTTGTCAATTTCAAGGGCACATAACTCATATTATAAAATTCAGATCAGACTGAAAATTATACCAAGGCAAGATCTTATAATCTGCAATATTCTGTTTTAGTTTTGTCTTGATTGACCAATATTTGTAGTTGCTAGAGTGAAAACAAAGTCAAAATAGAGCCGAAAATGGCAATTTTGTCAATTTCAAGGGCACATAGCTCATGATATAAAATTCAGACCAAGCTGAAAAATTATACCAAGGCAAGATCTTATAATAACCAACATTCTGTACAAGTTTTGTCTTGATTAGTCAATATTTGTAGTTGCTAGAGTGAAAACAAAGTCAAAATAGAGCCGAAAATGGCAATTTTGTCAATTTCAGGGGCATATAACTCATGATATAAAATTCAGATCAAGCTGAAAATTATACCAAAGCAAGATCTTGTGGTAACCAACATTCTGTCCTAAGTTTGCCTTGATTGGTCAATATTTGTAGTTGCTAAAGTGAAAACAAAGTCAAAATACATGTAGATCAAAAAATGGCAATTTTGTCAATTTCAAGGGCACATAACTCATGATGTAAAATTAGGATCAAGCTGAAAATTATACCCATGCAAGATCTTAAAGTCACCATTGCTCTGTCAAAGTTTTATTTTGATTGATCAATATTTTGTAGATTTTAGAGTACAAATAAAGTCAAAACCAGCTATTTTTGACATTCACGGGCAGATAACTCGGGTTATTCTGATTCAATCCAAATTCTTTGAAGGAATCTGAGAGAGGGTCATCCAATGATCATTCCTGTGAAGTTTGTTTGAAATCCATCTAGTAGTTTCTGAGAAGAAGATTTTTTAAAGAAAAAGTTTACGGACGGACGGACGGACGGACGCACGGACGCACGACGGACATACCGCCACATCTTCGCTAGCCAAGCTTGAACCCACCTACGTTTGTATTCACCCTTGGCGGATTTAGTCCGATTTTCTTGAAATCGCGAGGCGCCGCCTAGCGGTTGTTCTGCTGGTTTTTAAGCCTACGTCCATTATTGATGACGTCATTAACGCGCGTTGTCTTTCGCGTCATACGTCATACTGATTATGTAAAAGTTAGCTACTTGTTTGGTCGAATTGTCGAAAGTATAATAGTTCGTCGATTAACTGCCTATTGCAGTGAAATTCTTCGGAAAAATCACCCATCTTCGCGTTTTTGAGTTGCAAATGCAATGCTTTTTCCCGCCTGTTGTCATGATTTGGTTACTCATAACAAATGTATCAGTCGACAATCTGATTGGTTCCAGCGAGACCTCGCTGGAACCAATGAAAACGCTTTCCAGGAGACCAAGAAAATCGGACTAAATACGCCAAGGGTGAATACAGAAACGACGTTTTACGTCGTAGATGTCACCCTTGGCTTGCGAAGATGACACCGCCATGACAATAGCCCGCTGGCCTGACGGCCAGTTTTAAAACTGCGTATACGGAACTTTACTCAGTTTCAAAACTGCATGAGCAGTTTCGAAACTGCTCATCCAGTTTTAAAACTGCTTATGCATGAGTTCTGTATGTTATGCAGAACCATTCAGACTGTTTATTTTCACTGAATTATTGATATTCAAATCAAACAACGACCTGAAAGGACTTTTTACGGGTAAATTTTGATTTTTGATCGATTCACTTCTGACAAAGACATAATAATAACAACAGAGATTGGAAACTCTGCGAAATAACGTGGAGTCTCGTAAGCCGAGATTTTATTGCGCACCTGCTTATCTATCTACCTGGCGTTACGTTGCTAGGCAATGATCCCCAAGTCAGAATTGTTTGTTGATCAGATGGCTCGGAAAAAGATAAACATCGTAGATAATGAAGGAATTACTTCCGACCATGAGCATTTTCTTTATTTCTCACGATGATTTTTGTCCCAAAAGACAATATTTTTGTTCACTTAAAATTGTCGGTACAAGAAATTGTTACAAACTTTTGATAGATCTAGATCTACGTTAGCCAACATTGACAAATTTCAATATTAGCGGGATCGGGGAACAAAAATTCAGATGAAATTTTGTAGGCCCCAGTAATGGATCCAAAGTGGGTTAGGGGGGGGGGGACGAACATTTTGTTTCAATTTCATGTAGAAATTCAGTAAAATTTGTGCGATATTAGGAAAACGAACCTCCCCTCCTATACGTTCGAACCCCGTCCACAGAAACCCTGGATCCGCAGCTGGGCCCAGATCTACCTAGGCCTATTTGTTCGCGTATACTGACCGACATTATAGGGTGAATGATTTAGCTCAACCGGGTAGTTCGCGTATACAGACTGACATTATAGGATGAATGATTTAGCTCCATCGGGTAGTTCGCGTATACAGACTGACATTATAGGATGAATATTTAAGCTCCATTGGGTAGTTCACGTATACTGACCGACATTATAGGATGAATGATTTAGCTCAACCGGGTAGTTTGCGTATACTGACCGACATTATAGGATGAATGATTTAGCTCCATTGGGTAGTTTGCGTATACTGACCGACATTATAGGATGAATGATTTAGCTCCATTGGGTAGTTAGCGTATACAGACCGACATTATAGGATGAATGATTTAGCTCCATTGGGTAGTTCACGTATACTGACCGACATTATAGGATGAATGATTTAGCTCAACCGGGTAGTTTGCGTATACTGACCGACATTATAGGATGAATGAATTAGCTCCACCAGGTAGTTCGCGTATACTGACCGACATTATAGGACGAATGATTTAGCTCCATTGGGTAGTTCACATATACTGACCGACATTATAGGATGAATGATTTAGCTCAACCGGGTAGTTTGCGTATACTGACCGACATTATAAGATGAATGATTTATTCCATTGGGTAGTTCGCGTATACTGACCGACATTATAGGATGAATGATTTAGCTCCATTGGGTAGTTCACGTATACAGACCGACATTATAGGACGAATGATTTAGCTCCATTGGGTAGTTCGCGTATACTGACCGACATTATAGGATGAATGATATAACTCCACCGATTGGTTCGCGTATACTGACCGACATTATAGGATGAATGATTTAGCTCAACCGGGTAGTTGCGTATACTGACCGACATTATAGGATGAATGATTTAACTCCATCGGGTAGTTCGTGTATACTGACCGACATTATAGGATGAATGATTTAGCTCCACCGGGTAGTTCGCGTATACTGACAGACATTATAGGATGAATGAATTAGCTCCACCTGGTAGTTTGCGTATACTGACCGACATTATAGGATGAATGATATAGCTCCACCGATTGGTTCGAGTATACTGACCGACATTATAGGATGAATGATTTAACTCCACCGGGTAGTTCGCGTATACTGACCGACATTATAGGATGAATGAATTAGCTCCACCGGGTAGTTCGCGTATACTGACTGACATTATAGGATGAATGATTTAGCTCCACCAGGTAGTTCGCGTATACTGACCGACATTATAGGATGAATGATTTAGCTCCATTTGGTAGTTTGCGTATACTGACCGACATTATAGGATGAATGATTTAGCTCAACCGGGTAGTTCGCGTATACTGACCGACATTATAGGATGAATGATTTAGCTCCATTGGGTAGTTCACATATACTGACCGACATTATAGGATGAATGATTTAGCTCAACCGGGTAGTTTGCGTATACTGACCGACATTATAAGATGAATGATTTAGCTCCATTGGGTAGTTCGCGTATACTGACCGACATTATAGGATGAATGATTTAGCTCCATTGGGTAGTTCAGGTAAACAGACCGACATTATAGGACGAATGATATAGCTCCATTGGGTAGTTCGCGTATACTGACCGACATTATAGGATGAATGATATAGCTCCACCGATTGGTTCGCGTATACTGACCGACATTATAGGATGAATGATTTAGCTCAACTGGGTAGTTGCGTATACTGACTGACATTATAGGATGAATGATTTAACTCCATAGGGTAGTTCGTGTATACTGACCGACATTATAGGATGAATGATTTAGCTCCACCGGGTAGTTCGCGTATACTGACCGACATTATAGGATGAATGAATTAGCTCCACCGGGTAGTTCGCGTATACTGACCGACATTATAGGATGAATGATATAGCTCCACCGATTGGTTCGAGTATACTGACCGACATTATAGGATGAATGATTTAGCTCAACTGGGTAGTTCGCGTATACTGACCGACATTATAGGATGAATGATTTAGCTCCATTGGGTAGTTTGCGTATACTGACCGACATTATAGGACGAATGAATTAGCTCCACCAGGTAGTTCGCGTATACTGACCGACATTATATGATGAATGATTTAGCTCCACCGGGTAGTTCGCGTATACTGACAGACATTATAGGATGAATGAATTAGCTCCACCTGGTAGTTCGCGTATACTGACCGACATTATAGGATGAATGATATAGCTCCACCGATTGGTTCGAGTATACTGACCGACATTATAGGATGAATGATTTAACTCCACCGGGTAGTTCGCGTATACTGACCGACATTATAGGATGAATGAATTAGCTCCACCGGGTAGTTCGCGTATACTGACTGACATTATAGGATGAATGATTTAGCTCCACCAGGTAGTTCGCGTATACTGACCGACATTATAGGATGAATGATTTAGCTCCATTTGGTAGTTTGCGTATACTGACCGACATTATAGGATGAATGATTTAGCTCAACCGGGTAGTTCGCGTATACTGACCGACATTATAGGATGAATGATTTAGCTCCATTGGGTAGTTCACATATACTGACCGACATTATAGGATGAATGATTTAGCTCAACCGGGTAGTTTGCGTATACTGACCGACATTATAAGATGAATGATTTAGCTCCATTGGGTAGTTCGCGTATACTGACCGACATTATAGGATGAATGATTTAGCTCCATTGGGTAGTTCAGGTAAACAGACCGACATTATAGGACGAATGATATAGCTCCATTGGGTAGTTCGCGTATACTGACCGACATTATAGGATGAATGATATAGCTCCACCGATTGGTTCGCGTATACTGACCGACATTATAGGATGAATGATTTAGCTCAACTGGGTAGTTGCGTATACTGACCGACATTATAGGATGAATGATTTAACTCCATAGGGTAGTTCGTGTATACTGACCGACATTATAGGATGAATGATTTAGCTCCACCGGGTAGTTCGCGTATACTGACCGACATTATAGGATGAATGAATTAGCTCCACCGGGTAGTTCGCGTATACTGACCGACATTATAGGATGAATGATATAGCTCCACCGATTGGTTCGAGTATACTGACCGACATTATAGGATGAATGATTTAGCTCAACTGGGTAGTTCGCGTATACTGACCGACATTATAGGATGAATGATTTAGCTCCATTGGGTAGTTTGCGTATACTGACCGACATTATAGGACGAATGAATTAGCTCCACCAGGTAGTTCGCGTATACTGACCGACATTATATGATGAATGATTTAGCTCAAGCGGGTAGTTCATGTATACTGACCGACATTATAGGATGAATGATTTAACTCCATTGGGTAGTTCGCGTATACTGACCGACATTATAGGATGAATGATTTAGCTTCACCGGGTAGTTCATGTATACTGACCGACATTATAGGATAAATGATTTTTATACGCCCGTCGAAGACGGGACGTATTATGGGATCACCCGTGATGTCCGGCGTCCGGCGTCCGGGCGTCCGGGCGTCCGGGCGTCTGGCGGCGTCCACTTCTTTGTCCGGAGCATAACTCTGTCACCTTAAGTCCGATTGACTTTAAACTTGGCAGTTATATTCTTCTCATCATTACGGAGTGCAGTGCACAAGAACCATAACTCTACCTGGCTTATTTTTTGAGTTATTGCCCTTTGTTGTTTCTCAAACTTGAATCTTGTCCGGAGTATATCTCTAAAAGTATAATAGCTAGGATCATGAAACTTCATGGGTGTATAGATCTCACCAAGGGGGAGTGCAGTGCATAAGAACCATAACTCTACCTGGCTTATTTTTTGAGTTATTGCCCTTTGTTGTTTTTCATACTTGAATCTTGTCCGGAGTATATCTCTAAAAGTATAATAGCTAGGATCATGAAACTTCATGGGTGTATAGATCTTACAAAGGGGGAGTGCAGTGTACAAGGACCATAACTCAACCTGGCTTATTTTCTGAGTTATTGCCCTTTGTTGTTTTTCATACTTGAATCTTGTCCGGAGTATATCTCTAAAAGTATAATAGCTAGGATCATGAAACTTCATGGGTGTATAGATCTCACCAAGGGGGAGTGCAGTGCACAAGAACCATAACTCTACCTGGCTTATTTTTTGAGTTATTGCCCTTTGTTGTTTTTCATACTTGAATCTTGTCCGGAGTATATCTCTAAAAGTATAATAGCTAGGATCATGAAACTTCATGGGTGTATAGATCTCACCAAGGGGGAGTGCAGTGCACAAGGACCATAACTCTACCTGGCTTAATTTTTGAGTTACTGCCCTTTGTTGTTTTTCATACTTGAATCTTGTCCGGAGTATATCTCTAAAAGTATAATAGCTAGGATCATGAAACTTCATGGGTGTATAGATCTCACCAATGGGGAGTGCAGCGCACAAAAACCATAACTCTACCTGACTTATTTTCTGAGTTATTGCCCTTTGTTGTTTTTCATACTTGAATCTTGTCCGGAGTATATCTCTAAAAGTATTATAGCTAGGATCATGAAACTTCATGGGTGTATAGATCTCACTAATGAGGAGTGCAGTGCACAAGAATTTTAACTCTACCTAGCCTATATTTTGAGTAATTGCCCTTTGTTGTTTTCATACTTGAATCGTCCAGGGCATATCTCGAAAAGTATAATAGCTAGGACCATGAAACTTTTACCAACCCACTCCCCCTGTTGACATAAAGCAGTGTTACGGGCGTATCTTGTGACAGTTTGACACCTTGTTTTTCAATTGGTAATAACATGTAATTTCAACACACAAAATGTAAATAAATTCTATTATTGGGAAAAGATTTAGGAATCTGGACCATTCCCCCTTAAAGGGTGAAATGTTCCGTAATAAAACTTGCTTACTTTCAAGGAGTTTTTTTTTTCAAAATGCCAACTTTGTCAACTAAAATTTCCTATTAGACCTGATTACATATATTTCATCTTATTTTTTAAAAAAATCCTATAGATAGGTTGTTAGGATGCTCATAACAATACATACAATCGTAGTTCACAAACAGAATAGGCCTACAGACATTTACAATCTGTAAATAATGTTACGAAATGGAATAGTACGACTTACTGCATCATTTTCCAAAATAATTAATCAGAACCGAGAAACCATATCTCCATTATGACAATATTGTCTATAAATTGGACGATATGCATTGTTTTGTAAATGTAGACGAACTGGTAAAATTAAGGTACGAAATTTCTAGGGTACGAATCATTTTCGGTAAACCGGAAGCTGTTTTTCGGTTCGGTGCAGAACTTCGGCTGTTCGGTACCGAACACGTTTTCAAATAAAAACAGCCTAATATGTTTTTTTGTGATCTGTTAAGTTTCCTTCTCAAAAGGAATATGTTTAAGATGAGTTCTGCATCGAGAGAACGCCGTTATACGTCAGAATAACAATATAATCGCTATATTACGCAGTTTCGAAACTGCTCAAAATGAGTTCCGTAACATCTGCGCAGTCTTAAGACTGCATAGTTTCAAGATAGCTTACGACATATTTATCATAAATCGTGCAACACTTTGACTTGAAATTTTCAGAATTTTCATAAGAAAATATGCTCTTTCTGATTAAAATAAAAGAAAAAAAATACGAAAAAGAAAAACAATCTGTGAAATGTCACTTTAAAGAGGAGCATGAACGCTTTTCATCACCCACCTTATTCAAAGGTCTTCTACAATTCAAATAGAATGAAAAAAGTCTCGTTCTAATACACATCTTACTTTAAGAGATATAAGCTGCTAAAGTAGCCAATATTTACCTGTATAAATCTGTGTAATTAGGGATTTGCCAACATCCTGTAAATAAGACTGTGTGCCTGTGACGTCATAAATGTGCAAACATAAATTGCAGTCAATCTGTTTGTACAGAAAATAAGTAGACATTCAATGATTTTTGTGGTTTGTATGGGAAACAATGGAATGTTTAGGCTCAACACTAGATGTTAAAGTAATAATTCAATAGAAATGTCAAAGAAATGTTTTTTTTCCAGCAGATTATGTAAGCCTTAAAATTACAATTCTACATTCAGAAATCAGAAAGAGGTAATAAAATGTGTATAATTCTTTAGATAATGTGATTAGTAGAGTTCTGCAATACGTAATCCATCGCTGCATGTACTTTCTTTAAAACGTTAAAAATTTTGCTTTGTAACTGCTTCTCTCTAAGTTTTTCTTTACCTTATTTTATGTACAATTTGAGAAAAATTAATGACATTGCTTTCAATTTCCTATGCAATTTTGAATGTTCTGGCAACAATCTTTTAGAATATACACACTATCCTTATTTGTTCCCTAACTTTTTTCATTGAAGAAACGATAAAGAAGTAAAGTAGAATATATTTCAATTACATTCATGATCCGTATTGCAGCTTTTTTGCAATAAGAAAACTGAATTATTGTATTACATAGAATGTATATTGAATATTAATTCTGCCTCTACATTTCCCGTATTTCATATACAAGAGTAAATATTTCTTAATAGACACATTTTTTCTCCAATGACAGTATATATTAGTTGTTGAAAAAATATTACCTTTTTCAAAGGACAAGACTTTTGAATTGCATCTGAAACATCAGAATGGTAGAAACGTGTCACAACGGAAACTATTAATTGTGAGATTCTGGTAACAAATCTTCTTTAATTTCATTATCACTAATTTCATTATGTTTTGCTCTTAGCTCTGACCTTCGATTTGAAACAGCTAAATAAAAATAGTATTCAATTTATTAATCACTAAATAGGCCTTTGAATACCGTTTAAAAAACAAAGAACACAGAAACTGGTTAGAACTGCTTCTTTGCATATATAGTCTGTGATAATCGGTAATCCGTGTGCATTTGAGTATTAAGAATGCCAACAACGCAAATCAGAGAAACAATTCCTTGGTAATGATGAAACTGCTTGTTGGCATATCTGTAGACGCGTCGTTTTCATGTGACGTCACGTCAAAAACAACCATAATAAACAACAAAATTGAGATAAACAGTCGATTACAGGGATATTGTACAGAAAGAGTATAAGAAAATAACTCAAATCTTTTGATATAATTGTTTTAAAGAAAACGCATCATTTTTTAAAACCTGTTAAATGCGTTTTAGTATTCAGACGTCACATTGACGTCAATTTACAAAAATACATGTTTATTGCTTATATGAATGGTTTTAGCAATATTTTGTACATGATCACACACAATGAAGGTAACATAATGAAAATATTATATTAAGAGTCACAACTTATGATTACGTCAAAAGATAAATAACGTCGATGATAGGTCAATTTTATTTGATACATATATCCACTGTATTACGATTGCAAAGTGATAAAACCCTTAAACTTACACTTTTTAATGTTCCATTATGTGATTTCCCTTCGATATTTTTGCTCTTACGCCTTAACGTCAACAACGTCATTGTAACGTCGTTACTAATAATCATAAAATTAACATACAAACATCCTGATGATTAATATTTGTGAAATCAGTACATGATCATTAAAAAGTTTAAACTTATAAGGCTTGTTATTCACTTTTCAAGTTTGATTTAGGTATTTACCATAATGTAGAATATTTATTCCACTTAACACTATTTCATTTTTTTTATTTGATTTTCCTTTATAAGTTTAAAGTTGTGTGGGAAAATGTAATATACTTTATTTCAAGAGCCGTTTCTCTACTTGTTAGTGCTTTTCCAAAGAAAGAATTATCCTAATACTATATACTAGTCTAGTAGATTTCGATTATGTTAAGGTTGAAGTTTAAGTTTTCTGGCATAAATGAATTGTGAGGTATAACTATGAATAAAAATAGAATACTCATCGAGTAAGAAGATATTAGACAACGATTCTTAAAAGAAATTAAAGTATGATAAGATATACGGTGTACAAATCGAAACTTATAAAGGTAGCCTACACCATAATTAGCTGAAGTACGGTAGAAGACTGAAAACATTTATCAATCTGTTAATTGTTCTGGATTCAAACAAGCATCTTTGTCCGCTCCTTTTTACCAGTACAGACCAGCCGTTTGACTTAGATGTACGCCTTGATAGCCGACACATTGTCTTGATACAAGTTCCCAGAGTGCATATCTGTCAAATGTGTAAGGAACCTCTTTGAATCAAATTTCGACTGTGTTACAGATACAAAGTGTTAAGGTTGATCTCTGCCTGAATGAATGATTCTAGTTTTTTAAGGCACTGCAACAAAATCATTGCATCAAGCACTGTAATTTCTCTGTTTCAATGACAAAAAGACACCAGTACCATGCTTGATATTGCCTTTTCTCTGAGTATGGTCGTGAGTAGTGTTCAATGACGTTTCTATGCTCGTTCTTTCATAGTCTTTTTGTAGCACCACTGTATTACTGTCTTTATTCTTTTGACATAAATAACTGTCATCAAACATGCTGAAACGTGAGCACTTTCAGGTTTTGTCCCCATACTGGGACATGATATCTACACCCTGGAGTAAAATTTCACAGGAATCTTTTGTTGGTTCACTGACTAGAGTTCGATCTAGAACTTGACATTATACATGTACAATGGCTCCATTGGGTAGATATCCTTGGCTTCTTCGACAGATAATCTGCTCGGCATTATATTTACAATACAAACAAATTTTGCAAAATTTGCTTCCAAAAACTAATGCACATGGGTATAAATATCACCCACAATAATCTACGAAATACACGTCTTTGTACAGCAACCATGTAGTTGTAAATTATTTTGTATATATTAAGAACTAAATACTTATGTAATTGAATACTAAATGTACAAAAATATAAACTAGATACACAATATTTGGGATTCAATACATGTACGTTCGCATGAGGACAGTTTCGACTGCCAAAATTACAATATATACTGGTCTTCTCAGAAAATGATTGAAATATGCCCACGTGATTCCCGAGACACAGCATTACACAATATGTTCACAATTCTTTTGATTGTGTTAATTTATTGCGCAAAAAGGAATGCGACAATTGTCAATGAAAAGGAGACTGTTTGGAAAATTAAAACACCATGATTTTCCCCACCAACCACTCTTCCCTTTTTGCTGTACTCATCAGCAATACAAGCGTGCCATTCAAATTTCTGTTTTTCCCAATTGATTGGGTTCTGCTAAAAATCCATGTGACTTAAAACCATTATAAATGCATTATCTGAAGCTCTACGACGATTTAGTGCTTTTTAAGCTTTAATCATATAACATCCTTACATTCAATGATAACTGACAACAAATCGTGCAAAATAATCTAATTGGTACTTATCAATTCACATATAAAATTTTATAATGATATGATAATTATTTGAATAGTTATAGTCATTTGTAATTTGGCGCTCTAGAACTTTCGATCAGTATACCACACACGCGAGGGTCAAGTGCATGTACGGCTCGTGAAATCTATGAAATCGATATTTATCTACCCGATATATCGTCGAAGACGTCCGATCAATAAGGTTATAACCACTACAACACCCGCACGATTAAACTTAAATGTCAAGATAGATGCCAAGTAGTGCAAAAGTAAAGAACGTTGAATACGTCAATATTTGTCTCAATATTGTTAACGACGGCATGTCGATGCATCATACGGGGTATACGTATATCTATATCCATATATTTGTTAACAGAAACACATATAAACAAAAAACAACCTCATTTTCATATGTTTTACTAAACTCGGTTTGCAATTAAGCAAATTGACAACGTTACGTAATCGGCGGAAAACGACGTAATGACGCGTTTCCAGATATGCCAACAAGTGGATCATGAAAGTTGAGATATTGATGCACACAACTGCAGTTGTTGGCATGCTTAATACTCTAATGCATCCAGGACGTGATTTCCGGACATACCATCACAGACTTGTAGGTAATTAATTAGTATATGGCAAAAGGACATGTTCTATTTCATTCAAAGGAATGAATAATTATAAAATTTGTTTATTATTGAGGATTGCTGACGATCAATTTAGTCTGTATGTAGTATCTATGATCGCTACATTTAGTTTTTAAGTCTCAGACACAGCCTTTGTTTACAAATTGGTTAATTGTAAACATTTATAGATCAACAAAAACTATATTATAGCCCATTAAATATATAACAGGGCCCTAACCACCACGGCTAGGGCTGGGCTGTTAAATTATAATACGGGTTCTTCTTTAATGGACGGTGGAGTAATATAGAGAATAAAGTCTATTTGGTGTTTCCAAAGTTTTCTAATTTCATCATCTCAGCCTTATGTATAAAGGATAAGTACACTCTGAAAAATACATAAAACAATTGACAGTAAAATATATACAAAATTATGAAAAATATAGATTCGGACTCGTCTGCACAAAAATCAATATGAGTATTGTAGAAAATGATTAGAATGCCACTTGGTGACATTCTACTCCTTTTCTTACAATACTCTGAAGCGATACGGTTTAAACATTTACTTTACCCTTTTCCAATAATTTGCTGCACTATAATAGTTTACTCTTTACTCTTAACTAGTGAAATAAACATATTTCAACAGTCTCATATTCCGTACAGTATTTACAATCATTGCAACATAACATCTATCTACAACATAGGGGAACTTACCAATTTGGGGAATTAAGTGTCTCACAACCAAAATTACATCCCTCGATCCATCACACTCATTGCTGTGGCTGTTAGTACTGAAATATTAAGAATCATAGTGCAAGGCTAGGGTAAAGGTAGAAACGGTTAATTAAGGTAGGCGGGCGCGGCAAGGACAAATAAAGCGGGAAAAGCAGAACCGTGCTCATTTCATCAATCCATCGACAATCGAAACAAATCAAGCAAATAGCAACACACTAAATGCAATTCACCCGAGAAAATAAACATCGCGAGAAAAGGAGAACCAAATCCAGAAAACTTACTTTTATTCTCAATTCATCAAATTCCAAAATCTCATATGATCTAGAAAGATCCTTCCAGACCAAAATCTCATGTCCCACTGAAGAACTGAAGAAGTCACATGACCAATTTGGGGGGAAATCACTGAAGCGAAACTTACTCATACCATGTGACCAAAATGGAGGGAAAAGATCACTCATTCATGAAATAGTCTTAACAAGGCAAAAGGGATTCTACTGAATTACAAAGACATGGAAAAATGACCCTACTACAAATAATGTAGAGACAAAGGATTTAAGTAAGCGTCTCACACTTGTGATGTTACACTACTATTTGCAAATCTCCCACAGGTAAGATAATCAGATTTTGGGCAATAACTCGCTTATAAGATAACATTCAGCGAAACAATGTATTGTGATTGTCTTTGAAAATAGTAAATATTCTGATACTGATAGAATGCTTTTGGTCTCATGTACCTCTTTAAAGGTCAACTACTACCTATATTTTAAAAACATTTTTCACGATTCCTGTTTAAAATTTACCCCTCAGGTTAATTAGAAAAAACATGTAGACAACTGACCTATTTAAAAAAACGACTAGAGTGATAGTCTGGCTTACCTGCCCCTAATACTGCGTTATTGGGTCAGGCACACATCAGTAATGGCGACGTCCATTGCGCTGATATTTTAACAAAGGTAAAGGACACAGTTCTTTAATTTTGTGAGCAGGGAAGGGTCATTAGAAGAGTAGATAGGTTTCGGTATATCTTTATTACTAGCAATGAAAGTTTTACATGACCTCAATGCTAACCCGAGATAAAACGGTTTTAAATTATGTACATGAAAACTGTATAAAGGCAATTTGGATGGTCATCTTACCAGAAGTCCGACTAGCTCAGTGGTTAGAGCGCCTGATTAGTGTTCTAGAGGTCCCTGGTTCGAATCCAAAGTGTGAAACGTATTTTAGCCATACCCCCCCTTTTTTTTACATTTTTCATACCAAATGGTTCTAGAGATTGCAAAGACGTAATAAAAACACAATTACCAATTATGTTTTATTGCATCTTAGTGATTTCTAGAATAGTTTGGTTTGAGAAAATGTATTAAAACAAAAAGTGGTAGAAAAACATTTACCCAACGTGGGATTCGATCCCTGGACCTCTTGAACCCAAGTCAGACGCTCTACCACTGAGCTAACCGGACAACTGGTAAGAGTCGCATCCAAATTGTCTTAATATAGTTTTCATGTACATAATTTAAAACCGTTTTATTTCGTGTTAGCGTTGAGGTCATGTAAAACTTTTATTGCTAGTATTAAAATATACCGAAACCTATCTACTCTTCTAATGACCCTTCCCTGCTCACAAAATTAAAGAACTTTGCTCTTTATCTTTGTAATTAAATTAGACCACTGGAGGCGGCCATGTTTAGTGAGTGCCTGACGTACTAAAATACATAGTACGACAGGGAACCAGACTACTACAGTTGTCGCCACATCGTATGGCACGTGTTTATGTTTTGTTTAACGTTCAATTACATTTGAACATTGTGCCATACGATGTGGCGACAACTGTAGAGTGATTGTTCTTGATAGATGTCAACATGAGACGTCATTGGCGTTCAAAAATAATAACAGCATTTGTTGATCACCGTCGTCATTTATGCCAGTTGCACATATATTATACCCCCCTCACACATACCTCGCGACCTTACTGCGTCCTTACTGCGACCTAGCTACGACCCAGGACGCAGCACAGTCGCCATGGACGCAGCAGGGACGCAGCGAGGTCGTAGCAAGGACCCGTAGGACGCACAAGGACGCAGACCGTCGGCGACTATTTTGAACATGCACAAAACAGTCGCAGAACCTCTGCGTTCTTACTACGTCCTGGTTAGATCGTCGTGGGGTCTCAGTAGAGTCGCCATAGTCGCAGCAGCATCGTAGGAAGGACGTAATAAGAACGCAATAGACGTTGTACACTCGCACTAAGGACGCCGTAGAGTCGCCGATGAAATTACAAGAAATTGCTCATTTCACACTATGTTGTCTACCAAAAAAATACAAAATATGTAATAATTCATTCACCTGAAAATGACGTCTGCAAAAATCTTTGATTTTGGATTAGTATAAAAATTTGCCTTTTGGTAAATAGGCTAACTTCATTGATATCTTAATTTATCTGAATCGGCGACTGGGTTAACTTGTAGCACTTTAGAGGCCCCGCTCGTTTGCCTCGTCCACATCTCATCTTTGGAATAATATTATGCTGAGTCAAAAAAGAAAGTGAGCACAGAAGATAACTGGAAATTCTATGTTTATTTTGAGTATTGGTACTATAAAATTGGTATCAAATTAAAGGAAATTCAATTGTTTATAAAAAGTGCATTTTTGAATAGTGTGAATACGTTTATTTCCGACGTTTTCTTACGATATTTGAGCTACGGGTCATTTTCAAAATTCATAGAACTTGATGACGTACGAGAGAAGATCAAAGAATGCAATTTTCTTGTGAAGAATGCTTCAGTTTTTATTGTCACAAGTATACCATGAATGATGGCAACCATGGGTGGTCTCGTTAATCGAACATGGCGTTTCATGGAATCGTGTTAAATTCTATTGCCTTCATATTGCAAGGCGTATTCTATGCCCTGCAAATTGTTTAACTTGGCCCTAACGTTTGCAAAATTCGAACAAAAAAGATATTTGACTCTACAGTACACGAAGGACTAATTTTCAAGCATTCCATATCGGTGATGATATGCCTGATGCAGGCGTTACATAGGATTTTAACGTCTTGATAAAGTGACATTCGTATGACCCGAAATGTCTTATGGGCCTTCTATCTGCCCTTGCCAATTTTAGATGTTGTTTACTTTTTCATGCTGTACTGAATAATTATAAGAGAGGCATGTTTGATGCGTTGACGTAAGAACATCAACGTCATATAACTATCTTGTATGGCCATTGATGTATCCGGTATATTGGACGAAGCTTATTAAAGATTATATCCTTTGTTTTGGAAACCTGATTGAGAACGCATTATTTCATTGCAATGACATTTAAACGGCAATAGCACAGTTTACGGTGGTTCCAAACACTATTAAAATTAACGTGTAATATCTGTCATGTTTACTAAAACGTAGCACCTTTAATTATAAAGCGTATGGAAATTTTATTTTTTACCTTATATACGCCTTGAATACAGATTTAAGACGACCAAGTTCATTTTTGATAACAACGTGCGCAAAAGGTGCTTATACATTATGGTAATATGTCCGATAATTTAATTCTCCAAAGTTGCTTTCCGTGTCGAAAACACGATATAGTTGATTAATCCACTTCGTGTAGAAATTTGGTAAACTTTACTGTGGCGGTTGTCTAGATATACACAATTGAAGTATGCACACTTTATTTTTTGACTCAGTATAGATGATTTAACCTAAAACTAATTAAATATACGTCTTCACTAGATGAAGGTCAGACTCAGAATGAAATTTACTGGAAAAAAGTATTATTTTCATAGACTTAGCAAGGACGTAGTAGTGTCGTCTTACAGTCGCAGAACAGTCGCCAGACAAACGCAATAGTCGCCGTAGAGTCGCCGTAAGAACGCAGAGGACGTAGCACAGTCGCAGCTGGGTCGCCGATGATCGTCGTGGGGTCGCTGTAGGGACGCAATACAGTCGCAGTGGAAACGCCATGGACGTAGAATGGTCGTATCGAGGACGTAGAGAAAAACGCACAGAACACAAGACTGCGGAGCCCCGGACCGTCGGCGAGAGAAATTTGGAAAATTGAAAGAAAATCAAACGAATTTCGAAAGAAAAATGCTATTTTACTAGTTTTCAGGTCGCAGTAAGGTCGCGAGCTATGTGTGAGGGGGGTATTACCCCTTTAAACTCGAAAAATATTAAATACGCTGATCAAGATCTGTTCAAAATGATAGAATTCAATAAAGAAGTTATTGAGAAAGGAAAAAAGGAATTTCATTTGAATACAAGCAATAATAAAATGGTATAAATGGACATCGAGTCGTGAGCCTCGACGAAAAGTAACGGTATATTCCAAAACATGGAAATAGGGAGGAGTGCCTATTTTCCACTGAATAAAAGCGAACAATGACAAGTATTGCGTGCTGTCCACGATGCCGTGTGAGTTTAGTAGCTGTATCCAGATAGTACTTCGTCGATTTATCACAGGGAGACGGGTTCGAGTCACATATTTCTATAATTCGAAATCCCTCTCCCCCCGTTTATTTAGACTCGCTGATCTTTGATCATTCACAGGTCGTTGTCTATCTATAAACAAAGACCGCATGGAAAGTATTGTCCAACAAGGTTAACCCGGGACAACTTAATTTTCGTGCGCAAAGTCCGTTAGTTGAGCGTCTTAACAAAACAAAGCCGAAGTGGGGTCATTACATATGCAGATGTCCCGGGTTAATCTTGCTGGACAATACACGTGCTTGACCTATGTTGATATACGAATTTGGTCATATGCAACGGTATACTGCACAGAGAGGCATGTAACGCTCAAAGCCCGCCCACTAAAACATGTATCTCGTGGGGTATTAGGCATCCACGAGGATATATGAAAACATTTTACCTTATAAGTAAAACTCGTAATACGTCACCACATGAATAAACAAATCTCACGTGCGATCATGACATTTTATCGCGGTCAAAAAAATCCGATATCTTGACTGCTAAGATCAACGTGCAAACGCTTTCGATTGTGAAATGACCGTCTATGCATTATCACGGTGGATAACCCACGTGACTTTTGGGAAGCGTTAACACCGAAAAACTCGTCCGCTTCAATGTATGTTGTGTTTAATTTCTCAGCTTATACTCTATTGATTTTGAAGAGATAAAGTAACTCACTCTGCTCCGAATCCCGTGCTTTCTTCAAACATTCAAGCGAAAGTTTTTTTTCGGTGCACGTGAACGCTTCCCACTTTCGTTTTGCACTTACAAACACTCTGGCTCGAATGTTTGAAGAAACCACTGGATTTGGAGCAGAGTGAGTTAGAGCCGGGAATTTCAAAGGCGCGTTCCGTGCACTTTATCTCATTTTTCCGTGCACTTTATCTCATTAAAATCAATAGAGTATAAGCTGAGAAATTAAACAAAACATACCTTGAAGCGGACGATTTTTCCGTGTGGACGCTTTCCAAAAGTCATGTGGGTTACCCACCGTGATTATACTGAAACCCATTTTCAAACGATTTATGAGAAAACCAGAAAATCCTTTCATTTGGTCGTAATTGACCTTTAACCCTTTCCCGAACGCAAAATTTTAGAGTGATCCACTTTTAAAACTGTCACAAATGACAAAATGGAAGTTATTAAAGATAGAATTTGTGTAGAATATGGCATAGAAAATATTCAGACAAAAGGAGAAACTGCTGATTATCAGCAGTTTCTTCTTTTGTTTCAATGTTTTCCCAAGCTTTTTCTATTAGCGACGTCAAAACCAGGTCTTGTTTGGGAAAGGGTTAAAAGGACAAATAATTTCTTTCGGTTTTGGTCAATTTCTTAATGTTACAGTAATATAGTCACATTTTCTTTTTCTTATTTCAGCTTGGCACCGTGATTCACACGAAGACTTCGATAATACGACACAACGGTTTTAACGTAAATCCATGGAGCGACATTCCAGACAACGTGCTCGTCTCTACAGGATATACGACCGTCTTCAATGAGAACTTTTTATTGATAACCTCCAATTTGACGGTTTATTCATACGCGTTAACACATAGTCCGGATGGAAACAACCCCACCAAAACAGTCACGGCACAAGGCACGTTAACGCTCTGACATTATATGAGTTCAGACTGACTGATGAACTTTGCGAAAAGGGTCTCAATTGTACTGAGACAAACAAAGACATATAAACAACAGCATAAACATGTGCATTCATATGTCATTTTTGGTACGAAGTGTCTATTCGTCCGGTGTAACGTAGTAAAGTGACCCCCATAGAATACTGACCCCCCCCGGTCACTATTTTATATAGAATACTGACCCCTTTCTATAAAATACTGACCCCCTTGTAAAATACTGACCCCCCCCCCCCTGATTTTATCTATAAAATACTGACCCCCCACCTAGATTATTGCTAATTCAACATACACTTGTACATGTGTATCGATTCAAATCACATCCGTGTTCATTATGCTCCTCGAAAGAAAATCGGGGAGCATTTAGTCGCCATGCTATCCTTCCATTCGTCCGTCCGACCGTCTGTCTGTCTGTCCGTTTACAGTCAGATCTCAGCAACCTTTAGGCAAAATTCAATGAAACTTCACATGTGTAATCCCTGAAATACTTTTTGAGTCTTTGTTCTCGGTTGTTTTTGTTGTTTTTTTTTTTCAATTCGAGGCTGCGTCACAGAAAAGGGGTCTTAATGTAGAAATTAGTGTTTCTCTATTTTCTCTTTATTCAATGAACATCATTTACTGATTTTTTTCTATAGTGATGAATGAGATGTTCTGTAGCTTATTCAATTAATAATTCATGTACAAAAATCCTGTCATGTGAAAAAGGGACTAAATGTATGATACAATTGCGTCTAGATCTTTAAGTCTGCCCGAAGCAAAATATCCACAATTCTTGCACCAAATTGGACGAAACTTCAATATGAACTTCGTGAAATTCTGTCAAGAACCTTTTCTCTCTGTTTCTCAATTTGATGCTGTGTTATGGGAAAAGGAGCTCTATTGTAAAAGTTTTTTTTCTCAGATTTCTTTTAATCTAGACAGAATTGAATGATATTTTATATTTGATTAATTAATTTTTTCCTATCTTACATCTTTATTTTCTAATTGCGACATCTGCTTGACGCCTTTTTAGTCTGGCTTATTTCTCTAAATCAAGTTTTATGGACTTCCGATTATGTCCCCTTTAGCGTGACGGGTAGGTATACTTTTCCATGACAAACACATGGTTCTACACTGAAATATGACGTCATCGTGACCTATCTTTTCGGATTAAATCGATTCGCAAATCGTTGAAGCATTTATTTGATTGGTCAGAAAAAGGTCACAGACGATGATCCGCTTACTGGTGCATGTCAGATTTTTCACCACAGGATTTTAATCAGATTGAGAAGCCGAGATAACTATCTCGCTAAAGTCACTTAAAAGAATAACAGCAGCCGCCAGGTAGGAAAGTGCGTATGACACACATACATAACTCTGGTAGGCTTCGAACCCACAACGCTGAGGGACAAATGATTTTCGGTCAGAAACCTTTTAAAATCATTTGTCCTTTCCACACAAATATATATATAGGTAGTAGTTCGTAACCATTGACCATACTGTAGACCAACTGTACATACGATTAAGAACCAATACAGATACTCCGAGACCGGATAGCTTAGTCGGTAACGTCGGCGTCTGCCAATCAAGGGGTCGTTAGTTCGAACCTGGCTCGGCATGTATCCATACTGACATTTGACAAAAGTCATTTGTCTCTCACCGAATGGTGTGAATCATCTTTGATAGAGCAGCTGGAGGCACCGTTTGTATTTTTTTTGGTAGTGCGGGTGCGAGAAATACCAGGAATCCATATTAGGTGCTCCAGCCGCCGCAATATGACCATATCTGTTGAAAACGACGTTAAACTCCAATAAATCAAATTGATTCAGATGCGATGGAAGTGTCTAACCAGCCAGTTAGAATCGGGTTCGCCGAATAATGAATGAAAATCTGCGATCAAAACACTCTGTATGTACGGACAGACGCATGCACGGACGAGTGCCATTACACCTCCGATGCCTATCGATGGAGATATTTATGTTGTACGTGTACCATAGTTGGGTTTATATCAGAGTAAGATTGTTGGTGTGTATCTGGGGAAGGGGGTCGATATTTTATGGGGGGTCACAATTCTACGTGAGGGGTCACTTTTCTACGTGTGGGGAGGTCATAATACTATGACCCCCCGGTCATAATATTATGACCGGGGGTCAGTTTTCTATATTAAATAGTGACCGGGGGTCAGTATTCTATGGGGGTCACTTTACTACGTTACACCGGCACCGGAGGAATAGCCCACAGGAAGAGAAATACTACTTGTCCGGCAATTCACTACATAGGCCTATGTATAATGCTCACTGATGGTGAACTCGGACAAAGCGAGGAATGTTTTTCGCGACCACAAGGTACAGATACTTCATGTTTAAATGCGCGTTTAAAACCCAGTTTTACTAGTTTGAGCATGTACACAACGATTTGCACGTGTTTATCCGCCCAAAACAATATGGACGAATCGGAAGGACACTTGGAGTGTCTGCCGATTCGGGAATTGTACCGAATAATTCTAGAATTGCACGCATGATTTATTTCCATTCATATTGTGTTCTATGCGCAGAGTAAGAAGGCTTAATCGGGTGCAAAGCGAGAAAAATGTTTTTTCTTTTTCTTTTTTTTCTTGAAAATAAATGCAATAAAAATCTACACTGTGTATTGATCAATCGCATTTTTGTTGTAGATCTATTACGTTCATTCCTTTCATTTACGTTCATTTTCAACAACAAAATAGAAATAGATGAAGATAAACTTTATGTACGATATATAATATATAGCGAAGGCAAATTATGATAATACCAGTTATCAGCATTTTCGCCTCTTGCCTCAAAGTTTGTCTTTTTTTGGTTGTTATTGTTTTCTGTAAGGCACATAAAATGGAATCTTTTTGAAAAAGGTTAAAGTATTTTGACAATCCCCGGATTAAGTATTGTAACGATGATATCATAAACTTCTCAACATCACTGTGTTGTAAGTTGTACGTTAGATTTGTGTAGTTTGTATGGAAGTTTTGAGTGGTCAATCAAAGATGGCGTCGGTGGAAAATCGTTAGAGGTAGGTGTCTTAGTTTTTCGTCGATAATTTCCTTAAATGGCCGTATCTTGTCTTGATACTGATATCATTGTACGGAAGAAATGTATACCTATTCACGGTGCTATATAGCTAAGTATCAGTGTTGTCCTATCGTACTCAGTCGTTGTGTAAAGTCAGCCCAACAGGGAAAACTTTTTTCGAAGCGAGAAAGTTAGTCTTCTCAGGATGATTACATAGTAAACAACGAACTAGGGAACAAACTATTGCTCTAACTTGGATGCTTTTAACATGCTCTTTTCTATGGTTACCGTTATTTTACACACAAATGTCTAGAATGACCACAAACGCTGTGTTTACTAAATGGCCAAACAACGGTGTAGTCACAGTGAAAATATGCAGACACAACGGTGCAGTTTCTGTGTTATCTGTACGGTGTAGTTATTATTTTCACAACAAATTGTGAACGGTGTAGACTTGGTATGTTGTATAGGGCGAACTAGCTCTAACAGATAGCAGATCATCTGCACATCTGTTTTATCTCCCTCAAATACTTTGGTCTTAGGATACTCAGATGAAAATGCCGCCATCCTCAAAGTAAATGAAAACAAAAGTTAAGGAAATATGTTTTCTATTTTCTTCATTCACCTTAGCCTTAAACAGTTCAATGTATGTTTGATTTAATTTTCGGAAGACATTTCTGTTATTTGTGATTGAATAAACATCTGACGGAAATGATAATCAAAAGGAATACCATCACAAAATATCAAACAAGACATACGATAACCGTCATTTTGAAGCCATGTTAAGTGCAACGGCAAATTTCTTGTTCATCCATTCATTTGATTTGTAGATTCGAAATTTCGGCTCTGGCTTTGAATTTTTCTTTGTAACTGTTTTAATTGGTTATTACAATCAATTATTGTAATAAATGAAATGATTTCAACTCATGGAGTATGATAATTATTGATCGAAATGTATCTTGTTTTCAAATTGACCCCTCATTGAAAAGTCTGATTGTACCCAAAATAAAGGATTCAATCAATAAAACATAAATTATAAATAACAAAACATAAATTATAAGTTTGTTTCATAAACATTTGGGCCTTTTTTTTCGTCTTTTCGACTTAAGTAAATAAGTCTTGAAAATAGAATTCTGGAACTGCAAAATTCATTTTGGAATTTTCATACGTAATGAACTTCTTCTTCAGGACTGACAATTTTCTGACCAAGATTTTTTGGGCCCACTCATAAAATGTAACCATTTGCAATGAAAAAGACAATATTCTATTCGCCAAAACCGTTTGACTATTGGAGTAAAACGCATTGAAGTACTCCAAAGACAGTGTAACTTACACACATCCATAAATAAATGAAATGCAATGTTTTCCATCGAGAGCCGACCTTCATTGACCAAGATAAACAAATACCAAGTTGATCAACGCTTCTCAATGACTTAATCACATCTGGGAACAAACTGTTCATTTCAGCCATTGTTTTCATGTTCTCGTGGGGAAAGAGAAGAGACCCTATCCGTTTCATCTGTTTTAGCACGTCCAATGGAAATATCAGGAATTAAGGTCGGGGCTTTTTGAACGACTTTATGGGTTGTTGAACTTCGTCATTTTTTTATGTTCAGGACTCATGCATTCAAAATCGGGAATATCATCGATAGAAAGAATTTTGTTTTTTCCAAAATCCTTTTTTCTACGTTGACGAGGTCTATCTTATGTATTCTATGCTCGCAAATGGGGATGATGTCCTAGTCTGACTTCTTGATAATATCAGGAATAATACTAAAGTTCAGAGTTTTCAAACTTTTTGACCAGTCTGATCATTGATCCCCCCCGCGCACTTTTAATATCTGACTGGAATGGTCCTGTTCCGAATGCTTCACAACCTTTTCGAAACTCCCTTCGAAATGACAGTAGTAATAGGTGAACAGCATGAAACTGAAAATAAAGAAAAAAATAAAACAGACGCCAGCAGATTCTTGGTAATTTCTTCTATTTGACCCTTACGGAATTGCTTTGACAAATAGCAAGGAAACTAGATTCTGATATATTTTGATTAAAGTATATTTTGTAGACAAATTGTCACCTTCTTTGTTGCAAAGCATTTACATATTAACATAATTGTTGAAGAATTTCGGTAGTAATTGTAAAACATGATTCACAGCCGTGAAAACGTTATCATTAAACATAACAATATCATCATTCCAGAAATGATAAGTTCTGCATTACTTCAAGTCTACACCGTTCACAATTGCATTATGTCTACACCGTTCACAATTTGTTATGAAAATATAACCACACCGTACATAAAACACAGAAACTGCACCGTTGTGTCTGCATATTTTCACTGTGACTACACCGTTGTCTGGCCATTAAATAAACACGGTGTTTGTGGTCATTCTAGACATTTTTGTGTAAAATAACAGTAACCATAGAAAAGAGCATGTTAAAAACATCCAAGTTAGAGCAATAGTTTGTTCCCTAGTTCGCTGATTACTATGTAATCATCCTTAAAAGGGCAACTTTCTCGCTTCGAAAAAGGTTTTCCGTGTTGGGCTGTCTTTGCACAACGACTGGGTACGATAGGACAACACTGGTACTTTGATATATAGAACGGTTGATAGGTATACATTTCCCCTGTATAATGATATCAGTATCAAGGCAAGATACGACCATTTAAGAAATTTATCAATGAAAAACTAAGACACCTACCTCTCATGCTGTATTGTTGTCGCCATCTTTGAATGACTACACAAACCTAACGTACAACTTACATCACAGTGAACATGTATTAGAGTAAATTGTCACAGCTTTTATTATTTACACAAATGCGTGAATCAAGGGGTGCAGCGGCGGATCCAGGATTTCTGTTAGGGGGTTCGTTTTTCTAATAGCACACAATTTTGATTGAATTTCTGCATGAAAATGAAATAATCAGGCTTCAGAGGGGGTTCGTTCGAACCCCCCGAATCCCCTCTGGATCCGCCACTGGGGTGCGCTTCCCTCGAATTTGTTAAGAAAAAAAGGGCTGTTATTTTTTTTCTTGCGCCAATGCAGTCGCTCACCCGGAAAACACAGGAAAAAGTCTGGATCTGCTAATGACACTGGACCAGGGGCCACAATACGGAAATTTGTCCTTTATAATGTGACCTGTCACACTAAAAGAGACCTTATTATATCGAATATCTAAAAATCAAAATGTTGAGAAACTGATTACACTCAGCAGTTACGAAGTTTTGCAGTAACACGACGATATTATAGTTCAGAAACATTTTTTAACCAGTTTTTTTCTGTAATTAAAAACCGAAATGTATGTCGAACAGTTTGCTTGATTTGGGTAAGATATGCTAGATTTGGGTAGATTTGGGTAAGATTTGGGTAGATCTGGGTAAGATTTGGGTAAATTTGGGTAGATTTGGGTAAGATTTGGGTAGATTTGGGTAGAATTGGGAATTTCGTGCCGCCCCTCAAAATGTATTGTAAATATCAACTTCAAAAAACTGATAGATTTAGCATTTCTACGCATTAGAATAAACAATCTGCATCAAGACATACTTTTAAAAAATGAAATTAATGTGAAATGTCACTTTAACCAAGTTATATGTACATGATATTTTGTGTCTTGTTTAACCCTTTCCCAAATGATACAGCGTTACAATTGTCCAAATGTAATGTTGCTGTTGATTGCAAAATTAAGTCTATCAATAAAACTGAAAAGTTACAATGCAAAAGCATTAAAACATTTAGTGAAAGGAAGAAAATTCAGTTCATCATCATTTTTCCTCACATTGTCTCGAAAAGCCTTTTATTAGGGACGTCAAAACTAGGGCTTGTTTAGAAAAGGGTTAGATACCCAAAGTGTTTTACATTTGGGTTTTCTATTATATGTTTTCTCTCAAGAGTAAATTAAAGAAAAACGAAAGATAAAATCCTACATTTATCACTGTAGAAAAACAAGAAATTGCTCTAAACTCAGTTTTGTTCACATTCTTACAGTTTTTAAATCTGGCTATTTGTAATGGTCCCCTGACTTTAAGGTATGAAAATTAATTTAATATTCAGTCTATTGAATCAAACTTCTGCAATTTTGTTATTTTCAAGTTTCTGAATTTGTAATTTCAATTTTCGAATGGATTCCAAACTGGTCTAGGCAGATTCTAGATTGGAATTCCATTCTGGCCTAGACCGATCCAGAATCTGCCTAGACCAAACTAGAATTCTAATATGGCATAGTCCAAGCTAGAATTCCAGTTTGGCCTAGACCAGTTCCGGATCGGCCTAGGCCGATTCCGGATTGGCCTGGATTCCAATCTGGACTCCGACATATACATGTTCGAATGTTCTCGTATGGCTACCAGTTGTAAGCACTGCAATGATGGCAGTTTTGTAATTATCTTTAAAGAGACCTATGCTAGATTGTTGGACAAACAAATACCGGTAGATAAGAAATATATTCACGAAATATTGTATGGCATGGTCGATCTGGATAGCTAGATCATTTTCTGCAAAAGGAAATTTCAAATGAAGTTCATTTAGTTCTTCTAAATCAAGTCTGTATATAATTAAATTACCCGCACTTTATAATAACATTTATGTTATGTGACACTGAACCTTGGTAGATAGTGAAAAATTTAATTCCAGCGCTAAAATTCCTTTCCTTTTGGCTTTATAAAAGCAATGCACTGTACAACAAAGCAAATTCTGACCGTCCCCATGTTGTTCTGATTCCTGAAAATCTAGCATGGGTCTTTTCAATGTCCTATGTCCGTTAGATAGAAAGATGAATATTTGAATATTTTCAGCTGCCGATTATGCTAATATGAGTCTCGCTTTATATAATTGCACTTTTGTAGATACCTGATAAAATAATATTCGATTTAAGAGTCATTGTTTTGATATTGTGGTGTTGTTGATACAATCTGTATCCATCTCACATGCTGGTTCATTGAAATGTGCATTTTCGCTCTTAAAATTCTAATTAATTTCCAAGAATATGCATTAAAAGCTTTATAAATCCCTGCATGTTTTGTAATTTTAGGGAAAATTTAACCCACCCACTTTTAGCTATGACTACAAGCCCAAGTTAAAGACTAACTCTGTGAAGAAATACATATAAGTTTAGAACAGGTTTCTGTGCAATTTTTAAGAATAATTTCAACCACACAAACATACCATTGGTATTTTTAAAGCTTATTTTTCACTTGTAGGCAAAACTTATTTTGGTGATTTTTAGCGAATTTTTGCTATATTTATAATATTCATAAATATTCAAAACCAAAAAGTTACATATTATTCATGTAAGTCAAAGAGCAAATCATCAGCTTCATTTTGATACCAAAATAGTTGTTTTAGCTCATTGAATGAGTAAGTGATGGGGTATTTTAGGAGGCATGTATGAAAAGTGCACCTAATGACCTTTGACCTTGATTTTAAAAAAAATTAACACCACTTCTTAGTATGTCATCCACCCTTAACCAAAGCATTGGACCCTGTAGTATTGACGGATATCACTCCAATTTTCATAGGGCACCTGTTGCAAGAACTTTTAATTCAACCCCCTTTGTAAAAGCTGGCTCCTAGACTAAATTGTTTGTCTTAAATTCTTCGTTCCATGTGATATTATATCGATCTATCGACTGACAATCAAATCAACCGACATGCCAATTAACGATCACATCCCCATTGGTTGTCTTAAATTCTACGTTGGGCGGAGCGATCTGTCGATTGGCGTTTGGTCAGTTGGTAGCGCATAGATCTGCCTCTCACTCTAGAGGTCCCAGGTTCGATATCCGGCCGCGGACATGGCAGAAAATACCCTTTCTGACAAAAGTGTCACCCATCAATGGTTTGATTTCGTGAACCTATGTGTGCGAGCAGCTGGTGGCTCGGTTAGGGTGTTGTTGTAGTACTGGTATGAGAAACTAGACAGCCCTGGCGGTCTGGAAGCGCTCCACAGGCCTGATTGTTTGTCTTGTTGCATGCAATTTCAAAGGTTCAGACTGCACAAACAAACAAATGCATGACCAAGCTGAAAATTACAAGCAAGTAAGATCGTATGGTCAGTAAGATTCTGTAAAGATTCTGTGTTGATTAGTGAATTGTAATGGTTGTAAAAGTGAAAAAAAAAAGCCGAAAATGGCAATTTTGTCAATAACAAGGGCACATAGTTCATGACGTAAATTTCAAATCAAGCTGAAAATTATACCAAAGCAAGATATTATAATCACCAACATTCTGTACAAGTATTATTTTAATTGGTCAATATCTGTAGTTGCTAGAGCAAAAACAATGTCAAAATAGAGCCAAAAAATGGCAATTTTGTCAATTTCAAGGGCACATAACTCATGATATGAAATTAAGATCAGGCTGAAAATTATACCAATGCAAGATCTGATAGTCACAATCATTCTGTACAAGTTTCGTCTTGATTGGTCAATATTTGTAGTTGCTAGAGGGAAAACAAAGTCATAATAGAGTCGAAAATGGCAATTTTGTTAATTTCAAGGGCATGTAACATATGATGTAAAATTCAAATCAAGCTGAAAATTATACCAATGCAAGATCTTGTAGTCACAATCATTCTGTACAAGTTTCGTCTTGATTGGTCAATATTTGTAGTTGCTAGAGGGAAAACAAAGTCATAATAGAGTCGAAAATGGCAATTTTGTTAATTTCAAGGGCATGTAACATATGATGTAAAATTCAGATCAAGCTGAAAATTATACCAATGCAAGATCTTGTAGTCACCATCATTCATTCAAAGTTTTTTCTTGAGTGTTCAACATTTGTGGATTTAAGGACAGATCCTCCATTTATTTCCTACGGTAAGATTTTTTTTATTTTTTCTGTACTGATATTTAAACATATGAGAAGTAAAAAAATGACTGAAAAACTATAGGTCACCAAGCGAAATAAAAAGTTATTGGATGTCAAGGGAGACTACTCTTGTCTAAAATTGCAAAAATGAGGTATCACTTAAATACCCACAAAAATGTGTTTGAAATGACTAGGATTACATAAATAAGTCTTTATTGTGTTCAATATGTTTAATTTTGTCTAAATGAGTATCAATTTGGGAAAATTAAGTGATGATTTTGAAGTTTTTAGTAAAACATTCTTTCAAAAGTAGCTGTAATTGCTCTTTTTTCGCAACGTTTCTGATAATAAAAAGTATTCCAGCGGTAAGATTTTTTTTCTTTTTTGGTATAGACATAGTGTTTGGTCATACCTACAAAAACAAAACAAGAAAAATATATCAAACCAAGCGTTTTTCTTAGTTATAAGTAAAATTTGGTTTACTTTTTGCAGCTCTGTCCGAAATTGGTTCACTACTTTTGTCCATTTTCTTCCTTATTGCCAGCTTTAGATAATAAAAAGTGTCATCTTTTGTGTCCATCTGAAGCGGACTAGCTCATAAAGACACCAATTTGCTTTTGTTGTTCCGTTTCCTATCGCTACCGCAACATGTTGAACGCGTAACAAAAAACGAATTGTACCATCCGAGTACTATTACACTTTAATTGACCAAACAGAGAAAATTGAAATAACCGAAAAGAGTCTTGTCATTTATCAGCCAAACATTAACTAAATGTAAAAAATACATTTGCTGAAAAAGGTCAATTACTGAAACAGCTTTATTTCGTTATTTAGGATATGCGCAGTAAGTTGCGCAGTAACAACTGGAGGATCTGTCCTTAAGTGTAAAAGACAAAACCAGCTATTTTTGGCGTTCAAGGGCAGATAACTCAGGTTACTCTGATTCAATCCAAATTCTTTGAAGCAATCTGAGAGAGGGTCACCCAAGGATCATTCCTGTGAAGTTTGATTGAAATCCAACCAGTAATTTCTGAGAAGAAGATTTTTAAAGAAAAAGTTTACGGACGGGGGGACGCACGACGGACACACCGCCATGACAATAGCCCGCAGGCCTGACGGCCAGTGGAGCCTAAAACGGCAATCAATGGGTATGTGCTCCTGCTGCCGCGATATGACCGTAGCAGTTGAAAATGACGTAAAACCCCAATAAACTCAAACCGGTTAATCATATTGTAAATATACATAATTTACTTGATCTTTCGCACACTTTCCTCGGTTAAGGTAAGTTTGGATTCGGGGTTACTTTTTATACGCCCAATGAATTATTTTTTATTTGAACACATGTTGTAAAGTAACATTTCCTGAACAAAATGTAAAAGAATCAGGGTAAGTTTCCTAACTCGCTTTCGTGTCAGTTATCTGCCCTTGACTAGTAATGACCATTTTTGCAAAATTATCCTTATGTTTTAAAGTCTCAAAGCAAGTTATTATGAGTGGATAATTTCAAATGTTATATCAATTTAGAGACTTAACATATGCGCAAAAGTGATGAAATGATTGACAGAATATTTCATAACAATTTTCTGCTATAAAATATTGGAAAATTTGAAAAATCACATTTTTTGAGAAAATTTTGCAACTTTTTTTTTCAATTCGCCAAAAAAAAAAAAAAAAAAAAAAAAAAAAAAAAAAAAAAAAAAAAAAAACAAATGAATATTTTTTTGTTGGTTTTTGGATATTTTGAAGATGACAAGAGGACCATGATGGTCCTATATCGCTCAGCTGAACCAAGATGATATGAGCCACAGTTATATTTGAATCAATTAATATTTGTGACATTAAGACTGAAAACAAACTTATGGTCCCTGTTTCCTCTTTATAGGTCAATATATCTGGTTGTAAAGAGTGAAAACAAAGTCAAAAACAAGATTTTTTTCTATTTCAAGGGCAGATAACTCAGCAACTGCTTGTCTAATTGTGCTGAAGTTCAAACTCATCCATGATCTCATGGTGATTAACCATTATATTTAAGATCAAAGTTTTGTCTTAATTGATCACCATTAATTTTGTGGTTGTTAGAGTAAAAACAAAGTCGTAAACAGCAATTTTGTCAAATTCAAGGGCAGATAACTCAGGACATTCTGGTCCGATCAAATCAAAACAAAAACTCATCCAAAATCTTATATAAGGTCACCAACATTGTGTCCATTTTTTGTATATATTGGTCAATATTTGTAAATCTATGCTAGAGTGTTAACAATGTCAAAAGTAGCTTTTTTTTCTTTCGGTGGCAGATAACTCCTGACTTTCTGGTCCGATCTCACCCAAAATGGAACTAATCCAAGATCTTATGGTCACTAATATTGTGTTAAAGTTTTGTCTTGATTGGTCAATAATTGCAGATGCTATAGTGTAAACAAAGTCGAAAACGGTCAAAAAATGACAATTTTGTCAAATTCAAGGGCAGATAACTCAGGACTTTCTCTTCTGATCAAACCAAAATTCAAACTCATCCCAGATCTTATGGTCACCAACATTGTGTCCAAATTTTGTATTGATTGGTCAATATTTGTAGATCTATGCTAGAGTGTAAACAATGTCAAAAGTAGCTATTTTTTACATTCAAGGGCAGATAACTCCTGACTTTCTGGTCCGATCTCACCCAAAATCCAAGTCATCCAAGATCTTACGGTCACTAACATTGTGTTAAAGTTTGTCTTGATTGGTCAATATTTGTAGAAGCTATAGTGTAAACAAAGTCGAAAATGGTAAAAAACGACAATTTTGTCAAATTTGAGGGCAGATAACTCCTGACTTTCTGGTCCGATCTGACCCAAAATCGAACTCATTCGAGATCTTATGGTCACCAACATTGTGTCCAACTTTTCTATTGATTGGTCAATATATGTAGATGCTAGAGTGTAAACAATGTCAAAAGCAGCTATTTTTACATTCAAGGGCAGATAACTCCGGACTTTCTGGTCTGATCTTACCCAAATTCGAACTCATCCGAGAGCTCATGGTCATACATGTTTTGACCAAGTTTGGTTAAGATTGACTTATATTTGTAGATGCTAGAGTGTAAACACCAAATTGTTGACAGACAGACGGACGGACAAAAGGCGATCACAATAGCTCACCTTGAGCACTTCGTGCTCAGGTGAGCTAAAAACAAGAGCTTTTTTACACACAAAAATCAGCACACCTTTCCACGAAAATAAAAAAAGATATTTGACTTTATCTTACCCAACCCACCCTGTTTTAGCCTAATAATGACACAAATCTCTACTTTTTCAAAAACAATCTATAATTTTCTGTCACATGTTTACATTTAGAACTATAAAATTCTTTATTTGTAAATCACCATCACAAAAAGGGGAATGTTTCGCTTCAAAAATTGATGAAAATTGTATTATGGGCAATTGGTGCCGCAAAATAAACACAAAATTTGTAAGTCACATGGCCGCTGTCCAAACTTACCTTAGAGTACACTCAACAAAATAAATTAAGGGTCAAGATTTTGAGATTACAATTTATATGTTAAAAATCTCTTATGACTGTATTTATTTTCTAATAAGAAGTTCGTTATATCAGTAATAGAATTAAACAGTGAAAAGTCTGATATTTTCAGAAATTAAAGCGACATTACACCTGTAACTCAGATACCGTCAGTTTTGCAGTGCTTAAATGGTGGTGGGTGGGGTAAACATTTTAACAAATCTTACAAATCAGGGCAAATATTGTATTTTAGAAAAACGTATGTACTCCGCGTAATTAAATCGCTTCTCTAACTCGTGTTCGAAAGATAAGGTTTGGTTTCTGAATGTCTCTTTGAGAAGTAACAGCCCATACCTCGCTGAGGACCGAAGCGAGCTCCGTTCCGTTGAAGTCATGCGTTATCGGATGGAAATGTGACACTGAAGCATGTCCCAAGCATGTTCTATAGGTTTCATGTCATGTGACCTGGCTGGCTAGTCCATACGATCAACATCGTAATCATAAAGATACTGATTTACCACTCAAGCACGGTGAAATATTGCATTATCGTCCATAATCACAAATTCCTGACCCATGACACCAGCGTAAGGAATAACGTATGGTACCAGGATCTCGTCTATGTAACGTCGAGCTTTCACGACGCCATTCATGAGCACGTGTAGGTCTATGCGACCGTCCTACGAGATGCCAGTCAAACCAATAACTGACCTGCACCCAAACTTATCGTGTTGGGGATAGCATTAGTGTACGAAACTTTCATTACGTTGACGACAGACACGTCTACGACCACCATGGAAGTCCACACACAATTTGGACTCGTCTGTGAACAACACATGTCGGAAATGTCTCAGTTGCAAGTTAACGCGGGCGTAGGCAAACGCTAAGCGGTTCCTAAGATTTTTAACGTCAATGGAGACCGTACCACGGGACGGCGAGCGCACAAGCTGGCATCATTCAGCCTGTCAAGAAGTGCCTGTGCTAGGATCAGAACACCAGAAGCTTTTTCAACGTTACCATTGAGAGCAACAGCTGATTCAAACCTCTGACGTTTCACCATAACATCAATTGAACGGTCGTCACGTACCAAGAAGACCTAAGTCGTCCACTCTGGGAATGTCAAGTGATGTTCCCTGTCTTCATGAACTTTTCCCATAGTCTCCGGATGACACTTTGGCCAACATCGTGCTCGTTGAGCACCTGGCGATGTGTCTGCCTGCGAACAACCGTCCGACGGATCTGGACTTTTTTTGCTTCCGTCATGACTTTTAGACTTGTTTAAATCCCGTCACTGCAGTGTTTCTCTGATTTTCGAAAGATTCGAGTCTAAATTTTGAAAGGAATCTTTTCATAGACACGTTACAGGCTTTCTTCAGGCCGGCATTACACCGGAACGCACTTGGGGAAGGCATGTTTGACACAAGTTGGGCGGATAGTGCGAGCAGTCACGATTAAGTGAACAATGGTACAGACATGTACATTTATTCTTCTAATCAAAACAGACCGACAGTTTACATGAACATACTATAATACAAAGCTATAATGAATATAATTTGTGACCCTTAATTTATTTTGTTGAGTGTATAAACTTTGTCCATTTACAAGGGATTTCAGCACGCCTTTCCTTACCAGCCATTCTCCAGAAATTGAAGCCATTTTGAAAAAAGCTGTCGCCTGCTTATATGCACTAAAAATAAAATTCATTGTTTTTGCAGAACAATGAGATCATTAAATTCTTATTACCTAACCATTATCGAGATAATATATGTAAACTCGGATGCGAAAACGTGTCATTTATTAACACGGGGGGTCTTAAAATTCTCATGTCGCCAAGCCAATTTTCTTTATACCTTTCTCATTTTTTTCTTCATGTTAAGCTAACATACTGAGAAAATGTTATCAATATGTGCGGAATATATAGGGACTTGAAGTTTAAAAGCTAAGTATACATATGCTTTATATTTTTACTACTTTTTACATCGAAATGCGCGTGTCGCCACAAGATTCTTTTTTCCCGTAACGACTTTTCTTTGTTCCTAAATTGCTAAAGAAAAGTATCAAGAATATGCCATTAACATCTAATCAAATGCGCAGGGTATTAAACTTATCGGAAAAACATATTTTTTAACAAATATGTCGTTGATTTATACTGTACAGACAAATAAAAACGTAAATTGAAATGTCGCATTTCGAACGCTATGCTTCCATAACGATCATATCTACAGAACCAGAATGCTCTTGTTGAAAATAAATATAGTAGGCGATGAAGCAATAATGGGGGATATTTTCAAAACTATAACATTATGAATATCAGTTAGATTCAGAATGTGGTCACTGTTTTTGTTCGTTGGTCACTATGTTTCCATAACTGTTAGTTTCCATAACGTATTTATAATCTGAATTTGCGTCAACAGCATCACACAAATCTATAACAAACATTAAGTTTTAACATGGAATGACACTGTATATGACAATAGGATCAATTTGCACGTACGTATTATGAGGATTTCTGGCTGAGGATACCGTGAACCATATGACTGTATCGGTTGATTTCAGCATAGTGACTTCGTAACTCTTAAAACTATGAACTGTAATATCAAAATGATTTTTTTCTGTACGCTGTCTAGACAAACTACCCAGGCTTAAACCATTGTAGTCGCTTGACTTTCATATTTTAAATGAAAATAGCATTATTCAATAGATTTCTCTGTTACGGAACTTACCGATATGGAACATGTTTTTTAATGTTTTCTTTATGGTTATCTAAGGCTACCAAATTCATAACGTTTTGCGTATTCTACATAAGTACTTCACATTAAACTATCAGAAAAGGCATAATTATTGATGTTACCATTTCAAATAGTTCTCAATGTGATACCAAAACAAAAAAAAAATGTTTATTTGCCCTTAGTAATGCAGATAAACGTAGGAGAAAGAATTGTAGTGGAAAAGACTACTAAAATCAATTTTCAGTGAGTTGATTGATGAAAAGAGACGTATATATACCAACTGACTATCTTCCGAAAATATAGGGAAAACTATAGAAAAATGTTAATAAAATGAAAAAGTTAAATATATAATGAGCACAAAACTACTACCTTTATAAATGGTTGTGTCACATGATTCCACACCATGAATGTGGACATTTCTTTTTCAACATATGACAAGGGCAATATGCTGAACATGAGATATTGTAGAACATCAATGGAAAAGGTATGTCTATAGGCTATTGCTATCTCTGGAATGAACTATAAAAGTCAAGAACCAAGACACAAAAAGAATTCTTTACTGAAACCATTTGAACGACCATTAAAAAACTTTATCATATTTCTCTCCTTTGCATTTCACAATTAATATAAAACTGTGTTATAAAAGGGTACAGTGTTTAACAATTCATATGTCATAATACACTAGAGATAAGTTTAGTCTCAATTAAAACATATGGTGAAAGTAACAAGTCTGTGCAAAGTAACACCATTTTGACCAGGTAACAATTTCTCATTTACAGTTTTGCTGCACGAGAAAGGTACTCAGTGATATGGCTAACAAAAAAGAGGTATTCAAAAGGATGCATCGTCCTTCACCCAGCAGAACCACGAAAGCTTATTACGATTAGACAAGGGGGAGAGTTTCGTAAAATGAAGACAATAGCACAGTTTTAAATAATCATAAATGCAACGTAACAGTAACTGAAATGTACTAACACAAAGGCACTCTCTTATAATTATCTGCATACTCTTTTTTTAAGACGTATCCTTTAAAATTTAACAAGCAAACTGTATAGGAGATCTTAAGTAAATGAAAGCATAACAAACTTTTATGAGTTTTTATTTCGTTCACGTCATCCTTAGCTTGCACATGTCATCAATAGCGTGTCTTTGCAACACAAACTGTGGGGAGAGAATGTCTGCAACGATGCAACGCGAACCCTGACGTTTTTATTAACTATCTTCCAACAACGAAATTTCAGACAGGTTCAAGTTTATAGGGTGTGCAAACGACAAAAGTCGATGTTATAAAACGCATGAAATTTGCAGAATTAAAAAGGGGCGGAAAATGGAAAATCCTGAAGACGATTTCAACATTTATAAGATATATGCCAGTTAAAAGACTGCAATAGAAAAACTTATAGAGAATTGATGAACAGTAATAAAATTATAGCCCCTAAAATCATACAACCAAGCGATTTACAAATACTTGATATCTTTAAGTAACAATCATTCATAATTTGGTTGGCGATTTGTAAAACTATGCCATATATTCCACAAAACAATAATCATTTTCCATAACATATGTTCCGTAACTAATATATTTTACAAGACAGCTTTATAAATGTGTCAATTTCGATAGAGAAGCATTGTGAATTTAACATACGTATGCAGGTATCCTAACTGTTGCTTTAGGAATGGATCTTCTCTCGATTCTGGTGTTTTTAATCGGATATTCCAAATTTATGAATTTACCCAGATTTTGGGGTAATTTCATAGAATTCTTTTTGTCATTTTTCCTAAGATGTTTTTAAAATTTTCATTTGCATTAAATGAAATATTTATAACAATTGAGATATCATTAAGCGAATAATTTGGAGATATCAGAACTCTTTTCCAAATCCAAAAACAATGCATATGCTCCGTAACGAAGGGGTGGTCTTTGTGAATGTGTGTTTACATTTATACGGAACGCTTCAACAGACATACTTGTTTTTTTTTCTCAAGCTCTTTAATACGACAGTAATTAGTTACAACATTTAATGTACTAATTCAAACCATTATTAAGTTACAAAAAACTTCACAAGACCCCATATAAACGATCAAAAGAACTGTAGAATATAAAGGTTTTCCATTTTAATGATACACGTTATTAAAGGTCAATTTCACTGAAAAGTACATTTGTATACCCCAGTTATAATTCACCATCAAAATGGCCCCTATCAGTTTTATTTTCGATCTTTTATTGTGCTCTAACGCTTTAAATACTAACTGTCAGTACACAATCTATGCTCCGTAACATGCCTATTTTCATACTTACTTTGATGGATCATAAAAATCGTTTGGTAAAAATGGTGTGAGTTAAAATTTCAGAAATATTGCCTGCAGTATTCCTCTTTAGAAAGAACGCAAAACCATTTGAATTGCAAATGGTCGAAAAATCACTTTTTCTCAAATCAAAATGGCTTCAGTTTCTGGAGAATGGCTGTTACACGAAACGTGTTTCAACGGATACGTGTGTTAGCAAATACTTGAAATGGGGACGAATTTAATCAAGTAAACCGTAACGTAATTTCGGAAAAATGGACAAACGTATTTTAGCATACTGAACGTAGTTCGTCGCCATTTTGGATTTCAACAATTATGTACCGACCATGCACCCAACACTTAACGAACTAATAGCGACTGCGTCGAACAGCCAACGATGTTTCTCCAAAATGTACACAAATTCGTTCCAAAACATCAACGAACCCTAGTCTGGTTCCCGTACCTAAAATCTACTATGAATATGAATATAACGTAGTGTATTAGAGGCGGGAACCAGACTAAACGAACCCCTACCGTTTGGGTTACGACTAAAACGTCATATTCGGAATGGCATCATGAGGACGGGTGAAACAACAGTTGGCAGTTCGTTGGTCATTTCGGTCAGATCGGTATGTAGACGTACCTTCATCGCAGTGCAAAAGCTAGTCCTTCGGTGCGATCATAACGAACATACAGTGTACCTATCAAGAATTCGTCGGTGAATTTCTACCGACACCAATACGAAATCAACGAATGTCTGACGCGCGCCTACCGATCCCTCTGCCAACCATTATCGAACTCATTCCGAAAATTTTGATCGCTGCTTTCGTCGAAAAATTTTGTGTATGCTCAAAATCTTTTTTGGGCGTCTGCGAACACCGACGAATGTCGACGAAAAGCTCCGAACATAAACCGTTTGTGGAACGAACGTTTCACGAATATTCCGCATTAAAGACGTTTTCGGAAGTTGTTTGTGCGCAACTTCGTGCACATTGAAGCTCTTCACAGTGATGGTATTTGTCAAAACTAGCCATTTTTCTGATGGTTTGGCGATAATTTGCGGAATCCAAAGTCTATGTTATGAACACTCAAATAATTGTCTCTGCGTTTTAAACCATTCCTTCACGACGTTTTCGGGAGTTGTTTATGAGCAACTTCGTCCGCATTGAAGATCTTCACAAAGAAGGTATTTGTCAAAACTAGCCATATTGTCTGATGGTTTGGCGATAATATGCGGAATCCAAAGCCTATGTTATGAACACTCAAATAATTGTCTCTGCCTTTTAAACCATTCCTTCACGACGTTTTCGGGAGTTGTTTGTGCGCAACTTCGTCCGCATTGAAGATCTTCACAAAGAAAGTATTTGTCAAAACTAGCCACATTTTGGGATGGTTTGGCGATTACTTGCGGAATCCAAAGATCATGTTATGAGCACTCAAAAGAATTTCTCTGCCTTTTAAACCTTTCCTTCACAGTAACAAATGTAAACCTCTGCAGTAGAAGGCCTTTGAAAACATTGTGGGAAAGGGAGAAATTGCACAATACATGCAATTTCTCCCTTTCTCGCAATGTTTTTACTGTAAGTAAGTCACTTAGAACATTTTCATTCAAACTTGTGATCCCTCTATATGTATATGCGTTTGATATTCCCCATTTTCAAGAAATGGGTTTTGGAGTAGATTATTTCAGTTTACAATGGTATCCCTGTTTTTGATGCTTATTTCCGAGCCTAGGAAAATGAAACTAGGAAGACCTGAAGGTCTTGAGTCACTCCACAGGCCTGGAACTTTGTAAATATTAAATTAAGTTTTTATTAGATTGTTCAATTCCATTTAGAAAAGGGTTAAAGGAAAGGAGAGAAAATTCCAGCTTAGGTGATGATACTAGCAATGAAAGTTTTCCTTCCTCCAAACAGATCTAAATTCATTGATCAATTACTCCTTAACATCCTAATGATCTTACCAGTTTGTTCCATACTTGTAGATTTTAGAGCAAAAAATGTAAAACTAGATGACATTTGAGAAAGGGGAGAAAATTCCCGCTTTGGATGATACTAGCAATGAACATCTTCCTCCTTAATTTACTAACAAAATTTGAGTTTTTTAAACGATGTAGAAAACAAGAACTGTCGCAAAGCGAACAAATACCCCCACAAGCGCCCTGTCACTGAAACAGTGCTATAGGTCAAACGGTTCTTGACTTAGAGCACAGAAACAGATTTTAAACAAAGTCCAATTGTGACCTTGACCTTTGCCCTTCATGACCAAAAACAATAGGGCACCTCATTGGCACAAGGGCAACAACTGTGTAAAGTTTCGTGGTCCTAGGTCAAAGGGTTCTTGACTTAGAGCATGGAAACAGATTTTAAGCAAAGTCCAATTGTAACATTGACCTTTGACCTACATGACCGAAATACGATAGGGCACCTCCTTGGGTCATGGGCAACAATTATGTGAAGTTTCATGATCCTAGGTCAACCGGTTCTTGACTTAGAGCAAGGAAACGGGTTTTAAACAAAGTCCAATTGTGACCTTGACCTTTGTGACCCAAAAACTACAGGACACCTCCTTGGGTCATCGGCAACAACTGTGTAAAGTTTCATGATCCTAGGTCAAACGGTTCTTGAGTAAGAGCACGGAAACGAAAAAAAGACTACGGACGGACGGACGGACGGATGGATGGACGGACGGACGGACGGACGGTGAGCGACCACAATAGCTCACCTTGAGCACTTTGTTCTCATGTGAGCTAAAAAGCACCGACGACTTAACAGGTAAACCCGGTTGTACAAGTCTATTTTTTACATAATATTTAACCCTATTCATATACATTGTACATGTATATGCTATGTAGCAAATATACATTTATTGTCTTATATCATCAATTTATCTGATTACCCGATCATAATATCAAATTAATAACATAACATCGCTGTGTAAATCACCAAGCTGTTTTTTGTCAGAAATTATCGTCATAGTACGTATCTATGCTATATACCAAACAGTGTTCATAATTAAAATCCCGTGTAAAAGGACTAATTCATAAGCAGCATTTATAGACCCCGAGCTAGAAACATGTTTGCTCCACCCCCCCCCCCCCCCTCCCCGCCCCGAGGGAATTTTGTAGACACGTTTTTTTCTTAAAGTACATTATCTTATTGTCCAACAAGGTTAACCCGGTGTAACAGTTTATCTTGGCCCCCCTGGGCAGCTTGGCCCCCGGGGGCTAAGCTACCCGCGGGTAGCTTGGCCCCCACCCTGGGTAGCTTGGCCCCCCACCTAAATTTTTTTTCCAGAGTCCCCCTAAATACAAAACAATGTCTGTAAATGTTACGCCTACTGTTAAAGCTGAAATTCATCTTCGTTTTCATGTCAAATAAGATTAATTCATCTTAAAGAGAATTGTCTAAAAAAAGATTAGCAAAAATTGCGATTTAAAAAATCAACCCCTAACCCGAGTTATAACCTGATAAAGATACGTGATTTACAGGCGCGGGTAAAACGAAACTGAAATTTACCTGTGGACCAGATATGGATGATGACGTCAAGTGTGCAATCCCATTATAGCCGTGTTAACCTTACATGTATAAACGGTCAACTTTAACTTCAAATTGCGGTGACGTTGCAAAAGCAAATATATTAAATAAAAGCATTTAATGGTGTTTATCATTTGGTCATTAAAGTGGAGAAAAAAATGTGACATTTTTTCGTGAATTTGAACAGTAAAATTCAGTTATATTAACATGCCGTGGTCCAAAAATTCTCTAGTATTATACGCTTGGTGATAGTGGGAATTTACTGAATAGTGCAATTAATATGCTTTTTTAATCTGTAGATTTAGGATATATGTTTCTTGTGAATCTATTAAAAGATATATAATTACGTTGAGAAGTATTGTAGAAATGTCGTTTTCTCCAATAACAAAGGAAATCCCATTCTTACATTTATTATTCCGTGATTTGTACCAATATTTTGAATGTCTCACGCCTTGTATTATATTGTTTTGTCAAACTAAAATTTGTAAGACTGTTCCATTTGCGAAGTTGCAATATATAACATTAAAACCTTGGGTATGGACAATTTATATCCCTTGACGTAACTCGCACAATTTTCAACCGTTTCCCAAGGACAAAATATAAGTCTAAAAAATATGCAGCCCATTTTAAAGAAAACAACGTTGAAATGTGAAGTTCTTGGATAGAAATTATTTCGGTATTTTATTTTCCTGACTGATAAAATGCAAAAACTTGTTAAAGAATTTAAAGGCCTAATAATGGCCTAAAACATGCATATATATAGTATATAATTAGTACGCAAATATTGAAGTAAATGACATTTAACTATGTTACATATGTTGGGAAGAATTCAGATAAGTATTTTAATTTTTGAGTAAATGCTTTTAGACGACAAGTAACTGATGTTAAAAAAAGAAAATGCGTTTGGTTTAGTACTGACAATATTTAGGGAAAGTGAGAAATTCTTTACCGTCATCAATTTCTTCTTTTCTTTCAATGATTTTTTCCCAAACGATTTCTAATGTGTGTGGATGTCGAAACCTGATCTCGGATGGGAAAGAGTAAATTAATACAGTATTTTCATATTGTAAGGGGAATTAGTGAGGTAGTGGTTTTTCCTAATGTTTCCATATTTCAAACAGAGAGGGTTTTTTTTAAACGTCGAGAATGATCTGGTAAAGGATCAAGAAGCAAACGGTAAGTCATGTTGAAAATAGCGACAAAAATGCCGTAACTAAAAATTTTTGGTATTCTTGATACTATGTTCTGGTAGCGCACCTGCAAACTGGTGTGTTATACCAACCAAGTCCATTTATTACGTAATCCTTTGATACTAATAATCCCATCAAACAAATACCGGTAGTTCAAAGTAAACCAGTTTGTTAGACAAGACATTAAACAGTTGACACTTGCATGCAAATATTAATTGCTAGCTCACCAAACCCTTTCTCAAACAAGTTTTTGCATTGATTCAGTCAGGAAAATAATAATAATAAAAAAATAACCAAGAACTTCACATTTCCCCACTGTTTTTTTTTTTTTTTTTTTTTTTTTTACGATGGGCCGCATATTAATAGACTTAAATTTTGTCTTTGGGAAACGGTTGAAAATTGTACAAGTTACATCACGGCATATAAAATGTCCCTACCCAAGATTTTAACGCTCCATATTGCGTCTTCCCAAATTGAACAACCCAATAAAATTCAGTATGAAAAATAATAATAATAATAAAAAAAACATATATATATATATAATACAAGGTGTAAGACATACCATAGATTGATAGAATTCACGGAATATTTCATGTAAGAGTTGGATTTCCTTTGTTATTGGAGAAAATGACATTTCTAAAATACTTCTCAACATAATTATATATCTTTTAAGAGGTTTACAAGAAACATTTATCCTAAATCTACATGTAAACCCTTTACAAGACGACAAAGATTTGAGCTCGTCCAAATTGAAAGAAGTTGCAGACGATATTTTCAATTTGATAAAATTTTGAAATTGTTTGACTTTTGGGATAGAAAACATTGTGGAAAATGAAGAAATTGCTTGTCACAAGCAATTTCTTCATTTCCACAATGTTTTCCAAAGCTTTATCTTGTGAGGCATCAAACAGCGTCAATGTGTGAGAATGGGTTAAAAGAGCGATATAAAGGCACTTTTCCGGAAATTTCCACTATCATCAAGCGTATAATACTCGAGAATTTTTGGACCACGGCATGTTAATATAACTGTATTTTACTGTTCAAATTCACGAAAAAATGTCACATTTTTTTTCTCCACTGTAATGGCCAAATGATAAACACCATTAAATGCTTTTATTTAATATATTTGCTTTTGCAACGTCACCGCAATTTGAAGTTAAAGTTGACCGTTTATACATGTAAGGTTAACACGGCTATAATGGGATTGCACACTTGACGTCATCATCCATATCTGGTCCACAGGTAAATTTCAGTTTCGTTTTACGCGCGCCTGTAAATCACGTATCTTTATCAGGTTATAACTCGGGTTAGGGGTTGATTTTTTAAATCGCAATATTTGCTAATCTTTTTTTTAGACAATTCTCTTTCAGATGAATTCATCTTATTTGACATGAAAACGAAGATGAACTTCAGCTTTAAATGAAAAGAAAAACCAAAGTTTATTGTGTTTTGGTCAAATTAATTTTTCGCCTTTTTTCGCATAGAATAGGGGCGGGTGCCAAGCTACCCAGGCCTGGGTAGCTTGGCCCCCACCTTAAATCTTTTTCCACAGTCCCCCAAAATACAAAACAATGTTTGAAAATGTTACGCTTACTGTTAAATGGAAAGAAAAACCAAAGTTTAATGTGCTTTGGTCAAATTAATTTTTCTCCTTTTTTGGCGTAGAATGGGGGCGGGGGCCAAGCTACCCAGGCCTGGGTAGCTTGGCCCCCACCTGAAATCTTTTTCCACAGTCCCCCAAAATACAAAACAATGTTTGAAAATGTTACGCTTACTGTTAAATGAAAAGAAAAACCAAAGTTTAATGTGTTTTGGTCAAATTAATTTTTCGCCTTTTTTGGCATAGAATAGGGGCAGGGGCCAAGCTACCCAGGCCTGGGTAGCTTGGCCCCCACCTGAAATCTTTTTCCAGAGTCCCCCAAAACACAAAACAATGTCTGTAAATGTTATGCCTACTGTTAAATGAAAAGAAAAACCAAAGTTTAATGTGTTTTGGTCAAATTAATTTTTCGCCTTTTTTGGCATAGAATAGGGGCGGGGGCCAAGCTACCCAGGCCTGGGTAGCTTGGCCCCCACCTTAAATCTTTTTCCACAGTCCCCCAAAATACAAAACAATGTTTGAAAATGTTACGCTTACTGTTAAATGGAAAGAAAAACCAAAGTTTAATGTGCTTTGGTCAAATTAATTTTTCGCCTTTTTTGGCGCAGAATAGGGGCGGGGGCCAAGCTACCCAGGCCTGGGTAGCTTGGCCCCCACCTGAAATCTTTTTCAAGAGTCCCCCAAAATACAAAACAATGTCTGTAAATGTTACGCTTACTGCTAAATGAAAAGAAAAACCAAAGTTTAATGTGTTTTGGTCAAATTAATTTTTCGCCTTTTTTGGCGTAGAATAGGGGCGGGGGTCAAGCTACCTAGGCCTGGGTAGCTTGGCCCCCACCTTAAATCTTTTTCAAGAGTCCCCCAAAATACAAAACAATGTTTGAAAATGTTACGCTTTAAACACATTAAACTTTGGTTTTTCTTTTCATTAAACAGTAGGCGTAACATTTACAGACATTGTTATGTAATTTGAGGGAGACTGGAAAAAGATTTAAGGTGGGGGCCAAGCTACCCAGGCCTGGGTAGCTTGGCCCCCGCTCCTATTCTACACCAAAAAAGGCAAAAAATTAATTTGACCAAAACACATTAAACTTTGGTTTTTCTTTTCATTTAACAGTAGGCGTAACATTTACAGATATTGTTTTGTAATTTGAGGGAGTCTGGAAAAAGATTTAAGGTGGGGGCCAAGCTACCCAGGCCTGGGTAGCTTGGCCCCCGCCCCTATTCTAAACCAAAAAAAAGGCGAAAAATTAATTTGACCAAAACACATTAAACTTTGGTTTTTCTTTTCATTTACCAGTAGGCATAACATTTACAGACATTGTTTTGTGTTTTGGGGGACTCTGGAAAAAGATTTCAGGTGGGGGCCAAGCTACCCAGGCCTGGGTAGCTTGGCCCCCGCCCCCATTCTACGCCAAAAAAGGAGAAAAATTAATTTGACCAAAACACATTAAACTTTGGTTTTTCTTTTCATTTAACAGTAGGCATAACATTTACAGACATTGTTTTGTATTTTGGGGGACTCTGGAAAAAGATTTCAGGTGGGGGCCAAGTTACCCAGGCCTGGCTTTGGTCAAATTAATTTTTCTCCTTTTTTGGCGTAGAATGGGGGCGGGGGCCAAGCTACCCAGGCCTGGGTAGCTTGGCCCCCACCTGAAATCTTTTTCCAGAGTCCCCCAAAATACAAAACAATGTCTGTAAATGTTACGCCTACTGTTAAATGAAAAGAAAAACCAAAGTTTAATGTGTTTTGGTCAAATTAATTTTTCGCCTTTTTTGGCATAGAATAGGGGCGGGGGCCAAGCTACCCAGGCCTGGGTAGCTTGGCCCCCACCTGAAATCTTTTTCCAGAGTCCCCCAAAACACAAAACAATGTCTGTAAATGTTACGCCTACTGTGAAATGAAAAGAAAAACCAAAGTTTAATGTGTTTTGGTCAAATTAATTTTTCGCCTTTTTTGGCATAGAATAGGGGCGGGAGCCAAGCTACCCAGGCCTGGGTAGCTTGGCCCCCACCTTAAATCTTTTTCCACAGTCCCCCAAAATACAAAACAATGTTTGAAAATGTTACGCTTACTGTTAAATGGAAAGAAAAACCAAAGTTTAATGTGCTTTGGTCAAATTAATTTTTCTCCTTTTTTGGCGTAGAATGGGGGCGGGGGCCAAGCTACCCAGGCCTGGGTAGCTTGGCCCCCACCTGAAATCTTTTTCCAGAGTCCCCCAAAATACAAAACAATGTCTGTAAATGTTACGCCTACTGTTAAATGAAAAGAAAGACCAAAGTTTAATGTGTTTTGGTCAAATTAATTTTTCGCCTTTTTTGGCGTAGAATAGGGGCGGGGGTCAAGCTACCTAGGCCTGGGTAACTTGGCCCCCACCTTAAATCTTTTTCAAGAGTCCCCCAAAATACAAAACAATGTTTGAAAATGTTACGCTTTAAACACATTAAACTTTGGTTTTTCTTTTCATTAAACAGTAGGCATAACATTTACAGACATTGTTATGTAATTTGAGGGAGACTGGAAAAAGATTTAAGGTGGGGGCCAAGCTACCCAGGCCTGGGTAGCTTGGCCCCCGCCCCTATTCTGCACCAAAAAAGGCAAAAAATTAATTTGACCAAAACACATTAAACTTTGGTTTTTCTTTTCATTTAACAGTAGGCGTAACATTTACAGACATTGTTTTGTAATTTGAGGGAGTCTGGAAAAAGATTTAAGGTGGGGGCCAAGCTACCCAGGCCTGGGTAGCTTGGCCCCCGCCCCTATTCTAAGCCAAAAAAAGGCGAAAAATTAATTTGACCAAAACACATTAAACTTTGGTTTTTCTTTTCATTTAACAGTAGGCATAACATTTACAGACATTGTTTTGTGTTTTGGGGGACTCTGGAAAAAGATTTCAGGTGGGGGCCAAGGTACCCAGGCCTGGGTAGCTTGGCCCCCGCCCCCATTCTACGCCAAAAAAGGAAAAAATTAATTTGACCAAAACACATTAAACTTTGGTTTTTCTTTTCATTTAACAGTAGGCATAACATTTACAGACATTGTTTTGTGTTTTGGGGGACTCTGGAAAAAGATTTCAGGTGGGGGCCAAGTTACCCAGGCCTGGGTAGCTTGGCCCCCGCCCCTATCTTAAGCCAAAAAAAGGCAAAAAATTAATTTGACCAAAACACATTAAACTTTGTTTTTTCTCATCATTAAACAGTAGGCGTAACATTTACAGACATTGTTTTGTAATTTGAGGGAGTCTGGAAAAAGATTTTAGGTGGGGGCCAAGTTACCCAGGCCTGGGTAGCTTGGCCCCCGCCCCTATTCTATGCCAAAAAAGGCGAAAAATTAATTTGACCAAAACACATTTAACTTTGGTTTTTCTTTTCATTAAACAGTAGGCGTAACATTTACAGACATTGTTTTGTAATTTGAGGGAGACTGGAAAAAGATTTAAGGTGGGGGCCAAGCTACCCAGGCCTGGGTAGCTTGGCCCCCGCCCCTATTCTACACCAAAAAAAGGCAAAAAATTAATTTGACCAAAACACATTAAACTTTGGTTTTTCTTTTCATTTAACAGTAGGCGTAACATTTACAGACATTGATTTGTATTTTGAGGGAGTCTGGAAAAAGATTTTAGCTGGGGGCCAAGCTACCCAGGCCTGGGTAGCTTGGCCCCCGCCCCTATTCTACACCAAAAAAGGCGAAAAATTAATTTGACTAAAACACATTAAACTTTGTTTTTTCTTTTCATTTAACAGCAGGCATAACATTTACAGACATTGTTTTGTAATTTGAGGGAGTCTGGAAAAAGATTTTAGGTGGGGGCCAAGCTACCCAGGCCTGGGTAGCCCTGCCCCCGCCCCTATTCTACGCCAAAAAGGTGAAAAATTATTTTGACTAAAACACATTAAACTTTGTTTTTTTCCTTTTCATTTAACAGTAGGTGTAACATTTACAGACATTGTTTTGTAATTTGAGGGAGTCTGGAAAAAGATTTTAGGTGGGGGCCAAGCTACCCAGGCCTGGGTAGCTTGGCCCCCGACCCTATTTTAAGCCAAAAAAGGCAAAAAATTAATCTGACCAAAACACATTAAACTTCGGTTTTTCTTTTCATTTAACAGTAGGCGTAATATTTACAGACATTGTTTTGTAATTTGAGGGAGTCTGGAAAAAGATTTTAGGTGGGGGCCAATTTACCCAGGCCTGGGTAGCTTGGCCCCCGCCCCTATTTTAAGCCAAAAAAGGCGAAAAATTAATCTGACCAAAACACATTAAACTTCGGTTTTTCTTTTCATTTAACAGTAGGCGTAATATTTACAGACATTGTTTTGTATTTTAGGGGACTCTGGAAAAAGATTTTAGGTGGGGGCCAAGTTACCCAGGCCTGGGTAGCTTGGCCCCCGCCCCTATCTTAAGCCAAAAAAGGCAAAAAATTAATCTGACCAAAACACATTAAACTTCGGTTTTTCTTTTCATTTAACAGTAGGCGTAATATTTACAGACATTGTTTTGTATTTTAGGGGACTCTGGAAAAAGATTTTAGGTGGGGGCCAAGCTACCCAGGGTGGGGGCTAAGATACCCCGGGGTAGCTTGGCCCCCGGGGGCCAAGCTGCCCGCGGGTAGCTTAGCCCCCGGGGGCCAAGCTGCCCAGGGGCCAAGATAAACTGATACACCGGGACAACTTAATTTTCGTGCGCAAAGTCCGTTAGTGGAGCGTCTTAACAAAACAAAGCCGAAGAGGGGTCATTACATATGCAGATGTCCCGGGTTAATCTTGCTGGACAATAGAAACATTTTGAGCATTGTATGCACTCTGGCCGTTGGGACTTTTGGCTGTAACCCTTATCTAAAACCCTTAACCCTATCATTTTTTTTTTCATAACAATTTACATTACTTATTTGGTCATATTTTCGTCGAATATTGACCTACAGAAGTCAAAGTGGTATCAAATGAAAGCTTATGACTTGCTCTTCAATTTGTAGTTATTTTATGCAAATTAGCTCATTTGCATATGCATGAATATTAATGATTTCCCTTGAAATTTGCATTTTGGGGCGAAAATTTGATAAATAACTTCTAAAACACGGCGTTTCTGTCCAAGGGGAATTTTGTAAACATGGTTTATCTTCTAGTATATTTTATAAGAAACATTTTGAGCCTTGTTTGCACTCTGGCGGTTGGGGCTTTCCGCCGTAACCCTTATTCAAACCCTTAACCCTACCAAATTGTTCATTTAAATTTTGAAAATGACTTTGGTCATATCTTGATTGAATATTTACACACAGGTCTCAGAATGGTATCAAATGAAAGCTTATGACTTGCTTTTTTATTTCAGTTATGTTATGCAAATTGGCTCATTTGCACATTCATGAATATTAATGATTTTTCCTAAAATTGCGATTTTCGACATAAATTTGGTAAATACTTTCCAAAACGAGACGTTTTTGCAAAACGAGACGTTTTTGTGCAGGGGAATTGTGTAAACATAGCAAATCTTAAATAAAATTATACAAGAGACATTTTGAGCAATGTTTACACTTTGACAGTTGGGGCTTTTAGCCAAAACCCTTATCTAAACCCTTAACCCTATAAATTGTTCAATCATTTAAAAACGTTTTTGGTCATATCTTGGTTGAATATTGACTTATAGATGTTATAATGGTATCAAATGAAAGGTTGTTACTAGCTCAATAATTTGCTATAAATTTTATGCAAATTACCTCTTTTGCATATTCATGAATATTAATAATTTTACTTAAAAATGTGACCTTTTTGCTAATATTTGGTAAATAGTTTCAAAAAAAGTGTGTTTCTGTTCTGGGGGAATCATGGAAACATGGTTTATCTTAAAGAACATTTTATTAGAAACATTTTTAGAGATGTTTGCACTCCAGTGGTTGGGGGCTTTGGTCATAACCCTTATCTAAACCCTTAACCCTATGAAATTGTTCACTCAAATTTTCAAAACATGTTTGGTCATATCTTGATTGAATATTGACCTACTGATGTAAGAATGGTATCAAATGAAAGCTAATGACTTATTCTTTAATATGCAGATATTTTATGCAACTTAGCTCAGTTGCATAAGCATGCATATTAATGATTTGTCTAAAAAATTTTATTGTTGTGCAAGTGTTTTTTTTTACTTTACATAGTTTCCAAAAGGTCCGATAGTTTCTTTCTCGTGAGTTTTCAACCACTTAATATCCATGTTCACTCTTTTAACAACATCTAAGCCTTGTTTGAACTCTATTTGATGTTTTGTTTGGAAGTAACAGTGATTTTAAAGTGTGCAACCCACTATATTTTGTTCCTATAAATCTTATTTTCAATGTATGTATTTAGTTTCCATTTGATCTTTTTAATCTTTATTGTTTTAAGTGCTAACAAGTTAAATTGACTTCTTTTATTGTATTGGTGTTCTTGCTTATATCTAGTTTAGTTGACAGAATGTTGTTCTTTGAAAAACTGCTACATGAATCCAAATTTGCCGCAAAATAGGACTTTTAACATAAACATTTTATCATATGCCATAGAATGATACAAAATGTGTCTAAACTGCGGGACTTTATTCTAATACACATATAAAATTAATCATTCCAATTATTTTTTAAGTTTTATGGCTGAACATAGATCCTGGAATGTAGACAAATTGCATACATATAGCTGAATAACCTTGTTAAGCAATTATCAAGGCCTTATTTTTGCCATTCACATGGTGAAAACAGCATGGTTTTTCTCCATCTGGAGAGCCCTTCCTGGTGTTATCCTCATAGCCAAGTCAATTTGTTGGCCTTAATGGTATTTGATATGTAGCTGACAGATCAGGGACACTGGTGTTACCATTTCTTTATTCTCTTTTAAGGCATTTTCAATTCAGATAATTTAGGCTTGGGGTGCCATATGTAAAGACTATTTACCAGATGCATAAAATCAAGAGGTGTACGCGATGTATGTATGTAGCTAGAGTGCAGACAATTACTGGTTGTGATCAAAAGATTATTGCATTTATTACAAAGCATGTATTTGTCTGTATCAGATTAGAACAGATGTGAACTGATCCATACTACCGACAGCCCATGCTGAATGTATTATCATATTCTTCCTAATCTGCACATATTTCTTATATGTGCTTTCATCATAGTACCACCTCACAATGAATTAAAAATTGTTCCCTTGCGATACAAACACAATCTCTTTAAATATGGCATGTGTTTTCCAGGACGGCATTAGATGGCCCGAGATATATTCAGTTCAATACTTTCCTGCTATTTAAATGCTACAACTATGCTACCAGGTTTAGATCAGCATGTTTAATCCCATATTAAGATACTTACTCATTGCACTGTTCTATAACAATTTGACCAAAAATGATTCACATCGCACTTGGTGGCAATCTTGGAATTACTCAAACTGTGGGAGTTGGGTAAGTTTATCATGATGGAAACCAACATAGATCAATACTAGAAAGTCTATTTAATGCAAAGAATCATCAACATTTATTATACTAAACATAACAGGGTTACTATGTACATAACGTAACAGGATTACTATTAATCCGAGTCTTCTCTGATGTAAATACGCTCTTTGATATTTTGATTTTTCGCTTAAATAGCGAAAAATCCAAATATCAAAGAGCGTATTTACATTAGAGAAGACTAGGGTTAGATTACTATATAATATATAGCACTGTAAAATGGAATACATTTTATGGACTTTCCACGATAAATGTGTTTTTGTCCCAAACATTTAAGAATCAATAGTATTTATGAATACTAGCAATTTTACCCATCTCGAAATTTGACCTTTAACCTCAATGACCTTGACCTATCCGGGGCTGCCCTCCACCTAATCCCGTCCCGTAACCCGTGAGCAATCCCGTCCCGTAACCCGTAAAAACGATACCCGTAACAGTTAACTCCCTTTAGGAGGATTTTAGGAGGGCCCTACTCAGTGATATTGAGCAATATGTTCCCCAAAAATCCATCAGTACCAAAGCATTATTGCCCTGGATTACGCAAGATATCAAAAGGACAATGCGTAAAAGGGACAGTTTGTGTGACAAGTACAAAAAGCACCGCCGTCCTGCAGATAGACAGGCACACCTTGATTGTAAACATCTGGTCAACAAGAAATTAAAAGATGCCCACAATAGATACCTAGAAGAAATATTGGGTATCACAAACTCTTCTGACCCTGGTGATTCAAACGCTAAGTCCCAGGTCAACAATGACCCACATGTGAACACCTTTACCACAAAAAAGTTGTACTCCCTCCTTAAGAACTCCAAAATGGACTCCAAAACCACAGCACCCCTAAAAAAGGATGGCCAGATATATACAAACACGACTGACAAGACCAACATCCTCAACAACCAGTTTCAGTCAGTCTTTACGCCCAAAACACCTCTTAAACTCTGCCAACTTTCACGCATGGTGGTGCAGGACTGTGGACAATGGCCTACTTGATCCATTACAAATACCATGCGGAACCCTTAGTCCTGTCCCACAGATGCAAGATATTACTGTCTCCCTAAATGGTATTCTGAAGCTGTTAAAGGACCTTAATCCCCACAAAGCTGCTGGTCCGGACCAAATGAAACCCCTTGTACTTCAAAGGCTTCGAAATGTCATTGCTCCAGTCTTACAAGTTATTTTCCAAAAGTCTCTTGATACCGGCAAGGTGCCCAAAGACTGGAGTACTGCACATGTCTGTCCCCTTTTCAAGAAAGGTGATACTGGCCTTGCATCCAATTACAGGCCAATATCCCTTACCAGCATCTTGTGCAAGGTCCTAGAGCACATTGTAACCACAAACGTTGTCTCTCACATGGACCAGTATAACCTGCTGTATGACCTGCAGCATGGTTTCAGAACCAAACGTTCATGTGAGACCCAGCATGTGACATTGATAGAAGACCTTATGCGAAATTCTTTAGCAGGTAGCCAAACTGACCTTGTCTTGCTCGATTTCTCTAAAGCGTTTGACAAGGTCAATCACCAAAAACTCCTGCTAAAGCTCCATAAGTACGGAATAAGAGGGCCCAATCTGAAATGGATACAGGCATTCCTGTCTGGTAGAACACAAAGTGTTGTTCTCGACAATGAAAAATCTGACACAGTGCCTGTAACCTCTGGGGTCCCCAAGGGCTCCGTCCTCGGCCCAATTTTATTCCTCATTTATATTAACGACCTACCGGATAAGACCAAATCAAAAGTTAGATTGTTCGCTGATGATACGGCCATCTACTTGGCAGTTTCCAATCTCCAAGATGCTGAGATATTGCAGCAGGATCTCGACCGACTCCATGAATGGGAACTACTATGGGACATGGAATTTAACCCAAGCAAGTGCATTGTTATACATGTGACACGAACAACAAATCCAGTCCCTAGTAAGTGAAAGTGCAAATCAAGCAACCTGAATTGTACTGAATTGGGCGTGTGTGGAGCAGATGAGTCTACTTGTCAAAACAGAACAGATGCCGCCAGTTAATTTCTCTCATTTTAAGGATTAGGTTATATAACTTATGTTTAATTTTGTGTAATTTTTCCCGTTTTTACATTCGTCTACGTCGTTTTATATGTTTTAAAAGAGTTTAATGATTCTACACGTTTTCGTAGCATTTCATAAACAGGTGTAGTAGATATAAATGGGCAAACTTGCGATAACGTCAAAACTGGGAATCTAAGCAAGTGTTTATATTAACATACTGTAAGCTTCCTATATTTCTCAGAAATGTATACGTATATACGTGTTGATACTACATACTAGACATAAATACCGGGATATCAATTTCAAAGGGTGGGCAAACAAGGAGGGTGGAATATATCAACGTCAACTACAATTTTAATGATTTTATACCTATTCCTATATACTTGTGTACATAAAATGTTTTCTATGGTAAACATATTTGATTTAAATCGGACAGTATTGAATTAGATTAATTACTGTGCGTATTCTTTGAAAACAATACTAAAGTGACTTCACCGGTTTTCAATTATGTTTATTTTGCGTACTCACAGTGGTATAAAAATCGATTTTCATATTTTTTACAATTGTTCAATGAGTGATTGTAAAGATGATCTGTTTATATACCAAAAAATACCTGCGTCTGCTTGTTTATTAACGTTTTAATTGGGTTGTGACGTCAGAATTGGCGTTTGAGGTTAAACACAGTACACAAAATACGTTTTTCTACGTTAACATAAATGCACTATGAACAAATAAAAGCATATTTATCAAACATCTTATCATTTACGTCTTTTATTTCTAAAAGTCCCTTTTCCGGACGTCATTTTTAACGTAACGTCACAAAAATCTCCCGCGTGAACACGGATGTCAAGATGTTGTTTCTTCACATTTAGTGTATGGACTTCGTAATGGACAATGTTGGCAAGCTGTATCATCAAAAGCACACGGAATTACATAGCGCTCTACTCTATAAGGTGGAAGGGAACTATAGCATGTTTTAACTTAGAAATTTTTATTCAAGGTATTCCAGTAGAACTGCATGGTACCAAATTAAAGCTTGTGTAGCATCATTTTCGGGGTAAATTATTTTAATTACATTGCCATGACGTTGTGAATGTGACATATTTTCGCTGTTTTTCGGATCATACACCCTTCGCTTTAATGACTTGCTGTGAATTTATTTTGGGAGCCACTTTTAACTATTTTTTTTTCAAATACATCAAATTGGTTGACTCTTTTATTGATGCCTTTATTTTTCAAAAAGGTTTGCCTGTGAACAAAATATCTACAATTTTAGCACAATGTCATGTTTTCATTGGTATTTTCAACAAGTTTTACTTTTTAAATTTAAAATGTAGGCCTTATAAATTTCTTTCATTTTTTAATATGTTCATATTCATTATAATGGCTAGTGACATGCGAATTTGATCGTACAGAATTTTAGAAATTCAAGTTTAGAGTTCACCACTATGGAGTGAATTTAGTGTGTCATCTCAAAAGTAACGGACATTAAGTTAGAAACCCATACTATTTCTGATTAGTATCTTTATTATTATTTTATATTCATTTTCAAATATCTGATGTTGTGTCATTACCATGTTACCATATCTTAAACATCACTATCTCGGGCGGGTTTTGATGTCACATTCACACTGCCCGAAAATGTAGAAACTCGGACCCTATTGGACAATCTTGAATGTCTCATCAATGTAACTCATATGAATGGACAGCACTTGATAGGAGTAAACTAATGGTATAAGTTATACTTTTTTAAATCCAATGTACAGTAAGTTATAAGAAAATATTTAATAAGGTTTTCAAAGACAAGAGGACCATGATGGTCCTAAATCGCTCACCTGAACATAGATGACATGAGCTAAAATGGTAATTTTGTCAATTGAAAAGGCATATAACTAAGGATTTTCTGTTACGATCAGAAGCTAAGCATTGGGATAATTCTTGGACATTAAACTACACAAAATCTTCAAATCTTCAGGCCTTACGATTTGAGAAAAGATTGTCAAACAATACCCTCTTTATCATTTTTACATGGAACCCAGTCAACCCACAATATAGGGGAAATATTCATTGAACAGTTACAATCTGATTTTGGTTAAATCTTTTCCTAACAGCATAACATCAGAGCAGTAAATTAAAAGCTGCTGTAACTAACAAAACAGAATGAATGTTGAGTAAGACTGAATTCATTTACAAAAGGGGACAGAAAATAATGAAGCAAAAGAAGCAAATACAGGCTATAAACATTTTCTTCTTTTGCCATAACATTTTCCCAGCATTTTCTATAAGTGAGCCAAAACCTGCTTAACCCTTTCCCAAACGACAAATTTTTAAAATTTCCATTTCAAAGCTGCTGCAGATGACAAATGGACCTTGTTTAAGATAAAATTTATGTACATTATAGCTCAGAAAATATTGAGACAAAAGGAGAAACTGCTGGTTATCAGCAGTTTCTTCTTTTGTTTCAATGTTTTCCCAAGCCTTTTCTAAAAGGGACGTAAAACAAGGTCTTGTTTGGGAAAGGGTTAATCCCTTCCCAAACTGAAAAGGAATAGACTGTTCCATTTAAAAAAAAAAAAAAAAAAAAAAAAAAAACTGATATGGATACAGAAACGAATCATGTACAATATAGCACCTAAAATATTGAGACAAAGAGAGAAAATTACTGATTATAAGCCTTTTCTTCATTTGACTCAATATCTTCCCAAGCCTTTCCTAATTATTTAGGGATGTCAAACCAGGCATTTCCAGGAAAGGGTTAAAGTATTATAAGATAATCTAAAGTACATATCTAGAGGCTGTACTAGGTATTCAAATAGGAGAGGTTAAAGGCTTTCCAAATTGTAAAATAGCTTTCAATGTTGATCAAACCCTGTGAGGTGGGTATTCATTTGAATGATCTAATCAAAACTATTTAAATGAGTACCAACAACAAAGGATAGCTTAAATAATAAATAGAAAGTATTTACCCCCCTTTTACATGCAGCTCCCCATTCTGGCAGGTCTTGTGTCAACATTTATCGTCTTTGTTTGTATTATAGGATAAGACATATCCCCAGTGGGGAATAAAAACCTTGTAACTCAAGCTTTGTCAAGCTGTAGTTACGAGGTTTTGACTCCCACTAGCGATATGATACCTGCTTGAATTTAAAAGAATTTTCTTAGGATTTCTCAAAGTCTGATATGCCCCACCCACATTTTTTGACAAGTCTTAAAATTTGTGAATGAATTTTGTAAAAAGTCACCTAAAGAACATTCCTGCCAAATTTGGTTCAAAGTGACCCAATGGTTGATTTTTAAAAAAAAAATAGGATTTTTAAGCCCTTCCCTGCCACGCCCACCTTTTTTGACAAATCAAAATTTGCAAACAAGTTTTGAAAAGGGTCATCTAAGGAACATTCCTGCCAAGTTTGGTCAAAATTGGCCAAATGGTTAGGAGGAGAAGATGTTTTAAGAAATTGTGAATGGACAGATGGACAGACAGACAGGCGGACAACTGACGGTGAGCGACCACAATAGCTCACCTTGAGCACTTCGTGCTCAGGTGAGCTAAAAAAATAAAAAAAACAGTGACTTTGATGATGAAATAGATTAAAACTAGAAAGACCTGAAGGTCTTGAGTCGCTCCACAGGCCTGAATTTCTTTAAATATTAAAGTTTTGACTAGATTTTTGAATACTTGTGGTTCTTACAGCAAAAACAAAGTCAAAAGCAGCAATCATGTGGTCAATGCAAAAAGAAAGTAAATGATTGACTAATATTTTAGGGATTTTAGGGCGATAATAAAATTGAAAACTGTGATTTTGCCAAATTCAAGGACACATAATTCAGTATGTATATTTAAAATCAAATCAAAAATTAAACACAGGCAAGATCTTATGGTCACTATGATTCTGTTCAAATTTTGTCTATATTGGTCAATATTCGTGGCTTCAAGAGTGGAAGAAGTGTCGAAAACTGAAAATTTGTCAATTTCAAGGGCACATAACTCAGATTGTAACAGTGTTATAATGTTGAAAATTACACATAAGCAAGATCTTGTTGTCAACAAGATTCCTTCCAAGTATCATCTTGATTGGTTAACATTTGTGGTTGTTAGAGTGAAAACAAAGTCGAAAACGGCAAATTTGTCAAATTCAAGAGCACATAACTCATGATGTAAGATTCCGATCAAGCTGCAAATTACACACAGGCAGCATATAATGCTCATATATATTCTGTCTAAGTTTTGTCTTGATTGGTCAATATTTGTAGATTTTAGAGTAAAAATAAAGTCAAAACCAGCAAAATAGAGCCAAAATTGCAATTTTTGGCAATTTCAAGGGCACTTAACTCATGCTACAAAGATCAGATCAAGCTGAAAATTTTACCAAGGCAAGCTCATATAGTCAGCATCATTCTGTCAAAGTAATGTCTTGTTTAGTCAATATTTGTAGTTGCTAGAGTGAAAACAAAGTCAAAATACAGCTGAAAATAGCAATTCTGTCAATTTCAAGGGCACATAACTCATGATGTAAAATTCAGATCAAGCTGAAAATTTTACCAAGGCAAGATCTTGTACTCAGCATCATTCTGTCAAAGTTTTGTCTTGATTGTTCTATATTTGTAGATTTTAGAAGAAAAGTAAAGTCAAAACCTTCTATTTTTGATATTCAAGGGCAGATAACTCAGGTTATTCTGGTTCAATCCATATTCTTTGAAGGAATCTGAGAGAGGGTCACCCAAGGATCATTCATGTGAAGTTTGGTTGAAATCCATCCAGTAGTTTTTGAGAAGAAGATTTTTAAAGAAAAAGTTTACGGACGCACTGACGCACGGACGCACTGACGCACGCACGACGGACACACTGCCATGACAATAGCCCGCTGGCCTGAAAGGCCAGTGGAGCTAATGACCCAAACCATGGATATGTTTTCCTTTATTTTTCGTTTTAGAATAAAAGGAAATGACATACTGTCTATAAAATTTCAGGCATATCTACTCTGTTGTTTTACATAAAATTTTGCATTTTGTTAGATTACAGTATGCCAGCAAAGTCAGCGTTTGAAATTACCATTTACCATGTTTCTGGCATTGACGTTGTTGAAATCAACATACGCTAAACACACAATAACTCTCTTTTATACATTCTTTAGCACAAATATGTTTGAAATTTGCATTTATATCATAATATGAATTTACTTTAAGACAAAACTGTTGTCCCATTGTCTTAGCACATTCAGTCCTCAAAGTCAGTTTTTCTATTGTTTAAAAAATATTGATCAACTTCCTTCATGAATATCCTTCAAATGAATCAATTGAACTTTAACCAGTATCACTATTTAAATCGTACCTAGGGCTTTCCATTGATGTGTGTTTTATTGTTGAGATATTCAGGAAAGTAAAATAGGAACAATTTTCACACATTTTTCGGCCACACGAATGTGATGCCAAAAAATGCACAAGATAGTAATGTTTGCGGCATCAGGGTAACGACACCATGTCAAATATTTGAAAATGAAAATGAGATACAAGTCAGTGATAGCTTCTTGTTTTCGAAGATATGAAAATCACGATTTAAGTTACTTAAGGTAAGTTGCCACGTGACTTGCAAATTTTGTGTTTATTTTGCGGCACCAAATGCCCATGTTACAATTTTCATCAAATTTTTAAATAGAAACAATCCCCTTTTTTGTCATGGTGAATGTCAAATGAAGTATTTTATTGTTCTTAAGATATGCCAGAAAATTTTAGGTTTTTTTTGAAAATATAGATATTTTTGTCATAATTAGGCTAAAACAGGCTGGGTGGGGTAAGATAAAGTCAAATATCTTTTTTATTTGCGTGGAAAGGTGTGCTGATTTTTTGTGCAAAAATAGCTCTTGGTATTATCTTCAAAATATCGAAAAACAAAAAATATTCATTGGGTAATTTTTTGGCGAATTGAAAAAAAGTTCCAAAATTTCCAAAAAAATGTGATTTTTCAACTTTTCCCATATTTTTATTCCAGAAAATGGTTTTATGTTTCTTTCAATCATTTCATCACATTTGTGCACATGTTAAGTCTCTAAATTGATATAACATTTGAAATTATCCATTCAGAATAACTTGATATATGACTTTAAAACATAAGGGTAGTTTTTGCGAAAATGATCAAGTCAAGGGCAGATAACTCTGACATGAAAATGAGTCAGGAACCCTCTGATCTTTTTAAATTTTGTTCAGAAAATGTTAGTTAACAACATATGTACGAATAATAAAAAATCATTGGGCAGATAAAAAGTAACCCCCAAGTCTAAACTTACCTTAACACGGGTTTAAAACTTAATGTTCGTTACCTTTGAAGACATGCTAAATTCACTCCGAAGTAGTAAACTCTTAACTTGAATTTCTAAAATTTGTGCGATAGAATTTTTCTAAAATTTGCATGTCACTAGCCATTATAATGAATATGAACATATCAACAAGAGGGCCAAGATGGCCCTGCATCGCTCATCTGAGAGGACTTTGAGACGAACAATAGGCAAACTTCCAGTGCTATATTGATTCTCTTTGACCCAGTGATCTAGTTTTTGACTTCCCATGACCCACTTTTTACATCACCCTGATATCAAGACAAAATGGTGAACAGTTTTCATAAAGATTGAGTAAATGATTTCGCTCTTAGAACAAAAGCAAAATTTGACCGAGTGACCTAGTTTTTGACTTTGCATGTCCCAATTTTTTCATGACCCAGATAATGTTAAGATAAAGATTCTGAACAGTTTTCACAATGAATTAGTTCATAATTGAGTTTTTAGAGAAAAAAACAAGATTTGACCCAGTGACCTAGTTTTTTACCTTCCATGACCCACTTTTTTTGCACATAACCTAGATATCAATTCTAGAATTTTGCCGTTTGGGAAAGGGTTACAGCTGCGACTGAAAGTCTTGTATTTTCATTTTGACTAACCAAGGCTCATATGTTGCAAGCATTAGCTCAGAGCCTTGGATGCGGGGAGACACAAGTTCATTGTGATACTTGGGACTCTGCACATCTAAGCCTCTAAAAGTATTGTTTAGTAATGATCAGACAGGCATCCACTTAATTTTTGTAGTCAGCTTTTTCAACCAGTCCTTTTCATTTTCTGGCCGCGATAATGATTTGGTGACTGCTTTCCTTGATCTTCTTTATATTATGTAGTAGGCTACTATTCTCGGATTGTTCTGTAAATGAGAGTGTTTACAGATTGTCATTGCGTTGTTTAGTTAGCCTTTTCCCAAATAAGACCTGGTTTTGACATCACAGACCTAATAGAAACAAGAGGACCATGATGGTCCTATATCGCTCACCTGAACCAAAATGATATGAGCAACACTTATGTTCAATTCAATTGATATTTATGACTGTAAGACTGAATATGAACTTATGGTCAATAACGTTGTGAAAATCAAACTCATCCGAGCTCTTATGGTGCCCAACATTGTTTTTTTAAATAATTGTAGATTCTAGAGTGTAAACAAGGTTGAAAACAGCCAAAAATGGTAATGTTATCAAATTCAAGGGCACATAACTCCTGTCTTTCTGGTCAGATCAGACTGAAAATCATCCTCATCTGGGATCTTATATTCTCCAACATTGTGACCAAGATTTGTCTTCATTGAGTAATAATTGTAGATTCTAGAGTGTAAACAAGGTCGACAACAGCCAAAAATGGCAATTTTATCAAATTCAAGGGCACATAACTCTCGTCTTTCTAGTTAGATCAGACTGAAAATCAAACTCATCCGAAATCTTATGGTCTCCAACATTGTGTCCAAGTTTTGTCTTGATTGATTAACCCATTACCACACAGTGACTCTTTTTGACTCCTCGGTTTTGAACAAACAGTAACTCTTTTTAACTCCTTTCATTTTTAACCTTAAAAAAGTCTGGCAATCCTTTAAAATTTAAACTTTTCTTTTATATGATTAGTATGTTTGATTTATTAGCTTTTAAGACCATTAAAGAAAATATGCACTTTGTTCTTTAAAAATATTAGTAATTTGCAATTAAACATGAGTGGGGTCTGATAACTTTTTCAAAAATGCTTAAAAATTACTATGGAAATATGTCTAATTAAAATAATTTTTACATAATTCATTTCCTTAATATCGTTTTTCATTATCATAACAAAAAAATCATAATAAATATATAAAATAGTTGTTTTATTTCTGTTTGAAGAAAATTAAAATTCAACACCAAACAATAAAAGGGTATTGTTCTGCAAAGTCATTTTTTATTCAAATGACTTTTTTCATCTGCTCCAAAGTTATATCATTGAAAAGGTATTTAAATTCTCTAAAAACTTTACATATATCAAAAATGTGTGAAATAATAAATTATGCATCTTTTAAACAGTTGTTTTAAGATCAGGTGCAGAAAGGGTTAAAAACCAATAATTTTTATCAACATCTGTTCCTTCAAAACCATTCACCCTTGATGCTGGATGAGTGGTAATGGGTTAATAATTGTAGATTCTAGAGTGTAAACAGGGTCGAAAACAGCCGAAAATGGCAATTTTATCAAATTCAAGGGCAGATAACTCTCGTCTTTCTAATCAAATCAGACTGAAAATCAAACACATCTGAGATCTTATGGTCTCTAACATTGTGTCCAAGATTTGTCTTGATTGGTCAATAATTGTAGATTCTAGAGTGTAAACAAGGTTGAAAACAGTCAAAAATGGCAATTTTATCAAATTCAAGGGCACTTAACTCTTGACTTTCTGATCACATCAGACTGAAAATCAAACTCATCCAAGATCTTATGGTCCCCAACATTGTGTCCAAGTTTTGTCTTGATTGATTCATAATTGTAGATTCTAGAAATAAACAAAGTCGAAAACAGCCGAAAACAGCAATTTTGTCAAATTCAAGGGCACATAACTCTCGACTTTCTGATCAGATCAGACTGAAAATCACACCAATCCAAGATCTTATGCTCCCCAACATTGTGTCCAAATTTTGTCTTGATTGATTAATAATTGTAGATTCTAGAGTGTAAACAAGGTCGAAAACGGCCAAAAGTGGCAATTTTGCCCAATTCAAGGGCGCATAACTCTCATCCTTCTAGTCAGATCAAACTGAAAATCAAACTAATCCGAAATCTTATGGTCCAAAACATTGTTTCCAAGTTTTGTCTTGATTGATCGATAATTGTAGATTGTAGAGTGTAAACAAGGTCGAAAACAGCTGAAAACGGCAATTTTGTCAAATTCAAAGGGCACATAACTCTCGACTTTCTCATCAGATCAGACCGAAAATCAAACTCATCCAAGATCTTATGGCCCCCCCAACATTGTGTTCAAGTTTTGTCTTGATTTATTCATAATTGTAGATTCTAGAGTGTAAACAAGGTTGAAAACAGCCAAAAATGGCAATTTTGCCCAATTCAAGGGCACATTAGTTTACCCTCATTTTTCTAGTCAGATCAGACTGAAAATCAAACTCATCCGAGATCTTATGGTCTCCAACATTATGTCCAAGTTTTGTCTTGATTGATCAATAATTGTAGATGCTAGAGAGTAAACAAGCTTAAAAACAGCATTTTTGACATTCAAGGGCAGATAACTCCGTACTTTCTGGTCCGATCAGGCCAATAACTCACCTCGAGCACTTCATGCTCAGGTGAGCTAAAAACCTAGTTAACCCTTTCCCAAACAAGACCTAGTTTTGATGTCCCTGATAGAAAATGCTTGGGAAAACATTGAAACAAAAGAAGAAACTGCTGATAACCAGCAGTTTCTCCTTTTGTCTCAATATTTTCCATCACATATTTTACACAAATTATATCTTTAATAACTTCCATTTTGTCAATTTTTGCAGTTTTTGAAGTTGATCACCCTTCAGTTTTGCCGTTTGGGAAAGGGTTAAGAAACAGACAAGAGGACCATGATGGTCCTATATCGCTCACCTGAACCAAACTGATATGAGCAACACTTTTATTCAAATCAATTGATATTTATGATTTTAAGACTGAAAACTAACTTATGGTCAATAACAATATTTGTCCCATAATTGTATATTCTACATTGTAAACAAAGTCGAAAACGGCAATTTTGTCTAATTCAAGAGCACATAACACTAACCTTTCTGCTCAGATCAGACTGAAAATCCTACTCATCCAAGATCTTATGATCCGCAATATTGTGTATAAGTTTTGTTTTAATTGAGTGATAATTGTAGATTCTAGAATGTAAACAAGATAAAAAAAAGCCAAAAATGGCAATTTTGTCAAATTAAAGGGCACATAACTTTCTGATCGGATCAAACTGATCAACATTGTGTCCAAGATTTGTCTTGACTAATTAATATAATTGTAGATTCTAGAGTGTAAACAAGGTGGAAAACAGCCGAAATTGGCAATTTTGCCGAATTCAAGGGCACATAACTCTCGACTTTCTAATAATATCAGACTGAAAATTTAACTCATCTGAGATCTTATGGTCCCAAACATTGTGTCCCAGTTTTGTCTTAATTGATTAATAATTGTAAATTCTAGAGTGTAAACAAGGTCCAAAACAGCTTAAAATGGCAATTTTGTCAAATTCAAGGGCACATAACTCTCCACTTTATGATCAGATTAGACTGAGAATCCCACTCATCTGAGATCTTATGGTCCCCTACATTATGTCCAAGTTTTGTCTTGATTGATTGATATTTGTAGATTCTAGAGTGTAAACAAGGTGGAAAACAGTTGAAAATGGCAATTTTGTCAAATTCAAGGGCACATAACTCTCGTCTTTCTAATCAGATCAGACTGAAAATCGAACACATCCAAGATCTTATGGTCCTCAACATTGTGTTCAGGTGTTGTCTTGATTGAATAACAAGAGGACCATGATGGTCCTATATCGCTCACCTGAACCAAAATGATATGAGCAACATTTTTGTTCAATTCAATAAATATTTATGACTTTAAGACTGAAAACGAATTTATGGTCAATAACGTTGTGAAAATCGAGCTCATCCAAGATCTTATGGTGCTCAACATTGTGTCCAAGATTTGTCTTGTTTGATGAATAATTGTAGATTCTGGAGTATAAACAAGATCGAAAACAGCCGAAAACAGCAATTTTGTCAAATTCAAGGGCACATAACTCTCAACTTTTTTATCAGTTCAGACTGAAAACCAAACTCATCCCAGAACTTATGATCCCCAACATTGTGTCCAAGTTTTGTCTTAATTGATCAATAATTGTAGATTCTAGAGTATAAACAAGGTCGAAAACAGTCGAAAACGGCAATTTTATCAAATTCAAGGGCACATAACTCTCGACTTTGTGGTAAGATCAGGCTGAAATTCAAACTCACCCGAGATCTTATGATACCTAACATTGTGTCCAAGATTTGTCTTGATTGGTCAATAATTGTAGATTCTAGAGTGTAAACAAGCTCGAAAACAGTCGAAAACAGCATTTTTGTCTAATTCAAGGGCACATAACTCTCGACTTTTTAATCAGATGGGACTGAAAATCAAACTCATCCAAGATCTTATGGTCTCAAACATTGTGTCCAAGTTTTGTCTTAATTGATAAATAATTGTAGATTCTAGAGTGTAAACTATGTCAAGAACAGCCGAAAATGGCAATTTTATCAAATTAAAGGGCACATAACTCTCATTTTTCTGGTCAGATCCGACTGAAAATCAAACTCATTTGAGATCTTATAGTCTCCAATATTGTGTCCAAAATCTATCTTGATTGGGAAAAAATTGTAGATTCTAGAGTGTAAATAAGGTCGAAAACAGTCAAAAACAACAATTTTATCAAATTCAAGGGCACATAACTCTAGACTTTGTGGTAAGATCAGGCTGAAATTCGAAGTCATCCGAGATCTCATGGTCCCAAACATTGTGTCCAAGTTTTGTCTTGATTGATGAATAATTGTAGATTCTAGAGAGTAAACAAGGTCAAAAACAGCCGAAAATGGCAATTTTGTCAAATTCAAGGGCACATAACTCTCGTCTTTCTGGTCAGATCAGACTGAAAATCGAACCCATCTGAGATCTTATAGTCTGCAACATTATGTCCAAGTTTTGTCTTGATTGATCAATAATTGTAGATGCTAGAGTGTAAACAATGTCAAAACTAGGTATTTTTGGCATTCAAGGGCAGATAACTCCTGACTTTCTGGTTCGATCTGACCCATAATCGAACTCATCCGAGATCTTATGGCCATACATGTTTTGACCAAGTTTGGTCAAGATTGGCTTATATTTGTAGATGCTAGAGTGTAAACACGAAATTGTGGACAGACAGACAGACAGACAGACGGACGACGGACAAAAAGTGATCACAATAGCTCACCTTGAGCACTTTGTGCTCAGGTGAGCTAATAATTGTAGATTCTAGAGTGTAAACAAGGTAGAAAACAGCCGAAAATGGCAATTTCGTCGAATTCAAGGTCACATAACTCATGACTTTCTGGTCTGATCACAACCAAAACCAAAATCAAACTCGTCCAAGATCTAATTGTTATATACATTGTGTCCAAGTTTAATCTTGATTGGTAAATATTTGTAGATGCTAGAGTGTTAACAAAGTCAAAAGTAGCTATTTTTCGCATTCAAGGGCAGATAACTCCGGACTTTCTGGTCCAATTAGACCAAAAATCGAACTCATCCGAGAACTTCTGGTCAAACATATTTTGGCCAAGTTATGTCAATATTGGCTTATATTCATGGATGCTAGAGTGTTAACACTAAATTGTTGACAGACAGACGGACGGACAGACGGACGGACGGACACAAAGTGACCACAATAGCTCACCTTGAGCACTTCGTGCTCAGGTGAGCTAAAAATACTGATAATCAACATTTCTGCAAAATATTGATTCTATAGATCTTTATGTAATTCACATTGTCTTTTTTGTTATAAAAACATATCACCATCTTAATTCAAATAGGATCAGGCTAGATTTTTGCTGCTAGGGAAAGGGATGGTGAACAAGAGGCCAAAGAGGGCCTGAATCGCTCCACTGGCTTAAGTGGAAGAATTATCCCATGATTTCTTGTAAGCCTTACACAGCCAAATCTTGCAATTTGTGAATAAATTTGCAAAGTCTGGTTCAAATTGGTCTAATTAATGGTTGATTTTTAAAGAATTTTCTTATGATTTCTCTAAGTCTGATAAGCCCCTTCCTCCCTGCCACAGCCACATTTTTTGACAAATATAACTAGACAGCCCTGGCGGTCTGGAAGCGCTCCACAGGCCTGACTGTTTGTCTTGTTGAATGCAATTTCAAAGGTTCAGGCTGCGCAAACAAGCAAATGCATGACCAAGCTGAAAATTACAAGCAAGTAAGATCATATAGTCAGTAGATTCTGTGGACCTTCTGTATTGATTAGTTAATACTAATGGTTGTAAAAGTGAAAATAAAGCCGAAAATGGCAATTTTGTCAATTTCAAGGGCACATAACTCATGACTCAAAATTCAGATCAAGCTGAAAATAAGACCAAGGCAATATGTTATAGACACCAACATTCTGTCCTAGTTTTGTCTTGATTGGTCAATATTTGTAGTTGCTAGAGTGAAAACAATGTCAAAATAGAGCCGAAAAAAGTAATTTTGTCAATTTCAAGGGCACATAACTCATGATTTAAAAATTCTGATCAAGCTGAAAATTATACCAAGGTAAGATCTTATGGCCATCAACATTCTGTACAAGTTTTGTCTTGATTGGTCAATATTTGTAGTTGCTAGAGTGAAAACAAAGTCAAAATACAGCCGCAAATGGTAATTTTGTCAATTCAAGGGCACATAACTCATGATGTAAAATTCAGATAAAGCTGAAAATTATACCAAGGCAAGATCTTATAGACACCAACATTCTGTCCTGTTTTTGTCTTGATTGGTAAATATGTGCAGTTGCTAGAGTGAAAACAATGTCAAAATAGAGCCGAAAATGGCAATTTTGTCAATTTCAAGGGCACATAACTCAGGACATAGAAAATACCAAGGTAAGATCTTATGGTCACCAGCATTCTGTACAAGTTTTGTCTTCATTAGTAAATTTTTGTAGTTTCTGGAGTGAAATCAAAGTCAAAATAGAGCCGAAAATGGCAATTTTGACCATTTCAAGGGCACATAACTACTGATGTAAAATTCGGATCAAGCTGAAAATTACACCAAGGCAAGATCTTTTAGTCACCATCATTCTGTGAAAGTTTTGTCTTGATTGGTCAGTATTTGTAGATTTTAGAGTAAAATTAAAGTCAACAAGAGGACCATGATGGTCCTATATCGCTCACCTGAACCAAGATGATATGAGCCACAATTATGTTTGAATCAATTAATATTTGTGACATTAAGACTGAAAACAAACTTATGGTCATCATATATAGGTTTTTATATGTCAATATATCTGGTTGTAAAGAGTGAAAACAAAGTCAAAAATGAGAATTTTGTCCATTTCAAGGGCAGATAACTCAGCAACTGCTTGTCTAATTGTGCTGAAGTTCAAACTCATCCATGATTTTATGTTGATTAACCATTATGTCCAAGATCAAAGTTTTGTCTTGATTGGTCACCATTAATTTTGTGGTTGTTAGAGTAAAAACAAAGTCAAAAAAAGCAATTTTGTCAAATTCAAGGGCACACAAACCAAAACAAAAACTCATCCAAAATCTTATGTAAGGTCACCAACATTGTGTACAATTTTTGTATAGATTGGTCAATATTTGTTGATCTATGCTAGAGTGTAAACAATGCCAAAAGTACCTTTTTTTCATTCAAGGGTAGATAACATCTGACTTTCTGGTCCGATCTGACCCAAAATCAAACTCATCCAAGATCCTATGGTCAATAACATTGTATTAAAGTTTTGTCTTGATTGGTCAATAATTGTGGTTGCTATAGTGTAAACAAAGTCGAAAACGGTCAACAACAACAATTTTGTCAAATTCAAGGGCAGATAACTCCTGACTTTCTGGTCCGATCTGACCCAAAATCGAACTCATCCAAGATCTTATGGTCACTAATATTGTGTTAAAGTTTTGTCTTGATTGGTCAATAACTGTAGATGCTTTAGTGTAAACAAAGTCGAAAACGGTCAAAAACGACAATTTTGTCAAATTCAAGGGCAGATTCCTCAGGACTTTCTGTTCCGATCGAACCAAAAATCGAACTCATCCATGATCTTATAGTCACCAACATTGTGTCCAACTTTTGTATTGATTGGTCAATATTGGTAGATGCTAGAGTGTAAACAGTGTCAAAAGTAGCTATTTTTTACATTCAAGGGCAGATAACTCCTGACTTTCTGGTCCGGTCTCACCCAAAATTGAACTCATCCAAGATCCTATGGTCACTAACATTGTGTTAAAGTTTTGTTTTGATTGATCAATAATTGTAGATGCTATAGTGTAAACAAAGTCGAAAACGGTCAAAAACGACAATTTTGTTAAATTCAAGGGCAGATAACTCCTGACTTTCTAGTCCGATCTGACCCAAAATCGAACTCATCCGATATCTTATGGTAACCAACATTGTGTCCAACCTTTGTATTGATTGGTCAAAATTTGTAGATGCTAGAGTGTAAACAATGTCAAAAGTAGCTATTTTTTACATTCAAGGGCAGATAACTCCGGACTTTCTGGTCCGATCTGACCCAAATTCGAACTCATCCGAAAGCTCATGGTTATACATGTTTTGACCAAGTTTGGTTAAGATTGGCTTATATTTGTAGATGCTAGAGTGTAAACACCAAATTGTTGACAGACGGACGGACGGACGGACGGACGGACGGACATACGGACATACAGACATACGGACGGACGACGGACAAAAAGCGATCACAATAGCTCACCTTGAGCACTTCGTGCTCAGGTGAGCTAAAAACAGCTATTTTTGACATTCAAGGGCAGATAACTCGGGTAATTCAGATTCAATCCAAATTCTTTGAAGGAATCTGAGAGAGGGTCACCCAAGGATCATTCTTGTAAAGTTTGATTGAAATCCATCTGGTAGTTTCTGAGAAGAAGATTTTTAACGCCATGACAATAGCTTGCTGGCCTTCGGCCAGTGGAGCTAAAAATGTATGAGAATGATTGTATGTATGAGGTCTAACTGATATTTTTTCACGTTTGTATTTGTTTTTCATGTTAATTTCTATCGTTTGTAAACTTATCTTGCTCACCTCAGCGTTTTTTATGTCCAATTGGGAAAGGTACCTATACCCCTATGATTGGGAATTTTTCGCGTCGCGAAATCTTAAAATTGGGAAAAAACGAGTCGCGAAACCAATGAATTGGGAAGAGTTTAGGTTGTAAAATTGATCAATGAAATATGCCTTTTCTATACTTAGAACCTATATTCTGTGTCACAAAGCCCCTTTTACACATTCAGGGTTTATCAGGAAAACTACTGCTAGATTTTGTAAGATATTTTTACAATCAGATGTACAGTTATCATCATACATGTCATGTGAAAACTGCCAGTACAGAGAAGAAGTGGCTGACAAAGAAGAATGGACAGTGACTTTTTGTGAACCTTTTCAGTTATATCAACTGATGATTTAAATATATAAATAATAATGATAAATGAGATACCTATTAATATTTGTAATTGCAAACAGTTGAAAACATAATCAAAGTTAGTAAGTCACAGTGACACCTTTTGACTCCCCCACAAGATAAGGTTTGGGAAAACATTGTGGAGAATAAAGAAATTGCTTGTGACAAGCAATTTCTTCATTTCCCACAAAGTTTTTTACTCAAAAAGGAAAAAAAAACTTTTACTACTAAGCTAGAAACAAGAGGGGGTAAAGGGTTGATACAGTACTAAATTTATTAATTTAAATCTAATCTTTTGTACGTCTTGAGGATGCAAACAAATATTGACTCAAGATAAGTTCATTGGCTGCTTTCAGTACTTCCAGTACTTTGATTTTATGGACGCAGCCATCTTCGGATTTTTCCGTGACCTATTTGTCACTCAAAAAATGCATCCCATTTAGAATATGAAATTCATCTTGGAAACGGGGATATTCATTATCTCTTAAACAACAAGTCGAGAAAACATCATTTAAAATAATAAACACAAGATTAGTCAAATTAATTGCCGATTATCATTCAAAACTATCAAATTCCCGAGTGCAGCCATGTTCGGATTTTTCCGTAAAATGTTCGTCAAATTCCGTAAGTGGGTCAGGCATTGCATTAAAATCATCGATCATGGGTGGGGACGAAACTTTGAAAGTCTTACAATCCTCCGTTGTGCCTGATCCGCTTGGGATTGCCACCTTTCTGCAATTTTTTACGGTAATATTGGGCATTGTGGCTCATGGTTGGACTTCAACGTTTGTTAATCGCGCGAAACAGTGGGAAAGTGAAAGTAGAAGGAGACTGGTCTCTGCGCTGGAAATTTTTCACAGCAAAAAATCGATATCTCTTATGAAATTTTATGTAAACCAGTCACAGTTAGGGTAGACTGGTACCCATTGTGATAGTAATTATTAGTAAACCAGTCTACGGTTTCAAACCGTTTGAGTTGCGTCCCTTGACAGGTTGTTTATCTTTTGCGGGAAATCGAAAAGCTCATAACTATTGATTGGATTGTACGTAGTTAAATGTTTTTACCCCTGCAGATGTATAATCGTTTGTTTACTTTCTGCATGATGATGTACGGCGAGATTTAAAGGCCCAGCGATTTCAAAAGGCATGTCTACGCAAATTAAAGGTACTCGCGCTTGGGAAAACTCACAGGATAGTTGGGAACCGTAGATTTGGAAATTGGGAAACGGCCGATCGTCACTTTGGGAGGAAACCGGTGATTGAATTGGGACGAAGCCGATGCCTTTGGGAAAGGTTCCGTTTAACGGCACTAGTTATAGAAGGAAAAAAAACGCAGCACCTTTATGGTGGAAACAAAGGATAAAACTAAAAACTAAATTTGACCTAGTGACCTAATTTTTGAACCTGCATGACCCAGTTTTGATCATGACCAGATATCATCAAGATAAACATTTAGGACAATTTTTACAAAGTTTGGACAAAAATTGGCACTTCTAGAGCACAAGAAAAGATTCTTTAAGATTTTACCGCATGAACTAGTTAATGACCTTGCATCCGACTACGATTGATCACAATACCTCACATAGAACACTATGTGCTCAGGTGAGCGAAAAATTTGAAATTTTGTTTGCATGAAATTGTCGTCTGCAAGCCAACATCTTTGAATTTTGACAAGTTGCAAAGTTTGCTGTTTGGTTATGGGTTAACTCTTTCCCAAACAAGACCTGGTTTTGACGTCCCAAATAGAAAAGGTTTTGGAAAACATTGAAACAAAAGAAGAAACTGCTAATAATCAGCAGTTTCTCATTTTGTCTCAATATTTTCTATGCCATATAATGCACAAATTCTATCTTTAATACATTCTTTTTGTCATTTGTGGCAGATTTTAAAGTGGATTACCCACAAATTTTGCCGTTTGGGAAAGGGTTAAAGGACCTTTTTCTAGATCCCATCTCATTTATAAGTAGTTTGATATCATTTAGAGAGATAACATAGATAAGTTACATCATTGTAATGAACAATTACTACACACAAGTAGTATTGTATTATCAAGTTGAAGTTATTTTTAGTAATCTTTATCCTTTTCTGACCATAAAAAGATAGACTAGATCAACTAGTTACCAAAATGTGATATTGTGAAAGTTGTTTATAATTACATATAGCATATAATATTCAAAACAAGATGTGTTTGAGAAACATAAATGCCCCTGAAATGACTACCATATTTTCTCAAAATTAATGTTTAGTTTTCAGACAGATAAATGGATGGACAGACAGATGGACGGACACAAGTAAAACTGGAAAGCCCTGAAGGGCTTGAGTCGCTCCACAGGCCTGGATTTCTTGTAATAACAAATCCAAGTTTTGACTAGACTTTTCAATACTTGTGGATCTCAGAGTCGCTCCACAGGCCTGGGTTTCTTGCAATAACAAATCCAAGTTTTGACTAGACTTTTCAATACTTGTGGTTCTTAGAGCAAAAACAAAGTAAAAAGCAGAAATAATGTGACCAAAGCAAAAAGAAAGTAAACAATTGAATAATTACTTTTGGGATGTTAGATTAATAAACAAAATTGAAAACTGTAATTTTGCCAAATGCAAGGGCACATAATTCAGCATGTGAAAATTAAACTCCTGCAAGAACTTATGATCACCATCATTCTGTCCAAATTTTGTCTATATTAATCTATAATTGTGGCCACAAGAGAGAAACAAGGGGGCCATGATGGCCCTAGGTCGCTCACCTGAGATTTCTTGCCTTGTTGTATAGCAGCAAATGAAAAAATTCAATAAAGCCCTTTTCCCTGTGTTTATCATATGAATGTAACAAAAATTCATCCTTTTTCAAAGTTTTTTGCTCTTTTGCCCTTTTTCCACTGCCTCTGCACTAAGAATTGATATTAATCAAATTCTTTTAACAATTTTGAAAGCCCTTTATCCAAGAATCATTCATGTGATCATTCATGTGAAGTTTCAAGAATATTGGCCAACTGGTTAGGCAGAGGAAAATTTTTAAAAGATTTGGTATATTCCCCTTTTCTCATTCCGTGACAGCAAAAGTCTTTGGTGGAATTAAGTTCTTTTAACAACTCTGAAAGTTTGTTACCCAAGGATCATTCCTTTGAAGTTTCAAGAACATTGGCCGACTGGTTAGACAGAAGAAGATTTTTTAAAGATTTGGCTATTTTCCCCTTTTCTAATGCCGCGACAGCCAGAGAGTCTTTGATGGAATTGAATTCTTTTAACATCATTGAAAGCCTGTCACCCAAGGATCATTCATGTGAAGTTTCAGGAACATTGGCCGACTGGTTAGGCAGAAGAAGATTTTTTTTAAAGATTTGGCTATTTTCCCTTTTTCTCATGCTGCAGCAGCTATAGTCTTTGATGGAATTAAATTCTTTTAACAACTTTGAAAGCCCTTCACCCAAGGATCATTCATGTGAAGTTTCAAGAATATTAGCCATCTGGTTAGGCAGAAGAAGATTTTTAAAAGATTTGGCTATTTTCCCCTTTTCTCATGCCAAATTTTTTTAAACAACTTTGAAAGCCTGTCACCAAAGGATCATTCCTGCCAAGTTTCAAGTAGATTGGTCTACTGGTTTTGGAGGAGAAGATCTTTAAAGAAATTGTGGACGGACGGACGGCCAGACGGACGACGGAAAACGACCAATCACAATTCCTCACCTTGAGCACTTCTTGCTCAGGTGAGCTAAAAAGTGTCGAAAACTGAAATTTTGTCAATTTTAGAATGTAACAGTGATCATGCTGAAAATTACACATAAGCAAGATATTGTTGTCAACAAAATTCTTTCTAAGTATTATCTTGATTGGTTAACCCCTTCGCTGCCCCGTGACGGCCTGAGCCGTCATGCGAAAATGTCGCTATACTGCCCCATGACGGCCTGTGCCGTAATGAGGGTAGAACGGTGTTTTTTTTCCAAGTTTAATAACAAAAAAATGTAACTTTCAAAATGAATAAAATAATATTCACTGAATAGCATTTTCAATTATATTTCAGAAAATATAAGGTTTTATATAGTTTTATTGAATAGTTTTTTAGTTATAAGTTGATATTTGTCTGGCAGCGAAGGGGTTAAATATATGGTTGTTAGAGTGGAAACAAAGTCAACAAGAGGACCATGATGGTCCTATATCGCTCACCTGAACCAAGATGATATGAGCCACAGTTATGTTTGAATCAATTAATATCTGTGACATTAAGACTGAAAACAAACTTATGGTCATCAACATTATGTCCCTGTTTCCTCTTTATAGGTCAATATATCTGGTTGTAAAGAGTGAAAACAAAGTCAAAAATGAGAATTTTGTCCATTTCAAGGGCAGATAACTCAGCAACTGCTTGTCTAATTGAGCTGAAGTTCAAACTCATCCATGATCTTATGGTGATTAACCATTATATCCAAGATCAAAGTTTTGTCTTGATTGGTCACCATTAATTTTGTAGTTGTTAGAGTAAAAACAAAGTCGAAAACAGCAATTTTGTCAAATTCAAGGGCAGATAAATCAGGACATTCTGGTCCGATCAAACCAAAACAAAAACTCATCCGGAATCTTATATAAGGTCACCAACATTGTGTCCATGTTTTGTATATATTGGTCAATATTTGTAGATCTATGCTAGAGTGTAAACAATATCAAAAGTAGCTTTTTCTCTTTCAAGGGCAGATAACTCCTGACTTTCTTGTCCGATCTGACCCAAAATCAAACTCATCCAAGATCTTATGGTCACTAACATTGTGTTAAAGTTTTGTCTTGATTGGTCAATAATTGTAGATGCTATAGAGTAAACAAAGTCAAAAACGGTCAAAAACGACAATTTTGTCAAATTCAAGGGCAGATAACTCACGACTTTCTGGTCCAATCAAACCAAAAATCAAACTCATCCGAGATCTTATAGTTACCAACATTGTGTCCAACTTTTGTATTGATTGGTCCATATTTGTAGATGCTAGAGTGTAAACAATGTCAAAAGTAGCTATTTTTTACATTCAAGGGCAGATAACTCCTGAGTTTCTGGTCCGATCTCACCCAAAATCAAACTCATCCAAGAACTTAAGGTCACTAAAATTGTGTCAAAGTTTTGTCTTGATTGGTCAATATTTGTAGATGCTATAGTGTAAACAAAGTCGAAAACGGTCAAAAACGACAATTTTGTCAAATTTGAGGGCAGATAACTTTCTAGTCTGATCTGACCCAAAATCGAACTCATCCGAGATCTTATGGTTACCAACATTGTGTCCAACTTTTGTATTGATTGGTCAATATTTGTAGATGCTAGAGTATAAACAATGTCAAAAGTAGCTATTTTTTACATTCAAGGGCAGATAACTCCGAACTTTCCGGTCCGATCTGACCTAAATTCAAACTCATCGGAGAGCTCATGGTCATACATGTCTTGACCAAGTTTGGTTAGGATTGGCCTATATTTGTAGATGCTACAGTGTAAACACCAAATTGTTGACAGACTGACGGACGGGCGGACAGATGGACGACGGACAAAAAGCGATCACAATAGCTCACCTTGAGCACTTCGTGCTCAGGTGAGCTAAAAATAGCAATTTTGTCAGGATCAAGGGCACATAAGATTCCGATCTAGCTGAAAATAACACCCAGGCAGGATCTTATGGTCATATATATTCTGTCCAAGTTTTGTCTTGATTGGTCTTTATTTGTAGATTTTAGAAAACTAGAAAGACCTGAAGGCCTTGAGGCGCTCCACAGGCCTGAATTTTTTGTATTAAATATCCAAATTTACTAACAAGACAAGAGTACCATGATGGTCCTATATCGCTCACCTGATCCAAAATGATATGAGCAACACTTTTGTTCAATTCAATTAATATTCATTACTTTAAGACTGAAAAAGAACTTATGGTTAATAAGGTTGTGAAAATCTAACTCATCCGTGATCTAAATTATGGTGCCAAACATTGTATCCAAGATTTGTCTTGATTGATAAATAATTGTAGATTCTAGAGTATAAACAAGGTTGAAAATAGCCAAAAACAGCAATCTTATCAAATTCAAGGGCACATAACTCTCGACTTTCTAATCAGATAAGACTGAAAATCAAACTAATCCAAGATCTTACGGTCCCTATTATTGTGTCCCAGTTTTGTCTAGATTGGTCCATAATTGTAGATTCCAGAGTGTAAACAAGGTCGAAAACAGCCGAAAACAGCAATTTTGTCAAATTCAAGGGCACATAACTCTCGACATTCTCATCAGATCAGACTGAAAATCAAACTCATCCAAGATCTTATGGTCCCCAACATTGTGTTCAAGTTTTGTCTTGATTGATAAATAATTGTAGATTCTAGAGTATAAACAAGGTCGAAAACAGCAATTTTATCAAATTCAAGGGCCCATAACTCTTGACTTTGTAATCAGATCAAACTGAAAATCGAACTTATTCGAAATCTTATAGTCTCCAATATTGTGTCCAAGATTTGTTTTGATTGGTCAATAATTGTAGATTCTAAAGTGTAAACGAAGTCGAAAACAGTAAAAGACAGCAATTTTGTCAAATTCAAGGGCACATAACTCTTGACTTTCTGATCAGATCAGACTGAAAATCAACCTTATCCGAGATCTTATGGTCCAAAACATTGTGTCCAAGTTTTGTCTTGATTGATTAATAATTGTAAATTCAAGAGTGTAAACAAGGTTGAAAACAGCCGAAAATGGCAATTTTCTCAAATTCAAGGGCAAGTAACTATTGACTTTCTGGTCAGATCCAACTCATCCGAGATCTTATGATCCAAAACATTGTGTCCAAGTTTTGTCTTGATAAATTAATAATTGTAGATTCTAGAGTGTAAACAAGGTTGAAAACAGCCGAAAATGGCAATTTTGTCCAATTCAAGGGCACGTAACTCTTGCCTTTCTGATCAGACTGAAAATCAAACTCATCTGAGATCTTATGGTCCTCAACATTGTGTCCAAGTTTTGTCTTGATTGATTAACCCTTTCCCAAACGACAAAAGTTAAAGGTGATCCACTTTAAAAACTGCCACAAATGACAGAATGGATGTTTATAAAGATATGATTTGTGTATAATATGGCACAGAAAACATTGAGACAAAATGAGACACAGCTGGTTATCAGCAGTTTCTTCTCTTGTTTCAATGTTTTCCCAAGCCTATTCTATTAGGGACGTCAAAACTAGGTCTTGTTTGGGAAAGGATTAATAATTGTAGATTATAGAGTGTAAATCTATTTATATCCTCTACCAAACAAGAAAACTCTACTTATACTAAAGGAAAGTAGTGTCAAGATTTACTTCCCTTAGATTAACAAAAGGTTGAAAACAGCCAAAAGTGACAATTTTGCCCAATTCAAGGGTACATAACTCTCATCTTTCTGGTCAGATCAGACTGAAAATTGCACTAATCCAAGATCTTATGGTCTCCAACATTATGTCCAAGTTTTGTCTTGATTGATCAATAATTGTAGATGCCAGAGTGTAAAAAAACTTAACAAGAGGGCCATTGGCCCTGAAGCGCTCACCTGATATAATAACTTTTTGTACAACAATTTTCAGGTTGATTGGGCAAAAAATGTAACCTCTAGGATGCACACAAGGTTTAACTAAGATTTGACCTCGTGACCTAGAATTGATCTAGACAATCATTCTGATCAATTTTCAGGTTGATTGGGCAAAATGTGGCCTCTAGAGTGCACACAAGGTTTTACAAAGATTTGACCTCATGACCTAGTTTATGACCCCAGATGACCCAATTCGATCTTGTCCGAGAATTGATCAAGACAATCATTCTGATCAATTTTCAGGTTAATTGGGCAAAAAATGTGGCCTCTAGAGTGCACACAAGGTTTTTCTAAGATTTGACCCCGTGACCTAGTATTTGACCCAAGATGACTTAATTATACACTTGTCCAAGATTTCATCAAGACAATCATTCTGATAAATTTTCAGGTTGATTGGGCAAAAAATGTGGCCTGTAGAGTGCACACAAGGTTTTTCTAAGATTTGACCCCGTGACCTAGTTTTTGACCCAAGATGACTCAATTATACACTTGTCCAAGATATCATCAAGAAAATTATTCTGATCAATTTTCAGATTGATTGGGCAAAAATGTGGCCTCTAGAGTGCACACAAGGTTTTTCTAAGATTTGACCCCGTGACCTAGTTTTTGACCCAAGATGACTCAATTATAAATTTGTCCAAGATTTCATCAAGACAATCATTCTGATCAATTTTCAGGTTGATTGGGCAAAAAATGTGGCCTCTAGAGTGCACACAAGGTTTTTCTAAGATTTGACCTGTGACCTAGTTTTTGACCCAAGATGACTCAATTATAAACTTGTCCAAGATTTGATCAAGACAATCATTCTGAGCAAATTTCAGGTTGATTGGGCAAAAAAATGTGACCTCTAGAGTGCACACAAGGTTTTTCTAAGATTTGACCTCGTGACCTAGTTTTTGACCCCAGAGGATCCAATTTCAAACTTGTCTGAGATTTGATCAAGACAATCATTCTGATCAATTTTCAGGTTGATCAGGCAAAAAATGTGGCCTCTAGAGTGCACACAAGGTTTTTCTAAGATTTGACCCCTTGACCTAGTTTTTGACCCAAGACAACCAAATTTCGCACTTGTCCAACATTTTACCAAGACAATTAATCTGAGCAAATTTCAGGTTGATTGGGCAAAAAATATGGCCTCTAGAGTGCACACAAGGTATTTCTAAGATTTGACCCTGTGACCTAGTTTTTGACCCCAGATGACCCAATTTCGAACTTGTTCGAGATTTCATCAAGACAATCATTCTGATCAATTTTCAGGTTGATTGGGCAAAAGATGTGGCCTCTAGAGTGCACACAAGGTTTTACTAAGATTTGACCCCGTAACCTAGTTTTTGACCCAAGATGACCCAATTTCGAATGTGTCCAATATTTCATCAAGACAATCATTCTGATCAAATTTCCGGTTGATTGGAAAAAAAATGTGACCTCTAGAGTGCACACAAGGTTTTTCTAAGATTTGACCCCGTGACCTAGTTTTTGACCCCAGATGACCCAATTTCGAACTTGTCCGAGATTTTATCAAGACGATAATTCTGATTAATTTTCAGGTTGATTGGGCAAAAAATGTGGCCTCTAGAGTGCACACAAGGTTTTACTAAGATTTGACCTCGTGACCTAGTTTTTGACCCCAGATGACCCAATTTCGAACTTGTCCGAGATTTCATCAGGACAATCATTCTCAGCAAATTCCAGGTTGATTTGGCAAAAAATGTGGCTTCTAGAGTGCACACAAGGTTTTACTAAGATTTGACCCCGTGACCTAGTTTTTGACCCCAGATGACCCAATTTCGAACTTGTCCGAGATTTGATCAAGACAATCATTCTGAGCAAATTTCAGGTTGATTGGGCAAAAAATGTGGCCTCTAGAGTGCACACAAGGCAAAGTTTGACGGACGACGGACGACGGACACCGGACGCCGGACACAGCGGTATCACAATAGCTCACCATGAGCACATTCGTGCTCAGGTGAGCTAAAAACAGCATTTTTTGACATTCAAGGGCAGATAACTCCGCACTTTCTGGTCCGATCAGGCCTATAATCGAACTTGTCCGAGAACTTATGATCCTACTTGTTTTGGCCAAGTTTGATCAAGATTGCCTAATTTTTGTGGATGCTAGAGAGTAAACACCCCAAATGTTGACGGACGGACATACGGACGGACGACAGACAAAAAGCGACCACAATAGCTCACCTTGAGCACTTCTTGCTCAGGTGAGCTAAAAAACATGGTGTATTAGTTTTGTCTTGATTGGTCAATATTTGTAGTTGTTAGAGTGAAATCAAAGTCAAAATAAGCTATTTCAAATATTCAAGGCCAGATAACTCAGCCTTTTCTGGTTCAATCAGAATACTTTGAAGGAATCTGAGAGAGGGTCACCCAAGGATCATTCCTGTGAAGTTTGGTTGAAATCCATTGAGTAGTTTTTGAGAAGAAGATTTTTAAAGAAAAAGTTTATGGACGATGCACGGACACGCCAACATTTCAGGATTAAGTGTTTTTTTCTTTAATCTTTATGAAGAAAAGTGCCACATAAAATGGCATGGTTTAAGTGGAATTGTTCTTATTTCATATAAATTATGGACCGATTGAACCACATAACCCCACTGACGTTGGCCCGGACGGACAGACACACGACAGACACAGTGCCATGACAATAGCCCGCTGGCCTGAAGGCCAGTGGAGCCAAAAATGGTATTTTGTCACATTCAATGGCACATAACTCAGGATGTTGGATTCTATTTAGGCTGAAAAATACACATATGCAAAATCTCATAATCAACATAATTCTGTTTAAGTTTTGTCTTTACTTGTTAGCATTTCTGGTTAGAGTAAAAACTAAGTCGAAAATGGCAATTTTGTCAAATTTAAGGGCACTTAACTCATGATGTAAGATTCCGATCAAGCTGAAAAATACACTCAGACAAGACCTTACAGTAACCAACATTGTGTCTAAGTTTTGTCTTGATTGTTCAACATTTGTAGTTGTTAGAGTGAAATTAAAGTCAAAATAAGCTATTTTTGACATTCAATGGGCAGATAACTCAGGTTATTCTAGTTCAATCCAAATTTCTTTGATGAATCTGAGAGAGGGTCACCCAAGGATCATTCCTGTGAAGTTTAGTTGAAATCTATCCAGTAGTTTTCGAAGAAAAAGTTAACGGACGTACAAACAGACGGACGGACGGATGTATGGACTGATGCACGACAGACACATCGCCATGACAATAGCCCGCTGGCCTGAAGGCCAGTGGAGCTAAAAAACAATGTCAAAGCCAGCTATTTTTGATATTAAAGGGCAGATAACTCAGGTTATTCTAGTTCAATCCAAATTTTTGGAAGGAATCTGAGAGAGGGTCACACAAGGATCAATCCTGTAAAGTTTGGTTGAAACTCATCCAGTAGTTTTTGAGAAGATTCTTATAGAAAAAGTTTACAGACACACGCATGCACGGACGCACAGACGCACGCATGACGGACACATCACCATGACAATAGCCCACTGGCCTGAAAGGCCAGTGGAGCTAACAACATTCCCCCTGATCTTTCGATATTGGGGCATAATAAAAAGTTTAGGTATCATTTTTTTGTATCATTGGTCAACATTTTTCATGGGTTTTTTTTATTTACTTGAATGCAGAGTGACTTATTGAACTGACTTATCAGCTGGGGTTTGGGCTCTTACCATCAATAAGGAAGGCAAACACTGCCACACATCCACCCAGAATGCATCCATTAGCAATCACACTGATGATTCCCAGGGCACGAACACTCTTGATGAACGCAAATATAATGAATATAGGTAGTGGAGAGGCAACTAGAATCATCAGATTGGGTTTACTGTCCACGATTCTCCACACAATATCCATGGGAAGCGTGGCTGTAGTGTTGGGCGTTGTTGTGATATTGGAAGGACTAGTAGTAGTGGAGATATTGGCAGGTTCTATTGTTGTACCATTTGTGTCATCCATATAAACTAGTGGATATTGTATATGATAATCTGTGTGTGTCTGAGATACAATCCTGCTTGTTGTGTTTAGGCGGGGTGCCTCATCTAGATCATAGAAGGTTTGACAGACTGTCTGATTGTTAACATCAGTACACATCTTCATGGGGAACAAAGAGTGAATTGTGTTACCAATAAATATAAAGTATCCTACACAAAAACCAAACTGAGTCAATGCAATGAAGAAATTCACAATTCCAAGTCCTTTTCCACCAAAGCATCTTTTCCCCACTTCACCGTATGTTAAATGTTTCATCATATGTTCCTCTAACTCACTTAAACTCTCTTCGCTGTCTACATCAGATGTATTGTCATCAGCACCAGCGCTGGCCAGGAATGGAGAAACTTCATCTGGTAAACTCTCATCCTCAACACCTGAATCAGCAGGACCCTTTATACTACTGTAGTTGTTTTTATGGTGGCCATTTTTCCCTGAGCCTGAAGTTTTCATGTTCTCCAGATGTTTTTGTATGATGTGATGTTTGGTTTTGACAATCAAATGACAACAATGATCAGTAAGTCCAGCAATGACAGCCATCCCACACAGACCAAGCTGAAATTATAACAATTTTAATAATAATTTGCTGGATGTGGTACAGCTTTTAAACAACAGCTGATAAAAAAGTTATTGGTGAGCAGGCTGGATTTTGTTTGTTTGTCAATAACTTTTTCATCAGGTGTATCTTAAAAGACCAGGTCCCGGTTTCTCGAAAAAACTTAAGTATATGCTCATGAGTTCATGCTCAACTTCAACTGAATACCAATTAACATTGATTCATGTGGATTTCGTGTGATTTGAGCATAGTGCTCAGATTTGAGTCTGAGAACATACTTAAGTTTTTTCGAGAAATCGGGGCCAGTACATCCAGGAAAATTCCCTTGCATTGTTTCGCCTTCTCTGCTTCGAGATCAAACCATTTTCAAATTGGCGGCATATTAACACTTTCCAAAACAAGACCTGGTTTTCACATCCATATTAGAAAAGGCTTGGGAAAGATTGAGGCAAAAGAAGAAAATGCTGATAATCATCATTTTCTCCTTTTGTCTCAATGTTTTCTAGGCTACAATGTACACAAATCCAATCTTTTTGACCATACATTTTGTAGTCTGCAGCAGCTTTTGGATAAGACTGATCTAGAACTTGCCGTTTGGGAAAGGGTTAATGAAATTATTGAAAATAATTGAAACTGTTGCAGAGCAAAGATTACTTATAGATCAATCAATTCAAGCCCTTAATTTGTTTAAACCACTAAAGTAGACAAGTTTGGTTCAAATTTGCTCAATAATTGATTTTTAAAGAATTTTCTTATGATTTCTATAAGTCTGATACGGCCCATCCTTTCACGCCAACATGTTTAGATAAATTTAAAAATTTATGGTTTAATTTTGAAATGATTCACATAAGGAGATTCCTGCCAAGTTTGGTTCAAATTGGCAAAATGGTTGATTTTTAAAGAATTTTAATTTCTCTGAATATCAGTGATAAACCCCATCCTGCCATGCCCACAATGTTTGACGAATCTAACAATTTGTAAATGAATTTTGAAAAGCCAAGTTTGGTTCAAATTGGCCCATTGGCTGATTTTAAAGAATTTTCTTGTGATTTCTCCAAGTCTGCCAAATCCAGACCACATTTTTTGCAGAATAAAAAATTTGCAAACAAAATTTCTCCAAGTTGAATAAGCCCCATCCTGCTATGACAAGAGTTACTCAAGAAATATTCCTGCAAAGTTTGGTTCAAATTGGCTTAATGGAAGATATTTTAAAGAAATTTCTTATGATTTTTTTAAGTCTGATAAGCCACGCCCACATATTTTTTTGACTAATCAAACATTGACAAACAGATTTTAAAATGGGTCATGCAAGGCAGATTTCTGCTAAGTTCAATTTAAATTGGCCCAATTCTAGGTTTAAGAGAAGATGAGGTTTAAAAATTGTGAACAGACACATAGACAGATAGATGGACAACGGTCTTGATGCTAGGATTAGTTTGAATGCTATCAGTTTGTTAAAATTGTTGCTGATAAGCCGAAAGAAGAGGGCCAGAATGGCCCTATATCGCTCATCTGACTTTATTGCTTTAAATCTGACATTTAATTTGTATTCTCATGCCTATCGTTAGGTCCTGGTTATTGTAAAAGAGCTGTAGGTCAAAATATTCTCCAGTTGAAGTATAGAAATGGATTTTAAACAAAGACCCATGTGACCCTTAAACTATAGGGCACTTTCTTGGGCGAAGGACAACAACTGCAATTTCTCTAAGTTGGATAAGCCCCACCCTGCCATACTCAAATTTTCTTAGGTATATGAAAATTTATGAACAAATGTTGAAAACAGTCACTCAATGGACATTCTTGCCAAGTTTGGTTCAAATTGGCCCAATGGTTGATTTTTGAAGAATTTTCCTATGATTTCTCAAAGTCTGATAGGCCCCACCTTGCCAAGCCCACATTTTTGATGATTCAAAAATTTGCTAACAAGTTTTGAAAAGGGCCATGCAAGGACCATTTCTGCATATCAGTCTTGGTGTTGATAGATGCTTCTGGCCCTTATCAAATGTGCACTGATCCTTATTAAATATTTTACTAGAACTTGAATCTAAGGAATACAATTACAAGGGTATCCAGCTGTCCCCAGAATAATTGGAAATTATATTATGGGAAAAGAAGAAATTGCTTGTAGATCTACATCCTGAGTTTTCATTACGTAATAGTGACACTAAAATTTGAAAATAAGGTGACCAGTCCAGCCTGCGTCTAGAGGGTCTACCTAGACCTGACAAAGCAACATGTCTGTTTGTCTTAAGTTATTCTCGAACCATGAGAAACATTGATTACATCCTCTGCAAGACATCATAATTTGGACAAGCCTAAAATTTGGTCATAATTATGGGAAAGGGTTACAATCCAGAATGTCGGGAAAAGTACTCATCATTGAGGCCAACAGGAAATGAATGGAAAACTACTACTCTGGAAACCCAGATGAATACACTGAGGCCAATTAATCATAACTTATCTATGATATAACACATAATAATCACGTCAACAAACACTGTAAGTCTGAGTCTGCATATATTTCTAGTAAAATATAGGTAGCCTACTAATTTGGAAGGATAAAAACAAAGTTTTATATAATTTTCCATAATTTTGAATGCATTTACTATAATTTAACACCAATTTCATTTTAACCCCTTGAAATGCTTGCTTACTGTTTTGATCATCATCATGAGTAATTTAAAACTAGACAGTCCTGGCCGTCTGGAAGCGCTCCACAGGCCTGACTATTTGTCTTGTTGAATGCAATTTCAAAGGTTCAGGCTGCGCAAACAAGCAAATGCATGACCAAGCTGAAAATTACAAGCAAGTAAGATTGTATAGTCAGTAAGATTCTGTGGGAAAATAAAGCTGAAAAGGGCAATTTTGTCAACTTCAAGGGCATATAACTCATCATATAAAATTAAGACCAACATTCTGTTATAGTTTTGTCTTGATTGGTGAATTTTTGTAGTTGCTAGAGTAAAAACAAAGTCAAAATAGAGCCGAAAATGGCAATTTTGTCAATTTCAAGGGCACATAACTCATGATATAAAATTCAGATCAAGCTGAAAATTACACCCCAGCAAGATCTTATAGTCAACATCATTCTGACAAAGTCTTGTCTTAATTGGTCAGTATTTGTAGTTGCTAGAGTGAACACAAAGTCAAAATAGAGCCGAAAATGGCAAATTTGTCAATTTCAAGGGCACATAACTCATGATGTAAAATTCAAATAAGGCTGAAAATTGTACACAGGCAAGATCTTATTATCACCATCATTCTGTCAAAGTTTTGTCTTGATTGGTAGATTTATAGAGTAAAAATAAAGTCAAAAACAGCTTTTTTTGACATTCAAGGGCAGATAACTCAGGTTATTCCGATTCAATCCAAATTCTTTGAAGGAATCTGAGAGAGGGTCACCCAATGATCATTTCTGTGAAGTTTGATTGAAATCCATCAGGTAGTTTCTGAGAAGATTTTTAAGAAAAAGTTTACGGACGGATGGACGCACACACACACACGGATGCACGACGGACACACCGCCATGGCAATAGCCCGCTAGCCTGATGGCTAGTGGAGCTAAAAACAAAAGGACCATGATGGTCCTAAATCGCTCACTGAATAAAGGTGACAAGAGTGATAATGGCAATTTTATCATTTTCTAGAGTTTTTTGCCGAATTTGATTTTTCTCATTTTTAGCTCCACTGGCCTAAGGTCAACGGAGCTTATGTCATGGCCCTGTGTCTGTTGCGCGTGCATCAATGCATGCGTAAACTTTTTCTTTTAAACATCTTCTTCTCCGAAACTACAGCACCATTTTCAACCAAACTTCACAGGAATCTTCCTTGTATGAACCTTTCCAAATTCCTTCAAAAAACTTGAATTTTAATTAAATAAAATTGATTTAATTTCAGAAAAATCTTTAAAAATCTTCTTCTCCAAAACCATGGGTGGTAAACTTTGGAACGACTTCCAAAAAGAGGTAGTGAATTTCTGTTCCCATAGCACATCCGGGAACTCGATAGGTCGGTCGTAAATCGATCATTCGTGTTGAATTCTACGTCTTTTAATCAGAAATATAAAATAAAAATTCTTTGGATTTTCCATAGAGCTCTAATAAATGGGATTTTGACAAGCTTTCGAGGAAATATGTAGGATTTTTTCTTTCAAAAAAATATTTTGTAATTGGTCTTTGATATTCACACATTTTTACACAAAAATGCATCGAAAAATTGGGACAAAATAAAAGAACTATGTCAAATGTGCAATTATGGCCAGTCCAGACCACCATACTTTAGAGCTCTAATACACCCTTTTGGACTATTCCAAATCCTTAAATATTTCGGGAGGATTAAGTACACATATGTAGCATTCATTCATATAAATTTCATCCGTCTTCTCGAGGGGGCAATTTTCTATAGAAATGGACCCACATCCTTTGAAAAGAGTCACCCAAGGAACATTTCTGCCAAAAGTTTGGTTCAAATTGGGCCAATGGTTGATTTTTAAAGAATTTTCTTAGGATTTCTGTAAGTCTGATAAGCCACGCTCACTTTTTCTGACAAAACAAAAATTTGCAATTTTCATTTGAAAGAGTCACTTATGGAAAATTTCTGCAAAGTTTGGTTAAAATTGGGCCAATGGTTGATTTTTAAAGAATTTTCTTATGATTTTCTAAGTCTGATAAGCGGCGCCCTGCCATGCCCACATTTTTTGACGAATCAGAAATCTGCGGACAAATTTTAAGGAGGGTCATACAAGGAACATTCCTGCCAAATTTGGTTCTAATTCATTCAATGGTTAAGGAGAAGAAGATTTTTGAAGAAGTTTTCAACGATTTGTCTTGGTCGGATAAGCCCCGTCCTACCACACCCACATTTTTTGACGAAACTAAAAATTTATAACAAAATATTAAAAAGGGTCACTCAAGCAACACTTCTGCCAAGTTTGGTTCAAATTAGCCCAATGGTTGATTTTTAACGAATTTTCTTATGATTGCACTGAGTCTGATAAGCTCCGCCCTGCCACACCCACAAATTTTGACGAATTAAAAATTCACGAACAAGTTTTGGAAAGGGTCACCAAAGGAACATTCCTGCCAAGTTTGGTCATAATTGGCCTTATGGTTTAGGAGAAGAAGATGTCTGAAGAAATTGTGAATGGACAGACAGCCGGATGCCGGACGGTGAGTGACCACAATAGCTCACCTTGAGCACTTCGTGCTCAGGTGAGCTAAAAATGATGGCGTTTGAAATACTGTAACCAGTAGTCTAGATTAACTCCAAAATCTTACATGTCCATAGGACCAGTACCGAAGAAAATTAACAAGTTCCCCTCATTTTCAACTGGTCCCAAAATTAGCAAAAACTTGCATCATTCTGAATATTGAATATTATTCTATTCAACATGAATTTTCAGGTTCCCACCACAATTTCATAAGTACTATAAGTACTTAAACAATCACCTTGCATCATTTTGAATGATTATTCTTGTCAACATGAATTTTAGGTTCCCACAACAATTTCATATGTATCATAAGTGCATGTACTTCTACAATCACCGATGAAATAATGCAGACAGTTTATCTTATCAGCAGGGTTCAAATTAAAGTGTTTTCACTCGCTCATTTTAGCATGTAGGCCTGCATGTACTCATTTGTGTTTCTTGCCAAGTCAGAAAGTCTACTTGGTTTTGAAGAACTGAGCAAAATATTTTCTGTTTGTGTAGAATTTTACAGGTAGATTAATATTTGACTTTGGTCACTGTGTCAAGCTGTAGTTACGAGGTTTTGACTCCCACTAACCATATGATACCCGATTGATTTTTAAAGAATTTTCTTATGATTTATCAAAGTCTGACCCTGCCACCCCAACATTTTTTGATAAATCTTAAAATTTGTGAACAAATTTTCAAAAGAGTCACTAAAACAACATTCCTGCCAAGTTTGGTTCAAATTGGCCCAATGGTTGATTTTTAAAAGAATTTTCTTACCATTTATAAGCCTCGCCCTGCCAAACCCACATTCTTTGACAAATCAAAAAATCGGGAACAAGTTTTGAAAAGGGTCACCTCAGGAACATTCCTGCCAAGTTTGGTCAAAATTGGCCTAACGGTTGTGGAGGAGAAGATGTTTTAAGAAACTGTGGACGGATGGACAGACGGACGGACGACGGACGGTGAGCGACCACAATAGCTCACTTTGAGCACTTCGTGCTCAGGTGAGCTACAAAAAAAAACAAGACAAAAAAATCGTTGAGACCTAGGATTGAACTCGGATCTCCGGTACAGAAAACATACAGCTCTATCACTCTACCTAAGTTTTCACCGTATCTATGTCACTACTTTATAAGAGTTTTATCACCTTTTATACAAAAATTCTATGTTTAAATCTAATCTAAGCAAAATTATGTAAACAGTGAGGAAAATAGAGTTTTTCAATTTTTCAAGGATTTCCCTTGATTTCTGCAATTACTATCCTATTTTAGGTTTGTAGTTTGTCTTAACCGCCTTCTGTTACTAATCAAAAGGTGGCCATTATAAAAGTTCTGCATTTCATTCCATTTTTTTTTTCGTTTTTTGCAATTTGACCAAGCGAGGGACTGCAGCTTTAAATACCAGAAATTGTCGTCTGTATCATCGTTTAGTTTGGACTAGTCTAAAAATTTTCTGTATGGTAATGGGTTAAGGTGAAATTTTAAAGGGACATCCCATTCTCATTTGATTTTTAAAGTGCTTTGAAGCCAAGATTGGTTGTAATTTCTAATGTGTTTAGATCTAAATGATGTTAGTTTTTTCAAATTGTTGATAAACCAAAAAACATTTCTAAAGTTGAGACAGAAATGACAAATTCCATTTACATTTGAACGGTGCTTAACCACAATTACTTTTTCATGAAAGTATTCCCAGTAAACAGCTCAATTTTGAGTTTTAAAATACTCAAGCTTGCCAAGGTTCTGTAATCTGATCTGGTAGTCACCAACATTGTGTCCAAGTTTCATCTTGATTGGTTAACCCATTACTGCATATTGACGCCTTTTGACTCACTTACAAGAAATGGCTTAGGAAAACATTGTGAAAAATGAAGAAATTGCTTGTGACAAGCAATTACTTCATTTTTAGCTCCACTGGCCTTCAGGCCAGCGGGCTATTGTCATGGCGTTGTGTCCGTCGTGTGTGCGTGCGTGCGTCCGGTCGTCAACTTTTTCTTTAAAAATCTTCTCCTCAGAAACTACTCGATGGATTTCAATCAAACTTCACAGGAATGATCCTTAGGTGGTCCTCTATCAGATTCCTTCAATTAATTCTGATTGAACCAAAAAGTCTGGAGTTATCTGCCCTTGAATTAAAAAACGGCTGTTTTCACTTCGATGGCTCAGCGCGAAAGGGTTGTAACTTGGTTTTGCAAAATTTTACAGGAGAGACAAAAAACTGATTATTTTTTAGATTTATTAGTTTTAATAGCTTAAAATGGAGTAATATGATCATGAACTATTAATAAATAATAATATATGAGTAAATTTGAAAAAAAGAGTCTTTGAAAGAATATTTTGATAAAAGCTTGAGTTACAACCGTATTCCCTCCCAAAATTGATTTTTCAGTTGAAAAAATTTCAGCATGAAACAGTTGTAACTAAAGTTACAACTGTTTCCCGCTAATTAATTGTTCCAACTTTAAATGAAAAAAATTCTTTAGACAATGTAAATTTAATTTTGCTGCAGATAATAGTTCTCTAAGAGTAAACTGTAATATTTTCACATTCTTGGAGACTAAAATCATCATAATTTACACTTGATCAACAGTATAAATTATCACTTTTTAAAGAATGGTTAATATAAAATATTCCTTTTTGACATGACTGAAAGACTATGGTCAGAAAAGTCTGATCGAAGCCTACACTCATCAATTGTTGTTTTAACCCTTTCCCAAACAACAAAATTTTAGAGTGTTCTAATTTGAAAGCTTGTGTAGACGACGAAATGGCTGGTACCTAAGGCAAAATTTGTGGATAATATAGGTCAGAAAACATTGAGTCAAAAGAAGAAAATGCTGATTATCTGCATTTTCTTCTTTTGCCTCAATGTTTTCCCAAGCCTTTTCTATAAGAGATGTCAAAACCAGGTCTGGGAGAGGGTTAACATTCTTTTCCTGTAAAATCCCTGATTTTCAGCTTGACTGTTTGTAGAATAGGGAGCTATTATGGTCACCTGAGCATTGGCGATGGCGTCGGCGAAAATGCTTTTGTTAAGGTTTTATATAATGCAACTTTTCATATCACTGTTTCTACCAATGCTATTGCTTTGATACTTTGCACATGCTTCTGTGAACATAATATCATAATCTAGACAAAGATTCATTACTCTTACAATTAACTTAGTGGAATATTTAACCTTTCAGACTAAGAAATTTTTGGTCAAGTTTTATGTAGAACTGTCACATGATTGATATTTTTTCTGTTTGAGCTACTGCTTTTAAACTTTGCACATGCTGCTGTGACCATGATATCATCTTCTAGACAAAGATCCATTACTCTGGCCATTAATTTTGTGGAATTTTAACCTTTTTGGACATAGAAATTTTCCATTTCCCAGCACTTGATAGTCGCGCTTTGCTGTCCTCAGACAATCTGTTCTTGTTATGTCTCTTGTGATTTTATTTTCATGGGAAAAAATAAAGGAAATTCTTTTTTATCATATTCTTCTTAATCTTTCTCAATCTTAGGAAGCCAAATGCTATTCAATTCTATCAACCATCACAAGCCCAAAGGTTATGCTGTGGGGTAAATGGTAAAATAATATTTCCTGGAATAATTGGGTGACAATTTCTAAAGTTATAACTTTTAGATCTATGTCAAAATGATACTCAGTCAGTCAACTTCTTTTTCTTCTTGAGTGTTTAATTCATTGGCACAAATCAACTTCTTGTGTAAGTTTTTTCAAATGTTTCACAAGTTCATTAAAAATAATGATTAAAATGTTCAACATTAGCAACTTAAACAGAAACAAACAATTGAACAAACGGCAGTTTCACAATAAAGTGTCCACAATTGTAACAAAATTGACAAAATTTCAAAGTGGTTACTGTGGAATATCATTATTATTTTTTGAAAGTATGGTATTTGATGCACATAATCTGAGAAAATCTTCCAGTAATACTTCTCCTTTATTGAAATAATGGCTAGAGTCAATGGTTAAGTGTCAGAAATTCTAAATTCAATAAAAAGTGTGTTATATGGCAAGATTTATCACAAATTGTTCTATTATGGAGAAAATATGCAGTCATAAGTTAGTAAATGTATTGATACAAATTTTCAAACAGCAGTTTTTGGTATATTTTAAGAATATTTTTGAAAAATCAAGTTTTTCTGGATTTTTCTATGAGGATTTAAACATATATAGTCTTTGTCATTGCTTTAAAATTGAGACTAGTACACGAATAAAATCAAACAATCCCACTTGCATGTAAATCAATAGTGATGATGATGATGATGATGATGAAGCAGGACACAATAAGCAGAAGAAGCATGCAAAGAATCAAAAGATCCTGAAATACATGATGAATATACAGAAGTCATTCTTTAATTAGTCTGTGACCAAGGACTTCCATATTGCTGCCACAAAGCTAAATCTGACCAAAGCTGGATAGTTTGCAGTATGATTGTCCACTAATTTTATGATTATCTATCCCATGCTAGTCAGACATGTAACTTAACCCTTTCCCAAACGACAAAATTTTAGGGTGATCCACTTTAAAAACTGCCACAAATTACAAAATAGATGATATTAAAGATAGGATTTGTGTAAAATATGGCATAGAAAATATTGAGACAAAAGGAGGAACTGCTGGTTATCAGCAGTTTCTTCTTTTGTTTCAATATTTTCCCAAGCCTATTCTATTAGGGACGTCAAAACCAGGTCTTGTTTGGGAAAGGGTTAAAGGAAGTTTTTTGACATGAAAATCAAAACCAGTAGTTATCAAACAAGAGAGCCAAGATGGCCCTGTATCACTCACCTTAGAGATCATGAAGATAATAACTTTTGTCTCATCTCACACTCACAACTTCTGGACAACTTTCATTACAGAAAACAATTTAAACAATGCTGGTAGTAGAGAGTTTATACCACCATGGGAACTGCAAAATTTACCTTAAGGATCTCTGACAAAACAGAATTGGAGAAGATTGTATCATTATGAGGGAATTCCACCGACAAATTTTCAAAGCCCTAGGCCAATGGTTAAGGAGAAAAAAATTGTACAAGGTTTCCTTCTTTGTCTCTATATGAAATTCGATACCCACAACATTGGGCCAATTTTCCTTGTATCACAATAATTTGAGGTATTTTGGTAGAGAGCCTTGAGGTGATTCTACACACAAAATTTCAAAGTTCTAAGCCAAACGTTTCTGTAGGAGAAGGTTGTACAAGACTTTCTTCTTTGTCCCTATATGAAATTTAATACCCACAACAAAGGGCCAATTTTCATTGTATCACAATAATTTGATGTATTTGGTAGGGGGCCTTGATACGATTCTACAAACAAAATTTCAAAGCTCTAAGCCAAATGATTCAGGGGTAGAAGATTGTACAAGATATTCTTCTTTATGTCTAAATGAAATTTGATACCCACAACATAGGGCCAATTTTCCTTGTACAACTGTATCTCAATAATTTGAAATATTTTGTTAAAGGGCATTGAGGTGATTCTACACACAAAATTTCAAAACTCTATGCCAAACGGTTCAGGTGAAAAAGATTGTATAAGATTTCCTTCTTTGTCTCTATATGAAATTTGATACCCACAACATAGGGTCAATTTTCCTTGTATCATAATAATTAGAAGCATTTTGGTAGAGGGCCTTAAGACAACTCTACGCACACAATCCCAAAGTTCTTGGCAAAACGGTTCAGGAGAAAAAGATTCTACAATATTTCCTTCTTTGTCTTATATGAAATCCAATACCCACAACATAGGGCCAATTTTCCTTGTATCACAATAATTTGAAGTAATTTGGTAAAGGGCCTTGAGATAATTCTACACACAAAATTTCAAAGCTCTAGGCCAAACCATTCAGGAAAATAAATACACTATACCTTTTGACACTGGTCATTATGTATTTATCATTCATTGTTTACTTCTGCTAGATTTATTTACATTAAAACCTCAATTATTTTCTGGAATTGTTCAATAATCTTCAAAAGGCAAGTTAATTCTTTCAAACATCAATGATGGATACACTAAAATAAATTTCAAGATCTTGGAAATATTGATTTTGTATGATTAAGTGATTTAAAGGTTCAGCGTGAAAGGGTTGTAACTTGAGTTACAACCCTTTCACGCTGATGTCCATTTACATTTTGAGTTACAACCTTAGGACAAATATTCAAATAAAACAACTTCTAGAAATATTTGAGGCTTGCCCTTTTAACACATCATGTATCAGTAACTAATGATTCATTTTATGCAAAAAAGTGGATTTTGAAAAAAATCATAGTTACAACCCTTTCGCGCCGAGCCATCGACTTGTTTTCACTCTAGCCACTACAAATATTGATCAATCAAAACAAAACGTGGTCAGAATGTTGGTGCTGATGAGATCTTGCCTGAGTGCAATTTTCAGCTTGATCTGAATATTATGTCTTGAGTTATGTGCCCTTGAAATTGGCAAAACTACCATTTTTGACCTTATTTTTACTCAAACAACCATAAATATCCACATAAAACTTTCACATTATCTTACTGGCCATAAGATCTTGTGTTGGTGTAATTTTCAGCTTCATATGAATCTTAAATCATGATTTATCTGCCCTTGAATTTGACAAAATTGTTGTTTTCGACTTTGATTTTACACTCTTTACACCCACAAATATTGAATAATCAGGTCATAACTTACAAAAGATGTAGGTGAAGTTAGGATCTTGCTTTAGTATGATTCTTAGCTAGATAGGAATATAAAATCATCAGTTATATGCCTTTCAATTTGACAAAATTGCTAATTGTGACTTTTTTTCACTCTAACAGCCAAACTCACTCTAATAAAGACTGTTGCAAAGCTTGGTAACTAATGTATTTTCAGCTTTCTAGTTACTTTGTAATTGCTTTAAGAGCAACACGTATTGAAAAATCTAGTGAAAACTTGTACTTGATATTACAAGAAATTCAGGTTTGACAGCCATTTGCATTATTTTTGGAAAAGGGTTTTTCCCAGAATCTATTTTTAGCTCAAAATCTATTTTTAGAAATATGGAATATTTTGGAGTAATCAATATTCTGTTAATTTAGATCTGCTGGGAAGAAGGAAAATTTTAATTGCTTGTGACATCCTAAGCTAGAATGTTCTCCCATTTCCTTTTACCCTTTCTCAAATGGCAAACATGTAATTTTACTTTCTTTGCTTCAAGAACCACACATTTTGAACAGCTTCAAGAACCACACATTTTGAACAATCTAGTTTTGTTACTTTCTTTTAGCTCTATGAAGCACAAGCATTGAACAATCTAATCAAAACTTGGATTAAATATTACATGAAATTCAGGCCTGTGGAGCGACTCAAGACCTTCAGGTCTTCTAGTTCACAATGTTTTCTAAACAAAACACAAACAAATTCAAAATTCCAAGCACTTGAAATTGTCGTCTGCAACATCTTTGAATTTGGAATGGTCCAAAATTTTGCCGTCTAGTAATGGGTTAATATTGTAGATGCTAGAGTGTAAACATAGTCAAAATTCATGATTTTTGATATTTTGATATTCAAGAGCAGATTTTCAAATCTGATCTGGCCCATAATCGACTTCATTTGAGACCGTATGATTATACTTGCTTTGACCAAGATTGGCTGACATTTGACAGATAACAGACTAAAAACATTTTCTCCTTTTACTTTAATATTTTCTGTTGTATAAATTAAATTGATTCTCATCCAGTTTGTCCATTGTAGCAGATTTCAAGTTGAAACCGTCCAAATTCTTGCCATTTGGGTAAAGGTCTAACCCATCTTTGTATTTAAGGCGCTAGGTTGTCCACTTAAGTCATTAAGCATACTTTGGCCTTTCACTCTCATTATTTTAGTCCCATTTCAAAGTCCTCAAAGTGCTCTTCATGAACCAAACTCAAGTTTAATCACACATGAGTAGCCAAAGTCTCTTAACATAGACTTGGATAATCTGTAGTTATCATGTTTTATTACCTATTGCTGATACTTGACTGGTTGCCAGTAGTATCTTAACCTTTACACTAGAAAGGATTGAGTTGCACCATAGGCCTGAATTTCTAGTAATATCAAAATCCAGGTTTTCAAATACTTGAGGTTCTTATATAGCAAAAAACAAGGTAAATGAGATTGATGATGAGAAGAAAAATAATTTCTTTTTTAATGGGCCAAACTCCCTTTTTTACATCTGCAAAACCCTTGAACTCGAAACAGTCTAAAATCCTGCTGCTTGGGAAAGAATGAGAAAGCAGTGGATTGCATTGCATGGTAAAGGTGACCACAATCTAGACTCGAACCATAAATGATGGAATTAAATGCAAATTAAGGCAATTCAAATAATTATGTTCCCTTGATATTAAATTAATGAAGGGTCTTGCCACAAAAATTCTTATGCAATGTTAAAGGTGCAGTACTTACTGTTCAATTTATTAATAGTGTCAAAATATTTCCGACAGACAGACAGAACAAGAACAATATTCATAATACCAATAATGCTATTGATCAGTCCATGTGCTAAAGTAGGAATATTTTAGTAGTTTCCAAGTACTATTTCTTGGTTAAGATTATCAAAATGAGGAATTGTTTGACAAGATGAAACAAATACCTGAGTAACTTACCACAAGTCCACTTTGAAGAAAAGCGTAGGCAATACTGAGGTAGTTGGAACCGATAAAGGCTTTCACCATGTTGGCAAAGTCAGCAAAATTCACATACCATTTTGGTTTGTATCTAAAACAAGATAACAAGAGTGTCACAGTCTCAATATACACAGTACAGCTCCCATGTTTTTGCTTATTTCCACGCATCAACACAATTTGATTTTGGGTGGAAAAACATATTGGCTACTATGAACGTGTATTTCCAACCGAAATCACTTGATTAACCACCGCGATTTTCCACTCGACCACCACAAAACGCAGTGATTTGCGTGGAGGAGCTTAGACAATACCTGGCATTTCCACTCCAGGGGTAGATAATCGTAGTGATCACTGCAATTTTCCACCACAAACTGCAATTCGCTGTGATGCGCAGAAATTGAGACTGGAAAATGTTTGTAATGGTTGTTTTTAAAGAATTCTTTCGTGATTTCTCCCATTCTGATAAGCCCCACCATGCCACGCCAACATTGATGGACCAATCAAAATTTCACAAACAATTTAAGTAAACGGCCACCAAAGGGACATTACTGTCAAAATTGGTCTACATAAGTCAACTGGTTGATTTATAAAGAATTATTTCGTGATTTCTCCAATTCTGATAAGCCCCAACCTGCCATGCCCACATTTATGGACCAATCAAAATTTAGCGTACAATTTAAGTAAAGAGTCACCAAAGGTACATTTCTGCCAAGTTTGGTCAAAATTGGCCAAATGGTTGATTTTTGAAGAATTATTTTGTGATTTCTCTAAGTCTGATAAACCCCACCCTGCCACGCAAACATGTATGGACCAATAAAAATTTCAATGACAATTTAGGTGAAGAGTCACCTAAGGTACATATCTGCCAAGTTTGGTCAAAATTGGCCTAATGGTTGATTTTTAAAGAATCATTTTGTGATTTCTCTAGGTCTGATAAGCCCTGTCCTGCCATGCCCACATATATGAACCAATAAAGTTTCTTTGAACAATTTTAGTAAAGGATCACCCAGGGAACATTCCTCCAAGGTTTTGTCAAAATTGGCCACCTGATTTGAGAGGAGAAGACTTTTAAAGAATTATTATGTGATTTCTCAAAGTCTGATAAGCCCTGCTCTCTCTCACCCATAGTTATGGACCAATCAAAATTTCATAATTATTATGCAATTTAAGTGAAGAGTACATTTCTGCCAAGTTTGGTCAAAATTGGCCAAATGTTTGATTAATGAAGAATTATTTTGTGATTCTCTAAGTGTGATAAGCCCCACCCTGCCATGCCCACATTTATGAACCAATTGAAATTCTTTGAACAATTTAAGTAAAGGGTCACCCAATGAATATTCCTGCAAAGTTTGGTCAAAATTGGCCCACTGGTTTGAGAGGAGAAGATTTATAAAGAAAAAGTTAACAGACGCACACACGGACGCACGACAGACACAACGCCATGACATTAGCTCGCTGGCCGAATGGAGCTAAAATCAAGCATTGGTCCAATTTGTAACAAACATGGCAGGAATACTTTTTTATTGACTGTCTTAAACATATCTTCATGATTTTTTGATTGGTCAAAAATTATGGTCGTAGATTATCAGACTTCAGAAATTGTTAGATAATTATTCAAAAATCTTCTCCTTAACCACTGGGCAAATCCTGACCAAACTTGGCAGGCATGTTTCTTGGGTAGCCCCGTTCAAAACTTGTTCATGAATTTTTGATTTGTCCAAAAAAATGTGGTTTTGGCAGGGCGGGGCTTATCAGACTTGGATAAACCAAGAGAAAATTCTTTAAAAATCAACAATTGGTCCAATTTGTACCATACTTGGTGGGAATGTTTCTTTAGTGACTGCCTTCAATACATTTTCATGAATTTTTGATTGATAAAAAATTGTGGGCGGAGCATGGCCGGGCTTATCAGAATTTTTTAGATAATATTTAAAAATCTTCTCCTCCTTAACCATTCAGCCATTTTTTTCAAGCATGGCAGGAATGCTCCTTGGGTAACCCTTTTCAAAACATGTTCGCAAGTTTTTGATTCATCAAAAAATGTGGGCGTAGCAGGGCGGGGCTTATCAGACATAGAGAAATCATGAGAAAATTCTCTAAAAATCTACCATTGGTCCAATTTTTACCAAATTTGCCTGGAATGTTTCTTCAGGGACTGTATTCAATACCTATCCATGAATTTTTATTGCCAAGAATGTGGGCATGGCAAGGTGGGGCTTATCGGACTAGGAGAAATGATGAGAAAATTCTTTAAAAATCAACTGTTGGGCCAATTTGAACCTATCTTGGCAGGGATGTTACTTGAGTGACTCTTTTTAACAATTGTTAGTTAATTTTTGATTTGTTAAAGAATTAGAGTGTGGCAGGACAGGGCTTATCAGACTTAAAAAACAAAAATTAAACTTTTAAAAAATCAACCATGGGGCCAATTTAAACCAAGCATAGCAAAAATGCTAATTGAGTGACTCTTTTCAAAATCAAACTGGAACAGCACATGATATCCAATAGTAAATATGTATGCAGATGATACTACATGCAATATGATTGAATACAAATGTGACTTCATTGCATTCAGTGGAAATTATGAAACTTAATTTACAATAATTTAATGTGACAAATATATTTGTTTACAACAAAATTTATATTGCACATAATCAAATACATGAAGAACTCAGCTAGGTGAGTGAAATCAGTACCTTTCAGGCACTCTTGTTTGAAAGAATTTGGAAGAGATGCATGCAAGGAAGATTCCTGTGAAGTTTGGTTGAAATTGGTCCAATAGAAGAAGAAGATTTTTTAAAGATTTTTCGGAAATTTAAATTAATTAATTAGATAAAAAAGTTCAACACAGAATTCTTTTTTTTTTCAAGGAAATTAAAAGAGAATCATGCAAGGAAAATTCCTATGAAGTTTGGTTGAAATTGGTCCAATAGTTTTGGAGAAGAAAATTTTTAAAAGATGTTTAGAAAATTTAATTTACTTAAATCTAAGTTCTACAAGGAATTCATTTTTTGAAGGAATTTGGAAGAGATTTATGCAAGGAAGATTCCTGTGATTAGTTTGGTTGAAATTGGTCCAATACTTTTGGCAAACCTTGTTAATGTCAAACTGAACAAGAGGACCATCATGGTCCTAACTCGCTCACCTGAACCAAGATGACATGAGCGAAAATGGCAATTTTGTCACATGTTAAGGCATATAACTAGGGACTTTCTGTTCCAATCAGGCTAAACACAAGAAGCTGCAACATAGGGATAACAAGATGTGTTTGTGAAACACAAATGCCCCCAAAATGGCCATTTTTCTAAAATGTTAAGCTTTCGTGTAAAGGGTTGATAAGGGTAAACGCATGACCTTGAGGAAAGTCATATTGCATGGAACAGATATATATCATTGAAAGAAAGCTACATACCAAATTGGAGATTTGTATGTCAAATACTTTTGGAAAAAAGGCCAATGTTAAGTGTTCATTTTCAGTTTTCGGACAGACGGACGGACAGACAGGCCTTATAATTTGCGAAAAGATTGTCAAACATTGCCCTCTTTATCATTTTGATATGTAACCTATAAATCAACCCACAACATAGGGAAAATAGGATATTCATTGAACAAAATTAGGATTTGATTTTGGTAATTTTTTTTCCTAACAACATAACATCAGAGCAGCAGACTTCAATGCTGCTGTAAATGACAAACCAGAATGTTGAGTAAGACTGCATTCATGTACAAAATTGGAAAGAAAATAATGAGGCAAAAGGAGAAAATGCAGGCTATCAGCATTTTCTTCTTTCGCCAGGCAAATAACATTTTCCCAGGCAAAACCTGTGTATGGTTGGGAAAGGGCTTAATCCTTTCCCAAACAGAAAAGGAACAGACAACCCCAATTTGAAAAGAGTTGCAGAAGACAAAATTGATATTGAAAAAGGAAGGATTCATGTACAATATAGCACATAAAATATTGATGCAAAGGGAGAACATTGCTGATTATCAACATTTTCTTCATTTGACTCAATATTTCCCAAGCCTATTCTAATAATAATAAGGTGTCAAAACCAGGCCTTTTCAGGAAAGGGTTAAAGCATTGAGATAATCCTTAAGTAAATTGAGAAACAAATAAAAGAGGTTACTGGCTTTCCAAATTGTAAAATATCTTTCAATGTTTATCAAACCCAGTGCTGTTGGTATTCATTTGAATGATCTCATCAAGATTATTCAAATGAGTACCAACAAAATAGGCATTAAAGCTTCAATAACAAATAGATTGTATTTGCCCACTTTTAGATGCAGGTCCATTCTGGAGGTCTTGTTTATCTTTCGCTGGTCTTATTTATCTTTCACCGGTCTTTTATAAACATTACCCGGTCTTTGCTTACATTACATGAAACCTGATACATCATGGCTGATAATGTGATTTTAATGAATTTTCTTGAGGATTTCTCTAAAAGTCTGATTAACCCCACCCTGCCACGCCCACATTTTTTGACAAATCAAGAATTCACGAACAAGTTTTGAAAAGGGTCACTCAAGGAACATTCCTGCCAAGTTTGGTTAAAATTGGCCAAAGGGTATAGGAGGAGAAGAAGTTTAAAGAAATTGTGAACGGACGGACGGACAGACGGACGGACAGACGGACAGACGGACGGACGACGGACGGTGAGCGACCACAATAGCTCACCTTGAGCACTTCGTGCTCAGGTGAGCTAAAAACACTGTCATATACTTGTTTATAACAACAGCAGTGACAAAGAAATTTAAGAGGTACTATTATTGGTTTAACTCTTTCGCTGCCAAATTTCCTGGAATTTTCAGTGCCAAATTTTTTAACTTCATAAGAGGGCTAATCAGTTTACAGTCTAGTAAAAAATCGTAATTTGATAATATTAAGCTGAAACTGTCAGGAATCATTGCACATAAATTGTTTTGCCTAATAGCATATTTTTTATCAGACAGTTTGATCAGATGACCTTGCCCTTGACCTTGAATGACCTCATTAAGCTATTGTTTGAAAGTCGCCGATTGGCGACATCATGGGCATTCTTCCTATAGGTCGCTTTTCGGCGACATTGGCAGCGAAAGAGTTAACTGTGCTGTACATATTGTTGATCTTTGTTCCGGATTCTAACAGATCCAGAAGTTAAAAAAACAGCTGCCTGTGACACTTTCAGCAATGCAACCCTTCTGGAAAGAAATCAAAATAATTGCTTTTCTTCTGAAAGGCAGGTTTTCCGTTGTTCTTAAATAGGATAGCACCGACAAAAATGTGTTTTCAGCTATAAAATGACTTCATGGCAGTTAATCATTATTTAGTCTTTTTTAGATTTTGTCTTCAGATATGGCAATATTTTTTTCTCGCCCTTCCGCTAATGATTTTACTACTCATACTTCAAATATGCGTTCCAATTTAAAAGAACAGAATCTCCTGCTATGACTTTATGGACCAGTAGAATCTTTCGTTTTAAGGTCTTACATAGGTTTAACTTTTTTGGTAACAATTTGAAATGATATCCTAGAATCTAAATGTTGTTCATGAGTAAAGGGTGTACATTGTAAAATGAAGACTTACACCTCTACTGCACTTTTAGAGTTAGGTATAGCCTATGTGGCTTTCCATTGGTCACGGTTTTCATCGGTATAGTGTAACCCTCCTAGGCGACACCGTAAAATGAATTCTGTGTACATGGTCATCTAGATTGTTCACTTTTAGAAAGAACTTAAATGAAAACAGAACAAAAACTGTTTGTATTTAAGAGGTAAGTCAATATGTATTGCCAGAACATACAAGAAGAGCCATTTCTGGAAGAATATTAAAATGCTTGCGAGGAGACGCATGAAAAAGAGAATGGCTCCAGGCTCCTATATTTCTGGAATTACTGTTTAGCAAGCCAGGAGTTTATGTCCGGGGAGCTTTTTTCACAGCCGGGCAAATTTAAAAAAATGTGACCATTCACTTTTAACATGCCACAGCTTTTACAGAGAAACATATTCAACCCAACCAAAGCTAAAAAGATGTGTTATTGTGTCTATATACTGGGTACCACGTTTAAAGAAAATCGCTTCACAAATAAAAAAGATATGTCATTAAAACATGTCAACTAGAAAGACCTGAAGGTCTTGAGTTGCTCCACTGGCCTGAATTTCTTCTAATATATAATCCAAGTTTTGACTAGGTTTTTGAATACTTGTGGTTCTTGCAGCAAAAACAAAGTCAAAAGCAGCAATCATGTGGTCAATGCAAAAAGAAAGTAATTGATTGACTACTATTTTAGGGATGTTAGAGCGATAATAAAATTGAAAACTGTGATTTTGCTAAACTCAAGGACACATAATTCAGTATGTATATTTAAAATCAAATTGAAAATTAAACACATGCAAGATCTTATGGTCACTATCATTCTATTCAAATTTTGTCTATATTAGTCAATATTTGTGGCTTCAAGAGTGGAAAAAGTGTTGAAAACTGAAATTTTGTCAATTTCAAGGGCAAATAACTCAGATTGTAACAGTGTGATCATGTCGAAAATTACACATAAGCAAGATCTTGTTGTCAACAAGATTCTTTCCATGTATCATCTTGATTGGTTAACATTTTGTGGTTGTTAGAGTGAAAACAAAGTCAAAAATGGCAATTTTGTCAAATTCAAGGGCACATAACTCATGATGTAAGATTCCGATCAAGCTGAAAATTACACCCAGGCAGCATATAATGATTATATATATTCTGTCCAAGTTTTGTCTTGATTGGTCAATAATTGTAGATTTTAGAGTAAAAATAAAGTCAAAACCAGCAAAATAGAGCCGAAAATGACAATTTTTGGCAATTTCAAGGGCACGTAACTCATACTATAAAATTCAGATCAAGCTGATAATTGTACCAAGGCAAGATCTTATAGTCAGCATCATTTTGTCAAAGTTTTGTCCTGTTTAGTCAATATTTGTAGCTGCTAGAGAGAAAACAAAGTAAAACAAGAGGGCCAGAATGGCCCTATATCGCTCACCTGAAAGAAGTTTAAAGACACACCCACTTTTTTGACGAATCAAAAATTTGCAAACAAATTTTGAGAAGGGTCACTCAAGGAACATTGTTGCCCAATTTGTTTCAAATGGACCCATTGTTGATTTTCAAAGAATTTTCTTATGATTTCTCCAAGTCCGATAAGTGCTGACCTGCAACACCAACAATTTTGGACGAATAAAAAATCCGCGAACAAATCTTAAGAAGGGTAATGTAAGGAACATTCCTGCCAAATTTGGTTCTAATTGGCCCAATGGTTAAGGTGAAGAAGATTTTTGAAGATTTTTTAACAATTTCTCTTGGTTAGATAAGCCCTGCCCTACCACACCCGCATTTTTTGACGAAACTTTAAATTTATGAACAAATGATGAAAAGGGTTACTCAAGGAACAATTCTGCAAAGTTTGGTTCAAATTGGCCCGTTGGTTGATTTTTAAAGAATTTTCTTAGGATTTCTCTAAGGCCGAAAAGCCCCTTCCTCCCTGCCACGCCCTCATTTTTTGACAAATGTAAAAATTTGTGAATCAATTTTGAAAAGAGAGACTCAAAGAACATTCCTGCAAAATCTGCATCAAATTGGCCCAATGGTTAATTTTTAAAGAACTTTCTTATGATTTCTCTAAGTCTGATAAGCCCCTTTCTCCCTGCCACGGCCACAATTTTTTACAAATGAAAATATTTGTTAACAAATTTTAAAAAGAATGGCTTAAGGCACATCCCTACAAAGTCTGGTTCAAATTGGCCCAATGGTTGATTTTTAAAGAATTTTCTTACGATTTCTTTAAGTCTGATAAGCCCCTTTCTCCCTGCCACGGCCACGTTTTTTGACGAATCAAAAATCTGTGAACAAGTTTTGAGAAGGGTCACTCAAGGAACAATTCTGCCAAGTTTGCTTCAAATTGGCCCTATGGTTGATTTTTAAAGAATTTTCTTATGATTTCTCTAAGTCTGATAAGCCCCTTTCTCCGTACCACGGCCACGTTTTTTGACGAATCAAAAATCTGCGAACAAGTTTTGAGAAGGGTCACTCAAGGAACAATTCTGCCAAGTTTGATTCAAATTGGCCCAGTGGTTGATTTTTAAAGAATTTTCTTAGGATTTCTCTTAGTCCGATAAGCCCCGCTCTGCCACGCCCACATTTTTTGATGAATCAAAAATCCGCGAACAAGTTTTGAGATGGGTCACTCAAGGAACATTCCTGCCAAGTTTGGTCAAAATTGGCCTGTTGGTTTTGGAGAAGAAGATGTTTGAAGAAATTGTTGACGGACGGACGGACGGACAGACAGACAGACAGACAGACGGACGACGGACGGTGAGTGACCACAATAGCTCACCTCGAGCACTTTGTGCTCAGGTGAGCTAAAAACAGCTGAAAATGGCAATTCTGTCAATTTCAAGGGCACATAACTCATGATGTAAACTTCAGATCAAGCTGAAACTTTTACCAAGGCAAGATCTTGTAGTCAGCATCATTCTGCCAAAGTGTTGTATTGATTGTTCAATATTTGTAGATTAAAGAAGAAAACTAAAGTCAAAACCTGCTATTTTTGACATTCAAGGGCAGATAACTCAGGTTATTCTCCTTCAATCCATATTCTTTGAAGGAATCTGAGAGAGGGTCACCCAAGGATCATTCCTGTGAAGTTTGGTTGAAATCCATTCAGTAGTTTTTGAGAAGAAGATTTTTAAAGAAAAAGTTTACGGACGCACGGACGCACGGACGCACGGACACACGCACACACGACGGACAAACCGCCATGACAATAGCCCCCTGGCCTGAAAGGCCAGTGGAGCTAAAAATGTCAGGAGTGAAACGTTTTTGTGTGACACTTAACACTTTTACCAAGTTTCTAAGCTATGGTAAATAAAAGACAGTGACAGGATACTACAATAAGCACTTGTAATTCATAAAACAACATGTGCATCATCATCTTAAAATTACTTTTTTATCTTATTTTCATTGGTTTAGGATGTGGAGCCTGTTTTATACAATACCCCTCTGAATTTTATGTCAGGAGTGAAACACTTTTATTTTTCAAAATGTGTTCTCATTTTTGTCGATTCAGCCAGAAATCTACCACCTAAATTTTTTTAGGAAGTCATCAACCTTGTGGGCATTCTGCACTCTACCTTTTAGTAATTTGTGGGTTACAATTTCTCATATTGTGCAATATAAATGCTGTCAGGAGTGAAACGCTTTTTTGTTGTCATTTTGCACGATTGTGCACACAATTTTAGCTAAAAAGTAGTGAACATGAATTTAAAATATAATTTGGACTTTGCTTAACCATTTAGTATAGTTTTTAACCACCCTAATTAAGAAATCTGGATGACATTCTGTAAAATTAGCTCTTATTCTTAACATTTAAATGTCAAACTTCGGTCACATTTTTTTTTAAACCTGCCCAGCCCTAGTGTCGCATTGCATCCTGTTGAGTCGCGTCTCCCCAAAAAACTTTAACCTGGTCTATATCTATTCGAGATAGAGCCTTGATATTTCACACATGGATAATTCTCGACAAGACCTTTCATTTTGGACCATGACCCTTGACATAGTAACCTTGACCTTGGAGTTTGACTTACTTTTAAAAAACTTTTACCTGGCCTATATATCAGGCACTATTAGAGATAAAGTCTTTCTATTTCACAAATGTATACCTCTTGTCAAGACATTTCATTTGGGACCAGGACCTTTGACCCCTTGACCTTGGAGTTACGTTTCATTTGGGACCAGGGCCTTTGACCCCTTGACCTTGGAGTTAAGCTGTTTTTGTGACAAGCTCCTGTATAGGCGAGCTACTTTACCCATGGACAACTCTTGTTTGTAATTAAAATGCTAATCTTTCATGCATACTTTTTAAAGAACTTTGAAAATTTGAAAATACATGTAGATCTAGTTCTTTAAACATCTTTAAAAGGTACAAATATGATAATCATATTCATTTTGCATTTTTCAAAAGAATGTACAATTTACTCACTTGCAATTTTCTCATGAAATCAATTTCTCCCATCCTCGGAAACCCCGCGGTCATAGCTACGCTACATGACCCCTGGGGCAATTGGCTAGGAAAACTTTGTATTAGCCGCTCCCAAATGCCGCCGTTTCATTGGTTCCATCATCATTTCATGATGGGTGAGTAGACCAATCAAACTGGCCGATACAATCGCCAACCTCTAAACAGTAATTACGTCAGAGGTACGTAATTTAATCCTGATTCAGGGTAGATAACTGCTTAGGAGATTGACATATCGCTTCGGGTAAGTTGTCAATATGGAGGATTACTATCGTTTAGCGTGTGAAACATTTGGTGTTTCAAGTTTAAAAGACTTTCAAAGAGAAACTCTCCCCATTTTTCTATTTTAAAGCGGCATGACAGTCATGTCAGCGATCTGTAACTTATATCTCGTTGTCTCATTAATTACATCTTATCATGAGCGCAGCCAGTTTGGTTGTAATTGACAACCCATTGACTTATGAGAGCCGTTATTTGATTGGACCTTGCACTCACGCGTTTCGTATCGATTTACGGCGGCTAATTCAAAGTTTAAGTGACCAAGTGACCCAGGGGTCATGTAGCGTAGCTATGACCGCTGGGTTTCCGAGGATGAATTTCTCCTACCTTATGTTTTGTAACTATGATATAAGTCATTCAGATTCCTCATATTTTGTGATAATATCAAAGCTTTTAAGCAAAAAATAATAGGCAATACTTCAGAAAAAAATTTGAAGGGGGGACACGTAACCCCTGGGTAACCTGTCCTCGGGGACACTTTACCCAGACCTTGGTAACCCCCCTGTCCCTCCCCTTTGAAATGACTTTTTTAATTAAACTGCTAATCTTTAATGCATACTTTTTAAGAACTTTAATTTTCCCAAAATAGTTCTTTTAAATTGACCATGTTTCTAATAAATGCCTGGGTGTTTATTAGAATACTTAGAGTACGTATTATTCTGGTAATCATATAACCCATGTAATAAAAACTTCAACTGATCGTATAATCATTATAAAAGAAAGTTGGACCATTTTGGTCATATTGAAAAACTGCTTTGGGCCAGTTTTGACCCAAACTGAAACCCGGTCCGGCTTGACCAAAAACGGGGCAGTTTGTTATTTGGCCATTTTGATCTTGGGCGGTTTTGACTGTAAACATTGTTGCTGAATGCTCTGCTGGCTACACTTTGTTATATACAGGCTGTCAACCAGGTCTTCTAAAAAATATAGGAGTTTTCTTAGGAATATTTTTCAAGAAAAATAGGAGTTTTTAGCCAATTTTTAGTTTAAGATATAGGAGTTTTTTAAGTTAAGATTTTTTCCTCTCAAACACTTACAGGGACTGTCACACTTCTTTTGAAAGCGGCACAATACTAATATGCTGATTCAAACAAGCGCAAAAGGTAGAAATGTGGGATAGCAAACGAGAGACAACATCTCTGAACAGGGGGGTTTGGGGGTCCTCCCCATAGAAAAATTTTGAAAATCTAGATGTCTGTTGAAGCAATTAGAATACCTTCTGAGCCAGTTTTTGGCTTTAAATCTCATTACTTATAAATACATATTCAACCAAAAAGATCTTACAGCCATGGCCTTTGTGTTATACTAACAGTTCTTACCTAGTCTAGTTTGTTATATGTTTTTGTCTTTGTGTCCAATATAGACAAGGGAGTCAAGATGGTCCTATATCACACACCTTAGAGAACACTTGAGGCTTAGAAGAGATTGTATATGTCAGATACCTCCTGTGTCATCCCAGACCAACAACTTCCAGACAATTTTCATTGCAGGAAAACACAAAGAATTTTGGTAGAGAACATTGATGCCATGATACATACACAATTTCGATAGAAGATCTCTGACTTAGGATTTGTCAGAAGATTGACATCATTGTACAAGATTTCTCTCTTTCTCCATATGTAATCAAATTATGATAATTGCACAACATAGGACCAATTTTCATTACACCACAATACTTTCAAGTATTTTGATAGAGGGCCATAAGACAATTCTTCACACCAAATTTCAAAGTGATAAGTCAAACATATGCATTAGAAGATTGTTGAAGATTTGCTTCTTTGTCTCTATATGAATATTTTTCACAACATATGACCCAATTTAATTGCAGTAGAATAATTTAAAGTTTTTAGGCAGAGGGATTGTAGACAATTCAACACACCAGATTTCAAAGCCCTAGGCCAAACCATTCAGAAGTAAAATATTGCCTAGATTTCTTTTTTGTCTCTATATAGTCTACCTACCAATTCCGAAAAAGTGGCTAGAAAACATTTTCGTAGGCATTTTTTGAACATGGAGTTTTGATGTATTATTTGCAAAGTATAAGGCTTGACTGATTTGTTTAGACCGGTAGTCGCCTCTAGTTGGCCGTATTAAGGTCACAAAACAAGGTCAAAGGTCATTGGGTGCAAAATTCACCTAAGCCCCTTTTAAATGCGTATAACTCTGTCAATTATATGTCCAAATGCATGAAAATGCTTTTAAATAAAAGCCCAATGAATTGTCTTGCGTATAAAATATAGTTAGTGATACTTTTCTTATCTAAACATTCATTAATATTTGGCGAAATGTAAAAAAAAGCAAAAAAATGTGCAAAATTTTAACGTTGTGTAAATGGAAATCATGCTGCATACAAACTATTATTGCAATTTCAATTACGCAAATGCGCTGAAAAATTTCTATAACCCCTAATCAAAAATTTAAGATCCCGTTTGGTAGTAAAAAGTCACTATTTCTAAATGCAGGTACAGCGCAAAATCAGCTGGGATCAATATATGAAACGATCGTTGCTTTTATACAGTGTACATTTCATTTCATCAGTATTGATGGACTTAAATGATATTATTTCTTTTGTCTGGATATTGACTCTAAATAGATCATATTAATATATAATTGCGAAAATAACTTTTAAAACAATGCCTTTCACGTTTAAAATGTTAAAAAGTGTGTAAGAGTTACCCCACCCACTCAAATAACCTAGGAAATTGGTACAATTTCACTTTGGCGCCCAAAACATTTCAAGTAATGTAATGAATAAACATTAACAATCTAGAACAACTTGTTTATAGTATTAAAAAGAAAAACACTAGTTTGGAAATGATTGACATGGTTACACCAAGCACACATAGGCCTATACACACGTTTAGACTTACTTCGCCTCGCCACCTATAAATTCTGATGGGTTACTGTACACTAATAAGTCTCAGATTGGAAAGACAAGAGGGAAAACCATATTTTATTAGGCACAGAAAAGCTTATTCAATAAATGAAAAAATGATTTCCATTGTAATTTGTTACGTGCAGGCTCGTAGGATCAGGGCGGGGCTAGGGTAGGGGCTGAGCGCCCCTCCAAAGTTGGCCGAATATGTCAAATTTTCTTTATTTTACACTTATTTTTTTGGAAAAAATCCAATTTAACCCTCCCCCGTATTTAGACACCGGGGCTTCAGCCCCTCCAGTATGAAATTGCTTCCTATCGGCATGACGTGTACATGCAGAGGTAGCAAAAATGGCATTTTCTATTCAATGAAAATCAACTTTTGGTCAAACAAAACAATAATTACTTTTTCATAGGAACTGAAAAATGAAGTCAATTTCGTCAACGTGATAATTTTTATGCGTTTAACTACTTGTATCTTCAAATTGGTTTGCTTAACTTCAGTGCGTGTATGTAGATCTAAAGAACGAAGTGGGAGCAAACACCAAAATTTAAAAATATACAAGTGAGATCCGAACAATATTTTAGGCAGGTTTAAGTGAAAAGTAGTAGCAAAATGATAAATCATACGAATTCAGTACTGTTAATGATACATTAAATCGACATCCGGCATCCAGTTCTTTCTATCATTGTGCTAGCTTGCAACAGTGCACTCGGTGTACAGAGGAGAAAAATATAGAAACTGAGGGATTTTTCTCAATAAGCGGTATTTTACAAATCTTGATTGCCGAGTAAAAATTTAGATTCGAAACAGCTTTAAAGTAGGTTGACACATGACAATTCTTGTACTAGTAAGTCCCACAATTCAGTGACCTGGTTTGATAAGGTTCTATTGGCTAGAACCTTCGTTCAAACATCCTTCCATAGGCCTACACATTTCACAAGTGAAAAACATTTTAAGGACAAAGCCAGACAATCGTCCTTTTACGATCTATCTGACAGCTGTATCCACAATGAGCCAATCTTTTAAAAGCAATATATAGTCTGTTTCTATGGACAATTGACGGAAAGTACGATCACAAGAACCGCTGGAATTACATGTATTTGCGTACAAAAGGTCGAGAATGTGTTTGGTTAAAATTCATAAATGTTATGGCCCATAATCAGTGAAAGACAATATATGATCAATCTTAATAAGAACGGAATAATCTTAATAAGAACGGAACTTTCAGTATGTTAAACAAAGCGAATTGAAACTATTCCGTCTATGCTGGTTAACGTACAAAAAATCAAACTATCAGATATTGAAACACGAAATTAGGGTCATTTATGATTATTTTCGATGCTTGTAGGGCGTTGTGTATTGAGGTGTCAGTATTTGGACTTGGTTGGAATTCTGCTCTTAAATACAAGGGGATATCAAAAAGTTTTGAGCCTCGGGTATTTATTCCATTTAGATAGTATAATACTTTACACCGTTATGCACGAGTATAAATATTTCAAATGCAACTTGATTGTAGGATAATCTTGCTAGATATTATTATACAGCCACAAAAATATTGTTAAAGGGACACATACTACCCCCGAAAATATCAAACAAATGGACAAGATTGAAAATATGGTTGCGATAATGTTTCTAGTCCTAGAGGCTAAATCTGCCAAATGTGAAGAGCAATTGCCCGTAGTTTATGGCGAGTTCTCTCCTTTTTGCAATCATCAAACTCTAGGTGAAGACATCCAAAGATGCGGGGGGAGTCAAGAAGATGAAAATTGATTAAATGGCTGCTACTTTGGAGGACCGGTTAGGGTACCAAGACGTTGACTTCTATAGATCAAGTATCAACGATTGACAAAATAGAGAAATAGTATAGTATGGAGTTCGAAGAAGTCTCAGTGGAAAAACAAAAAAAATGTTTTAATACGAAAATCTGGTTCTGTCTGTGCGAGGCTCAAAACGTTTTGATCCCCTATTAACACACAATGGCAGAATCATGGAATATACTGTAGGTAACAGTGCAGACACTTTAACCCTTTCCCAAACAAGACCTGGTTTTGACATCCCTGATAGAAAAGGCTTGAGAAAACATTGAAACAAAAGAAGAAACTGCTGATAACCAGCAGTTTCTCCTTTTGTCTCAATATTTTCTGTGCCATGTTTTACACAAATCATGTCTTTATTATCATAATTTTTGTCGTCTGCAGCAGCTTTCAAATTGGATCGCCCAAACATTTTGTCGTTTGGGAAAGGGTTAAATAACGTGTTGTTATTCTGTAAAAGCTATTGATAACATTGTTTGAATATGTCTATAACACTATAAACGTGATACTATACATTGCGTATCATAAAAACCAGAAAGTAGGAACGGTTTTTACCGGACCACCCGTTCTATTAGTGTGACGAAATTGTTTCTTCAACTAAGTTTGATTCGCTAAACATGAGCACAGACTAGTAAATTTACACATTGAAACAGATAAGACAGTCTATGTACAGGAAGAACTTTGTGTGAAGCCTGGGTCTAGTCGTCGGTATAAAATGTGGTGAATATGATTTAAAGGCATCAATGTAATGTTAAATTGTGGTACAGGTACCTGTGAACAGGAATATAGAGAAACAGCAAGACATTTTTAGACTAGAATCCAGGCTAAGTTGCGTGGTGCACAGCATTGTCTCGGAAGAATACCCAGAGACTATTTCAAAGGTTTTAGAGACCATGAAACAAAATTACCACACGATTCTATGTTTTTTTATCGTACTCAAACCATTTCAAAAAAGAGGTCTCGCTAAAGGCGTTGTCAAGTCTGGTAGATGATTAAGGTATTCCATCCGTTATTAGATACAAACACTTTGTGTAATTTTACCTCCATCTTCAGCGTGTCCCCTTACCATGCAAATTGACAAGGGTATCCGGATTTTAAAAACTTGGATATCCTTGCCAATCACCATTGCCACTGATTACGCTGAAGATGCAATATATATTTTGCATCTATTGACGGATGAAATGTACTACAATAGTTATTTGACGTGAATAGTTATCCAAGAATAGCTGATATGATCAAGCCATCATCATTTAGACCTTCTGAAACAATACCTGTTGTCGAGTCTAGCTGTTGAGGCATTAGAAGAGCACGCTCACTTCCTAAGTTCTTTCCCATAGGTGCATTCCCAAAAATATTTGTAATTACGTCTCTGATTCTACCAATTAGTCCGGGGAGTTTGTGCCCTTAAACTTCAGAAATGGACACGTATACTGAGAATCCCTTGCATCGACAAATATTAAGATTTGAAATCAAAATGTTTTTGTGATCATAGGATTCACTTTTTCGTATGTTTTATGATAAGGTACAACAATACTATACATATACAAATGAAAGATGCGCATTTGATTATAACGAAAATTATTATGGAATGAAGAGTTCTTAATTATGTTATAAGTTAGTCAATGTCCAGAGGTTTATCAGGTATATTGTAATGAGGTTAGCTAAAAGCAACCACAGGTTCATATATGTTCAAAGAGTTCCTTGGTGCCAACTCGACTACCAATCACTTGTGATTTAACATGGTAAGGATTGTGCAGGATGGATGAGCTACCGATCGTTGTGTCTTTATTTTCTAATATTCACCACTAACGTAATGTAATTCATGTTGTGGTATTTGTGGAGCATCCAAAAGTTTGTTGTTGTGGGAAATGGTTAAACGTGGATGTATGTTATATTACAGATCGAGTGATTTGCATAATTAAAGATACATACAGAATCGTATTTAGCTCAATTTCTAAAACAATTAAAAGCTTATTGAATACAAAATCAAATAGACCAAAAGACTGAATCTCTTGTTGTCAATTATGAAAGCATGTACACATCTAACTATATACAGGTATTGATACCTTCATGGGCGCTTAAATAGACATTCATATAATATACCATACATGTAACAGCATAGCAGAACAATCAGCCAGATGATTGTGGTATTTTTTTCATATATCCGTCCCTAATTACATTTTATATACATGTTGAAAAATGCTATTACATGTTCGAATATTCTCGTACAGCTACTAGGTGTAATTACCAAAATTGCAATAATGAAAATTAACGTTCGGTTTACAGAATGAAACTACATCATCAATGAACGAAACGTGTTGAAACATAAATGCTTACATTTAATGTCTTAAGATAGTAAGATAGTGAAATGACTAGTTTCAGCTGCTGATTATTCTTAATTTCTGTTTTATTTTCAGTCTTGTTTTATTAAATTGCACTTTTTAATGACTAGGTATTCGTTCAAAGAGGCATTGTTTTGGCTTTGCAAAGTCGATATAAGCTATATATATAGTTCTATTTCTATTTTAATTAAATCAATGTTTTTGTCCTTAAAATTCTTACTATTTTTTAGGAAAATGCATCGAAAGCTATAAAAAATTTATGAAAATATGATTTTAAAACAAGAATTTGCAATAAAACATCGAAAAAATATCGTAGAATATCATTTAAGTAAAAGGCGTATTGCTTCGCCAATGTTTGTGTTTTTTGTATTTTTTTTGAAAATTTACCCCACCCACTTTTAGCTTTGGCTACAACGGCAAGTTAAAGACTAATTCTGTAAGCATATATATCAGTTAACAGCAGGTGTCTAGGCAATTTTTAAGTTCTATGTCAATCATCCAAACATACCGTTGGTATTTTTTATGATTTTTTTACTTTTCGAAAAAAAATATTTTTGTTATTTTTTTGCCATTTTTCGCTATATTTATCAAAAATTACAAAAACACAAATTTGTAAAGTTGCATATTAATGTTTTAAGTATTAGTACAAATCATCAGCTCTATTTAGGTACCCAAATAATTGTTTTAGCTTAATAAATGAGTAAGTTATGGGGTATTTTAGGGGGAATGTGTGAAAAATGTACCGAATGACCTTTGACCTAGTTTATTTCAACCAATACCGCCTACTAGAGGCGACTACCGGGCAAGCCGTACGTACCATGCCTTGAAGATATCAATGGACATGGTAGTCGACCATGTTCAGAGAATGCCTACGAAAGTCACATTTTTTGACTTAGTAGGTAGACTAATATGAAATCTGATACTAACAACATAGGGCTAATTTTCATTGCAACATACCCAGTAATAATTGGAAGTATTTTGCCGAGAGGATATAAGACAATGTCACAGACTAAATTTCAAAGCCTTAAGCCAAACAGTTTTAGAGAAGAAGATTGTACATGATTTCCTTCTTTGTGTCTACATGACATTTTGTACCCCACAACATAGTGTAAAATTTCATTGTACCAACATAATTTAAAACAATGTTGGTAAAAGGGCCTTTAGATTCTACATACAAAATTCAAAAACTCTAAGCTGTATGAAAGAAGAGTATTTTGTAACTAACTGTGGATAGACAGGCAGACAATGGATGGTGAGTGAACACAATGCCTGACCCGCAGCACTTAATGCTAAGTTGAGCTATTAAAGTAATCATTTCAGTTCCACAGCATAGCAATCCAGAAAGTAGCTCTTACACAGCATCATCATGATCCTTATCATCTGTTTATTTTGCACCTGAAAATCTTGTGTCCTATTCAATAGCATCGTATGTAATCAAATCAGTGATGATGAACAGATGAAAAGCACTAAAACATTTTACAAGATGTTAATGCTATAATGGAAGACAGAGATTCTCTTAACCCTTTCCCAAACGACAAAATTCTAGGGTGATCCACTTCAAAAACTGCCACAAATGACAAAATGGTTGTTATTAAAGATAGGATTTGTGTAAAATATAGCCCAGAAAATATTGAGGCAAAAGGAGAAACTGCTGGTTATCAGCAGTTTCTTCTTTTGTCACAATGTTTTCTCAAGCCTATTCTATCAGCGGCGTTAAAACCAGGTCTTGTTCAGGAAAGGGTTAAGGACAGATCCTCCATTTATTTCCTACGGTAAGATTTTTTTTATTTTTTCTGTACTGATATTTAAATATATAAGAAGTAAAAAAATGACTTAAAAACTATAGGTCACCAAGCGAGTTAAAAAGTTATTGGATTTCAAGGGAGACTACTCTTGTCTAAAATTTCAAAAATGAGATGTCACTTAAATACCCATAAAAAGGTGTTCGAAATGACTAGCATTACATAAATAAGTCTTTATTGTGTTCAATATGTTTTATTCTGTATAAATGAGTATCAATTTGGGAAAATTTATTGATGATTTTGAAATTTTTAGTAAATCATTCTTTCAAAAGTAGCTGAAATTGCTCTTTTTTCGCAACGTTTCTGATAATAAAAAATATTCCAGCGGTAAGAATTTTTTCCTTTTTGGTATAGACATAGTGCTTGGTCATACCTACAAAAACAAACAAAGAAAAATATATCAAACCAAGCATTTTTCTTAGTTATAAGTAAAATTTGGTTTACTTTTTGCAGCTCTGTCCGAAATTGTTTCACTACTTTTATCCATTTTCTTCCTTATTACCAGCTTTAGATAATAAAAAGTGTCATCTTTTGTGTCTATCTGAAGCGGACTAGCTCATAAAAACACCACTTTGCTTTTGTTGCTCCGTTTCCTATCGCTAACGCCACATGTTGAACGCGTAACAGAAAGCGAAATGTACCATCCGAGTACTATTACACTTTAATTGATCAAACAGAATAATTTGAAATAACCGGAAAGGGTCTTGTCATTTATCAACCAAACATTAACTAAATGTAAAAAATACATTTGCTAAAAAGGCCAATTACTGAAACAGCTTTATTTTCGTTATTTAGGATATGCGCAGTAAGTTGCGCAGTAACAACTGGAGGATCTGTCCTTAAGTTACTAGAAGAATAAAGAAGCAAAGAGCAGTATCATAGCAATATTTTCATTCATCTTATCGTTCATCGGCAATAATTTTACCCAAAAATATAGGAAATATTTTGAAAATATAGGAGAATTATAGGAAAATAGGAGGTACTTTAAAATATAGGAACAGGACCAAAAATATAGGAGTTTTATAGGAAAATAGGAATTGGTTGACAGCCTATATATATGTCGTAAACTTGGACCAGTTTCAACAAACAGAATCCCCACTTCTGTCACCAGTTTTTTGTCGTGAACTCGTACAAGTTATGTGGTTCGTATATTCGGATCAAGTGCACACAGATTACACGTCAGGATGACACCACCGACTTTTAAAGGCGCAAATTAATAGAGAGGCAAGCCGGAGCCTTATTAAAAGAAAAGAACAAACAAAGATGTTCTAAGACAACACAAACTTTTAATATTAGACTCAAAAGTAATGAGTCTCAAGAACTACAACTAAATGAAACTATTCACAGTTACAAAAAAAAGTCATGAAAAGAACCAATGAAAAGATAGTTATAAAAACACCCAAAATGTGGTAAATGAAAATACCCAAAATATGATAAATTCAAGTCAATATGCCTAAAACATAATTAACCCATAAATGCCAATTTAGTAACCAAAAATACCTAGCAAATTCAGTAAGATGCTCTTTCCAAATAACCAAAATACATACAAAGTTCCTGAATAGAAAGAGCAAATGTCTCTATGCTGCAGACTCAGAGTTAAGTTACCAAAATAATCAGAAAATGCCAAAAAAAGTCCAAAAAATACCAAGAAAATGATTAAATAATTAATAATAATTATAATACCAAATTTCACAGATTATCCTAACATTGTATTGTTTTAGGTTATTTATCCTTGGTTGCCGGTTGCCCATATGACCGAGTAGTAGACTGGGCGTGCCCAGGAAGGAACTCCCTTCTTTTGACCTGTTTCCAGCTTTGAATGGTGGAGGAAGACCCCAAGTGAGCACCTGGGTAGAACCACCGACGTTCCGCAAGCCAGCTGGATAGCTTCCTCACATGAAAGTTCATACGTCCCTGGCGGGATTCGAACCAACAGAGGTGAGGGGCAAGTGATCCTGAGTCAGCGACTCTAACCACTCGGCCACGGACGCCCCTTGATCCTAACATTGTTTTAGGTTATTTATCCTCGGTTGCCGGTTGCCCATATGACCGAGTCGTAGACTGGGCGTGCCCAGGAAGGAACTCCCTTCTTTTGACCTGTTTCCAGCTTTGAATGGTGGAGGAAGACCCCAAGTGAGCACCTGGGTAGAACCACTGACGTTCCACAAGCCAGCTGGATAGCTTCCTCACATGAAAGTTCATACGTCCCTGGCGGGATTCGAACCAACAGAGGTGAGGGGCAAGTGATCCTGAGTCAGCGACTCTAACCACTCGGCCACGGACGCCCCTTGATCCTAACATCCAAAATGCAGCACTTATAACTGCAAAATCACTCCTCATCTAACATCCAAAATGCAGCACCTTTTATTCTGCCAGATCAGGCTGCTAGAACATTCCATGAAGTTTGATTGGCTGATAAGCCAAATCCAAACTTCATGCAAATTTAGGCACAAAGCTCTGATTGGTCAGTTGGTCAACCCAATTTTGACAGACAGTGTACTTTACTAATAAGCCACGCCCACAGAAGATGTGTCACCAGGCTTGTACTTTTGCAGAAAATGGGCTAAAATGGACCAGTCTTTAAAAGCAACATTTACTCAATTCCAATCTTTAAAATAATTACATACATGTATTTGGAATCTGTAGGAAAAAATGCATTAAAATAAGCCCAAACATGGTCACTTTACTCCAAGTATTAAGAAATCTGTATTTTGTGACATTTAATTAAATCACTAGGTGAAAGGTCACTGAGTGCATTTAATCTATGAAACAATACACATTTTCAATGAAACAGTTAAATGCATTCCAGAATAACGATAAGCTTAGAGAACAAGATTGCAGTTAAATATACTTTTGCATTATTATACCAGTTAGACTAAGATGCTCCTTTTCTCACAATGTTCCGCGCGAATTAACATTGTTAAGCCAAGTTTCATCTGCAACTACAAAGTTCACAATATTTATAACTGCAAAATCACTCCTCATTATCTTCATATATCCTTAAATCCTTTAAATGGACAAATCTCACAAAAGCTGGTTTTGTAATTACTGAAATAGCCAAAATTCTACTCTTCTCTCTAATATGCAGTCACAGGGAGATAAGGGTCAAAGTGACTGTTGGATTAACAACAATGTGATAATCACCAATTAATTGATAAACAGTTACTTTAAATATACCTGGGGATACACTAATCTGGCAATTACAGTAGGACATCAATCCTAGTGTATTTGCCTGTTTATGCAGTCAGACTTTGGTGTATTGCAAATCATTCCCAGACATCTTTAATCAATACACAAAACGATACAGTTAAAACAAGATAAAACAAGGAAAGGGATAATGGTCAAGGCAAGGGTTAAAAGAGTCTGGTACATTCCAGTGACTCAGACCACCTGCAGTTAAGCAATTCTGTCATCTTTAGGGATCAAAAACATGACCACAGCTGCAATTATGTAATAGCCACATTGTACTAGCAGTCAGTGAGGGCAGTTCTGCCAAGTTCTCTAACTGTTATGTAACATTATAGCATGAAAGCAATGATGACAGATACACAAAGTGTCAAAAAATTCTTTGATTTGGATCAGTCTTAACCCTTCCCTAAAAGAGCCTTTTTCCTTCATACTATAAAAATCCAGGTTTACAACATATAGGAAAGTGTTAAGTTGCAGCTTGTAATGTAAACATTGTAGGAATGTGTTAGTCTTAACAAAAACCACTCCCATGCCCTATTATATCCGTTTACGGATGACTGAATCATCCAATGTAGAGAGTTCTGTGTTCATTGAACCATGGAATCCACCAGAGTGACCTTATTTGAAAACAAAACAAAAATTTATAATTTACAAAAAAAAAGACTAAATCGGTCTAGAAAAAAACATGCAATCACTTAATAAAGTAGATATATATCTATAAAAATTTAATAGGATGACAAAACCATGATCAAAATGAGAACATGACATGAGAAAGTGGACAAGTCAAGAAACCAAGTTACTAAGAAACAACAACATTCACACAGAAACTGTGAGAAAGTAGAATAATACAAAACTTACCGCCCAATTTCGATTGTAACCTCAGGCTCCCCCATTATTCTTTATTTAGATAGATCAATTTTTCATGAGATGAGTGTTTACTACACATTGCTTCAAAAACCACTGCGCTTTCGATATCAGTTTATAATACATTTGACATTTAACATGGTTGCCGGCTTGATTTTGCGCCAGATTTTAACTTGGGTACCAGCGATCCGAATACACCAATATTATGGCTTACAAAACGGGTCAAAAGACTGTCTGTGATGGTATGTCTGAAAATCACGCCACAGGATACTGATACTCAGTATAAAGTTTTTGGTCAATAATTTTGTCGAAAACGTTTTACAATGGCAAATTTTTTACTCATAACAATCTTCAACCAATTGAGAACAAGTCGGTGAAATTCAATTGGCATCCATGTTATTACTTAACCTTCTTTTCGACAATTCATTCAAAAAGGGGTCAAATTGAAAAATTACAGCTTCAGGATTGACTTTTTGTACGGTCTTAATTCCTGGTTATTGACATGAAAACTCGATATTTGTATCATTTCTTGGTAGAATAGAAGTCTCTTTGTTGACTGTGAGTGAGAAAACTTCTTTTTAATGGAATTCACAGTACTTAGATGATTATGGTCACTAACGCACCAAACCTGTTGCTCCTAGCATTTTACTGCGTTTTCAAGAAATCGTTCTATCAGGATCAGAAGCTGCTTTACCACTGATACAAAGTTATTCATTGCAGACAGACAATTAAAAAAAACTGACATTCAACAATTGTCAAACAATGCCTGAGATCTGGCTGAACCAATGCTGGAGGGAATGGGACAAATCCACAGACAACGAGGCAGTCCAACAACCCTGCGAATCTCTAGCAAGTGGCTCTGACCACCCAAGAAAGGAATGGGTAACTGTAAACAGAGCTAGGACAAAGCCTGGCAGGACTGCAAAAAACCTCAATCGATGGAATTCATGGAAACTCTCCCAGAGCAGTGAGTGCGCCTGCGGCGCACCAGAGCAGACAATAGAGCATCTGCTTCGCAGTTGCAGCCTGGGACCCACATGTACAGATACTGACTTGCTTGAATGCAATGACGATGTCAAAGCTTGGATCCAGTTTTACAGAGATAAGATATGATGATGATAACTCTCGGGTAAATGACCAGGCAAGTAAAAGGCAGATTTTTTTAACAAAATGTCATTATTGAACAAATTGGTTACAGTATAGTCAATTTTCATTATTTTTTTGTCAGATTTGACGTGACATAACTTGATGATGTCTCTATTTAAGTTTATTCCAGATACACTGTTTTCAGAGGTATCAATGACCAAAATCTCATGCATGTGCCCATTTTTGACAAGAACTACTTAAAGGCTTAAATTTGGAAGTGCTTGCCAAGTTCAAACTGTAGGAAACCGCCAGATTTTGTAGGTTAGGTAAATGGTTTCTAACATTGTCATTTTTGGCCAAATTGATTAAGCCAGGGTGTTAAAATCATACATAGCTGGTAGCAAGTTTATTGTGTATTTTTTGTATCTGGGCTATTGTCTTTGGTTTGCATACTTTTATACAGGAAAAAGACTTGTGCCTTAACTGCAGCAAGTGCACCTGTCACATTTTGAAATTCAATGGCATGTTGTGTTTTGGCCGAATAATTGACCATCAAAATACTGACTAAACCTTTTCTTTTGAGTATATTTCAAAAGCATGCCAACAACAGCAGATGTGTGCTCCAATATCTTAACTTCCATGATCCACTTGTTGACATATCTGGAAACGCCTCAAATGTTACGTCGCATTCCGCCGATTATCGTTAATCAGATTTTTCTCTGATGAAATTCGCTCTTTGATATGTTGATGTAAATGAGCGACATCAACATATCAAAGAGCGAATTTCATCAGAGAATACCAAACAGGTATTTAATCATTTGGTTATAAGCTGTAACCAATGGGCTCTGCAGTTTAAAGCTTGATTAGGATCAATATCCCCAGAATATTTGAACGTTTTGAGAAAATTTCGTCGAAATGAGTACACCCATAAGACTACAGAAGAGCTTGGAATGTGTCCTATTACCTCAAAAAGCTGATACTGTATTTGTGTGTGTGTCCAAAGTTTGTGTTAGCCTTAATTACAATTTATAATATAAATGAGTTTGATCGTTAATTATTTATGGTAGCTTTCAATAAAGTAGGCCACCATTACTCTAATGGTAAAATATGTCCAGTAAAATGCCCTTGAAATCGCAAGATGGCATTGAGTTTATTTTGTTTTCAAAAAAAAAAAAAAAAAAAAAAAAAAAAAAAAAAAAAAAAAAAAAAAAAAAAAAAAAGATTAATAAATTACCCAGTAAATATGTCTGAATGACAATTTTTAAAATTTAAGATAAGTATCAAAATTATGACAGTGGACTGTAATTTACATGCACTTAGTTGTTGTTTTTGTTCATGTATCGTTTGAAATGGTATCTTGACGAAACAAATATACAAATGACCTTGACAGAAGCATAACCCAATACATCCATGTGTATTGAAATAGTAAATTGATGAGTACTAGTGTTATTTATAGTATCAATGACCTATACTACATACCAGTAATATAGGATCGAGCGCCAGTTTTCCAAGTTAATAAAACAAACACTAGGGGTCATAAACATAAGCTTTTCAAACCTTTGTGCAAAACAAACCTGCGTAAAAACACTTATTCTGTACGTGTTATCACACACAGGAACAATCTGCCTGAGGAGCTAATTAACTCAAAAACTGTAAATAGTTTTAAGAATATTTTAAATAAAGTGTGAAAACATATTCCAATTAAATTCCATCCTGAGTGCTATGGACCGGAAGCGGACATTCAGGATCGAAGAAGATACAGACGGGTCGTAGAGTCTACGGACTAATGTATAGACCTCGATGGAAAAGTAAAGTAAAGTATGAGGCACACCTATGCCACCATAGAAGTCAGAACACTTTTCTGTCAGCAATTTTCAGTTTGCTATCCTCCCGCGAAGAGAGATAAAATGAAGAACAGGAATAAAGAAAAAGAGAAAAAGTCAAAACTGTCAGAAGAACACGTTGAAGCGGACATAGAAAAATTCATTGAAACTTTTGAGAGTACGGTTGGGTTTCTCATATTCATCACAAATGAAACTTACTACATTTCCAATATGTGGACAACTCAAACAAGATTTCTTTGTTTTATCTTTGAAAAGCTGTTTTCACTCGACTCTCAGTGTGATTAGAATTGATACTCACTATATATATTCCATTTTTGTATTGTGAAAGGCATAGAATGTGCAATCTTCCAGAATGAAGCTCTTTCGTCCTCTGGTCACTTCGACCATTTTTGGAGCGACAGTCTCAGATTGCAAATGATTTCATCCCGAGTGTTTTGGGGGGATTTTAAGGTAAGAAGGGCCTAAATAGCACCAAGGAGCCAGCGGCGAAATTTGAAAAGTTCTAGTAATTCCTTAACTGTGTTACATTTCCATTCCAAATATAAACATAAACATTTTGTACGGATTAGAATTTTGAATTAATACATATTTTGGAAAATATTAGACAAAAATGTTCAAAATTACCTCCCTTGCATATGAATATAGAGTAAAATAATATTTGTAAATTATTTTCCTCTTACAGCATAATTTTGAAATCCGCCACGGTGATTCAACATATATGAAGTGTTTTCACAAGTGTGTGTAATTTGGTGCATTTGGTATGGCTAGAAAATGTTGTTTTTAATTAGGCCCTAAATACCTTAACGCACCCCACATCTGCAGCCTAATTATTCCATCTTCATGCTGAAACTCAGTCAAATCTTTGAAAGTACTTAGGAAAACTATTCAAAATTGCCATTTTCGACTTTGTTTTCACTATAACAACCATAAATATTAACCAGTAAGTAAAGACTAAACTTGAACAGAATGATGTCTACCATGAGATCTTCAGTGTTTCTATGTACATAAAAAAATATTGAGTCCCTTGGACCCAGTGCAGTAGAAAAAAGTTGAGTCCCAACCACTTTCAGTTGAGTCCAATTTTGACTTCCACAAATCATCTTAAAATTAATTGTTGTACTTGAACGGGCTTAAAAGCCCTTTCCAATACAAGACCTAGTTTTGATATTCCCAAGGCGTGTGCGATATAACATCTTCCTCTTCCAGAAGAACACGTCATAGAAGAGACTAAGTCACGTGATAGAAGACAAGCAGAAGACAGAAGGCCAAAAATAAATCGAACATGTCTTGAAAACGGAAGTGGCTTTTCTATCGAAAAGTTCTTCAAAAAGGAGGAAATTAGAATGGCCAGCTCCAATTCGGTAGACTAGATACCCTTCCTGATACTACTACATTGTACTGATAAAGGCACTTCTTTTTCAAAAGCACAAGTTTTGTTCTCGTTTTGATCCCAAAACTAATACAAACTAGCTGTAAACAAGCGATTTTCAGTAATTGAGAAAATCTGTACTTTGTAACTAAAGACGCTCTCATGTTGCCGACCATGTGACATCTCAAAAATGGAAGAGCTAGAAGAGCTTCCAGAAATAGAAGAGGACCGTTCGATTTAGTCGGAAGTGCTTGTCACGTGACTCTTCTGGTTTCAGAAGAGCTAAAACGAACAGAATTTATGGTCTTCCTCTTCCGGAAGACCAATTTTGGCCTAAATCGCATGCGGCTCCAGTTAAAGTGGCTTGGGGAAACATATATAAAAGCGAAAGAAGAAACTGCGAATAATAAGCATTTTTTCAATTTGCCTCAATGTTTTCCGAGATATTCTCAAGTTTTACACCTAAGTTATAACAAATTTTGTGATCTGCAGCAGCTTTTATCAGCCAGTCTTTGAACGCCAGATCGGCAAGCCACTGGTCTTGAAAAGATCGCGAGTGTTTCTTTTTCTTTGTTTGAGAAGCCATTATTATTTACAAAATGAAAGTAACAGTTGATTTCCGGCTATCACATTGCCCACAAACAATATTTTAGACAGTTCGGGTACCATACGAAAAAGCGAGAATCCCAACAATCGCAACTTTTCGGTTAGACGTTGGCGAAGTCTATTTATAGTAACTTTTGAAAACCGGTGACTTTGCTTCAAATCTGTCGTACTTTGAAACATTTTGGATTGTCTTCGCTAGTTATCTGACATTTCTGCGTAAGATGTATGAAAATACACTGTTTTTGCCTCTCATTTTATTTTGCGTCCCATGGACACGACGAGTATAAAAATTTTGCGTCCGAGCTGATTTTCATGCGTATACAGATACTTTTACGTCGTAAATGGAAACTCTGGATCTTGCTTTTGTATAATTTTCAGCCTGATCAGAAACTTACATCTAGGGTTATGTGCCCTTGAATTTGACAAAAAAAAATCAGTTTTTGACTCTGTTTATATTCTGCTTTCACTCTTTCAGCCACAAATAATTCTTATGTTAAAAGTATGAAGAGTGACAGCTCTGGTGTAGCACCTCTAAAGAAGGATGGTATTAACCACTCCGATACATCCACAAAGGCTGAAATCCTTAACGACCAGTTCTCGTCTGTTTTCACGAAGGAGAGCCAAGGACAGTTACCAAGTCTAGGCAAAGATCTTCCCAACGAGTTATTGCCACTTAAAACATTCACCCAGACGGAGTCAAGAAACTTTTAGAAAATCTTAATCCACACAAGGCAACAGGTCCTGACCAAATTTCCTCCAAGTTCTTGAAAGAAATGGCTCATGTTATTTCACCATTGCTAACTCTCATCTTCCAGGCATCACATGACCAGAGCCAAGTACCAGCAGAATGGAAGAATGCACTTGTGACACCCTTGTTTAAGAAAGGCGACAAAAGCAGAGCTCCAGATAGGATGCGTATTTGCGTAAAATACGCATTGATTTGGTCTGAATACGCATTAACTTTTATAAAAATGCGTACAAATACGCATTCAAAATAATGAAAACGCATTTGATAATTGCCAGTTAGCGTATCAAGATCGGAAAATGTCGAGAAAAAACATACACTAGGAAATTCCAACAATTAACACAAATTTTTTGTCTGTAAAAAATAGGTTAGGGCAGTCAGCTATCCGATATCTATTACGACTTTAATCAGCCCATCACAGCCTTGAATAATTGGGGAATACCAAATACGTCACCACTGTGACCAGCCGAGCGACAATCGGCTATTCCGTAGATCTACCGAATGATGCCGAGCGTTGCATTTGTTTGAATTTCAATCAATCAATTATCTCCGTGAAAGCAAATCGTTACCCGATTTAACAGACTATCCGTAAACCGGAAATGACAACACGAAGGTGTTTTCTTTTCAAACCGGCAAACGAGTAAATCCACTGCTCAGCAGATCGTAACTTTAGGCGACTTTTGCCGATATTCTTTCTGAAGTGGCCATACAGGCAAAGATAGCGCTGCACACGATGGTAATCTTGTTCAGAAAAAAAGTCGATGGTCGGAAACATACCACGGTTAGATGTCCTTGAACCCGAAAATGAAAGTTGGTCGTTCCGCTCGGGTGTTCCTGTTTTTAAATAGTCTAGTCCTTTCCCGAACAAGAAGGTAAATACGCTCTGCCTCAAAAAATTATCTGGAAATACACATTGGAAAAAATTCTGAGGGGTAAATACCCCTTGCCTCAAAAAATTATCTGGAGCTCTGCAAAAGTACACCTGCAAATTACCGCCCTGTCTCACTGACCTCGATCTGCTGTAAGGTCATGGAACATAAAGTCCACAGCCACATAATGAAGTTTCTAGACCAACATAATCTCCTCTCTGATTATCAGCATGGCTTTAGAAAAAGAAGATCATGTGAAACACAGCTGATCAGGACCATACAAGACCTCTCCATTGGATTGAATAACAAGCAGCAAATTGATGGCATATTATTAGACCTTTTAAAGGCTTTTGATAAAGTACCCCATAGACGTCTTTCCACCAAACTCCACCATTACGGTATCAGGGGTAACACTCTACATTGGATAAACAGCTTCCTGGACAAGAGACAGCAGCAAGTGATACTTGATGGGAAGAAATCTTCATCAACCGGAACAGTATCAGGCCCCCTTCTATTTTTCATTTACATCAATGACATACCTAGAGTTAAATCTACTGCACGCCTTTTCGCAGACGACTGCCTTCTTTATAGAGTCATCAAATCTGAGAACAACATGAAGCAACTCCAAGAGGACCTGAACCAATTACAAGCATGGGAAGATGACTGGCTGATGTCCTTCAACCCAGACAAATGTGAGACTATCCACATCACAAACAGATGAAAGATCTCGAAGAACACCTACTACATACATGGAAAAGCTCTAAAAGATACATGTCAAGTAAAGTACCTTGGTGTGACTATTGACAACTCTCTTTCCTGGAACCAACACATCAACAACATGACTAAGAAAGCAAACACGACAGTATCCTTCCTCAAAAGAAATCTTTCCCACTGTCCTAGAGATATCAAGACCACAAGCTACAAATCCCTGGTGAGACCCCAGCTCGAATATGCAGCATCTGTTTGGGACCCTAATACTAAACACAACATTACAAAGCTAGAGAAAGTGCAACGCAGAGCAGCACGATACTGTACAGGGGACTACAGACAGACCCGTAGTGTGACCCAAATGCTCAACCAACTTGGCTGGGAGTCTCTAGAAAGTCGTTGCCAACATTCCAAAAGTGCTATGATGTACCGCATTATCAACAACCTGGTGGACATCAACACGACAAACATACTCATACCATCAGGAGTTCATACTAGAGGCCTCACAATAGGATACATAGTACCATACACCAGCATCAACGCCTACTGCTACTCGTTTTTCCCCTCTGGAATCAGACTGTGGAACAGCCTTCCTATATTGAAGTAGTGACAGCACCATCCCTCGACACCTTTAAGGCCAGGATGGGTGCCATGGGCGTGTAACTCTAGAGCAGAATGTTCTTATCCTGTTTTTAGCTCAACTTTTCGAAGAAAATGAGAGCTTATACTGTCACCCGGGCGTCGGCGTTGGCGTTGCAACAAAGGTTAAAGTTTTTTCAAACATCATACTATCAAAGGGATTCAATCCAAACTTGGAATACATATTCACCATCACACCTTCTACCTTACTACCATGGCCCATGAACCTGGCTCCACTATGTTTGGAGTTATGCCTCCTTTATACTAAGCAACTTAGAAAGTCGAGGGCGCTGTCTTCGGACAGCTCTTGTTAGCTCTTGACAGCTCTTGTTAACCTTTTGTTGTCCCCTCCGTACACATGTAAATAGTTCACAGTTGTACGACGATGCTCCAGAGGAGTCCTGTACACTAATTGGAAGAAGAAGAAGAAATATTTACCAATCAAGACAAACTAATTTTTAACTTTATTATTAATCTAACAGCCCTAAAATATTAGTCAATCATTTACTTTCTTTTTACCTTGACCACATTGCTGTATTTTACTTTGTTTTTGCTCTAAGAAACAAAAGTTTTGAAAAAACTTAGATTGGGCTGAGTCAAAACTAGATTTGATATACCAAGAATTTCAGGCCTGTGGAGTGAGTTACGACTCTTGACACTTTAAAGTCTCTGGGGCTTAATGATATTTCAGCCTTGTGAGTGCAATTCCTTCCAGGTTTTTGACAGGATATTTATGAAACCTTCTTGTGAACACAACTTTTTAGAGGTTTTTGGTTGGATATAAAAATTTATAAATCCTTGTCATTTTTGTGTCTCAAGACGGAAGTTTTAGCTTTGGCGGTGTATATTGTGACTATGGCACTGTTGTTAGATTATTGTAATGAACCGATTTGATTAGCTAATCATATCTCAATTTGAAATAGTAAACAAGGGAACACCTAATTGCATGCATTCTTCATGGGATTCCCTCGACGTTGGCCAAACTAAACCGAAAAACGATCGATAAAAGATGGTACCCGGTGTTACATGATATATGTTAACAGTGACTCCATATTGCAGTTTTGTTATACCCCCACCTACGAAGTAGAGGGTTTTTATTGGTTTAACCATGTCTGTCCGTCCATCCATCCATTTGTTTGCCCATCTTGAGACCGGTTTGACCTAGATCATGAAATTTTCAGGGATTTTTTTGACAATTTTGGGAAGGGGCCCTGGGGCCTTTTCAATTGGGAAAATTAGCTGTGTAAACCCTGAAATTGGGAATTTTCAAACATTATACACTTACCTCATATAAGGTGTTAGATTAAAGGGACATTTCATTCCCATTTCATTTTTTAAAGTATGTCTTGATGCCAAGATTTGTTATTCTAATGAGTATAAATGTTATTAGTTTTTCGAAGTTGTTGTGGATAAGCGAGAAACACGCATTTAAAGTTGATACAGAATCGATAAATTCCATATAAATCTGAACTGTTGTCCACAACAATTTGTTAAATTTTAACACAGAAATATATATTTCTCGTAAACGGCGTAATATTTTGGCTTGGAATTTTCAGAATTTTCATAAGAAAATATGCTCTTTCAGATAAAAATAAAACTAAAATTTATGACAAAAAATTCTGAAATGTCACTTTAAGAGAACTTTATTTATAAACAGAAAAGATCAATATATTGTTATGGATATTGAATAGAGAGCTTTAGTTTGTTCTTGAATGACTTGTAAAAGCAATTTTACTGATGTTTTGATAATTTTGATATTTTTTCCAAATTGTGATTGGGAATTTTTTCTTCAGATTTGGAAAAAAGTAGGCTAAATTCCATTTGGAAAGGGGCCGAAATTCGGCCCCTGAGGCACCCCCAAAAAATCCCTGACTTTACACAGTTGTTGCCCATGACCCAAGGAGGTGCTCAATTTTTTGGGGGTCATGAAGATCCAAGGTCACAATGAACTTTTTTTTAAATCAGTTTCCATGCTTTAAGTCAAGAACCGTTTGACCTAGGATCACGAAACATTACACAGCTGTTGCCCATTACCAAAGGAGGAGCCCTACTTTTGGATGGGTCAAAGTTCAAGGTCACAATTAAAATGGACTTTGTTATACTCCAACCTATAGGAGTGTAACGATACATCGGACTATCGATATATCGCGATGGCGAGCAAGCCGATAGTACTATATCGATGGTCATGTCAAAAATCGATAACTATCGGCGATAGAGACTTCAAATATCGATAGTTTCGATAGTTGAACAACAGGGTCACAAGATGAAAACATTTTGAATTAAAAATACAAACTAACTTTAAAAAATCGTAACATGAGCCCGCAAATCATCACAGAACAGGCTATTTAAATTTGCTAAACACTAAATCTATTCTATTACATTTCATCGTGAGTATGACTTGTTCAGATAAGTTTCATACTTTTACAATTCCCATTTTGTCCCGATTAATCCAGTCGTGCATTGCAATTGCGGTCCCTTACGATTGTATACATATGCTTAGCGTCGATTCAATAAATAACATAAATACATGACTCGGAACAAAAGAAGCTTTAACTGGATATTCGATGGTATTTGTGTACAAAAATGAAACTCTGATATAATCTACCTTCTTTCTTTGCGAAAGAAATGATAAATTCCGAACTCATTTTAATATTCCAACAACAAGCTTCCATTAATTTTCGGTCTTATCGATGTTGTAACTGTAGTGATAATAAGCTGTTGTTACGAGGACCCGTTATTACGTCGCTTTCATTAAGTTATGGGTGATGCAAAGCAGTTTTCCTAATTGATTGACAGGTAATTGAACCACATCAAACCCAATAATGTCTAATGAAACCGTTAGCCCCGCCCCCGAACTGTACCCGAAAGATTGATTGATATGTAAATGATTAAACACACACGTGACTTTACACGTGACGTTTGTGTCGGCCGACTTCTAAGTACACGAGTGAAGGTCGCCGCGCGGTTCTCGAACGCATCAAAAGCGCCGCTATTTTGGCTATATTAGGAAACACACTTTTCTCGTCATTTCTTCAAGCAATAACCGCTTAACTACCCAATATTTGTAGCCTAGTTAAACCATATCGATTTTCAACTCTACATAAATCATTTGGGCTGTTGATTTTGACAGTTAAATCTTTCCCAAACATTGCAAACAATTAATTGGATAAGTAATGTTACACATGGATTTATTATGACATGGTAGGCCTATTTTTAGCTCCACTGGCCTTTCAGGCCAGCGAGCTATTGTCATGGCGCTGTGTCCGTCGTGCGTGCGTGCGTGCGTGCGTGCGTCCGGTCGTCAACTTTTTTCTTTAAAAATCTTCTTCTCAGAAAGTACTGGATGGATTTCAACCAAACTTCACAGGAATGATCCTAAGGTGACCCTCTGTCAGATTCCTTCAATTGATTTTGATAGAACCAGAAAGTTTGGAGTTATCTGCCCTTGCATGTCAAAAATGACATTTTCACCCTAACAACTTTGACTATTGACAAATGATGACAAAACTTGTTCAGAATGTTGGTGACTGTTAGATCTTGATAGTGTGTATATTTCAGCTTGATCCTAATTTTACTTCCTGAGTTATGTGCTCATTTATATGGATAATGATATGAAGCTAATGCTAAAAAATGAGTAAAGTGTGAAATGGGTGAAAAGGTTAAAGGTTAGTGAGGGTCACTCTTGGTTAGTGAGGCCGGTGTCCCAGGGTAACGTGTCCCCTGGGTAACGTGTCCCCGGGGACATGTTACCCAGGGGTAACGTGTCCCCGGGGACACGTTACCCAGGGTAATGACCCTGGGTAACGTGTCCCACCCCCTGGGTAACGTGTCCCCCCCCATTGGAATTTTTTTTTTTAACATTATTGTGTATTTTTAATGCATATTTTGTTTTTTAATTATTTATTCTTTTAAAATAAGTTATTTTAAACATGAAATTTAAATATTTAATTTTTTTTTATTCTTTCATATTTCCAAAGAAGGAAAATATCTAATTGCATTGTAATTTTTTATTAAATCACTTTCTCCAAATATTTTTCAACTATTATTATTACCATTATCAATATTTTATGATAATACCAAAGTAAATTGCGCAGAAATAATGTGAAAAAATTTTAAGAGGAGGGAGGGGGGGGGACACGTTACCCCTGGGTAACCTGTCCCCGGGGACACGTTACCCAGGCCTGGGTAACGTGTCCCCCCTTTGATTTTTTTCCTTTTTAATTATAATGTATATTTTAATGCCTATTTAGTTTTATAATTATTGAATCTTTTAAAATAAGCTATTTCTAACAAAAAATAAAAGAACTTAATTTTTTTCATTATTTCACTTTTCAATGAGAGGTGGGACAGGCTACCCAGGCCTGAGTAACGTGTACCCCCCCTTGGATTTTTTCCTTTTTAATCATAATACGTATTTTTATATCATTATTAATATTTTGTGATAACACGAAAGGAAATTGCGCAGAAATAATGTGAAAAAATTTTAAGAGGGGGAGGGGGGACACGTTACCCCTGGGTAACCTGTCCCCGGGGACACGTTACCCAGGCCTGGGTAACGTGTCCCCCCCCTTTGATTTTTTTTCCTTTTTAATTATAATGTATATTTTTAATACCTATTTAGTTTTATAATCATTGAATCTTTTTGAATAAGCTATTTTTACCAATAAATAAAAGAATTTAATTTTTTTCATTCTTACACTTTTCAATGAGAGGTGGGACAGGCTACCCAGGCCTGGGTAACGTGTCCCCGGGGACAGGTTACCCATTTTTTCACATTATTTCTGTGCAATTTTAGCTTATTTTAAAAGATTCAATAATTTTAAAACTAAATAGGCATTAAAAATATATATCATAATTAAAAAGGAAAAATATCAAAGGGGGGGGGCATGTTACCCAGACAACCCAGGCCTGGGTAACGTGTCCCCGGGGACAGGTTACCCAGGGGTAACGTGTCCCCCCTCTTAAAATTTTTTCACATTATTTCTGTGCAATTTCCTTTGGTGTTATTACAAAATATTAATAATGATATAAAAATACACATTATGATTAAAAAGGAAAAAAATCCAAGTGGGGTACACGCTACTCAGGCCTGGGTAGCCTGTCCCACCTCTCATTGAAAAGAGAAAGAATAAAAAAAATTAAATTCTTTTATTTTTTGGTAAAAATAGCTTATTTTAAAAGATTCAATAATTATAAAACTAAATAGGCATTAAAATATACATTATAATTAAAAAGGAAAAAAATCAAATGGGGGACACGTTACCCAGGCCTGGGTAACGTGTCCCCGGGGACAGGTTACCCAGGGGTAACGTGTCCCCCCTCTTAAAATTTTTTCACATTATTTCTGTGCAATTTACTTTGGTATTATCATAAAATATTAATAATGGTAATAACAATAGTTGGAAAATATTTGGAGAAAGTGATTTAATAAAAAATTACAATGCAATTAGATATTTTCCTTCTTTGGAAATGTGAAAGAATAAAAAAAATTTAAATATTTAAATTTCATGTTTAAAATAACTTATTTTAAAAGATTTAATACTTATGAAACAAAATATGCATTGAAAATACACAATATGATAAAAAAAAAATTTCCAAGGGGGGGGGACACGTTACCCAGGGGGTGGGACACGTTACCCCTGGGTAACGTGTCCCCGGGGACACGTTACCCAGGGGGACACGTTACCCTGTTACACCGGGTCACTAGTTAGTGGTGTACTTTTAAGGGAGAGTGTCTCTAAAGGTTGTTGGTCACAGTGCAGGCAAAATTTGTTTGAAGATATTTGTGTCAATATTAAGCAAATGTGATATAAGTTGAAATAGCTATAGATGCTGCTGCGGATCTAGGATTTCCGTGAGGGGGGTTCGAATATACAGATGGGGGGGTTCGTTTTTCTAGTATCACACAATTTTGACTGAATTTCTGCATGAAAATGAAAGATTCGGGCTGCAGAGGGGGGTTCGTTTGAACCCCCCGAACCCCCCCTGGATCCGCCACTGAGATGAAATAAAAAACACACATGGGTCATGAACACATCTTTGTGAAAAGTGTTTGATTGTTCATTGAAAGATTTTATGGATGATTAAGCTGTGTTGTTGTAAGTTGCCAGTAATACCCGAAAGGGGAGTTAGGCAGTATATATAGATAGTTGATAGATTCTATACTTTTCTTCTTTGCATGCACAGTGTGGTTTCTTCACAGACATACTTTTATCTCTTTCCCAAAGACCTAGTTTTGATGCCCCCTTTAGAAAACACTTTGATAAATTTGAGTCAAAAGAAGAAATTGCTGATAATCAGCATTTTCTCCCTTTTACTCAATGTTTTCTCATCTACATTGTACAATTTACTTGACCCTTTCCCAAACAGAGAAATTTTATGATGGGTCAGTTTGAAAGCTGTTGCTAAAGACAAAAGGTATGTTGCTAAAAAATGAATTGTGTACAAAATAGCTAAAAAAAATTAGGCAAAAAGAAAAAGTGCTGATTATCAGCACTTTCTCCTTTTACCTTAACCCATTACCACTCATCCAGCATCAAGGGTGAATGGTTTTGAACAAACAGATGTTGATAAGAAATATTGGTTTTTAACCCTTTCTGCACCTGATCTTAAAACAACTGTTTAAAAGATGCATAATTTATTATTTTACACATTTTTGATATATGTAAAGTTTTTAGAGAATTTAAATACCTTTTCAATGATATAACTTTGGAGCAGATGAAATAAGTCCTTTGAATAAAAAATGACTTTGCAGAACAATACCCTTTTATTGTTTGGTGTTGAATTTTAATTTTCTTCAAACAGAAATAAAACAACTATTTTATATATTTATTATGATTTTTTTGTTATAATAATGAAAAACAATATTAAGGAAATGAATTATGTAAAAATTATTTTAATTAGATGTATTTCCATAGTAATTTTCAAGCATTTTTGAAAAAGTTATCAGACCCCAGTCATGTTTAATTGCAAATTACTAATATTTTTAAAGAACAAAGTGCATATTTTCTTTAATGGTCTTAAAAGCTTATAAATCAAACTTACTAATCATATAAAAGAAAAGTTAAAATTTTAAAGGATTGCCAGACTTTTTTAAGGTTAAAAATGAAAGGAGTTAAAAAGAGTTACTGTTTGTTCAAAACCGAGGAGTCAAAAAGAGTCACTGTGTGGTAATGGGTTAATGTTTTCTAAAACCTAATCTTTTAAGAACGTCAAAGACAGGTCTTGTTTTGGAAAGGGTTAAGCCACACAATTTTTTAAGGTGGTACACAATAAGAAAGCTGCTGCACTTGTTGATACAGATGAAACTTATGTATCAAAAAGCACAGAAATTTTTTAAGCAAAAAAAGATATTCGAGAGCGTAGTGCAAAACTATTGTAACTACATTTTCTAAAATTTTATAGGAGAGGGAAAAAACAAAAAACTTTCTCAACAATTTTCTAAATGGCAAAAAATTAGATTCAAAACGCTGCTCCTGAAGACAAATTGAATTTGAAGACTGGATTTGTTTATGATTTCATCAAGAAAATATTGAGGTCGAAGGACAAACTGCTGATCATCAGCATTTTCTCCTGTTGCCTCAATGTTCTTTTAAGCCTACTCTATCAGGAACGTCAAAAGCAGGTCTTGTTTGGGAAAGGGTTAAAGTAAGGGAACTTAACCCATTACCTCACAGCACTAGTTAGCCCTTTCCCAAACAAGACCTTTTTGACTCCTAACAAGATAAAGATCTTTGGAAAACATCGTGGAAATTGAAGAAATTGCTTGTGACAAGCGATTTCTTCATTTCCCACGATGTTTTCTACCCAAAAAGTTGTGAAATTTTTATATCTAATTACATTGAAATTGTCGTCTGCAACTTCTTTCAAGTTGGACAAGCCTTTTTTTGTTGCGTAATGGGTAAAGTTAAAGAGATTAAAATACTCTTTGAATTTTGAATATCTTTTTAATTATACAGATTCAAATCCCAATATTAGAACACATGATGTATTCCTCCCTAAAATTCAGAAAATACAAAATTTTAAATTTCTGAAAAATGTGTAGGTACAATAGTTTTGCGCTGATTCCTCTAAATACTGGTTATCAGCATTTTTTTTTGTCTCAATGTTTTAGGGACATCAAAAGCTGGCCTTGTTTGGGAAAGAGCTTTATTGTTCAAAATTATAAAGTAAAACTGTTATCAGTAACAAAAAGCTCAATAGATATCGAAATGGTTTAATCCCATTTCGTCTACTCCCAGTTCGTCTACTCCCAATTTGTCTACTATTTTTGACATAAGTCCCATTTTGTCTACTCTTCTATACTTTGTATATCAATATGATATTATATGATTTTTATCAAAATGTTTGCATTTTTATTTACATATGTGAATATATTGACTTAATTTATTTTCTTAAATAAAAAGTATTGTTGTTTATTGATGATTTGACATAAAAGTAGACGAGTTGGGACAGTAGACGAATTGGGACTCAATGCACTTAAAAAACAGTAGACGTTGGTAAGTTGCATGAAAAATAATAAATAGATCAGCCTCAAAATTATAGATTCAATTAAGTTGGAGCTGTTAACAAAATGACTGATGTCAAAATAACAGATTCTGAGTGTAATTATGTTGAAAGTATTAAGTGGAAAGGAGAATTTGCTTAACTTTTTCTTCTTTTCTTTCAATGTTTTCATAAAGTGTTTCAATGTTGACGTCAAAACCATTTCAAAAATTTATCTAATTTATTTGATTCATCTATAACAGTCTTCATCTTGTTTGGAATTGGATTTAAGACACACATGATGTGTAAAAAAAGAACTGAACTGATTAAAGGGTTATAGTTGTAAATTCCCTCCACTGGGAATCACACCAAATACCAGCAATTTGGGGGGAAAAATCTTACATAATGTTATGTAATACAACTACTGCCATCTTCTGCAGGTGTCAGCTTTGGCCTTTAGTTTTGACCAGTGTAATTTTCATGGCCTTCAGAAGAAACATGTTATTCTTTATAACCCTTCCCCAAGCAGGACCTTATAGAAAAGGATTGGGAAGTAAGGCTAAATGCTTTGGAAAACATTGTAGAAAATGAAGAAATTGCATTGAATTGAAGCAATTTCTTCACCAACCACAATGTTTTCTAACTCCAAATTCAAAGATTGTCAAAATTGTCATCTGCATCATTTTTAGCTCTACTGGCCTTTTAGGCCAGCGGGCTATTGTCATGGCGGTGTGTCCGTCGTGCGTGCGTGCGTTGGTCCGTCCGTCCGTCTGTCCGTCCGTAAACTTTTTCTTTAAAAATCTTCTTCTCGAAAACTACTGGATGGATTTCAACCAAACTTCACAGGAATGGTCCTTGGGTGACCCTCTCTCAGATTCCTTCAAGGAAAATGGATTGAATCAGAATAACCCGAGTTATCTGCCCTTGAATGTCAAAAATAGCAGGTTTTGACTTTAGTTTCTTCTAAAATCTACAAATATTGAACAATCAAGACAAAACCTTGACAGAGTAATGCTGACTACAAGATCTTGCCTTGGTAAAATTTTCAGCTTGATCTGAATTTTACATCATGAGTTATGTGCCTTTGAAATTGACAGAATTGCAATTTTCGGCTGTTTATTTTACTTTGTTTTCACTCTAGCAACTACAAATATTGACTAAACAAGACAAAACTTTGACAGAATGATGCTGACTATTAGATCTTGCCTTGGTAAAACTTTCAGCTTGATCTTAAATTTATAGCATGAGTTATGTGCCCTTGAAATTGCCAAAAATTGCCATTTTCTGCTCTATTTTGCTGGTTTTGACTTTATTTTTACTCTAAAATTTACAAATAATGACCAATCAAGACAAAACTTGGACAGAATATATATAAGCATTATATGATGCCTGTGTGTAATTTTCAGCTCGATCGAAATCTTAAATCATGAGTTATGTGCCCTTGAATTAGACAAAATTGCCATTTTCGACTTTGTTTTCACTCTAACAACCACAAATGTTAACCAATCAAGATGATACTTGGAAAGAATCTTGTTGACAACAAGATCTTGCTTATGTGTAATTTTCAACATGATCACACTGTTACAATCTGAGTAATGTGCCCTTGAAATTGACAAAATTTCAGTTTTCGACACTTTTTCCACTCTTGAAGCCACGAATATTGACTAATATAGACAAAATTTGAACAGAATGATAGTGACCATAAGATCTTGCATGTGTTTAATTTTCGATTTGATTTTAAATATACAGACTGAATTATGTGTCCTTGATTTGAAAAATTAGTTTTCAATTTTATTATCACTCTATTACATCCCTAAAATATTAGTCAATCATTTACTTCCTTTTTGCATTGACCACATGATTGCTGCTTTTGACTTTGTTTTTGCTGTACGAACCACAAGTATTCAAAAATCTAGTCAAAAACTTGGATTTAATATTAAAAGAAATTCAGGCCTGTGGAGCGACTCAAGACCTTCAGGTCTTTCTAGTTATCAATACCCGTTAAAATTAAATCTAGTCAAAAGCACTCGTTTTTTTCAATCTACGGAAAATATATCAGATAGAATTTTCAGTAAGCTTTGATCTCGGGAAACTTCAAAACAAATATTTGATAGTTGTTTTGGTTTTGTTCGCTTGTCTGTTAAGATTTTTGGTAGGCTACGAATCCCTTTCATTTTAGCGGCGCCCAAAGTGATTCCCAAGATGAATTTGTAGCAAAAGTTAAAAACACGAACTCCTCTGTCAAATGTTTTTGTTGTTTGTTTGTTTTTTTTTTTTCATAGTAAACAAGATCGCATAATGTGATCTAGATCTATGCAATATTGAACAATTGAATGTAGCAATTTATTAGACCTTGGAACCATTTTACGATCATATCAGATCTCTTTCTTCTTCGAAGTTTTCCGACATGCTGAAAATAAACTCGAATTTTCGGACACTATTCAAAATACTTTCCTTAATAGGACAGCAACAAAAAATAACTAATATTGTCTGATCATTTCCGCATTTTTCCCTACTTGTTTTTTTTTTCTTCTTTTTTTATTTTTGTTTGTTTTAGAATTTTGAGACCCATTTTTGGATCCAAATAATTTCGGATGAAACAAAGTCGTTGTCCCTGGCAACATGGCGACTTCAGCGTCTGCATATAATTCTTACTTTTTCCACATTGTTTTCAAAACCCACAATATGTATGTACACTAAATTTAAGTGGTTTATATCTCGGGAATACCAAGGATTCACCAGTGTAGTTTACAGCTTCAGATTTCGGCACAGAAGTCGGTAAATGGGAAACAATACCGTCTTTTGTTCTTTAGGCAATAGTATCGCAATAGTATCGCAATAGTAACTGGCGATATCAATACTATCACGATAGTGGTTTCTGCGATACCAATACTATCGCGATAGTGGATTTTGGCCTCGATAGTCACCCCTACCAACCTACGAAGTAGAGGTGGGTATATTGGTTTCACCATGTCTCTCTGTCCGTCCGTCCATCCGTTCGTCGACTTTTTCTTTTCCATGCTCTAACTCGAAAACTGTTTGAACTATGACCATGAAACTTTACACAGTTGTTTTCATGACCGAAGGAGGTGCCCTATTGTTTTGGAGTCATGAAGGTCAATGGTCAAGGTCAGAATTGCACTTTGTTTAAAATCAGAACCGTTTCATCTATGACTGATAAGTTAACATTGGCTAATTGCATTAACGATGACCAATTTAATAACAGATGGCAGCCAACAAAACCCAATTTTAAATAATTATTTTCATGGTGTTTTTTTTTTTTTTAGCTCACCTGAGCACAAAGTGCTCAAGGTGAGCTATTGTGGTCACTCAATGTCCGTCGTTCGTCGGTCGGTCCGTCGGTCCGTCTGTCCGTCTGTCCGTCTGTCAACAATTTGGTGTTAACACTCTAGCATCCACAAAAGTTGGCCAATCTTAATCAAACTTGGTCAAAGCAAGTATGGTCATAAGTTCTCGGATGAGTTTGATTATGGGCCTGATCGGACCTGGAAGTCTGGAGTTATTTGCCCTTGAACGTAAAAAATAGCTAGTTTTGACCTTGTTAACACTCTAGCATCTACAATTATTGATCAATCAAGACAAAACTTGGAAATGATGTTGGAGACCATAAGATCTCGGATGAGTTCGATTTTCAGTCTGATCTGACTAGAAAAACGAGTTATGTGCCCTTGAAATCGACAAAATTGCCATTTTCGGCAGTTTTCGACCTTGTTTACACTCTAGAATCTACTATTATTAATCAAACAAGATAAAATTTGGACACAATGTTGGGGACCATAAGATATTGGATGAGTTTAATTTTCAGTCTGATCTGAACAGAAAGTCCAGAGTTACATGCCCTTGAATTTGACAAAATTGCCATTTTCGGCTTGTTTTGACCTTGTTAACACTCTAGAATCTACAATTATTAATTAATGAAGACAAAACTTGGACACAATGTTTGGAATCATAAGATCTCGGATGAGCTAGATTTTCAGTCTGATCTGATCAGAAAGTCCAGAGTTATGTGCCCTTGAACTTGACAAAATTGCCGTTTTCGACTGTTTTCGACCTTGTTTACACTCTAGAATCTACAATTATTTATCAATCAAGACAAATTTTGGACACAATGTTGGAGACCATAATATCTCGATAAGTTTGATTTACAGTCTGATCTGACCGGAAAGACGAGAGTAATGTGCCCTTGAATTTGATAAAATTGCCATTTTCGGCTGTTTTCGACCTTGTTTTCACTTTAGAATCTACAATTATTAATTAATAAAGACAAAACTTGGACACAATGTTTGGGACCATAAGATCTCAGATGAGTTTGATTTTCAGTCTGATCTGATCTGGAAGTTGAGTGTTATGTGCCCTTGAATTTGAAAAAACTGCTGTTTTCGGCTGCTTTCGACCTTGTTTATACTCTAGAATCTACAATTATTTATCAATCAAGACAAAACTTGGACACAATGTTCACAGTTGGGCACCATAAGATCTTGTATAAGTTTGATTTTCACAATGCTATTGACCATAAGTTCGTTCTCAGTCTTAAAGTCATAAATATTAATTGAATTGAACAAAAGAGTTGCTCATATCATTTTGGTTCAGGTGAGCGATATAGGACCATCATGGTCCTCTTGTTTAAAAATTGATTGCCATTTTAGACACCCAATTTTTATTGTAGATCTATTTCAGTTTTTAGCTCACCTGTGCACAAAGTGCTCGAGCTGAGTTATTGTGGTCACTTTTTGTCCGGCGTCCGTCCGTCCGTCCGTCAACATTTGGGGTGTTTACACTATAGCATCCACAAAAGTTACTCAATCTTGATCAAACTTGGCCAAAACAAGTACGATCATAAGTTCTCGGACAAGTACGATTATGGGCCTGATCGGACCAGAAAGTGTGGAGTTATCTGCCCTTGAATGTCAAAAAATGCTGTTTTTAAGTTTGTTTACACTCTAGCATCTACAATTATTGATCAATCAAGACAAAACTTGGACATAATGTTGGAGACCATAAGATCTTGGATGAGTTTAATTTTCAGTCTGATCTGACCGGAAAGATGAGAGTTATGTGCCCTTGAATTGGGCAAAATTGCCACTTTTTTGCTGTATTCAAAAAAGAGTTAATCTAAGGGAAGGAACTCTGACACTACTTTACTTCAGTATAAGTAGAGTTATCTAGTTTGATAGAGGATATAAATAGATTTACACTCTTATTAACCCATTACCAAACAACAAAATTTTAGCCTAGTCCAAAATCATAGGTGTTGCAGACGACAAGTTCCATTGAACAAAATTTAACATTTTTTGGTCTTTCTTGGTAGAAAACATTGTGGGTAATGAAGAAATTGTTTGTCACAATGTTTTCCAAAGCCTTTATTTTGTGGGGCATCCAAAAGCGCCAATGTGTGGGAAAGGGTCAATCAAGACAAAACTTGGACACAATATTGGGGACTTTAAGATCTCAGATGAGTTTGATTTTCAGTCTGATCTGATCTGAAAGTCAAGAGTTACGTGCCCTTGAATTTGACAAAATAGCCATTTTTGGCTGTTTTCAGCCTTTTTTACGCTCTAGAATCTGCAATTATTATTCAATCAAGACAAAACTTGGACACAATGTTTTGGAACATAAGATCTGGGATTACTTTGATTTTCAGTCTGATCTAATCAGAAAGTCAGGAGTTATGTGCCCTTGAATTTGACAAAATTGCTGTTTTTTTTTTACTGTTTTCGACTTTGTTTACACACTAGAACCTACAATTATTGACCAATCAAGACAAATCTTGGACACAATGTTGGAGACTATAAGATCTCAGGTAACTTCGATTTTCAGTTTGATCTGATTAGAAAGTCAAGAGTAATGTGCCCTTGAATTTGATAAAATTGCTGTTTTTGGCTGTTTTCGACCTTGTTTATACTCTAGAATCTACAATTATTTATCAATCAAGACAAAACTTGAACACAATGTTGGGACTATAAGATCTTGGATGAGTTTGATTTTCAGTCTGATCTGACGAGAATGTTGAGAGTTATGTGCCCTTTAATTTGACAAAATTGCCATTTTTCAGCTGGTTTAGACCTTGTTTACATTCTAGAATCTACATTTATTGATCAATCTATACAAAACTTGGACACAATGTTGGGAACCATAAGATCTCATATGAGATTGATTTTCAGTCTGATCTGATCAGAAAGTCGAGCGTTTTGTGCCCTTGAAATTGACAAAATTGTTGTTTTCGGCTGTTTTCGACCTTGTTTATACTCTAGAATCTACAATTATTTATCAATCAAGACAAAACTTGGATACAATTAGGGCTACAGATAAGTGGAGGTGAAGACATACTAACATTGTTTTTTCGAATTCAAATCCTATGTTGTGGGTACTCATTTGAATCGTCTCGACGAGACGATACAAATGAGTACCTACAACATAGGGTTGGATGATCACTGACAGCATTATCGCAGTTTGAAAAGTCACCACCCCCTCTTATCTGGAGCCCTGTACAATGTTTGGCACCATAATTTAGATCTTGGATGAGTTAGATTTTCACAACCTTATTGACCATAAGTTCTTTTTCAGTCTTAAAGTAATAAATATTAATTGAATTGAACAAAAGTGTTGCTCATATTATTTAGGTTCAGGTGAGCGATATAGGACCATCAAGGTCCTCTTGTTATAGATCCGCAGCACCTACCATTACAAGTAGACTACCCCTACTTGGCATGTATAAAACAAGTTCGGTATAGTGTTTGTGGACCAGAGATGGTAACCATTTTGGAGCAAGTACCGAGGAAAATAGAGTTTTTAATTTTGACAAGATTCCAATAAAAGATAGCGGCCTTCCCACTGTTTCAAAGTAGGTCCCCAATAAAATGTGATAGACAATTTTCAATTCTCATAAGATCCTTACAAAAATGTGATAGACAATTTTCAATTCTCATAAGATCCTTACAAGAGATTACAGTCGACCGAATGATGTTATTTATTGTTTGAGCTAAACTTCAAAGACCAGCACCAATCAGCATCACTCAGTATATATATAGTTGCAACCCCCTCGTATCCACCAATCTTAACAAAACAACTTATGCCTCAAACTATACCTCTGAAGAGTTTTAAATGAAAACAAAACCGGTCAGGTACACAACGAACAAGAGTTCTAGCAACTCAGTCAGACACAGACCGAAGCAAGTCTCAGGAAGATTTGCTCCAGGGGGAATCTTCATCACCCAACTGTGCCACTTAAGACATGTGGGTGATTTTAAAAAAAAGAGAGGATAAAGTGTGACATTGGGTGTCAAAAATTAGAATCATTATTTGCTGATGTTTTCTCTAGAAATGTTTTGCTATTATGTCAAAATTTCAGAAAATATACATGGGAAGGTGAATGACAAAGACAATTTCCTTTTTAGCGAGCCGGTACTTTAAGTCCGGGGAGCTAATGTCACAGCCCTAGTGTCGGCGTCGCGTCTTGACTTGAAAAACTTTAACCTGGTCTATATCTCAGGCACTATTAGAGATACAGCCATGATATTTCATACATGGATACACAGGGTTCGCACAGTCTTGAATTTGAGCCTGTTTATTGAAAAGTGCTTAAAAACAAAAAATAGTGCTTAAAAGTGCTTGATTTTGATCCCTCTCTTAAAAAGTCCTTAAAAAGTGCTTGAATTTGTCAAAAACGTGCTAGAAAATGATTGATTGACTAAATTCATGGTAAAAAGTAGATTATTTAAGCATCTACACTTGAGAATTATTTTGGTGAAAAAAGAAGAGGTACGATCTTGAACAAGCCTTGGACTGACACATTTGCAATTCCTCCCCCCATCCCTTCCCCTCCAGAAGTATGCCCCTTGAATGTAAGAAATTTGTCAGAGCAGTGTATATTGGGAATGCTGAACTCTTTGTTGAAGACCATCATAAGTGACTTGTGTACGAAGAAACATGCTTGAAAAATGGAATTATGTGCTTAAAAAATGCTTAAAAAGTGCTTGAATTTTAGCATTGGCTGTCTGTATGAACCCTGAATTACATCTCGACAAGACCTTTCATTTGGGACCATGACCTTTGACCTAGTGACCTTTACCTTGGAGTTTGACCTACTTTTGAAAAACTTTAACCTGGCCTATATCTCATGCACTTTTATTGATAGAGCCTTGATATTTCACACATGGATACATTCCGCAAGACCTTTTATTTGGGACCATGACTTTTGACCTTGGAGTTTGACCTACTTTTAAAAAATTAGCTGTTTTTGTGACAAGCTCCCGTATAGGTGAGCTACGTTGTCTGCGGACAACTCTTGTTAATTCTGAATTTGTTCAAATCCATTTACCGGTACTCATTAGCTCACCTGAGTACGAAGTGCTCAAGGTGAGCTATTGTGGTCGCTCATCGTCCGTCGTCCGTCTGTCTGTCCATCCGTCCGTCCGTTCACAATTTCTTCAAACATCTCTTCCTGAACCATTGGGCCAATTTTGACCAAACTTGGATGGAATGTTCCTTGGGTGCCCTTTTTCAAAATTGTTCATTAATTTTTGATTTTCCAAAAAATGTGGGCGTGGCAGGGCGGGGCTTAAAAATCCTAAGAAAATTAACTAAAAATCAACCATTGGGTCAATTTGAACCAAACTTGGCAGAAATGTTCCTTGAGTGACTCTCTTCAAAATTTGTTTTCAAATTTTAAGATTAGTAAAAAAATGAGGGCGTGGCAGGGTGGGCTTATCAGACATACTAAGGAAGATAACCAATCAGTGAAGCCGTAAGTCTTTTAGTGTTCAAGTTACCTCCCTTGGTCCATTTTGATAAGCTTGGATTTTATCTGATCAATGATCTAGACTTTCCCCAGCTTAAGTAAACAAGATTAGTGAGGATTTAATCTAGCTGTTATCAGTGTTCTATTATCTTTTCTTTGGATTTATAATCAGACTTGCTTCTATTTTGCAACCTATACTCTTTAGCTCTTTACTAAATTACATCTGAAGAAAGGGCCCTATGTTGTTGATTCTTGGGGTTTATATAGGGGTTAAGAGTTCTATCTCTAACATTTTTATCTTCGACTTGGAAAACCTTTTCATCTCAAAACATTTAGGTATGTATTGTGCAAGATACAGTAACAGTATTTTTTCATAGGGCCCTTGTTGTTGTTGATTCTTGGGGTTTAAATGGGGGTGAACCCTGTTGAAAATTGGAACCTTTTCATTGATATCATGGGAAAAGGGGCCTAAAAGACAAAATCCTTGTTAGCATTGTACAGGCTACAATATTGGTCAAATGTTCATAAAACTAAGTCAGAATGTTTGTCTGGTCACAGAAAATTGGAATATAATCCATTGGATACCACAGGAAAAGGGGCCATAATGACAAAATCCGTGTTGGCAATTTATAGGCCATAATGTTGGCTTAATCTTCGTGAAACTTGATCAGAATATTTGTCTATTCACAAGGATGAAGCTTATCAACTATCAGAATTTTCCATTTTGATATCATGGGAAAAGGGGCCTTTATTACAAAATCCTTTTAACACTCTAGAAGCAACAGTTTTTGCTTAATCTTCATGAGACTTAAAAGAATGTTTGTTTTAGTCACAAGGATAAACCCTATAAAAAATCGGAATGTTCCAGTCGATATCATGAGAAAAGGGGTCCTAATGACAAAGTCCTTGTTAGCACTCTAGAGACAACAATTTTGGTCTAATCTTCAAGAAACTTGTGTTTGTCTAGTCACAATGATGAACTCTGAGGAAAATAGGAATGTTTCATGGGATGCCATGGGAAAAGGGGCCTTAATGACAAAATCTTTGTTAGCGCTATAGAGACGATAATTTTGGCTCAATATTTATGAAATTTAGTCAGATTTTTTGTCTAGTCACAAGGATGAAGCCTATTGACAATGGGAATGTTCTGTTGGATATCGTGGGAAAAGTGGCCTTAAAGACAAAATCCTTGTTAGCAATGTAGATGATACAATTTTTGTCCAATCTTCATGAAACATGTTCAGAATGTATGTCTAGTCACAAGGATGAAGACTATTGAGAATTAGAATACGTTCTTTTGGATATCATGAGACAAGGTGCAATCATTTCTCACCTTGTGAATCTCAGTTCAGGTGAGCGATTAAGGACCATCATGGTCCTCTTGTTAGCTCACCTGAGCACAAGGTGCTCAAGTGAGCTATTGTGATCACCTTTTGTCCGTCGTCCGTCCGTCGTCCGTCGTCCGTCAACAATTTCTTTAAATGACATCTCCTCCTAAACTACTTTGCCAATTTCAACCAAACTTGGCAGGAATGTTCCTTAGGTGACCCCCTTTCAGAATTGCTAAAAGAATTGAAATCCATGAAAAACTCTGGTTGCCATGGCAACAGAAAAGGAGAAATTTGACTGAATCTCAATATTATCTTTGAACGACATCTCCTCCGAAACTACTGGGCCAATTTCAACCAAACTTGGCAGGAATGTTCCTTAGGTGACCCCCTTTCAAAATTGCTAAAAGAATTGAAATCCATAAAAAACTCTGGTTGCCATGGCAACAGAAAAGGAGAAATTTGACTGAATCTCAATATTATCTTTGAACGACATCTCCTCTGAAACTACTTGGCCAATTTCAACCAAACTTGACAGGAATGTTCCTTAGGTGACCCCCTTTCAGAATTGCTAAAAGAATTGAAATCCATAAAAAACTCTGGTTGCCATGTCAACAGAAAAGGAGAAATTTGACTGAATCTCAATACTATCTTTGAACGACATCTCCTCCTAAACTACTGGGCCAATTTCAACAAAACTTGGCAGGAATGTTCATTAGGTGACCCCCTTTCAGAATTGCTAAAAGAATTGAAATCCATAAAAAACTCTGGTTGCCATGGCAACCGAAAAGGAGAAATGTGAATGAATCTCAATACTATCTTTGAACGACATCTCCTCCTAAACTACCAGGCCAATTTCAACCAAACTTGGCAGGAATGTTCCTTAGATGACCCTCTTGTGGAATTGCTAAAAGAATTGAAATCCATAAAAAAATCTGGTTGCCATAGGAACAGAAAAGGAGAAATTTGACTGATTCTCAATACTATCTTTGAACGACATCTCCTCCTAAACTGCCAGGCTAATTTCAACTAAACTTGGCAAAAATATTCCTTAGGAGGTCCTCTTAAAGAATTGCTAAAAGAATTGAAATTGACTGAAAACTCTGGTTGCCATGGCACCAGAAAAGGAGAAAGGAGGGGTTTCCATAAGGCCATTTTCCTGGGACCTAAATTTTCCAATGAAATTTTTACCACAAATAGATACATAAAGGGGACGTGTTTTGCCGAAAAGAATGAATCGAACAGACCTTTGGTTTGGTGTATATTGTATATTGAAAGTGGGTGGGGTAATTCTTTTCAGACGCTACCCAAGGTTCTTTTTAATCAATTTTCTATCTAAATGTAAATAATTGGCGATTTTTTTCGCCGGAGGCGGACGTATATTGGCGTCATCTTCTCCGTCTGTCCGTCCATCCATCCGTCCGTCCGTCCGTACGTACGTCCACTTTTCTTGTCAACGCAACTCCTCCTAAGTTTCTGGATGGATCTTCTTGAAACTTGGTCAATGTTATCACCTCAATTGGTAGATGTGCATGAAGGAAGGATTTTATGGTTCATTGATTTTTGCCTGAGTTATGCCCCCTTACAACTTAGTCTCTGGGGCGGCGTATATTGTGACCATGGCACTCTTGTTTGTATATTTTCATCTCCCAACTTTGGGCAAAACATCAACACGTTTTTATAAAGCGACATAATGGAATAATATTTTAGGTGAGAACTTGTCAATAAATCATCATTGCAAAATTGTGAGGAATTTTTGATAGCTAGTCGGGTAAAAGAGTTACAGGCCCTTGAATGCCCGAAAACCCATGACAAATTGTGGAATAAATAACAAAATACATTTTTTCTGACTTTCTTTTGCACAGAAAGGCAGAAATGTTTAATTTGCTTAAATTATAGCTGGCCTCAGCAAAAAGTACTACAAATAAGCTATTACGGACAGTTTCGTCTGTTGTCCGTCCGTCTGTCTGGCTGCCCGTCCATAATATCAGGTTTACACTCTAGAATCCACAAATATTATCCGATCTTCACCAAACCTTGTCAAAATGTGTATGGTTATAAGCCCTTGTGTTGGATAAATTTTGGATGGAATTGCTGCTGAAAGTGCTGAGTTATGTGCCCTTGAATATCAAAAAATGCTATTTTTGACAATTTTTGAATTCAAAAATGTTCAAATATTACACAATCAAATGCAAAACCAAGTGAAAATGTTTGCATTTATAATATCTTGGTTGAGTGTGATTTTCATCCAGATCGAAACCGCAAATTTTTAGTTATCCGCCTTTGATTTTGGCAAAATTGCTATTTTTGACTTCATTTTCTCTTTAGCATCCACCAATATGTAAAACATGAAATTAAAACTTGGACAAATTGTTGATGTCTATTAGATCTTTTATAGGTTAAAGTTTTGGCATCATTTGAAATGCTTTTCCCAAGTTATCTGCCCTTGAATTAGGCAACTTTGTGGGTTTTCGTGCAAATCTAGGGCTAATACGGCAATTTTGTTAACCCTTTCCCAAACAAGACCTGGTTTTGACGTCCCTATTAGAAAGTGCTTGGGAAAACATTGAGACAAAAGAAGAAACTGCTGATAACCAGCAGTTTCTCCTTTTGCCTCAATATTTTCTGTGCCATTTAACTCTCTAATCATATCTTTATCTATATAAATGTTGTTGTCTGCAGCAGCTTTAAAATTGTGCTCCCTCAAAATTTTGCAGTTTGGGAAAGGGTTAAATTAAAGGGCGGATTACTCAGGACAAACATTTTCAATCTGGCTGAAATTCTTACACATCTTATATATTATAGACAGAAATAATTATACCCCCCAAATTCAATTTGGGGGGTATATAGGAGTCAGCTTGTCTGTCTGTCTGTCTGTTGGTCTGTCTGTTGGTCTGTCTGTTGGTTTTTCTTCAAAAATTTTCTCCTCCTCAACCATTGGTCCAATTCTTACCAAATTTGGCAGGAATGTTCCTTGGGTGACCCTTTTCAAAACTTTAAAAATCAATTATTTGGCCAATTTGAACCAAACTTGGCAGGACTGACGCTTGGGTGATTCTATTCAATGTATGCTCATGATTTTTTCATTTGCCAAAAAATGTTGGCGTGGCAGGGCGGGGCTTATCCGACTTCGAGAAATCGTTAGATAATTCTTCAAAAATCTTCTCCTCCTTAACCACTGTGCCAATTCTTAATAAATTTGGCAGGAATGTTCCTTGGGTGACCCTTTTCAAAACTTGTTCATGAAATTTTGATTCGTCAAAAATTGTGGGCGTGGCAGGGCGGGGCTTATCAGACTTAGAGAAATCATGTGAAAAATCTTTAAAAATCAATTATTAGGCCAATTTGACAGGAATGACCCTTGAGTGATTGTATTCAATGTATGGTCATGATTTTTTCATTCGCCAAAAAATGTTGGCGTGGCAGGGCGGGGCTTATCTGACTTCGAGAAATCGTTAGATAATTCTTCAAAAAAACTCTTCTCCTTAACCACTGTGCCAATTCTTACTAAACTTGGCAGGAATGTTCCTTGGGTGACCCTTTTCAAAACTTTTTCTCGAATTTTTGATTTGTCAAAAATTGTGGGTGTGGCAGGGCGGGGCTTATTGGACTTAGAGAAATCATGTGAAAATTCTTTAAAAATCAATTATTGGACCATTTTGAATTAAAGTTGGCACTAATGTCCCTTGATCGATTGTATGCAACGTATGTTCATGAATTTTTGATTCGTCAAAAAATGTGGGTGTGGCAGGGCGGGGCTAATCCGACTTCGAGAAATTGTCAGATAATTCTTCAAAAATCTTCTCCTCTTTAACCACTGAGCCAATTCTTACCAAACAGGAATGTTCCTTGGGTGACTCTTTTCAAAACTTGATCGGGAATTTTTGATTTGGTGTTTTGTTACCATAATTGGCAGGAATGTTCATTTGGTGACTTATTTCAAAATTTGTTCGTGAATTTTTGATTTGCAAAAAATGATGTAATGGCAGGGCAGGGCTTATCAGACTTAACGAAATCATGAGAGAAAATTCTTTAAAAAGCAATTATACAGTAAATTTGAACCAAATCTTACAGGAATGTACCTTTATTGACTGTCAATACATGGTTGTGAATTTTTGGTTTATTGAAAAATATCAGCATGGTAGGGCTGGGCTTGGGGATTGTTTAATGAGCTATGTCCTTTTGTTGAAAATTGGTATTTTTTGCAACATTTACATGTGTTGTTTGGTCTGTTGATTTTTTGTTAGCTCTATTTTTCCAATTGAACAGCTCCCAGTTCAAATGAAATCAACTTCTCAAAATGCACAAAAACTGCACTTTTGGGGGGTATGATCACTTTCAGTGATATTCTAGTTTGTCCTCTATCGGTTTTAATTGCTCCATGTTTGTGGATGCTAAAGGGAAAATAAAGCCGAAAAATGCAATTTTGTCAAATTCAAGGGCGGATAACTCAAAATATACTTTTACAATCTGGATGAAACTCACACTCACCCAAGATATTATAAATGCAAACATTTTCACTTGGTTTTGCATTTGATTGGGTAATATTTGAAAATTTTTGAATACAAAAATTGTCAAAAATAGCATTTTTTGATATTCAAGGGCACATAACTCAGCACTTTCTTTAGCAATTCCGTCCAAAATTGATCCAACACAAGGGCTTATGACCATACACATTTTGACAAAGTTTGGTGAAGATCGGATAATATTTGTGGATTCTAGAGTGTAAACCTGATATCATGGACAGGCAGACAGACGGACGGACAACAGACGAAACTGACCGCAATAGCTTATTAGCTCACCTGAGCACGAAGTGCTCAAGGTGAGCTATTGTGATCGCTTTTTGTCCGTCGTCCGTCTGTCCGTATGTCCGTCCGTCCGTCCGTCCGTCCGTCTGTCCGTCTGTCAACAATTTGGTGTTTACACTCTAGCATCTACAAATATAAGCCAATCTTAACCAAACTTGGTCAAAACATGTATGACCATGAGATCTCGGATGAGTTTGAATTTGGGTTAGATCGGACCAGAAAGTCAGGAGTTATCTGCCCTTGAATGTAAAAAATAGCTACTTTTGACAAAGTTTACACTCTAGTATCTACAAATATTGACCAATCAATACAAAAGTTGCACACAATGTTGATGACCATAAGATCTCGGATGAGTTTGATTTTGGGTCAGATTGGACCAGAAAGTCTTGAGTTATCAGCCCTTGAATTTGACAAAATTGTCGTTTTTGACCGTTTTCGACTTTGTTTACACTATAGCATATACAATTATTGACCAATCAAGACAAATGTTTAACACAGTGTTAGTGACCATTAGATCTTGGATGAGTTTGATTTTGGGTGAGATCGGACCAGAAAGTCAGGAGTTATCTGCCCTTGAATGTAAAAAATAGCTACTTTTGACAAAGTTTACACTCTAGCATCTCCAAATATTGACCAATCAATACAAAAGTTGGACAAAATGTTGGTGAATATAATATCTTGGATGAGTTTGATTTTTGGTTAGATCAGATTAGAAAGTCCTGAGTTATCTGCCCTTGAATTTGACAAAATTGCCATTTTTCACTGTTTTCGACTTTGTTTACACTATAGCATCTACAATTATTGACCGATCAAGACTAAATTTGGACACAATGTTAGTGATCATAAGATCTTGGATGAGTTTGATTTTGAGTCTGATCTGGCCAGAAAGACGAGAGTTATGTGCCCTTGAATTTTACAAAATTGCCTTTTTCGTCTGTTTTCGACTTTGTTTACACTCTAGAATGACCAATCAAGACAAAACTTGAACACAATGTTGGAGACTGTTAGAACTCGTATTAGTTTGATTTTTGGCCTGATGGGATCAGAAAGTTTCGACTTTGTTTACACTCTAGAATCTACAGTTTTTTTTATCAATCAAGACAAAACTTGGACACAATGTTTGAGACCATAAGATCTCATATGATCTGCCCTTCAAATTTTACCCGGACAACCACAAATAGTGACTAATCAGAACAAAACTTGACACAATGTTATTGACCATAAGTTTGTTTTCAGTCTTAAAGGGCGACGGTAACAGATGGTCTAATTGCAAAAAATGAATTTTTTTTAAAAAATATGCAAAACTTTTGTGTTGACAACCTCGGGATGGTTAATAATATGCGATTCAGACAGAGAATGAGCCGAAATTACAAGACAGATAGCTGAATTTAGGGAGAATCCAAACCTAAATTCAACGCCATCACTGATGGGGTTAGAATTATTTTGAAATTGTTGCACATGCGCATACAGCGCGGACCATGATTCAAACGAGATTCATACTTGAATTTCAATATGACGTCATCATGTATATTGTGACGTCATTTAACCCTATACTCCACAGATATGCATTTTAACGCGTCTATCGATTCCCGTATAAGATACGCATTTTAACGCAGTATCGATTTTTTCCACTCCCGCTTAAATACGCATTTTAACGCGGTCAACTTTAAACACAAATCACGGTGATATTATAAACACAAAAAAATAAACAAAGGTATTTTTATGAAGTTAATCATTTGATCAGTTTAACCAACAAAAAAAATTATGACCTTTATTCTTGACTTTGATCCGTAAATTCAAGTTATAATTACATGGTGCTAGACTAGATCTAGCTCTAAGTCCATTTCAAATTTCAGTACAATTTGTTCACGATCTCTGGAACATAAAACTATAAAAGAAAATATTTTTCTCGTAGCTTCTTTACCTATGACGCAAATTTATACATTTGTTTTAGTTTCATCTATGAATTTGGATTAAACCATTTCAATATGTAGGGGTTTCTGGGCGATTCATGTTACACGCGTGATTGAGTCTGCTGACCTATTTCATGACACGTGACTACACAAAAAAATATGTGCAGACAGACCAATCGTAAGTGCATTGTGGGTAAAAGAAATTTAGTTAGGAAAAAATATGCACGCATCGCAAATTGACAGGTCTAGAAATTATAGATCTAAATCTATTTGAATATTAGAATCAAGATATGCAATAGTAAAAACAAAACATCAGCCGTGCAATTTCCATGCCTGAAGACAAAAAAATCCTGTACAGAACCAACCACGGGAATTATCCCCTTTGCAATTCTGTTTTCAATTCTCCTTCATTATGTTAATTTATTCACAAGTCTTTGTTTGTCAGTAGAACCCTAAGTCTATGGTAAAAATCGTAGGCCTACACCAAATAATTACTTACCCTCAAAGTGTTTTAAATCCATTGACAAATAAAGTCACACATCACTTTTTATCCTTTTTCATAAACAGTGTCAGAAATAAGTTCGAATTCAATTTCTAAAACAAAACTGGATGTTCAATGCTAATCATTAAATATCCACGGGATTTAAAAACTGTCTATATGATTAATCAATTAGCTGTTGTGCTATTTTAAGCACCTAAAAGGGGTGAGGATTTTGTTCTACATTCCAGACAGCCAGTATGACGTCACGCCACGTCACACCACGTCATACACTGTTTGTAGGTCAGATTTTCTCCAGTTGATAACAAAGAAACCCTTTCCTGAAAAAACTATTCAGTGAATATGGACCAATCTTCGTATAATTATTTGTATCATTGGAATTAATAAAAGGAAAATAGATCTATACGCACAAGGTAAATAAATCAGATTTAACAATTGCATTATGTTGACAACTTTTCAGTTTTTCATCAAACTGCTAAATATCGGACTGGTCCAATTAGTATGAGCAATTTGCATTCTCTTTTCTTTTGTAGTCGCCATCGCATGATTTATTGCCTTTCCCAAGGGCAAAATTTTAAGATCCTAGCATAGGCAGTAAAGAATACAAAAAGAGAAGAGAATATTTTGACAATCGCCATTTTCTTTGCCTGATTGGCGAAGCGCTCTTGAAAGTGCTATTTTGCTACAGAAATCATCGGCCCGAAATCATCGATAAAGTTATCATGTGGACTTTGGAAAGGGTGTAGATCTAATTGTGAGATCGACATAATAATTATTTGCATGCACGTGTCAATAATTATCGTCTGCTATTTCCTGGTAGCAGTTTGGTTGTTTGGCTTCTTCTTATCAAAAGGTTACGTAATCGGATTTAAATTGACTTTACTGTCCGATATATCACACCAATTTACCGATATGATTCCAAAATGTAGTAAAATCAATATTGAACAACTTGAGTTATGGTGTTTTGATCGCTATTTTTTTAAAAAAAGAAAAGTGAGATCGCATTTCTTTTGAAAATTAGGGATCTATAATGGGATCCCTTAGTTGTCTTTTGTTATTCAAAACTTAATGCAACACATGATACTGATAGGGATCGCTTTTTCCAGCAAGAAGAATTACACTATTAGATCTAGATTGAATTTAAAAACATATAATATCAAAAGAGTATCTATAAAAAAAAAAAATTATGATTAGATCTACTAAAACCCTTTACTGAACATCATTTCTAGACTGGTCAAAATGAAAGACTTGCACTTATAATTGCAAGATTTTCTCATTGTTTAAAAAGACAGGTTACCTGTTTGAAAGGTTTTCCTTCTTAACTATATGATAATAAATGTATTGAAATTAAACCTTTCCAAAACAAAACCTAGTTTTGTGGCCCCCAAGTTATAAAAAAGTTTGCAAAACCATTGAGAGGAAAGAAGAAATTATTGATGATCAACCAACAAGGTCTACTTTTGACCCCAAACTTTTCAGTGTGTCACACCGTACAAAAGGTTGTCTGTCAATAATTAAACCAATACAATATTACACTAACATAAATTATATTAATTATAGTATTAATTAACTTAATAATTCTAACATATTGATTGATCATTCTATTCAGTTTTTGAAAAAAATGCTGACAGAAAGAACTTTGGTACATTTAAACCCTCATATTTCCAAAACGATTCAACCCACAAAAATAAGGAATACATCAACAGAAAGGAAATTCAATTTCAAAAAAACTTTTTATATATCACAAAATCATTGGATCAAGTCTTGTTGCACTAAATTTGATTTAAACAACATAGGTATAAATAGTCTGACTTTTTCCAATAATCCATATCAGGATAGAGTACCTTTATTGGATGAAGGTATATTGGTTTATTGTAGCTGATAAGGCTACCTGGCTGTGGAGTATAGGGTTAAGAAAGTCGCATGTCCTACTGTTTTGACCTACTTTCGATATCGCTTCATGAATTTGGTATCAAATTGCGAAAAAATGAGTCGTTGCTTCAATAGTTTGTCGTAATCATTTAATCAGGTCATATAAAGCTTAAAAAGTGTACATTTCGTTTGTATTTGACAATTTTTGGGTCCAAATCTGGGAAATAGTAGCTTTAAAGTCATGAATATTAATTGAATTGAACAAAACTGAGCCTAATATCATTTTAGTTCAGGTGAGCGATGTAGGACCATCATGGTCCTCTTGTTTGTAGTACTATTTGCTGAGGCCAGCTTTAATTTAAGCAAATTAAACATTTCTGCCTTTCTGTACGAAAGAAAGTCAGAAAAAATGTATTTTGTTATTTATTCCACAATTTGTCATGGGTTTTCGTGCATTCAAGGGCCCGTAACTCTTTTACCCGACTAGCTATCAAAAATTCCTCATAATTTTGCAATAACGATTTATCAACAACTTCTCACCTAAAATGTTATTCCATTATGTCGCTTTATAAAAACGTGTTGATGTTTTGCCCAAAGTTGGGAGATGAAAATATACAAAAAATTGGAAAATTACATAAAATTCCAAATATTTTAATATTTATAATAAGCAAGCCAATGAATTTAATCTCATCTTAACATGGGCTCATACACAAAACATAATGATTTAAAAAGAATTCGCCAATTATTTACATTTAGATAGAAAATTGATTAAAAAGAACCTTGGGTAGCGTCTGAAAAGAATTACCCCACCCACTTTCAATATACAATATACACCAAACCAAAGGTCCGTTCGATTTATACTTTTCGGCAAAACACGTCCCCTTTATGTATCTATTTAGTGTCCCCTTTTTTATCTATTTGTGGTAAAAATTTCATTGGAAAATTTTGGTCCCAGGAAAATGGCCTTATGGAAACCCCTCCTTTGACTAATTCTCAACAATTTCAGGTGAGCGACCTAGGGCCAACGGCCCTCTCGTTTTTTTAAGGATATCTGATTTTTTCTAGACATCTTAAGGCTTGGAAAAGTTATATATTTGAAAGATTATTTGTCTTTTAAGTTTAAAGCATAGGTAAAGCTACAATCTAATACAAAAATTTGCTACTTTTGCGAGATGTATCAAATTTTATGACAATTTGAAGTAGAACTTTGCTCTGGTTTTTCATTTATCACAAATAGAAGTTTCTGTAAAAGACACAATATGTTAGGAAAATAGCTGTAGTTCTATCTAATGTGACAATGAACACATAGCTATAAATAATCCAAAATTCGTTTTTGGGAAGCAAATTTTGCAAAATTTGCTTCTCTTTACAGCCACCTTTCTCTGCACTTTACCATTCTCTGCATACCACACAATATCTTCCGGTCCTCTTCACTGTAAATAGTTCTATCAAAAGCAAAGATTGATGAGGTGACAGTCATTCAAATATTCAATATGTAAGTCTGAAGTTATGTGTAGAATTGAATTGGATGACTGAAAATGAAGCATTCAATTAATCATGTCTCTAAGAGAAGAAAAGGCCGGTGTAGTAGTTTGCTTTATTATGGTTCAAAGATTAGTCCAATGACCTTCCTTGTAAATGGATCAGTCAAGTTTACTGAAGTATGAAAATTCAAAGCTATAAATAGATGCATGGAATCAAAGTATTCAAGGTATTCAAATGGATAATCAAAGTACCTAATCATTTAGTACTAGTTCTACGAATCAAAGTATTTTAAGGTATTTAAGGGATAATCAAAGTACCTAATCAAAGTAATCTACGAATCAAAGTATTCCAGGTATTCAAATGGATAATCAAAGTACCTAATCAAAGTACTCTACTTCTGGACAGGCCTACATTATTAACAAATTTGCTTCCCAACAGTACTTTCAGTACTTTGATTCTACAAGTAGACACAAGTAGTTTACATGGCATCAAAGAAACTGGAAAGTCTGTTACACTGGGGACAAAAGTATGAACAAAATTGTCTTAAGCCTTCTTCTTTTTAGAAGCTGATATAATGTACATGAATTTTGTTAGCTCACCTTAGCACGAAGTGCTGAGGGTGAGCTATTGTGATCGCTCACCGTCCGTCTGTCCGTCTGTCTGTCCACAATTACTAAAAAATCTTCTCCTCCCAAACTATAAGGTCTAGAGTCTTGAAATTTTGTTTGTAGTATTGTCTCAATGCCCTCTACCAAAATACTTCAAATAATTGTGCTTATAGAAAAATTGGCCCTATGTTGTGGGGTTTAAGGTTTCACACTGAAACACAGTTTTCTAAAGGACTATTTGGCCTAGAGTCTTGAAATTTTGCATGACTTTACATCTCCTAAACCTCTAACAGAATACTAAAAATCATCACATTGCAAGGAAAGAAGCCCTATGTTATGGGTTCTGGAATTTTCAAGTGAGGAATTGTTTTGACCAGGTAGATTTTATCACATATCGTTGGTGGGGAGTCAAATCCTCGTAACTACAGCTTGAATAAGCTGGAGTTACGAGGTTTTGACTCCCCCACCGACGATATCATATCCCTATAATCAGATTATGCAGATCATAATACTGATAAAGAATGCATGGAGCAAACAGTGTTTGTTTACTGATCTAGGGATCAACTAAATACTTTAACCCTTTCCTGGAAAGACCTTGTTTTGAAGTCCCTATTAGAAAAGGCTTTGGAAATTAATGAGTCAAATGAAGAAAGTGCTGGTTCTCCTTTTACCTCAATATTTTATTTAATTTTATTCAATATTTTATATGCTAGTTCATTGTAAACGAATCCTATTTGTACCGCTGTCAATTTTGTATTCTGAACTTTCAAATAGGGACAGTCTATTTCCTTTCTTTACCTTTCTGTATGGGAAAGCATTATGCCCTTTCTCTACCATACACAGGTTTGCCTCACCGACAGAAAAGGCTTGTAAATGATATGGTAAAAGAAGAAAATGTTGATAACTTGATAGCCTGTGTTGTCTCATTTTGCCTCATCATTTTCTCTGCATTTTTATACATGAATGCAGTCTTTATCAACACCTGTTTTATCATCTACAGCAGCTTTTAATTATGTCTGCTCTTATGTTATGTTGTTTGGAAAAGGTTTTACCATAACCAAATCCTTACTGTTCAATGAATATTTCCCCTATGTTGTGGGTTCCATATGAATGATAGAGGGCAATGTTTGACAATCTTTTCAAGTTGTTAAGGCCTGAAGATAATTTTTTTGCCTCGTTTAAGAACTTTTAGAATTATTCCTATGCTTTAGGCTCTTGCATTTTGTACAGAAAAAAGTGCATATAAGTTGTGTGTGTCATATTGTCTTGTTAAACAGATTAGTTCAAGTTATCATTTCGCTTTGAAAATAAGCTCTACCATGAGGTATTCTAGATTTAAAAAAGCGGGAACAGGTTTAAAATTGTCTTAGAATTTCCAAACTTTCTATGGTTTCTAAATATTATAGCCCAATGACCTTTTTCCAAGATTAATGCTTCAATTTGTCTATGTGCAATGGAAATTCAGCAATACGTTGTGGATTTTCTGATTTTAAATACAGATATAGTGAAAAATCTTTGACAATCTTTTCCCAAATTGTGCTTTGAAATTAAGTGTGTACCATTGTCGTATGACTCCTTTTCAAAATCCTCTTTTCAAAATCCTCGGAGATTTAAAAGGTTTGTTAAAAAGTATGTCTCAGGGCGCTCTAAGGTGAGCGATATAGGACCATCTTGGTCCTCTTGTATGTATTATTGACAAGGCCTTGTAGATTAATAAATTCTGGTATGTTTCCATGGTCTGAAACAACCAACTGGCACATATTTTTAAGCTACACATACATTATCAAAAATATAACACCGAAATAATTGGTAGAAGAATTCCATTTGATTCTTGTTTAGTTTGAATGTAAAGAATATTGTCCAAAGACTCAACTAAAGGTGTATACAAATTGAAATAGGAAAAGATTCTGAAAAAAAAGTCACCAGATACAAAATATAAATGAATGCACATTAGAAAAAGATGGGGAACAATTATAAGTGACCAAACACAAAAATGTTTCACTGGGAAAATTTGGGGTACCTACAGATATAGCTCTAGCAGATCAAAGTGAACATGACATGCAACAATAGTTTTATGCTTATTTTAATCTTATAATATCAAAATCATCAAATTAACTTAATTAACAGGTTGCAATTCTACAGAAATCAAATAAGACCAAAAAACATTGAGAATCAAGTAAATTTTGACTAAATCTTGGTCAGCATACTGTATGTTATAAACCCAGAATGAAACCTTTACGAAGATAAAGATTATAAGTCAAAGTTGCATTTAGATACTAAGTTTCCATCACCAAATAGCTACACTTTATGTAATAACAGTCCTAATAATGATGTTATCAGAAAATGTCACACAAATGTCAAACAAAAATCGGTTTACTAGGGACAATTTTAGCATCATTTTTGTCATAAAATTTTTATTTATCAAGATAATTATGTTCATGAAATTTTGTAGATATCTTAAGGCAACACTTATTTAAGGACAAAAAGCTCACCGAAAGCTTTAAGTATTTTCTGTAGCTCACTTTGAAAAAAAAAAATCCTCTTTTTTTAAATCACCCATGTCTGCTAGAAGCATGTCCAAAAATGACGTGCTCCACTACAGACATGGCCACAGACCAGCAAGGCCACAAGCTTGACTCCTTCTTGAGACCTGGCCCCGGTTTCTCGAAAAAACTTAAGTACATTCTCATGCTCAAATCTGAGAACCTTGCTCAAATCGCACGAAATCCATGTGAACTTCAATCGAATACCTTTAATGTTGGAGAGTATCCCTTTGAAGTTGAGCATGTTCTCATGAGAATATACTTAAGTTTTTTCGAGAAACCGGGGCCTGCTTCTTTACAACAGTGCCCTCCCATCGAGTCAAGCAACAAGCTTGTTTAGCCGTCAGCTAATCTCTAGATATTGAATGGTATTTTATTGTTAGCTCACCTGAGCATGAAGTGCTCAAGGTGAACTGTTGTGGTCGCTTTTGTACGTCGTCCGTCCGTCTGTCAACAATTACTACAAAATCTTCTCCTCCCAAACTATAAGGCTTAGAGTCTTGAAATTTCGTATGTAGCATCGTGTCAAGGCCCTTTACTAAAATACTTCAAATTAATAAGATACAAGGAAAGTTGGCCCTATGTTGTTGGGTATCGGATTTCACATAGAGACAAAGAAGGAAATCTTGTACAATCTTCTTCTCCTGAACCATTTGGCCTTAGAGCTTTGAAATTTTGTGTGTAGAATAGTCTAGAGGCCCTCTACCAAAATACTACAAATTATTAGGATACAAAGAAAATTGGCCCTATGTTGAGGGTATCAAATTTCATATAGAGACAAAGAAGGAAATCTTGTACATTCTTCTTCTCTTTAACCGTTTGGCCTAGAGCTTTGAAATTTTGTGTGTAGAATCGTCTCAAAGCCCACTACCAAAGAATTTGCAATGTTTTTGATACATGGAAAATCGGCCCTATGTTGTGGGTATCAAATTTCATAAAGAGACAAAGGAGGAAATCTTGTACAATCTTTTTCTCCTGAAATGTTTGGCCTATATTTCTAAGAGCTTTGAAATTTTGTGTGTAGAATTGTGTCAAGGCCCTCTATCAAAGTACTTCATGTTATTGTGATACAAGGGAAATTGGCCCTATGTTGTGGGTATCAAATTTCATATAGAGACAAAGGAGGAAATCTTGTACCATATTTTTCTCCTTAACTGTTTGGCCTAGAGCTTTGAAATTTTGTGTGTAGAATCATCTCCAGGCCCTCTCCCAAAATACTTCAAGTTATTTTAATACAAGGAAAATTGGCCCTTTGTTGTTGGTATCGAAATCATATAGAGACAAAGAATGTTATACTTACTATCTTCTTTTCTTGAACCTTTTGGCCTATAGAGCTTTGAATTTTTGTGTGTAGAATTGTCTCAAGGCCCTCTAACAAAATACTACAAATTATTATGATGCAAGGAAAATTGGTCCTATATTATGGGTATCGAATTTCATATATAGAAAAAAAAAGAAATCTTGTACATTCTTCTTCTCCTGAACTGCTTGGCCTAGAGCTTTGAAATTTTGTGTGTAGAATCGTCTCAAAACCCTTTACCAAAATATTTCAAATAATTGTGGTACAGTTGAGAACATCATGAAATTGACATTAATTCCATTCCATTCCGATCAAAATCATTCCACTCAAGTGATCATTCATTCCGATCACAAAAACATTCAAAACACTCAAACACTCATAACGCTAAATAAACGTTCAAACCATTTACTGGTTTAATTGGTTGTTATAAAAAGAATGCATTTCATTGGCTGAAATATTATTGTGGGCGTGTTATTGATAAACCTTCATACCTATAATATTGGTAAATTTCCGATATCGGGATGTTACTATTGTAAGATCATGTTTGATTGGCTGAAAGCTAATTGTGGGTGTGTTCTCGATTTTTTACTCAAAATCATTCAAAACGCTTAAAACATTCCGTAAAATAATTCCAAATGCTCATTCCATTCGTCCATTCATTCGCTCATAAAACATTGCCATTCCACTCAGAATGTCAATTTCATGATGTTATCAACTGTGCAAGGAAAATTTGCCCATTGTTGTGGGCATTGAATTTTATAAAGAGTCCAAGAAGGAAATCTTGTACAATCTTTTCTCCTGATTGACCATTTGGCCTAGAGCTTTGAAAATTTGTAAATGGAATTATCTCATATAATGTTACAGTGTTCTCCAATTCTGTCTGTCAGAGATTCTTAAAGCAAATTTTGCATTTCCCATTGTAGTATAACTCTACTACCAGCCTTGTTTAAATTTTTTTCTGTAATGAAAGTTGTCCAGAAGTTGTGGTCATGAGATAAGACAAAAGTTATCATCTTAATGATCTCTAAGGTGAGCGATATAGGGCCATCTTGGCCTTCTTGTTGATTACAAGTACAAAAAACACAGTTCAAATCAATTTCCGTTTTGTTTTACAGAGCCAACACAGATATACAGGTTTCTCCGGACAAGACATGCTATCTCGGTAAGCAATTTAAGACAGGCAGACGTCAGTGAGTGAAAAAATATATTAACCCAAATATCTCTTCTACTTTTAGCTCACCTTAGCATGAAGTACTCAAGGTGAGCTATTGTGGTCCTTTTTTGTCCGTCGTTGGTCTGTCAATCGGTCCGTCTGTCCACTATTTCGTGTTAACACTTTTAATATCTACAAATAGAAGCTAATCTTGACCAAACTTGGTCAAAACATGTATGACCATATTCCATAAGGTCTTAGATGAGTTCGATTATGGGTCAGATCGTACCAGAAATTCTGGAGTTATCTAATAGCTAGTTTTGACATTGCTTACACTCTAGTATCTACAAATATCGATCAGTCCAGACAAAATTTTGACACATTGTTTGTGACCATAAGATCTCGTATGAGTTTGATTTTCAGTCTGATCAGACCAGAAAGTTTTGAGTTATTATGCCCCCTTTTGAAGAAAATGGGGGTATATTGTTTTGCAGGTGTCAGTCGGTAGGTCGGTCGGTTGTTCGGTCGGTCGGTAGACCAAACCTTGTCCGGAGCACAACTCGAAAAGTATTAAGGTATTCACACCATAAGGGCATAAAATTCTAAGGGGTGGATCACTTTATTTTTTCAATCTACATACAAAGAGAACCTTTTCTGAAAAAATAAGGGAATTTTACCACAATTTTACAATTTTATGACAAATTTAAGATTTATTACTTCGATATGTAAAATGGGCATTTCGCGCACGGAGTAACAAATACTCAAAACCGAATAAAAAGTGACATTTCACAGAAATATCTAATTTACGCACCAAACAAGGGCTTATTAAATGTACTACTATGAAAAGTTACTCCTGACATATTGTGTCAACAAAAATATTGGAAAAAAATCAAAAGTTGGAATGCTTAGTAACAAAATTCTCTTGAAAATATGTTTGAATTTCTTTGGGTTGTCATATTTACAAAGTCATTCTACATTAATTATTAGTGGGGCCATTCTAATCAGAACTTGAAAAATATCCACACAGGTATAGGAAGTAAATACATAGAATGGGGAAGTTTTGTTGTCCAAAATTAAAGAAATCACCATGGAAACATGTCTTGTGCGTATTTTGACCTGCACAAAGAACATGTTAAATTTTATTTTGCTTTCAGTATCAATCCTTTCGGATATGATTTTGTATAGAGGTTAAACTGAAAATTGAAATGCAATGGGACAGTACCAGGTTCCAGAGATAACTCTTATTTAGCTATCGGATTAACTCCCTTGAATCTACTGGGTAGTTCCGGTTGGATTTTACTCTATATGTCTATATAGAAATAGGGTTAATTCTAATCGTCTGACAGCGGCGGATCAAAGATTTCTGTGAAGGGGGTTCGGATATTCTAAAGGGGGGGTTCGGACATACAGAAGGGGGGGTTCGTTTTCCTGGTTTTATGCAATTTTGACTGAATTTCTGCATGAAAATGAAATAATCAGGCTACTGAGGGGGGTTCGTTCGAACCCCCTCTGGATCCGCCACTGTCTGACACCATAATAAGTGAAAATTTTATAGAGTTTTTGCTCTTTTCTGGACACTTATTTATCATTTGTAAATTGTAGAAAACGTCTTTTCTCAGAATGTAATTTTAATGGGTTTATTTTCAATTTATAGATGATGGTGTGCCGCGTGTCCTTGTTTGAAACGAATTCACAATTGAACATAATCATTTCATAGTTTTTAATCAGACTTCCATACTTTGTATCATAAGACATTGCAAACATGAAAAGTAAAGAAAAATGAGGTACAGTTTTCTCTGAATATACTTTTAAATCTCCGCAACTCCTTTGTCATAGTTAGTGAACTTCTAGTATAACAATAAACATGCTTAAATTTTATTGCTTGGAAAGGGATTAACAATTAATTGTCTACCGACAAAGAGAGATTGACACGTGTATGTGTATCTCGGCCCAATCAAATTCCATTACCGTAATTACCCACCACACGATCAATTAAAAGTTACTGTATATAACACTGGTTAATCACACTTAGCCAATAGACAAAAGATCGACAGGACCGACGTGATAAATAGACACGACAATATCCCAGTTTATGTTACAAAATATGTTATATCAAAGGCAAAATATTGCAATAATCATAGTAAATTGAATATTAATGGAAAAGGAGCCATCGCTTATCATCAGCAATATGTTCTTTTCTCTCAGTACTTTTCTAACCTATTTCTAATTGGGAGGTAAAAAACCAGGTTTTGTTTGGGAAAGGGTTAATGTATCCTTATCATTAATGAATGATACTGGATATATAACAACCGAACATGGCAACTGATAAAAGGGGTTAATTCTTCCAAAAATATTTTATTGCAAATCTCCAGCTAACCTTATGGCTGTATACTAAATCGTTTTGACAGACCGATTACCCACAGAAAAGGGTTTGATGAACAAATCAAGATATTTTGCATTTTGAAATGCCTTTACCTCTCTTATCTGTAGCCCCAACTGGAAGCGGAACAACCCAAAATTAAAAGGGAGATAACTGTCAAGGGAAGTCACTCTGAAAAATGGTAGAATCGGATTCACATACATATCACCCATTTACAAATCTATGAACTGATTTCCCTACAATTTGGTATTAGTTGTATAATAACAAGCTGAACACGCCTCAACGTCAATTATACAGAACGCGGGAACGACGTCTTATTTTTTGGCGGCGACTTTATGACGTCATCAAAACAAATCCTTAACTTTAACTTTTGTCTCAAGATAAATGTAGTAAGATGTTATTGTTTTCAACATTTTATCTTTAAAACTCTAAAATATTGGAACAAATAGATTTAATTATACATGTACTAACACAAATAATTTCCTTTGGAAAAATATTTGAAAGAAAATACGGAAATTGTCGACATATGTCGACATTTGCCAATGATTTTTGACATTCATTAGTGTGCGAATACCTTAAAGTTTGAATCATGAAACTGCATAGGTGGATAGATCTCATTATGGAAAGGTACAAGACTCTGCCGATAAAATTTTTGGAGTTATTGCCCTTTGTTGATTTTCAAACTTGATTCTTGTCCGGAGCATAACTCGAAAAATGTGTAAGGTAGAGTCATGAAACTTTTCAGATGGATAGATCTCATTATGGAGAGGTGCAGTTCACAAGAACCGTAACTTTACTGGTGGATAGATCTCATTATACCCCCACCTACGAAGTAGAGGGGGTATATTGGTTTCACCATGTCTGTCTGTCTGTCTGACCATCTGTCCGTCCTTGCATCCATTCGTCCGTTGACTTTTTGGTTTCCATGCTCTAACTCAAGAACCGTTGGACCTAGGATCATGAAACTTTACACAATTGTTGCCCATTACCCAAGGAGGTGCCCTATCGTTTTTGGTCATGAAGGGTAAAGGTCAAGGTCACAATCGGACTTTGTTCAAAATCCGTTTCCGTGCTCTTAGTCAAGAACCATTTGACCTAGGACCATGAAACTACACAGTTGTTGCCCTTGACCCAAGGAAGTGCCCTTGAATTGAAAGAATGGCCAATTTTACTGACAAGCACCTCTCGGGCGTATATGCGCCGCTCTGCGAAGCTCTTGTTAACTTTGTTTTCACTCTTAACAACCAGATATATTGACCAATTTAGACGAAACTGGGACACAATGTTAATGACCACAAGATCTTGAATGAGTCTGAATTTCAGCATAATCAAAGAAGAATTTGCTGAGTTATCTGCCTTTGAATTTGACAAATTTAGCATTTTCAACTTTGTTTTTACTGTAACAACCATAAATAGTGACCAATCAAGATAAAACTTGGACACAATGTTGGTGACCATAAGTCTGTTTTCAGTCAAAGTCACAAATATTTATTGATTCAAACAAAATTGTGGCTCATATCATTATGATATAATAACAAGTTTAGAGGTCTTTATTATACCCCCACCTACGAAGTAGAGGGGGGTATATTGCTTTCACCATGTCTGTCTGTCTGTCCGTCCGTCCGTCCGTCCGTCCGTAGACTTTCGTTTCCGTGCTCTAACTCATGAACCGGTTGACCTAGGATCATGAAACTTTACACAGTTGTTGCCCATGACCCAAGGAGGTGCCCTATTGTTTTTGGGCCACCAAGGTCAAGGTCACAATCGGACTTGGTTTAAAATCCGTTTCCGTGCTCTAGGTCATGAACCGGTTGACCTAGGATCATGAAACTTTACAGAGTTGTTGCCCATGACCCAAGGAGGTGCCCTATTGTTTTTGGGTCACCAAGGTCAAAGGTCAAGGTCACAATCGGACTTTGTTTAAAATCCGTTTCCGTGCTCTAAGTCATGAACCGGTTGACCTAGGATCATGAAACTTTACACAGTTGTTGCCCATGACCCAAGGAGGTGCCCTATTGTTTTTGGGTCATGAAGGTCAAAGGTCAAGGTCACAATCGGACTTTGTTTAAAATCTGTTTCCGTGCTCCAAGTCATGAATCGGTTGACCTAGGATCATGAAACTTTACACAGTTGTTGCCCATGACCCAAGGAGGTGCCCTATTGTTTTTGGGTCACCGAGGTCAAAGGTCAAGGTTACAATCGGACTTTGTTTAAAATCCGTTTCCGTGCTCTAAGTCATGAACCGGTTGACCTAGGATCATGAAACTTTACACAGTTGTTGCCCATGACCCAAGGAGGTGCCCTATTGTTTTTGGGTCACGAAGGTCAAAGGTCAAGGTCACAATCGGACTTTGTTTAAAATCCGTTTCCGTGTTTTAAGTCATGAACCGGTTGACCTAGGATCATGAAACTTTACACAGTTGTTGCCCATGACTCAAGGAGGTGCCCTATCGTTTTTGGGTCACGAAGGTCAAAGGTCAAGGTCACAATCGGACTTTGTTTAAAATCCGTTTCCGTGCTCTAAGTCATGAACCGGTTGACCTAGGATCATGAAACTTTACACAGTTGTTGCCCATGACCCAAGGAGGTGCCCTATTGTTTTTTGGTCACAAAGGTCAAAATTCAAGGTCACAATTGGACTTTGTCTAAAATCTGTTTCCATGCTCCAACTAAAGAACCTTTTGACCTATAGCACTTTTTTCAGTGACAAGGCGCTAGTGGGGGGTATTTGTCCGCTTTGCGACAGTTCTAGTTTGCCAAATAAAACCTGATGTGCGACGGACTACATGTGTAGGTAAAAACCGAGGCCCACAGTGCCGAGGTATTTGCCTTAACATGTAGTTCAGAGCACAGAGGTTTTTATTTGGCAAATAAAGACCTCTAAACTTGTTATTATCTCCATTATAACACTCTAAATAAGAAAATGCACATTCGAAATGTGTTATTTTGTGGAAATTCTGCAATGATCTAGCTTTCGGCGTAGGAAACGCATGGGCGGTTAAGTGACGTCATTGATGACGTCATTTGACGTTACCTTGACACCATGTGACGTTTTGGCGCATACACAAAGCATTATTACATAGAGTCTTTATTGGTCCAATAAAACCCGATGCAGTTCTTCTTTCGCTATATATGAAGTTGCGGTAGAGTGTTATAATTTTGGTTCAGGTGAGCGATTTGGGATCACCACGGTCCTCTTGTTGATTATCTTGTAATATTGTAGCATTTTCTCCTTCTGTCAAAATATTTTCTAAGCTATATTTAACATATTTGCAAAACCATTATTTTCGTTGTCTACATCTGATTTCAATTTGAAGCAGACTTATGTTTATACACCCGTCGAAGACGGGTCATATGATGGGATCATCAGTGGCATCCAGTATCCACTTTTTATACCCCCCCCCCCCACCTACAAAGTAGAGGGGAGTGTATTGGTTTCACCATGTCTGTCTGTCTGTCCATCCGTCCGTAGACTTTTTCGTTTACGTGCTCTAACTCGTAAACCGCTTGACCTAGGATCATGAAACTTTACACAGCTGTTGCCCATGGCCCAAGAAGGTGCCCTATTGTTTTGGGGTCACGAAGGTCAAAGGTCAAGGTCACAATCAGACTTTGTTTAAAATCCATTTCCCTGCTCTAAGTCAAGAACGGGTTGACTTAGGTTCATGAAACTTTAGACAGTTGTTGCCCATAACCCAAGGAGGTGCCCTATTGCTTTTGGGTAATGAAGTTCAAAGGTGCAAGTTACAATTCGACTAGCTTTAAAATCTGTTTCCGTGCTCCAACTAAAAACCCTTTTGACCTATAGCACTTATTCAGTGACAATGTGCTAGTGAGGGGTATTTGTCCGCTTTGCGACAGTTCTAGTTGACTTTGTTTTCCCAAATATAGACCAATTAAGACAAAACTCATACACATTGTTGGTGACCATAAGATCTTGAATCAGATGTATTTTTGGCTTGATCGGAATAGAAAATCATTAGTTATCTGCTCCTAAATTCAACAAAATGCCGTTTTTGATATTGTTTTCACTGTAGCAGCCACAAAATATTGATTAATCAAGACACAACTTAAGAAAGATATCTGTGATCATAAGATCTCCCTTCAATGTAATTCTTAGCTTGATTATAACCTCACTTTCTTAGTTATGTGCCCATGAATTTGTCAAATTTAATATGTCATTTAAAACTTTGTTTTCACTCAAACAGGCACAAATGTTATCTAATTCAAACAAAACTTGGACAAAATTGTTCAAGAGTTAAAAAGTTATTTTCCCTTGAATTGGATAAAATTGTTTCTGACTTAGTTTATTCTCTAATAGCCACAAATATTGACCAATCATGTGACAAAATGTTGTTGACCATGTTAAGGTTGTGAGTGACTGTAATTCTCAGCTTGGTGAGAATCAAGCTCCATATGCCCTTAATTTGACAAAATTGCTACTGTCAACTTGTTTCCAGTCTAACGGCTACATAATTATACCCCCCACCTACGAAGTAGAGGGGGGTATATTGGTTTCACCATGTCTGTCTGTCTGTCCGTCCGTCCGTCCGTCCGTCCGTCCGTAGACTTTTTCGTTTCCGTGCTCTAAGTCATGAACCGGTTGACCTAGGATCATGAAACTTTACACAGTTGTTGCCCATGACCCAAGGAGGTGCCCTATTGTTTTTGGGTCACCAAGGTCAAAGGTCAACGTCACAATTGGACTTTGTTTAAAATCTGTTTCCGTGCTCTAAGTCATGAATCGGTTGACCTAGGATCATGAAACTTTACACAGTTGTTGCCCATGACCCAAGGAGGTGCCCTATTGTTTTTGGGTCACCAAGGTCAAAGGTCAAGGTCACAATTGGACTTTGTTTAAAATCCGTTTCCGTGCTCTAAGTCATGAACCGGTTGACCTAGGATCATGAAACTTTACACAGTTGTTGCCCATGACCCAAGGAGGTGCCCTATTGTTTTTGGGTCACCAAGGTCAAAGGTCAATGTCACAATTGGACTTTGTTTAAAATCTGTTTCCGTGCTCTAAGTCATGAACCGGTTGACCTAGGATCATGAAACTTTACACAGTTGTTGCCCATGACCCAAGGAGGTGCCCTATTGTTTTTGGGTCACCAAGGTCAAAGGTCAAGGTCACAATCGGACTTTGTTTAAAATCTGTTTCTGTGCTCTAAGTCATGAACCGGTTGACCTAGGATCATGAAACTTTACACAGTTGTTGCCCATGACCCAAGGAGGTGCCCTATTGTTTTTGGGTCACCAAGGTCAAAGGTCAAGGTCACAATCGGACTTTGTTTAAAATCTGTTTCCGTGCTCTAAGTCATGAACCGGTTGACCTAGGATCATGAAACTTTACACAGTTGTTTCCCATGACCCAAGGAGGTGCCCTATTGTTTTTTGGTCACAAAGGTCAAAGTTCAAGGTCACAATTGGACTTTGTTTAAAATCTGTTTCCGTGCTCCAACTAAAGAAGCTTTTGACCAATAGCACTTTTTTCAGTGACAAGGCGCTAGTGGGGGGTATTTGTCCGCTTTGCGACAGTTCTAGTTATGTCTATTAATCAAGATTTAACAAGATGTTGTTGACCATCAATATTCTTGTGAATTTGACTTTCAGATGCATTAGAATCTTGTATCCTCAGTTATGTAACCTTGAATTTTTAGCTCACCAGAGCATGAAGTGCTCAAGGTGAGCTATTGTGGTCACTCACAATCCATTGTCCGTCCGTCCTTCTGTGTCTGTCCACAACTTGATGTGAACACTTTATCATCCGCAAATATAACTCAATCTTGACCAAACTTGGTCAAAACAAGAATGGTCGCAAGTTCTCTAATGAGTTCGATTATAGGCCTGATCGGACTGTAAAGTGCTGAGTTATCTGCCCTTGAATGTCAAAAACGGCTGATTCTGACTTTGTTAACACTAGCATCTACAATTTTTGACTAATTAAGACGAAACTTAGACACAATATTTTCGACACTAAGATCTCGGATGAGATTGAATTTCAGACTAATCAGATAAAAAAGTCATGAGTTATCTTCCTTGAATTTGACAAAATTGCTGTTTTTGACATTGTTTTACTCTAACAACCACAAATATTTGCCAATCCAGACAAAACTTGGCCACAATGTTGGTGACCATAAGATCCTGGATTAGTTGAATTTTCAGTCTGATCATCATCATCATTGGACTAGAATTATGTGCCCTTGAACTTGACAAAATTGTGGTGTTAAATGCTATCTAGGTTCAGGTGAGCGATCAAGGACCATCATGGTCCTCTTGTTTCACCTTGGCATTGTGTCATAGCAGTTAAGGTGAGCAATTTATGACCATCTTGGTCCTCTTGTCTGTCTTTTCAGCCCATCTTCCTACAAAGAACATTATCTTACATGAAACACCGCAGATCAGTATCAAAATCGAGCAGGTAATCATTCTTTCAATTTAATATTAGGTTATTAAACTTTTTAGCTCACCATGAGCACTTTTGTGATACAGCTGTGTCCGTCGCGTGTCTTGCCTTGTGTGCACTCTAGAGGACACAGTTTTTGTCCAATCAACTTGAAATTTGGTCAGAATGATTGTCTTGATGAAATCTCGGACAAGTTTGAAATTGGGCCATCTGGGGTCAAATACTAGGTAACGGGGTCAAATCTTAGAAAAACCTTGTGTGCACTCTAGAGGACACATTTTTTGCCCAATTAACCTGAAAATTGGTCAGAATGATTGTTTTGATGATATCTCGTACAAGTTTGAAATTGGGTCATCTGGGGTCAAAAACTAGGTCATAGGGTCAAATCTTAGAAAAACCTTGTGTGCACTCTTGAGGCCACAGTTTTTGCTCAATGAATCTGAAAATTTGTCAGAATGATTGTCTTGATCATTGATCAAATCTCTTAGAATTTTGAAATTGGGTCATCTGAGGTCTAAAACAAGGTCACGGGGTCAAACCTTAGAAAAACCTTGTTTGCTTTCTTGAGGCTATATTTTTTGCCCAATCAACTCGAAAATTGGTCATAATTGTTGTCTTATAAAATCTCGGATAAGTTTGAAATTGGGTCATCTGGGGTCAAAAACTTGGTCATGGGGTCAAATCTTAGAAAAACCTTGTGTGCTCTCTAGAGGCCACATTTTTTGCTCAATGAATCTGAAAATTGGTCAGAATGATTGTTTTGATCAAATCTCGGAGAATTTTTGAATTGGGTCATCTGAGGTCTAAAACAAGGTCATGGGGTCAAACCTTAGAAATACCTTGTGTGCACTCTTGAGGCTACATTTTTTGCCCAATCAACTCGAAAATTGGTCAGAATTGTTGTCTTGCTAAAATCTCGGACAAGTGCGAAATTAGGTCATCTGGGGTCAAAAACTAGGTCACGGGGTCAAATCTTAGAAAAACCTTGTGTGTACTCTAGAGGCCATATTTTTTGAGCAATGAATCTGAAAATTAAGTCAGAATGATTGTTTTGATCATATCTCTGAGAATTTTGAAATTGGGTCATCTGGGGTCTAAAAGTTCGTCACAGGGTCAAACCTCAGAAAAACCTTGTGTGCACTCTTGAGGCCAAATTTTTTGCCCAATCAACCTGAAAATTGGTCAGAATGAACGTTTTGATGAAATCTGGGAAAAGTTTGAAATTGGGTCATCTGGGGTCAAAAACTAGGTCATGGGGTCAAATCTTAGAAAAACCTTGTGTCAACTCTAGAGGCCACATTTTTTGCCCAATCAACCTGAAAATGTGCCAGAATTATTGTTTGATGAAATCTCGAAGAAGATAGAAAAAGGGTCATCTGGGGTCAAAAACTAGGTCACGGGGCTAAATCTTAGAAAATTCTTGTGTGCACTCTTGAGGCCACATTTTTTGCCCAATTATTCTGAAAATTGGCCAGAACTCTTGCCTTGATGAATGCTGGGATAAGTTTGAAATTAGGTCATTTTGGGTCAAAAACTAGGTCACAGTGTCAAATCTTAGAATAACTTTGTGTGCATTCTAGAGTCCACAATTTTTGCCCAATCAACCTGAATTTGATTGAAAAAGATTGTCCTGAACATGCTCCGAATTTTTGTTTCCTTTATATCTCCGAAGAGTTTGAATATGGGTCACATGGGGTCGTGAAATAGGTATCTAATTCAAATCTTAGTATAACTATTTAGTCCGGTAGCCAAACAGCATTTTTTAAGTGAACCCGGATTTGTGGTATATAGAAAATGTTTTGATTGATTATGGTAGCCAACACCTTCAGAATTCAAAATCAGGTTGATGCCACCTTGTCACCCTTGGGCAACTCTCAGAATTCAAGATGGCGTCCAAGATGGCGGAATGCCATGGTACATGATAATAGTTCTGTCCAAACCTATGCATTCCTGATAAAAAATAACTTGTGATATGTTCAGAAATGCTCAGAGAGAATGTCCAAAGAAAAAAATGAGTGATATTAGCAATATTTCATTTTAAATCTTCAAAAATTTGGTAAATCTTTTAAATCTTACCCCACCCACCCCATTTTACATAGAAAAATCAATTTTTTCGCAACACTGTTGACATTTCCCGAATTCCATATGATTACATACTCTCATTATACTAATGAATGAAAAACGAGTATTTGGAATGACAAACCTGGCAAAATGGTGTCTCTGACAATTCAAAATGGCGCCCAAGATGGCGGGAAATTTAAGTGTTTTTATATCAAGTAACATTTTTAAACAAAAAATCCAAAATGCTTTGAATTGTCTTTAATTAAAATGCTGATAACCTGTTTTGGCGTATTAATGTACAGTGATAAAAGCGTCTAGTAAATATTAGTTGTATTAATTTGTTGTATTTCTACCAGAATCTAGGACTGTCGCAAGATCTTACCCCACCCACTGCATTTAGAATGGAGAAAATCTAGAAATATACACTTTAATTGACTATGTCTTTGTGTTTACAATGAAACTTCTTAAAAGGAAAGTGAAATATAAACTATTACATCCCATTGATTGATTGATTGATTTATTGATTGATTGGGGTTGAATGCTTCTTTAAACATATATGGTCTTATCGCTGAAGGTTAACACCTAATCGTGAATTTCTGTCGTTTCTCATACCAGTTCTGTCACAACACCCTGACACAGGCTTAACGATTATCAAACAGTTAGTGGGAGACAAGTTTCTCAGAAAGGATATCTGTCGCGACTGGGGATTGAACTCGGGATCTCATGGATGAGAATCCGATATTAATTCATGTCCAAGGTTTTTTGTGAATTATTCTTTATCATTATAAATACTTTCTTCGAATTTTAATTGAAAATTGAATACAATTTATAGTATATATTATACAGAAAAGGGAATTGGGTCCTTTTTGCAGAGCAAAGGGTTTTTCTTCTCTATAAACCCTCTGCAATTGTAGGCATATTCCAAAGTTCTAACACCTATCATCTTACCTAACGTCTACATTTGGCATTCGAAAAAAGTTAGATATTTGTCTTTCATACATTTTTTTTTATTCCGTGTTTTCAGATTTGACAATGATTATGTTCACCATCTGTGATGGAATGGGGATGGGGGCGATTTCCAGGGGTCGGGAGGAGGACCCAATTGCTAATCTTCCGACAAATTATATTAATTTCAATGAATAACAAGGATTTAAGTTAATGTGGATCATAAAAGTGTACATGATCTCCTCCCTCAATGTTTCATTATCATTTATTTGCGTTTCATTTACACATGAAAACAATTATAATAATACCTCGGTTAAAGCCATACTTTAATTGCCATTATTGCTACGATACGAAATATACATAGAACAGGGTACCAGTGCATGCAACAATGGGATGCAACCGAGATATTGTGGTCCTCAACAACAATCTGGTACCATTACTTATCTCTGACTCGTCAGCATGTGGCATCAAACACTAACAGACATCATATCTTCTTGCATCACCTACTAATTTCTGTCCCCTAATATGTTCAGTATAAAAGATGTTTCATATTGGCTGTTGTCATTTCATGCCTACTTGTGAAAAAGTTTCGAAATGTCTTAGTACATGGCATCATGTGTTGTTTAGGCTTACTGGAATGTGGTTTCGAATGTTTCTTGAGGGAAGAGAAACCCCTAACTTTTAAATCTTTAGCTTGTATATCAATATCATTCTATTTCCCAAATCGGCAGGATGTTAGGTCTTACAGTAAAAGACAGACGTCACAACTAGTATAAAACACAACCATGTATTGTCTTGGAAAGGATTTAGAAAGAGCGAGAAATGAATATGAAATTGCAATAAAAACTTATCTGATTTTGTAAAAGGCTATATTAGATAGATCTTAGGTATAGTTGCTGAATGATTATTCTGTAAGTTACGGTTTAATAACAGGGGAGTAGCTGCCTATCTGCGAGTACGCAGCTGAGTCCACATCATTTTGACCAAAGACATTTTAGTTCAAAAGTGTGGTTTGTAATTTAGCCGAAATTGCTAAACGAAAGTAAAGCTATTCATATCCATTTCCGCAAATCCCACAAAATTCATTATTTTCCAATTTCTTCAGGGGGGATACCCCCTGTATCCATATCTATTTTATGCTAGCTTCGCCCCTAAATTAAGATTAGAATCTTTTTCAAATAATGCAAATTTGAGTGGATGGGGCAAAATAAAGAATTAATGATCTTGTCTTTACTCTGTTTGCCAATAGCGATATATAATAAGCTTATAAAAGCACACTAGGTTAACATACACTCAAACGTTTCTAATACAATATTTTGAAATAGGTATTAAGCAAAAGACATCCCTTGTTATTTTGTATGAAATCATATTTTCCCGCCATCTTGGGCGCCATTTTGAATAAAAACATAGTCAATTAAAGTGTATATTTCTAGATTTTCTCCATTCTAAATTCAGTGGGTGGGGTTAGATCTTGAGACAGTCCTAGATTCTGGTAGAAATACAACTAATTAATACAACTAATATAATAGACGCTTTTATCATTTTACAAGAATACATCAAAACAGGTTATAAACATTTAAAAGACATTTCAAGACATTTTGGATGTTTTGTTTAAAAATAAAACTTGATATAAGAAACACTTAAATTTCCCGCCATCTTGGGCGCCATTTTGAATTGTCAGAGACACCATTTTGCCAGGTTTGTCATTCCAAATACTCGTTTTTCATTCATTAATATAATCAGAGTATTTAATCATATGGAAAACGGGAAATGTCAACAGTGTTGCAAAAACTTGATTTTTCTATGTAAAATGGGGTGGGTGGGGTAAGATTTTAAAGATTTACCAGATTTTTGAAGATTTACAATGAAATATTGCGAATATCGCTCATTATTTTCATTGGACATTCTCTTCTGAGCATTTTTGAACATATCACAACCTATTTTTTATCAGGAATGCATAGGTTTGAACAGGACTATTCTCTTGTACCATGGCATTCCGCCATCTTGGACGCCATCTTGAATTCTGAGAGTTGCCCAAGGGTGACAAGGTGGCATCAACCTGATTCTGGTTTCTGAAGGTGTTGGCTACCATAATCAGTCAAAACATTTTCTATATACCGCAAATCCAGGTTCACCCCTTTGGCTACCGGACTAATTGCATTATTTTCTCTAAATGCTTGCAGAATGATATGAAAAAAATTATCTTGCCCTTTCACAGATGATGACATGTACTGCTGTTGGCGAAAGGAAACCCATTAAAGAACAAATATCTGTAATTAGCTCACCTGAGCATGAAGTGCTCAAGGTGAGCGATTGTGGTCGCTTTTTGTCCGTCGGCGTCCGTCTGTCTGTCCGTCTGTTCACATTTTGGTGTTACCACTCTAGCACCCACATCTATTGACCAATCGTAAGCAAACTTGGTCAAAACATGTATGACCATAAGATCTTGGATGAGTTCGATTTTGAGTCAGATCGGACAAGGAAGTGCGGAGTTATCTGCCCTTGAATGTCAAAAATGGCTAGTTATCTCCACTGGCCTTTCAGGCCAGCGGGCTATTGTCATGGCGGTGTGTCCGTTGTGTGTGCGTCCGTGCGTCCCTAAACTTTTTTAGCTCACCTGAGCACAAAGTGCTCAAGGTGAGCTATTGTGATCACTTTTGGTCCGTCGTCCGTCTGTCTGTCTGTCTGTCCATCCGTCCGTCCACAATTTCGTGTTTACACTCTAGCATCTACAAATATTAGCCAATCTTGACCAAACTTGGTCAAAACATGTATGGCCATAAGATCTCGGATGAGTTCGATTATGGGTCAGATCGAACCAGAAAGTCAGGAGTTATCTGCCCTTGAATGCCAAAAATACCTAGTTTTGACATTGTTTACATTCTAGCATCTACAATTATCGATCAATCAAGACAAATCTTGGACATAATGTTGCAGACTATAAGATCTCAGATGAGTTCGATTTTCAGTCTGATCTGACCAGAAAGACGAGAGTTATGTGCCATTGAATTTGACAAAATTGCCATTTTCGGCTGTTTTTGACCTTGTTTACTCTCTAGAATCTACAATTATTCATCAATCAAGACAAAACTTGGACACAATGTTTGGGACCATGAGATCTTGGATGACTTTGAATTTCAGCCTGATCTTACTACAAAGTCGAGAGTTATGTGCCCTTGAATTTGATAAAATTGCTGTTTTTAGCTCACCTGAGCACAAAGTGCTCAAGGTGAGCTATTGTGGTCGCTTTTTGTCCGTCGTCCGTCCGTCTGTCCGTCCGTCCGTCCGTCCGCCCATCTGTCCGTCCGTCCGTTCACAATTTCTTTCAACATCTTCTCCTCCTAAACCATTGGACCAATTTTGACCAAACTTGGCAGGAATGTTCCTTGTGTAATACTTTTCAAAACTTGTTCGTGAATTTTTGATTTGTCAAAAAATGTGGGTGTGGCAGGCAGAAAGGGGCTTATCAGACTAGAAATCATAAGAAAATTCTTTAAAAATCAACCATTGGGCCCAATTGAACCAAACTCGGCAGGAATATTCCTTGAGTCACTCTTTTCAAAATTTGTTCACAAATTTTTATATTTGTCAAAAATTGTGGCCGTGACAGGGAAAAAGGGGCTTATCAGACTTGGAGAAATCAGAAGAAAATTCTTTAAAAATCAACCATTGGGCCAATTTGAACCATACTTGGCAGGAATGTGCCTTAAATCATTCTTTTCAAAATTTGTTAAGAAATTTTACATTTGAAAAAAAAAAGATGGCCGTGGCAGGGATAAAGGGGCTTATTAGACTTAGAGAAATCATAAGAAAATTCTTTAAAAATCAACCATTGGGCCAATTTGAACCAGACCTTGCAGGAATGTGCCTTGAGTCATTCTTTTCAAAATTTGACCACAAATCTTTTTGTTTGTAAAAAATTGTGGCCTTGGCAGGGAGAAAGGGGCTTATCAGACTTGGAGAAATCATAAGAAAATTCTTTAAAAATCAACCAATGGGCCAATTTTAAGCAGACTTTGCAGGAATGTTCTTTGAGTCTCTCTTTTCAAAATTTGTTCACAGTTTTTTTCATTTGTAAAAAACTGTGACTGTGGCAGGCAGAAAGGGGTTTATTAGACTTAGAGAAATCATAAGAAAATTCTTTAAAAATCAACCATTGTGCCCAATTGAAGCAGACTTTGCTGGAAGGTTCCTTGAGTGACCCTTCTCAAAACTTTTTCGCGGATTTTTGATTCGTCAAAAAATGTGGGTGTGGCAGGGAGGAAGGGGCTTATTGGACTTAAAGAAATCATAAGAAAATTCTTTAAAAATCAACCATTGTGCCCAATTGAACCAGACTTTACTGGAATTTTCCTTGAGTTACTCTTTTCAAAATGTGTTCACAAATTTTTCCATTGGTCAAAAAATGTGGGCATGGCAGGGAGGAAGGGCTTATCAGACTTAGAGAAATCATAAGAAAATTCTTTGAAAATAAACCATTGGGCCATTTTTCTATTTCCCTTATCTGTTGCTCTCAGGCTGGCCCCATGTTTATCTTATGTAAACAAATAAGGGATTAGCTTTAGCTTATCAGATGGTAATCTTTCACTAAATTCTATCAATCACAGACAAAATCTTGTTAATTGAGCCTATCATAAATGATCATTCTCTAACAGATCAGTATGCTTTGAAAATTAGCCCTATGTTGTATATTGCGAAATCATGAAATAATTGTTGAAAATTAACTAACTCAACAATTGTGCTAATTCATACCCAACCTTACAGGATCGATTGGAACAAAATTATTTCTTAATTGTTTCCAAACAGAAAGTCCTTATAAGTTTCATGCCTTTGAATTTGACAAAATTGCCATTATCACTCTTGTCATCTTGATTCAGGTGAGCGATTTAGGACCATCATGGTCCTCTTGTTGACTGTTTTCGACCTTATTTACACTCTAGAATCTACAATTTTTTCCCAATCAAGACAAATTTTGGACACAATATTGGAGACCATAAGATCTCAAATGAGTTTGATTTTCAGTCGGATTTGACCAGAAAAAAGAGAGTTATGTGCCCTTTAATTTGATAAAATTGCCATTTTCGGCTGTTTTTGACATAGTTTACACTCTAGAATCTACAATTATTATGCCCCCTTTTGAAGAAAATGGGGGTATATTGTTTTGCAAGTGTCGGTCGGAAGGTCGGTCGGTCGGTCGGTCCGTATGTCGGTCGGTCTGTCCGTAGACCAAACCTTGTCCGGAGCATAACTCGAAAAGTATTAAAGGTAGAATCATGAAACTTCATAGGTGTGTAGATCTCATTATGGAGAGGTGCAGTGCACAAGAACCATAACTCTGCCGATCAAATTTTTTGAGTTATTGCCCTTTGTTGATTTTATAACTTGATTCTTGTCCGGAGCATATCTCAAAAAGTATGTAAGGTACAATCATGAAACTTTACAGGTGGATAGATCTCATTTTGGAGAGGTGCAGTGCACAAGAACTGTAACTCTGCTGATCAAATTTTTTGAGTTATAGCCCTTTGTTGATTTTCAAACTTGAATCTTGTCCGGAGCATAACTCAAAAACTATGTTAGGTAGAATCATGAAACTTTACAGGTGGATAGATCTCATTATGGAGAGGTGCAGTGCACAAGAACCGTAACTCTGCCGATCATATTTTTGGAGTTATTGCCCTTTGTTGATTTTCAAACTTGATTATTGTCCAGAGCATAACTCAAAAAGTATGTAAGGTAGAATCATGAAACTTTAGAGGTAAATAGATCTCATTATGGAGAGGTGCAGTGCACAAGAACCGTAACTCTGCCAATCAAATTCTTGGAGTTATTGCCCTTTGTTGATTTTATAACTTGATTCTTGTCCGAAGCACAACTCAAAAAATATGTAAGGTAGAATCATGAAACTTTACAGGTGAATAGATTTCATTATGGAGAGGTGCAGTGCACAAGAACCGTAACTTTGCCAATCAAATTCTTGGAGTTATTGCCCTTTGTTGATTTTTACACTTAATTATTAACCTTGCCTATATCTCATGTCCTTTTACACATACAGCCTTGATATCTCTCACATAGATACCTCCTATCAACATCGTTCACATTTAACCATGACCTTGGACCTTGTGACCTTGACCTTGGAGTTTGACCTACTTTAAAAAGAAATTAACCTGGCATATATCTCATGACCTTTTACAAATACAGTCTTGATAATTCACACATGGACACATCTAACCACCAAGACCTTTCACAATTGACCATGTCCTTGGACTCTGTGACCTTGACCTTGGAGTTTGACCTACTTTTAAAAAACTTTAACTTGGCCGATATATCATGTCCTTTTACACATACAACCTTGATATTTGACACATGGAAAACTCCAACCAAGACCTATCACATACGACTATGACCTTGGACCATGTGGCCTTGACCTTGGAGTATGACCTACTTTAAAAAAAATTAAACTGGGCCTATATCTAATGTGCTATTACACATACAGCCTTGGTATTTCACACATGGACACATCTTACCAAGACCTTTCACATTTGACCATGACCTTGGACCTTGTGACATAGTTTACCTTGGACTTTGACCTACTTTAAAAAGAACTTTAATCTAGCTGATATTTCATGTCCTTTTACACATACAGCCTTGATATTTGACACATGGACACCTCCTACCAAGACCTTTCAGATTTGACCATGACCTTGGACCTTGTGACCTTGGTGTTTGACCTACTTTAATAATACATTAACCTGACCTAAATTTCATTTTACATATACAGCCTTGATATTTCACACGTGGTCACTTACAACCAAGATATTTCACTTTTGACCATGACCTTGGACTTTGACCTTGGAGTTTGACCTACTTTTAAAAAACTTAAGCTAGGCCTATATCTCATGTCCTGTTACCTATACAGTCTCAATATTTTACACATGGACACCTCCTACCAAGACCTTTCACATTTGACCATGACCTTGGCCTGTATGACCTTGACCTTTGACCTTTGATTTTTACATACTTTTAGAAATCTTTAACCTAGCCTTTATTTTATGTCCTATTACACCTACAGCCTTGATAGTTCACACATAGACACCTCCTACCAAGACCCTTCGCATTTGACCATGACCTTGAATATGCAAACCTTGACCTTGGAGTTTGACCTACTTTTAAAAAGACTGAAACCAGGCATATATATCATGTCCTTTTACACCTACAGCCTTGATATTTCACACATGGACACCTCCAACCAAGACCTTTCACATTTGACCATGACCTTGACCTTGGCATTTGGCCTACTTTTAAAAACTTTAACCTGGCCTATGTTTCTTCTATGTTTCTTCTACTTTTACATACACAGCTTTGATATTTCACACATACACACCTCCTACCAAGGCCTTTCATATTTGACCATGACCTTGGACCTTGTTAACTTGACCTTGGACTTTGACCGACATCAAATGTAGGCCCTTGAGGGGGCATATATGTTTTACAAACATCTCTTGTCAAACTTGATTCTTGTCCGGAGCATAAGTCAAAAAGTATGTAATGTAGAATCATGAAACTTCATAGGTGGATAGATCTCATTATGGAGAGTTGCAGTGCAAAAGAACCGTAACTCTGCTGATAAAATTTTTGTAGTAATTGCCCTTTGTTGATTTTTAAACTTGATTCTTGTCCGGAGCATAACTAAAAAACATGAAGGGTAGAATCATGAAACTTCATAGGTGGATAGATCTTATTATTGAGAGGTGCAGTGCTCAAGAACCATAACTCTGCCGATCAAATTTTTGGAGTTCTTACCCTTTGTTGATTTTCACACTAAATTCTTAACCTGGCCTATATCTCATGTCCTTTTACACATACATTCTTGATATCTCACTCATGGATACTTCCTATCAACATCGTTCACATTTGACCATGACCTTGGACCTTGTAACCTTGACCATAGAGTTTGATCTACTTTTAAAAAAAACTTTAAACCGGCTGATATATCATGTCCTTTCACACATACAGCCTTGATATTTGACACGTAGACACCTCCGACCAAGACCTTTCACATATGACTATGACCATTGACTTTGTGACCTTGACCTTAGAGTTTGACCTAATTTTGAAAATTTAAACTGGGCCTATATCTCATGTCTTAATACACATACAGCCTTGATATTTCACACATGGACACATCCTACCAAGACCTTTCACATTTGACCATGACCTTGGACCTTGCAACCTTGACCTTGGAGTTTGACCTACTTTTTAAAAAACTTAAACCTGGCAGATATATCATGTCCATTTACACCTAAAGCCATGATATGTCACACATGGACACCTCCTACCAAGACCTTTCACATTTGACCATGACCTTGAACCTTGCGACCATGACCTTGGAGTTTGAACTACTTTAAAAAAAAAAAAAACAGGCATATATCTCATGTCTTATTACACGTACAGCCTTGATATTTCACATATGGACACCTCCTACCAAGACCTTTCATATTTGACCATGACCTTGGACCTTGTGACCTTAATCTTGGAGTTTGACCGACATCAAATGTAGGCCCTTGAGGGGGCATATATGTTTTACAAACATCTCTTGTTTATCAATTAAGACAAAACTTGGACACAATGTTTGAGACCATAAGATCTTGGATGAGTTTGATTTTCAGTCCCATCTGATTAAAAAGTCGAGAGTTATGTGCCCTTGAATTAGACAAAATTGCTGTTTTCGGCTGTTTTCGAACTTGTTTACACTCTAGAATCTACAATTATTGACCAATCAAGACAAATCTTGGACACAATGTTGGGTATCATAAGATCTCGGGTGAGTTTGAATTTCAGCCTGATCTTACGACAAAGTCGAGAGTTATGTGCCCTTGAATTTGATAAAATTGCCCTTTTCGACTGTTTTCGACCTTGTTTATACTCTAGAATCTACAATTATTGATCAATTAAGACAAAACTTGGACACAATGTTGGGGATCATAAGTTCTGGGATGAGTTTGATTTTCAGTCTGATCTGATAAAAAAAGTTGAGAGTTATGTGCCCTTGAATTTGACAAAATTGCTGTTTTCGGCTGTTTTCGATCTTGTTTATACTCCAGAATCTACAATTATTTATCAAACAAGACAAATCTTGGACACAATGTTGAGCACCATAAGATCTTGGATGAGCTCGATTTTCACAACGTTATTGACCATAAGTTCGTTTTCAGTCTTAAAGTCATAAATATTTATTGAATTGAACAAAAATGTTGCTCATATCATTTTGGTTCAGGTGAGCGATATAGGGCCATCATGGTCCTCTTGTCTTTAAAAATCTTCTTGTCAAAAACTACTGAATGGATTTCAACCAAACTTCACAGGAATGATCCTTGGGTGACCTTCTCTCAGATTCCTTCAAAGAATATGGATTGAACCAGAATTATTTGAGTTGTCTGCCCTTGAATGTCAAAAATAGCAGGTTTTGACTTTAGTTTTCTTCTAAAATCTACAAATATTGAACTATCAAGACAAAACTTTGACAGAATGATGCTGACTACAAGATCTTGCTTTAATTAAATTTTCAGCTTGATCTGAATTTTACATCATGAGTTATGTGCCCTTGAAGTTGACAGAATTGCCATTTTCTTAAACCGATAAAGTGTCACGTTAGTTACTCGCCTTGAAAATTTATATACCCAAATATTTTTCGAGTTTAAAGGGGTAATATATGGGCAACTGGCATAAATGACTACGGTGATCAACAAATGCTGATATTGTTTTTGAACGCCAATGACGTCTCATGTTTACATCTATCAAGAACAATCACTAGTCGTTTTTTTTAAATAGGTCAGTTGTCTACATGTTCTTTCTAATTAACCCGCGGGGTAATTTTTAGCTTGACTTTTAGAAGAAAATGAGAGCTTATACTGTCACCCAGGCGTTGGCGTCGGCGTTGCAACAAAGGTTAAAGTTTTTTCAAACATCAATAACTTCCATACTATCAAAGGGATTCAACCCAAACTTGGAATACTTATTCACCATCACACCCTCTACCTTACTACTAGGGCCCATGACCCTGGCTCCACTATATTTGGAGTTATGCCCCCTTTATACTAGGCAACTTAGAAAGTCGAGCGCGCTGTCTTAGGACAGCTCTTGTTAAACAGGAATCGTGAAAAGTGTTGTTTTTAACTACTTTTCACGCTATAAAAATTAGAATATAGGTCGTAATTGACCTTTAAAAAGTGCTTTAATTTGTCAAAAATGTGCTTAAACATGACTGAGTGGCTAAATTCATGTTATAAAGCAGATGATTTAAACATCTACACTAGAGAATTATTTTGGTGAAAAAAGTAGAGGTACGATCTTGAAGAAGCCTTCGTCAGAGACTGACACATTTGCAATTTCTCCTTCCCCTCCACCTACTTGGCTAGAATTATGCAAGAATTATGCCCCTTGAAAGTAAGAAATTTGGCAGGGCAGTGTATATTGGGACAAAAGCACTCTTTGTTGAAGACCTTCATTAGTGACTGGTGTATGAAGAAACATGCTTGAAAAATGGAATTTATGTGCTTAAAAAGTGCTTGAATTTTTGGCATTGGATGTCTGTATGAACCCTGTTTTGGGAATCATGAATAATGTATATCAGTTCCTTTATGTTCTGTATTCATCCTCCTGTCAATCTCAGATTTCGCTTATTTTTTAGCTCTCCTGAGCACGAAGTGCTCGAGGTGAGTTATTGTGGTCACTTTTTGTCCGGCGCCCGTCCGTCCGTCCGTCAACATTTGGGGTTGATTACACTCTAGCATCCACAAAAGTTACTCAATCTTGATCAAACTTGGCCAAAACAAGTACGATCATAAGTTCTTGGACAAGTTCGATTATGGGCCTGATTGGACCAGAAAGTGGAGTTATCTGCCCTTGAATGTCAAAAAAAGCTGTTTTTAAGTTTGTTTACACTCTAGCATCTAAGGGAAGGAACTCTGACACTACTTTTATTCAGTATAAGTAGAGTTATCTAGTTTGATAGAGGATATAAATAGATTTGCACTTTAGAATACCATTACCAAACAACAAAATTTTAGCCTAGTCCAAAATCATAGGTGTTGCAGACGACAAGTTCCATTGAACAAAATTTAACATTTTTTGGTCTTTCTTGGTAGAAAACATAGTGGGTAATGAAGAAATTGCTTGTCACAATGTTTTCCAAAGCCTTTATTTTGTGGGGCATCCAAAAGCACCAATGTGTGGGAAAGGGTCAATCAAGACAAAACTTGGACACAATGTTGGGGACTATAAGATCTCAGATGAGTTTGATTTTCAGTCTGATCTGATCTGAAAGTCAAGAGTTACGTGCCCTTGAATTTGACAAAAATTTTCGGCTGTTTTCAACCTTTTTTACACTCTAGAATCTACAATTATTATTCAATGAAGACAAAAAAACTTATGCATAATGTTTTGGACCATAAGATCTGGGATCAGTTTGATTTTCAGTCTGATCTAATCAGAAAGTCCAGAGTTATGTGCCCTTGAATTTGACAAAATTGCTGTTTTTTACTGTTTTCGACTTTGTTTACACACTAGAATCTACAATTATTGACCAATCAAGACAAGTCTTGGACACAATGTTGGAGACTATAAGATCTCAGGTAACTTCTATTTTCAGTTTGATCTGATTAGAAAGTCAAGAGTAATGTGCCCTTGAATTTGATAAAATTGCTGTTTTTGGCTGTTTTCGACCTTGTTTATACTCTAGAATCTACAATTATTTATCAATCAAGACAAAACTTGAACACAATGTTGGGGACTATAAGATCTTAGATGAGTTTGATTTTCAGTCTGATCTGACGAGAATGTTGAGAGTTATGTGCCCTTGAATTTGACAAAATTGCCATTTTCGGCAGGTTTCGACCTTGTTTACATTCTAGAATCTACAATTATTGATCAATCTATACAAAACTTGGACACAATGTTGGGAACCATAAGATCTCATATGAGTTTGATTTTCAGTCTGATCTGATCAGAAAGTCGAGCGTTTTGTACCCTTGAATTTGACAAAATTGTTGTTTTCGGCTGTTTTCGACCTTGTTTATACTCTAGAATCTACAATTATTTATCAATCAAGACAAAACTTGGATACAATCAGGGCTAAAGATAAGTGGAGGTGAAGACATACTAACATTGTTTTTTCGAATTCAAATCCTTTGTTGTGGGTACTCATTTGAATCGTCTCGACGAGACGATACAAATGAGTACATGTACATACAACATAGGGTTGGATGATCACTGACAGCATTATTGCAGTTTGAAAAGTCACCACCCCCTCTTATCTGGAGCCCTGTACAATGTTTGGCACCATAATTTAGATCTTGGATGAGTTAGATTTTCACAACCTTATTGACCATAAGTTCTTTTTCAGTCTTAACCCTATACTCCACAGCCAGGTAGCCTTATCAGCTACAATAAACCAATTAGTGGAGCAGATAAAGGTCAAAATCGTGCAAATGATTATACAAGCACCAAATTTGGTGTGGTAGTACCTTAAAGCAATAGAAAATTTTTGAATCGATGGGCCATTGAAAAATCCAATATGGCGGCCATTTTTCCAGATGGCCGCCAAGCTGATGCATCAAAAAGGCAGTGTCAATAGATTTGGGTCTAAGGCTATGAGTTAAATTAGTTTCAAAGCACAATTTTGATGCTCTCGTATGTGTTTTGATTTGTTTTCTCCATTAGCACTAATAAAACAACATGGCCGCCTATTTCAAGATGGCCACCAAGCTGGAAAACTCTAAAATTTCATTTGATGGTAAAAAAAACGATGTTTCAATTTCACATTTTACACTGTTTGTTATATTGATGCTATTTGTAGGACTATCTTGAATATGCTTCTTGTGATTGTATATTTAGATTTACATTTCACAAAGTCTAATATGGACGATATGATGAGTGATAGTCGAATAGAGTGAGCGGCAAATTTCTGTAAGGTAATGAATTTTGGAAAAACGAAAACCTGACTCTCGTTCATTGTACAAACTTACTTAACCTAAAACAAACAAGCAGATGCAAAATTGCGTTAACATCTCATTAACATATTGAACGAAAGAAAATCATCTGAACTCTTTCCCAAACAACAAAAATCGGACTGCGGTGATTTTGAAGCTGCTTCAGACGACAAGATGAAGATCTATTTTAAAAGAAAAAAATTGGATAGAAAACAAAACAGAAAATATTGCGGCAAAAGAAGAAAGTGATGGTTTATCAGCATTTTTTTCACATGCTTCAATGATTTCTCAAACTTTAAACATTAGGAACGTGAAAACCAGGTCCTCTTTGGGAATAAGTAAGAGTTAGGCTAAGTGTCCGTGGCCAGGGCGAACCTCTGATATAGGGGAAGTTGGCTGTGGTCAGGCCTGGAGAGGGATAGGCTCCACCAGGCATCATTGCCAAAGATTTGCTACAAAATGGACAATACCAGAACAATTTCTAAGCCAGCTCGGTCGTCGCCCGGAATATCAAGGACCGCCACAACGCCAGGCACCAGGACGGAAGTGGGAAATATACTACTGGTGCCACCAATGATAACAGTAAAGACGAAATCAGTGCCAGAAACAACAACTCAGTAATTGGTACATTGAATGTTAGGACACCAAATGCTCCTGGCAAGCTTGAGGAACTAACACATAAGTATACTATGAGCACATACAGATGTAATGTTTTGAGAACTTGCGAGATGAGATGGAAAGGCATGGGAGAAACAACGACCCATGAAGGTCAAAAGCTCTACTACAGTGGAAGAGACGATAGACACGAAAAAGATGTGTGTTTCCTATGGCATTAAAACTCAGCTAGTTCAGTGATGAGATGTCGACCAATATCCAGCAGGCTCATCACCATATGCCTTAGGTCATCATTTTAATGTTACAATTTAACAAGTGTGTGCACCAACCACTACACACTCTGATGAAGAAATAGAAGAATTCTATGACCAAATACAAATATGACCAAATAAGATATTCTGGTTGTCCAAAGGGACTGGAATGCAAAGATTGGAGAAGATGCACAACCAGACTTGAAAGGAACATGTGGACCCTATTGCAACTCGGAGACAAATGATAGATCATTTAGACTGCTCGAGTTCGCAACACTCGACAATATCAAAGTGACCAACACGTTCCACCCGCACAAAGCGTCCAGACGATGGACCGGGCACAAACCAATTGGGTCTGACCACCAAATAGGCTACATATTGATGAAAAACGTTTCCACACATCAGTCAATATCGCCAGAACACGTAGCTTCCCTGGTGCGGATATCAACACTGACCATGAGCTTGTCATGATGTCATTCTGCCTACACCCTGAGAAAACAAAAGAGTTAAAGGCTCCCACCAGAATAAAGTTTGATCTGGAGAAACTGAGAGACCCAGAAGTGGCGTGTGTCTTCGCGGCCACAATTGGCGGAAAGTTTGCCCCACTCCTGCTACTTGATGCGGACGACATAGACGCAGATACTTTCATTGATACATTCAACAACGTTGTGACGGAGATGGCCAATGAAGTTCTGGGTAAACAACGGACCATCAAGAAGCCATGGGTAACACCAGACATACTAAAGCTATGCGACCAAAGGAGAGACCTGAAGCAGTCCAAGTATGGAAGCAGTGAAGGAGCCAATAAGTACCAGCAAGCAGACAAACTGGTTAAGATGAGTATATTAACCCGTTACCACACAGTGACTCTTTTTGACTCCCCACAAGTTAATGGCTTTGGAAAACATTGTGGGAAATGAAGAAATTGCTTGTGACAAGCAATTTCTTCATTTCCCACAATATTTGCTACACAAAAAGACCAAAAAATGTAAAATTTAGTCAGATTTAATTGTCGTCTGCAACATCTTTGAATTTGGAGGAGTCCAAGAGTTTGCCGTTTGGTAATGGGTTAAAGGCAAAGGAGGATTGGCTTGCAGCGCAATGCAGCGATATTGAATCAAGTCTCAAAGCCAACAACACCAAAAAGGCCTACAAATTAAAGTAGCAAAAGACCTCACCAGTGGAAAAAAATCGGCAAAGCACCATTCTAAATAAGAACACTTTGAACAAATGGACAGAATATGCCTAGGAGCTGTACTCCTACTGCACAACAGGAGGTTCCAAAAAACTCAACACAATCTTGTCATCAGATACAGACAACTTTCCCTTCCTTCGAGCAGAAGTGGAGGAAACAGTGAAGGCCCTTAAGAAAGGAGAGTCATCAGGAACCGATAACATCCCGAGAGAACTAGTACAGGCTTGTGGTGATGCAATGACCATTGCCCTGGGAAGATCTTTGAAACGGGAGAATGGTCTACACAATGGACCCAGTCCTTAGTGATCACACTACCAAAGAAAGGCAATTTACAACAATGCAACAATTATCGCACCATAAGCCTTATATGCCATCCCAGCAAAGTGATGCTCAAGATCATATTGAATAGATTGACACCGCAGATAGAGAAAATCGTAGCAGAAGAACAAGCAGGATTTAGAGGACGTAGCACCACTGAGCAGATTTTCAACCACAGGATCCTATGTGAAAGATATCTACAGCATCAGAAAGAACTCTACCATGCATTTATAGATTTCAAGAAAGCCTTTGACAGAGTCTGGCATGCCACACTTTGGGCTACTATGAATCATTAAAACATCAACAGTAACCTCATCCAAGTCATACAAAATCTCTACGACAAGGCCAGTACAGCAGTATACCAAAACGGAGAAATTGGTGAATGGTTCAGAACATCAGTTGGAGTAGGACAAGGATGCCTGCTTTCGCCAATGCTTTTCGACATTTTCCTAGAAAGAATTATGACCGACGCACTTGAAAATCATGAAGGAACAGTAAGCATTGGCGGCAGAACGCTCACAAACTTGCAGACTTTGCAGATAATATAGACGGACTGGCAGGCTCAGAACAGAAACTAGAAAACCAACACGACAAATCCTCTGCAGACTACGGTATGGAAATCAGCGAAAACAAAACCAAACTCATGACAAACAACATTCATGGAATTCAGACTGATATCATCGCAAAAGGAGAAAAACTTAAAACCGTAAAGAACTTTAAATACCTAGGTGCACTAGTATCAGATGAGGGATCTAAACCTGAAATATCGGCCAGGATTGCTGTGACAGCTGTACCCCTATCTAAGCTTAACACCATCTGGAAAGATAAACCCATCAAACTTGGCTCCAAGATAAGACTCATGCACTCCCTTGCCCACTCTGTATTCCTATATGCCTGTGCAACATGGACCCTTACAGCAGAAACTGAGAAACAGATTAAGGCCACAGAAATGAGATGCTACAGAAGACTGCTGGGCATATCTTACGAAGATCACATAACCAATGAAGAAGAAAAAACACAGAATACGACAATCTATAGGTCCATACGATAATCTGCTTACTACAGTCAAAAGCGTAAACTCAGATGGTTTGGTCACGTAACCAGAGGACAGGGAATTGTCGAGACGGTGCTCCAAGGAACAGTTAGAAGAGAGAGAAAGAGAGGAAGATAGAAGAAAAGATGGGAAGATAACAGGTGCGGATCCAGGCTTTTTTTCCGGGGGGGACATAGATGGTTGGAGAGAACTGGTTGTTAGGTCATCCACAGCGCCCCAACGGCAACCGCCATGGGATAGGTGAAGGTGAAGAGTTAGGACAGGAGTGAGGACTAGTGCCAGTAGTCGATCCGTCGGATTGGCTGACTACTGTGTCAAAGGTACTACCTCTACTATGTACCCGACACACCCCCAAAAAATATAAGTACAGAACAATTATTCAAGACCGTCTTAAAATTGAAGAAAAAATGAAAAATAATGTGAAAAATTATTTGTGTAAAAGTGAAACATTATTTTTTCAATCATTTAATGAAATATGAGGACTTTCAATCTTGGCGGCCATCTTGAAATAGGCAGCCGTTTTGTTCTATTTATACAAATGGATAAAATAAATCATTATACATGAGATTTTATCAAAACTTAGCTCCATAACTGGTTTATATCAAAACCTTGGTTCCAAATTTTATGATGTAGCCCTTTCAAAGGTTCATTTAGGCGGCCATCTTGAAAAATGGCCGCCATTTTGGATTTTTCAATGGCCCATCGGGTCAAAATTTTCCAATTCCCTTCTAGTACCACCACACCAAATTTGGTGCTTGTATCACCATTTGCACGATTTTGCCAAAAAATGGCACTTATCCGCTCCACTAAATATACCTTCATCCAATAAAGGTACCCTATCCTGATATGGATTATTGGAAAAAGTCAGACTATTTATACCTATGTTGTTTAAATCAAATTTAGTGCAACAAGACTTGATCCAATGATTTTGTGATATATAAAAAGTTTTTTTGAAATTGAATTTCCTTTCTGTTGATGTATTCCTTATTTTTGTGGGTTGAATCGTTTTGGAAATATGAGGGTTTAAATGTACCAAAGTTCTTTCTGTCAGCATTTTTTTCAAAAACTGAATAGAATGATCAATCAATATGTTAGAATTATTAAGTTAATTAATACTATAATTAATATAATTTATGTTAGTGTAATATTGTATTGGTTTAATTATTGACAGACAACCTTTTGTATGGTGTGACACACTGAAAAGTTTGGGGTCAAAAGTAGACCTTGTTGGTTGATCATCAATAATTTCTTCTTTCCTCTCAATGGTTTTGCAAACTTTTTTATAACTTGGGGGCCACAAAACTAGGTTTTGTTTTGGAAAGGTTTAATTTCAATACATTTATTATCATATAGTTAAGAAGGAAAACCTTTCAAACAGGTAACCTGTCTTTTTAGCTCACCTGAGCACGAAGTGCTCGAGGGGAGCTATTGTGGTCACTCACCGTCCGTCGTCCGTCTGTCCGTCTGTCCGTCCGTCCGTCTGTCCGTCCGTCAACAATTTCTTCAAACATCTTCTTCTCCAAAACTAACAGGCCAATTTTGACCAAACTTTGCAGGAATGTTCCTTGAGTGACCCTTCTCAAAACTTGTTCGTGGATTTTTGATTCGTCAAAAAATGTGGGCGTGGCAGGGCGGGGCTTATCGCACTTAGAGAAATCCCAAGAAAATTCTTTAAAAATCAACCATTGTTCCAATTTGAACCAAACTTGGCAGAATTGTTCCTTGAGTGATCCTTCTCAAAACTTGTCCTCAGAATTTCGATTCATCAAAAAATGTGGCCGTGGCAGGGAGAAAGAGGCTTATCAGACTTAGAAAAATCATAAGAAAATTCTTTAAAAATCAACCATTGGGCCTATTTGAAGCAGACTTTGCAGGAATGTTCTTTGAGTGACCCTTCTCAAAACTTGTTCTCAGATTTTTGATTCGTCAAAAAACGTGGCCGTGGCAGGGGAGAAAGGGGCTTATCAGACTTAAAAAAATCATAAGAAAATTCTTTAAAAATCAACCATTGGGCCAATTTGAACCAGACTTTGCAGGGATGTGCCTTAAGCCATTCTTATTAAAATTTGTTCACAAATATTTTCATTTGTAAAAAATTGTGGCCGTGGCAGGGAGAAAGGGGCTTATCAGACTTAGAGAAATCATAAGAAAATTCTTTAAAAATCAACCATTGGGCCAATTTTAACCAGACTTTGCAGGGATGTGCCTTAAGCCATTCTTTTTAAAATTTGTTCACAAATATTTTCATTTGTAAAAAATTGTGGCCGTGGCAGGGAGGAAGGGGCTTTTCGGCCTTAGAGAAATCCTAAGAAAATTCTTTAAAAATCAACCAATGGGCCAATTTGAACCAAACTTTGCAGAATTGTTCCTTGAGTGACCCTTTTCAACATTTGTTCATAAATTTAAATATTTGTCAAAAAATGTGGGTGTGGCAGGGCACGGCTTATCTAACCAAGAGAAGTAGTTAAAAAATTCTTCTAAAATCTTCAAAAATCAACCATTGGGCCAATTTGAACCAAACTTGGCAGAATTGTTCCTTGAGTGACCCTTCTCAAAACTTGTTCGCAGATATTTGATTTGTCAAAAAATGTGGCCGTGGCAGGGAGAAAGGGGCTTATCGGATTTAGAGAAATCCTAAGAAAATTCTTTAAAAATCAACCATTGGGCCAATTTGAACCAAACTTGGCAGAATTGTTCCTTGAGTGACCCTACTCAAAACTTGTTTGCAGATTTTTGATTCGTCAAAAAACGTGGACGTGGCAGGGAGAAAGGGGCTTATCAGACTTAGAGAAATCATAAGAAAATTCTTTAAAAGTCAACCAATGGGCCAATTTGAACCGGACTTTGTAGGGATGTGCCTTAAGCCATTCTTTTCAAACTTTGTTCACAAATATTTTCATTTTTAAAAAATTGTTGCTGTGGCAGGGAGAAAGGGGCGTATCAGACTTAGAGAAATCATAAGAAAATTCTTTCAAAATCAAGCATTGGGTCAATTTGAAACAAATTTGGCAACAATGTTCCTGGAGTGACCCTTTTCAAAATTTGTTTGCAAATTTTTGATTCGTCGAAAAAGTGGGCGTGTCTTTGAACTTCTTTCAGGTGAGCGATATAGGGCCATTCTGGCCCTCTTGTTAAACAATGAGAAAATCTTGCAATTATAAGTGCAAGTCTTTCATTTTGACCAGTCTAGAAATGATGTTCAGTAAAGGGTTTTAGTAGATCTAATCATAATTTTTTTTTTTTTTATAGATACTCTTTTGATATTATATGTTTTTAAATTCAATCTAGATCTAATAGTGTAATTCTTCTTGCTGGAAAAAGCGATCCCTATCAGTATCATGTGTTGCATTAAGTTTTGAATAACAAAAGACAACTAAGGGATCCCATTATAGATCCCTAATTTTCAAAAGAAATGCGATCTCACTTTTCTTTTTTTAAAAAAATAGCGATCAAAACACCATAACTCAAGTTGTTCAATATTGATTTTACTACATTTTGGAATCATATCGGTAAATTGGTGTGATATATCGGACAGTAAAGTCAATTTAAATCCGATTACGTAACCTTTTGATAAGAAGAAGCCAAACAACCAAACTGCTACCAGGAAATAGCAGACGATAATTATTGACACGTGCATGCAAATAATTATTATGTCGATCTCACAATTAGATCTACACCCTTTCCAAAGTCCACATGATAACTTTATCGATGATTTCGGGCCGATGATTTCTGTAGCAAAATAGCACTTTCAAGAGCGCTTCGCCAATCAGGCAAAGAAAATGGCGATTGTCAAAATATTCTCTTCTCTTTTTGTATTCTTTACTGCCTATGCTGGGATCTTAAAATTTTGCCCTTGGGAAAGGCAATAAATCATGCGATGGCGACTACAAAAGAAAAGAGAATGCAAATTGCTCATACTAATTGGACCAGTCCGATATTTAGCAGTTTGATGAAAAACTGAAAAGTTGTCAACATAATGCAATTGTTAAATCTGATTTATTTACCTTGTGCGTATAGATCTATTTTCCTTTTATTAATTCCAATGATACAAATAATTATACGAAGATTGGTCCATATTCACTGAATAGTTTTTAGCTCCACTGGCCTTTCAGGCCAGCGAGCTATTGTCATGGCGCTGTGTCCGTCGTGCGTGCGTGCGTGCGTGCGTGCGTGCGTGCGTCCGGTCGTCAACATTTTTCTTTAAAAATCTTCTTCTCAGAAAGTACTGAATGGATTTCAACCAAACTTCACAGGAATGATCCTAAGGTGACCCTCTTTCAGATTCCTTCAATTGATTTTGATTGAACCAGAAAGTTTGGAGTTATCTGCCCTTGCATGTCAAAAATGACATTTTCACCCTAACAACTTTGACTATTGACAAATGATGACAAAACTTGTGCAGATTGTTGGTGACTGTTAGATCTTGATTGTGTGTATATTTCAGCTTGATCCTAATTTTACTTCCTGAGTTATGTGCTCATTTATATGGATAATGATATGAAGCTAATGCTAAAAAATGAGTAAAGTGTGAAATGGGTGAAAAGGTAAAAGGTTAGTGAGGGTCACTCTTGGTTAGTGGGGCCGGGTCACTAGTAAGTGGTGTACTTGGAAGGGAGAGTGTCTCTAAAGGTTGTTGGTCACAGTGCAGGCAAAATTTGTTTGAAGATATTTGTGTCAATATTAAGCAAATGTGATATAAGTTGAAATAGCTATAGATGAAATAAAAAACACACATGGGACATGAACACATCTTTGTGAAAAGTGTTTGATTGTTCATTGAAAGATTTTATGGATGATTAAGCTGTGTTGTTGTAAGTTGATAGATTCTATACTTTTCTTCTTTGCATGCACAGTGTGGTTTCTTCACAGACATACTTTTAACTCTTTCCCAAAGACCTAGTTTTGATGCCCCCTTTAGAAAACACTTTGATAAATTTGAGTCAAAAGAAGAAATTGCTGATAATCAGCATTTTCTCCCTTTTACTCAATGTTTTCTCATCTACATTGTACAATTTACTTGACCCTTTCCCAAACAGAGAAATTTTATGATGGGTCAGTTTGAAAGCTGTTGCTAAAGACAAAAGGTATGTTGCTAAAAAAATGAATTGTGTACAAAATAGCTAAAAAAAATGAGGCAAAAAGAAAAAGTGCTGATTATCAGCACTTTCTCCTTTTACCTTAATGTTTTCCAAAACCTAATCTTTTAAGAACGTCAAAGACAGGTCTTGTTTTGGAAAGGGTTAAGCCACACAATTTTTTTAAGGTGGTACACAATAAGAAAGGGTTTAATCCCATTTCGTCTACTCCCAATTCGTCTACTCCCAATTCGTCTACTATTTTTGACAAAAGTCCCATTTCGTCTACTCTTCTATACTTTGTATATCAATATGATACCATATGATTTTTATCAAAATGTTTGCATTTTTATTTCATTTTTTAATATATTGACTTAAATTCATATCTTTAAACAAAAATTGATGTTGTTAATTGATGATTTGACATGAAAGTAGACGAGTTGGGACAGTAGACGAATTGGGACTCAAGGCACTAAAAAGACAGTAGACGAAATGGGAGTAGACCAATTGGGATGTTACCCAAGAAAGCTGCTGCACTTGTTGATACAGATAAAACTTATGTATCAAAAAGCACAGAAATTTTTTAAGCAAAAAAAGATATTCGAGAGCGTAGTGCAAAACTTTTGTAACTACATTTTCTAAAATTTGCTCCTGAAGACAAATTGAATTTGAAGACTGGATTTGTTTATGATATCATCAAGAAAATATTGAGGTCAAAGGACAAACTGCTGATCATCAGCATTTTCTCCTGTTGCCTCAATGTTCTTTTAAGCCTACTCTATCAGGAACGTCAAAAGCAGGTCTTGTTTGGGAAAGGGTTAAAGTAAGGGAACTTAACCCATTACCTCACAGCACTAGTTAGCCCTTTCCCAAACAAGACCTTTTTGACTCCTAACAAGATAAAGATCTTTGGAAAACATCGTGGAAATTGAAGAAATTGCTTGTGACAAGCGATTTCTTCATTTCCCACGATGTTTTCTACCCAAAAAGTTGTGAAATTTTTATATCTAATTACATTGAAATTGTCGTCTGCAACTTCTTTCAAGTTGGACAAGCCTTTTTTTGTTGCGTAATGGGTAAAGTTAAAGAGATTAAATACTCTTTGAATTTTGAATATCTTTTTAACAGATTCAAATCCTAATATTAGAACGCATGATGTATTCCTCCCTAAAGATTCAGAAAATACAAAATTAATTTTTATTTTAAATTTCTGAAAAATGTGTAGGTACAATAGTTTTGCGCTGATTCCTCTAAATACTGGTTATCAGCATTTTTTTTTGTCTCAATGTTTTAGGGACATCAAAAGCTGGCCTTGTTTGGGAAAGAGCTTTATTGTTCAAAATTATAAAGTAAAACTGTTATCAGTAACAAAAAGCTCAATAGATATCGAAATTGGTAAGTTGCATGAAAAATAATAAATAGATCAGCCTCAAAATTATAGATTCAATTAAGTTGGAGCTGTTAACAAAATGACTGATGTCAAAATAACAGATTCTGAGTGTAATTATGTTGAAAGTATTAAGTGGAAAGGAGAATTTGCTTAACTTTTTCTTCTTTTCTTTCAATGTTTTCATAAAGTGTTTAAATGTTGACATCAAAACCATTTCAAAAATTTATTTAATTTATTTGATTCATCTATAATGGTCTTCATCTTGTTTGGAATTGGATTTAAGACACACATGAAGTGTAAAAAAAGATCTGAACTGATTAAAGGGTTATAGTTGTAAATTCCCTCTACTGGGAATCACACCAAATACCAGCAATTGGGGGGAGAAATCTTACATAATGTTATATAATACAACTACTGCCATCTTCTGCAGGTGTCAGCTTTGGCCTTTAGTTTTGACCAGTGTAATTTTCATGGCCTTCAGAAGAAACATGTTATTCTTTATAACCCTTCCCCAAGCAGGACCTTATAGAAAAGGATTGGGAAGTAAGGCTAAATGCTTTGGAAAACATTGTAGAAAATGAAGAAATTGCATTGAATTGAAGCAATTTCTTCACCAACCACAATGTTTTCTAACTCCAAATTCAAAGATTGTCAAAATTGTCATCTGCATCATTTTTAGCTCTACTGGCCTTTTAGGCCAGCGGGCTATTGTCATGGCGGTGTGTCCGTCGTGCGTGCGTGTGTCCGTCCGTCCGTCTGTCCGTCCGTAAACTTTTTCTTTAAAAATCTTCTTCTCGAAAACTACTGGATGGATTTCAACCAAACTTCACAGGAATGGTCCTTGGGTGACCCTCTCTCAGATTCCTTCAACGAAAATGGAATGAATCAGAATAACCCCGAGTTATCTGCCCTTGAATGTCAAAAATAGCAGGTTTTAACTTTAGTTTCTTCTAAAATCTACAAATATTGAACAATCAAGACAAAACCTTGACAGAGTAATGCTGACTACAAGATCTTGCCTTGGTAAAATTTTCAGCTTGATCTGAATTTTACATCATGAGTTATGTGCCTTTGAAATTGACAGAATTGCAATTTTCGGCTGTTTATTTTACTTTGTTTTCACTCTAGCAACTATAAATATTGACTAAACAAGACAAAACTTTGACAGAATGATGCTGACTATTAGATCTTGCCTTGGTAAAACTTTCAGCTTGATCTTAAATTTATAGCATGAGTTATGTGCCCTTGAAATTGCCAAAAATTGCCATTTTCTGCTCTATTTTGCTGGTTTTGACTTTATTTTTACTCTAAAATTTACAAATAATGACCAATCAAGACAAAACTTGGACAGAATATATATAAGCATTATATGATGCCTGTGTGTAATTTTCAGCTCGATCGAAATCTTAAATCATGAGTTATTTGCCCTTGAATTAGACAAAATTGCCATTTTCGACTTTGTTTTCACTCTAACATTACAAATGTTAACCAATCAAGATGATACTTGGAAAGAATCTTGTTGACAACAAGATCTTGCTTATGTGTAATTTTCAACATGATCACACTGTTACAATCTGAGTAATGTGCCCTTGAAATTGACACTTTTTCCACTCTTGAAGCCACGAATATTGACTAATATAGACAAAATTTGAACAGAATGATAGTGACCATAAGATCTTGCATGTGTTTAATTTTCGATTTGATTTTAAATATACAGACTGAATTATGTGTCCTTGATTTGAAAAATTAGTTTTCAATTTTATTATCACTCTATTACATCCCTAAAATATTCGTCAATCATTTACTTTCTTTTTGCATTGACCACATGATTGCTGCTTTTGACTTTGTTTTTGCTGTACGAACCACAAGTATTCAAAAATCTAGTCAAAACTTGGATTTAATATTAAAAGAAATTCAGGCCTGTGGAGCGACTCAAGACCTTCAGGTCTTTCTAGTTTCAGGAAAGGGTTTCTTTGTTATCAACTGGAGAAAATCTGACCTACAAACAGTGTATGACGTGGTGTGACGTGGCGTGACGTCATACTGGCTGTCTGGAATGTAGAACAAAATCCTCACCCCTTTTAGGTGCTTAAAATAGCACAACAGCTAATTGATTAATCATATAGACAGTTTTTAAATCCCGTGGATATTTAATGATTAGCATTGAACATCCAGTTTTGTTTTAGAAATTGAATTCGAACTTATTTCTGACACTGTTTATGAAAAAGGATAAAAAGTGATGTGTGACTTTATTTGTCAATGGATTTAAAACACTTTGAGGGTAAGTAATTATTTGGTGTAGGCCTACGATTTTTACCATAGACTTAGGGTTCTACTGACAAACAAAGACTTGTGAATAAATTAACATAATGAAGGAGAATTGAAAACAGAATTGCAAAGGGGATAATTCCCGTGGTTGGTTCTGTACAGGATTTTTTTGTCTTCAGGCATGGAAATTGCACGGCTGATGTTTTGTTTTTACTATTGCATATCTTGATTCTAATATTCAAATAGATTTAGATCTATAATTTCTAGACCTGTCAATTTGCGATGCGTGCATATTTTTTCCTAACTAAATTTCTTTTACCCACAATGCACTTATGATTGGTCTGTCTGCACATATTTTTTTGTGTAGTCACGTGTCATGAAATAGGTCAGCAGACTCAATCACGCGTGTAACATGAATCGCCCAGAAACCCCTACATATTGAAATGGTTTAATCCAAATTCATAGATGAAACTAAAACAAATGTATAAATTTGCGTCATAGGTAAAGAAGCTACGAGAAAAATATTTTCTTTTATAGTTTTATGTTCCAGAGATCGTGAACAAATTGTACTGAAATTTGAAATGGACTTAGAGCTAGATCTAGTCTAGCACCATGTAATTATAACTTGAATTTACGGATCAAAGTCAAGAATAAAGGTCATAATTTTTTTTGTTGGTTAAACTGATCAAATGATTAACTTCATAAAAATACCTTTGTTTATTTTTTTGTGTTTATAATATCACAGTGATTTGTGTTTAAAGTTGACCGCGTTAAAATGCGTATTTAAGCGGGAGTGGAAAAAATCGATACTGCGTTAAAATGCGTATCTTATACGGGAATCGATAGACGCGTTAAAATGCGTATCTGTGGAGTATAGGGTTAAAGTGATAAATATTAATTGAATTGAACAAAAGTGTTGCTCATATCATTTAGGTTCAGGTGAGCGATATAGGACCCTCATGGGTTCTTTTTCAGTCTTAAAGCAGGGCGCCCAGTAACCTATAAATACCTATAAATACCTATATTATCCTATATTTCTGGACCTTACCTATAAAAACCTATAATATCACCCATTTTGACCCAAATACCTATAAATACCTATATTTTTGTGTTTTGGGTAAGCAAATATTACAAAATTTAAAACAAATACTTTCAAAATAGCAGTTTTCTATGATTTAAGAGTAATTATTATCTATCAATATACAGTAGAAATAAGTATATCCCTTTCAGGCCTCTTTCAAACTTTAATGCCAGGGAAAGGCTGATCAAACAATATTTATCACTGTTGAAGAAGCTTGTATTTATGTTTTGTCAACTTTTACTGGTATTGACCATTTTATTTAGTGGATATGTGCCTTTTATGAACAATAAAGTTCTATTCGAATAACTTTGTGCAAGTATTACTTCTGGACAAATGAATTATGAAATCTTTATGTGGATGCAGGTGGAAAACCTTTATAACTTGAAGCAAGTCAGTTTTGCTTCTGATACACAAAGCTAAGGTCGAGTTTCTGTCCTGAAGACTTCAAGTTATAACATAGTCAGTACCAGTCTTCCATTTAGGCTCTGGTGAAGATTAAAAAATAGAGAACCTTCTTTTGAACTCAACTGTTAATGACAAAAAGCCAAATTTAGGTAGAAACATTTACATTTTCATCTTGCTCAGCTGTCACAGAGACTGATTGAAATTTGTACATGGAGTTGCTTGTCTTGTTATGTTTGTTAGAGACAACCAGTATGCCTAAAATTAAATATAATAGAATTAAACATTTATTTTTAGATCACCTTGGCAATTAGTGCTAAGTGTGAGGTATTGTGATTGCGAACTATGGTCATCCATCTATCTGCCTGTCCATAGACATATTCTCTCAATTAATATGGCAAAGTGTCTTAAAATTTTGTTTGTAGCATCAGCCAAAGGCCTGCTACTGAAACACTTTAAATCATTGTGGTATTATAAAAATTGGCAGTATGTTCTGGGGGTATCTTATTTCATATATGGACAAGGAAGGACAATCTACTTCTCCTGAATTATTTAGCCTATGGCATTGAAAAGTGTATGTGAAACTGTCTTTTGGCCCTCTACCGAAATACTTATTAATCATAAATTTATATGATAAAAACTGACCCTATGTTGTGGGGTATCAGATTTTATAATAGGGATAAAGAGGGAAATCTTGTAAAATCTCCCTCACCTAAATTGTTTTGCCTAGGGCTTTAAACTTGGTATAAAGAATTGTAGAATTGTCTCATGGCCCTATGCTAATACTTTTAAAATTATATTGGTACAATGAAAAATGGCTCTGTGTTTGAGCGTCAGATTACATATACAGACTGACAAAGCAGGAAATCTTATCAATCTTCTATTCCTGAATCATTTGACCTTAGGCTTTCAATTTGCTGTGTAGAACCACTTTATGGCCCTCTACCAATATCCTTCAAAATATTGTGGTACAATGACAATTGGTCATATGTTGTTTGATATTTTATTTCATTAGAGACAAAGTAGGCAATCATGCACATTATTTTTCTCCTTTAGAAACAGCTTGGCCTAATTGTCTTTGAAATTTGGTTTGTAGAATTATCTTAATTCAGGCCCACTACCAAAGCACATCATTTTTTTCGGTTCTGTGAAATTTGCCCTTTGTTGTAGAATATCAAATTTCTTTCATTCATCTTCTACTCCTAAACTATTTAACCATTGACTTTCAAATGTGGTGTGTAGAATTGTCTAATGACCCTCCACCAAAACACTTCAAAGTTTTATAGTAGTATGAAATTTGGTTCTATGTTGTAAAGAGATTCCATATCAGATTCCATATAGATACAAAGAACTTAGAAGGAAATCTAGAGCAAACTTCTCTTGACAAATCATTTTTTCAGAGACATGAGGTTTTTGCATGTATCATGGCAGCATGACTCACTGCCAAAATTCTTCAAATTGCCTTCTTGCAATGAAAATTGGCTGGAAGTTGTGGGTCTAGGATGAGACAGAAGATATCAAAAACAATCATTTCCTCAATGCCTATATGTTCTCTATGGTGAGAGATAAATGGCCTTCTTGGCTCTTATGTCCTGATAAGTTTATTGTTTTCTCTGGAACACCTTAACTTTCAGAACAGAAAGCAATAGCTAGTAAATGGCTGTCTTGTCTGTTTCTCCTCTTGTCCTATTAAAAACAGAGAGCTGGAAGGTAGTGGTGGTGGTAGAGATATGTTTAAAGGAGTGTTTTCTTCATCATAAACACAACCTATATTATCCTATATTTCTGGCTAACTGATACCTATATTATTGGGACATACCTATATTTTTGATGCCATAAGTCACTGGGCACCCTGTTAAAGTGATAAATATTAATTGAATTGAACAAAAGTGTTGCTCATATCATTTAGGTTCAGGTGAGCGATATAGGACCATCATGGTCCTCTTGTTTTAAAAATCACTTCCTTTACTAATTTTCTTGATAGAATTTAGCCCAAAATCATAAAATTTGATATTGTAGAATAATCTTTGGAGGTCAAGGTCAAATAACTTTGGTTCTATTCAATGAATTTGACCCAAAATTTACACATACGAGGGCTGTCCTAAAAGTTTCGGGACAAGTGCCATAACTTTTTTATTTGTTAATATTTCCCATTAATAGTCTGTAATGCTCAAATCTTCTCGAAATACTCCCCCCGTGTTGGATGCACTTGTGGTGTCGTTCTACCCATGATTTGAAGCAGTTTTTGAAGTCTCCAGCCGGTATTTTGCGAATGCTCTCCCTGACAACGACCGGCAGATCATCGACCTCGTCGAAGCGACGTCCCCGCAAATCACGCTTGATAGTGGGGAAGAGCCAGAAATCGCAGGGCGCGAGGTCTGGGGATTATGGGGGGTGACCAATGGTGCGGATTTTTTTCTCAATATAATAGCAAGTACGCTCTTGGTGAAGGATGAGGTATGAGGAGTGGCGTTGTCATGATGAAGGTAGAATTTGCCATCCTTCTCCGGTCTCTTCTTCTGTACAGCCCTGGCCAAATCACGTCAGAGCACCTGCAATGAGATAAAGGGCTCGTCCAAAGTATGCACGCAACGTATTACAAGTACATATACAATATATAATTAGATAATTTTTATAATACTAGTATAAACCTACCTGTACTGTTTCTCTATAAATTATCTACAATGAGAATATTAATATAGAATGAATAAAATGCGAACTCTACCTTTGAGTAATACTGTGCGGTCACAGTCCTCCCGGTCGGCACTGCGTGGCAAAGAATGGCGCCCCTCGTGTCGAAAAAGACAATAAACATCACTGTCTTAGCAGACGGTTTCACCATGGCTTTTGTCAGGGACGGAGAAGAATGTGTTTTCCATACTGAACAATCCTGTTTGGTTTCCGGGTCATATAGACTGACCCAGGTCTCATCCGCCGTAATAATGGAATCCAAGAACCTTTCGCCGCGTTCCCTGTACTGCTTTAGGAAAGCCGTACTGTCAGTGACTCGCTGCAGCTTTTGCTGGCTGGACAACACACGCGGGACCCATCTGGCACATACTTTTACCATACCAAGCTCCTGTCTAATGATCCTATGAATGGAGGAGGATACAAGTCCAGTTTTCAAAGCAATGTCACGTACGGTTAATCTCCTGTCAGATCTCAATAATGCTTCAATTTCGAGTGCGTTACCTGACAGTACACTGGGCCGCCCTGTCCTAGGAAGATCGGTAGGTTGGCGTGTAGGATCGTCTTTGAAGGTGTTACACCACTCATACGTTTTCTTGACATTGATGCCACTCCATAGGTAGATTGTATCATCGAAAGTGTCTGTGATCTACTTTTCCCCATCAAAATACAATATTTCACTGAATATCGCTGTTCCGGGTTCATTTCGCACTTAATTCACGCCTGTGTTTTCAAAGACGTCACTTGTTTACACCGTAAATACAGGAAATGACGTCGTTAACGTCGTGCACGTTCGTGCCATAATTTGTTGCGACGTCAAAGACGTATAGAGGCGTTAATTGCGATACATAATTAGTGTGTAATAATTTCTATTGCGCGGCGACGTCAAGGTGCCCCACTCACGCCTACCTGACGTTACTATGGAGACGCTTTCTCGTGCATCTACGTACCGATATTAGAATGAGATTATCATTCAATAGAATAATATTGCAGCTATCAGTGGTGCGAAAATTAATGGGAAATATTAATAAATGAAAAAGTTATGGCACTTGTCCCGAAACTTTTAGGACAGCCCTCGTATTTAGTTACATCATATGAAATCATGTTCACAAAATATCTTGTTAATTCATATAAAATTAAAAGTTGTAGAGACAGTTTCATAAAGTTAGTACATCAAAGCAAAATCTGAGATTGACAGAAGAACAAATACAGAAAATTGACAAACTGATATACAGTGCACTCCGTGTATAACGAGATCGCCGGGACATCGCTCGATGCCTCGTTATAGCCATGTCTCGCTAAAGCCGAATTAGAACAGAATGCGAGAAAAATGTTCATTTGCCCATGTCTACTTTCGCTTTCACAGAAAGTTTACAAAGGAACATTTATAACCTCCTTTTTAGAGAGTATAAAGATAGATAACTCTTGATATTTTAACACACACCACTAAAAGTAAAATACGAATATTACACTGTACAGTTTATATATGAGTTAAAAATAAAAATGTATGTGTCCATCATAAAATATCTATTTGAAAAAAAAAAAACATTGTGATTTTTCACTGTTTTTGAGGTAAATCCCTCTTCTATTCCATTCATGATTTCAAATTTCAACTCTAAGGAAATAGCTTTCGACATTTTAGTATTGTCTCTCGTATTTTCCAAATTGCAAATTCTTGACCACAGTTTCATGATTAAAGCCCTGAGCGCAAACAAACCTTGCAAATCGTCGATGATAGTACAAATGCTCATAACTCCAGCTGAATTAATTGAGTTATAATGTTTTTCAATAACACATAGACGATATGACAATAGGTAGATCAGAAGGTGTTAATCTGCTTTAGGACCTAGTAAAGTCGTAAAAAGGTGTGAAAATCACAGCCGGGCTGAGAAATATTTGCAGACGACATGCTTTGTGACCGGACCTCGTTAACAATGTGTGAAAAATAGAGCCGGGACCAAGGAAACATGTACGCTATAGCCGATTTTTCGCTCAAATCAATCTCGATTTAGCCGATATAAAACAAAAGGAAAATAGAAGGGAAATGTCAGGGACTTCGTAACACACTCGTTATAGACGCTATCTCATATTACACAAACTCGTTATACATGGAGTGCACTGTATATGATTATTGATTCCTAAAATGATTTGTCCTTGGTACTTTGAAAGTACATGCAAAATTTGAATTTGATCTGATCTATACAGAAAACTTCAAAGTAAAAAATTGCCTCTCATGTCAATTTACCCCACCCACTTTGTTAGCCATTATCTCCAAAAATAAGCCCTCATCAGATTTTTTACACATACATATTAAAAATATTATGTCATCCTGTTAATTTACAGAATTTAACCCTTTCGCTTGCAAGTGCGTTTTCAAGCGCGGTTCAGGAACGCTTATACTGTTTAGGGGGGCATCAGCTTTTAAAAGCAATTTTTACACTGTTGAAGTTTTCTATGACACTGGATAGATGCTGAAATATTGCGCAATACTGTTATGTTCTCGTAAAATGTGAAGAAAAGCACAGTTTTTAGGTTTTTATGAGCTGTAACGATGGCCAGGAGGGTTCAATATTCAGCAGAAGAGGTCTGGCAAATTATCATGTCAGTGCCAGATGGTGATGATAGTGATTACCCTGATTTTTTGGGGTAAAAAGGTGATTTGAACATAAGAAATGTTTCAAGACTTCGAACAGTGACTCCGATAGTGATTCCGATAACCCTAAACCGTATCCAGTCCCAAATTATAGGGGTGGGTTGGTCGGGGGTCGTGGCAGGGGGGCTGACAGGGTTCATGGGGCTAGCGGTCGAGATTTTGATGAGATGCAAATTTTGTATCATTTAATCATCATATAATCAAAGGAAATTGAGTAACCTTTCCAATTATATATGGGTTTATGGGTATTCTGCTAGTAAAATCTATCTATTATGCATGTGTATACATGAAGTGCTTGGAAATAGGGAAAAAAGTCATTTCTGGGAAATAATTCTGCAAACGAAAGGGTTAAAGAAAATCTATTCTTTGAGTGATTTTGATCCCTTGTTGCAACCCATCCTTTGGCAGGAATGTTCCTTTAGTGACTCTTTTCAAATTTTGTTCATAAAATTTTCGTTTTATCAAAAATTGTGGTTGTGGCAGGTTGGGGCTTATCCAACTTAGAGAAGATGTGTAAAAAACTGTGGGTGTTGCAGGGCAGAGCTTATTGGCAATATCCTTGTTAGCACTTAAGAGGCCACAATTTCGGCCTAATCTTCTTGAAATTTGATCAAAATTTGACAGCTTGAGTGGTGTAGTGGTTAGCACACTCGACTTGTAGCCCGGTGGTAACAAGTTTGAGCCCTGCTCGGGTAAGGTGTGTCTTTGGGCAAAACACTTAATTGTCAGCCCCAGTCTACAAAGCTGTATGGATTGGGTAGCAGTGAGGTAAAACTTGTTGCCTCTTCTCTTAAAAAGGGCCTTTAGAAGCTTGAATTAGCTGATGTACATTGTACATCTGGTCTCGAAAACTGTAAAGACTGTTAAAATATTTGACTATTCACAAGGATACAGCTTATCAACAATGGGAATGTTCCATTTTGATATCACGGGAAAAGAAACCTTAATGACAAAATCCTTGTTAGCACTCTATAGACGAGAATTTTGGCCCAATTTTCATCAGATTGTTTGTTTAGTTAAAAGGATAAACCCTATTGAAAATTTAAATGCTCCAGTTGATATCATGGGAAAAGAGGCCTTAATGACAAAATCCTTGTTAACACTCTGGAGGCAACAATTTTGGTCTAAACTTTATGAAACTTGTGATCAGAGTGTTTGTCTAGTCACAACGATGAACGGAGGAAAATAGGAATGTTCCATGGGATAGCATGGGAAAAGGGGCCTTAATGACAAAATCCTTGTTAGCGCTATAGAATTTTGGCTCAATGTTCATGAAATTTAGTCAGATTATTATGCCCCCTAGATTATTATGCCCCCTCTCGAAAAAAAAATAGGGTTATATTGTTTTGCAAGTGTCGGTCAGTCGGTAGGTCGGGGCTGCGGCCTTAGCGCAGTTGGTAGCACATGTGCCTCTCATTCGAGAGGTCCCGGGTTCGATACATGGCCGTGGCTAATACCCTTTCTGACAAAATTGTCACCCACCAATGGGTTTGAAATGGTTAACCTAAGTGGGCGAGCAGCTGGAGGCTCGGTAAGGGTGTTGTGGTTGTACTGGTTTGAGAAACAACAGGAATCCATGGGTAGGTGCTCCAGCCGCTGCGATATGACCCTGGCAGTTGAAAACAGCTTAAAACGGTGTAAAACCCCAATAAACTCAAACGGTAGGTCGGTCGGTCTGTCCGTAGGCCAAACCTTGTCCGGAGCATAACTCGAAAAGTATGTAAGATAGAATCATGAAGCTTTACAGGTGGATAGATCACATTATGGAGAGGTGCAGTGCTTAAGAACCGTAACTCTGCCGATAAAATTTTTGGAGTTATTTCCCTTTGTTAGCTTACCTGAGCACGAAGTGCTCAAGGTGAGCTATTGTGGTCACTCAATGTCCGTCGTCCGTCCGTCGGTCCGTCTGTATGTCCAACTGTCAACAATTTGGTGTTTACACTCTAGCATCTACAAAACTTAAACAATCTTGATCAAACTTGGTCAAAGCAAGTATGGGCATAAGTTCTCGGACGAGTTTGATTATGGGCTAGATCGGACCAGAAAGTGCGGAGTTATCTGCCCTTGAATGTCAAAAAATGCTGTTTTTAACTTTGCTTACACTCTAGCATCTACAATTATTGATCAATCAAGACAAAACTTGGACATAATGTTGGAGACCATAAGATCTCGAATGAGTTTGATTTTCAGTCTGATCTGACCAGAAAGAAGAGAGTTATGTGCCCTTGAATTTGACAAAATTGCCGTTTTCGGCTGTTTTTGACCTTGTTCATGCTCTAGAATCTACAGCTATTGATCAAACTAGACAAAACTTGGACACAATGTTGGGGACCATAAAATCTTGGATGAGTTCGATTTTCAGTCTGGTCTGTACAGAACGTCCAGAGTTATATGCCCTTGAATTTGACAAAATTGCCATTTTTGACTGTTTTCAACCTTATTTACACTCTAGAATAATAAAATATTAACTAATCAAGGCAAAACTTGGACATAATGTTGGAGACCATAAGATCTCAAAGGAGTCTGATTTTTTATTTGATTGAACAAGTAAGACGAGAGTTATGTGCCCTTAAATTTTACAAAATAGACGTTTTTGGCTGTTTTCAACCTTGTTTATACTCTAGAATCTATAATTATTGATCAATCAAGACTAAACTTTGACACATTGTTAGGGACCATAAGATTTCGGATGAGTCTAATTTTCAGTCTGATCTGTTAAGAAAGTCAAGAGTTATGTGACCTTGAAATTGACAAAGTTGCCGTTTTGACTGTTTTTGACCTTCTTTACACTCTAGAATCTACTATTATTGACCAGTCACGACAAAACTTGAACACAATGTTGGATACCATAAGATCTCAAATGATTTTTGGTCTGATTGAACCATCAAGACGAGAGTTATGTGCCCTTGAATTTTAATTGATGTTTTTGGCTGGCTGTTTTTGACCTTGTATACACTCTAGAATCTACAATTATTGATCAATCACGACAAAACTTTGACACATTGTTGGGGACCATTAGATTTCGGATGAGCTTGATTTTCAGTCTGATCTGTTCAGAAAGTCGAAAGTTATGTACCCTTGAATTTGACAAAATTACCGTTTTTGACTGTTTTCAACCTTGTTTACACTCTAGAATCTACAATCATTTATCAACAAAGACAAAACTTTGACACTATGCTGCTGATTATAAGACCTTGCATGAGTTTGAATTTTACTCCAATCAAATGAGAAAGTGGTCAGTTATGCATGTGCTCTTGAATCTGACAAAATTGCTGTTTCGACTCTAACAACTACAAATATCGAACAATCAAGACTAAATTTTGATTATGATGTTAATAACGATATGATCTTGGATTAAAGAATTTTAGAATAATCGGAACAGAGTTTGCTCAAGACAAAACTTGACACAATGTTATTGACCATAAGTTTGTTTTCAGTCTTACAGTCCTAAATTTATATCAATTGAATTGAACAAAACCTTGACTCATATCATTTTGGTTCAGGTGAGCGATATAGCACCATCATGGTCCTCTTGTTTATTTTCAAACTTGATTCTTATCTGGAGCATAATTAAAAAAGTATGTTAGGCAGAAACTTGAAACTTTACAGGTGGATAGATCTCATTATGGAGAGGTGCAGTAGCAACCACAAATATTGACTGACCAAGACATAACTTGTACAGAATGTTGGTGACCATAACATCTTACCTTGGTATAATTTTCAGCTTGATCTGAATTTTATTATGCCCCCTTTCGAAGAAAATGGGGGTATATTGTTTTGCAAGTGTCGGTCGGAAGGTCGGTCGGTCGGAAGGTCGGTCCGTAGACCAAACCTTGTCCGGAGCATAACTCGAAAAGTATTAAAGGTAGAATCATGAAACTTCATAGGTGGATAGATCTCATTATGGAGAGGTGCAGTGCACAAGAACCGTAACTCTGCCGATCAAATTTTTTGAGTTATTGCCCTTTGTTGATTTTATAACTTGATTCTTGTCCGGAGCATAACTCAAAAAGTATGTAAGGTACAATCATGAAACTTTACAGGTGGATAGATCTCATTATGGAAAGGTGCAGTGCACAAGAACCAAAACTCTGCTGATCAAATTTTTTGAGTTATTGCCCTTTGTTGATTTTCAAACTTGATTCTTGTCCGGAGCATAACTCAAAAACTATGTTGGGTAGAATCATGAAACTTTACAGGTGAATAGATCTCATTATGGAGAGGTGCAGTGCACAAGAACCATAACTCTGCCAATCATATTTTTGGAGTTATTGCCCTTTGTTGATTTTCAAATTTGATTATTGTCCGGAGCATAACTCAAAAAGTATGTAAGGTAGAATCATGAAACTTTACAGGTGGATAGATCTCATTATGGAGAGGTGCAGTGCACAAGAACCATAACTCTGCCGATCAAATTTTTTGAGTTATTGCCCTTTGTTGATTTTATAACTTGATTCTTGTCCGGAGCACAACTAAAAAAATATGTAAGGTAGAATCATGAAACTTTACAGGTGAATAGGGTGCAGTGCACAAGAACTGTAACTCTGCCGATCAAATTCTTTGAGTTATTGCCCTTTGTTGATTTTTACACTTAATTCTTAACCTTGCCTATATCTCATGTCCTTTTACACATACAGCCTTGATATCTCACACATAGATACCTCCTATCAACATGGTTCACATTTAACCATGACCTTGGACCTTGTGACCTTGACCTTGGAGTTTGACCTACTTTAAAAAAAATAAACCCGGCGTATATCTCATGACCTTTTACAAATACAGCCTTGATATTTCACACATGGACACATCTTACCAAGACCTTTCACAATTGACCATGACCTTGACCTTGGAGTTTGACCTACTTTTAAAAAACTTTAACTTGGCCGATATATCATGTCCTTTTACACATGCAGCCTTGATATTTGACACATGGAAACCTCCGACCAAGACCTATCACATACGACTATGACCTTGGACCATGTGGCCTTGACCTTGGAGTTTGACCTACTTTAAAAAAAATTAAACTGGGCCTATATCTTATGTGCTATTACTCATACAGCCTTGGTATTTCATACTTGGACACATCTTACCAAGACCTTTCACATTTGACCATGACGTTGGACCTTGTGACCTTGACCTTGGACTTTGACCTACTTTAAAAAAAACTTTAACCTAGCCAATATATCAATTACTTTTACACATACAGCCTTGATATTTGACACATGGACACCTACGACCAAGACCTTTCACATTTGACCATGACCTTGGACCTTGTGTCTTTGACCTTGGTGTTTGACCTACTTTAATAATACATTAACCTGGCCTATATTTCATGTCATTTTACATATACAGCCTTGATATTTCACACATGGTCACTTCCAACCAAGATATTTCACTTTTGACCATGACCTTGGACCTTGACCTTGGAGTTTGACCTACTTTTAAAAAACTTAAACTAGGCCTATATCTCATGTCCTGTTACCTATACAGTCTCAATATTTTACACATGGACACCTCCTACCAAGACCTTTCACATTTGACCATGACCTTGGCCTGTGTGACCTTGACCTTTGATTTTTACATACTTTAAGAAATCTTTAACCTAGCCTTTATCTTATGTCCTATTACACCTACAGCCTTGATATTTCAGACATAGACACCTCCTACCAAGACCTTTCACATTTGACCATGACCTTGAATATTACAACCTTGACCTTGGAGTTTGACCTACTTTTAAATAGACTGAAACCAGGCATATATATCATGTCCTTTTACACCTACAGCCTTGATATTTCACACATGGACACCTCCAACCAAGACCTTTCACATTTGACCATGACCTTGACCTTGGCATTTGGCCTACTTTTAAAAACTTTAACCTGGCCTATGTTTCATTTTACTTTTACATATACAGCTTTGATATTTCACACATAGACACCTCCAACCAAGACCTTTCATATTTGAACATGACCTTGGACCTTGTTAATTTGACCTTGGACTTTGACGTACATCAAATGTAGGCCCTTGAGGGGGCATATATGTTTTACAAACATCTCTTGTTTCATAAGTTATGTGCCCTTGAAATTGACAAAATTGCCATTTTCGGCTCTTTTGACTTTGTTTTCACTCTAGCAACTACAAATATGGACAAATCAGGACAAAACTAGGACAGAATGAGGTTGACTATAAGATCTTAACGATTTTATAGTAAAGTTCCGAAGGGAACTGATTAAAGCATTTTAAAGTATTGCTCAGTTTTTAAATTTTCGGCGAAATGCCTTCTTCAGAAACGTTATAAATAAAGTTCAACTCTACTCCATTATCAAAACGTATGTCATGGGCGCCGCCATTAAATAATGATTGTTTCCGTTGTTATTTAATGGCGGCGCCCATGACATACGTTTTGATAATGGAGTAGGGTTGAACTTTACTTATAACGTTTCTGAAGAAGGCATTTCGCCGAAAATTTAAAAACTGAGCAATACTTTAAAATGGTATAAGATCTTAATTTATTGTCATTTTCCACTCGATCTGAACTTAACACCATGAGTTATGAACCCTTGAAATTGACAAAATTGCCATTTTTGGCTTTATTTTTAATTTTACAACCATTAGTTGACTAATCAATACAGAACTTTCACAAAATCTTACTGACCATAGTATTACGATTTCACTTGCTTGAAATTTTCAGCTTGGTCATGCATTTGCTTTTTTGCGCAGCCTGAACATTTGAAATTACATTCAACAAGACAAACAATCAGGCCTGTGTAGCGCTTCCAGACCGCCAGGGCTGTCTAGTTAAATTGGTCTATCAATGAAAACTAAGACCAAAACAACAATTTTGTATAATTCAAGGGCACATAACTTAAGCATTGGTGAAGCCAATCATTCTTTAAGTTAAACTTGCACAATATCTTACGTTTAGCAATATTTTGTTTATGATATTTCTTGGATTGTAAATATTCATTTTTGCTACCGTAGAAATAATGTCAAAATCAGCAATTTTGTGAAATTCAAGGGCGCATAATTCAGGATGAGCGATTTGGATCACACTGAAACTCGCATATCTTTGAGATCATATAATTCTCTACATTTTGTACAAGTGTCATCTTAATTGGTTGATAATCGTAGGTGTTAGAATATAAACATATTCAGAAATAGCCATTTTTAGCTCCACTGGCCGAAGGCCAGCGAGCTATTGTCATGGTGTTGTGTCTGTCATGCGTCCGTCCATGCGTGCGTGAACTTTTTCTTTAAAAATCTTCTACTCTCAAACCAGTGGGCCAATTTTGACCAAACTTGGCAGGAATGTTCCTTGGGTGACCCTTTACTTAATTTGTTCAAAGAATTTTGATTGGTCCATAAATGTGGGCGTGGCAGGGCGGGGCTTATCAGACTTAGTGAAATCACAAAATGATTCTTTAAAAATCAACCATTTGGCCAATTTTGACCAAACTTGGCAGAAATGTACCCTGGGTGACTCTTTACATAAATTGTCTGTGAAATTTTGATTGGTCCATAAATGTGGGTGTCGCAGGGCGGGGCTTATCAGACTTAGAGAAATCACAAAATATTTCTTTAAAAATCTTCTTCTCTCAAACCAGCAGGCCAATTTTGACCAAACTTTGCAGGAATGTTCCTTGGATGACCATTTACTTAAATTGTTCAAAGAATTTTGATTGGTCTATAAATGTGGGTGTGGCAGGGCGGGGCTTATCAGACTTAGAGAAATCACAAAATAATTCTTTAAAAATCAACCAGTTGGCCAATTTTGACCGAATTTGGCAGAAATGTACCTTGGGTGACCCTTTACTTACGTTATGCGTGAAATTTTGATTGGTTTATAGATGTGGGCGTGGCAGGGTGGGGCTTGTCAGACTTACAGAAATCACAAAATAATTCTTTAAAAATGAACCATTCGGCCAATTTTGACAAAATTTGGCAGAAGTTTACCTTGGGTGACCCTTTACTTATATTGTTCAAAGAATTTTGATTGGTCCATAAATGTGGGCGTGGCAGGATGGGCTTATCAGATCCATTGGAGAAATCACAAAATAATTTTTTATAAATCAACCAATGGGCCAATGTAGACCAATTTAGCAGTAATGTTCCTTGGGTGGCCATAAATTTAAATTGTTTGTGAAATTTTTAGCAGGCAGGGCTTATCAGAATGGGAGAAATAATAAAATTATTCTTTAAAAACAACCATTTGGTCAATTTATTATATTCATTGGGTACTCCTTTACTTACATTATTAGTGAAATTTTGATTGTTCTATAAATATGGATGTAATAGGGCAGGGCTAATCAGAATTGGACAAACCATGAAAGAATTCTTTAAAATTAAACCAATGGGCCAATACAGTCCAAACTTGGCAGAAAGGTTCCTTGGGCGACCCTGCTCAAGATTTTGCAGTGCAAGGCTAACAAGAAATCACGAATTAATTCTTTCACTATATAGCCAGTGGAGCGATTCAGGCCCTCTTGGGCCTCTTGTTGGTATTCAAGGGCAGATAACTCATGATGCTTCCATCTTATTGGACCCATTTTTAATCTGACACAGGAACTTATAATCATACATGTTATGACGAAGTTCGATTAAAATTGGTTGATTTTTGTACATGCTCGCTAGAGTGTAAACACTGCATTGTGTGTGGATGGTCAGACATGCAGACGGACAGACAGACAAGCAGATGACAGTAGTAAAGTGACCACAATAGCTTATTCCGAGCCCTTGGTGCCCATGTGGGTAAAAAATAGTAAATTGATCATTTAGATTGAATTCTTAAATGTCTTAAAACCGGAAATATAAATTAAAAATTATTTTGATTTTCCATAGAGTTCTAATAATTGAGATGTGGACAAGTTTTCTTGGACAGATGTATGATTTTTTCGGTCTAAAATATACATTGTAATTGGTTCTTTGATTTTCACATATTTTTTCATGGATTTGCATCGAAAAAGTGGGACAAAATTAAAGAACAATGTCAAATGTGCACTTATGGCCAGTCCAGACCACCATACTTTAGAGCTCTAATACACCCCTTTGGACTATTCCAAATCCTTAAATACTTCGGGAGGATTAAGTACACACAATGTAGCATTCATTCATATAAATTCATTCATGTTCTCAATGGGGCAATTTTCTGTAGAAATGACCCACATCCTTTCATGAACTTGAAAATGTCGCCTGCAATACCTTTGATATTGGAACAGTCCAAAATTTTGCCGTCTTGTTATGGGTTAATACATTGAGAACAAACTGGATTTTGTAATGTATAAAGCGCCTAATATTTTGTATTATTTTGTTTAGGAGAGAGTTTCTGGTTGACAGTATACTAGGAAGGAAAGAATCAGTGAAGAAAGAGGAGACAAACTTCCCTCTGTAAGTCTTTATACAGTTACTAGAGCCCTGCAGGTTCAATATAGAAACAGGAAGAAATAAGGCAACATTCTGGATTGATATGATCAAATACTTGTTGTGCATACTCATCGGAATTGTCTTTAGTCAAATCGAATGAGAAACAGACAATATCTGTTTTGAAATACAAATGATGGATAACAAAAACCAATATTTATATCCCGCAAACGAAGTTTACAGGGGGTATACTGGAATCAGCATGTCGGTCTTCTGGTTGGTTGATTGTATGGTTTGTTGGTCTGTCTCCAAAACTTTGTCCGGACTTCTTCTACACTTATTGACCGATTTGCTTCATACTTGGCACAAGTGTGCATTATGACCTGTAGATGTGCAAGACACAAATTTCACAAAAATTGGACCGATACTTTTTAGCTCCACTGGCCGACAGTCCAGCGGGCTATTGTCATGGCGGTGTGTCCGTCGTGCGTCCGTCCGTGCGTCTGTCCGTCCGTCCGTAAACTTTTTTAGCTCACCTGAGCACGAAGTGCTCCAGGGGAGCTATTGTGGTCACTCACCGTCCATCGTCCGTCTGTCCGTCTGTCCATCCACAATTTCTTTAAACATCTTCTTCTCCAAAACTAACAGGCCAATTTTGACCAAACTTGGCAGGAATGATCCTTGAGTGACCCTTTTCAAAATTTGTTCATGGATTTTTGATTCGTCAAAAAATGTGGGCGTGGCAGGGCGGGGCTTATCACACTTAAAGAAATCCTAAGAAAATTCTTTAAAAATCAACCATTGTTCCAATTTGAACCACACTTGGCAGAATTGTTCCTTTAGTGACCCTTCTCAAAACTTGTTCTCAGATTTTTGATTCGTCAAAAAACGTGGCCGTGGCAGGAAGAAAGGGGCTTATCAGACTTAGAAAAATCATAAGAAAATTCTTTAAAAATCAACCATTGGGCCGATTTGAACCAGACTTTGTAGGGATGTGCCTTAAGCCATTCTTTTTGAAATTTGTTCACAAATATTTTCATTTGTAAAAAATTGTGGCCGTGGCAGGGAGAAAGGGGCTTATCAGACTTAGAGAAATCATAAGAAAATTCTTTAAAAATTAACCATTGGGCCTATTTGAAGCAGACTTTGCAGGAATGTTCTTTGAGTCTCTCTTTTCAAAATTGATTAACAAATTTTTACTTTTGTAAAAAAATGAGGGCGTGGCAGGGAGGAAGGGGCTTATCAGCCTTAGAGAAATCTTAAGAAAATTCTTCTAAAATCAACCAATGGGCCAATTTAAACCAAACTTGGCAGAATTTTTCCTTGAGTGACCCTCTTCAACATTTGTTCATAAATTTAAAGTTTCGTCAAAAAATGTGGGTGTGGCAGGGCGGGGCTTATCTAACCAAGAGAAATTGTTAAAAAATTCTTCAAAAATCTTCTTCTCCTTAACCATAGGGCCAATTAAAACCAAATTTGGCAGGAATGTTCCTTGGGTGACCCTTCTTAAGATTTGTTCGCGGATTTTTTATTCATCCAAAATTGTGGGCGTGGCAGGTCAGCATTTACCGGACTTGGAGAAATCATAAGAAAATTCTTTAAAAATCAACCATTGGCCCAATTTGAACCACACTTGGCAGAAATGTTCCTTGGGTGACTCTTTTCAAAAAATTTTCTCAAATTTTTTATTCGTTAGAAAAAATTGGGCGTGGCTTATCGGACTTACAGAAATCCTAAGAAAATTCTTAAAAAATCGACCATTGGCCCAATTTGAAGCAAACTTTACAGAAATGTTCCTTGAGTGACCCTTTTCAAAATATGTTGGCAAATTTTGTATTGGTAAAAAAAAGTGGGCATGGCAGGGCGTGGCTTATCAGACTTAGAGAAATCATAAGAAAATTCTTTAAAAATCAAGCATAGGGTCAATTTGAAACAAATTTGGAAACAATGTTCCTTGAATGACCCTTTTCAAAATTTGTTTGCAAATTTTTGATTCGTCAAAAAAAGTGGGCATGTCTTAAACTTCTTTCAGGTGAGCGATATAGGGCCATTCTGGCCCTCTTGTCTTTAAAAATCTTCTCAGAAACTACTAGATGGATTTCAATCAAACTTCACAAGAATGATCCTTGGGTGACCTCTCTCAGATTCCTTCAAAGAATTTGGATTGAATCAGAATAACCTGAATTATCTGCCCTTGAATGTCAAAAATAGCTGGTTTTGACTTTAATTTTACTCTAAAATCCACAAATGTTAACCAATCAAGACAAAACTATAAGAGAATGTTGGTGACTATAAGATCTTGCCCTGGTATAATTTTCAGCTTGATCTGAATTTTACATCATTCGTTATGTGCCCTTGAAATTGACAAAATTGCCATTTTTGGCTCTATTTTGACATTGCTTTCACTCTAGCAACTACAAATATTGACCAATTAAGACAAAACTGAGACAGAATGTTGGTGACTATAAGATCTTACCTTGGTATAATTTTCAGCTTGATCTTAATTTTACATCATGAGTTTTGTGCCCTTGAAATTGACAAAATTGCCTTTTTCGGCTCTATTTTGACTGTGTTTTCACTCTAGCATCTACAAATATTGACCAATCAAGACAAAACTTGTACAGAATGTTGATGGTCATAAGATCTTGCCTTGGTATAATTTTCAGCTTGAACTGAATTTTACATCATGAGTTATATGCCCTTGAAATTGACAAAATTGCCATTTTCGACTCTATTTTGACTTTGTTTTCATTCTAGCTACTACAAAATATTGACCAATCAAGACAAAATTTGTACATAATGTTGGTGACTATAAGATCTTGCCTTGGTGTAATTTTCAGCTTGATCTGAATTTTTTATGAGTGACAAAATTGCCATTTTCGGCTTTATTTTCACTTTTGCAACCATTAGTATTAACTAATCAATACAGAACTTTCACAGAAATCTTACTGACCATACGATCTTACTTGCCTGTAATTTTCAGCTTGGTCATGCATTTGCTTGTTTGCGCAGCCTGAACCTTTGAAATTGCATTCAACAAGACAGTCAGGCCTGTGGAGCGCTTCCAGGCCGCCAGGACTGTCTAGTTGAGTTATGGCCCCTGAAATGCTGGTATGGATAACTCCTTCAGTTACTGGTCAATTTGCTTTATACTTGGCACAAGTTTGCATTATGACTGGTAGATGTGCAAGATACAAATTTCAAGACAATCCAATTGGCAATTTATGAATCATGGCCCCTGATTCAACAAAAACACTTGTTGGGTGGCGGAGGGAATTTTAGCTCCACTGGCCTTCATTTTCATGGCACTGTGTCCTTTGTGGGTCTGTGCAAGTGTCTGTCCAGTCGTCAACTTTTTCTTAAAAAAATCTTCTCAGATGGATTTCAATCAAACTTCACAAGAATGATCCTTAGGTGGTCCTCTATCAGATTCCTTCAATAATTTTGATTAAAGCAGAAAGTCTGGAGTTATCTGCCCTTGGTTCTTTGATTTTCACATATCTTATCATGCATTTGCATCGAAAAAGTGGGACAAAATTAAAGAACAATGTCAAATGTGCACTTATGGCCAGTCCAGACCACCATACTTTAGAGCTCTAATACACCTCTTTGGACTATTCCAAATCCTTGAATACTTTGGGAGGATTAAGTACACACATGTAGCATTCATTCATGTAAATTTCATTCATGTTCTCAAGGGGGCAATTTTCTGTAGAAATGGACCCACAATGATCAAAATGTTTATGACGATAAGATCTTGCCTGAGTGCAATTTTCAGCTTGATCTGAATTTTATATCAGGAGTAAGGTGCCCTTGAAATCGACAAAAGTGTCTTAAGGTAGTTTAGAATACCCATAATTAGCACCAAAGAGCCTGCGGCGAAATTTGAAAAATGCCAGTAATTCCTAAAACTATGCTGCATTTCCATTCCAAAAATAAACACAAGCATTTTGTACGGTTTAGAATTTTTAATTCATGCACACTTATGAAAATATTTAGAGTGACATTTTACATTTATTTCATTTTTTAGCTCCACTGGCCGAATGCCAGCGAGCTATTGTCATGGCGTTGTGTCCGTCGTGCGTCCGTCCGTGCGTTAACTTTTTCTTTAAAAATCTACTTCTCTCTAACCAGTTGGCCAATTTTGATCAAACTTGGCAGGAATGTTCCTTTCGTGACCCTTTACATAAATTGTTCAAAGAATTTTGATTGGTCCATAAATGTGGGCGTGGCAGGGCAGGGCTTATTAGACTTAGAGGAATCACAAAATAATTCTTTAAAAATCAACCATATGCTCAATTTTGACCAAACTTGGCAGAAATTAACCTTTGGTGACTCTGTACTTAAAATGTCTGTGAAATTTTGATGTGATGGTCCATAAATGTGGGCGTGGCAGGGCAGGGCTTATCAGACTTAGAGAAATCACAAAATAATTCTTTAAAAATCTTCTCCTCTCAAACCAGCAGGCCAATTTTGACAAAACTTTGTTTGATCCTTGGGTGACCCTCTCTTACATTCCTTGAAATAATTCAGATTGAACAAGAAAGTCTGGAGTAATCTGCCCTTGAATATCAAAATGGCCGTTTTGGCTTTTTTTATCCCCCGCCGAAAAATTTTTTCGGGGGGATATTGTTTTTGCCATATCCATCCGTCCGTCCTTCCGCCCGTCCGACATTCGTTTCCGCGCTATTTCTTGAAAACTATAGACCGGATTTCAATGAAACTTGGCACACAGCTTCACTACAAAGAGGACATGCGCATATCAACGGGGTTACCCGGTTCGACCATTGAATTCAGAGTTACTGCCCCTGACTGTTTAAGCCATATACATACAGAGTGATATTCGTTTCCGCGCTATTTCTTGAAAACTGTAGACCGGATTTCGATTAAACTTGGCACACAGCTTCACTACAAAGTGAACATGCGCATATTGTCGGGGTTACCCGGTTCGACCGCTGAATTTAGAGTTACTGCCCCTGACTGTTTAAGCCATATACATACAGAGTGATATTCTTTTCCGCGCTATTTCTTGAAAACTATAGACCGGATTTCAATGAAACTTGGCACACAGCTTCACTACAAAGTGGACATGCGAATATCGTCGGGGTTACCGGGTTCGACCGCCGAATTTAGAGTTACTGCCCCTGACTGTTTTAGCCATATACATACAGAGTGATATTCGTTTCCGGGCCATTTCTTGAAAACTATAGACCGGATTTCAATGAAACTTGGCACACAGCTTCACTACAAAGTGGACATGCGAATATCGTCGGGGTTACCGGGTTCGACCGCCGAATTTAGAGTTACTGCCCCTGACTGTTTTAGCCATATACATACAGAGTGATATTCGTTTCCGGGCCATTTCTTGAAAACTATAGACCGGATTTCAATGAAACTTGGCACACGGCTTCACTACAAAGTGGACATGGGCATATGGTCTGGATAACCCGGTTCGACTGCCAAATTTAGAGTTACTGCCCCTGACTGTTTTAGCCATATACATACAGTGATATTCGTTTCCGTGCTATTTCTTGAAAACTATAAACTGGATTTCAGTGAAACTTGGCACACAGCTTCACTACAATGAGGACATGCGCATATCGTCGGGGTTATCAGGTTCGACTATTTGAATTCAGAGTTATTGCCCCTGACTGTTTAAGCCAAATACATAAAGAGTGATATTTGTTTCCGCGCTATTTCTTGAAAACTGTAGACCGGATTTCGATGAAACTTGGCACACAACTTCACTACAAAGTGGACATGCACATATAGTCGGGGTTACCTGGTTCGACCGCCGAATTTAGAGTTACTGCCCCTGACTGTTTTAGCCATATACATACAGAGTGATATTCGTTTCCGCGCTATTTCTTGAAAACTATCGACCGGATTTCAATGAAACTTGGCACACAGCTTCACTACAAAGTGGACATGTGCATATCGTCGGGGTTATCCGGTTCGACCGCCGAATTAAGAGTTGCTGCCCCTGACTGTTTTAGCCATATACATACAGAGTGATATTCGTTTCCGCGCTATTTCTTGAAAACTATAGACCGTATTTCAATATAACCTTAGCACACAGCTTCACTACAAAGAGGACATGCGCATATCGTCGGGGTTATCTGGTTCAACAGTCGAATTAAGAGTTACTGCCCCTGACTGTTTAAGCCATATACATACAGTGATATTCATTTCCGCGCTATTTCTTGAAAACTATAGACCGTATTTCAATATAACCTTAGCACACAGCTTCACTACAAAGAGGACATGCGCATATCGTCGGGGTTACCTGGATCGACCGTCGAATTTAGAGTTACTGCCCCTGACTGTTTAAGCCATATACATACAGAGTGATATTCGTTTCCGCGCTGTTTCTTGAAAACTATAGACCGGATTTTAATGAAACTTGGCACACAGCTTCACTACAAAGTGGACATGCGCATATCGTTGGGGTTACCCGGTTCGACCGCCGAATTTAGAGTTACTGCCCCTGACTGTTTAAGCCATATACATACAGAGTGATATTCGTTTCCGCGCTATTTCTTGAAAACTATCGACCGGATTTCAATGAAACTTAGCACATAGCTTCACTACAAAGAGGACATGCACATATCGTCAGGGTTACCCAGTTCGACGGTCGAATTGAGAGTTACTGCCCCTGACTGTTTAAGCCATATACATACAGTGATATTCGTTCTGTTGAAGCCATATACATACAGAGTGATATTCGTTCTGTTGAAGCCATATACATACAGAATTATATTCGTTTCCGCGCTACTTTATTGACAATGAAAATATGTTCGGCAGGGGATATCAATTCAACGAATTTGCTTGTTCACTCTAGCAACAGCAAATATTAGCCAATCAATAAAAAATTTTGACAGAATGTTGGTGACTGGTAGATCTTGCTTGAGTGTATTTTTCAGTTTGATCGGAATTCACTGCCTGAGTTATGAGCTCATTTATGAGTCAATTTCAAAATTCGCAGGTTTTTTAGACCAGTAAATCATGAAAAATAAATGTCAAATATTGTAATTTTTGTGTTCTCAATTTGTTGTTAGATTATTAATAACATTTTTCAAATCATTTTCCACCCTGGATTGTTGGTGTGTAGCTTCTAAATCGGTTATTAACCATGTGTTCCGGACAAAAATGTCTTTGGTGTTCCGGTTAAATAAAGGTATGAAATTAATATAGATTAAAAGATATTTCACATTTTTTTCACCAAATTACATTTTAAAAGGTCAATAGCTAATAAATAATAGAAAAGAATCATTTTGGATGCATAATTACATAATAATTTACAGGAAATTATCTTTGTCTGCTAAAGTTGGAAAAATCAAACATTTTAGTCTCAAAATTTCTAATTTGAGTCCAAATGTCCAGAAAAAATTCAATCGTCAAAATCAGTATGTCCAATTTGCTTTATTATCCCCCGCCGAAAAAAATTTTCGGGGGGGGGGGGGGGGGGTGGGGGGGAGGGGGGGGGGGAGGGGGGGGGGATATTGTTTTTGCCATGTCCGTCCGTCCGTCCGTCCGATATTCGTTTCCGCGCTATTTCTTGGAAAGTATAGACCGGATTTCGATGAAACTTGGCACACAGCTTCACTACAAAGAGGACATGCGCATATCATCGGGGTTACCCGGTTCGACTATTGAATTCAGAGTTACTGCCCCTGACTGTTTAAGCCATATACATACAGAGTGATATTCGTTTCCGCGCTATTTCTTGAAAACTGTAGACCGGATTTCGATGAAACTTGGCACACAGCTTCACTACAAAGTGGACATGCGCATATCGTCGGGGTTACCCGGTTCCACCACCGAATTTAGAGTTACTGCCCCTGACTGTTTTAGCCATATACATACAGTGATATTCGTTTCCGCGCTATTTCTTGGAAACTATAGACCGGATTTCAATGAAACTTGGCACACAGCTTTACTACAATGAGGACATGCGCATATCGTCGGGATTACCCGGTTCGACCGTCGAATTCAGAGTTACTGCCCCTGACTGTTTAAGCCATATACATACAGAGTGATATTCGTTTCCGCGCTATTTCTTGAAAACTGTAGACCGGATTTCAATGAAACTTGGCACACAGCTTTACTACAAAGTGGACATGCGCATATCGTCGGGGTTACCCGGTTCCACCGCCGAATTTAGAGTTACTGCCCCTGACTGTTTTAGCCATATACATACAGAGTGATATTCGTTTCCGCGCTATTTCTTGAAAACTGTAGACCGGATTTCGATGAAACTTGGCACACAGCTTCACTACAAAGTGTACATTTGCATATCGTCGGGGTTACCAGGTTCGACCGCTGAATTTACAGTTAGTGGCCCTTACTGTTTTAGCCATATATATACAGAGTGATATTCGTTTCCGCGCTATTTCTTGAAAACTATAGACTGGATTTCAATGAAACTTGGCTCACAGCTTCACTACAATGAGGACATGCGCATATCGTCGGGGTTACCGGCTTCGACCGTCGAATTCAGGGTTTCTGCCCCTGACTTTTTAAGCCATATACATACAGAGTGATATTCGTTTCTGCGCTATTTCTTGAAAACTGTAGACCGGATTTCGATGAAACTTGGCACACAGATTCACTACAAAGTGGACATGCGCATATCGTTGGGTTTACCCGGTTCGACCACCGAATTTAGAGTTACTGCCCCTGACTAAGCCATATACATACAGAGTGATATTCGTTTCCGCGCTATTTCTTGAAAACTATTCATCGGATTTCAATGAAACTTGGCTCACAGCTTCACTACAAAGTGGACATGGGCATATCGTTGGGGTTACCCGGTTCGACCGTCGAATTTAGAGTTACTGCCCCTGACTGTTTTAGCCATATACATACAGAGTGATATTCGTTTCCGCGCTATTTCTTGAAAACTATAGACCGGATTTCAATGAAACTTGGCACACAGCTTTACTACAATGAGGACATGCGCATATCGTCGGGGTTACCCGGTTTGACCGCCGAATTCAGAGTTACTGCCCCTGACTGTTTAAGCCATATACATACAGTGATATTCGTTTCTGCGCTATTTCTTGAAAACTATACACCGGATTTCAATGAAACTTGGCACACAGCTTTACTACAATGAGGACATGCGCATATTGTCGCGGTTACCCGGTTCGACCGCTGAATTTAGAGTTACTGCCCCTGACTGTTTCTGCCATATACATACAGAGTGATATTCGTTCTGTTGAAGCCATATACATACAGAGTGATATTCGTTCTGTTGAAGCCATATACATACAGAGTTATATTCGTTTCCGCGCTACTTTATTGACAATGAAAATATGTTCGGCGGGGGATATCAATTCAACGAATTTGCTTGTATAACTAGTACTTTTGATGCATTTGCTTGATCAGTTTTCTTGGAAAATGAATTCAACATTACTGGAACACCAAAGACATTATTGGAACACCAAAGACATCAACATAACCCCAAAGAAAATCATCTATTTTCTTTGCTTTAAAATGTTTATTTTGCATTGATTTAGGTTGAAACTGGCAGCTAATATTTGTCACATGTGATTCCGCTTCCCGCAACGCACATCAGAACGCTTGACAAATTAAAATCCCAATGAAAAGTCTAAGCTTAACCTCCAGTTGATAGTAAAATCCAACCTCCTTTAAGACATGAATTCAGTAACACGGCATGAGCCGAAAGATATAGGAAAGCAAAGAGATATAGTTAATGTGTAATAATTTAGGATTTTAATGCACTTATATAAAACATTTTGGGTAATACTGTTCTAGCATTTACTGTCTGTCAGCCTGCCCATCAGTTCAAAACTTTGAATTGGCATTTCTCTAAAACAATGGACAAAGAAAGCTAACATTTGGTAAGTAACGATTGTTCAATGATATCTTTATGCTCCATTCATTCAGACATTCCCAAAAAGTCATTTTCAACCCTTAACATGAAACTCCACTTAAAACATCGAGCGAAACCTAGATTTGGCATTTTCTCTAAAATTATTACACGAACAAAACTGAAATTTGGTATGTTACCTTATTTTAATGATTTCTATCTGATCCATACAATCTGACATACGTCAGTGCCATTTTATTTTTGTCTTTGGCGTTCCAGTGCTCAGACCGGAACACCAAGGACTGGAACACCAAGGACAATTTAACACTTATTTGCAAAAATATAAGTGAAAATCGGGTATTTGTTAAATCTACTATTGAAAGCATTTACTGTACTTTAAGTCAGATATACCGGACAAATATCTAATAAAAAGGTACCTTGCAAAGTATTATAAAGAGCGTCATCCCAAAGACAAAGAAAAAAAGTACTGTACAAGTTGACCGCCTTCTTTTTCAATTTATTAACAAGACACAAAATAAATTCTTCCTCTTTCAATTGTAATGTATGAGCCTACGATAGCTTTTCAAAAGGAGGTACATGATTTGGGTCTACATCTAATTCAGATTGCATTTGTTTGACCTTTTAGACACTGGAACACCAAAGACAAAAATCTGTGGGACAAGGATATATGATGATTTTTATACCATTTACATAATACCATGTGGGTAACTGGTATATTCAAAGTGTAATTTAACATATTGTCATGCAAACTAACCCAAAACAGTTTTTCAATTACGGTTAAAAGTAGTTATCTTTGCTGGTCAAAACCAATGAGGGTAGCAGTAGGACAAAGCAAATTTACACATTTCAGGCCATATAACATGTAAAATATCTCACTAAAGCTTTTAACATGCTATATTTCTATGCTTAATCAACACAATTACTTTGGTATGGACTCATTTTTAACATTAATGTTTATTTGATTACTTAAATGTACAAGTTATCACACGTGGACAAGAAAACCTGCGAATTTTGAAAACGACTCTTATATGGCATAAACTCTGTTAGGTAATGAGTAAAGTGTGAAATGGGTGGAAGGGTTACTGGTTGCAGTATGCTTATCTGTTAGAGGTTATTAACCCTTTCGTTTGCAGAATTATTTCCCAGAAATGACTTATTCCCTATTTCCAAGCACTTGATGTATACAAATGCATAATAGATAGATTTTACTTGCATAAAAACCATAAACCTATATATCATTGGAAAGGTTATTCAATTTCCTTTAACACTATGATGAGTAACAGATAGAACATTTGCATCTCATCAAAATCTCGATCTCTAGCCCCATGACCCCTGTCACGCCCCCTGCCATGACCCCCTCCCATCCCCACCCCTACAATTTGGGACTGGATTCAGTTTAGGGTTATCGGAAATTCGGAATCACTATCGGGATCACTATTCCAAGTCTCCGAAACATTTCTAATGTTCAAATCACCTTTTTACACCCAAAAAATCAAAGTAATCTCTATCGTCATCGTCCAGCACTGACATGATGATTCGCCGGACCTCTTCTGCAGAATATTGAACCCTCCTGGCCATCGTTACAGCTCATAAAACCCCCCCAAACTTCGCTTTTCTTCACATTTTACGAGAACAAAACATGATTGCGCAATATTTCAGCATGTATCCGGTGTCATAATAACTTTACCAGTGTAAAAATTGCTTTTAAAAGCCCATGCCCCCCTAAACGGTGTAAGCGTTCCTGACCGCGCTTTAAAGCGCGCTTGCAAACGAAAGGGTTAAGGGGTGTATTTGGAAGTGCAGAGAGGGTCACCAAAGGGTATTAACTAAACAACAGAGTGGCTATTATTGTGTTGTTTGAAGCTTTGTTTGTGACTATCATGAAAATATGATACAAATTAACCCATTACCAGAGGGCAAAATTTTAGGCTAGTCTAAATTCTAAGACCTTGTAGACAACAATTTTTTTGGTTAATGGGATCTCACATTTTTTTGGAGTAGTAATCATTGTGGAAAATGAAGAAAGTGATAGTCACATGCAATTTCTTCATTTTCCACAATGTTTTCAAAGCTGTTATCTTGAGGGGCGACAAAAAGTGTCTTTGTGTGGAAATGGGTTAAACTAGCTATAGATAGTTTCAATTGTTCATTGAGCAATTCTATGGACTATGTATCTGTTTACATTGCCAGTATCATCCTAAGCTGGAATTTCCACTCTTTCCTTTACTTTCTTCTTGCTCTAAGAACCGCATGTATTAAACAAAGTAATCAAAACTTTGATTAGATATTGAATGAATCTCAGGCCTGTGGAGTAATTCAAGACCTTCAGGTCTTCTAGTTTAAATCCATGTATAACAAATTCCAATCATTTGGTTGGGATAGAGTTAACTGTTGGAATAATTTTCTTATTTAACTATGGTACATAAATGGGATATACAGTCAATCTTGCTCAAGCGACCACGTGCATTAACCCATTACCAGATGTCAAATTTTGGACTGTTCCAACTTGAAAGATGTTGCAGACGACAATTTCAAGTTGATGAAATTTTGAAACTTTTTCCATGTTTGGTTGGAAAACATTGTGGAAAATGGAGAAATTGCTTGTCACAAGCAATTTCTTCATTTTCAATAATGTTTTCCCTAGCCTTTTCTTGTGAGAGAGTCAAAAGGCGTCAATGTGTGGTAATGGGTTAAGTGACTTTTTGTTTGAAGCGACCACTCTCAGGTCCTCCCGGTGAGATTCCTTCTTTAAATTGTTGCATTAAGCGTTTTTTCCATAACGCGACCAGCGACCGGCATTTTTTGGGCCCTCAGACAATGGAATGTTATTTTAAGCGACCGTCCCACATTACTGATCATTTGGGAAAGGTGTCAAATGTATGTAATTGATATGAAAGCTGTGAATTTGCCCTAATTAACATCAATTTAGTCACCTGTGAAGTCAATCAAAATGAAATGACAGATTGCTTTTCGTTTGTTATGCAATCTGGATTACTGTAATTAATTTGGAATAATGTTCCCCATATAATCTGTTTATACTTTCATCAGAATTTAAGAATGATATTGGATGGCAAAACCCTGGGAGATCATGTTTTATCGGTAATAGTAAAGTCTGGCCTATCGAGTATGCATTATTTAACCATATAAAGAGGAAGATCTAAATTGAAAATATTTTTTGTTCGATTAAATTTATGAACAAAATAAATCAAGTCACCTATGAAATATATGTACATAAACAAAGGGAAATAAGTTCAAATAACTGTAATGTTTACCAAAAATCGGGGGGAATGAAATTGAAATTAACCACCCAGAGATGGTGAAATAATATCTTGTATGTCATTAATTCTTTCATTTCTTTTCATAAGTTGATTAAATCAACGATTCTTCCCTAAATCAGAGATGGGATCTATATTTCCTTACAATAAATTGATCTTTCATACCGTTGGTCGTTATTCAATAGCCCTCTTTTCCAGAAGTAGAAATGTTGGATAAACATTGTGTGCAAGGAAGAACTCGCATGAAAAGTTAGACATTGTATTCAGAGATCATTTTGTTAAGCGACTGTTTTTGGAATTCCCCCAGGGTGGTCTCTTAATACAAGATTGACTGTACGCGGTTACTGCCTGAAGAAGCGGTGAGAAAAGTGTGCTTCCAAATATAGTTGCTACACGTGGGGCGTTTGATCTTTGATAGACGCCCCGACATCTATCGGTGACCTTTATGTCGGTGACCTCGGTGAACTTTAAAAGTCATGTGCACAAGATTTGTAACATCTCAATCACTCTTTTGGTTGCAGTTTAGGGGCAGAGGGAACAGTTTTCTGACACACTATTGGTTCGATATCCAGTCAACAAATTAGGAATGACGTAACAATAACATATTATGTCTGCATTAACCCTTTCCAAAATGGCAAATTGTGATCCACTTTAAAATCTGCCACAAATGACAAAATGGAAGTTACTAAGATAGGATTTGTGTAAAATATGGCATAGAAAATATTGAGACAAAAGGAGAAACTGCTGGTTATCAGCAGTTTCTTCTTTTGTTTCAATGTTTTCCCAAGCCTATTCTCTTAGGAACGTCAAAACCAGGTATTGTTTGGGAAAGGGTTAAGAAATTGTGGAACCTCATGGTTTGAATGGAGAAATGGAGAATGGAATTTACTATTTCGCTTCCAAAGGTGATTTTGATCTACTTGTTATCAGTTTCATTTTCGTATGCATAATAATAATATTCAGTCAAAGCCTATTTTATTCAAAATGATGCTTAGTATGCTTACATGACTTTTGAATTATTTTTTGAAGTACATAAGATCGGAAAGGACTTCGATCACTATGTATCCCAATGATCCTGAACTTGACTTGTTATTTTTCGAGATCATTACCAGTTTTGGCTAGCCAATTCATCTTCATAGATACGCCATGTGTACCCAGACACGTATTTTAATGCAATTCATACAGATATTACAATTTATGAAAATCATACAACAAACTGCAACTTCCACTCAGTCAGGCCAATTAGACTGTTATACAAGGCGTCATTATCTTTCGACCATCTGGGTAATTAATAGTCTGATTATCAATTTTTGTCTATCAATTAAGGGTCAGCGTGTAATGTTATTAACAGCTGCTGTCAATGTTACACTCGATCGGCATAACTTTTGAAAGTTAACCCTTTACTTGAAATTTCTCTACACTTATATAGTGCATGATCGGAAATTGAAGATTTCAGGGACATTTACTTTATATACGGGACTCTGGGACGGCATATCAATTTCGGGTACGGTCCTGGACGGTCCAGGACGTGTGACATGTATACCTCATATAAGTAGAGGAAGAAATATATTTATTTTTTCCTTAAAGTTCTGAGATTACCCTCTTCTTCTCTATAATATCTCAATCATGGTGAAAATTCTTCAGATTGTTTGCTTTGATGTATCTAAGTCATTTAATCTTGTCTTTGCGGAGGCGATATTTTGCTTACCCGGTTCGACCATTGAATTTGGAGTTACTGCCCCTGACTGTTAAAGCCATATACATATAGAGTGATATTTGTTTCCACGCTATTTCTTGAAAACTATAGACCGGATTTCAATGAAACTTTGTGCACAGCTTCACTACAAAGAGGACATGCACATATCGTCGAGGTTGCCCGGTTCGACCCTTGAATTCAGAGTTACTGCCCCTGACTGTTGAAGCCATATACATACAGAGTGATATTTGTTCTGTTGAAGCCATATACATACAGAGTGATTTTCGTTTCCACGCTACTCCATTGACAATGAAAATATGTTCGGCGGGGGATATCAATTCAACAAATTTGCTTGTTTCCCACTCACCCTATGTTACCTATATCGGCATGATAGAAAATGGAATTATAACAAACCGTAATTATTCTAATTCTGTATAGCACTTTATTTCTGCGGGGACTTTATTTCTGCTATTTCTGCGGTCGTCGACGGCACCACAGAAATAAAATCCGCAGAATATTAATCCTGAACGTAGAGGTTGTTGTCATTCTGTAATTTTAGTCAGTACGTCATGGACAAGTTAAACTGTTACCACCCGATGGAAAGAGCAATCATAACAATGGAGTGCTTTCCTATTCAAAAATGGTGTAACTACGGCTTTAACTTAGGTGTTGATAAGACATATCAGTTCATCCATCAACAATAATATAACAAGTTTGACTAATTGGTTACAGTTTGACACGTCTCTTTTTTCACAACTATCTGTATACGGCATTGTTTCCCATAACGCCTTTATAGATACTGGTAAATGAGAGGGATAATCCCTTTATCCTAACGGAGTAATAAGAATACTTGGTAAGCATCGTCTTTCAAAATATGTCGGATACTGACTAAAACTGTTTTGATAGCGCAGAAATAAAATCTTTGATTTTGCAAAATGAGAGACCGCAGAAATATATTCCGCAGAAATTTAATCCGCCCGATTTCTGGAAAAACCGCAAAATTTGGACCCCGCAGAAATAAAGTGCTATACTGTAAATGCCCATATTCTAATAAACTCCCACCCCAAAATCTGAGCTGAAAATCTGCTTATTTCAAGCATAATTTTAGCCTAAAAGGGTGATTCTAAAAATGCCCATCCCACAATTACAGATTGAAATAATGTTATGTCAAAACAAAGATCATTTCCAAATCCAATGAAAAAGAGGATGTCTAGCCCTCAATCTGTTTGCATGGAAGGAGTTTAATCGAAAATTCGTATTCTAAAGTCCTTATAACAAAACTTTGCCAAATTTCACTTACTGAACTACGAGTCCATGAATTGACACTTGATTTGCAAATTTTGACTGACAAAATTAAAATAGCTCTAACAAACGCCCACCCCCTACTTTTCCATTGACCATGTTTCTAAAAAACGCCTTGTCGTTTATTAGAATAATTACGGTAATAGAAATTCATCAAAAACTGATTACATAGGAAAAATTGAGAAGGTCTGAGAAATTTAACTCTTTAAATGTTCTATTACAGATCTTCACAAACAGCCCAGTATTTAAAATTAAACTTTGTTGGTTTCTTCGATACTAGTTGTCCATTAGATGTTGATGATGTAGAAGTGGAAGCAGTTATAGCTAAAACAAATCATATACGCAAAGTAAGTATGATCACCACACTAAACAATGTTATGCTGACTTTATGCTGACCATAAAACAGTAGCTACTTTAACCCTTTCCCAAATGGCAACAATTTGGGTTGGTGCAAATTGAAAGCAAATGCAGATGACTAAATTCATATTAAAAAAGATAGTTTTTGTGTACAGTATAGCACAGAAAATATTGAGGCAAAAGAAGAAAATACTGATTATCAGCATTTTCTTCTTTTGCCTCAATGTTTTCCCTTGACTGTTTTCTTATGGACATCAAAACCGGGTCTGGTTTGGGAAAGGGTTAATAACAAAACATCCAACCCTTTCCCAAACAGTAAAAATGTTGGATAGTCCAATTTTAACCCTTTCGATGCCCCGGGACGGGTATACCCGTTTTTCGTCAAACAGGTTTTTTGCAAAAAAAAAAAATCTGAAAATGAGACTAATGGTGGATTAAAAAGTTGAAAATAAAACTAAGTTTTATATGGTTTTCATAAAAAATTATGTAATATTTCAAGCTGATTTTTAACGAAAATACCATTTTTTTTTTCAAATTTCCTAGAAAGGGCCTGGCAAATACGGAGCCATTTTGAAATAAATCTCTGGCAGCGAAGGGGTTAAAGTGGCTGCAGACAAGAAAATGGAACTTGACAAGAAAACGTTCACATGAAATAAAGCTCTGAAAATATTTAGGGAAAAGGTACTGGTGACCAGCATTTTCTTTTGTCTTAATGTTTTCCCAAGCCTTTTATAAGAAGGACTTCAAAACTAGGTCTTGTAAGCTCACCTTGGTCATACATGTATTTGCCAAGTTTGGTAAAGATTGGCTTATGTTTGTATATTTTGCTTATATTCCAGCCAATGTTGCTTGAACGATCATGTTTTCCTTTTCGTTTTATGTTCTGAACTTCGATGGAACCATTTTCTGATAGAACTTGGACACAATGTTTGTGACTGAGAGAAATTTGATTAGTGTAATTTTCAGCTTGATATAACCTCACATCCTGAGTTATCTGACCTTTAATTAACAAAATGATCATTTGCGACTTTGTTTTCACTGCAAAAGGCACAAATATTCATTGATCAATACAAACTTGAGCTAAAATTGGTGACTACAAGATCATAAGTAAAATTTTCAACGTGATAATGATCTCTCAATCTGATTTGCTTGCCTTTGAATTTGACAAAATTGCTGCTTGTTTTCAGTCTCATATCATGGTTCAGGAAAGCGATTTAAGACCATCATGGTCCTCTTGTTTATCAAAAAGCTGCACTTTGGACAGATCTTGATTTTAACATGGTATTAGGAATGAAAGTGTAAGCGTAACTGAAGAATTGTTCAACTCAGTTACTTTTCAACCAAACATTTTTCACTCACCTGAGCACAAAAGTGCTCATGGTGAGATATTGTGATTCCGCCTTGTCCTAGAGGACACAGTTTTTGTTAAATAAACCTGAAAATTGATCAGAATTATTGTCTTGATGAAATCTCAGACAAGCTCGAAAATTGGTGCAGCACTAACAAATACCAATCCTTTCGATCAACAGAAATGGAGAGGGAGACATTCCTGTAGACTTGGCAGCCAGGCCCCACCCTCCGAAGAGGACTAATCCACGGCCTGGATAAACTAAACAGGTTGATGATGATGATGGTGATGATGATGATTCTGTCATTTTAGAAAAACCTTTTGCACACTCTGGAGATCACAATTTTTGCCTATTCAGCCTGAAAATCGGTCAGAATGATTGTCTGAATGAAATCTCAGACTACTTTGGAATTGGGTCATCTGGGATCATAAACTAGGTCACAAGGTCAAATCTTAGTATAACCTTGTGTGCACTCTAGAGGTCACATTTTTGCCCTATCAACCTGATAATTGGTCAGATACATTGTCTTGACAAAATCTCGAACAAGGTCAAATTGGGTCATCTTAGGTCATAAACTAGGCCACAAGGTAAAACCTTGTTTGCACTCTTGAGGTGACATTTTTTGCCCATTCACCCTGATATTTTGTGAGAGTGATTGTTTTGATAAAATCTTGGACAAGTTTGAAATTGGGTCCTAAGGTCATAAACTGGGTTTCAAGATTAATCTTAGTAAAACCTTGTGTGCACTTTAGAAGTCTTAGTCACATTTTCTGCCCAATCAACCTTAAAATTGGTAAGATTAATTGTTTTGATTTAATCTCGAACAAGTTTGAAATTGGTTTTGGATTTAGATTTTATTTGGGGTTTTACGCCATTTTCAACTACTAAGGTCATATTGTGGTGGCTGGAGCACCAAACCATGGATTCCTGTCGTTTCTCGTACCAGTACTACCACAACACCCTTACCGAGCCTCCAGCTGCTCCCCACATAGGTTAACAATATCAGACCATTGATGGGTGACATTTTTGTCATTAAGGGAATTTGCCGCGGCTGGGTATCAAACGCAGGACCTCTTGAATGAGAGGCAGATGCACTACAAACTGCGCCATGGCCGTAGCCAAGTTTGAAATTGGGTCATCTGGGATCATAAACAAGGGCACGACATCAAATCTTAGTAAAACCTTGTGTGCACTCCAGAGATGACATTTTTTGCCCGATTAATCTGAAAATTGGTCAGAACTATTGTTTTCATAAAGTTAAAAAGTTAAAAATTGGGTCTTCTGGGGTCATAAACTTGGTCAAAAGGTCAAATCTTGGTATAACTTTGTCTGCACTCTGGAGGCCTTATTTTTTGTCAAATCAACCTGAAAATTCTTCAGAATGATTGTCTTAATGAAATCTCGGACAAGTTTGAAATTTGAGTCATCTGGGGTCATAAACTAGGTCACAAATTCAAGTTTTAGTAATACCTTGTGTGCCCTCTAGAGGCCAAAGTTTTTGTCCAATCAACCAAATAATTGGTCAGAATGATTGTATTTCAAAATTGGGTCATTTAGGGTCATAAAGTAGGTCAGCAACTCAAATCTTAGAAAAAACATTGTGTGCTCTTTAGAGTAAAAATAATTTTCTTGATCAATCGCTGACGGGTTTCAATTGGATCATCTGAGATCATAAACTAAGTCATGAGGTCAAATATAATTAAAACCTTGTGTGCACTTTAGGGGCCACATTTTTGGCCAATCTACCTAAAAATTGGTCAGAATGATTGTCTTGACAAAAATCTTGGACAAGTTGGAAATTTGGTCATCACGGGTCATAAACTAGGTCACCAGGCCCCGGTTTCTCGAAAAAACTTAAGTATATTCTCATGAGAACGTACTCAACTTCAAAGGGATACTCTCCAACGTTGAAGGGTATTCGATTGAAATTCACGTGGATTTCGTGCGATTTGAGCACGGTGCTCAGATTTGAGCATGAGAAAGTACTTAAGTTTTTTCGAGAAACCGGTGCCAGGTCTTTATAAAACTATGTGCATTCTAGAGGCTAGCTAGTCTATATCATATACAGAAAGCTATTATTTCAGGTGAGTGCTTCAGGGCCAATGGTCATCTTGTTACAATTTTACAGGAAAATGGAAAAGCCCATTCCAGAACATTAAGTGTGGGTAAAGTTTTGATACCAGTGAATCCAGTAGAGAGACAGTCTAGTCTAGATGGTAGCCAGTCAGATATAGGAGGTTGTGGGGCGGAGCTGGTGTCCAGGGAGAGCTTTGACTTCACACAGTGTGATCCTGTAGAGACGTGTACTCTACATCTGTGTGTCAATGTAAAGCCTAGCTATTATTCTAATGGAGTATGTAATGGAGACAGTCATGAACGAGGTACGTCCGCGTCAACTTGTCTTGTCCAAACAACAAGGACTGAACTTGTGCAAAGTGTTAGATGTAGATTACAAACAAATATTAGCCCTTTCCCACACATTCCTTTTAAGCTCGACTTTTCGAAGAAAATAAGAGCTTATACTGTCACCGGGGCGTTGGTGTCGGTGTTGCAACATAGGTTAAAGTTTTTTCAAACATCATTGACTTCCATACTATCAAAGGGAATCAACCCAAACTTGGAATACTTATTCACCATCACACCCTCTACCTTACTACCAGGGCCCATGACCCTGGCTCCACTATATTTGGAGTTATGCCCTCTTTATACTAAGTAACTTAGAAAAGTCGAGCGCGCTGTCTTATGGACAGCTCTTGTTACGTCCTTCAAGAAAAGTACTTGAGAAAACATTGTTGAAAATTAAAAAAAATGCTTTTGACAAGCAATTTCTTCATTTCCTACAATGTTTTCTATCCAAAAAGATGGTAAATTGTATATTTTTATTCACTCGAAGTTATCGTAAACAACATCCTTGAATTTGGACCCATCTAAAATTTTGCCATCTGGTAGTGGGTTAAAACATGAAATTTTGTAAAATGGGAAACTAAATACTTGAGGATTAATGGAAAATGTTAGTTGAAATTATTTATAAAAGGTTAAGTTATATTACATACACAGAGCAACAGATAAGAGGGGTCATATACATTCTAAGTTTGTTAATTTAAATCCAAACCATATGAAGTGGGTACTCGTTTGATTCGGTTCAGTGGGAGACGATTAAAATGAGTATTCACAACATGTGGTTTGATAAGTGATACATAGATATTGCATTTTGAAAAGCCATCACCCCCGTCTTATCTGTAGCTTTGCATACAGGTATGAGCTGGATGGACAACATGTGTATTAGGTGAGAAAAAATACAACAAAAAATGGGGGAATATGTTAAGTCTGTAGAATATGAATTCAGTATGTAAATACATTATTTGAAACTTTCACCTTTGCATTTGTACATAGGTGCATCTCATCTTTATACATTTTCTTGAATAAAAGTCAATATCGAATATCAATTTCATATAACAGAAAAATATCTGTTATTGGAACATTTTTGATCCATCATGAAAACTAGGAGGCATTACCTGTGTTTTATGTTCCAAGTTGAAATAATATTTTAATTACATGTTTTGGGTGGTCTTCAAATAGTGAACCACTCTTTGATTTAACCCTTTCCCAAACAAGACCTGCCTTTGACGTCCCTATTATAAAAGACTTGTAAAAACATTGAGACAAAAGAAGAAAATGCTGATAATCAGCATTTTCACCTTTTGCCTCAATATTTTCTGTACCATGTTGTACGCAAATCCTTTCCTTTTTAACATGAATTTTGTTGTCTTTTGCAGCTTTCCAATTGGATCATAAAATTTTTTGTAGTTTTGGAAAGGGTTAAGTTAAATATTATGTATGGTTGTTTTGTGACTTTGTTTATAGATGACCCTGTACCAAAGAAGAGGAAGAGTGTTGTAAATGGTAAGACTCTAGCTGTGGAGGAGGATGTGTATACATATAGAGCAGAGCTGACTATATATGGTGGACAGGGTCGGTGTATACTCACTAATGGTGAATATGACCTCATTATGCAGGAGCTCGACACTAGACCACTACTCAGAAAGGACTGCTCATGGGCCTCTGTACACAGACAAAAGGTACCAAACACTGACAAACTGGTCAAATTGATGGAAGTTAATGAATTTGTATTTTACTAGGGTTCATAAACAATGGTGAGAACCAAATCTTCAAACCAATTACCTGTTGACGCACTTTCATTCACTTTTCAGCTTGATCCGTTTTAAAAAATCATGCCGTTGAATTTGACAAAATTGCTGTTTCGACTGCTTTTGACTTTGTTTACACTGTAGCATCTACAGTAATTGACCAATTTAGACAAAACTTGTACATAATGTTGATGATCATCAGATCCTGGACGAATTTGAATTTCAGTGTGATTGGATGAGAAAATCGCGAGTTATATGCCCTTGAATTTGACAAAGTTGTTGTTATTGATTGTTTTTTCAACTTTGTTTACTCTCTGGCATTTACAATTATTGACCAATCAAGACTTACAAATAATGTTGGTGACCATAAGATCTTAGATGACTTTGAATTTCAGTCTGATTGGATGAGAAAGTTGTGAGTTATATGGCCTTGAATTTGACAAAATTGCTGTTTTCGACTTTGTGACCAATCAAGACAAAACTTGGATTTTGGATATAATGGTTAATTACCATAATATCGTGGATGAGTTTGAACTTCAGCACAATAAGACAAGCAGTTGCAGAGTTATCTGCCCTTAAATTTGACAAAATTCTCATTTTTGACTTTGTTTTCTGATGTTTTTGGCTTAAATTGCTGATTTTTTAGTTTATTCAAAATGAGAAGGTGAAAAGCAGCAGTTCTTAGCTCACCTGAGCACGAAGTGCTCAAGGTGAGCTATTGTGGTCGCTTTCTGTCCGTCGGCGTCCGTCTGTTCACATTTTGTTGTTACCACTCTAGCACCCACAAATATTGACCAATCTTAACCAAACTTGGCCAAAACATGTATGACCATAAGTTCTCAGATGAGTTCGATTTTGAGTCAGATCGGACAAGGAAGTGTAGAGTTATGTGCCCTTGAACGTCAAAAATGGCTAGTTTTGACTTTGTTACCACTCTAGCATCTACAAATATTGACCAATCTTAACCAAATTTGGTCAAAATATGTATGACCATAAGTTCTCGGATGAGTTCAATTTTGAGTCAGATCGGACAAGGAAGTCTAGAGTTATGTGCCCTTGAACGTCAAAAATGGCTAGTTTTGACTTTGTCACCACTCTAGCATCTACAAATATTGACCGATCAAAACAAAACTTTGCAACAATGTTGGTAACTATAAGTTCTCAGATGAGTTCGATTTTGAGTCGATCGGACTAGGAAGTCTGGAGTTATGTGCCCTTGAACGTCAAAAATGGCTAGTTTTGACTTTGTTACCACTCTAGCATCTACAAATAATGACCGATCAAGACAAAACTTTGCCACAATGTTGTTGAATTCGATTTTCAGTGTGATTGAAGTAGGAAGTCTGGAGTTATGTGCCCTTGAATTTGACAAAATTGCTGTTTTCGACTTTGTTTACACTGTAGCATCTACATTTATTGACTGATCAAGACAAAACTTGGCCACAATGTTGGTGGCCATAAGATCCTGGATGAGTGAAACTTTCAGCTTGATTTGACTAGAAAAACTAGAGTTATTGGCCCTTGAATTTCACAAAATTACAGTTTTCGACTTTATTTCACTCTAACAATATATTGACCAATCAAAAAAAAATGGACATAATGTTGATGAGAATACTTTTATCAGAACAGAGTTATGTGCCCTTGACTGTGTTGTTTTCTTCCACTTTGTTAGTCCCCTACCGGTGTTCACACTGGAGGGGACTATAGGTTTGCCCTCCGTCTGTCCATCCGTCCGTCTGTCCGCTCAAATCTGGATCCCGCGATAACTTAATAACTAAGCAAGCGTTTTTGATGAAAGTTGGTATATGACTAGATGGCAATGTGTAGATTATGCACATCATTTTATTTATGTTTTTCGACTTAAATTGAGGTTGCTATGGTTACAGAAATAGTGAAAATATGGCCAAAAATGGGATCCTGTGATAAGATAATAACTAAGCAAGCTAGTTTGATGAGACTTGGTATATAACTATATGGCAATGTGTAGATTATGCACATCATTAGCTCACCTGAGCACAAAGTGCTCAAGGTGAGCTATTGTGGTCGCTTTTTGTCCGTCGTCCGTCCGTGTGTCCGTCCGTCCATCTGTCCGTCCGTTCACAATTTCTTTCAACATCTTCTCCTCCTAAACCATTGGACCAATTTTGAACAAACTTGGCAGGAATGTTCCTTGTGTGATACTTTTCAAAATTTGTTCGTGAATTTTTGATTTGTCAAAAAATGCGGGCGTGGCAGGCAGAAAGGGGCTTATCAGACTAGAAATCATAAGAAAATTCTTTAAAAATCAACCATTGGGCCCAATTGAACCAAACTCGGCAGGAATATTCCTTGAGTCACTCTTTTTAAAATTTGTTCACAAATTTTTATATTTGTCAAAAAATGTGGCCGTGGCAGAGAGAAAGGGGCTTATTAGACTTAGAGAAATCATTAGAAAATTCTTTAAAAATCAACCATTGGGCCAATTTGAACCATACTTTGCAGGAATGTGCCTTGAGTCATTCTTGTCAAAATTTGTTCACAAATTTTTTCATTTGTGAAAAATTGTGGCCGTGGCAGGGAAAAAGGGGCTTATCAGACTTGGAGAAATCATAAGAAAATTCTTTAAAAATCAACCATTGGGCCAATTTGAACCATACTTGGCAGGAATGTGCCTTAAGTCATTCTTTTCAAAATTTGTTCAGAAATTTTACATTTGAAAAAAAAAAACATGGCCGTGGCAGAGAGAAAGGGGCTTATTAGACATAGAGAAATCATAGGAAAATTCTTTAAAAATCAACCATTGGGCCAATTTGAACCAGACCTTGCAGGAATGTGCCTTGAGTCATTCTTTTCAAAATTTGACCACAAATCTTTTTATTTGTAAAAAATTGTGGCCTTGGCAGGGAGAAAGGGGCTTATCAGACTTGGAGAAATCATAAGAAAATTCTTTAAAAATCAACCAATGGGCCAATTTTAAGCAGACTTTGCAGGAATGTTCTTTGAGTCTCTCTTTTCAAAATTTGTTCACAGTTTTTTTCATTTGTAAAAAACTGTGACTGTGGCAGGGAGAAAGGGGTTTATTAGACTTAGAGAAATCATAAGAAAATTCTTTAAAAATCAACCATTGTGCCCAATTGAAGCAGACTTTGCTGTAAGGTTCCTTGAGTGACCCTTCTCAAAACTTTTTCGCGGATTTTTGATTCGTCAAAAAATGTGGGTGTGGCAGGGAGGAAGGGGCTTATTGGACTTAAAGAAATCATAAGAAAATTCTTTAAAAATCAACCATTGTGCCCAGTTGAACCAGACTTTACTGGAATGTTCCTTGAGTTACTCTTTTCAAAATGTGTTCACAAATTTTTCCAGTGGTCAAAAAATGTGGGCATGGCAGGGAGGAAGGGCTTATCAGACTTAGAGAAATCATAAGAAAATTCTTTAAAAATAAACCATTGGGCCAATTTTCTATTTCCCTTATCTGTTGCTCTCAGGCTGGCCCCATGTTTATCTTATGTAAACAAATAAGGGATTAGCTTTAGCTTATCAGATGGTAATCTTTCACTAAATTCTATCAATCACAGACAAAATATTGTTAATTGAGCCTATCATAAATGATCAATCTCTAACAGATCAGTATGCTTTGAAAATTAGCCCTATGTGGTATATTGCGAAATCATGAAATAGTTGTTGAAAATTAACTAACTCAACAATTGTGCTAATTCATACCCAACCTTACAGGATCGATTGGAACAAAATTATTTCTTAATTGTTTCCAAACAGAAAGTCCTTATAAGTTTCATGCCTTTCAATTTGACAAAATTGCCATTATCACTCTTGTCATCTTGATTCAGGTGAGCGATTTAGGACCATTATGGTCCTCTTGTTTTATTTTTGTTTTTAGACTAAAATTGTTGTTGCTATGGTTACGGAAATAGTGAAAATATGGCAAAAAATATTGGATCCTGCGATAAGTTAATAAGTAAGCAAGCTAATTTGATGAGACTTGGTATATGACTAGATGGCAATGTGTAGATTATGCACATCATTTTATCTTTGTTCTTTGACGAAAAGTGTGGTTGCTATGGTAACAGAAATAGTGAAAATATGGCAAAAAATGGATCCTGCAATAACTTAATAACTAAGCAAGCTAAACATTTAGATTACCGTTGTTCTTATTAGCTCACCTTAGCACGAAGTGCTGAGGGTGAGCTATTGTGATCGCTCACCGTCCGTCTGTCTGTCCGTCTGTCCGTCTGTCCGTCCGTCCACAATTACTAAAAAATCTTCTCCTCCCAAACTATAAGGCATAGAGTCTTGAAATTTTGTATGTAGCATGATCTCAAGCCCCTTTACCAAAATACTTCAAATTATTGTGATAAAAGGAAAATTGGCCCTATGTTGTGGGTATCGAATTTCATATAGAGACAAAGAGGGAAATCTTGTACAATCTCCTTCTCCTGAACCGTTTGGCCTAGAGCTTTGAAATTTTGTGAGTAGAATCATCTCAAGGCCCTCTACAGAAATACTTAAAATTATTGTGATACAAGGAAAATTGGCCCTATGTTGTGGGTATTGAATTTCATATAGAGACAAAGAAGGAAATCTTGTACAATCTTCTTCTCCTGAACCGTTTGGCCTAGAGCTTTGAAATTTTGTGAGTAGAATCATCTCAAGCCCCTCTAACAAATTACTTCAAATTATTGTGATACAAGGAAAATTAGCCCTATGTTGTGGGTATCGAATTTCATATAGAGACAAAGAAGGAAATCTTGTACAATCTTCTTCTCCTGAACAGTTTGGCCTAGAGCTTTGAAATTTTGCGTGTAGAATCATCTCAAGGCCATCTACCAAAATACTTCAAATTATTGTGATACAAGGAAAATTGGCCCTATGTTGTGGGTATCGAATTTCATATAGAAACAAAGAAGGAAATCTTGTACAATCATCTTCTCCTGAACCATTTGGCCAAGGGCATTGAAATTTTGTGTGACGAATCATCTCAAGGTCGTCTACCAAAATACTTTAAATTATTGTGATACAAGGAAAATTGATCCTATGTTGTGGGTATCGAATTTCATATAGAGACAAAGAAGGAAATCTAGTACAATCTTTTTCTCCTAAACTGTTTGGCGTAAGGCTTTTGAAATTTTGTATGTAGAATTGTCTCATAATGATACAATCTTCTCCAATTCTGTTTATCAGATATCCATAAGGTAAATTTTGCACTTCCCATGGTAGTATAACTCTCTACTACCAGCATTGTTTAAATTTATTTTAATGAATGTTGTCCGGAAGTTGTGTATGTGAGATGAGACAAAAATTATCATCTTGATGATCTCTAAGGTGAGCGATATAGGGCCATCTTGGCCCTCTTGTTTTATAAAATTACACTTGCTATGGTAGCAATTACAAATCATTGATCTTTTAGTAACTTTATTCAAGTCATTTGAATTATATTTCCGAAATTTTGGGCATAACATTTCATATGTTTGACAATTATTTTGATGACTTGTTCATCTTAATCTATTATTGATTACCATATTGAGTCAATGTGAAGCCGGTAGGGCACTTTATGTGTTGCATACAACACCAGATACTTGTTTTTACTGTAACAGCCACAAATATTGATCATTCAAGATTAAGAAAGCAGTTTTCAGCTGGATCATAATCTCACATCTTAAATTATGTGCTCTTGACAACATTGTGACTTTCATTCTATCTAGGTTCAGGTGAGCGATCAAGGACCATCATGGTCCTCTTGTATAACTATTATATGCATAATACCATGGGTAATTCTTTGATTAAAGTGACAAGGAAGAGGGAAACATCGGTTTGAACGTCAATAAAATGTAAGGGCAAAATCACTTTCTTGCCAGGGAAATGTCAGGGAAATATCAGGGAATTTTGGAACTGCTGGAGTGTGGGAACCCTGGTCTTCTTGTCCTAAACTTGTCTTAAAGTGACAGTATCCCTAGGCCTAAATCTCTTATGATCCACAGAAGTTGGCTTTTAGCATGTTGTCGCACCGTATATAGACTTTATAAGACAGAATAAGAGATTCATACAGCTAATGACATAAATCGATAATCATGCAGCGGTGTAAAACTATGTAAAATATTCAAAGTGGGTTGATAGTGTTTACGAAATGATGTGATATTGGGTTTTAAATCTGTGGTAATCTAAGCCAATACAGATCAGACAGAGCTGAAAGGGGGGTTTCCATAAGGCCGTATTCCTGGGACCTAAATTTTCCGATGATATTTTTAGTACAAATAGATACATAAAGGGGACTTGTTTTGCCGAAAAGTCTGAATCGAACGGACCTTTGGTTTGGTGTATATTGTATATTGAAAGTGGTTGGGGTAATTCTATTCAGGCGCTACCCAAGGTTCTTATTAATCAATTTTCTATCTAAATGTAAAAAAAATGGCGAAATTTTTTAAAACATTATGTTTTGTATGTGAGCCCATGTTAATATAACCTGAAATCCATTGGCTTGATTATTATAAATATTAAAATATTTAGCATTTTATGTAATTTTTCAATTTTTTGTATATTTTCATCTCCCAACTTTGGGGAAAACATCAACACGTCTTTATAAAGCGACATATTGGAATAATATTTTGGGTGAGAACTTGGTAATAAATCGGCATTGCAAAATTATGAGGGATTTTTGATACCTGGTCGGGAAAATGAGTTACGGGCCCTTGAATGCACGAAAACCCATGACAAATTGTGGAATAAATAACAAAATACTTTTTTTCTGGCTTTTTTCGTACAGAAAGGCAGAAATGATAAATTAGCTTAAATTATAGCTGGCCTCATCAAAAAGTACTACAAATAAGCTATTGCGGATAGTTTCGTCTGTTGTCCGTCAGTCTGTCTGTCTGCCCCAGGGCTAGAATTTCCCTGAAAAATTGACTCGCAACATTTTGCTTGTAGCTTTTGAAACCACTAGCATAAATGAAAATTAACTCGCAATCTGGTTTTGTATGTTATAAAAGGTTTTTATTTTGAAAAATAAAACCATAATATATGCTGCATAATTCAAAAGACCGTGCTGGGGATGGGTTAGGGAGTGGTTCACGTTATTACTTAACTTTTAACATTTTCTACTTCTTTTTGAGAACCATTGGACAGATTTCTCCCAAACTTGGCAGGAAGCATCCCAATGGGAAGCCGCTTCAGATTTATACAAATCATGGAGTTATCTCCCTTTGGGGCCCCAAAAGGGGCCAAAAGGGGTTAAATAGGGTACATATTAAGAAATGTTCTATTGTTGGATTGAATTCACATTTGGTATTTGAGTCTTTAAATAAGTTTGTACAAGAGATATAAAGACTGTCAAGAAATGGTGGTGCTGGGGGGTTGCTATTAGTTAACTTTTAACATTTTCCTTAACTGTTTCTGCTCATTTGATTCAGGTAAGCCCCTCTGGGCCTCTTGTTTGACTACCTATAAGATAATGGCTTTGGAAAACATTGTGGAAAATGAAGAAATTGCTTCATTTCCCACTATGTTTAGTACACAAAATCACAAAATAATGTAAAAACTCCTTTATTTTAATTTGTCATACACAACATTTTTATTATACGCCCGAAGGGCGATTTGGCGTCAACGTTAGATGTGTTCTTGCATGCAATCCAATTTGACCTTAATGATTCCTGGCTGAAATTTGATTGCTGTACGGTCCATGAACAGCATAAACAGTTTTTTTTTTTCGATAAGAGAATTTGTTTCAGTAGGTAAAATGAGCAAACGTTATGGTCCTAACTTCGTGCCTGAGACGTTGACAACCGCTTTTTGGGCAACCTTTAGTTGTTCCGTTTGTTCTAAGACGTTATCTCAAGTAATATTTTGTCAGTTAATGTACACAAAAGTCAGCAGCAATTGCGGGTTGAGATGTTCCATTTGTAAACATCACAATTGCTACTGGACGGACGTCTTTGAATAAGTCGCAAAATGAAATAAGGGATTAAATCCCAACGAAAATCATTGCCTTTTGTCGAGTCAACATGGATCTACACAAATCAAAAGAGTTTTATGTAAAGTTTGGGTATTTAAAGGTTTGCACTTGAGAAATGTGTAAATGTCTATTTTGACATTATCTCACAGGTAAGACAGACAGGTTCTTACGTAAACACAAAGATCAATATCAAGATACAGTTCCCTGTAACTATCAGTAACAACTTTGACTCATTAATATAAAAGAACCAAGAGAAATAACAAAAAAAAAGTTCTTGTGTTTCTTCTTTCCTCTAGTATATATGTGACCCGTCACACTAAAAGGGACCTTATCCGAACTCCAAAAATCCAAATTTAAACAAACTTGTCAGACTCAGCACGGGTCAACCATATCCCGTATGCGAAAAATAAAGATATAATATGATAGGGAGAACATTCCGGATTTAGAAAATTATATACAAGTGAAAAGTGTCGGCCCTAGTCTTGCTGCACGGACTGCGCAGACTGACTAGGGTCAATATTTTTCACACTTCCTATAAGATCCCTTTTAGCGAGACAGGTCACACATATAAAACTTGATTTATTTCAGATGATAGAATCTGTAGAGATGTTTAATAAATGTGCTACTCTGAAGTTCAGGCTGACCTGGACAGATGACAAGGAGGGATATTGTCCCTCCAAAATACAGCCCAGTGACTACATGGTAAACAATCAACACTCAAACATCATTCATGTCTCAGGTGAGTCGGATGACACTTCAGCCTTTATCACATAAAGATGCTTTTTATGCCCTGTATTGAATGATTGCTGGCATATTGTTTTACTCATGTCCGGATGTCTGTCTCATTTACTTGAAATTTTCATTTACAACATCTTTGAGTTTAGACAAGTCTAATATTTTGCCAACTGGTAGATCTATTTGGTTAAACCCGCTCGTAAATAACTCCCATTTTGTTCTCAGAAGAGACAACTTTAACCCTTTCACTGCCATAGGCGACTATTGTCGAATACATGGGGTCCCTGCCATAGGCGACTTCAGTCGTCAATTTTATGGGGGCGAAATTTATGAATATTTACTACAGCTAAGTTGTTTTCACACATTCCTTTTTAGCTCACCTGAGCACGAAGTGCTCAAGGTGAGCTATTGTGGTCACTTTTTGTCCGTCGTCCGTCTGTCCGTCTGTCCGTCTGTCCGTCTGTCCGTCCGTCCGTCCACAATTTCGTGTTTACACTCTAGCATCTACAAATATAAGCCAATCTTGACCAAACTTGGTCAAAACATGTATGGCCATAAGATCTCGGATGAGTTCGATTATGGGTCAGATCGAACTAGAAAGTCGGGAGTTATCTGCCCTTGAATGCGAAAAATACTTAGTTTTGACATTGTTTACACTCTAGCATCTACAATTATTGATCAATCAGGACAAATCTTGGACATAAGACCGCAGACCATAAGATCTCAGATGAGTTCGATTTTCAGTCTGATCTGACCAGAAAGACGAGAGTTATGTGCCCTTGAATTTGACAAAATTGCCATTTTCGGCTGTTTTTGACCTTGTTTACACTCTAGAATCTACAATTATTCATCAATCAAGACAAAACTTTGACACAATGTTTGGGACCATGAGATCTCGGATGAGTATGATTTTCAGTCTGATCTGATCAGAAAGTCGAGAGTTACTTGCCCTTGAATTTGACAAAATTGTCATTTTTGGCTGTTTTCGACGATGTTTACACTCTAGAATCTACAATTATTGATTAATCAATCCAAAACTTGGACACAATATTGGGGAGCATAAGATCTGGGATGAGTTTGATTTTCAGTGTTATCTGATCAGAAAGTTGAGAGTTATGTGCCCTTGAATTTGACAAAAAAGCTGTTTTTGACTGTTTTCGACCTTATTTACACTCTAGAATCTACAATTTTTGACCAATCAAGACAAATCTTGGACACAAGGTTGGAGACCATAAGATCTCAGATGAGTTTGATTTTCAGTCTGATCTGACCAGAAAGATGAGAGTTATGAGCCCTTGGATTTGATAAAATTGTCGATTTTGGCTGTTTTTGACATTGTTTACACTCTATAATCTACTATTATTTATCAATTAAGACAAAACTTGAACACAATGTTTGAGACCATAAGATCTTGGATAAGTTTGATTTTCAGTCTGATCTGATCAAAAAGTGGAGAGTTATGTGCCCTTGAATTTGATCAAATTGCCGTTTTGGGCTACTTTAGACCTTGTTTACACTCTAGAATCTACAATTATTGACCAATCAAGACAAATCTTGGACACAATGTTGGATATCATAAGATCTCGGATGAGTTTGATTTTCAGCCTGATCTGACTAGAAAGTCGAGAGTTATGTGCCCTTGAATTGGACAAAATTGCTGTTTTCGGCTGTTTTCGACCTTGTTTATACTCCAGAATCTACAATTATTTATCAAAGAAGACAAATCTTGGACACAATGTTGGGCACGATTAAATCTTGGATGAGTTTGATTTTCACAATGTTATTGACCATATTAGTTCGTTTTCAGGCCTAAAAATCTTAAATATTTTTTGAATTGAAGAAAAGTGTTGCTTATATCATTTTGGTTCAGGTGAGCGATATAGGACCATCATGGTCCTCTTGTCTTATAGCACCGTTTAAGTAATCAAAGTACTAGCGTTTGACAGGTGAAACAGTAGAATTTGTGTTGCAATCGATAAGCTTTCAATATTTTTATGGGGAATTTCCCCATACAAAAGACAACAATATGGCTGCCATTAGAACATGCACTTGCTATTTATGCCTACAAGCTGTAAATATCACTATGAATGCTTCGCGATAGTTTGAAATTGTTTAGTTGACAGTTCAACAATCTATTCCATCAAATTATTATACTTTCAACGGAAACATTTAGTCGAGGTTTGCTCACCCAAATATTTTTATACGCCCGTCGAAGACGGGACGTATTATGGGATCACCCGTGGCGTCCGGCGTCCGGCGGCGTCCACTTCTTTGTCAGGAGCATAACTCTGTCACCTTAAGTCTGATTGACTTTAAACTTGGCAGTTATATTCTTCTCATCATTACGGAGTGCAGTGCACAAGAACCATAACTCTACCTGGCTTATTTTTAGCTCACCTGAGCACAAGGTGCTCAAGTGAGCTATTGTGATCACCTTTTGTCCGGCGTCCGTCCGTCGTGCGTCGTCCGTCGTCCGTCAACAATTTCTTTAAATGATATCTCCTCCTAAAATACTTGGCCAATTTCAACCAAACTTGGCAGGAATGTTCCTTAGGTGACCCCCTTTCAGAATTGCTAAAAGAATTGAAATCCATGAAAAACTCTGGTTGCCATGGCAACAGAAAAGGAGAAATTTGACTGAATCTCAATATTATCTTTGAACGACATCTCCTCCTAAACTATTGCGCCAATTTCAACCAAACTTGGCAGGAATGTTCCTTAGGTGACCCCCTTTCAAAATTACTAAAAGAATTGAAATCCATAAAAAACTCTGGTTGCCATGGCAACAGAAAAGGAGAAATTTGACTGAATCTCAATACTATCTTTGAACGACATCTCCTCCGAAACTACTTGGCCAATTTCAACCAAACTTGACAGGAATGTTTCTTAGGTGACCCCCTTTCAGAATTGCTAAAAGAATTGAAATCCATAAAAAACACTGGTTGCCATGACAACAGAAAAGGAGAAATTTGACTGAATCTCAATACTATCTTTCAACGACATCTCCTAAACTACTGGGCCAATTTCAACAAAACTTGGCAGGAATGTTCATTAGGTGACCCCCTTTCAGAATTGCTAAAAAAATTGAAATCCATAAAAAACTCTGATTGCCATGGCAACCGAAAAGGAGAAATGTGAATGAATCTCAATACTATCTTTGAACGACATTTTCTCCTAAATTACCAGGCCAATTTCAACCAAACTTGGCAGGAATGTTCCTTAGATGACCGTCTTGTAGAATTGCTAAAAGATTTGAAATCCATAAAAAACTCTGGTTGCCATGGGAACAGAAAAGGAGAAATTCGCCTGAATCTCAATACTATCTTTGAACGACATCTCCTCCTAAACTACCAGGCCAATTTCAACTAAACTTGGCAAAAATATTCATTAGGAGGTCCTCTTAAAGAATTGCTAAAAGAATTGATATTGACTAAAAACTCTGGTTGCCATGACACCAGAAAAGGAGAAATTTGACTAATTCTCAATAATTTCAGGTGAGCGACCTAGGGCCAACGGCCCTCTTGTTTGAGTTATTGCCCTTTGTTGTTTTTCATACTTGAATCTTGTCTGGGGTATATCTCTAAAAGTGTAATAGCTAGGGTCATGAAACTTCATGGGTGTATAGATCTCACCAAGGGGGAGTGCAGTGCACAAGAATCATAATTCTACCTGGCTTATTTTTTGAGTTATTGCCCTTTGTTGTTTTTTCATACTTGAAACTTGTCCGTAGAATATCTCTAAAAGTATTATAGCTAGGATCATGAAACTTCATGGGTGTATAGATCTCACCAAGGGGGAGTGCAGTGCACAAGAACCATAACTCTACCTGGCTTATTTTTTGAGTTATTGCCCTTTGTTGTTTTTCATACTTGAATCTTGTCCAGAGTATATCTCTAAAAGTATAATAGCTAGGATCATGAAACTTCATGGGTGTATAGATCTTACCAAGGGGGAGTGCAATGCACAAGAACCATAACTCTACCTTGCCTATTTTTTGAGTTATTTCCCTTTGTTGTTTTCATACTAGAATCTTGTCCGGAGTATATTCTGTTTTTATTCACCTTTCAGGGTGTGGCTAAGGAAAGAGGTTATTCGACGAGTTTACTTCTGGATATCTTGGTTGATATATGAGAAAAACGTGCGGCACGTGCATGAACACATTTCGAAATTGAAAGAATGTGCGATTGTAAAATGTGTTGTTATAAAACCTCATAACTTCAGCTTGATTCACGCTGTAGATATAATGTTTTGAAATAATACCGACGATTAACTGCAAAGCGAGAAGGCTGTGTCTCCTCAAGCTTCAATGTAATAAACCGTTTACTAGGCTCCACCCTGTCTCCCGAATAAAAACAGAATATATATCTCTGAAAGTATAATAGCTATGATTATGAAACTTCATGGGTGAATAGATCTCATCAAAGGGGAGTGCAGTGCACAAGAACCATAATTCTACCTGGCCTATTTTTAGCTCACCTGAGCACGATAGGTATTGTGATACCGCTGTGTCCGTCGTCCGGTGTGCGTCGTCTGTCGTGTGTCAACCTTTGGCTTGTGTGCACTCTAGAGGCCACATTTTTTGCCCAATCAAGCTGAAATTTGCTCAGAATGATTGTTTTGATGACTTCTCGGATAAGTTCAAAATTGGGTCATCTGGGGTCAAAAACTAGGTCACGGGGTTAAATCTTAGAAAAACCTTGTGTGCACTCTAGAGGCCACATTTTTCGCCCAATCAACCTGAAATTTGCTCAGAATGATTCTCTTGATAAAATCTCGGACAAGATCGAAATTAGGTAATCTGGGGTCAAAAACTAGGTCACGGGGTCAAATCTTAGAAAAACCTTGTGTGCACTCTAGAGGCCACATTTTTTGCCCAATTAACCTGAAATTTGCTCAGAATGATTCTCTTGATAAAATCTCGGACAAGTTCGAAATTGGGTCATCTGGGGTCAAAAACTAAGTCACGGGGTCAAATCTTAGAAGAACCTTGTGTGCACTCTAGAGGCCACATTTTTTGCCCAATCAACCTGAAAATTGATCAGAATGATTGTCTTGATTAAATCTCGTACAAGTTCGAAATTGGGTCATCTGGGGTCATAAACTAGGTCATGAGGTCAAATCTTTGTAAAACCTTGTGTGCACTCTAGAGGCCATATTTTTTGCCCAATCAATCTGAAATTTGCTCAGAATGATTTTATTGATAAAATCTCGGACAAGATCGAATTTGGGTCATCTGGGGTCAAAAACTAGGTCAGGGGGTCAAATCTTAGAAAAACCTTGTTTGCACTCTAGAGGCCACATTTTTTGCCCAATCAACCTGAAAATTGATCAGAATGATTGTCTTGATCAATTCTCGGACAAGATAGAAATTGGGTCATCTGGGGTCATAAACTAGGTCATGAGATAAAATCTTTGTAAAACCTTGTATGCACTCTAGAGGCCACATTTTTTGCCCAATCAACCTGAAAATTGATCAGAATGATTGTCTTGATCAATTCTAGGTCAAGAGGTCAAATCTTAGTTATCCCCCGCCGAAAAAATTTTTCGGGGGGATATTGTTTTTGCCATGTCCGTCCGTCCGTCCGTCTGTCCATCCGTCCGTCCGTCAGACATTCATTTCCAGGCTATTTCTTGAAAACTATAGACCGGATTTCGATGAAACTTGTCACACAGCTTCACTACAAAGTGGACATGCGCATATCATCGGGGTTACCCGGTTCGACCATTGAATTCAGAGTTACTGCCCCTGACTGTTTAAGCCATATACATACAGAGTGATATTTGTTTCTGCGCTATTTCTTGAAAACTGTAGACTGGATTTCAATGAAACTTGGCACACAGCTTCACTACAGAGTGGACATGGGCATATCGTCGGGGTTACCCGGTTTGACCATTGAATTTAGAGTTACTGCCCCTGACTGTTTAAGCCATATACATACAGATTGATATACGTTTCCGCGCTATTTCTTGAAAACTATAGACCGGATTTTAATGAAACATGGCACACAGCTTCACTACAAAGTGGACATGCGCATATCGTCGGGGTTACCGGGTTCGACTGCCGAATTTAGAGTTACTGCCCCTGACTGTTTTAGCCATATACATACAGAGTGATATTCGTTTCCGCGCTATTTCTTGAAAACTATAGACCGGATTTCAATGAAACTTGGCACACAGCTTCACTACAAAGTGGACATGCGCAGATCGCCGGGGTTACCTGGTTTGACCGCTGAATTTAGAGTTACTGCCCCTGACTGTTTTAGCCATATACATACAGAGTGATATTCGTTTCGTTTCCGCGCTATTTCTTGAAAACAATAGACGGGATTTCAATGAAACTTGGCACACAGCTTCACTACAAAGTGGACATACGCATATCGTCGGGGTTACCCGGTTTGACTGCCGAATTTAGAGTTACTGCCCCTGACTGTTTTAGCCATATACATACAGAGTGATATTCGTTTCCGCGCTATTTCTTGAAAACTATAGACCGGATTTCAATGAAACTTGGCACACAGCTTCACTACAATGAGGATATGCGCATATCGTCGGGGTTGTCTGGTTCGACTGTCGAATTTAGAGTTACTGCCCCTGACTGTTTAAGCCATATACATACAGAGTGATATTCGTTTCCGCGCTATTTCTTGAAAACTATTGACCAGATTTTAATGAAACATGGCACACAGCTTCACTACAAAGTCAACATGCGCATATCGTCCGGGTTACCGGGTTCGAGTGCCGAATTTAGAGTTACTGCCCCTGACTGTTTTAGCCATATACATACAGAGTGATATTCGTTTCCGCGCTATTTTTTGAAAACTATAGACGGGATTTCAATGAAACTTGGCACACAGCTTCACTACAAAGTGGACATGCGCATATTGTCGGGGTTACCCGGTTTGACTGCCGAATTTAGAGTTACTGCCCCTGACTGTTTTAGCCATATACATACAGAGTGATATTCGTTTCGTTTCCGTGCTATTTCTTGAAAACTATAGATGGGATTTCAATGAAACTTGGCACACAGCTTCACTACAAAGTGGACATGCGCATATCGCCGGGGTTTCCCGGTTTGACCGCCGAATTTAGAGTTACTGCCCTTGACTGTTTTAGCCATATACATACAGAGTGATATTCATTTCCGCGCTATTTCTTGAAAACTATAGACCGGATTTCAATGAAACTTGGCACACAGCTTCACTACAATGACGATATGCGCATATCGTCGGGGTTATCTGGTTCGACCGTCGAATTAAAAGTTACTGCTCCTGACTGTTTAAGCCATATACATACAGAGTGATATTCGTTTCCGCGCTATTTCTTGAAAACTATAGACGGGATTTCAATGAAACTTGGCACACAGCTTCACTACAAAGTGGACATGCGCATATCGTCGGGGTTACCCGGTTCGACCGCCAAATATAGAGTTACTGCCCCTGACTGTTTTAACCATATACATACAGAGTGATATTCGTTTCCGCGCTATTTCTTGAAAATTATAGACCGGATTTCAATGAAACTTGGCACACAGCTTTACTACAATGAGGACATGGGCATATCGTCGGGGTTATCTGGTTAAACCATTGAATTCAGAGTTACTGCCCCTGACTGTTTAAGCCATATACATACAGTGATATTCGTTTCCGCACTATTTCTTGAAAACTATAGACCGGATTTCAATATAACCATGGCACACAGCTTCACTACAAAGAGGACATGTGCATATCGTCGGGGTTACCCGGTTCGACCGTCGAATTTAGAGTTACTGCCCCTGACTGTTAAGCCATATACATACAGAGTGATATTCATTTCCGCGCTATTTCTTGAAAACTATAGACCGGATTTTAATGAAACTTGGCACACAGCTTCACTACAAAGTGGACATGCGCATATCGTCGGGGTTACCTGGTTCGACTGTCAAATTTAGAGTTACTGCCCCTGACTGTTTAAGCCATATACATACAGTGATATTCGTTCTGTTGAAGCCATATACATACAGAGTGATATTCGTTCTGTTATTTTTAGCTCACCTGAGCACGAAGTGCTCAAGGTGAGCTATTGTGATCGCTTTTTGTCCGTCGTCCGTCCGTCTGTCCATCTGTCCGTCTGTCCGTCTGTCCACAATTTGGTGTTTACACTCTAGCATCCACAAATGTAAGTCAATCTTGACCAAACTTTGTCAAAACAAGTATGGTCATAAGTTCTCGGATGAGCTTGATTATGGGCCAGATCGGACTAGAAAGTGTGGAGTTATCTGCCCCTGAATGACCAAAAATGCTGTTTTTAACTTTGTTTACACTCTAGCATCTACAATTATAGCCCAATCAATACAAAACTTGGATATAATGTTGGAGACTATAAGATCTTGAATGAGTTTGATTTTCAGTCAGATCAGACGAAAAAGTCAAGAGTTATGTGCCCTTGAATTTGACAAAATTGCTGTTTTCGACCGTTTTCGACCTTGTTTACACTCTAGAATCTACAATTATTGACCAATCAAGACAAATCTTGGACACAATGTTGGAGACCATAAGATATCGGATGAGTTATATTTTCAGTGGGATCTGACCAGAAAGACGAGAGTTATGTGCCCTTGAATTTGATAAAATTGCAATTTTCGGCTGTTTTCGACCTTGTTTACACACTAGAATCTACAATTATTAATCAATCAAGACAAAACTTGGACACAATGTTGGGGACCATAAGATCTAGGATGAGTTTAATTTTCAGTCTGATCTGATTAAAAAATGTCCAACGTTATGTGCCCTTGAATTCGATAAAATTGCTGTTTCTGTCCGTTTTCGACCTTGTTTATACTCTAGAATCTACAACTATAAATCAATGTAGACAAATCTTGGACACAATGTTGGAGACCATAAGATCTCGGATGTGTTTGATTTTCAGCCTAATCTGATCAGAAAGTTGAGAATTATGTGCCCTTGAATTTGACAAAATTGCCATTTTCGGCTGTTTTCGACCTTGTTTACACTGTAGAATCTATATTCTGATTTTTTTCGGGAGATAGGGCGGAGCATAGTAAACGGTTATTACATTGAAGATTGAGGAGAAACAGCGTTTTCAATTAGCGGTAAATCGTCGGTGTTATTGCAAATCATTGTAACTGCAGCGTGAATCAAGCTGTATTTACGAGGTTTTTTAATAACACGTTTTACAATCGCACAGTCTTTCAATTTCGAAATGTTTTCATGCTCGTGCCGCACGTTTTTCTCTTATGTTAACCAAGGTATCGAGAAGTAAACTCGTCGAATAACCTTTTGGCTTAGCCACACCCTTTCAGGTGAATAAAAACGCAATATACAATTATCAATCAAGACAAAACTTGGACACAATGTTTGGGATCATAAGATCTCTAATGAGACTGATTTTCAGTCTGATTAGACAAGAAAGTGTGGAGTTATGTGCCCTTGAATTTGACAAAATTGTCGTTTTTGACTGTTTTCAACCTTGTTTACACTCTAGAATCTACAATTATTGACCAATCAAGACAAATTTTGGACACAATGTTGGAGACCATTAGATCTGGGATACGTTTGATTTTCAGTCTGATCTGACCAGAAAGACGAGAGTTACATGCCCTTGAATTTGATAAAATTGCCCTTTTCGGCTGTTTTCAACCTTGTTTACACTCTAGAATCTACAATAATTGACCAATCAAGACAAAACTTTGACACAATGTTTGGGACCATAAGATCTCGAATGAGACTGATTTTCAGTCTGATCTGATCTGAAAGTCTAGAGTTATGTGCCCTTGAATTTGATAAACTTGCCGTCTTTGGCCGTTTTCGACCTTGTTTATACTCTAGAATCTGTAATTATTTATCAATCAAGACAAATCTTGGACACAATGTTGGGCACCATAAGATCTCGGATGAGTTTGAATTTCACAAAGTTATTGACCATAAGTTAGTTTTCAGTCTTAAAAGTGTTGCTCATATCAATTTGGTTCAGGTGAGCGATATAGGACCATCATGGTCCTCTTGTTTTATATTTGTTTCCACGCTACTTTATTGACAATGAAAATATGTTCGGCAGGGGATATCAATTCAATGAATTTGCTTGTTTAACCTTGTGTGCACCCTACAGGTCACAATTTTTGTCCAATCAACCTGAAAATTGGTATACAAAAAGTTATATCAGGTGAGCGCTTCAGGGCCAATAGCCCTCTTGTTTGAGTTATTGCCCTTTGTTATTCTTCATACTTCATTTTTGTCCAGGGCATATCTCGAAAAGTATAATAGCTAGGACCATGAAACTTTTACCAACCTGCTCCCCCTGTCGACATAAAGCAGTGTTACGGGCGTATTTTGTGACAGTATGACACCTTGTTTCCATTGTTCTACTAGATTGTAACAATTTGTGAGTTAAATAAAAAAAGAAAAAAATATTGTAACGTGCCAGGGGACAGTGTGGTTCTCTTTCTCAAGCCTCTTATCTCTCTCTAATCTGCTGGATTCACTGGATGTACACTGTTATTTGTCGCCGGAGGGTTGTGGCCAAAAGTGAGCTCAGTCTTGGTATTGTAAAAGACGAAAAACAGCAGTTTGAATTTCAATATCAATGACCAGTATTTAATTTCTTCTTTCTTCACAATGTTTTAGATACAATTCTCTCTATTCTTAACAGTATTTGGTAGGGTGTAAATAAAATGATGATATGACGTTAGTTCCCTAACCCTCTCGGCTGGACTGAGCTAGTGACCAAATTTCCGAGCTGTATTTATACTAGAACGGCACGTGCGGCCAAGATTATTGGTCGCGACCAACGTCGTGACCAAGAAAGTTGGACGTACGGCCAGAAAAAGTGGTCGCGACCTGAAAAACTGGTCGCGACGTCGTTGGTCACCGTAGACGACTAAAAATGGCTCCGATAGAATTCTTTAAGTTATAGAAATAGCCCTAAAAGAACAATCAAATACACAGTAAAATAAACTGTCAAAACTCTCCTAACTAGGTTACTACGATTATAGTAAAATTGACCTTGATGATCACGTGATATAAACAAACTTTCTACACAATATGCATCTTTCACGGGTCACCGAATCCAATACACACCCGGTAAAAATGGAGAATATGCAGCAAGACTAGTACGACCTTTTAACGAAAAAATTCAACAATTAGCGAGTGTCAGACCTTGACAGCGATTTCTAAATTAAGTATAACATTCATGAAATGAAATACTTGTCATGCCTTGCAGATAACAAAAATAAGCGAGAAATCGACGATCAAAATCGGACACAGCTGAGCATCGAATATGATGGATTCCGGCATTCCGATCAAGAAAACGAAGATTAAAGACTTCAAACGACCACAATGCCTTAATAAATCTACAAGATCTGGTTACACGATGTGTATTACTGTGCTTGCAGACCGTATAATGGTAAACAAGGTCTGCAGCATATGATTAATTTCGTGTATGCTAGTACCTACAACACAGGGCTAAGGCAGAGATTATCACAGTGTGCACAAGGATTTCTTACAGTGGCTGCCTCAGAAATACATGCACAGACTGACCCCAAGAGATAGGAGTGAATAATTAATACAGGAAACTGCATACAAGAAAGAAATGTACATGCTGCAAGTACCCACAACATAGGACGGAAACAAACTGATACAGCATATGCAAGGATTGAGAAGACATTATCTCTTCAATACTTGAACAGGCTGACCCCATTAACCCTTTCCCAAACAAGACCTGGTTTTGACGTCCCTAATAGAAAAGGCTTGGGAAAATACTGAAACAAAAGAAGAAACTGCTGATAATCAGCAGTTTCTCCTTTTGTCTCAATATTTTCTATGCCATATTTTACGCAATTCCTATCTTTAATAACATCTATTTTGTCATTTTTGTTAGTTTTTGAAGTGGATCACCCTAAAATTTTGTCGTTTGGGAAAGGGTTAAATCTGGGATACAGTTAACATAACAGATTTTAGATGCATTATTACTGCAGATAGGGGTCTGTAACCAGGATACATCATTACTCCCCCTCTTAATTTGGCAAAACTCTGATTGCCAAACTTACTATCAATACAGAGTTTAAATGAATTACTATAGTAATGTGTTAACAAAATAATTACATGAGATTAATACTGGTAGGTTGATTGCAACAATTAACATAAACAACATATACATAGATAAGTGCACTAAGCATTGACAAAATTATTGAACAACTGAATTTGAATTGTTATCCTAGATTCTGAGAATAACCTCAGGAGCTATTCAACACTTCAATTTCAGTTCACTTATGATTTAATGTACTTACAATTGAAGATAATCACACAATAACTGCACTTTGCATTTTGGCAGCAATAAATCTTTGAAAAATTAACTATTAATTCTTATCTGAATAAAACACTTTAAATTAATTAACAAATTAACACTATTAAATGTCACTGTTCTGAGATCAACATAGCTCAATAACACCGTAAAAGTCATTGGATAATACTGATTCCTTAAATGTCACTCTGATTCACAATTAATTTAAAACTTAGATTCAAATTTCGCACTGTTTCTAAAAATAAATCACATATTCACACGCGAATCATAAGCTCGCCTATAGTTTGTAATACGCGCTTCCAACGAATGTCATCGTCCATGAAATGGTAGTTTAGGTAAACGGATCATCCTTCTTTACCCGTATTGCACCTAACTGCTCCTGGACAGGCTTAATACGGGTCTGTCAACCCCTTCATGACAGACGAACTGTCCAGTTTGGCAAAACTGGCAAAATAGATCCTACCCGTTTTAAACGGACCTGCCATTGACTTCATGACAAGCGAATTGAAAACCAAAAATAGGTATTTTATGTACATTGATCAGCATTCTTCTTCGTCAAAGCTGTTTGTCAAAGTAACAAACACACAAATGTTACAACTAATCAGCATAGTGTATAGCTGGGTCATCTTATTCTGGCATCCTCCAACAACTGGCCTAGCCTATGTGTACTTCAAATTTTCACCCACAGATCCAAACGGTTCATTGGTCACATCTGAAAATACCTCATGGCTGCATACACTCTTTGACTTGAGACATCTGGTCCCGTACCTCACCATGGTCACCTCTGTAGCGTTTCTCTCAGTCACCTTTGACTCTCCACTACCCCATGACCCTACTTTGGTACCTCTGACTCTCTCCACGTCTCCCCAATCTTCCCTGTATGCACCTATGAACTATCACCGTAGTCTCAATCTCTCAACCGCTGATCTGGATCCACGCTATGTCACACTGTCTGATCTTGATCACATTGATTCAACATGTTCTAATATTCCCAGGCTCTTCTGCATTCATCCAATGTTGGCATATTTCATAAACAAAACAATAAACACAGCATAACAATAGACTTTGGGGTCTGTAATCACTAAAAACAACAAAATCTGATTAGTACAACTAAATAACTCTAATCATTGGCACATCACTGGGCTCTCTACTGACTATCATCAGCTGTCAGATTCCACTTGACTCCTGCAAACCACTTTGGTGGGGTAACACCTCCATACCGCTTCATCTTGCCATAATGAGCAAGCTTCTCTTCTATGGCTCTATCTATCTGTAACCCGAAATTTATATTATTTAGGTTTGCTCTCACAATATATGGGCTCCAATGATCTCTCTTGAGCCTAACCCCTGGTTTCTGGCACCTGCTATTAGGCTTTGCTGCATACCTCTTGGGGTTCTGCACTACTCTACAACAACTTTCTAGCTCTGAAACAAAAAGACTGTTATCATTAATAACATGTTCTTTGAACTGTGAGACTACAAGGTTCCTGGCAATCTGGCTTAGCGAGCTGATCTGGACCTGCACTGTCCCGGGGTCCAAGTAGTTTTCTCTAAAGCTCTCAACTTGTGTGCTTTGGTTTAGCTGGCTGATCTGGTCATGCACTGTCACAGGGTCCAAATTGTTTTCTCTAAAGCTCTCAACTTGTGTGCTTTGGCTACGTGAGCTGATCTGGGCCTGCACTGTCACGGGGTTCAAACTGTTTTCTCTAAAGCTCTCAACTTGTGTGCTTTGGCTATGTGAGCTGATCTGGACCTGCACTGTCACAGGGTCCAAATTGTTTTCTCTAAAGCTCTCAACTTGTGTGCTTTGGCTACGTGAGCTGATCTGGGCCTGCACTGTCACGGGGTTCAAATTGTTTTCTCTAAAGCTCTCAACTTGTGTGCTTTGGCTATGTGAGCTGATCTGGGCCTGCACTGTCACAGGGTCCAAATTGTTTTCTCTAAAGCTCTCAACTTGTGTGCTTTGGCTATGTGAGCTGATCTGGGCCTGCATTGTCATGGGATTCAAATCGCTTCCTCTAGGGCTGTCAACTTGTGTGCTTTGGCTATGTGAGCTGATCTGGGCCTGCACTGTCACGGGATTCAAACCGCTTCCTCTATGGCTCTCAACTTGTCTACTTTGGCTTTGTGAGCTGATCTGTGTCTGTACAGGCTGATCGCAACTTAGGCTTGCCCCATCTTCCTGAGATTCTTCATTGTGCAGCCTCATCTGGGAAATGCATCCGTGCTGGCTGATGCTGGTTGGAATTATAGAGCTACCATTACAATCCAGGTTGCTGTTAGTTTGCTGTTGGAGGATTTTCTGCACAGCTTCTAAAAGAAATTCCATCTTGGCCTCTATTCGGCTTATCCGATCATCGTTTGACCTTAGTCCTCTCGGGCTTCTAGAGAAAATTTCTGTCTCCACTTCTGATTCAGACATCTTAAGCCTCTTATCTCTCTCTAATCTGCTGGATTCACTGGATGTACACTGTTATTTGTCGCCGGAGGGTTGTGGCCAAAAGTGAGCTCAGTCTTGGTATTGTAAAAGACGAAAAACAGCAGTTTGAATTTCAATATCAATGACCAGTATTTAATTTCTTCTTTCTTCACAATGTTTTAGATACAGTTCTCTCTATTCTTAACAATATTTGGTAGGGTGTAAATAAAATGATGATATGACGTTAGTTCCCTAACCCTCTCGGCTGGACTGAGCTAGTGACCAAATTTCCGAGCCGTATTTATACTAGAACGGCACGTGCGGCCAAGATTATTGGTCGCGACCAACGTCGTGACCAAGAAAGTTGGACGTACGGCCAGAAAAAGTGGTCGCGACCCGAAAAACTGGTCGCGACGTAATTGGTCACCGTAGACGACTAAAAATGGCTCCGATAGAATTCTTTAAGTTATAGAAATAACCCTAAAAGAACAATCAAATACACAGTAAAATAAACTGTCAAAACTCTCCTAACTAGGTTACTACGATTATAGTAAAATTGACCTTGACGATCACGTGATATAAACAAACTTTCTACACAATATGCATCTTTCACGGGTCACCGAATCCAATACACACCCGGTAAAAATGGAGAATACTGTAAACCAGGATAAGTTCGCGTCAAGAAATGTTCGCGTTTTCATGCACTCCAGCTTGTTCGCGGCGTTTTAAGTTAGCGGATCAATGTTGTCCGCGAATCGCGCGAAACAAAACACGCTATGGGGGAATTGAAAAATTGATATGTTGAATAATATGGGGAATCGGATAATTACATATTGAATTATGACTGTATTTACGATATTTTAGTCGCCATTGACAGTTTGGTCGAAGTAAGTTTCAATGACCCATTGTTTTATTTCACACTTTATAGTAAACTGGATTACAGTTTGTAACACAATGCATAGAATTTGAGCGTTACATTAACTTCACACCTATTTACCTATTTACCTTTAGCGTCGAGAAGCGACAATGATAGTTCTATTCATTATCACGATTCAAAACTCGTAGCTGTGGCTAATTTCAAACTACAGTTACGAGGTTTTAAACGTCAATCGACGTTTGCTGTCATACTTGCCATTCGAATGCAAAACAACCTCTTTTCTCAATTTCAAGCAAGTATATCTTTCAATGTCGTGTTTTTCAATATGTCACAATATCTATATATTTTTGGATAAAAACGAAAGTAGTCTGAAATGAAGAAAACTCTTCACTTACATCCTGTTATGAAAAAGCTATTTCCCTTGTTTGCACCGTAACAAATACGTCTAGTGTAAATAAAACATCTCCCCGTAGTTTTCCCGAAACAAAAACTATCAAAGCGATTAAAGTTCACGTTTTTATTGAAAGTAGCCTATTCGCGGCGTTTTAAGTTAGCGGACCCACCCGCGAAAGACGCTAACTTAAAAAGCGCGAAATAATTTCCTGGTTTACAGTATGCAGCAAGACTAGTACGACCTTTTAACGAAAAAATTCAACAATTAGCGAGTGTCAGACCTTGACAGCGATTTCTAAATTAAGTATAACATTCATGAAATGAAATGCAATACTTGTCATGCCTTGCAGATAACAAAAATAAGCGAGAAATCGACGATCAAAATCGGACACAGCTGAGCATCGAATATGATGGATTCCGGCATTCCGATCAAGAAAAAGAAGATTAAAGACTTCAAACGACCACAATGCCTTAATAAATCTACAAGATCTGGTTACATGATGTGTATTACTGTGCTTGCAGACCGTATAATGGTAAACAAGGTCTAGAGCATATGATTAGTTTCGTGTATGCTAGTACCTACAACACAGGGCTAAGGCAGAGATTATCACAGTGTGCACAAGGATTTCTTACAGCGGCTGCCTCAGAAATACATGCACAGACTGACCCCAAGAGATAGGAGTGAATAATTAATACAGGAAACTGCATACAAGAAAGAAATGTACATGCTGCAAGTACCCACAACATAGGACGGAAACAAACTGATACAGCATATGCAAGGATTGAGAAGACATTATCTCTTCAATACTTGAACAGGCTGACCCCATTAAATCTGGGATACAGTTAACATAACAGATTTTAGATGCATTATTACTGCAGATAGGGGTCTGTAACCAGGATACATCAATATTGTCATTGCATAAATAACTTTGAAATTTTGGTCACATATAGATGCTTCAATTGTCTGTATGTACTGAAAATTTGAAAGGAATCCATCACATGAGTCAAAAGTGATGCATGTTTTTGTGTACAGGGTATCGATTCTTGGAAATTTCTTCGAATAGATTCAGCAGTGAGAGACGCGTCCGAAATCAATATTTGGCAGTGAAAGGGTTAAGATGTTCTTTATCTGAAACATATTTTGTTAGCTTGTGTTAGGATATAACATTAATTATTATATGTAAATTAATTCATCTAATTTATTATACCTCCACCTATAAAGTAGCTAGGGTATATTGGTTTCACCATACCTGTCTCAGCTGTTTGTCTTGTCTATCTGTAGACTCATTTACATACTGGTCCGCGGCCTTAGCGCAGTTGGTAGCGCATCTGCCTCTCATTCGAGAGGTCCTTGGTTTGATACCCGGCCGCGGCAAATACCCTTGCTGACAAAATTGTCACCCAATGGGTTTGAAATCGTTAACCTATGTGGGCGAGCAGCTGGAGGCTCGGTAAGGGTGTTGTGGTAGAACTAGTTTGAGAAACAACAGGAATCCATAATTAGGTGCTCCAGCCACCGCGATATGACCCTGGCACTTGGAAACGGTGTAAAACCCCAATAAACTCAAACACATTTACATACTCTAACTCAATAACCATAGAAGTATGCAACTTACAGATACTGTATGTAGCCCATGATCCCTTTTGTTAGCTCACCTGAGCACGAAGTGCTCAAGGTGAGCTATTGTGGTCACTTTTTGTCCGTCGTCTGTCTGTCTGTCCGTCTGTCTGTCCGTCTGTCTGTCCGTCCGTCCGTCCACAATTTCGTGTTTACACTCTAGCATCTACAAATATAAGCCAATCTTGACCAAACTTGGTCAAAACATGTATGGCCATAAGATCTCGGATGAGTTCGATTATGGGTCAGATCGAACTAGAAATGCAGGAGTTATCTGCCCTTGAATGCGAAAAATACTTAGTTTTGACATTGTTTACACTCTAGCATCTACAATTATTGATCAATCAAGACAAATCTTGGACATAACATTGCAGACCATAAGATCTCGGATGAGTTCGATTTTCAGTCTGATCTGACTGGAAAGACGAGAGTTATGTGCCCTTGAATTTGACAAAATTGCCATTTTCGGCTGTTTTTGACCTTGTTTACACTCTAGAATCTACAATTATTCATCAATCAAGACAAAACTTTGACACAATGTTTGGGACTATGAGATCTCGGATGAGTGTAATTTTCAGTCTGATCTGATTAGAAAGTCGAGAGTTACTTGCCCTTGAATTTGACAAAATTGTCATTTTTGGCTGTTTTCGACGATGTTTACACTCTAGAATCTACAATTATTGATCAATCAATCCAAAACTAGGACACAATATTGGAGATCATAAGATTTGAAATGAGTTTGATTTTCAGTCTTATCTGATCACCAGAAAGTTGAGAGTTATGAGCCCTTGAATTTGACAAAATTGCTGTTTTTGACTGTTTTCGACCTTATTTACACTCTAGAATCTACAATTTATGACCAATCAAGACAAATCTTGGACACAAGGTTGGAGACCATAAGATCTCAGATGAGTTTGATTTTCAGTCTGATCTGACCAGAAAGATGAGAGTTTTGTGCCCTTGAATTTGATAAAATTGCCGATTTCGGCTGTTTTTGACATTGTTTACACTCTATAATCTACTATTATTTATCAATTAAGACAAAACATGAACACAATGTTTGAGACCATAAGATCTTGGATAAGTTTGATTTTCAGTCCAATCTGACAAAAAGTGGAGAGTTATGTGCCCTTGAATTTGATCAAATTGCCGTTTTCGGCTGCTTTAGACCTTGTTTACACTCTAGAATCTACAATTATTGACCAATCAAGACAAATCTTGGACACAATGTTGGATATCATAAGATCTCGGTTGAGTTTGATTTTCAGCCTGATCTGACTAGGAAGTCAAGAGTAATGTGCCCTTGAATTTGACAAAATTGCTGTTTTCGGCTGTTTTCGGCCTTGTTTATACTCCAGAATCTACAATTATTTATCAAACAAGACAAATCTTGGGCACAATGTTGGGCAAGATGAAATCTTGGATGAGTTCGATTTTCACAATGTTATTGACCATAAGTTCGTTTTCAGTATAAAAGTCATAAATATTTTTTGAATTGAAGAAAAGTGTTGCTTATATCATTTTGGTTCAGGTGAGCGATATAGGACCATCATGGTCCTCTTGTTTTAGTGTCACATAGGTCAAGGTCGCAAACCATTTAAATTCTGGTTTTGCACTCTAAATCATGAACTATTTAAACTGAAGCACTTTTTCAGAGACAAGGCACTTGTTCGGGCTATTTGTCTGCTTTGCAAACAATCTGATTTACATCTGATGTTAACTTTTCAGTAAATTCTGACACACACCGATTAGGGGTCATCTTCAATGACCTTTCTTCTGACCAATTATTATACACTTTCAGGATTCTGAAAGTGATTGAGACTGAAAACTGTGTTATAATGACATCACATTTTAGTGCAGAATCAACTATTTTTCTTGGAAAGCCATATATAACAATGTATTTGATTTGCTAGTTTATAAAAAGCAATGCTGGGTTTTCTGGGGTCATGGAAGATGATCTCTTATGGATGCCTGTCAGATCTTAATTGATTACAACAGTTCTTGGCAACAGTTCTGGCTAATATATCTTATCTGTTAGAGTGAGGTAAAATGGCCACAAGTTTATACATGTGTGTTTGTGTCATTGACAGATGCAGATTCTCCCAGCAGGAAGGTGAAGGAGGAGTGTCAGTCTACACCACAGAAAAAAACACAAGTTGTCTACCAGTTTATGTATAATGAGAACACGAGACAACAGACAAATACACGAGACAACATGCGGTGTCCCTGGTGTCATCTGAATTGTGAATACTTGTATAGTCTACTCAAACATCTGCGAGTGTATCATAGCAGGTTTAACATCTTATATGTGGTGAGTGTTTGTAACATCAATCTAAATTGTTCATGTTACTCCAAATATATTGCCAAGGCCTTACCATAGTGCATCTGCCTCTCGAGAACATTCTTTAATAATCAACCATTGGGCCCAATTGAACCAGACTTTGCAGAAATGTTCCTTGAGTCACTCTTTTCAAAGTTTGTTAACAAATTTTTACATTTGTCAAAAAATGTGGCTGTGGCAGGGAGGAAGGGGCTAAAAAGAATAGAGAAGTCATAAGATAATTCTTTAAAAATCAAACATTGGGCCAATTTGAACCAAACCTGGCTGTAAAGTTCCTTTAGTAACTTGTTTCAAAATTGTATCTTGTTTTTAGCTCACCTGAGCACGAAGTGCTCGAGGTGAGTTATTGTGGTCACTTTTTGTCCGTCGTCCGTCCGTCCGTCCGTCAACATTTGGGGTGTTTACACTCTAGCATCCACAAAAGTTACTCAATCTTGATCAAACTTGGCCAAAACAAGTACGACCATAACAGGGCTCGAATTTCCACTAGCATACTAGCAATTTGCTAGTTAAAATTAAGAATTGCTAGTGATTCTATCTGACACTAGATTTTTTTGGCTAGTGGAAAAATAATCCCCACCCACAAGTTTAATCAATGCAGCCTGAAACGGCATACAAAACAACTTCCAAATATTTACTAACTGTACCAGCTTTCAGGCATTTCCTTTGAAAGAACAACTATATGCACCATATTTAACTTTATTTTCTAAAATAAAAACAAAATTGCGAGTTAATTTGCCTTTTTGCTAGTGATTTCAAAAGTCACAAGCAAAATATTGCTAGTCATTTTTTTAAGGTAGTTCTAGCCCTGCATAAGTTCTCGAACAAGTTCGATTATGGGCCTGATCGGACCAGAAAGTGCGGAGTTATCTGCCCTTGAATGTCAAAAAATGCTGTTTTTAAGTTTGTTTACACTCTAGCATCTACAATTATTGATCAATCAAGACAAAACTTGGACATTATGTTGGAGACCATAAGATCTTGGATGAGGTCAATTTTCAGTCTGATCTGACCAGAAAGATGAGAGTTATGTGCCCTTGAATTGGGCAAAATTGCCACTTTTTTGCTGTATTCAAAAAAGAGTTAATCTAAGGGAAGGAACTCTGACACTACTTTACTTCAGTATAAGTAGAGTTATCTAGTTTGATAGAGGATATAAATAGATTCTAAGGGAAGGAACTCTGACACTACTTTACTTCAGTATAAGTAGAGTTATCTAGTTTGATAGAGGATATAAATAGATTTACACTCTTATTAACCCATTACCAAACAACAAAATTTTAGCCTAGTCCAAAATCATAGGTGTTGCAGACGACAAGTTCCATTGAACAAAATTTAACATTTTTTGGTCTTTCTTGGTAGAAAACATTGTGGGTAATGAAGAAATTGTTTGTCACAATGTTTTCCAAAGCCTTTATTTTGTGGGGCATCCAAAAGCGCCAATGTGTGGGAAAGGGTCAATCAAGACAAAACTTGGACACAATGTTGGGGACTTTAAGATCTCAGATGAGTTTGATTTTCAGTCTGATCTGACGAGAATGTTGAGAGTTATGTGCCCTTGAATTTGACAAAATACCCATTTTTCGGCTGGTTTCGACCTTGTTTACATTCTAGAATCTACAATTATTGATCAATCTATACAAAACTTGGACACAATGTTTTGGACCATAAGATCTCATATGAGATTGATTTTCAGTCTGATCTGATCAGAAAGCCGAGCGTTTTGTGCCCTTGAAATTGACGAAATTGTTGTTTTCGATTGTTTTCGACCTTGTTTATACTCTAGAATCTACAATTATTTATCAATCAAGACAAAAACTTGGATACAATCAGGGCTACAGATAAGTGGAGGTGAAGACATACTAACATTGTTTTTTCGAATTCAAATCCTATGTTGTGGGTACTCATTTGAATCGTCTCGACGAGACGATACAAATGAGTACATGTACCTACAACATAGGGTTGGATGATCACTGACAGCATTATTGCAGTTTGAAAAGTCACCACCCCCTCTTATCTGGAGCCCTGTACAATATTTGGCACCATAATTTAGATCTCGGATGAGTTAGATTTTCACAACCTTATTGACCATAAGTTCTTTTTCAGTCTTAAAGTAAGAAATATTAATTGAATTGAACAAAAGTGTTGCTCATATCATTTAGGTTCAGGTGAGCGATATAGGACCATCATGGTCCTCTTGTTTTATTTTCTTAACCGTTTCCCAAATAAGACCTGGTTTTGACGTCCTAATAGAATAGGCTTGTGAAAACATTGAGACAAAAGAAGAAACTGCTGATAACCAGCAATTTCTCCTTTTGTCTCAATGTTTTCTATGCTATATCATACATAAATTTATTCATAATCAACATCCATTTTGCTGTCTTCAACAGCTTTTGAATCGGAGAACCCTAAAATTTTGTCATTTGGGAAAGGGTTAAAAAGTATATGGGTGTGGCAGGGTTGGGGAAATTTCGTGCGTTGAAAATTATACTGTACTGTGGGTTGTCATGGAGATACCTAGTTTTCTTCTAAACTGTTTGGCCTAGAACCTTGAAATTTTGTGTCAGACCTAATGTCATGAATGGCATTCATTACTTTACATGGAAACTATGTCCTATATTTTGGGTTCTACATTTTACAAGGCAATTGTGATGCATTTAGTTGGGAATCATACAAGCTGCAGATAAGAGGAAAAAATAGCTTTTCAAAAAGCAACAGTTTATTTCAATATTCATCAAACCCTATGTTTTTAGTGATCATTTCAATCATTTGCTTGAAAAGATTAATACATTCTACATAGGGGTTTGATATAAATAATAAACTTTGAAAGCCTTTCCTATTTCTCTTATCTGTTTCTCTTATCTCTTGCTCTGGCTGGCCCCATGTTTATCTTATGTAAACAAATAAGAAGGGATTAGCCTAGCTTATCATCAGATGGTGGTCTTTCGCTCTATTCTTTCAAAATTCGCAGACCAAATCTTAATAATTGTGCTGATATCATAAATGATCAATCTCTAACAGATCAGTATGCTTTGAAAATTAGCCCTATGTTCCATATTTCGAAATTATGGAAAGAATATTGAAAAAAACTCAACCATAGTGCTAATTCATACCCAAATTTACTGGATCGATTGGAACAAAATTATTACTTAATTGTTTCCAAACAGAAAGTCCTTATAAGTTTCATTCCTTTGAATTTGACAAAATTGCCATTATAACTCTTGTCATCTTGATTCAGGAGAGTGATTTAGGACCATCATGGTCCTCTTATTCTTTAAAAATCTTCTCAAAAACTGCTGGATGGATATCAACCAAACTTCACAGGAATGATCCTTTCTCTGATTCCTTCAAAGAGTTTGGATTGAACAAGAATATCCTGAGTTATCTGCCCTAGAATGTCAAAAAGAGCTGGTTTTGACTTTGTTTTTACTCTATAATCTACAAATACTAACCAATCAGGACATAACTTGAACAGAATATATATGACCACAATATCCTGACTGGGTGTAATTTTAAGCTTGATCGGAATCTTACATCATGTGTTATGTGTCCTTGAATTTGACAAAATTGTCATTTTCAACTATGTTTTTTTCACTGTAATAACCATGAATGTTAACCAATCGAAAGAATCTTGTTGACAACAAGAGCTTGTTTAGTGTAATTTTCAGCATGATCACAATGGTACAATCTGAGTTATGTGCTCTTGAAATTGACAAATTGATAAAATTTCAGTTTTCTACACTTTTTATACACCCATCAAAGACAGGACTTATCACCCGTGGCGTCCAGCTGTCCGGGTGTTTGGGTGGTGTCCACTTTTTTGTCCGGAGCATAACTCTGTTACCTTAAGTCCGATTTACTTTAAACTTGGCAATTATATTCTTCTCATCATTTGGAGTGCAGTTCCATAACTCTACCTGGCCTATTTTTAGCGAGCCGGGACTTTATGTCCGGGGAGCTAATGTCACAGCCCTAGTGTCGGCGTGGCGTCTTCAAAAACTTCACTTCACACATGGATACCTCCCGTCAAGACCTTTCATTTGAGACCATGACCTTTGACCTAGTGACCTTGACCTTGGAGTTTGACCTACTTTTAAAAACTTTAACCTGGCCTATTTCTCATGCACTATTACAGATAGAGCCTTGATATCTCGCATATGGATACCTCATGCGATGACCTTGACCATGACCCTTGACCTAGTGACCTTGACCTTTGACCTTGAACTCCTTTTTTAGCTCCACTGGCCGAAGGCCAGCGGGCTATTGTCATGGCGTTGTGTCCGTCGTGCGTGTGTGCGTGCGTCCGTCCGTCCGTCCGTTAACTTTTTCTTTAAACATCTTCTCTTATACCAGTGGGCCAATTTTGACCAAACTTGGCAGGAATGTTCCTTGGGTGACCCTTTTCAAAACTTGTTCGCGAATTTTTGATTCGTCAAAAAATGTGGGCGTGGCAGGGCGGGGCTTATCAGACTTAGAGAAATCATAAGAAAATTCTTTAAAAATCAACCATTGGGCCGGGCCAATTTGAACCAAACCTGGCAGGAATGTGCCTTGAGTCATTCTTTTCAAAATTTGTTTACAAATTTTTACATTTGTCAAAAAATGTGGCCGTGGCAGGGAGAAAGGGGCTTATCAGACTTAAAGAAATCATGAGAAAATTCTTTAAAAATCAACCATTGGGCCAATTTGAACCAAATGTGGCAGGAATGTGCCTTGTCATTCTTTTCAAAATTTGTTCACAAATTTTTACATTTGTCAAAAAATGTGGCCGTGGGAGGGAGAAAGGGGCTTATCAGACTTAAAGAAATCATAAGAAAACTCTTTAAAAATCAACCATTTGGCCAATTTGAGCCAAACCTGGCAGGAATGTGCCTTGAGTCATTCTCTTCCAAATTTGTTCACAAGTTTTTACATATGTCAAAAACTGTGGCCGTGGCGGGGAGAAAGGGGCTTATCAGACTTAAAGAAATCATAAGAAAATTCTTTAAAAATCAACCATAGGGCCAATTTGAACCAGACTTTGCAGGAATGACCTTTGAGTCTCTCTTTTCAAAATTTATTCACAATTTTTTACATTTGTCAAAAAATGTGGCTGTGGCAGGGAGGAAGGGGCTTATCAGATTTAAAGAAATCATAAGAAAATTCTTAAAAAATCAACCGGTGTGCCCAATTGAACCAAACTTTGCAGGAATGTACCTTTAGAGTTCTATTTAAAATTTGTTCACAAATTTTTATATTTGTCAAAAAAATGTGGCCGTGGCAGGGAGAAAGAGGCTTATCAGACTTAGAGAAATCATAAGAAAATTCTTTAAAAATCAACCATAAGGCCAATTTGAACCAGACTTTGCAAGAATGTTCTTTGAGTCTCTCTTCAAAATTTATTCACAAATATCAAGATTTGGCTGCTGCTGTGTAAGGCTTACAAGAAATCATGGGATAATTCTTCCACTTTAACCGGTGGAGCGATTCAGGCCCTCCTGGGCCTCTTGTTTGTGACAAGCTCTCATATAGGCAAGCTACAGTCAATGGACATAATTGTTCATCCACTACGAAACGTCAACGTCACAAGAACAAAACTTACTTAACATTTCAAAATCATGTAACTTTGAAACTATTGTGTTTCTTACCTTAAAATTTGGTCAAGTTGCCTTTCATTCTAATAACTTCTTGTATTTGTATTGGGATTGTATTGTATAAGTCTTTAACATAGTTTACGGGGATGTTTTCCCAGACCTGTCTGATTGCATCCATAAGTTGTTTTGGAGTGTTTATATGTGTTGCCTGTGGTTGGATGGCTCTCTGTAATTTAAGCTAAATGTTTTCTATTATATTTAAATCAGGGGATTGTGCTGGCCATTCTGTACTAAAAATATTGTGGTTTTCCTTAAATTCGGTAACAATTCTTGCCCTATGAACTGGTGCATTGTCATCCATGAATATGTAGTTTTGATTACCAAAATGCTGGGCTATTACAGGCCATAGGTGATTATTAGCTCACCTGAGCACGAAGTGCTCAAGGTGAGCTATTGTGGTCACTTTTTGTCCGTCGTCCGTCTGTCCGTCTGTCCGTCCGTCCGTCCACAATTTCGTGTTAACACTCTAGCATCTACAAATATAAGCCAATCTTGACCAAACCTGGTCAAAACATGTATGACCATAAGATCTCGGATGAGTTCGATTATGGGTCAGATCGAACCAGAAAGTCCGGAGTTATCTGCCCTTGAATGCGAAAAATAGCTAGTTTTGACATTGTTAACACTCTAGTATCTACAATTATTTATCAATCAAAACAAAACTTTGACACAATGTTGGTGACCATAAGATCTCGGATGAGTTTGATTTTCAGTCTGATCAGACCAGAAGGTCTTGAGTTATGTGCCCTTGGAATTGACAAAATTGACATTTTCGACTGTTTTCGACTTTGTTTACACTCTAACTTCTACAAATACTGACCAATCAAGACAAAACTTTGAGACAATGTTAGGAACCATAAGATCTTGTATGAGTATGATTTTCAGATTGATCGGATCAATAAGTCATGAGTTAAACGCCCTTGAATTTGACAAAATTGCCGTTTTCGACTGTTTTTGACTTTGTTTACACTCTAGCATCTACAATTATTGACCAATCAAGACAAAACTTGATCACAATCTTAGGGACTATAAGATCATGTATGAGTTTGATTTTCAGATTGATCAGATCAAAAGGTCATGAGTTAAACGCCCTTGAATTTGACAAAATTCCCGTTTTTGAATGTTTACGACTTTGTTTACACTTTAGAATCTACAATTATTGACCTATTAAGATGAAACTTTGACACAATGTTGGTGACCATAATTTCTTGGATGAGCTTGAACTTCAGTCTCGTCAGACTAGAAAGTCATGAGTTATATGCCCTTGAATTTGACAAAATTGATGTTTTCGATTGTTTCGGACTTTGTTTACACTTTAGCATCTACAATAATTGTTGACCAATCAAGAAGAAATTTGGACACAATGTTGCTGAACATAAGATCTTGCACCAGTTTGAATTAGCTTAATTAGAGTAGAATTTGCTGAGTTTGCTGAGCCCTTCAAATTGACAAATTTGCCGTTTTCGACTGTTTTTACTCTAACAACCACAAATAGCGACAAACCGAGACAAAATTTGGACGCAATGTTGTTAACCATAAGTTTGTTTTCAGTCTTAAAGTCACAAGTAATTGATTTGAACAAATCTGTGGCTCATATCATCTTGGTTCAGGTGAGCGATATAGGACCATCATGGTCCTCTTGTCTAATATGTCAATGTATTTAGCAGCATTTATATTTCCTTCTTCAGCTGTCAAAGTTCCCATACCTTGGTAGCACAAGCAACCCCAGATCATAATACTGACCCGCCTACTTGCATGGGGACAAACTAGATGGGACTGGTCCATTTCATCATCTTTTCTCCAAATGTAAACTTAACTATTCGCATCTATCACAATCTGAGACTCATCACTAAATATCCAGCTATGCCAGTGTTCATCCACAGTCCAATTCTTTCTCTCTTTACACCACAAAACCCGTTTTTTCCAATTCACCTCCCTGACAACCACCTTATTCCTTATTGCTCGTCGTTTGAACCCCAAGTCTGTAAGTTTTCTCTGTATAGTTTTACTTGAGAAAGAGTGGTCCCTACACTCATTAATCATGGAGGTTACATCATGAAGCGATCGTCTTCTGTTGGTTTTTAGCTCACCTGAGCACGAAGTGCTCGAGGTGAGTTATTGTGGTCACTTTTTGTCCGGCGTCCGTCCGTCCGTCAACATTTGGGGTGTTTACACTCTAGCATCCACAAAAGTTACTCAATCTTGATCAAAACAAGTATGATCATAAGTTCTCGGACAAGTTCGATTATGGGCCTGATAGGACCAGAAAGTGCGGAGTTATCTGCCCTTGAATGTCAAAAAATGCTGTTTTTAAGTTTGTTTACACTCTTAGTCTAGCATCTACAATTATTGATCAATCAAGACAAAACTTGGACATAATGTTGGAGACCATAAGATCTTGGATGAGGTCAATTTTCAGTCTGATCTGACCAGAAAGATGAGAGTTATGTGCCCTTGAATTGGGCAAAATTGCCACTTTTTTGCTGTATTCAAAAAAGAGTTAATCTAAGGGAAGGAACTCTGACACTACTTTTCTTCAGTATAAGTAGAGTTATCTAGTTTGATAGAGGATATAAATAGATTTACACTCTAGAATCCCATTACCAAACAACAAAATTTTAGCCTAGTCCAAAATCATAGGTGTTGCAGACGACAAGTTCCATTGAACAAAATGTAACATTTTTTGGTCTTTCTTGGTAGAAAACATTGTGGGTAATGAAGAAATTGCTTGTCACAATGTTTTCCAAAGCCTTTATTTTGTGGGGCATCCAAAAGCGCCAATGTGTGGGAAAGGGTCAATCAAGACAAAACTTGGACACAATGTTGGGGACTATAAGATCTCAGATGAGTTTGATTTTCAGTCTGATCTGATCTGAAAGTTAAGAGTTACGTGCCCTTGAATTTGACAAAATTGCCATTTTCGGCTGTTTTCAACCTTTTTTACACTCTAGAATCTACAATTATTAATCAATCAAGACAAAACTTGGACACAATGTTTTGGACCATAAGATCTTGGATTAGTTTGATTTTCAGTCTGATCTAATCAGAAAGTCAAGAGTTATGTGCCCTTGAATTTGACAAAATTGCTGTTTTTTTACTGTTTTCGACTTTGTTTACACACTAGAATCTACAATTATTGACCAATCAAGACAAATTTTGGACACAATGTTGGAGACTATAAGATCTCAGATAATTTCGATTTTCAGTTTGATCTGATCAGAAAGTCAAGAGTAATGTGCCCTTGAATTTGATAAAATTGCTGTTTTTGGCTGTTTTCGACCTTGTTTATACTCAAGAATCTACAATTATTTATCAATCAAGACAAAACTTGAACACAACGTTGGGGACCATAAGATCTCGGATGAGTTAGATTTTGCAGTCTGATCTGATCAGAAAGTCCAGCGTTTTGTGCCCTTGAATTTGACAAAATTGTTGTTTTCGGCTGTTTTCGACCTTGTTTACACTCTGGAATCTACCTTTATGGATCAATCTAGACAAAACTTGGACACAATATTAGGGACCATAAGATCTGGGATTATTTTGATTTTCAGTCTTAACTGATGAGAAAATCGAGAGTAATGTGCCCTTGAATTTGATTAGATTGCTGTTTTTGACCTTGTTTATACTCTAGAATCTACAATTATTTATCAATCAAGACAAAACTTGGATACAATCAGGGCTACAGATAAATGGAGGTGAAGACATACTAACATTGTTTTTTCGAATTCAAATCCTATGTTGTGGGTACTCATTTGAATTGTCTCGACGAGACAATACAAATGAGTACCTACAACATAGGGTTTGATGATCACTGACAGCATTATTGCAGTTTGAAAAGTCACCACCCCCTCTTATCTGGAGCCCTGTACAATGTTTGGCACCATAATTTAGATCTCGGATGAGTTAGATTTTCACAACCTTATTGACCATAAGTTCTTTTTCAGTCTTAAAGTAATAAATATTAATTGAATTGAACAAAAGTGTTGCTCATATCATTTAGGTTCAGGTGAGCGATATAGGACCATCATGGTCCTCTTGTTACAATCTGTGAAAGTTGACTTTCATTTCTTTTAGTAAACAAACACTTCCTCCCTCTTCCTGTCCTATTTTCTACACATCCATAATGTTTATATTTCCTTATGATACTCTGAATTGTTAAACGTGGTATCTGGAATATTTCTGCCAATTTATACTGAGAATTTCCCTCTTCGTGACTTTTTATTATCAAATTTCTGATTTCAGTGCTGATTTCTGATCTTTTGGTCTCCATGTTTACATTTTAATTTTGTTCCATTTCCAATAACCATGACATCATCAAAAAGTGTTATGACATCATCTTCATAAAACAAGCTATCATGTTATACCAAATTTGTCACATGATATTTTTCCAATAATGTTTATTTTTAGAACAAAGTTGAAGGGATTTAACTAGAACATAACAAATTTGTGGGGTGGATGAACAATAATGTCCCTTGACTGTACGTTGTCCGCGGACAACTCTTGTTTTTTATTGCCCTTTGTTGTTTTTCATAAGCAGCGTAACGGCCGTTGTATGTCTGTCTGTCTGTCAGTCCGAAACTTAACATGAAGACTTAAAATTGGCCTTTTCTTCATAAGTATTCCACATACAAATCTCAAATTTGGTATGTAACCTTTCTACAGTACAGCTCGGGCGTTTTTTGCCTATTTCCGCGCATCGCCGCGATTGGATTTTGGGTGGATTTGGGTGGAAAAACGGGATGTCCACGGTGAGCTCGTTTTCCCACCCGAAATCACGGGAATCGCGGCGATTTTCCACCATGAATCGCGGCGATTTGCGGGGACAGGTAAAAGTGTATTTTTGGCTGATTCTTTTATTATGCTCCCCGAAAAAATTTCGGGGGAGCATATAGTCGCCACGCTGTCCGTCCGTACGTCCGTCCGTCCGTGTGTCCGTCCGTCCGTCCACAGCCATATCTCAGCAACCCTTGGACCAAATTCAATGAAACTTCACATGTGAACTCCCTGGGTCAATACCTAGAGACCTTTTTCTCCGTTTGTAAATTTAAGGCTGTGTCATGGAAAAAGGGGCCTTAGTGTAAAAATTAGTTTTTCTCTTATTTCTCTTCATCTAATGGGCAGAATTTAATGAAATTTTGTGCTCATGTAATTAATAGGATGTTCTAGACCATATTCTAAAAATAATGTTTGTACAAAAAAGCTGTCATGGGAAAAGGGGGCTTAATGTATGATAGTTTTTATTTTGTGACAAACACTTATTCGGGGAGCATAATCCGTCTGTGACGGCTCTTGTTATTAACATGTATTTGTATATATATTTCAGTTTTTCAGGATTTAATTTGAACAAATTGTAGGAAAAATATGTTCTAGCCAAACACCATTATTGTTAACTACGAAACCTTTTGCTAAGCGGGAAAGATCGCATTAATATCACATACATTTAAATAGTTTTCTTCTCTAACCTCAACATTATCTATGATAAATTCTCCTCATGACATCGCCTGTCATTAGCCCCGCGCAATCGTCGGAAACAGTCTAAATATTGAATAGTCAAAATATTACCGTTTGGGAAAGAATTAACCAATTTCAACATAAGCGCCTGATATTTTTGTGTTGGTTTGCTGCAGCATACGTACGATATCAGGATTCTTGGCTAAAAAAACACTTATCAGTACATTCCAGGGCTAAAAGACGATTCCATATAAGGACAATTGGAGAAAAATTATTCTATATTCTATAATAGCCTATAATTGTATATTTTAATTTACAAAACCGATGTATTATTACAGGACTTCATAGAACTTAGTATTTTATAGAACATTGAAAATTATTTTATTTCTGAAATAGATCTATACTGAACAAAAATGAAAACTTTACACTTCAAGATTTCTTGTCTCTGGAAAAGTATCGAACTAAAAGCCTGAAATATATTTTGACGTTATTTCCCAGGCTTTCAGCAATCGTTTTGTCGAAATCTCATTGCCTTGTGTCCTTTAATGTCAGAGTTACGGCCCTTAATGCGTTTAGAGCTAATTGCATCTAATGTCATATATGCGCATGCGCAGGAAACGATTCGTTATTAGTCCCCCACCGGTTACCGGTTGGGGGACTATAGGTTTGCTCGATTCCGTCTGTCTGTCTGTCTGTCCGTCTGTCCGTCCGTCTGTCCGTCTGTCCGTCACACTTTTGTCCGGGCTATATCTTCTAAACCATATGTGCTAGCAACTTCAAACTTGGTACACTTATAGATCTCATTGAGGAGAAGTGTCATGTCCAAGAACCGTTACTCTGCCACACCCACTTTATGAGTTATTGCCCTTTGTTGTTTTTACTCTTACATTCTTGTCCGGAACGTATCTCCTAAACTATGTGTGCTAGCAACTTCAAACTTTGTACACTTATAGATCTCATTGAGGACAAGTGTCATGTTCAAGAACCATAACTCTGCCACGCCCACTTTTTGAGTTATTGCCCTTTGTTTTTAGCTCCACTGGCCGAAGGCCAGCGGGCTATTGTCATGGCGTTGTGTCCGTCGTGCGTCCGTGCGTCCGTTAACTTTTTCTTTAAACATCTTCTCCTCTTATACCAGTGGGCCAATTTTGACCAAACTTGGCAGGAATGTTCCTTGAGTGACCCTTTTCAAAACTTGTTCGCGAATTTTTGATTCGTCAAAAAATGTGGGCGTGGCAGGGCGGGGCTTATCAGACTTAGAGAAATCATAAGAAAATTCTTTAAAAATCAACCATTGGGCCAATTTGAACCAAACCTGGCAGGAATGTGCCTTGAGTCATTCTTTTCAAAATTTGTTCACAAATTTTTACATTTGTCAAAAAATGTGGCCGTGGCAGGGAGAAAGGGGCTTATCAGACTTAAGAAATCATAAGAAAATTCTTTAAAAATCAACCATTGGGCCAATTTGAACCAAACCTGGCAGGAATGTGCCTTGAGTCATTCTTTTCAAAATTTGTTCACAAATTTTTACATTTGTCAAAAAATGTGGCCGTGGCAGGGAGAAAGGGGCTTATCAAACTTAAAGAAATCATAAGAAAATTCTTTAAAAATCAACCATAGGGCCAATCTGAACCAGACTTTGCAGGAATGTTCTTTGAGTCTCTCTTTTCAAAATTTATTCACAAATTTTTACATTTGTCAGAAAATGTGGCCGTGGCAGGGAGAAAGGGGCTTATCAGCCTTAGAGAAATCATAAGAAAATTCTTTAAAAATCAACCATTAGGCCAATTTGAACCAGACTTTGCAAGAATGTTCTTTGAGTCTCTCTTCAAAATTTATTCACAAATTTCAAGATTTGGCTGCCGCTGTGTAAGGCTTACAAGAAATCATGGGATAATTCTTCCACTTTAGCCAGTGGAGCGATTCAGGCCCTCCTGGGTCTCTTGTTTTTAGCCTTACATTCTTGTCCGGGAATATATCTCCTAAACTATGTGTGCTAGCAACTTCAAACTTTGTACACTTATAGATCTCATTGAGGACAAGTGTCATGTTCAAAAACCATAACTCTGCCACGCCCACTTTTTAGCTCACCTGAGCATGAAGTGCTCAAGGTGAGCTATTGTGGTCACTTTTTGTCCGTCGTCCGTCTGTCTGTCTGTCTGTCTGTCTGTCCGTCTGTCTGTCCGTCCGTCCACAATTTTGTGTTTACACTCTAGCATCTACAAATATAAGCCAATCTTGACCAAACTTGGTCAAAACATGTATGGCCATAAGATCTCGGATGAGTTCGATTATGGGTCAGATCGAACTAGAAAGTCAAGAGTTATCTGCCCTTGAATGCGAAAAATACTTAGTTTTGACATTGTTTACACTCTAGCATCTACAATTATTGATCAATCAAGACAAATCTTGGACATAACATTGCAGACCATAAGATCTCGGATGAGTTTGATTTTCAGTCTGATCTGACCAGAAAGACAAGAGTTATGTGCCCTTGAATTTGACAAAATTGCCATTTTCGGCTGTTTTTGACCTTGTTTACACTCTAGAATCTACAATTATTCATCAATCAAGACAAAACTTTAACACAATGTTTGGAACCATGAGATCTCAGATGAGTATGATTTTCAGTCTGATCTGATCAGAAAGTCGAGAGTTACTTGCCCTTGAATTTGACAAAATTGTCATTTTTGGCTGTTTTCGACGATGTTTACACTCTAGAATCTACAATTATTGATCAATCAATCCAAAACTTGGACACAGTATTGGGGATCATAAGATCTGGGATGAGTTTGATTTTCAGTCTTACCTGATCAGAAAGATGAGAGTTATGAGCCCTTGACTTTGACAAAATTGCCGTTTTTGACTGTTTTTGACCTTATTTACACTCTAGAATCTACAATTTTTGACCAATCAAGACAAATATTGGACACAAGGTTGGAGACCATAAGATCTCATATGAGTTTGATTTTCAGTCTGATCTGACCAGAAAGGTGAGAGTTATGTGCCCTTGAATTTGATATAATTGCCGATTTCGGCTGTTTTTGACATTGTTTACACTCTATAATCTACTATTATTTATCAATTAAGACAAAACTTGAACACAATGTTTGAGACCATAAGATCTTGGATAAGTTTGATTTTCAGTCCAATCTGATAAAAAAATGGAGAGTTATGTGCCCTTGAATTTGATAAAATTGCCGATTTCGGCTGTTTTTGACATTGTTTACACTCTATAATCTACTATTATTTATCAATTAAGACAAATCTTGGACACAATGTTGGATATCATAACATCTCGGATGAGTTTGATTTTCAGCCTGATCTGACTAGAAAGTTGAGAGTTATGTGCCCTTGAATTTGACAAAATTGCTGTTTTCGGCTGTTTTCGACCTTGTTTATACTCCAGAATCTACAATTATTTATCAAACAAGACAAATCTTGGACACAATGTTGGGCACGATGAAATCTTGGATGAGTTTGATTTTCACAATGTTATTGACCATAAGTTCGTTTTCAGTCTTAAAGTCATAAATATTTTTTGAAATGAAGAAAAGTGTTGCTTATATCATTTTGGTTCAGGTGAGCGATATAGGACCATCATGGTCCTCTTGTATATTCTAAATAGGAGTGAATGTTGTGCTAAAAATAGAATAGGTTTACCGTCATGTATTAATAAACTGTCTGTGTTGAAATGAAATCTTGTAACTACGACTTGAACCAAGCAGTAGTTACGAAATTTTATAACTTACGGTAACACACATGAATTACCTTTTTGTCCGAAATTTAATGTTATGGCTAAATGGATAAAATTTTTACCTTTTATACAGCCCTGTGTTCAGTAAGACAAAACGTTTGAAGCTACTGATTTTTATGCTCCCCGAAAAAATTTTAGGGGAGCATATAGTCGCCATGCTGTCCGTCCGTCCGTCCGTCCGTGTGTCCGTCCGTCCGTCCACAGCCAGATCTCAGCAACCCTTGGACCAAATTCAATGAAACTTCACATGTGAATTCCCTGGGATAATACCTAGGACCCTTTTTCTCCGTTTCTTAATTTGAGGCTGCGTCATGGAAAAAGGGGCCTTAGTGTAAAAATTAGTTTTTCTCTAATTTATCTTCATCTAATGGGCAGAATTTAATGAAATTTTGTACTTATGTAATAAATAGGATGTTCTAGACCATATTTTACAAAAAATGTGTGTACAAAAAGGCTGTTGTGGGAAAAGGGGGCTTAATGTATGATAGTTTTTATTTTGTGACAAACACTTATTCGGGGAGCATAATCCGTCTGTGACGGCTCTTGTTTCACTAACACTTCTTACTGAACGCTCTGCTAACGATAACTGAATAAATATGGCCGCCCCCATAGTCTGGGTTCCCTCCTTGTTTTCGCAGTATGGAAAGTAGGGAACCAGACTAGCCGCCATTTTTGTTAGCTTTGGTACACCACCTTCAAATCTGTGAGCCAAATGGTGCGAACGGTAGGAGTAAACAGGTCGTTCAGTAGAAAACTGTTACGTATCGGTAGCTCAATGAGCTAACGTTTTGTCTTACTGAACGCAGGGCTGCTTTCAAATTTTTATTGTCAGGCTTTTTGCCCCATGTAGCTAAAAAAAATACTCGGAATGGGCAGGGGTTGTATATTTGGTACTACACCGTATCTGTATACATGTTTGTCCAGTGTTTAAATTCTCTTTGAAATCATGAAAATATACACTACAATAGTCCCAGCCGAAAATGACAGTGACGTAGGTTGATGTTTACTGCTGCAAAACCAATCAATTCGTCTGATTTGCACCATTACAAATACGAACAGAGTTGATTGGTTGTCAAGTAGTAAACATTAGCCCACGTCACTGTCATTTTCGGCCAGTACTATTGTAACATTGATGTCACCAATGGGTTTATCCAAAGACTAGTTCATTCCCAAATGGTTCATGTGGATCAAGATCATAATTCAATTTAATGTCAACAAATGTGACAAGTTGGGATTGTAACAGATTGGCTTTGCTGCAGATCTGTAAATTGCTTTGTTTAAAGGTGAATAAAGATTAAATTATTTACAACTTCGATGATAAATTACATTTATTTTAGTATAAAAAAATACAAATTGGGATGTAATGCTAAACTGGTTAATCTATCAAAAAAAGTCTATTACGCTACTAGACAAGATCATTTGACCTGGTAAGTAAAACATTGTGATAAATGAAGAAATTGCTTGTGGCAAGCAATTTCTTCTGCTTGTGGCAAGCAATTTCTTCATTTTCCAAAATATTTTCTAATCCAAAATGGAAAGATTTTAAAAGTTTCATCAACTTCAAATTGTTTGCTGAAACACATACCTTTCAAATTGGAACTGTCCAAATTTTTGCCATCTGGTAATAGGTTAATGACAACACCTTGGAGGTGTAAGCTAAATGAGAAAAGGAAACTTTGTCTATAAAGTTACAAGTACCTTCTTATTTTCCCACCATTCTTTCAAATAGACTTTTACAATCTAAAAAAATTGTCACCCACCAATGGGTTTGAAATCGTTAACCTTAGCTAAGTGAGCAAGCAGCTGGAGGCTCGGTAAGGGTGTTGTGGTAAGTACTGGTTTGAGAAACAACAGGAATCCATGGGTAAGTGCTCCAGCCACTAAGATATGACGCTGGCAGTTGAAAACGCGGTAAAACCCCAATAGACTCAAACTCAATTTACAATCTTAAAGATATACCGGTAATATGTATACATAATACAGTTATAAATTACTTTTGTTGTGCTCTTCCTTGATGGTACCTTTTAGCATAACAGTTGAGTTTTAATTAAACAATGGTCTTTGTTAATATCACAAAAGATACATGTACATATTCGTTAGGTATGCTTTGATTTAAAACATATGCAAATGAGATGACGCAGGTGACATTATATTGTGATTATAAGTCTGATACTTAATAAAATGTCAGCACTTTGCATCTTTAATTGATATACAATTTCCTTTCGCAAATGAATAGATAATTTCACCTCTAAAATATGGACCTGTATGATCTGAGGCTGTCTGCATGTTTGTCTGTCTGTTGTCTGTCTTTTAATAACTGCATATTGTCAGTGTAAATGCAAAACCTTGTATGTCGGTTCTAGCAATTTTCAAAGTACAAACTTGTGTGTCCAATTTAGACAATTCTTGCAGGTTTTGAGATATTTTTACCGATCAGTATCAATGATACATTATTTATGACCACTATTAACAAATTTCAAGTAAAACATTTCAGTTTGGGAAAGGTTATTACACTTTATTCCCTCCCCTTTAAAATTTTTCGAAAACGAGATACGAGGTTTTGCATTTACAACGACGATATACTTACTAGCCATTTTACCCCTTTTCCAAACAAGACCTTGTTTCGACCTATGTAATAGAAAATGCATGATGAAATATGTATGCAAAAGCAGAAATTGCTGATAACCAGCATTTTCTTCTTTTGCCTCAATATTATCCCGTGCCTTTTGTGTTAAAAAATGTCAAAACCAGGTCTTGTTTGGGAAAGGGTAAAAGTTTACAAAAATGAAAATGATGCTACCATAAGTAATAGAGCACACCAACATCTTTCCTTTGTCCGCTACCATTATATAGTTGTAAAGTTTTCTCTATTCTCAAGTTTAATAAATGAGTCGAGCATAGAGGGCGGGAAAATCGGGCTGAAAAATGTGTCGAGACGTCACGTTGAACTGGTTTGATCATTCGTTTTATGTGAATACTGTGGAAAAAGGATTTTTTGTACAGTTAAAGGACAATGGTGTACTGTATCTTAAATTTTTAAAAAAAAATTAGGGTGGTCAAAATTCAAAGACAAGTTAAATCCATTTGAGGTTTCTGCAAATAGAAAATCCACAGCAAAGAAATCTTTAAGAGAAATGGGACAAAATCTGATTACAATCGGCATTTCCTTCTTTTCCTGCAAAGGTTTCTAAACTAGAATCATGTAATTGGGGTGTCAAAGTTAGGGCTTGATTTGGAAATAAAGGCCCTATACTCCTTATGTGGTAACATGTTGTGTGAAGTGTATCTGACAATGCATTTTCAAGGAATATTGTAGGGAAAGGAATATTTAACATTCTATTAGATAATGCATGATACTAGAAAAAAAATGTTAAAAACAATGTAAAACCCAAATATAAACAAATTATCATCGCTTTTCAACAAAAACCTCGTAACTGCAGCTTGTTTTAAGCTGCAGTTACAAGGTTTTAGTTGAAATGCGGCTAAAATTTATGATAGATCTATACTGGCATAAAGGGACTCCCATGTTACAGTGCTAATTATCTATTATATTCAATGAATGCAAGGCTGGTATACCCCTTTCCCAAACAAGACCTGTTTTGACGTCCCTAATAGAACAGGCTTGGGAAAACATTGAAACAAAAGAAGAAACTGCTGATAACCAGCAGTTTCTCCTTTTGTCTCAATATTTTCTATCGCATATTTTACAGAAATTCTATCTTTAATGACATCCATTTTGCCATATGCGACAGTTTTTGAAGTTGGTCACCCTAAAAGTTTGCCGTTTGGGAAAGGGTTGCAGTTACAAGGTTTTAGCTGAAAAGCAGCTTTATGATAGATCTATACTGGCATAAAGGGACTCCCATGTTACAGTGCTAATTATCTATTATCCCTTTCCCAAACAAGACCTGGTTTTGACGTCCTTAATAGAAGACTTTGGAAAACATTGAAACAAAAGAAGAAACTGCTGACAACCAGCAGTTTCTCCTTTTGTCTCAATATTTTCTATGCCATATTTCACACAAATTCTATCTTAAATAACTTCCATTTTGTCATTTGTGGCAGTTTTTGAAGTTGATCACCCTAAGATTTTGCCGTTTGGGAAAGGGATACTTCACGACTTACAATACAATGACAAAAGTGTGCCAACGGATTCTACCCTGACCCAAACAATAGGACGAGACTTTTGTGAACGAGACTTTTGTGAACGCAAGACAATAATAAGTTGTAGTACATTTGTAAAGGCTGTGAGTTACCATTGTTTTGCAATAATCCAATTTGCATTGATTGTCTTATAGTTTGAAACTTTGTTTATTGATACGGATGCAGTGTGTGCTACCATTTAATCACTATAGAGCAGGAATTGTTAAATTTTATTCTTGAATTATAAGTGAGCCAATGGATTAATTACTTTAGGATCCAAATAATCTTAAAATATTTGTGTGAATGCAAGACAATCATAAGTGCCTATAAATACATAGACACTTATGATTTTCTTACATTCAATGGAAATGGCATTGATTATCCTAACTTAGACATCATAGTGAATTTGGAATATTTCTTGAAGTGAAAACATGTGAAATTAATTTAAAATGACAGACAAGAAATGGTAATTAAAATTCATTAAGGAATATATACCTGTGTTAAAGATGGCGTTACAGCGACTTAAACACAGTCTATTGTATGGTTGGGGTGTAAAAGGTTTCAAGGATTTTGATGATGATGATGACTACTGCAGGTTGGTGACAGAATCATGTAATTTGCCATTACCAAACGACAAAATTTTAGGGGGTTCCTAATTCAAAGGTGTTTCAGACGACATTTCAATGTGATGAAATTTTGGAATATTACTCTTTTTTGGGTAGAAGACATTGTGGGAAATGAAGAAATTGCTTGTCACAAGCAATTTCTTAATTTTCCACAATGTTTTCCAAGTCATTATCTTGTAAGGCGTCCAAAAGCATCACTGTGTGGTAATGGGTTAATTTCATTGAATTGTTTGACATGCTATAGTGCACTAAATGTCGCTGAATTTGTGATCAATGATTTTTGTAGATCTGAATTTTCTAAAACAAGACAGTTTTCCCAACCATTCTTTTGTATAAAATGTGCCTTATATTAGTGAGTCCATGTCTAAATTAGTCCAGATCATAAATTGTATATTTATGGAAGAGTATCAAAATTACTTGGCACAATAATTATTGTTGTTCCCCTTAAAGAGACATTTCAGAATTTTTTGTCATAAATTTTACTTTTATTTTTAGCTCACCTGAGCACGAAGTGCTCAAGGTGAGCTATTGTGGTCGCTTTTTGTCCGTCGTCCGTCTGTCCGTCCGTCCGTCTGTCCGTCCATCCGTCCGTCTGTCCACAATTTGTTGTTACCACTCTAGCATCCACAAATATTGACCAATCTTGACCAAACTTGGTCAAAACATGTATGATCATAAGTTCTCGGATGAGTTCGATTTTGAGTCAGATCGGACCAGGAAGTCCAGAGTTATGGGCCTTTGAACGTCAAAAATGGCTAGTTTTGACTTTGTTACCACTCTAGTATCTACAAATATTGACCAATCTTAACCAATCTTGGTCAAAACATGTATGACCATAAGGTCTCGGATGAGTTCGATTTTGAGTCAGATCGGACTAGGAAGTCCGGAGTTATGTGCCCTTGAACATCAAAAATGGCTAGTTTTGACTTTGTTACCACTCTAGTATCTATAAATATTGAACAATCTTAACTAAACTTTGTCAAAATATGTATGACCATAAGTTCTCTTATGAGTTCGATTTTGAGTCAGATCGGACTAGGAAGTCCAGAGTTATATGCCCTTGAACATCAAAAATGGCTAGTTTTGACTTTGTTACCACTCTAGCATCTACAAATATTGACCAATCAAGACAAAACTTTGCCACAATTTTGGTAACTATAAGATCTTGGATGAGTTTGATTTTCAATATTATAGGAGCACAAAGTCCAGAGTTATTTGCCCTTGAATTTGACAAAATTGCTGTTTTAGACTTTGTTTACGCTGTAGCATCTACATTTATTGACTAATCAAGACAAAACTTGGCCACAATGTTAGTGACCATAAGATCCTTAATGAGTTACATTTTCAGCTTGATTTGGCCAGAAAAACAAGAGTTGTTGGCCCTTTAATATCATAGAATTGCCGTTTTCGACTTTATTTTCTCTCTAACAAACAAATATGGACCAATCAAGACACAACTCGGTCGCAATGTTGGTGACCATAATATTTTAAATGTTTTAATTTGTCAGATTGATTGGACCAAAAAAACAGAGTTGTGTGCCCTTGAGGGTTACAAAATTGCCCTTTTCAACTTTGTTTTCTCTCAAACAGCAATAAATATTAACCAATAAAAAAAACTTGGACATAATGCTGATGAGAATATCTTTATCAGAACAGAGTTATGTGCCCTTTACTGTGACAAAATTGTTGTTTTCTTCCACTTTGTTTTTACTGTAACAGCTACAAATATTTATCATTCAAGATTATGAAATCAGTTTTCAGCTGGATCATAATCTCGCATCTTAAATTATGTGCTCTTGAACTTGAAAACATTGGGACTTTCATTCTATCTAGGTGCAGGTGAGCGATTAAGGACCATCATGGTCCTCTTGTTGAGTTATTGCCCTTTGTTGTTTCTAGCCTTACATTCTTGTCCGGATCATATCTCCTAAATTATAAGTGCTAGCAACTTCAAACTTGGTACACTTATAGATCTTATTGAGGAGAAGTGTCATGTTCAAGAACTTTTATTCTGCCATGCCCACTTTTTGAGTTATTGCCCTTTGTAGTTTTTACCCTTACATTCTTGTCCGGATCATATCTCCTAAACTATAAGTGCTAGCAACTTCAAACTTTGTACACTGATAGATCTTATCGAGGACAAGTGTCATGTACAAGAACTGTTACTCTGCCACACCCACTTTTTGAGTTATTGCCCTTTGTTGTTTTACCCTTACATTTTTGTCTGGAACATATCTTCTAAACCATAAGTGATTGCAACTTCAAACTTGCTACACTTATAGATATCATTGAGGACAAGTTTGCTCAGTATATTAAAGAACTTAAAAATACACTCAGGATGAAAATATACTCACTGTCATAAGAAAGTAGCCACTTTTCAAAAAGCTATATTTTTTACAGTTCTTTATGTCTTTTTGTTTTTACACATTCATACTCATTCCCAGTGGTTCCTTTTCACACTTTAATGGTTAAATGCTTTCAACATGTCCGGAAAGATGTTTAGTTGTAATATTGGTTGAAAACAGTATTTTAGGATACAACATTCAGTTTTGTTTACTTACAGCTGTCATTTTCTGCATACCTTGACGCTGTTGAAACACAAACAAAAGTCCCATTTCAATTTTACAGAAAATAATTCCGTTGAATTGATAGAGGTCTATGAAAATTTAGCACTATCAGTATAGCATGTATCAATATTAAAAGTTTGATAATGACCAGAAGTGGTTGATGAGTAAAGTGAAGGGAAACATTTTCCGAATTAGGAACATGCTAAAGACCAAAGAGAAACAAAGTTTCAATGAATGGAGCATATTTTGAGAGGCCATTGAGGGTTGGTTGAGCTAAAACCGGAAACCGCCATATCGCAAGGGTCTTGGGTGTAATGAAAGTTCTTTATTAGTTACTAAGCATTTTAATACAAGAGGGCCAAGATGGCCCTGGATCGCTCACCTGATAGAAGTTTGAAACTTGCTCCATGCAGAACAAGACCCACCTTTTACATGACCTAGGTATCTCTTAGACAAGAACACGAAATTTAAGATGCGAGATTATGATCCAGCTGAAAACAGCATTCTTAATCTTTAATAATCAATATTTGTGGCTGTTAAAGTGAAAACCAAGTCGATAAAAAACATCTATTTTGTCATAATCCAGGGCATATAACTCTGTTCTGATAAAGATATTCTCATCAACCTTATGTCCAAGTTGTTTTTTGATTGGTCAATATTTATTAATTACTGTTTGAGTGAAATTAACAACGAAATCGGTAATTTTGTCACCATCAAGGGCACAAAACTCTGTTTTTTCTAGTCTGATCAATATGAAAAATGAAAACATATAAGATCTCATGGTCACCTAAATTGTGACCAAGTTGTGTCTTGATTGGTCAATATTTGTGGTTTTTTTTAGAGTGAAAATAAAGTGGAAAAAAGCAATTTTGTGAAATTCAAGGGCCAATAACTCTGGGTTTTTTTGGTCCGATCAAGCTGAAAATTTAACTCATTCAGCATCTTATGGTAACCATCATTGTTGCCAAGTTTTGTCTTTATCGGTCAATAAATGTAGATGCTAAAGTGTAAACAAAGTCGAAAATGGCAAATTTGTCAAATTCAAGGGCACATAACTCAAAATTTCCTACTTCAATGACACTGAAAATCGAACTCATTCATTATTGTATGGTTACCAACATTCTAGCCAAGTTTTGTCTTGATTGGTCAATATTTGTAGATGCTAGAGTGGTAACAAAGTTGAAACTAAGCTATTTTTGATATTCAAGGGCGCATAACTCCGGACTTCCTGATCTGATCTGATCCAAAATCAAACTCGTCCAAGAGCTTATTGTCATACATGTTTTGACCAAGTTTGGTCAAGATTGGTCAATATTTGTAGATGCTAGAGTGGTAACAAAGTCAAAAACTAGCGATTTTTGATATTCAAGGGCGCATAACTCCGGACTTCCTGATCTGATCTGATCCAAAATCAAACTCGTCCAAGAGCTTATTGTCATACATGTTTTGACCAAGTTTGGTCAAGATTGGTCAATATTTGTAGATGCTAGAGTGGTAACAAGGTCAAAAACTAGCGATTTTTGATATTAAAGGGCGCATAACTCCGGACTTCCTGATCCGATCTGACCCAAAATCGAACTCATCCAAGAATTTATCGTCATACATGTTTTGACAAAGTTTGGTTAAGATTGGTCAATATTTGTAGATGCTAGAGTGGTAACAAAGTCAAAACTAGTCATTTTTGACGTTCAAGGGCACATAACTCTGGACTTCCTGGTCCGATCTGACTCAAAATCGAACTCATCCGAGAACTTATGGTCATACATGCTTTGACCAAGTTTGATTAAGATTGGTCAATATTTGTGGGTGCTAGAGTGGTAACAACAAATTGTGGACAGACGGACGGACAGATGGACAGACGGACAGACGCCGACGGACAAAAAGCGACCACAATAGCTCACCTTGAGCACTTCGTGCTCAGGTGAGCTAAAAAGCAGTGCTCAGGTGAGCTAAAAAGCAGTATCATAAACACATATCCTTATTCATTTTTGTCCCTTTTCTAGCCCTATATATGGCTGTGAATTTCAGTAGTGTGTTCCGTATCAGTTTCGGATTTCCTGGAACTAGCACCAAGCAACCATAGCTAATAGGATAGTTCGACTGTTTTCTGTACTTTCGCGAAAGCATGTTTACTTGCCTCGTTGCAATGTTTTGTATTCATTTCGATATGTTCATGAATAATTAGCTCACCTGAGCACGAAGTGCTCAAGGTGAGCTATTGTGGTGGCTTTTTGTCCGTTGGTGTTCGTCTGTCCACATTTTGGTGTTACCACTCTAGCAGCCACAAATATTGACCAATCTTAACCAAACTTGGTCAAAACATGTATGACCATAAGTACTCGGATGAGTTCGATTTTGGGTCAGATCGGACTTGGAAGTCCGGTGTTATCTGCCCTTGAATGTCAAAAATGGCTAGTTTTGACTTTGTTACCACTCTAGTATCTACAAATATTGACCAATCTTAACCAAACTTGGTCAAAATATGTATGACAATAAGTTCTCGGATGAGTTTGATTTTGAGTCAGATCTGACCAGCAAGTCTGGAGTTACGTGCCCTTGAACGTCAAAAATGGCTAGTTTTGACTTTGTTACCACTCTAGCATCTACAAATATTGACCAATCTTAACCAAACTTGGTCAGAATATGTATGACCATAAGTTCCTCGGATGAGTTTGATTTTGGGTCAGATCGAACCAGGAAGTCTGGAGTTATCTGCCCTTGAACGTCAAAAATGGCTAGTTTTGACTTTGTTACCACTCTAGCATCTACAAATATTGACCGACCAAGACAAAACTTTGCAACAATGTTGCAAACTATAAGTTCTCAGATGAGTTTGATTTTGAGTCAGATCGGACCAGGAAGTCTGGAGTTATTTGCCCTTGAACGTCAAAAATGGCTATTTTTGACTTTTGTTACCACTCTAGCATCTACAAATATTGACTGATCAAAACAAAACTTTGCAACATTGTTGGTAACTATAAGTTCTCAGATGAGTTTGATTTTTTATCAGATCGGACATGGAAGTCCAGAGTTATGTGCCCTTGAACCTCAAAAATGGCTAGTTTTGACTTTGTTACCACTCTAGCATCTACTAATATCGACTGATCAAAACAAAACTTTGCCACAATGTTGGTAACCATAAGATCTTGGATGACTTAAATTTTCAGTGTGATTGAAGTAGGAAGTCTGGAGTTATGTGCCCTTGAATTTGACAAAATTGCTGTTTTTGACTTTGTTTACACCGTAGCATCTACATTTATTGACTAATCAAGACAAAACTTGGCCACAATGTTGGTGGTCATAAGATCCTGGATGAGTGATTATTTCAGCTTGATTTGACTAGAAAAACCAGAGTTATTGGCCCTTGAATTTCACAAAATTACAGTTTTCGACTTTATTTTCACTCTAACAATATATTGACCAATCAAAAAAAATTGGACATAATGTTGATGAGAATATTTTTATCAGAACACGCGAGTTATGTGCCCTTGACTGTGACAAAATTGTTGGTTTACTCCACTTTGTTTTTACTGTAACAGTCACAAATATTGATCATTCAAGATTATGAAAGCAGTTTTCAGCTGGATCATAATCTCACATCTTAAATTATGTGCTCTTGAACTTGACAACATTGTGACTTTCTTTCTATCTAGGTTCAGGTGAGCGATTCAGGACCATCATGGTCCTCTTGTCTTAAAATTGCCGACCATTTGTATTAGACAAGTGGCTACTTTCTTATGACGGGGAGTATAATAAAAACTGTACAAAAATGCATTAAATACTGAGCGCTGTAGGATAATATTGGCTTTGCCTGGCATTTCCACCTGAACGCAGCGATTCGCCGCGATCACCATGATTTTCCCCCTGTCACTGCGACTTGCGGTGATGAGCGGAAATTTCGAGTGGAAAAATGTGGTGGCCGCGATGGCAATTCACCGCGATTTTCCACCCGAATATTTTTTTGACCGAAGTGGGCGAGTGTTTTAGGCAAAAAACACGGGAGCTGTACTTTATCTGTTCCATGCAATATGACCTTCCTCAAGGTCATCCATTAACCCTTATCAACCCATTACCTTAAGCTTAAGGTGAAAAACTTAACGTGCAACTTAACATTTGCCTTTTCGAGGACATTAGTGTTTCACAAACACATCTTGTTGTTTCCATTATATCATTGACAAGTTTGAATATGGGTCACATTGGGTCTTGAAATAGGTATGTAAGTCAAATCTTAGTATAACTATTGCATGTAGAGGCTAGCCACATCATATACAGAAAGCCATCCAATTTATCTTAGGTGAGCGCTTCAGGGCCAATGGCCCTCTTGTTATTTCATTTTTTCGCCGGTAATAATTTGTACTTTGGACGGAAAAAATATATTCAAATTCTATTATTTGGAAAAGGTTTAGTAATACTGGAGCATGGTTGCTTAAGGGGGAATGCTCCAGTTTCCTAATTTTTTTCCCAATAATAGAATTTATTCATATTTTGTATGTTGAAATTACATGTTATCACCAATTGAAAAATAAAATAAAAATGGATGGTCAGCGATCTTGTCTGAATTATATAGGCATTCGTATCACATACCCCTACAGCGAAAAAATGCACAAATTCTTGCACCTGCCCAAGGTCACTAAAATGCTGAAAAAATGCAGCATAATCATCGTTTAGTCCCGCAAACGGATTTAAAGTAACGTCTTACATTTTATAAGAACAGAAAACCAAAAATATGTGCTGTTTTAAACGCTTTAATGTACAAAACAGCATGCTCACGTGTTCAGTTAGATCAACGAAACGGAAGTGTTTTATGTCAAAATTTGCATATTTTTGGAAATATTTCAAGTTCTACATAATAGAAATTGATAAAGCTCCCTCATTGTATTAACCCTTTCCCAAACAAGACCTTTTTTGACGTCTCTAAAAGAAAAGGCTTGGGAAAACAATGAAAACAATGAAACAATGATAACCAGCAGTTTCTCCTTTTGTTTCAATATTTTCTATCCCATATTTTACACAAATTCTATCTTTAATAACTTCCATTTTGTCATTTGTGGCAGTTATTGAAGTGGATCATCCTAAAATCTTGCCGTTCGGGAAAGGGTTAAGCAACATGTCCTGGTAATAATTCAAAAATAAAATGTCTAGGTCAGCGCACTTATTAGTGAATTACAGCAATTTTTATCAGCTACACATGAATAAAATGACGCAAAACAGTGGTATCTGCATACATACTTACAACTGTCTTGCTCTAAATAATTGATTTTCATCTTGAGGTAATCAGTTTTGCAAAATAAATACGCTTTTACCGTCGAAAATGGTAAAGTGTAATGATGTGTTATATTATTGAAAATATGGTACCGAAATATATATGGTACGAAACATTTAATTTTCTACGGTAATGACCGAGTGTTCCGAAAAACTGGAGCATTTCCCCTTAAGAGCTTTCTTAATTGATGTGTGAACATGTCTTACTTGTAACAAAAAATTAATGTTATGCAAAGTGGTTGTTTATGAATGATTATTTCAGACATGTTTTAACCCTGACCTGAAAAATTTAAAGTTATTACTGATATTATGAATCATGATGATGGTTTTATTAGCTCACCAGAACAAGAAGTGCTCAAGGTGAGCTATTGTGGTCACTCAATGTCCGTCATCCATCCGTCTGTCAACAATTTGGTGTTTACACTCTAGCATCCATAAAAATTGGCCAATCTTGATCAAACTTGGTCAACGCAAGTATGGGCACAAGTTCTTGAATGAGTTCAATTATGGGCCTAATCGGCCTAGAATGTGTGGAGTTATCCGCCCTTGAATGTCAAAAAATGCTGTTTTTAACTTTGTTTACACTCTAGCATCTACAATTATTGATCAATCAGGACAAAACTTGGGACATAATGTTGGAGACCATAAGTTCTCGGATGAGTTCGATTTTCAGTCTGATCTGATCAGAAAGACGAGAATTATGTGCCCTTGAATTTGACAAAATTGCTGTTTTCAGCTGTTTTCAACCTTGTTTACACTCTAGACTCTACAGTTATTGACCAATCAATACAAAGCTTGGACACAATTTTGGAGACCATTAGATCTCGAATGAGATTGATTTTTGGTCTGATCAAACTAGAAAGACGAGAGTTATGTGCCCTTGAATTTTACAAAATTGATGTTTTCGGCCGTTTTCGACCTTGTTTATACTCTAGAATCTACAATTGTTGACTAATCATGACTAAACTTGGACACAATGTAGGGGACCATAAGATCTCAAATGAGCTTGATTTTTGGTCTGACTGAGCCAGAAAGGTCAGGCTTATGTGCCCTTGAATTTTACAAAATTGGCGTTTCGGGCTGTTTTCAACCTTGTCTACACTCTAGAATCTACAGTTATAGATCAATCAAGACAAAACTTAAACACATTGTTGGGACCATAAGATTTTCGATTAGTTTGATTTTCAGTCTGATTTGTTCAGAAAGTCGAGAGTTATGTGCCCTTGAATTTGACAAAATTGCTGTTTTAGACTGTTTTTTACCTTGTTTACACTCTAGAATTTACATATATTGATCAACCAAGACAAAACTTTGACACTATGCTGCTGATTTTAAGACCTTGCATGAGTTTGAATTTTACTCCAATCAAATGAGAAAGTGGTCAGTCATGCATGTGCTCTTGAATCTGACAAAATTGCTGTTTTGACTCTAACAACCACAAATAATGAACAATCAAGACGAAATTTGGATTATGATGTTAATAAAGATAAGATTAATGAATTTTAGAATAATCAAAATAGAGTTTTCTGAGTTATCTGCCTTTCAAATTTTACTCTAATAACCTCAAATAGTGACTAATCAAGACAAAACTTGACACAATGTTATTGACCATAAGTTTGTTTTCAGTCTTTAAGTCTTCAATATCAATTGAATTGAACAAAACAGTGGCTCATATCATTTTGGTTCAGGTGAGAGATATAGGACCATCATGGTCCTCTTGTTCAATTGATAGTAAAATTTACCTACAATAAGTTTGATCTTTATATCTTATAACTTCACCAAATGTTGTTTGAATAAGGACATGTGAATAGGTTGAAGACATTATTTTTGATGTGGTATATTTCAGCCTCATCCTAAGGCAGCACACATCCATGTATCCATCAACGACAGCTATGATGGATCATACGCTGGTGATCCTCACGATCTCAACTCTCATATTGGATACGCCTTCTCGCGCCTGGGACCAGTGCGTCGTACTTCCATCACACATGTCATTGTTTATAGGTAATCTGTCAAATACACTTACAGAATACAGGTGGATATTGTCGATTTTCAAAATTCAAAATCTTCTTTATTGTTTCCCCAACCAAACATTGCCAGTAGTACATGAGATTGTCCTGGGTAAATGTTATTGGCCTGGGGAAAGAAGAAAATGCTGATAGCCTGCATTTTCTCCTTTTGCCTCATTATTTTCTTTCCAATTTTGTAAATGAATGCAGTCTTACTCAACATTCTGGTTTGTCATTTACAGCAGCATTGAAATCTGCTGCTCTGATGTTATGTTGTTAGGAAAAGACTTAACCAAAATCAAATCCTAATTTTGTTCAATGAATATCGTATTACCCCTATGTTGTGGGTTGATTTATAGGTTACATATCAAAATGAAAAAGAGGGCAATGTTTGACAATCTTTTCGCAAATTATAAGGCCTGAAATATTTTTTGCATAGTTTTATCATGCCCCAGTATGGAGAGATCGGGAGCATATTGTTTTACTCATGTCTGTCTGTCTGTCTGTCCGTTACTCTGTCCGTTACTCTGTCCGAAAACTTAACATGAAAACTTAACATTGGCCTTTTCTCCAAAAGTGTTTGACATACAAAGCTCCAATTTGGTATGTAACCTTCTTTCAATGATATCTTTCTGTTCCATGCAATATGACCTTCCTCAAGGTCATGTGTTTACCCTTATCAACCCTTTTGACGAAAACTTAACATTTTAGAAAATTGGTCATTTCGGGGGCATGTGTGTTTCACAAACACATCTTGTTATCCCTATGTTACAACTTCTTGTGTTTAGCCTGATCGGAACAGAAAGTCCCTAGTTATATGCCTTTACATGCGACAAAATTGCCATTTTCGCTCATGTCATCTTGGTTCCAATGAGTGATTTAGGACCATCATGGTCCTCTTGTTCATATTTTTAGTGCACCTGAGCACAAAGTGCTCAAGGTAAACTATTGTGGTCACTGTTTGTCCGCCACCTGCCCATCAACAATTGGGGTGTTTACACTCTAGCATCCACAATAGTAAGGCAATCTTGATCAAACTTGATTTAAACATGTAGGATCATAAGTTCTCATACAAGTTCGATTATGGGCCTGATTGGCCCAGAATTTGCGGAGTTATCTGCCCTTGAATGTCAAAAAACTTTGTTTAAACTCTAGCATCTACAATTAATGATCAATCAAGACAAAACTTGGACATAATGTTGGAGACAATAAGATCTCGGATGAATTTGATTTTCAGTGTGATCTGACCAAAAAGATGAGAGTGATGTGCCCTTGAATTTGACAAAAATACCATTTTCGGCTGTTTTCAACCTTGTTTACACCCTAGAATCTACAATTATTGATCAATCAAGACTAAACTTGGACACATTGTTGGGGACCATAAGATTTAGGATGAGTTTGATTTTCAGTCTGATCTGATTAGAATGTCGAGAGTTATGTGCCCTTGAATTTTACAAAATTGACGTTTTCGGCGTTTTCGATCTTGTTTACACCTTAGAATCTACAATTATTGATCAATGAAGACTTAACTTGGACACATTGTTAGGGACTATAAGATTTAGGATGACTTTGATTTTCAGTCTGATCTGATCAGAATGTTGAGAGTTATGTGCCCTTGAATTTGACAAAATTGCTGTTTTTGACTGTTTTCGACCCGACACTCTAGAAAATACAATTAATGACCAATCAAGACAAATCTTAGACACAATGTTGGAGACCATAAGATCTCACATGACTTTGTTTTTTGGTCTGATCTGAGTAGAAAGTCTAGAGTTAATGTAATTATTCTAATAAACGCACATATATCGATAATCGCCCATCCCCCAAATCTCTGCTGAAAATAGGCATATTTCAAGCACAATTTAAGTGGGAAAGGTTGATTCTAATTAACGCCCGTCCCCCAATTCTGGTTTAAAATAGTGTAAGTCATAAACAAAAATCATGAGTCCATGAATTGGCATTTCATTCGAATGATTTGATGATCAAAATTAGAATACCTATAATAAACACCCACCCCCAACCTTTCTATGGAGCACTATTCTAATAAACACTTGGGTGTTTATTAGAATAATTACGATATGTGCCCTTGAAATTTACAACATAGCCCTTTTCGACTGATTTTGACCTTGTTTACACTCTAGAATCTACAATTATTTATCAATCAAGACAAATCTTGGACACAATGTTCGAGACCATAAGATCTGGAATGAGTTTGATTTTTAGTCTGATTAAATCAGACCAGAGTAATGTGCCCTTGAATTTTACAACATTGCAGTTTTCTGCTGTTTTCGAGCTTTTTTACTCAAGAATCTACAATAATTGGTCAATCAAGAAAAAACTTGGACACAATGTTAGGGACCATAAGATCTCGGATGAATTTGATTTTCAGTATGATCTGAGTAGAAAGTCCAGAGTTATGTGCCCTTGAATTTTACAAAATAGCTGTTTTCGATTGTTTTAAGCTCGCATGGGAGGATAGTCTCGGAAGAGCTATTGTCATACCTCCGGATGTCAGTGTCGGCATCAGGCATCCGCAAAAACTTTAACCTGGCCCATATCTCATGCCCTATTAGGGATACAGCCTTCATTTTTCACATGTGGGTACCTCTAACCAAGACCTTTCACTTGAGACCATGACCTGTGATCTTGTGTTTGTTTTGTATTGATATGATATATTTCAGACCAAAAAGGCCATCACCTACACTGTTAGAATTTTGTGAACCAGAAAAAGAGAATCAGGTCTGCAGGCAGATCATTCAGGGACACAATAGGTAGGTGTATCTGTAATTCTTGTCTAGCACTTGTCTACGTTTACATATATTTTACACTAGTTGATGTGAAGCAGGGTCAGTGTGAGCTGGAAGATGTCCATGTTATTAAGGGTTCCGTTAAAAAGTTCCATAAAACAGCTATATCATGTAACAGTTAATAAGGTAGTTGTACACGCACCTACAATGTTTATATTTGTCTTCATCATGTGTGTATATCCATCTGCCTGTAAACTTTTTCATTTTCATAAGTTAAGAATCATTTCACCTAGGCTACAATCTATGAAATTCTACATTATTATTGCCCTTCACTCAGGAAGTGCTGTACTGTTTTTGTAACTGAGGCAGGGGTTTTATTAAGAGGTTGGGGGGGGGGGGGCATGGATTTTCCCATCCTATTTGACTGAATTTGAGTACAATCCACCTGCTAGTCTGCTACTTTTGATTTGTTTGTATGGGGTTAATAGGGAATACATAGAAAATCCCACGCCTACTTTAGCTTCTAGCCCAGGTGGCCAAAAAGTTATTGAAACCCCTGCTTAGGTTAAAGGTCATGGTCTTAACTGAACTTTTTGTAAAATTTGTTTCAATTCCACAATTCAAGATCAACAAATTTGTGGTGACAAGAGGCTGGTAAGGTTTATTCATCTGCCTGGCAACAGTTCTAGCTATTGACCTTAATCCCGTTGATTTTGTGTAAAAAAAAAAACTGGCAAAATCAATCTTGACTGGTGTTTAATAGGCTACAGATCCAGGTCTCTTCATGACCTTGTTACTAGTAAAAGTTCTCACTCACTCTTTGGTTTAATATTTAACATGCAGGGGTAGAAGCATAGTTCACATCAGGGTGCTCCCTTCCAGGTAACTGGCTTGCTGCATGTATGGCTGTCTTCATCTTTCTTTCTATCGAGGATCAATGGTCCTGAATTTATGCCCCCTTTCGAAGAAAATGGGGGTATATTGTTTTGCAAGTGTCTGTCGGAAGGTTGGTCGGTCCGTCGGTCGGTCTGTCCGTAGACCAAACCTTGTCGGGAGCATAACTCGAAAAGTATTGAAGGTAAAATCATGAAACTTCACAGGTGGATAGATCTCATTATGGAGAGGTGCAGTGCACAAGAACCATAACTCTGCAGATCAAATATTTTGAGTTATTGCCCTTTGTTGATTTTATAACTTGATTCTTGTCCGGAGCATAACTCAAAAAGTATGTAAGGTAGAATCATGAAACTTTACAGGTGGATAGATCTCATTATGGAGAGGTGCAGTGCACAAGAACTGTAACTCTGCTGATCATATTTTTGGAGTTATTGCCCTTTGTTGATTTTCAACTTGATTCTTGTCCGAAGCATAACTCAACAAGCAAATTCGTTGAATTGATATCCCCCGCCGAATATATTTTCATTGTAAATAAAGTAGCGCGGAAACGAATATAACTCTGTATGTATATGGCTTCAACAGAACGAATATCACTCTGTATGTATATGGCTTCAACAGAAAAAATATCACTCTGTATGTATATGGCTAAAACAGTCAGGGGCAGTAACTCTAAATTCGACGGTCGAACCGGGTAACCCCGACGATATGCGCATGTCCACTTTGTAGTGAAGCTGTGAGCCAAGTTTCATTGAAATCCGATCTATAGTTTCCAAGAAATAGCGCGGAAACGAATATCACTCTGTATGTATATGGCTTAAACAGTCAGGGGCAGTAACTCTGAATTCAACGGTCGAATCCGGTAACCCCGACGATATGCGCATGTCCTCATTGTAGTGAAGCTGTGTGCCAAGTTTCATTGAAATCCAGTCTATAGTTTTCAAGAAATAGCGCGGAAACGAATATCACTCTGTATGTATATGGCTAAAACAGTCAGGGGCAGTAACTCTAAATTCGGCGGTGGAACCGGGTAACCCCGACGATATGCGCATGTCCACTTTGTAGTGAAGCTGTGTGCCAAGTTTCATCAAAATCCGGTCTACAGTTTTCAAGAAATAGCGCGGAAACGAATATCACTCTGTATGTATGTGGCTTAAACAGTCAGGGGCAGTAACTCTAAATTCGACGGTCAAACCGGGTAACCCCGGCGATATGCACATGTCCGCATTGTAGTAAAGCTGTGTGCCAAGTTTCATTGAAATCCGGTTTATAGTTTTCAAGAAATAGCGCGGAAACGAATATCACTCTGTATGTATATGGCTAAAACAGTCAGGGGCAGTAACTCTAAATTTGGCGGTCGAACCGGGTAACCCCGACGATATGCGCATGTCCACTTTGTAGTGAAGCTGTGTGCCAAATTTCATCGAAATCCGGTCTATAGTTTCCAAGAAATAGCGCGGAAACGAATATCACTGTATGTATATGGCTAAAACAGTCAGGGGCAGTAACTCTAAATTCGGCGGTCGAACCGGGTAACCCCGACGATATGCGCATGTCCACTTTGTAGTGAAGCTGTGTGCCAAGTTTCATCGAAATCCGGTCTACAGTTTTCAAGAAATAGCATGGAAACGAATATCACTCTGTATGTATATGGCTTAAACAGTCAGGGGCAGTAACTCTGAATTCAATGGTCGAACCAGGTAACCCCGACGATATGCGCATGTCCTCTTTGTAGTGAAGATGTGTGCCAAGTTTCATCGAAATCCGGTCTATAGTTTCCAAGAAATAGCGCGGAAACGAATATCACTCTGTATGTATAAGGCTTAAACAGTCAGGGGCAGTAACTCTAAATTCGACGGTCGAACCGGGTAACCCCGGCGATATGCGCATGTCCGCATTGTAGTTAAGCTGTGTGCCAAGTTTCATTGAAATCCGGTTAATAGTTTTCAAGAAATAGCGCGGAAACGAATATCACTCTGTATGTATATGGCTAAAACAGTCAGGGGCAGTAACTCTAAATTCGGCGGTCGAACCGGGTAACCCCGACGATATGCGCATGTCCACTTTGTAGTGAAGCTGTGTGCCAAGTTTCATCAAAATCCGGTCTACAGTTTTCAAGAAATAGCGCGGAAACGAATATCACTGTATGTATATGGCTAAAACAGTCAGGGGCAGTAACTCTAAATTCGGCGGTCGAACCGGGTAACCACGACGATATGCGCATGTCCACTTTGTAGTGAAGCTGTGTGCCAAGTTTCATCGAAATCCGGTCTACAGTTTTCAAGAAATAGCGCGGAAACGAATATCACTCTGTATGTATATGGCTTAAACAGTCAGGGGCAGTAACTCTGAATTCAATGGTCGAACCAGGTAACCCCGACGATATGCGCATGTCCTCTTTGTAGTGAAGCTGTGTGCCAAGTTTCATTGAAATCCGGTCTATAGTTTCCAAGAAATAGCGCGGAAACGAATGTCGGACGGACGGACGGACGGACGGAAGGACGGACGGACATGGCAAAAACAATATCCCCCCCGAAAAATTTTTTCGGCGGGGGATAAAAAGTATGTAAGGTAGAATCATGACACTTTACAGGTGGATAGATCTCATTATGGAGAGGTGCAGTGCACAAGAACCGTAACTCTGCAGATCTAATTTTTTGAGTTGTTGCCCTTTGTTGATTTTATAACTTGATTCTTGTCCGGAGCACTACTCAAAAAGGTAGAATCATGAAACTTTACAGGTGGATAGATCTCATTATGGAGAGGTGCAGTGCACAAGAACCATAACCTTGCCGATCAACTTCTTGGAGTTATTGCCCTTAGTTGATTTTTACACTTAATTCTTAACCTTGCCTATATCTCATGTATTTTTACACATACAGCCTTGATATCTCACACATAGATACCTCCTATCAACATCATTCACAATTTACCATGATCTTGGACCTTGTGACCTTGACCTTGGAGTTTGACCTACTTTTAAAAAAATTAAAACTGGGCATATATCTCATGACCTATTACACATACTGCCTTGATATTTCACACATGGATACCTCCTACCAAGACCTTTTACAATTGACCATGACCTTGACATTGGAGTTGGACCGACTTTTTAAAAACTTTAACCTGGCCGATATATCATGTCCTTTTACAAATACAGCCTTGATATTTGACACATGGAAACCTCCGACCAAGACCTATCACATATGACTATCACCTTGGACCTTGTGACCCTTACCTTGGAGTTTGACCTACTTTAAAAAAAGATAAACTGGGCCTATATCTCATGTGCTATTACACAAACAGCCTTGATATTTCACACATGGACACATCCTACCAAGACCTTTCACATTTGACAATGACCCTGGACCTTATGACCTTGACCTTGGAGTTTGACCTACTTTTATAAAAACTTTAACCTAGCTGATATATCATGTCCTTTTACACATACAGCCTTGATATTTGACACATGGACACCTACAACCAAGACCTTTCACATTTGACCATGACCTTGGCCTGTGTGTCCTTTACCTTTAAAGAATAAAGTAAAGTAAAGTAAGCCTTGATATTTCTCACATAGGCACCTCCTACCAAGACCTTTCACATTTGACCATGACCTTGAATATTGCAACCTTGACCTTGCAGTTTGACCTACTTTTAAAAAAAAACTTAAACCAAGCATATATATCATGTCCTTTTACACCTACAGCCTTGATATTTCACACATGGACACCTCCAACCAAGACCTTTCACATTTGACCTTGGCATTTGACCTACTTTTAAAAACTTTAACCTGGCCTATATTTCATTTTACTTTTACATATACAGCCTTGATATTTCACACATAGACACCTCCTACCAAGACCTTTCATATTTGACCATGACCTTGGACCTTGTTAACTTGACCTTGAACTTTGACCTACATCAAATATAGGCCCTTGAGGGGGCATAAATCGTCCCTTGACAGCCAGAAGTTGCTATCAGCAGTTAAAGTTTAACTGCTGATAGCCACTTCTGGCTGTCAAGGGACGATATGTTTTACAAACATCTCTTGTTTGATGATACTTTGGTAGACAAACTCCTCTATAAAGCATTATGTATTATGGAGCCTGTACATTGTGTTGTAAATGTCAGTGACTGGGAAAGGCTTGGCCCATAGTAACATTGAAACCCCAAATGTCTCTGTTGTAGAAAATAAGTTGGACCTCGTTCTTTTGTTTGTTACTGAAATTTGATTTAAAGTGACATTTCAGAATTTTTTGTCATACATTTTACTTTTATTTTTATCCGAAAGAGCATATTTCCTTATGAAAATTCTGAAAATTTCAAGCCAATATATTGCGCCGTTTACGAGAAATTTATATTTTTGTGATAAAATTGAACAAAATGTTGTGGACAACAGTTCGGATTTACATGAAATTTATCGATTATGTCTCAACTTTAAATGCGTGTTTCTCGCTTATTGGCAACAACTTAAAAAAACTAATAGTATTTATACTCATTAGAATAACCATTCTTAGCATCAAGACATACTTTAAAAAATTGAAATTGGAATGAAATGTCCCTTTAATCTTTATGTAACAACAAAATACTCCACCAGATCATAGAGCTATTGATATCCAAAGTTAGATTGTACAAAACTACCAAGGAAACAAGTGACATTCCTTTTGTAGTGTGAAAGGCCATTACCACATTCAAACAAGATCATTGCCCATCATACTATGTGATTTCAGGTTGTACTTCAGGACCAAAACCTGTTTACCTCTCCAACCTCAGGAAGTTAACCATGATAGTGAAGATGAGACCACACCACAATGGTTACAGCAAAAATCCATCAATGTAAGCCTCATACATACCACAAGTTAATACATTCTAGATCTGAGGTTCTTTTATCCTTTCCCAAACAAGACCAGGCCCCGGTTTCTCAAGTATATACTCATGAGTTCATGCTCAACTTCAATTCAATATCAATCAACATTGATTGGTATTCAATTGAAGTTCACATGGATTTCGTGTGATTTGAGCATGATGCTCAGATTTGAGTCTGAGAACATACTTAAGTTTTTTTGAGAGAACGGGGTAACCAGCATTTACTCCTTTTGCCTTAACATTTTCCGTGCAACAATGTACACACATTCCCTTTTTGTTCGCATCAATATTGCTGTCTGCAACAGCTTTCAAGTGGGACCACGCTAAAATTTTGCAGTATGAGAAAGGGTTAAGGGAGAACTTTTACATTTCACATATCACCACTTATGTCACAAGACTTGTATACTACTAAAAAATTGCCAGGGATCAGATTTTTCAATGTTGATAATTTTTAGCTCCACTGGCCTTCAGGCCAGCGGGCTATTGTCATGGCGGTGTGTCCGTCGTGCGTCCGTCCGTCCGTCCGTCCGTCCGTCCGTAAACTTTTTCTTTAAAAATCTTCTTCTCAGAAACTACCAGATGGATTTCAATCAAACTTCACAGGAATGATCCTTGGGTGACCCTCTCTCAGATTCCTTCAAAGAATTTGGATTGAAGCAGAATAACTCGAGTTATCTGCCCTTGAATATCAAAAATAGCTGGTTTTGACTTTATTTTTACTCTCAAATCTACAAATATTGACTAATCAAGACAAAACTTTGACAGAATGATGGTGACTGTAAGATCTTGCCTTGGTATCATTTTCAGCTTGATTTGAATTTTACATCATGAGTTATGTGCCCTTGAAATTGACAAAATTGCCATTTTTGACTATATTTTGACTGATTTCACTCTAGCAACAACAAATATTGTCTAATCAAGACAAAACTTTGACAGAATGTTGGTGACCATAAGATCTTGCCTTGGTAAAATATTCAGCTTTATCTGAAATTTACATCATGAGTTATGTGCCCTTGAAATTGCCGAAATTGCCTTTTTCGGCTCTATTTTGACATTGTTTTCACTCTAGCAACTACAAATATTGACCAATCAAGACAAAACAAGAATATATGTTTGTAACTATAAGATCTTGCCTTGATATGATTTTCAGCTTGATCTGAATTTAAAATCATGAGTTATGTGCCCTTGAAATTGACAAAGTTGCCATTTCCGGCTCTATTTTAACTAAATGTTTTCACTCTAGCAACTACAAATATTGACTAATCAAGACAAAACATGTACAGAATGTTGGTGATCATAAGATCTTGCCTTGGTATAATTTTCAGCTTGATCTGAATTTTTTATCATGAGTTATGTGCCCTTGAAATTGCCGAAATTGCCTTTTTCGGCTCTATTTTGACATTGTTTTCACTCTAGCAACTACAAATATTGACCAATTAAGACAAAACTAGGACAGAATGTTGGTGACTATAAGATAATGGCTTGGTGTAATTTTCAGCTTGATTTGAATTTTACATCATGTGTTATGTGCCCTTGAAATTGACAAAATTGCTATTTTCGGCTTTATTTTCACTTTTTCAACTATCAATACAGAACTTTCACAGAATCTACTGACCATATGTTCTTACTTGCTTGTAATTTTCAGCTTGGTCATGCATTTGCTTTTTTGCACAGCCTTAACCTTTGAAATTGCATTCAACAAGACAAACAATCAGGCCTGTGGAGCGCTTCCAGACCGCCAGGGCTGTCTAGTTGTACAAATCTCTCAAGCAAAGAGCAAAAGGGGTTAAATGTTAGAGTTATGAGTTCTGAATAAGAGTCAATGATGATTGCTCTGTTTTAATTTTCATATCAATAGTTGGTTGGCATAGAAGGGGACTTAAAAATGAACATTTGTGTTGATAGGCCTCCATGATGTTTTACCTCATTTTGATCTTGGGTGTTTTTTCAAAGACTTAACAAACCTGGGTTATACCCTATGTGTCATTATCAGATAATAACAGATTATGAGATAAGTAGAGATAGAACCTTGATATTTCAAACATGTCCAGTAGGGCCGCTTAAATCTTGACATCAATAATCTGGAATATTCAATATCCGGACATAATTTCTTGGGAACAGATTTTTATGCCCCCGATAGGGAGGCATCATAAATTTGACTTGTCCGTCCGTCTGTCTGTCCGTCCGTCTGTCCGTCATTCCGTCCAAAAACTTTAACATTGGCCATAACTTCCTTATTACTTAACATATTCGCTTCATACTTTACCACAACATTCCTTGGTACATTGCCTTTCTGTAGGCACATACTTTGGTGACCTTGACCCCTGGATGACCTTGACCTTGAACATAGATTGGCCATAATTTAAAATCAAAGCGGTGTCGAGGGCATTGTCATCTTACAGTGACAGCTCTTGTTTATTCTTAAATTGTACATATTAATCAAAAAATTAGCTTTCCGGAACTGGACAGAAAAAATCGGGAACGAAAATCGTAAAACTGCAAATATGCTCCGATAATCCAAATCAAGAGTTGGCCAGCCAGATGAAGCACATGATAATTACTATCTATTGTCACCTTGTTTGATAGGATTAACGCATTAATTAATTGTTTGACAGGAGTGACCAGCGATGCTTAATTGCATATAACTTTCCAATACAAATTACAGACAGCTTACACATGTGTGTAGTGTACAAACATAGTTAGTTTCATATGCTACATACCGCCACTTTTTAAGTTTGAGAAAAAAATATGAGTAAAGTTGTGGATACTTACAAATATTATAATGATTAATTCATGCGAATTAGTTTTTTTCAGTTACAAATTATTTACAATGTAGCTGATTGTCAAAATCGGAATATTACAATTTTTTCTCCCAACTGAATTATGTAATTTTTTCACAAGACAGTGTGCTTTTCAAATTTGATAACGCATACTATGCCATGTTTACAAAAATAGTGTGTGTCTGCAAGTGCTTCAAGTAAGGATGATGTAAATAAACCATTTTTGATTTCCATTGATCGATATGAGAAAATTGTGATTATCAGGCAAAACAAACTTCAATATATATAAACTGTACAATAAACATGTTAATTAATATCCAATTTCTTCGCAAAATATTTCTAAGGTTTATTAGTTGCTACCATTTTTGTCCTGCAGATTACGAAAACTCACATAACTGATTCTCGCGTGGCACCTGATAATACAACAACAACAACTATCGAAATTCTGGCTATTCTGCGGCTTCTGTCAAAACTTGTTTATCCGGGAAAATGCCTAATCCGGACAACCCTGTGGGAAACGAAAGTGGCCGGATTAACGCGACATGACTATACCACCTACCAAGTCCTTTCAATTTGAATCATGACCGTGGTACCTTTGACCTTATTTTCAAAAACTTAAATCTGGTGTTAGAGATAGACCCTTCCTATTTTACACATAGATACCATATTTATTCTAATAAATACCCATATTCTAATGAACGCCCATCCCAAAAATCTCTGCTGAAAATATGCACATTTCAAGCACAATTTAAGCGGGAAAGGATGATTCTAATAAACGCCCATCCCCTGATTCCCGATTAAATAAGTGTAAGTCATAAACAAAAATCACTTCCAAAAGCACTGGTACAAAGTATTTCCTGTCCCCTAGTCTGTTTACAATGAAGGAATTTCATCCAAAAATCGCATTTTACAGTCCTTGAAACAAAACTTTGCGAACTTTTACTTAATAGATTTTGAGTCCATGAATTGACATTTGATTCGCATGTTATGACGAACAAAATTAGAATGCCTGTAATAAAAGCCCCCCCCTTTTCTATTGAGCGCTATTCTAATAAACACCCGGGTGTTTATTAGAATAATTACGGTACCTCCTGCTGAGACCTTTAACTTGTGACTTGTGATAATTGTGTTGTATCTGTCATATTGCAGCTTATTGAAGAGTTTACTGATGTGAATGAAGGAGAGAAGGAGATCATGAAAATGTGGAATTTACACTGTATGAAATATGCGTAAGTGTACTTGTTAATCCTTCATTTTGGATGAATTAATTAATCTCCCAACATTTATCGGTTGGGGGACTGTAGGTTTGCTTGATTCCGTCAGTCTGTCCATCTGTCTGTCCGTCCATCCATCATACTTTTGGGTGGACCATACCTTCTAAACCATATGTGTTAGCAACTTCAAACTTGGTACACTTATAAATCTCATTGAGGAGAAGTGTTATGTACAAGAACTGTTACTCTGCCATGCCCACTTTTTATACGCCGCCGGAGGCGGACGTATATTGGCGTCATCTTCTCCGTCTGTCCGTCCATCCGTCCGTCCGTACGTACGTACGTCCACTTTTCTTGTCAACGCAACTCCTCCTAAGTTTCTGGCTGGATCTTCTTGAAACTTGGTCAATGTTATCACCTCAATTGGTAGATGTGCATGAAGGAAGGATTTTATGGTTCGTTGATTTTTGCCTGAGTTATGCCCCTTAAAAACTTAGTCTCTGGGGCTTATTGAAATTGCAGCCTTGTCAACGCAACTCCTCCTAAGTTTCTGGCTGGATCTTCTTGAAACTTGGTCAATGTTATCACCTCAATTGGTAGATGTGCATGAAGGAAGGATTTTATGGTTCGTCGATTTTTGCCTGAGTTACGCCCCTTAAAAACTTAGTCTCTGGGGCTAATTGAAATTGCAGGCTTGTCAACGCAACTCCTCCTAAGTTTCTGGCTGGATCTTCTTGAAACTTGGTCAATGTTATCACCTCAATTGGTAGATGTGCATGAAGGAAGGATTTTATGGTTCGTAGATTTTTGCCTGAGTTATGCCCCTTAAAAACTTAGTCTCTGGGGCTTATTGAAATTGCAGCCTTGTCAACACAACTCCTCCTAAGTTTCTGGCTGGATCTTAATGAAACTTGGTGGATGTTATCACCTCAATTGGTAGATCCGGAGGCGGACGTATATTGGCGTCATCTTCTCCGTCTGTCCGTCCATCCGTCCGTCCGTCCGTACGTACGTCCACTTTTCTTGTCAACGCAACTCCTCCTAAGTTTCTGGCTGGATCTTCTTGAAACTTGGTCAATGTTATCACCTCAATTGGTAGATGTGCATGAAGGAAGGATTTTATGGTTCGTTGATTTTTGCCTGAGTTATGCCCCTTAAAAACTTAGTCTCTGGGGCTTATTGAAATTGCAGGCTTGTCAACACAACTCCTCCTAAGTTTCTGACTGGATCTTAATGAAACTTGGTCAATGTTATCACCTCAATTGGTAGATGTGCATGAAGGAAGGATTTTATGGTTCGTTGATTTTTGCCTGAGTTATGCCCCTTAAAAACTTAGTCTCTGGGGCTTATTGAAATTGCAGCCTTGTCAACACAACTCCTCCTAAGTTTCTGGCTGGATCTTAATGAAACTTGGTCAATGTTATCACCTCAATTGGTAGATGTGCATGAAGGAAGGATTTTATGGTTCGTAGATTTTTAGCTCACCTGAGCACGAAGTACTCAAGGTGAGCTATTGTGGTCGCTTTTTGTCCGTCGTCCGTCCGTCTGTCCGTCCGTCTGTCCGTCCGTCTGTCCGTCCGTCCGTTCACATTTCCTTCAAACATCTTCTCCTCCTAAACTATTTGTCCATTTTTGACCAAACTTGGCAGGAATGTTCCTTGGGTGACCCTTTTCAAAACTTGTTCACAAATTTTTGATTTGTCAAAAAATGTGGGCGTGGCAGGGCGGGGCTTAAAAATCCTATGAAAATTCTTTAAAAATCAACCATTGGGCCAATTTGAACCAAATTTGGCAGGAATGTTCCTTAGGTGACTCTTTCCAAAATTTATTCACAAATTTTAAGATTTGTCAAAAAATGTGGGTAAGGCATACCAAGCTTTGAGAAATCTTATGAAAATTCTTTTAAATTTAACCAGTTATGATATCATAAAATGGAGTCAAAACCCTGTAACTACAGCTCGACAAAGCTGGAGTTACGAGGTTTTGATCCCCCACTGGGGATATATGTCTAATCCCCATAAAATAAACAAAGACCAGGATTGTTTACTCAAGACGGAGAAATGTTTACCAGAATGGGGAACTGCAGGTAAAAAGGGGTAAATACATTCTATTTGTTATTTAAGCTATCCTTTGTTGATGATACTTATTTAAATAGTTTTGATTGGATCATTCAAATGAATACCCACATCACAGGGTTTGATAAAAACATTGAAAGAATTATTTTACAATTTGGAAAGCCCTTAACCTATCCTATTTGAATCTCTAGTACAGCCTCTAGATATGTACTTTAGTTTAACCCTTTCCTGAAAATGCCTGGTTTGACATCCCTAAATAATTAGAAAAGGTTTGGGAAAATATTGAGTCAAATGAAGAAAAGGCTGATAATTAGTAATTTTCTCCCTTTGTCTCAAAATTTTATCTTCTTTATTTTGCATGAATCCTTTCTTTATCCATATCAATTTTATTTTCTTTTTTTTAAATTGGAACAGTCTATTCCTTTTCAGTTTGGGAAGGGATTAAGCAGGTTTTGGCTCACTTATTGAAAATGCTGGGAAAATGTTATTGCAAAAGAAGAAAATGCTGATAGCCTATATTTGGATCTTTTGCCTCATCATTCTCTGTCCACTTTTGTACATTAATGCAGTCTTACTCAGCATTCTGTTTTATTAGTTACAGCAGTTTTTAATTCTACTGCTCTGATGTTATGCTGTTAGGAAAAGATTTAACCAAAATCAAATTGTAACTGTTCAATGAATAGTTCCCCTATGTTGTGAGTTGACTGGGTTCGATATAAAGATGATAAAGAGGTCAGTGTTTGACAATCTTTTCACAAATTATAAGACCTGAATATTTGAAGATTTTGTGTAGTTTAATGTCTAAAGTCTAAAAATTATCCCTATGCTGTAGCTTCAGATCGTAACAGAAAGTTCTTAGTTATATGTCTTTTCAATTGACAAAATTACCATTTTCGCTCATGTCACCTATTTTCAGGTGAGCGATATAGGACCATCATGGTCCTCTTGTTGCCTGAGTTACGCCCCTTAAAAACTTAGTCTCTGGGGCTTATTGAAATTGCAGGCTTGTCAACACAACTCCTCCTAAGTTTCTGACTGGATCTTAATGAAACTTGGTCAATGTTATCACCTCAATTGGTAGATGTGCATGAAGGAAGGATTTTATGGTTCGTTGATTTTTGCCTGAGTTATGCCCCTTAAAAACTTAGTCTCTGGGGCTTATTGAAATTGCAGCCTTGTCAACACAACTCCTCCTAAGTTTCTGGCTGGATCTTAATGAAACTTGGTGGATGTTATCACCTCAATTGGTAGATGTGCATGAAGGAAGGATTTCATGGTTCATTGATTTTTGCCAGAATTATGCCCCCTTCAATCTTAGTCTCTGGGGCTTAATGATATTTCAGCCTCGTGAATGCAATTCCTTCCAGGTTTTTCACTGGATATTTATAAAAACCTTTTTGTGAACACAATTTTTTAAAGGTTTTTCAGTGAATATTTATAAATCCTTGTCAATGTCATTTTTTTGTCTCAAGTTTTATAAGTGGCGGCGTATATTGTGACGATGGCACTCTTGTTAAACCAAGTGGTGAAAGGATTGCTAGTCTGATTTCTATGCATTTTGAGCATATCATCACATATTCTGGTTTCTCAGATTTCTACTTTCGCTTTGAAATGCCTAGCTACACGCGAATACTAGCAAGGCCTATTAGACAAGATGTCTATGTCATTAACCTTAAAATACCCACTTAGTTGATCAATCAATTATTGTGAACGCGATTAAATGCATGGCTTATCGAAAATCATTGTTTAGTTTCGGACATCAAAACGTGTAAGAATTTGGGCATAGAAAGATTCTAAAAATAGACGTGTGCTAGTTCCTATTTTTATACGCCGCCGGAGGCGGACGTATATTGGCGTCATCTTCTCCGTCCGTCCATCCGTCCGTCCGTCCGTCCATCCGTCCGTACGTCCGTCCACTTTTCTTGTCAACGCAACTCCTCCTAAGTTTCTGGCTGGATCTTCTTGAAACTTGGTCAATGTTATCACCTCAATTGGTAGATGTGCATGAAGGAAGGATTTTATGGTTCATCGATTTTTGCCTGAGTTATGCCCCTTAAAAACTTAGTCTCTGGGGCTTATTGAAATTGCAGCCTTGTCAACGCAACTCCTCCTAAGTTTCTGGCTGGATCTTAATGAAACTTGGTCAATGTTATCACCTCAATTGGTAGATGTGCATGAAGGAAGGATTTTATGGTTCGTTGATTTTTGCCTGAGTAATGCCCCTTAAAAACTTAGTCTCTGGGGCTTATTGAAATTGCAGCCTTGTCAACGCAACTCCTCCTAAGTTTCTGGCTGGATCTTAATGAAACTTGGTCAATGTTATCACCTCAATTGGTAGATGTGCATGAAGGAAGGATTTTATGGTTCGTCAATTTTTGCCTGAGTTATGCCCCTTAAAAACTTAGTGTCTGGGGCTTATTGAAATTGCAGCCTTGTCAACGCAACTCCTCCTAAGTTTCTGGCTGGATCTTAATGAAACTTGGTCAATGTTATAACCTTAATTGGTAGATGTGCATGAAGGAAGGATTTTATGGTTCATTGATTTTTGCCAGAGTTATGCCTCCTTCAATCTTAGTCTCTGGGGCTTATTGAAATTGCAGCCTTGTCAATGCAACTCCTCCTAAGTTTCTGGCTGGATCTTAATGTCACTTGTTCAATGTTATCACCTCAATTAGTAGATGTGCATGTAGGAAGGATTTTATGGTTCATTGATTTTTTCCAGAGTTATGCCCCCTGAAAACTTAGTCTCTGGGGCTGAAACTTGGTGGATGTTATAACCTTAATTGGTAGATGTGCATGAAGTAAGGATTTTATGGTTCATTGATTTTTGCATGAATTATGCCCCCTTCAATCTTAGTCTCTGGGGCTTAATGATATTTTAGCCTTGTGAACGCAATTCGTTCCAGGTTTTTCACTGGATATTTATAAAAACCTTTTTGTGAACACATTTTTTTTACAGGTTTTTCAGTGAATGTTTATAAATCGTTGTCAATGTCATTTTTTTGTCTCAAGTTTTATAAGTGGCGGCGTATATTGTGACGACGGCACTCTTGTTGAGTAATTGCCCTTTGTTGTTTTTACCCTTACATTCTTGTTCAGAACATATCTCCTAAATCATAAGTGCTAGCAACTTCAAACTTTGTACACTTATAGATCTCATTGAAGAGAAGTGTCATGTTCAAGAACTCTGCCATGCCCACTTTTTAGCTTACCTGAGCACAAAGTGCTCAAAGATGAGGTATTGTGATAGGTCGTTGTCCGCCGGCCAGCTGTCCGTCTAGAATTTCTTTAAAGATCTTCTCCTCCCAAACCAGTTGGCCAATCGTAATGAAATGTGGCATGAAACATGGCAGAAATGATCTTTGGGCAAAAGGCTTTCAAAGTTGTTAAAAGATTTTGATTTCACCAAAACTCTGGCTGCCACGGCATGAGAAAAGGGGAAAGTAGCCAAATCTTTAAATATCTTCTCACAAACCATTTGGACAATAGCCTTGAAACTTCACAGTAATGATTTTTGGATGAATGGCTTTCAAAGTTGTTGAAAGAAGTTTATTCCTTCAAACTCTAGGTGCCACGGCACAAGAAAAAAAGGGCAAAATTGCAGAAACTTTTATAACGGCTTCTTTTGCCAAATCAGCTGTCTAATCTGCTTGAAACATGGCAAGAATTATCATTTGGTCAATAGCTTTGAAATTTGCAAGAATTTGATTCTTGTTAAAACTGAAAAAAGGGTAAAATTGCAAAAACTTTTAAATACGCTTCTTCTGCCAAACCAGCCACCAAATCTTCTTGAACTTGACAAGGATTTTTATTGGGTGAATTGCTTTGAATGTTGCTATTATTTTTGGCGTCCATGGCCCCCAAAAAAGTGGACCCAAAGAATTTAGATAATAAACAAAAAGCTTCTACTCCAAAACCAGTGGACCAATCTTACTGAACCTTGAGAGAAATGGACCTTGGCATATAGGCTTTCTTGGCTGTTACAAAGGTTTTGTTATGTCAAAATTTCTGGTTGTTGTGGCATCATTAAAGGGAAAAATATAGAAATTGTAAAGACATACTGCTTATACAGGTAAAAATGTTTTATCAATTTCAACAATATATGCAATCTCAGGTGAGCAACCTAGGGCCATCATGGCCCTCTCGATGAGTTAATGCCCTTTGTTGTTTTAACCCCTACATTTTTGTCTGGAACATATCTCCTAAACCATAGGTGCTAGCAAGTTCAAACATTGTACACTGATAGATCTCATTTAGGAGAAGTGTCATCTTCAAGAACTGTTACTCTGTTATGCCCACTTTTTTAGTTATTGCCCTTTGTTGTTTTTACCCTTACATGATATCTTGTCCGGAACATAACTCCTAAACCATAAGTGCTAGCAACTTAAAACTTTGTACACTTATAGATCTCATTGAGGAGAAGTGTCATGCTTCAGATCCATTACTCTGCCACACCCACTTTTTGAGTTATTGCCCTTTGTTGTTTTAACCCTTACATTTTGTCTGGAACATATCTCCTTAACCATAAGTGCTAGCAGCTTCAAACTATGTGCACTGATAGATCTCATTGAGGAGAAGTGTCATGCACAAGTATTGCCTGTAGTTGTTTTTACCCTTGCATTTTTGTCCGGATCATATTTTCTAAATCTTAAGTGCTAGCAGCTTCAAACTTTGTACATTTATAGATCTCATTAAGGAGAAGTGTCATGTTCAAGAACCTTTACTCTGCCATGCCCACTTTTTTAGTTAATGCCCTTTGTTGTTTTTACCCTTACATTTTTGTCTGGAACATATCTCCTAAATCATAGGTGCTGACAACTTCAAATTTTGTACACTGATATATCTCATTGAGGAGAAGTGTCATGTTCAAGAACCATTGCTCTGGCACGCCCACTTTTTGAGTTATTGCCCTTTGTTGTTTTTACCCTTACATTTTTGTCCAGGACATATCTTCTAAATCATAAGTGCTAGCAACTTCAAACTTTGTACACGTATAGATCTCGTTGAGGAGAAGTGTCATGTTCAATTATATTTTTGTTCGGGACATATTGTCCAAAACCTAAAGCGCTAACAACTTCAAACTGTGTATACAGGAGATATATTATAAAAAAGGACATTTTGTTATCCAGTGGGGGACTCCTGTATAGCATCGCAATACGAAATGCACTTGTTTAAAGGTCCTTTGTTTAATTGATAAGTTGAGTCAACAAAAAATGGTCAACTGGTTGATAAGCATTTTTATCATATGCCCGAAGTGTCGTATTATGTTATGACCCTGGTCGTCCGTCCGTCTGTCTGTTAGCAATTTCTTGTGTGAGCAACTCCTCCAGTTTCAATCGAAATTTCATTAAACTTGCCACAATGAATCCACATGGTATCTAGTTGTGCATTACTTACAGAATTCAGATAACTCTTTTCATTTTTGAATTATCTGCCCTCGAAATATAAAAATACCCATTTTCCAGTGTGTGCAACTCCTCTTACAATTTTGACTGAAATTTGATCAAACTTGCCACAATGAATCCACATCGTATCTAGTTGTGCATTACTTACATAATTCAGATAACTCTTCGTTTTTGAATTATCTGCCCTCGAAATATAAAAATACCCATTTTCCAGTGTGTGCAACTCCTCTTACAATTTCGACTGAAATTTTATCAGACTTGCCACAATGAATTGCCATGATGTCTAGTTGTGCACCCAAATTACGGAATTAAGATAACTCTTTTCATTCTTGAATTATCTGCCCTTGAATAAAGAAATACCCATTGTCTTATGTCTGTAACTAATACAGTTTCAACTGCAATACAATCAAACTTTCCATAATGAGTCTCCAAGGTGTCTACTTGTGCATGCCACTATTATAATTCAAATAACTCTTGGCAATCTTGAACTATCTGCCCTTGAATTAAAAAAAATGGCAAATTTTACTGACAAGTCCCTCTTGGGCGTATATGCCTCACTCTGCAAAGCTCTTGTTTTTCTACTGTTTTCCAAAGAAGGCCCCGTTTCAATGTCTTGAATAGGAAAGAATTTGTAAGTTTTTGACACAAAAGAAGAAAAAGCTGATATCCAGCTTTTACTATTTAGTCTCAATATTTTCATGCTGCAATGCAAACATTTTGCACATTTAGAAGGATTGATTTTTATGCCCCTGATCTCTCGATACCTTGAGGAAGGTGGATTGCATGGAACAGATAATTATTATTGAAAGAAGTTTACATACTAAATTTGAGCTTTTTATGTCTAATACTTTTGGAGAAAAGGCCAATGTTAAGTTTGCAGACGGACAGACAGACAGACAGACTCAAGTTAAACAATATGCCCCCTCTTGATTGTTTTACTGGTCTGTCTGTCTGCTTTCTCAAGGTCATCCATTAACCCTTATCAACCCTTTATATGAAAAATTTTCATGAAAACTTAACATTGCCTTTTCGGGGGCATTTGTGTTTGAACAAACACATCTTGTTTTGTCTTTGATATTAGAGTATACTGAAATTAAGTGGTAACAAAATTGAAGTAACATTGCTGATATCTTGCTGGCTGTTCTTAGATGTCTCTATGTAATGGCTTAATGTAGCCACCTTGGCAAAGTTGGTAGCACATGTGACTTTCACTCATTTGCTCCCCAAATGTGACAAATATCTTTTCTGACAAAAATGCCACCAACCTATGTTGGCGAGTAGCAGGAGGCTTGGTAAGGATGTTGTGGTAGTACTGGTATATGAGTAATAACAGGAATCCTTGGTAGGTGCTCCAGTCGCAGCAATATGACCATAGCCATTGAAAGAGTTGTTAAACCCCAATCAAACAATATTATGAACTGTGGCAAACATCCATTCTGACAAAATTGTCTCCCATCAATGGTTTGATATCCGTTAACCTATGTGGGCAAGCAGTTGGGGGCCTTGTAAGGATGTTGTGGTAGTGCTGGTACAAGAAACAACAGGGATCAATGGTTAGGTGCTCCAGCCATCAAGATATGACCATAGCAGTTGAAAGAGGCGTTAACCCCCAATAGACCAATCAACATAATGGCTTAGATACAAGCTAAGTCAATATCCTGTGAATAAATATTTGATTTTTTGTAAATTATAAGAAGGGTTACAGACAACAAGATGAGTGCATCATGAAGCATACATAACCTGTGGTTTTGACTTGGAGAGAAGTCTTTAGGTAGTTTGTTAGTCTCACTCAACCCTCTAATCTAACAGATATGAACATGGGCAAGGCATGTCATAGCCAGATATTGGTAATACAGTCAACTGTTAGTGGTCACCTGTGTATAGCAGCCAAACTGTCGTATGCAGCCAGTCCGGGTCCTCCCATGCAATTTTACTCTTTAAAGTAACTGTGGAAAGCAATATACTGTCTAATGTGGTCAGTGGCCACCTTTAATTGTCCCAATTGCTCTTTACCTACATCCCCTTAAGCAGCCATGCACAACTAAATGGTGCCAGGCAATGTGTGAAATATTGATAATACATCTGGCAATTTGCCTAATCATGTGCATAAACCATGAAAAGGTGTAATAAACAATTATTAAATGTCATATAAAAGTGTACCTTTTTCCCTTTACAACACTTGCTTTTTCTCCGTATTAATAGGGCCAGTCATACAAGTAGACATTTACATCCAGCCTTCAGAATATTTTTCTTTGTTGAGCAGCCAACTGTCGTATGCAGCCAATTTTGGTGTGTCCCTTGGCTGGCTGCATACGACAGTTTTGACTGTACCTGGATAAGCCTAAGTTTGTCATAAAATTGAAAATTATTGAAAGCGGCTTAAAGACATGGTACAAACTGAGTTGTATTTAACTAGGTTGTAAATTCTAAAAGTGAAAATGGTTATCGGCATTTTTATGCCCCCGGTATCGAGAGATTGTGGGCATTGTTGTCATGTCTGCCCGTCCATCTGTCTGTTCATCCATCTGTCTGTCAGAAAATTTGACATGAAAACTTAACATTAACCTTTTCTCCAAAAGTATTCGAAATCAAAGCTCAAACTTGGTATGTAATTTTCTTTCAATGATATCTATCTGTTCCATACAATATGACCTTCCTCAAGTTCATCTGTTAACCCCTATCTACCCTTTACATGAAAACTTAACATTAAAGAAAATCGGTCATTTCTGGGGCATTTGTGTTTCACAAAAACATCTTGTTTTCCATGTTTTCAAATCTTTGTGGGAATCATGAAATCCTAGTACATCTTGGAACACCAGCAGTTTATCAACAACATGAAATACTGCTGGAGATGTGAAATCACTCAATATGTCTGTCACTGGTATTTACTAACTGGTCTAAATCTGCAAACTACCAATAGCAGACTTAAGTCATGTCCAATTAGATGTTATGTAATTAAGAATTAGACAATAGATTAAGAACTGTTGATGAATGGATCATCTTGTGTGTTTTCAGGTACATTTCAGATTGTCAGATGTTGCAGGCCTGTCAGTCATTCATTGAGGAACATGGGCGAGAAGTTGTGCAGCAAGATCTGGTGAAAAACTTCCTACTCCATCTGGTTAACATGTTTGATTTTGGTCTGATAACTCCTGAAGTTGTACAGAGAACCATGTGGCAGCTCAACTTAGTGAAGGATGAAATGGAGATGAATGGACAGATACCACTTACTGATTAACTCACACAACAACACATGCTCTACAAAACATGCAGGCAAAACAAGAAAATGCTGATACAGGCTGAGATTCCTTTCTCTGGCATATGATAGTGGAATTTATAGTCCCACTTGGCTTTCCTGAGAAGCTTTTGTTTAACTTTGTAATTTATTTGGGCTGTATCGCCTAATCCATACATACTAGCAACTATAAACGACACACTCTTGTTATGGAGAAGTGCCATTCGCAAAACCTGTATCTCTTCTTCTTCCCTCATCTGGCCTCTTTATACCCCACAAACGAAGTTTAGGTGGGGTATACTGGAATCAGCCTGTTTGTCCACTGGTTGGTTGGTTTGTTTGTTGGTCTGTCTCCAAAACTCTCCGGACAACCCTTCCTACACTTATTGACCAATTTATTTCATATTTGGCACAAGTGTGCATTAGGACCTGTAGATGTGCAAGACGCAAATTTTACAAAAATCGGACTGATACTTTATGATTTGACCAAAAAATGCTTGTCGGGAAAACTCTTACAATTACTGTCCAATTTGCTTCATACATGGCACAAGGGTGCATTAGGACCTGTAGATGTGCAAGATGCAATTTTCATGAAAATTGGATTAGAAAAAAACGCCACAAACATGATTATTTTAACAGTTTTTGCTTTAATTCATTTCCGATGTTTCGCCCTTATGGGCTTCTTCAGGGAGAATGATTTAAAAAGGGATATGTCGTCACACGCCAGAAAACGTAACGTTAAGTAGCGTACAACGTCATATACGTTAAAACTAATTAGTGGAAAATACATACAGTTACAAGGGCACAAATTAGCATATAAGATCATGGTCTGGAAATACGCTGTAAAGGCCACTCAGGACAATACGTCGGAGATCTGGATTAGACTGCCCACATACACAGTATGATCAAGATCTATGCTACATCATATAATTATATGTAAATGAAATCTTACCAAAACAAAACATACTTATAAAAATAATTAAATGAAGAAAACTTTGTATAACAAAGAGATAACCAGTATTTTCTCCTTTTCTTCCAATGTTAAAATTGTATATAAATACAATGCATAAATTATGTTAATATCCACATTCATTTTGTCGCTTAGGTAGTTTCATTATTTTAGAAGTAGAGTTTATTACTAAAGGCATAGTTGATATATAGAGTAAATACAAAGATCATTGTGGATCTTGATCAGACTGCACATAGGTACAATCTGATCCAGGTCCACGTTGGTCTCAAAACGCATCAACGGTCTGCAAACCAGACCACGAACCATAGAAATACATACTAAAACATGAAAGCCCTAAGAGTAACAGCCATGTGCATATTATAGGATCATATTGGTACTATAATTCCTATACAAAAATATTACACACAAAAACAGTATTACATGTAATAGGAACAAACAATAATATACCCTAATGTTACTCTAGTCTATACTGTATAACAATTTCGAATTTATCAAGTTTATGTATCCAATAGGTTTCTTTACACAAATGTGTCATTTCATCATCAAACTAAAATCTGACAAAGAATGAGATCCTTAATTAAAATGCTGGGCAACGTTTGATGTATAATTCTCATTATCATAGCCTATGGCTGTTCATACGCCTTAAGACTTTTTGGTTAGTTTGACCTACGTATTGCATGTTACAACGTTTACATTCGATTAAGTAAATAACATTCTGAGATGTACAATCGTATAAAAATGTAGATTTAACGAGTCTTGAGAAGAATTGCTTTTGAAAACATCAGTTTTAACAATATTTTTACAATGACAGCATCTTCGTCTGTCACATGACTGAGAAGAATGACTCACTTTCCTTTGATAAAGAGTGTACAAGAAAATCAAGTAAATTTTTAGGACGTTTATAGGCCAGAATAGGTTTGAAGGAATGCACGTTTTTGACAGTTTTTTTTTTTTTTTGCATGAAAATTGGATAAATACTTTGTGACTTGTGGCTCCTGATTTGACGAAAAATGCTTGTCTTGACAACTCCTCCTACACTTAATGTGAGATTTACTTCATACTTGGCACATGTGTGCATTAGGAATTGTAGATATGCTTAAGGTATCCAACCCCTCGAAAGCACCAAAGACCCAGATGTGGAATTTTAAAAGTGCCAATAATTCCTAAACTGTGTTACATTTCCATTCTAAAAACAAACATAAGCATTCTGAACGGTTTAGAATTTCGAATTGATGCATACTTATGAAAATATTTGACACAAATGTTCAAAATTACCTCCCTTGCATATGAATAAAGAGTAAAATAATATTTCCAAATTACTTTCTTCTTGAAGCATAATCTTGAAATCCGGCACGGTGAATCAACTTACATGAAGTTCATTTACAAATGTGTCTAATATGATGCATTTCGTATGGTTAGGAAGTGGTGAATTTTTTAGGGTCTGTAGACCTTAATACAAATTTCACAATAATCAGACTGATACTTTTTGAGTTATTGCCCCTGATTTGATGAAACTAGAAAGCCCTGAAGGGCAGTATTTAATCCGAGTTTTGATTAGACTGTTCAATACTTAAGTTTCTTAGAGCAAAAAAGAATCTTACAAAACTATATTGTTGAAGCAAAGAAAGTAAAACTATATGTTTGCCTTTTGAGAAAGTATAAAAGAAAATGTAGGGGGAACAATCTAGCTTTGGATGATACTAGCTATGGAAATTTTCTGTCTTCCAAACAGATCTAAAGTAACTAACCATTGATTACTCCAAACTATTTCACATTTCTAAAAATGGATTTCAAGCTGATACAATGTAGTTCTAGAAATTGACTCAAATCCAAAAGATTGTTACAATATGCTAAAACGATATGATGAGATAGGAAGAATAAATTGGGTTTCAAAAATTAGACAGTTTTTATTCACTTACGGATTTGGTGTAGTTTGGATATCACAAGAAATTGGCGATACATCTCATTTTATCAAAATTTTTAAACAAAGACTTAAAGACATTGCCATGCAAACATGGCACAGTGATATCAACAATTCTTCCAGATGCGATTTTTGTAAAAAAAGTTTATTGAATGTTGAAATTTGTTGAAATTGAATATTACATTGGATATTCACCCTTATCATAAACGCTCACTATCTCGATTTAGATTTTCAAATCACAAATTAAATATTGAAATAGGTAGGCACTTCGGTGTAACTAGAGAAGATAGAGTATGTATTTATTGTTTCTCGATCGAAAATGAATTAATTTTAGATGACGAATTCCATGCATTCTTTATTTGTGAAAAATACAAAGAAACTAGAGATTTATATTTTATTATCCTGGTATAAGGGAAGACCAACTAGAGAAAATTTGAATTCTATATTTAGTAGTCAAAATTCGAATACGATCAAGAACGTGTCTTTTTATGTGACAAAACTGATGGAATTGGTATAATTTTGCACATTACTGTAATTGTACATGTTGTTTTGTAAATGTAATACTTGTATTGTGGGCCAGAGGCCTAATTACGTAATAAAGAAAATTGTATTGTATTGTACTCAGGGAAATACCCTCTTGCAAATGCAAATGGCTGATAAAATGACCAGAATGCCCTAAATTTCTAGTAATATCAAATCCAAGTTTTGACTAGATTTTTTTCAATACTTGTTGTTCTTAGAGCAATAACAAAGTAACTAGAAAGTGGAAGATACCTTCATATATAGGATCTAATGGTTACCAAGACTTGTCTTGATCAGAGTGAGTTTGGCCGTTGAGTGAAAAACAAAGACACAATTAGCAATTTTGTCAAATTGAAAGGCATATAACTGAGGATGTTATATTTCTACCAAGCTAAGAATCACATTAAAGCAATATCTTTATTTCGCCTACATCTTGTTTAACCCTTTCCCAAACAAGACCTGGTTTTGACATCCCTATAAGAAAAAGCTTGGGAAAACAATGAGACAAAAGAAGAAACTGCTGATAACCAGCAGTTTCTCCTTTTGTCTCAATATTTTCTGTGCCATATTTCACACAAATCCGATATCTATTAACACCCATTTTGTCACATGTGGCAGTTTTTGAAGTGGATCACCCTAAAATTTTGCCGTTTGGTAAAGGGTTAAGTTGTGACCTGCTTGTTCAATATTTGTGGATGTAAAGAGAGTAAACACAAAGTCCAAAGCAGCAATTTTGTCGAATTCAAGGGCATATAAATCAGGATAATTTAAGATTCAGATGATGCGGAAAATCACGCCCATTCAAGATCTTATAGCCAGTAAGATTATGTGAAAGTTTCATGTTGATTGGTAGATATTTATGGTTGTTTGAGTAAAAAGAAGGTAAAAAATGTAAAATTTGTCAATTTCAAGGGGACATAACTCATAATGTAAAATTCATATAAAGCTGAAAATTACACTCTGGCAAGACTTTATGGTCACCAATATTGTGTCCATGTCCAGTGTTGATATGCCAATATTTGTAGTTGCTAGAGTGAAGACAAAGTCAAAATTACGTAGAAAATGACATTTTTGTCAATTTGAAGGGCTCATTACTCATGATATGATATTCAGATCGAGCTAAAAATTCTACCCAGTTAATCTCTTATAGTCACCAATATTCTGTCCAAGTTTTGTCTTGATTGGTCAATATTTGTAGTTGCTAGAGTGAAAATAAAATCAAAATTATGCAGAAAATGACAAATTTGTCAATTTCAAGGGCACATAACTCGTGACATATTTTATTCAAATCGAGCTGAAAATTGGACTCTGGCAAGATCTTATTATTTTGACAAGGTTTTGTCCTGATTGGTCAATATTTGTAAGTGCTAGAGTGAAAACAAAGTCAAAACAGCCTATTTTAATTCAAGGGCAAATAACTCAAGACTTTCTGGTTCAATCAGAATTCATTAAAGGAATCTGAAAGAGGACAACCTAAGGATCATTCCTGTTAAGTTTTTTTTAAATCAATCTAGTGCTTTCTGAGGAGATGATTTTAAAGAAAAAGTTGATGGACGGACGCACGACGGACACAGCGCCATGACAATAGCCCGCTGGTCTGAAGGCCAGTGGAGCTGAAAATGCTTTTCCATACAACTTCTTCAGCCACTGTCTAATTTACTGCATACTTTCGTCTTTGCACAAGTGTGCATTAGGACCTGTAGATGTGCAAGATGCATATTTCATGAAAATCGGATCAATACTTTCTGAGTTTTGCCTCTGATTTGATAAAAAATACTTGTACGGACAATTCTTCCTACAGTTACTGTCCGATTTGCTTCAAACTTGGCACAAGTGTGTATTAGGACCTGTAGATGTACAAGACAAAAAATTCATGAAAAATCAGACCGATACTTTCTAAGTTATGGCCCCTGAAATGCTTGCGCCGACAATTTCTGCTATAGTTACTGTCTGATTTGCTTCATACTTGACGCAAGTGTGCAATATGACAGGTAAATGTGCAAGACACAAATTTCAAGAAAATCCAATTGACAATTTATGAGTTATTGCCCTTGATTTGACAAATCACTTGTCCAAACAAATGGGGTGGCAGGGGTATTTTTATCTCCTTTAGTGATAGATTTATATTTCATCTTGCTGAAATCTCTGTCAGTTTCATGTGCATGATTATCGGCAAGTGGAGTTCCTATTTGGTATGATATGTGTGTCAGTTTATTTTAACCTTCTGCCCATGACAGAACTGATGTTGACAGAGATAGGAATAATATTCATTATTTCACACCCGAAAGTAGTAAACCAATCAAATCACCCCATTCGTACCACGTGAGTATACAATACCTAGAGCCGTATTGCACACACGAGATAATTGCGTGGACGCACGGGATTCTCGATATTCCAAAGCGGCTAGATCGATATTGTACGATGCACCGGTTGAACCGTCCAAATATGCATTGCACTCATTTGAACCCTACAAATATCGATTGAACCGTACAAATATGGATTTTTTCCCAAATCGAGGCTGCAGTACAAAATATCCATATTCGCATCGAAGAGTAATCTCCCTTTAGTAGAGTTCTTGTTTGCAAAAGCAAAATTGTGCATTAGAGTTGAATGTTTGTTTCAACAAGATATTTTGAATTCACTGTCCTAAACAAGACATAGCTTTGATTCTGTGATTGAAAAAACACATTGGCAATACATTAAGACAAAAGGAGAAAATGATTTTAAACATCACGAAAGAGATTATTTTCATTTCAAAACATTTCTGAATTGTAGCGCATTTAATTTGCAGCAATGATAAAAATCACACTTAACCCTTTCCCAAACAAGACCTGGATTTGATGTCCATTATTTATAAGGCTTGACAAAAAAGTTCTAAGAGAAAAGGGAGATTTGCCGTTTATCAGCAATTTCTCCTTTTCTGTCAATGTTTACATTGTTGATTTACGCATGACATGATAGATAGTTTATATGACAAATTTCATGTACATTTCACACTATCATAATTTATGACGGTCTATTCAATCTTTTGAGACAAACATAAATAGATAAATATAGATTTAATGTCAGATGCCATGTATATTTCACAGCGTTAGAAATGTACATGAGGCCTATTGATTTTTTTTCATGACACAGGCCTATGTTGTTTTCTTCCTTTTTCCACGTTGGAATTCTATTTAAAAGTAATTAGATCTAGATCTTAATTTTATACAAAATTAATCTTTGTCATGTTTTGTGTGAAAAAAAAAAATGATGTGAAATAAAGAGGTCATTTAACATGTCTTTGTACAATACCGAATTCTATTGGATTCATACTTTGCAGAACAAGTCTATATTTAGACTCGCCTATCGGCTCGTCCAAATATAGCCTCGTTCTGCAAAGTATTCATCCAATAGAATTCAGTATTGTACAAAGACATGTTAAATAACCTCATAATATCATGGCACAAACTTATTCAGGCAAAACAAGTAAATGCTGGTTTTTCTCAAGCTCTTCATATTAGGGATGTCAAACCAGGTATAGAATGGTTCCTGTCTCTTACCACTATGTTGTAAAGATTATACATGGTATACAACGGGTACAAATTTGAACCAGGTATCGTTTGGGAAAGGGTTAATTTTACCCCCAACAACAGTTATGGGGGGTATACTGGAATCAGGTTGTCTGTCCGTCCGTCCGTCCGTCCGTCCATCCGTAGACACATTATGTTTCCTTTTCTCCTCCCACAGTTTTTGACCAATTTTGCTGAAATTTTATCAGGTTGTTTCCTATCATATGAAGTTGTGCACCTGCAATTTTCATCTTGATCCACCTAGTAGTTTAAGAGTTATGCCACTTTGAACTTTTTAATGGGGGGGGGGGAGTAGTCAAGAATCATTTGACCTATAGCACTTTTTCTGTGACAACGCGCTAGTGGGGGGTATTTGTCCGCTTTGCGACAGTTCCAGTTTATATATGGTTTGTAATAAACCATTTTGATATTGTGAAACTGGGTCATTATACAATCCAGCCAATTACTCATTAATGAGGATCTTCAGATTTGTGGCAAATTGCAGCTTTGTTTTTTGTAAAAAAAATGTTTCTTGTTTTTGCAAATTCAGTCATATTTGGGGCTGGTAATAAAGCGAGCAATCATAAGACAAATACAGATACATTTTTTAAAAGTATGTCTTGATGCAAAGATTGATTATTCTAATGCGTAGAAATGCTATCAGTTTTTTGAAGTTGTTATTTATAAGCGAAAAATGCGCCTTTAAAGTTGAGACAGAAATGACAAATTCTATATAAATCTAAACTGTTGTCCACAACAATTTGTCTAATTTTAGCACAAAAATATATATTTCTCGTAAACGGTTCAATATTTGGACTTGAAATTTTCAGAAATTCCACAAGAAAAGATGGTCTTTCAGATAGAATAAAAGTAAAATTTATGTAAAAATAATTGTGAAATGTCGCTTTAAGGGTTAATGAACATGTCATAATATATGTGTCATAATATATGTGAACTATGAGAGCATTGTCAACAGTATCAATTTAACAAATTTTATTCAGGACTGTAATTTAAATCACGCTTGATTACCTGGTTCATTATACTGTAGTATTGCCTATTATTGTAAACAGATGAATGAATGTGCAATTTTTGTTTGCGCTGTACAAGTATGTAAGGATATGAAACAGAAAATCTTTAGTTTAGCTTGATGTATAGTTTGTGTATTTGTGTGTATTTCTATTTCAATGTAATTATAATATGGAAATTAACAATTGATCTATTGTTTAATTCTCACCCTTTTTATACCCCCAAAGGCCCGTATTATGTTATGGCCCCAAATGTCCATCTGTCCGTCTGGGGCGTTTTATGTTATGGCCCTGGCTGTCCATCTGTCTGTCCGTCTGTCTGTCCATCCATTAGCAATTTCTTGTGTGAGAACTCCCACAGTTTTGATCGCATATGGATCAAACTTTCCACGAAGAATCTCAAAGAAAAATCAACCATTGGGCCAATTTGAACCAAACCTGGCAGGAATGTTCCTTGAGTCATTCTTTTCAAAATTTATTCACAATTTTTTACATTTGTCAAAAAATGTGGCCGTGGCAGGGAGAAAGGGGCTTATCAGACTTAAAGAAATCATAAGAATTTTTTTTAAAATCAACCATAGGACCAATTTGAACCAGACTTTGCAGGAATGTTCTTTGAGTCTCTCTTTTCAAAATTTATTCACAATTTTTTACATTTGTCAAAAAATGTGGCCGTGGCAGGGAGGAAGGGGCTTATCAGACTTAAAGAAATCATAAGAAAATTCTTTGAAAATCAACCAGTGTGCCCAATTGAACCAAACTTTGCAGGAATGTGCCTTTAGTCATTCTTTTTAAAATTTGGTCACAAATTTTTATATTTGTCAAAAAATGTGGCCGTGGCAGGGAGAAAGGGGCTTATCAGACTTAGGGAAATCATAAGAATTTTTAAGTCGCTGAGCGCTCGCGCTGCGACTTATTGGTGCCGTACGAGTTTTTCTGGACAGGTCAAATAAGGTCAAAGACGGACCTCTTAACTTCTTCTGTATTTCTGTTTTGAGACAAAGTAGATCTCTGATTTCTTGTCCACACTTTGATTTAATATTGAAATTCGACTTTCTACAATTTCTAAACTGACATGCCAAATAATCATTGTTGAACGAGGAAATTATACGTTTTATGTAGAACTACTTTTTTGGCGGAGAAAATTTATCGCGCGCAATAATTCCGTTTTCTGAGGTATATTGGTCTAAGGGAAATAACCAGGTTTAAATTAGACAGTTTTCATGAAAATGTTACTTCCCTTAGATAGTCAATATTCAATACTGTATATCTTCGGCTATAAGTCAAGGAAAACAAGAGGCCCAGGAGGGCCTGAATCGCTCCACTGGTTAAAGTGGAAGAATTATCCCATGATTTCTTGTAAGCCTTACACAGCAGCAGCCAAATCTTGATATTTGTGAATAAATTTTGAAGAGAGACTCAAAGAACATTCTTGCAAAGTCTGGTTCAAATTGGCCTTATGGTTGATTTTTAAAGAATTTTCTTATGATTTCTTTAAGTCTGATAAGCCCCTTTCTCCCTGCCACGGCCACATTTTTTTGACTTTGTGAACAAATTTTAAAAAGAACGACTAAAGGCACATTCCTGCAAAGTTTGGTTCAATTGGGCACACTGGTTGATTTTTTAAGAATTTTCTTATGATTTCTTTAAGTCTGAAAAGCCCCTTCCTCCCTGCCACGGCCACATTTTTTGACAAATATCAAAAATTGTGAATAAATTTTGAAAAGAGAGACTCAAAGAACATTCCTGCCAGGTTTAGTTCAAATTGGCCCAATGGTTGATTTTTAAAGAATTTTCTTATGATTTCTTTAAGTCTGATAAGCCCCTTTCTCCCTGCCACGGCCACATTTTTTGACAAATGTAAAAATTTGTGAACAAATTTTGAAAAGAATGACTCAAGGCACATTCCTGCAAGGTTTGGCTAAAATTGGCCCAATGGTTGATTTTTAAAGAATTTTCTTATGATTTCTTTAAGTCTGATAAGCCCCTTTCTCCCCGCCACAGCCACATTTTTGGACAAATGTAAAAATTTGTGAACAAATTTTGAAAGGAATGACTCAAGGCACATTCCTGCCAGGTTTGGTTCAAATTGGCCCAATGGCTGATTTTTAAAGAATTTTCTTATGATTTCTTTAAGTCTAATAAGCCCCTTTCTCCCTGCCACGGCCACATTCTTTGACAAATGTAAAAATTTGTGAACAAATTTTGAAAAAAATGACTCAAGGCACATTCCTGCCAGGTTTGGTTCAACATGGCCCAATGGTTGATTTTTAAAGAATTTTCTTATGAATTTTCTTAGTCTGATAAGCCCCTTTCTCCCTGCCACGCCCACATTTTTTGACAAATCAAAAATCCGCGAACAAGTTTTGAAAAGGGTCACCCAAGGAACATTCCTGCCAAGTTTGGTCAAAATTGGCCCACTGGTATAAGAGGAGAAGATGTTTAAAGAAAAAGTTAACGGACGCACGGACGGACGGACGCACGGACGCACGAGGGACACAACGCCATGACAATAGCCCGCTGGCCTTCGGCCAGTGGAGCTAAAAAACTATTCAGAATGTGGGGGAAATAGACATCGACTTTATGACTCGGCGACAATAAACATACGACAACGACGGAATACTCATTTGCTCGATTCTTTTTATAATAATAAATTCCATTTTAACAAGGTGTCTTGCTTGATATGCATCGTTCTGCCATTTCAAGCGTGTAATCTCGCAATCAATAAGCCCTAAATTAACACACGACATAATTGTACACAACAAGCAGTCGTCACTTTTCTTCGAAAACCTCGTAACTGCATATTGTTTTAATCTGCAATTACTTGGTGATGACAATAGTTTAAAAAATCGTGTGATCAAATTTGCCGAAAATTCGAAAAACTGTGCGGCTGAGAGTGATTTCGGCATCAGTGGAAAGCTAGTGAGAGACTGGCGAAAAAACAAGACAAAGATCTGTGATTGTCCAAAATCGCAGAAATGGAGGGTTATTCGGATCAGTCCCTATGAGCCACAGGAAAATGATCTGAATGATTGGATTTTGGAGTTACGGGCAAGTGGCTATGTTGTAAGTAGGATCGGGATTCGCGTCAAGACCCCTTCAACTCGACAAGGACCAAAATACAAAATCCAGGGCGAGTTCAAAGCTTCTTCTGGGTAGTGTTGCAGGTTCATGAATATTTTAGTCAATTCCGGGAAGACCAGAAAAAAAAACATTTTATTACACACCTGGCCAGCTTATCAATGGGAAAATCTACGGGACCACATCAAAGAAACGAGACTTAACTACTCGGCTGGTTCCGTGATGTTGACGATCCCGAAATATGCAAGATGTGCATATCCGACGATTACTTTAAACAAAGGGTTTTACGTCGCCGGATTTACGGAAATGAAATTGTTGATTTGCAGGGTTGAATCTCGCGACCGGTAGGCGATCATAGACGGCACAAAAGCAGCTTTGCAAGTCACGGGCATTTTGTATGATACGGTTCCCCCGAAAGATCGCAGCTAAAACCTTACCTTCGTTTCAGATCAGAATAAATATTTCAGCCCACACGTTTTGATTTTTGTGTATGTATGGATAATCGTTAGCCCCAAAGTGTAATTCATGGATATTTACATTCATGTTCAATTTTCGTCATTTTGTTTACCCCAAAACAGAAATATTTTTTAGACTGCTCCATTTTGAAAGCTGTTGCATGCATACGACATAACTTCTTAAAAAAGATTGAATTACATCATGGAAAGTATCTCGGGTGAACGGAGAAATGGCTAGTTATCGACAATTTCTTCTTTTCAATGTTTTCCAATCTTTTTGTTCCCATGATTGTCGTCGGAATCAAGTCTTGTTTGTGAAAGGATTTAAGAGAGAGGTTATATAGACGAACGTCGGCAAGTATTACTCTCCAAAGCCGATGTCTATTGATTAGATCATCAAAATACATTACTAATTACATATCATTTCATAAGAGGTAATGTACTGTACTTTGTTTTAAGAGAGTAGCAAGTATAAGCACGAGTCATGTAGATCTACATCTGCAAGAAATTTTCTTTTCACTAAATACACTGAAATAGTCTACCCTTTGAATTTCGTTCTTCTTTTGAAAACTCTTTATGAAGTTAAACTGTCTCTTAAATCTATCTACTCTAAAATTTAAAAATGTAGAGGTCAACACTAATAAATAAATATTCACGAAAATGTGACCGATTAAGGGAGAGACTCGGGGTAAAGCTTCTTTTCTGACGATTGCCCTTTAAGTTCTAGATCTTTTATGAAGCAATGCTTGTAAAATTTATAGGCCTACAGATTGGTTGAAAAAGAGAATTGTCCCCGCCCATTCATTGACTTACTAGTTGATTGACATGCTTCTCAGATGAATAAGCACGTGATACAGTCGGATCCATTTTGTTAAAAAAATACAATATGACGTCTTGATGACGTAGCGTCTACTCAATCTGGGCTGGAATAGTGACTTCAAAAACACCGCCAACACCTGCTCAGTTATTTCGGAAACTGTTTCAAAATATGGATTATTACCGGTGAATTTTTGGTTTGGATAGTAGACTAACAGGTATCATTTTCTTCGTATCATCATGACATTATCGCTTGCCGACCAAAAACAAAATAACCTTCTAAACCTAGATGTATAATTTTCTACTTTACATCATAAAATCTGCATGAATTACCATTTAAATTAATTTGTCGAGCGTCCGTCGATTCAGTCGACGTTTCTGCGATTAAATTTCTTATCATTAATCACCGAATAATCAACGTGAAATAAAATAGTTTTTGTGAAGAGAGGGGAAGTTAATTCGTGAATAAACCATTATTGGAGGCTCAAATTATCGATTAATCACGACTTTAGGCTTGCCGCAATAAACAGTTCTAGAGATTATTCATTTCTGTGACTGTAAAATATTGCGTACCTAAATGATATCAATCTTGAGAAATATCACGGTCACCAAGAGGGATGACAAAAGTGCAAGTGTGGAAATACAACAGCAAAGATCAACGTCTCGCAAGGACGGGTACAGCATATCTGCGATTGTTTTCCAGGGACGGGGGGTGTAGTCGTATTGATCACCGTTTTATAAGATAATTTCGGAAAGTCAACTTCCAAAAGTTTTTCAAATATAGCTAAGTAATAGTTGCCTTGATGCATCCGAAAAATAAATACAATCTTGAAATCAAGATTGAATTGCCAATGGTAGTGACACCGTGAAATTAGCTGCGATATCGTAGCCACACATTTGATAACCGGTATTGGTTGGTGGCTACGAGTCCTCCCTCTTGCTTCTTTGGAGTAAAGCAAACAGGTGTAAAACACATTTTCTTGTATACGTTTTTAAATGCCAACATATTTTATCAGAAGTAAATCCGATAAGAACATAGTCCATGTCAAAATTTTGGTATAAAAGTATCAACAAGAATTGTTTTGATATTTTTTCTTCCAACAGAAATTCCATGTCTCAGTAGAATAAAATAGGTGGGTAGTCTAGTCCGCTTCAAAATTAAATTAAACTTTATTTGAAAGTGATTTCGACATAAAACTAAGATGGATTGACAGAAAAATGGTTTAACCTGTTGTCAGGTAACATTCTCACTACATTCAACAGCTTTATTTTGAAGTTTGACTTTGCTAAACTTGCTGGAATGAATCATTCCAGTACCTGCTCCATTGCAACAAATAGGAAGGAATTTTATCCGAAACCCAGATCAATATTCAAAATGGTATCGGTTACATTATTGCAACTACCGTGAAATATGTGCATATTTTGAAATTTGCCATGTCATACCACGGGCGGATCGAGAGGGGGTCGGTGGGGTGTGTGTTTTGGACCTCCCTCCTGGAATTATCCGAAAAAAAAATTATTTTTAAGCTGTATAACTTTAATGTAACGTTACACATTTTACACATTTTATGCCATCATTTAGGCTCGGAAAAAAATCCTTGAGCCACCATTGCATACTAGAACGTATAAGTTCTTATTTCGAAATTGAAAAAAAAAAATGATGTAAAAAAGTGCATCATATTGAGTTATAATTTTAAACTGAGTGATAAATGATTTGGACCACTTGCATCAAAAGATGGTAGAATTTATAGTGTCACGAACGCCTTCCTGAGGGTTGAAAACGCTATTTCTCAAGAGCTCCCGGGTGGCTCTGGCCCCGTGGACCCCTGGCCAGGGCGTTTCCATATCGGGGGCCCTGTGGTCCATGGCCCCCCAGCTGTAAAATTCAGTATTTTGAAAGTATCTAACTTTCACCCAGGGAGGACAAGTTTGATTTTGAGGGGTTTTAGTTAAGTGAGGAATGCGTTATGAAGTATAGATCTATTTTATTCAATGAATTTCTGTGACATCTTCTGAAATTGGGAAATCTGAATAGAACAAAATGGGTAAATATTTCATTTAAAACATCGTTCTTACCCAGAATTTAGTTTAGTATCAATTCCAGTCAATTTACGGGACATGCAGCCAAAACATCGCAACTACAGATTAAAGGGGGACCTGCTAGGCTGTCGAAAATGCAAATGGCACAAAAATTACAAACCAGATATAAACATATGAAATTACAAACCTGAAGGGGTCCATTGTTAGCACTCATTGAGCTTTATCAAGTATAAAAATCCAAGTCAATGAATAACGTGCAGATCCGCATTTTATTGTCCTTGGTTTTTGTTTTGTAACGGTTACACATGCCCAACCTTCAAAAAGCAATTACGTCAGAGGTACGTCATCTGTGCTCAGCGAGATTCAACACACCGTACAACCGGCTGCGTCGTCAACGAAGACAGATTCGGCATCTGATGTCAGGTGCATGGTAGGTCAAATTAATTTACTTTTATGAATAAACGAAAGGATCTTTGGTATTCTATAGTTGATAAATACGTGTATAAATGTTCAGTGCTAACTGCTTCTACAAAATAAACCTTTCCACGCATCCCTCGCAAATAAGGTCACAGTCATCGACGCAGCCGGTTGTACAGTGTGTTAATACTGCTGGGGATGTGTCTCGTTGACCTTGACCTTGTCTCGTTTCGAAGTAAAAATAGAATCTGTAAACACGCTTGTAAAGGATTGATCTATAGCAAAGGAAAGATGGATATTCGCCGTGATTGAGGTTTTTATGCATTGCAAATTGTTTTTCCATGTACAAATATGAGTTCCCGAATAGTTCAGAAGCATAAAAACGTAGCATGGGCCCCTTTCAGAAATCTGTAGTTACGATGTTTTTACTCCCAATCACTAAACACCCCAAAATTACCTACAAATTGGACCAATCTAACATTTTGAAAGTAGATCTAGCTTCCACTGCTTTTCATATGTAGCATTCATTTTAACGATATAATTATCTATGGATTTGCTGTAGCCTATGGTATTATGAATTTGTATATATAGATATGGATGAAAAATAAAGCTGTGTTTCTCTGTAAATATTCTATAACTTGTTTTGTCTTTCATTTTATTATTGTTTTTTTTTTTCAATTTGTTTCTAAAGAATGTGATCTAATCACGAGTTCGGTCATCGTTTATAAACTTTATCGTCATTTTGACAAGATATATTTTGCGTACTTAAAATGGAGATCTAGGTCTTGTTTACATTACATAAAACTTCATAGGTAAGAATTGATACTCTGTCAATCATATTTTTGGGTTTTTGCCCTTTGTTGATTTTCATATTTAATTGTTTGTCAAGAGCATTACTAAAAATTATGCGAGGTAGATTCGTGCAACTTCATAGGTGGATGGTGTCATTATGTAGAAGTGTATTGTACAAAAATATAACTCTGCTGATAATGTTCGTGGAGTTATTGCCAATTTTCCCTTTTCATTCTTGATGTAAATTAATACTACAATTGCACTACTTCAATTGTTAAAGGTTTACCCTTGTGGGGGCATACATACATTTCATTCAATACTTCAAAGCATTCTCTGATAGGATCATGAAAAGCAAATCTTGTTTTACAAATAATTCTGTTGTAGCGACTTTCAGGCCCTTCAGGGCTTTGATTTAGCTCACCTGAGCACGAAGTGCTCAAGGTGAGCTATTGTGGTCACTTTTTGTCCATCGTCCGTCTGTCTGTCCGTCTGTCCGTCCACAATTTCGTGTTTACACTCTAGCATCTACAAATATAAGCCAATCTTGACCAAACTTGGTCAAAACATGTATGGCCATAAGATCTCGGATGAGATCGATTATGGGTCAGATAGAACTAGAAATGCAGGAGTTATCTGCCCTTGAATGCGAAAAATACTTAGTTTTGACATTGTTTACACTCTAGCATCTACAATTATTGATCAATCAAGACAAATCTTGGACATAACATTGCAGACCATAAGATCTTGGATGAGTTCGATTTTCAGTCTGATCTGACTGGAAAGACGAGAGTTATGTGCCCTTGAATTTGACAAAATTGCCATTTTCGGCTGTTTTTGACCTTGTTTACACTCTAGAATCTACAATTATTCATCAATCAAGACAAAACTTTGACACAATGTTTGGGACTATGAGATCTCGGATGAGTGTAATTTTCAGTCTGATCTTATCAGAAAGTCGAGAGTTACTTGCCCTTGAATTTGACAAAATTGTCATTTTTGGCTGTTTTCGACGATGTTTACACTCTAGAATCTACAATTATTGATCAATCAATCCAAAACTTGGACACAATATTGGAGATCATAAGATCTGAAATGAGTTTGATTTTCAGTCTTATCTGATCACCAGAAAGTTGAGAGTCATGAGCCCTTGAAATTGCTGTTTTTGACTGTTTTCGACCTTATTTACACTCTAGAATCTACAATTTATGACCAATCAAGACAAATCTTGGACACAAGGTTGGAGACCATAAGATCTCAGATGAGTATGATTTTCAGTCTGATCTGACCAGAAAGATGAGAGTTTTGTGCCCTTGAATTTGATAAAATTGCCGATTTCGGCTGTTTTTGACATTGTTTACACTCTATAATCTACTATTATTTATCAATTAAGACAAAACTTGAACACAATGTTTGAGACCATAAGATCTTGGATGAGTTCGATTTTCAGTCTGATCTGACTGGAAAGACGAGAGTTATGTACCCTTGAATTTGATCAAATTGCCGTTTTCGGCTGCTTTAGACCTTGTTTACACTCTAGAATCTACAATTATTGACCAATCAAGACAAATCTTGGACACAATGTTGGATATCATAAGATCTCGGTTGAGTTTGATTTTCAGCCTGATCTGACTAGGAAGTCAAGAGTAATGTGCCCTTGAATTTGACAAAATTGCTGTTTTCGGCTGTTTTCGTCCTTGTTTATACTCCAGAATCTACAATTATTTATCAAACAAGACAAATCTTGGGCACAATGTTGGGCAAGATGAAATCTTGGATGAGTTCGATTTTCACAATGTTATTGACCATAAGTTCGTTTTCAGTCTAAAAGTCATAAATATTTTTTGAATTGAAGAAAAGTGTTGCTTATATCATTTTGGTTCAGGTGAGCGATATAGGACCATCATGGTCCTCTTGTTTTAAATATCTACCATTAGGCCAATTTGAACCAGACTTTGCAAGAATATTCTTTGAGTCTCTCTTCAAAATTTATTCACAAATTTCAAGATTTGGCTGCCGCTGTGTAAGGCTTACAAGAAATCATGGGATAATTCTTCCACTTTAGCCAGTGGAGCGATTCAGGCCCTCCTGGGCCTCTTGTATCATTTTTTAGGAATTTTAGCCAAGTCAATAAAACAGGATTTTGTAGGAATTTTAAAGACTATGGACAGCCTGTGACTATGTACGTGACTTAACCATGTTTGTTTTGAAAACTGACCCTACGACCTGAGGCTTTTAGGGAAATTCCTTGCCTTATCTTTGGACTTTAGGGAGAGACACTTGATGTGGGAGGCCAGCAGGATTACCAAGGTTTTTGAAATGAGAAACGGCTGGAGTCTTTGAACCTTTACCCGCTAGTTCATTGATGGTTTTCCAGGCTTTCCAATGTTGTTTATTAATATGAAGATTTGAGATATCAGTTATTTTCCCATTAATATACGCTTCCTCTGCCTCAAGATACGCATTCTCTAAGGACTTCTTAGTAGATGTTAACTTATTTCTGTTGCTAGGAGAAGGGTGGCAGTGGTACAGTGATGAGTTTGTTAGCTCCACTGGCCTTTCAGGCCAGCGGGCTATTGTCATGGCGGTGTGTCCGTCGTGCGTCCGTGCGTCCGTCCGTCCGTCCGTGCGTCCGTAAACTTTTTCTTTAAAAATCTTCTCCTCAGAAACTACTGGACGGATTTCAACCAAACTTCACAGGAATGATCCTTGGGTGACCCTCTCTCAGATTCCTACAAAGAGTTAGGATTGAACCAGAATAACTTGAGTTATCTGCCCTTGAACATAAATTACATCAGACATAAATTATCAAGTCAAAATCATATTTTTAGATCAGAATGTCTTTATTTTCATGACCACTATGTTACATGCACTTCTTGAACTAATTATCATAAAGAAAAACAACTCTTACTGAACTTTAAATTGCTCATATCAAAAGTTACTTCCCTTAGTCTACCACAGTTATTAACTCACATATTGAATTATGTGCCCTTGAATTTGGCATAATGACAGTTTTCAACTTTATCATCACTCTAAAAATCTTCAAAATATTAGTCAATCATTTACCTTCTTTTCGCTTTGACCACGTAATTGCTTCTCTTTACTTTGTTTCTGCTTTAAGAATCACAAGAATTTAAAAATATATCAGTTTAAGCATTTAGATAAATTTGTCAATTTTTTTATAGTAAACCACAAGAAATTCAGGCCTGTGGAGCGACTCAAGACCTTCAGGTCTTTCTAGTTTTGAGATTTTCTCGTGCTTCTGAGATTTTGATGCCTGAACTAACTGGATTTTTTTTAGACTTTGTTGATAGAGCTACCTCTTCATTAGCTTTAATCAATCTTGCATATACGAGATCTGTTACTTGAATCTAACGGACAGTTCTCCCAAGTCAAGATGAGAGAGTTCCTGAAATCTATTGGACACATTCACTGCGTACTGAAATGACAGACTTTTGTCACGGTAAACCGCTTTCTAGGCAATGCCTTTCATGAGATCTGATTTTGGTTTTTTCGAAACCACGAAACTCACTTTAACCTTTACAGAGACGATTCTATGGTCAGATCCTACGGAAGAGAAAGATGAATTTGCTCGACGATCTTTGATTCTGTTCGGCCACTTTTTACGGACCAGAATGAAATCTATTTGGGCTCTGCTGCTACCAGGATACTCAAAAGTCCACAGTTGATGTTTGTTCTTCCATACACTTCCTCCATTGACGTATACAACCCATCATTAGGGCCAAAGAGCCATAGGCGAAATTTGAAAAGTGCCAGTAATTCCTACACGGTGTTTAAGTTTCCATTCCAAATACAAAAATAAGCTTTTTGAACGGTTTAGAATTTTGAATTAATGCATACGTATGGAAATATTTGACAACAAGAGCTGTCCGAAGACAGCGCGCTCGACTTTCTAAGTTGCTTAGTATAAAGGGGGCATAACTCCAAATAGAGTGGTCCAAGGGTCATGGGCCCTGATAGTAAGGTAGAGGGTGTGATGGTGAATAAGTATACCAAGTTTGGGTTGAATCCCTTAGATAGTATGGAAGTTATTGATGTTTGAAAAAACTTTAACCTTGATTGCAACGCCAACGCCCGGGTGACAGTATAAGCTCTCATTTTCTTCGAAAAGTCGAGCTAAAAATGTCAAAAATTACCTCCCTTGCATATAGATATAGAGTAAAATGATATTGGTAAAATTAGCCTTTTTTCTTCTTGAAACATAATCTTGATATCCGGCACGGTGACTCAACTATTGTTGGCGCAAGATCGTATGGCGCATGTTTACATTTTTATCAAATGGAAGCAAAGCATTGCTGTATAAAACATGACTAAATTCTTTATAAGTAGTGACGTAAATATAAACATTTTGGTAGTGTGATAGAATTCATCACGTTTTAAACCGCTCTGTCTTGTTTACATTGAACAAAATGTAAGCATGTGCCACACGATCTTGCGCCAACAATAATGTGAAGTGTATTAACAAGTGTGTGTAATTTGATCCATTTCGTATGGCTAGGAAGTTGACAGACGGACAGACGGACGCCGACGGACAAAAAGCGACCACAATAGCTCACCTTGATCACTTCGTGCTCAGGTGAGCTAAAAAGCTCTGATTCTTAATAGAGCTCGAGATAATACACTTTCATCAATTTAAAGTACACAAATGGTTAGCTGCAACGTAGACCAAGAAAAACAAGAGCTGGCCGAAGACAGCGCGCTCGACTTTCTATGTTGCTTAGTATAAAGGGGGCATAACTCCAAATATAGTGGAGCCAGGGTCATGGGCCCTGGTAGTAAGGTAGAGGGTGTGATGGTAAATAAGTCTTCCAAGTTTGGGTTGAATCCCTTTGATAGTATGGAAGTCATTGATGTTTGAAAAAACTTTGACCTTTGTTGCAACGCCGACGCCCAGGTGACAGTATAAGCTCTCATTTTCTTCGAAAAGTCCAGCTAAAAATGGAAAATGTTGTCAATTCTGTGTGTTTTTTTACTACAGAAGAAGCAGAAAGAATAGGAGGCATGAACCGGCAAAACGTTTTTATCTATCAAATATGGTCTGGCGTGGAAGAGCGATTCAACAAACTGAAGTTTTTGACATATCCTACATTTTGTGGCTCGCCGGGAATCATCCGTCTATAATTGAAACATTTTCGAAGAAAAACGTGCTTTAGATGTTGTTTTCATAAACCGTTTTTCTGCATACATACGTTCTTTCATATTTTTTTTTCGAAAAGTTAATTTCATTAGACATGTACATTGTAACCAACTTGATCAAGCAGGAAGCTCTCAATGCTATAGACCTCAGTGCATCGTTTAACACTGTTGAATATCAAATTCTCACAGACGTTCGCTATACTACAATTTTAACCTGGATAGACCATTCCTACATCCACGTAGCTGTCATGCGAGAGGAGACTTCCCATTCTCTTCGTATATTCTACACCTATTCTTTGAGACCGTTCCCACATCACTGTCAAAACCAATTGAAATTTGTACTATTTTTACTGATATTTTGGCAAACTTCTGATTAAACTCCTGTAAGATATAATAAGATGGCAGTATTGTGTCTACACACATTACAGGGTAAATTAGGGAGAGATAAAAATTGCGAACACTTACAAGTAAAGGATTTCAAAGATTTTATTACATATATATTTGCGAGATAAGCAAAGAACGCCATAATACACTCCAGTCACATCGGGAGGTAGTATAGAATATGATCAGCCTCCACATATGCTTGTACTGTCTGATCTTATTCTATACTTTCTGCTTGTCTTAAGCTTTTACCAAATAAAACTGGGTTTCACGTCTAAAGGAAAGGCTTAGATAATATTGAGACAAAAGAAGAAAAATGCTAGGCCCGTATCAACGGTCATCCACAACAACGACGCTGATTTCTCCTGCAATCTGATGGTTTGTTACACATTTAATAATATGGCCCCTGGTGACCAGCATTTTCTCCTTTTCCCCAATATTTTCTGTGTTATATCTTACTATATGTTCTGCGCAAAGTGAGAATTAGTACAATTCCGGAATAGTCCTGTGCAAAGTAGGAATTCTTACTTTGTCGGGGGAAGTAAGAATTCCTAAATTGCATGGACAATTCTAGAATTGGCCGTGCGCAATGTAAGAATCGTGACAAAGTAAGAATCGATTATCAATTTTTACTGTCTGCACAATGTAGTAAGATAAAAGAATATAAAGTAAGAAAAGTTTATCACTTACAATAAGTATACAAGTATGCAATGTGTAATTGTAACATATTTGAATGCAAAAGTTAAACTTATTATAGAATAGTTTTAAACGTTTTAATGTACAATGGATGATAAATGCATACCGGTATTAAGTGAAGATGTCTGTATTGTAGTCCAAAATCTATAAGGTGTAAATCAAAAAGCTGTGACAAATTATTACTCATGTAAAGATTGAAAAGTTTGCCATGGCATTGGTATCATTTAGTCCAAAGATTGTCAGAATTCTTTAACCCTTTCTCAAAACTATCCAGTCCAGTTTGATGTCCCTAACAGAAAGAACCCGAAACAATCAATTTTTAGGCAAGAGACGAAAATGCTGTTAACCGCTATCTCTTGTTTCTATATTTTCTTTGCTAAATTATAGATAAATCATATCTTTATCAATATTTTTAAAACACTTTCCCAAACGACGAAACTTTAGGGTAGTTCCCATTTAAAAACTGCTACAGAAGACAAGATGAATGCTGCATAAGAAAGGTTTTGTGTACAAAATAGCTCTAAAAATATTAAGGCAAATGGAGAAAGTGCTGATGATCAGAACTTTCTTCTTTTGTCTCAATGTTTTCCCTAGCCATTTCTACTATTGACAGCAAAACCAAGTCTTGTTTGGGAAAGGGTTAATAGAATGATGGATATAGATACATATGAAACTCTTTACAAGGAAAAAGCAACAAAACACGACAACAGACAAAGACCTCACAAGGGGAAAAACGAACATGTATCGACTGAAATAGGATTGATTGATTTATTGTAGATTATTCGAAAAGTAACGCCCTATCATTCTCACTAAAATGCGACGAATTCAACATTCTTACTGTGTCCCAAAAATCTCACTTTGCACACAGAACAAATTAGAAATGCAAATATGCGGTTTACACGCCCTGCGCAATTCTAGAATTGTCCGGTAAAAATTACGGAATTGGTGGACAAAGTAAGAATTCCTTCTTTGTGCAAGACAATTCTAGAACTGTACTAATTCCTGCATTGCGCAAAACATATACACAAACCCCTACATTCATCAACATTTAAATTGTCATATGAAACAGTTTTTAAATTGTGTCCGTTTGTCTGTCTGTCAGAAAGCTTAACCTTGGCCATTTGGGGGGCATTTGTGTTTCACAAACAAATCTTGTAACTATATCAAAGGAAAAAAGAAACGCAAATTAATTTGTTCATACCATTTATTTTTGTATTGCTCAAAATCAACCATTAGTGAGTACTTTTTTCAATGCATAGTAAAACTTCATCATTTGACTTTCTAGCATTAAAATTTCATCAAGGTTACAGCTTGTACGTGCCATCAATATGCGTTTAAATGAGAGTGATTTGGTGTCAACGTTAAATGCGTTCTTGCACACAATCCAGACTGACGTTAACGATTCCTGGCTGGAATTTGATTGCTGTACTGTCCATGAATAGTATCAACAGTTTTTCTCGATAAGATAATTTGTTTCTGTAGGTAAAATAAGCGAACTTTATAGTCCTGACGTCGTAACGTTAGACGTTGATGACCGCTTTTCGGGCGACCGTAAGTTCCGTTCGTTCTAACACGTTACCTCAAGCAATATTTTGTATACCGATGTACACAAAAGTCAGCAGCAACTGCGGGTTGAGATGCTCCAATAATAAACATCACAATTAATACAGGAAGACGTCTTTGAATAAGTCGCAAAATGATATGAGGGATTAAGTCCAAACGCAAATTATTGCCTTTTGTCCAGTCGACGTGCATCTACACAGTCAAAAGAGTTTTATGTAAAGTTTGGTTATTTAAAGGTTTGTACGTGAGAAACGTGTTAACGTCTATTTTGACGGTATCTCACATGTAAGACAATCCTGTGTTAGCTTACATTAACATCTGACACCAACCAGTTTTGGGTCATCTTTCTGCTCAGATCAGACTGAAAATCAAACTCATCCGAGATCTTATGGTCCCCAACATTGTGTCCAAGTGTCCCCAACATTGTGTCCAAGTTTTGTCTTGATTGATTATTAATTGTAGATTCTAGAGTGTAAACAAGGTCGAAAACAGCAGAAAACGGCAATTTTGTCAAATTCAAGGGCACACAACTCTCGACTTTCTGATCAGATCTGACTGAAAATCAATCTCATCCAAGATCTTATGGCCACAAAGATTATGTTCAAGTTTTGTCTTGATTTATAAATAATTGTAGATTCTAGAGTGTAAACAAGGTTGAAAACTGCCAAAAATGGCAATTTTGCCCAATTCAAGGGCACATAACTCTCATCTTTCTGGTCAGATCAGACTGAAAATCGAATTCATCTGAGATCTTATGGTTTCCAACATTATGTCCAAGTTTTGTATTGATTGATCAATAATTGTAGATGCTAGAGTGTAAACAAACTTAAAAACAGCATTTTTTGACATTCAAGGGCAGATAACTCCGCACTTTCTGATCCGATCAGGCCCATAATCAAACTTGTCCAAGAACTTATGATCCCACTTGTTTTGGCCAAGTTTGATAAAAATTGCTTAACTTTTGTGGATGCCACACAAAAAGTGACCACAATAACTCACCTCGAGCACTTTGTGCTCAGGTGAGCTAAAAACTAAGTCACTAGGTCAAATGTCAAAAATCCCTCTTTTTAGTTAAGAAATGCCAATTTCAGTCCAAATCTTATTAGAATGGTTCAGAATGTTTTTTCTTGTGAATATTTAGGTCCAGTAAATATCAAAAACTAGGTCACTAGGTCAAATGTTATAAAATCATTCTTTTTTGCTCTGGAAGTGCCCAATTTGGCTAGATTGTTGAGAAAATTGCTCGAAATGTTTTTGATGATATATAAAAAATCCCTCTGTTTAGTCTGGAAGTGTCATTTTTGGCTAAATTCTTAGGGGGGAGGGTTGGGGGTTAGATTTCAAGTTCTTACTAGTATCTCAACTATGAATTCAGGTGAGCGATCCAGGACCATCTTGGTCCTCTTGTTTAAAAGTAGGTAAACCGTCAAGGTCACAAGATCATAGACAAATGTGAACGGTGTTGGTAGGAGGTGTCCATGTGTGAAGTATCAAAGATATATGTGTAAAAGGATATGAGGTAGAGGCCAGGTTAAAAAAAAAATTAAAGTAGGTCAAACTCAAAGGTCAAGGTCACAAGGTACAATGTCATGGTCAAATGTGAACGATGTTGGTAGGAAGTTTCCATGTGTGAAATATGAAGCCTGTATGTGAAATAGGGCATAAGATATAGGCCATGTTAAAGGTTTTTAGGCAAGGTTAGTTTTTATTAATTAGGTCAAACTGGAAGGTCAAGGTCACAAGGTCAAAGGTCATGGTCCCAAATGAAAGGTCTTGGTTAGAGGTATCCTCAGGTAGAACATCAATGCTGTATCTGTAATAGGGCATAAGATAAAAGCCAGGTTAAACCAATCGAACATAATATTCTCTGACATAATGGGATGACTGTCTGTAGTTTTAAAAATACAGTCCCCTTACTTCATGGTACATTTATACAGCATAATATGTTTACATGGTTAAGTGACTGGGTACACTTTGTGAAAATTTCACCCAAATCTGTCGATAAATGTAGTTATTCCAATGAGCTTTTCATTATTATGTAAACCTTTTCCTAAACAAACCACAATATCAAAATAGCCAGAAATATGTACACAGGCTCAGATGACAAGGAACATTCTGTTAAACATCCCAAATTCAACTATAAATGAACGAGTGTTTATGCGTATGCTATGAAATCGTATATAAATATGCACTAATGTACAGACATGTATACATACACAGGAGGAGGATGCCAACATAAAACCTGTATACTAAAATATTGTACACAGTCTATTATTTTGTCATTTTCTCATAAATGGTGAAGAACTAGGGTGTAGATCTATACTTTTTTGCCATAGAGTATATTTCAATAGTAATTAAGGAAACATATGATACACAAACAATGACAGGTAAAACAATCATTACACAGACAGAAAATAATCATTATACATCTCTTCCATTTGGAATGCTGTTTACACAAAAAGTGCTTACCCAAACAAGACCTGGTTTTGACACCCCCTACAAGAAAGAACTTGGGAAATGATTCAAAATATGACAACGCTGATTAACAGCATATTCATCTTTTGTCTGGATATCTTCTGTGCTATATAGTCTTAAATTTCTATCTACATCAACCTTCTTCATATTGGACCATCCAAAATTTTTGGCATGTGTTCCATTCACAAAAAAATTTCACCACCTCAAATTGACAGCTTCTGCAGACAACCAAATTGGTGAAATAAAATGGAAAATGTTGTATATTATAGCCTAGAAAATATTGCAAGGAAATGTGAAAAAATGCTGGTTATCAGAATTCTCTCACTTTCGAAATTCTCTCAATGTATTCCCTAGCCTTTTCTATTAGTGATGTCACAACAAGGTCTTGTTTTGGAAAGTGTTAAGGCAATACATGTCTATTGTTGATGTTACAATGTTACAGTTTTTAGCTCCACTGGCCTTTCAGGCCAGCGGGCTATTGTCATAGCGGTGTGTCCGTCGTGCGTCCGTGCATCCGTAAACTTTTTCTTTAAAAATCTTCTCCTCAGAAACTACTGGATGGATTTCAACTAAACTTCACAGGAATGATCCTTGGGTGACCCTCCCTCAGATTCCTACAAAGAGTTTGGATTGAACCAGAATGATTTGAGTTATCTGCCCTTGAACCTCAAAAAAAGCTGGTTTTGACTTTATTTTTACTCTAAAATCTACAAATATTAACCAATCAAGACAAAACTTGGACAGAATACATATAAGCATGATATCCTGCCTTGGCTCAATTTTCAGCTTGATCAGATTTTTACATCATGAGTTATGTGCCCTTGAATTTGACAAAATTTCCATTTTCGACTTTGTTTTCACTCTAACAGCCATAATTGTTAACCAATCAAGATGATATTTGGACAGAATCTTGTTGACAACAAAATCTTGCTTTTGTGTAATTTTCAGGATGATTGCATTGCTACAATCTGAGTTATGTACCCTAGAAATTGACAAAATTTCAGTTTTCAACACTTTTTTCACTTTTGTGGCCACATATATAGATTAATACTGACAAAATTTGGACAGACCATAAGATCTTGCTCGAGTTTAATATTCAGCTTGATTATTGTGGTGTTCAAGACATAAATTATCAAGTCAAAACTAGAACTGTCGCAAAGCGGACAAATACCCCCCCACTAGCGCCTTGTCACTGAAAAAGTGCTGTAGGTCAACCGGTTCTTGACTTAAAACACGGAAATGGAGTTTTAACAAAGTCCGATTATGACCTTGACCTTTGACCTTGGTGACCCCAAAACAATAGGGCACCTCCGTGGGTCTTGGGCAACAACTGTGTAAAGTTTCATGATCCTAGGTCAACCGGTTCTTGACTTAGAGCACGGAAACGGATTTTAAACAAAGTTTGATTGTGACCTTGACCTTGGTGACCCAAAAACAATAGGGCACCTCCTTGGGTCACGGGCAACAACTGTGTAAAGTTTCATGATCCTAGGTCAACCGGTTCTTGACTTAGAGCACGGAAACGGATTTTAAACAAAGTCCGATTGTGACCTTGACCTTTGACCTTGGTGACCAAAAAACAATAGGGCATCTCCTTGGGTCATGGGCAACAACTGTGTAAAGTTTCATTATCCTAGGTCAACCGGTTCTTGACTTAGAGCATGGAAACAGATTTTAAACAAAGTCTGATTGTGACCTTGACCTTTGACCTTGGTGACCCAAAAACAATAGGGCACCTCCTTGTGTCTTGGGCAACAATTGTGTAAAGTTGCATGATCCTAGGTCAACCGGTTCTTGACTTAGAGCAGGGAAACGGATTTTAAACAAAGTCTGATTGTGACCTTGACCTTTGACCTTGGTGACCCAAAAACAATAGGGCACCTCCTTGGGTCATGGGCAACAACTGTGTAAAGTTTCATTATCTTAGGTCAACCGGTTCTTGACTTAGAGCACGGAAACGGATTTTAAACAAAGTCCGATTGTGACCTTGACCTTTGACCTTGGTGACCCAAAAACAATAGGGCACCTCCTTGGGTCATGGGCAACAACTGTGTAAAGTTTCATGATCCTAGGTCAACCGGTTCTTGACTTAGAGCACGGAATCGGATTTTAAACAAAGTCCGATTGTGACCTTGACCTTTGACCTTGGTGACCCAAAAACAATAGGGCACCTCCTTGGGTCATGGGCAACAACTGTGTAAAGTTTCATGATCCTAGGTCAACCTGTTCTTGACTTAGAGCACGGAAACGAAAAAGTCTACGGACGGACGGACGGACGGACAGACAGGCAGACATGGTGAAACCAATATACCCCCCCTCTACTTCGTAGGTGGGGGGTATAATCATATTTTTAGACCAGAATGTCTTTATTTTCATGACCACTAAGTTACATGCACAATCGCAACTTCTTGAACTAATTATCATAAAGAAAAACAACTCTTACTGAACTTTAAATTGCTCATATCAAAAGTTACTTCCCTTAGTTTACCACAATTATTAACTCACATATTGAATTATGTGCCCTTGAATTTGGCATAATGACAGTTTTCAACTTTATCATCACTCTAAAAATCCCCAAAATATTAGTCAATCATTTACCTTCTTTTCGCTTTGACCACATAATTGCTTCTCTTTACTTTGTTTCTGCTCTAAGAATCACAAGAATTTAAAAATATATCAGTTTAAGCATTTAGATAAATTTTTTATAGTAAACCACAAGAAATTCAGGCCTGTGGAGCGACTCAAGACCTTCAGGTCTTTCTAGTTGTATTTTGAGCTTCATTCATACAGTCATGATACAGTCACAGGCGGCAATCATGTGACTGTGTTATGATATGCTTTCCTAACTTATGTAAATAAAAACACTTGGTAAGTACACATTTAAAAATGCCCATGTTCTCAGCTTTGACAAGGATTTGAGGGAAGATCTTGGTATCCAAATAAACCGTAGAGTATGAGGCATTGAATGGCACATATCTCAATATTGAGTTTTAAGTATTTGATTGAAAATTTGAGACAATGTGTACTTAACGAGTGTTTTTGTTTACAAAATATAAGAAAACATATCATTATAAAAGTCATGTCATAGCTGCCTGTGACATTAATTACGTTTTTTCAGCATTAAACCATAGAATATTAAATTAACAATAAATCTTAATCTACAATAAACATTGACATTGGATGAACATCTTCTAAACCTACATTTAAACATAAACCATGTGAATGTACATATAACAAAGTCATATCATGCTGATGCAGGAACATTACTGCCGCCTTGTCAAACAGCATAAAACAAGGCTGATTGTTTAATTCCGCATGACAAGGATAAAGAAACCTTACAAACATATAACAAAATTGTGTGTACATCTCAACACACACTTGTATAATCATACAAAGAAGTGATCCTCTGATTTTAAAACATCAAGTGATGATCAAATAAGTTAACTGAAAACTAAAACTTCATACAAGTCCCATCTTCATCTTCCTGCTACATGGCCATGGTTTGTAGAAAGTTTTCGGCGCTGACCAGTTTCTTCCCCATATCATAGTTAATGAGGAGACTGTTCCATAACTTGTCACAGCATAACAACTGTCTGTTACCTACAATATATACACAGTATACCAGACAAACATGTGAGAAATTCTATCTCTCGCCCTACCTGCAAAAACTAAAATTCTAATTTGAAAGCTTCTGCACAAGACATAAAGGATATTGACAACAAGAGTGCCTGAAAGGCACTGATATCGCTCACCTGAGTTTTTCGTGTATTTGATTGTGTACAATATAAATTTTGTTGTAAACAAATATATATGTCAGTATTATGTCAAATTAAACAAGAGATGTTTGTAAAACATATATGCCCCCTCAACAGCCTACATTTGATGTAGGTCAAATCCAAGGTCAAGTTAACAAGGTCCAAGGTCATGGTCAAATATGAAAGGTCTTGGTAGGAGGTGTCTATATGTGAAATATCAAAGCTGTATATGTAAAAGTAAAATGAAACATAGGCCAGGCTAACGTTTTTAAAAGTAGGCCAAATGCCAAGGTCAAATGTGAAAGGTCTTGGTTCGAGGTGTCCATGTGTGAATTATCAAGGCTGTAGGTGTAAAAGGACATGATTTATATGCCTGGTTTCAGTCTTTTTAAAAGTAGGTCAAACTCCAAGGTCACGGTTGCAATATTCAAGGTCATGGTCAATTGTGAAAGGTCTTGATAGGAGGTGTCTATGTCAAGGCTGTAGGTGTAATAGGACATAAGATAAAGGCTAGGTTAATGATTTCTAAAAGTATGTAAAAATCCAAGGTCACACAGGCCAAGGTCATGGTCAAATGTGCAAGGTCTTGGTAGGAGGTGTCCATGTGTAAAATATTGAGACTGTATAGGTAACAGGACATGAGATATAGGCCTAGTTTAAGTTTTTTAAAAGTAGGTCAAACTCCAAGGTCAAGATCCAAGGTCCAAGGTCATGGTCAAAAGTGAAATATCTTGGTTGGAAGTGACCATGTTTGAAATATCAAGGCTGTATATGTAAAATGACATGAAATATAGGCCAGGTTAATGTATTATCAAAGTAGGTCAAACATCAAGGTCAAGGTCACAAGGTCCAAGGTCATGGTCAAATGTGAAAGGTCTTGGTCGTAGGTGTCCATGTGTCAAATATCAAGGCTGTATGTGTAAAAGGACATGATATATCGGCCAGATTAAAGGTTTTTTTTAAGTAGGTCAAAGGTCAAGGTCACAAGGTCCGAGGTCATGGTCAAATGTGAAAGGTCTTGGTAGGATGTGTCCATGTGTGAAATATCAAGGCTGTATGTGTAATAGCACATGATATATAGGCCCAGTTTAATTTTTTTCAAAGTAGGTCAAACTTCAAGGTCAAGGCCACATGGTCCAAGGTCATAGTCGTATGTGATAGGTCTTGGTCAGAGGTTTCCATGTGTCAAATATCAAGGCTGTATGTGTAAAAGGACATGATATATCAGCCAGGTTAAAGTTTTTTAAAAGTAGGTCAAACTCCAAGGTCAAGGTCACAAAGTCCAAGGTCATGGTCAATTGTGAAAGGTCTTGGTAAGATGTGTCCATGTGTGAAATATCAAGGCTGTATTTGTAAAAGGTCATGAGATATATGCCGGGTTTATTTTTTTTAAAGTAGGTCAAACTCCAAGGTTAAGGTCACAAGGTCCAAGGTCATGGTTAAATGTGAACAATGTTGATGGGAGGTATCTATGTGTGAGATATCAAGGCTGTATGTGTAAAAGGACATGAGATATAGGCAAGATTAAGAATTAAGTGTAAAATCAACAAAGGGTAATAACTCCAAGAATTTGATTGGAAGAGTTACGGTTCTTGTGCACTGCACCTCTCCATAATGAAAACTAATCACCTGTAAAGTTTCATGATTCTACCTTACATATTTTTTGAGTTGTGCTCCGGACAAGAATCAATTTATAAAATCAACAAAGGGCAATAACTCAAAAAATTTGATCGGCAGAGTTACGGTTCTTGTGCACTGCACCTCTCCATTATGAGATCTATCCACCTGTAAAGTTTCATGATTCTACCTTACATACTTTTTGAGTTATGCTCCGGACAAGAATCAAGTTTGAAAATCAACAAAGGGCAATAACTCCAAAAATATGATTGGCAGAGTTACGGTTTTTGTGCACTGCACCTCTCCATAATGAGATCCATTCACCTGTAAAGTTTCATGATTCTACCTAACATAGTTTTTGAGTTATGCCCCGGACAAGAATCAAGTTTGAAAATCAACAAAGGGCAATAACTCAAACAAGATGTGTTTGTGAAACACAAATGCCCCCGAAATGGCCATTTTTCGAAAATGTTAAGTTTTCGTGGAGTAAAGGGTTGATAAGGGTTAATGGATGACCTTGAGGAAGGTCAAATTGCATGGAACAGATAGATATTGTTGAAAGGAAGTTGCATACCAAATTTGAGCTTTGTATGTCCAATAGTTTTGGAGAAATGGCAAAGGTTAAGTTTTCAGGTTAAGTTTTCGGACAGACGGACGGACGGACAGACAGACGGACAGACAGACAGACAGACAGACAGACGGACATGAGTAAAACAATATGCCCCCGATCTCTCGATACGGGGGCATAAAAATTTGATCAGCAGAGTTACGGTTCTTGTGCACTGCACCTCTCCATAATGAGATCTATCCATCTGTAAAGTTTCATGATTGTACCTTACATACTTTTTGAGTTATGCTCCGGACAAGAATCAAGTTATAAAATCAACAAAGGGCAATAACTCAAAAAATTTGATCGGCAGTTACGGTTCTTATGCACTGCACCTCTCCATAATGAGATCTATCCACCTACGAAGTTTCATGATTCTACCTTTAATACTTTTCGAGTTATGCTCCGGACAAAGTTTGGTCTACGGACAGACCGACCGACATACGGACCGACCGACCGACCTTCCGACCGACCGACACTTGCAAAAAAATATACCCCCATTTTCTTCGAAAGGGGGCATAATTATTGTAAACAAGAGGACCATGATGGTCCTATATCGCTCACCTGAACCAAAATGATATGAGCCACTGTTTTGTATTTAAGACTGAAAACAAACTTATGGTCAATAACATTTTGTCAAGTTTTGTCTTGATTAGTCACTATTTGAAGTTTTTAGAGTAAAAGTTTGAACGGCAGATAACTATTCTGATTATTCTATAATTCATTTATCCAAGATCTTATCGTAATTAACATCCTAATCCAAATTTCGTCTTGATTGTTCATTCGAAACAGCAATTTTGTCAGATTTAAGGGCACATGCATGACTGACCACTTTCTCATTTGATTGCAGAAAATTCAGCTCATGCAAGGTCTTACAATCAGCAGCATAGTGCCAAAGTATTGTCTTGGTTGATCAATAATTGTAGATTCTAGAGTGTAAACAGGGTAGAAAACAGTCAAGAACAGCAATTTTGTCAAATTCAAGGGCACATAACTCTTGACTTTCTGGTTCAATCAGACCAAAAATCAAACTTATTTGAGACTTTATGGTCTCCAACATTGTATCTAAGTTTTGTCTTGATTGGTCAATATTTGTAGATTCTAGAGTGTAAACAAGGTCGAAAACAGCGACTTTGTCAAATTAAAGGGCACATAACTCTCGGCTTTCTAAACAGATTTGACTGAAAATCAAACTCATCTGAAATTATATACTCCCAAACAATGTGTCCAAGTTTTGTCTTGGTTGATCAATAATTGTAGATTCTAAAGTGTAAACAGGGTCGAAAACAGTCAAAAACGGCAATTTTGTCAAATTCAAGGGCACATAACTCTCGACTTTCTAGTTCAATCAAACCAAAAATCAAACTCATTTGAGATCTTATGGTCTCCAACATTGTGTCCAAGTTTTGTCTCGATTGATATATAATTGTAGATTCTAGAGTGTAAACAAGGTCAAAAACGGCTGAAAACGGCAATTTTGTCAAATTCAAGGGCACATAACTCTAGTCTTTCTGGTCAGATCAGACTGAAAATCAAACTCAACCGAAATCTTATGGTCCCCAACAATGTGTCCAAGTTTTGTCTTGATTGATCAATAATTGTAGATTCTAGAGTGTATACAAGGTCGAAAACAGCCGAAAACGGCAATTTTGTCAAATTCAAGGGCACATAACTCTAGTCTTTCTGGTCAGATCAGACTGAAAATCAAACTCAACCGAAATCTTATGGTCCCCAACAATGTGTCCAAGTTTTGTCTTGATTGATCAATAATTGTAGATTCTAGAGTGTAAACAAGGTCGAAAACAGTCGAAAACGGCAATTTTGTCAAATTAAAGGGCACATAACTCTCGTCTTTCTGGTCAGATCAGACTGAAAATCGAACTCATCCGAGATCTTATGGTCTCCAACATTATATCCAAGTTTTGTCTTGACTGATCAATAATTGTAGATTCTAGAGTGTAAACAAAGTCAAAAACAGCATTTTTTGACATTCAAGGGCAGATAACTCAGCACATTCTGGTCCGATCAGGCCCATAATCGAACTCATCCGAGAACTTATGCCCATACTTACTTTGACCAAGTTTGATCAAGATTGGCCAACTTTTGTCGATGCTAGAGTGTAAACACCAAATTGTTGACAGACGGACAGACAGACAGACAGACAGACGGACAGACGGACGGACGGACGACGGACATTGAGTGATCACAATAGCTCACCTTGAGCACTTCGTGCTCAGGTGAGCTAACTAGAATATCACTGAAAGTGATCATAACCCCCATTGATTTTTCACATGATTTCTCCTAGTCCGATAAGCCCCGCCCTGCCAAGCCCACAATTTTTGACAAATCAAAAATTCACGAACAAGTTTTGAAAAGGGTCACCCAAGGGACATTCCTGTCAAGTTTGGTAATAATTATCCCAGTGGTTAAGGAGGAGAAGATTTTTGAATAATTATCTTACGATTTCTCGAAGTCTGATAAGCCCCACCCTGCCACGCCCACAATTTTTGACAAATCAAAAATTCATGAGCATATGTTGAAAACAGTCACTCAAGGGACATTTTTGCCAAGCTTGATTCTAATTGGCCTGATAATTGATTTTTAAAGATTTTTCACATGATTTCTCTAAGTCCGATAAGCCCCGCCCTGCCACGCCCACAATTTTTGACGAATCAAAAATTCACGAACAAGTTTTGAAAAGGGTCACCCAATTAACACATCTGCCAAGTTTGGAAAGAATTGGCCAAAGTGGTTGAGGAGGAGAAGACTTTTGAAGAATTACCTAAAGATTTCTTTTAGTCTGATAAGCCCCGCCCTGCCACTAGTGTTGTAAAATCGGACTCAAATCATAATCGATAATCGAATTGAAACAGGAATTGGTTTCGATTCAATTATCGATTAATAATCGAAACTTCATTTTCTGTAATAAAACACTTTTTTTTGATGGGTGTACTGTGTGTGGGGTGGGGGTGGAGGGTAAGGGTCTTCCACAAGCCATCCACATGGAACAAAGTTATAATGTACTTCATAATTTTGATTTGTAGCCAAAGGATGGGTTGCAATAAGGGTTCAAAAAATAGATTTTCTTCAAATTCTGTGAATTGATAGGGTTACATAATATCTTTAATTTGTATGTGTAAAAAATCTGATGAGGACTAATTTTTGGAGATAATGGCTAACGAAGTGGGTGGGGTAAATTGACATGAGAAGCAAATTTTTACTTTGAAGTTAAATAACTTTTTCTGTATAGACCAGACCGAATTGAAATTTTGCACGTACTTTCAATGTACTAAGGACAAAAGATTTTTGGAATAATCAATCATGTATATCAGTTTGTTGATTTTCTGTATTCGTCCTTCTGTCAATTCCAGATTTTGCTTATTTTTGATGTACTAACTTTACGAAACTATCTATACAACCTTTATTTTTTTGATGAATTGACATTATATTTTGTGAACATTATCCTATATGATGTAGCTAGATACGTCTAAAGTTTGGGTCAAATCCATTGCATAGAATCAAAGTTACTTGACCTTGACCTTAAAAGATTATTCTAAAATATTGAATTTTAAGATTTTTAGTGAAAATTTATCATGAAAATTGGTATATGAAGTGAATTTTAAGCAAATAAAGTTATTTTCATAATATCCTCATTTTAATTACTTAGTTTAGTGGAAAATTCACGATTGATACTGACTTTTTCGCACATAATAACAAGGATTTTTAAAGGGCAAGTGGACAATTTCCTTGTCAGTATTCATTATTGTTCTGTATGTCAAGGTCGAGGTCTACTGTAAAATTAGCATTGAACAAACTTAGAACAGCAAAAATATTATACCTGTGACTTTTTTTATTGAAATATACTTTATAAGCCCATTTTTATATCAAGATATAGCTGAAAATTATAAAAAGTGAATTTTTAAAATGACCTTTGAAGGTCAAGGTCAAATAACTTTGGTTCTATGCAATGGATTTAATCCAAAGTCTACACATAATCAGTTACATCATATAGGATCATGTTCACAAAATATCATGTCAATTCGTACAAAAATAAAAGCTGTAGAGATAGTTTCGTAAAGTTAGTACATCAAAAATAAGCAAAATCTGAGATTGACAGAAGGACGATTACAGAAAACCTACAAACTAATTTACATGATTAATGATTCCAAAAATCTCCTGTCCTTAGTACATTGAAAGTATGTGCAAAATTACAATTCGATCTGATCTATACAGAAAAAGTTATTCAACTTCAAAGTAAAAATTTGCTTCTCATGTCAATTTACCCCACCCACTTTGTTAGCCATTATCTCCAAAAATAAGCCCTCATCAGATTTTTTACACATACAAATTAAAGATATTATGTAACCCTATCAATTCACAGAATTTAAAGAAAATCTATTTTTTGAACCCTTATTGCAACCCATCCTTTCAAATTAATTTTTCATCCATTTAAACGAAAGTCTTGAGTGTCTGACTCTTCAATAAGTGTCTGCATTTTAGTCCCATCCATTTACTCTAGTCCTCACTCAAAGAACAGCTGGACAATTTTTAGTATTTTAAGAGTTAAGGAGTTGGAGATAACTGCAGGTATCAAAAATCCAAATCTCTTTCCCAAATTCACATCATCTGTCTAAAATAAAGTGTATTGGTGGCAAAACCCGTATTACTTTCGTATCCGTATTTAGGCATATGTCCGGTAACTGGTACTCTTGATTGCGAATAGATGGTGTTCAAAAGGCTCAATTTAGACTCTTTTGTTTGTTTAAAATGTCATAAAATGAAATGAATGGTCTGTTTTCCTTCCGTTACATGAATGTTTTTCTCCAAAATCATGTTATGAAAATGGTGCCAATGATCGCTAGAAACGATGGAACTCTGTCGCTTTGATTACAGATTTATTTGATTATTAGCAAAATATGGTCTTTTTACACCTGAATGAATATCTGCAAATACAATTTCTGTCTTTAACATTTGGTTTACGCTTGATTCTTTCCTTTGGAAGCTAAAAAACGAAAAACAAACATTGCCATTAGTAATATGGAGCCGATTTTCCGGTAAAAACCGAAGACGTTAACGACATCGATTTTTCATACTCATAATCGATTATCGCCGATTTTGGGCTTCAACGACGATTAATCGATTATTTCCGATTATCGTTACAACACTACCTGCCACGCCCACAATTTTTGACAAATCAAAGATTCACGAACAAGTTTTGAAAAGGGTCACCCAATAAACATTCCTTTCAAGTTTGGTAAGAATCAGCCCAATGGTTAAGGAGAAGAAGATTTTTGAATAACTATCTTACGATTTCTCGAAGTCTGATAAGCCCCGCCCTGGCCCACCCACAATTTTCACCGAATCAAAAATTCATGAGCACATGTTGAAAACAGTCACTCAAGGGACATTTCTGTCAAGCTTGATTCAAATTGGCCTGATAATTGATTTTTAAAGATTTTTCACATGATTTCTCTAAGTTCGATAAGCCCCGCCCTGCCACGCCCACAATTTTTGACGAATCAAAAATTCACGAACAAGTTTTGAAAAAGGTCACTAAAGGAACATTTATGCCAAGTTTGGAAATAATTGGCCTAGTGGTTGAGGAGGAGAAGATTTTTGAAGAATTCCCTAATGATTTCTTTAAGTCTGATAAGCCCAGCCCTGCCACGCCCACAATTTTTGACGAATCAAAAATTCACGAACAAGTTTTGAAAAGGTTCACCCAAGGAACATTTCTGCCATGTTTGGAAAGAATTGGCCCAATGGTTGAGGAGGAGAAGATTTTTGAAGAATTTCCTAATGATTTCTTTAAGTCTGATAAGCCCCGCCCTGCCACGCCCACATTTTTTGACGAATCAAAAATTCACGAACAAGTTTTGAAAAGGGTCACCAAAGGAACATTTCTGCCAAGTTTGGAAAGAATTGGCCCAGTGGTTGAGGAGGAGAAGATGTTTAAAGCAATTGTTGACGACTTCCGACGACCGACGCACGACGCATGACGCACGCCGGACACAGGGTGATCACAAAAGCTCACCTTGAGCATGTTGCTCAGGTGAGCTAAAAACAGAAGTTGTGCACAAGACAACACAGTAAATATGTAGGTGAAAATAAAAGTGATGATTACCAGCATTTTTGTGTGTGTTTTCTATAGTCTTTTCTATAAAGGAAATAAACAAGAGTTGTCCACGGACAACATAATTCGCCTAAAAGCTTGTCGCCAAAAAAAGGAGTCCAAAGTCAAAGGTCAAGGTCTCAAGATCAAGGCATGAAAAATTAAGGCTATATCTATAATAGTGCATAGGCATCCTCAGAAACCCAGCAGTCATAGCTACGCTACATGACCCCTGGGGCACTTGGCCAGTAAAACTTTGAAGCCGCCGAAAATCGATAGGAAACGCTTAAGCGCAAGACCCAATCAAATAACAGCTCTCATAAGTCAATGCGTTGTCAATTACAACCAAGATGGCTGCACTCATGATAAGTTGTAATTTGTTCGACACCGAAAGAAAAACAAGAAGGCTAGAATGGCCCTATATCGCTCACCTAATTTTTTTGTTTTAAATCTGACATTTAGTTTCATATTCTCATGCCTCTCCATAGGTCCAGGTCATTGGCAAAAAGCTGTAGGTCAAAATATTCTCCAGTTGGAGCACAGAAATGGATTTTAAACAAAGACCTATGTCATCCAAAAACTACAGGGCACTTTCTTGGGTCAAGGACAACAATTGTGTAAAGTTTCATAATCCTAGGTTCAATTAAAAGAAGTACCCTTTTTCTGTGACAAGGTTTTATATTGAAAAGCAAAGAAAAGTACCTAATAGAAATATCATAAGTAAGGCAAATATTAAGTTTTGTCAAATTTGGCTCTGCGGTTATGGAGAAATTGCTTCTGACAGATTTCGTGTAATTTCTCTTTTTCTGTTGCCATGGCAACCAGAGTTGGGTTCCTTTTTTATAAATTGCAATTCTGTTAGCAATTCTTTAAATGTGACCTCCTAAGGATTATTTCTGCCTAGTTTGGTTGAAATTAGCCTGTTAGTTGAGGAGGAGATATCATGTCATTGAGATTTGGTGGAAAATCTCCTTTTCTGTTGCCATGGCTACTAGAGCATTTAATGGATTTCAATTCTTTTAGCAATTTTTAAACGGAACCTCTTAAGAAATATATCTGCCAAGTTTGGTTGAAATTGGCCAAGTAGTTTAGGAGATGTTGTTCAAAGAAATTATTGAGAATAAGTCAAATTTCTCTTTTTCTGGTGCCATGGCAACTAGAGTTTTTATGGATTTCAATTCTTTTAGCAATTCTTAAAGGGGACCTCCTAAGGAATATTTTTGCCAAGTTTGTTTGAAACTGGCCTGGTAGTTTAGGAGATGTTCAAAGATAGTATTGAGATTCAGTCAAATTTCACCTTTTCTGTTGCCATGGCAACCAGAGTTTTTTATGGATTTTAATTCTTTTAGCAATTCTGGAAGGGGGTCACCTAAGGAACATTCCTGCCAAGTTTGGTTGAAATTGGCCTAGTAGTTTAGGAGGAGATGTCGTTCAAAGATAGTATTGAGATTCAGTCAAATTTCTCCTTTTCTGTTGCCATGGCAACCAGAGTTTTTTTTATGGATTTCAATTCTTCAAGCAATTCTGAAAGGGGGTCACCTAAGGAACATTCCTGCCAAGTTTGGTTAAAATTGGCCAAGTAGTTTGGGAGGAGATGTCGTTCAAAGATAGTATTGGGATTCAGTCAAATTTCTCCTTTTCTGGTGCCATGGCAACCAGAGTTTTTTATGGATTTCAATTCTTTTAGCAATTCTGAAAGGGGGTCACCTACGGAACATTCCTGCCAAGTTTGGTTGAAATTGGCCTAGTAGTTTAGGAGACGTCGTTCAAAGATAGTATTGAGATTCAGTCAAATTTCTCCTTTTCTGGTGCCATGGCAACCAGAGTTTTGTTATGGATTTCAATTCTTTTAGCAATTCTGAAAGGGGGTCACCTAAGGAACATTCCTGCCGAGTTTGGTTGAAATTGGCCTAGTAGTTTAGAAGGAGATGTTGTTCAAAGATAGTATTGAGATTCAGTCAAATTTCTCCTTTTCTGTTGCCATGGCAACCAGAGTTTTTTATGGATTTCAATTCTTTTAGCAATTCTGAAAGGGGGTCACCTAAGGAACATTCCTGCCAAGTTTGGTTGAAATTAGCCAAGTAGTTTAGGAGGAGATGTCATTTAAAGAAATTGTTGACGGAAGACGCACGACAGATGACGGACAACGCACGGACGACGGACAAAAGGTGATCACAATAGCTCACTTGAGCACCTTGTGCTCAGGTGAGCTAAAAACAGGTCTTGTTTAGGAAAGTGCTGAAGAATCACAAATATACAATATTGAAACAACAACTTGAATATTATGGCTAAATTTCAGTAAATATGCCAAAATAAAAGAAATATATTGTGACTAATAATAAAATGCTGCTTTCCACTGGGGAAAATAAATGACTGGCAAACGTAACTGTCATATATCAACAAAACCTTTAATTAAGACTTCTGCGATTTTACCTCTTAGCCTCCTATGTGCTTTTAAATAGTATACCTTGAGCCATACTATTTTATATAAACACTGAATATTTGTATTGAAGAGTCCTTACCCACAATAATAAGCCCCTTCCTTGCTCGTGTAAGTGCCACAATAGTCTGTTTCTTGTCACACAGGTTACCCAGATAGTGGAGTCTCCATTGTTCATCAGGAATGACCTCTATCTTCTGTACAGGGATGGCTCGTACAGTAGACAGAATAACATAGTCATACTCCTTCCCTGAAACATCATACAAACACAGTACAGTAGACAAGATAACAAAGTCATACTCCTTCCCTGAAACATCATACAAACACAGTATAGTAGACAGGATAACATAGTCATACTCCTTCCCTGAAACATCATACAAACACAGTATAGTAGACAGGATAACAAAGTCATACTCCTTCCCTGAAACATCATACAAACACAGTACAGTAGACAGGATAACATAGTCATACTCCTTCCCTGAAACATCATACAAACACAGTACAGTAGACAGAATAACATGGTCATACTCCTTCCCTGAAACATCATACAAACACAGTACAGTAGACAGAATAACATAGTCATACTCCTTCCCTGAAACATCATACAAACACAGTACAGTAGACAGGATAACATAGTCATACTCCTTCCCTGAAACATCATACAAACACAGTATAGTAGACAGAATAACATAGTCATACTTCTTCCCTGAAACATCATACAAACACAGTACAGTAGACAGAATAACATAGTCATATTCCTTCCCTGAAACATCATACAAACACAGTATAGTAGACAGAATAACATAGTCAAACTCCTTCCCTGAAACATCATACAAACACAGTATAGTAGACAGAATAACATAGTCAAACTCCTTCCCTGAAACATCATACAAACACAGTACAGTAGACAGAATAACATAGTCATACTCCTTCCCTGAAACATCATACAAACACAGTATAGTAGACAGAATAACATAGTCAAACTCCTTCCCTGAAACATCATACAAACACAGTATAGTAGACAGAATAACATAGTCAAACTCCTTCCCTGAAACATCATACAAACACAGTACAGTAGACAGAATAACATAGTCATATTCCTTCCCTGAAACATCATACAAACACAGTACAGTAGACAGAATAACATAGTCAAACTCCTTCCCTGAAACATCATACAAACACAGTACAGTAGACAGAATAACAGTCAAACTCCTTCCCTGAAACATCATACAAACACAGTATAGTAGACAGAATAACATAGTCATACTCCTTCCCTGAAACATCATACAAACACAGTACAGTAGACAGAATAACATAGTCAAACTCCTTCCCTGAAACATCATACAAACACAGTATAGTAGACAGAATAACATAGTCATACTCCTTCCCTGAAACATCATACAAACACAGTACAGTAGACAGAATAACATAGTCATACTCCTTCCCTGAAACATCATACAAACACAGTACAGTAGACAGGATAACATAGTCATACTCCTTCCCTGAAACATCATACAAACACAGTATAGTAGACAGAATAACATACTCATACTCCTTCCCTGAAACATCATACAAACACAGTATAGTAGACAGAATAACATACTCATACTCCTTCCCTGAAACATCATACAAACACAGTACAGTAGACAGAATAACATAGTCAAACTCCTTCCCTGAAACATCATACAAACACAGTACAGTAGACAGAATAACATAGTCATATTCCTTCCCTGAAACATCATACAAACACAGTACAGTAGACAGAATAACATAGTCATACTCCTTCCCTGAAACATCATACAAACACATCAACTATCACACGCTATCTAATGTACTTTTATGGACTTCAATTATTTTACTCTGTCTCCTGTAGCTCTATTTTAAAGTGGCTTTGATCAATTTGTACTTTCTATATGTGTTTGTATTGTAAGTCAAAGATAAGACATAACTAATCTAATAAACCACTGCAAACATACAAACAATTGCTATAACTTAAACTAATTTGTGTTACTTCAATGTACACATTTTGCATGATACACTCAGAGACACTTCTAACACAACACTTACATTTTTCATTATAACTATATAAATAATGCAGTATATTTTATGAAATTTTCAGCAAATATAAATCAATAACGTTTAGATCTACATATTTTTCTGTAAATTTCATCAAAATCACTTGATCCAAACATGAAAAATATTTAGGAATTTTAACAAGAATCAAATATGAAAAAGTCACATAACCCCAGGCTATTGCAGAATTCAATAGCACCAAAGCACCATCACCAAATCATTCTCATATCTCGAACCCCAGCTTCATATGATTTCATAATATGCTTTTACATGCGAAGCAATTCTAGAATTCAAGTGCACCTCTTTTGTTTCAGAAATAACATTTTGCACATGTCTTCATTGCACATAATCATCAAATTTGTTACCAGAGATTGGTAGTTTTTTTTCCTTTTTGCTCCAAGAAATTTTCAACAACTGGAACAGGCACTTAATAGGGACTAGAAAAGAAATATACCGCCAAGATTCATCATAAATTATGCTTTGTAAATGAGAAGGGGGTGTCTTCATGTCATCTAAGCCCATGAAATGTTAGCTGAATGTCAAAAAGTTTACTGCTGTTACATGAATAACAAAATTTACATTATCAGCTTGCACAGTTTTATTGCGACTTTAAGTTTTCAAGTCATATTATATGAAGCAGAACTGCAAATTTAATAACTTCCTCTCAATATTTCTTTATGAAAATTGCAGATATTTAGGCAATATGAATAAATAGGAGATGTTTGTAAAACGTAAATGCCCCTCAAGGGCTGACCTTTGATGAAGGCCAAACTCCAAGGTCAACGTCACAAGGTCAAATGTGAACGGTCTTGGTAGGAGGTGTCAATGTTTGAAATATCAAGACTGTATGTGTAATAGGACATGAGATATAGGCAAGATTAAAGTTTTTTAAAAGTAGGTCAAACTCGAAGGTCAAGCTCACAAGGTCCAAGGTCATGGTCAAATGTGAACAGTGTTGGTAGGAGGTGTCCATGTGTGAGATATCAAGGCTGTATGTGTAAAAGGACATGGGATAGAGGCCAGGTTAAAGGGTTTTTTTTAAAGTACATGTATGTCAAACCCCAAGGTCAAAGTCACAAGGTCAAATGTGAACCGTCTTGGTAGGAGGTGTCAATCTTTGAAATATCAAGGCAGTATATGTAAAAGGACACAAGATAGAGGCCAGGTTAATTAAAAGTAGGTCATACTCCACCATCAAGGTCACAAGGTCATAGTCAAATGTGAAAGGTCTTGATAGGAGGTGTCCATGTGTAAAATATCAAGGCTGTGTGTGTATAAGGTCATGAGATATAGGCCAGGTTAAAGTTTTTTAAAAGTAGGTCATGCTCAAATGTGAAAGGTCTTGGTAGGAGGTGTCCATGTTTGAAATATCAAGGCAGTATATGTAATAGGGCATACAATATAAGTCAGGTTAAAGTTTTCTTAGGCTCGGGACAAGAATTAAGTTTACAAGTCAACAAAGGGCAATAACTCCAAAATTAATCAGCAGAGTAACAGTTCTTATGCATTGCACCTCTCCATAATGAGATCTATCCACCTATGAAGTTTCATGATTCTACCTTACATACTTTTTGAGTAATGCTCCAGACAAGAATTAAATTTTAAAATCAGCAAAGGGCAATAACTCCAAAAATATGATTGGAAGAGTGACTGTTCTTGTATACTACTCCTCACAATAATAAAATCTATCTACCTATGAAGTTTCATGATTCTACCATACATAATATTTGACCTATGTTACCGGACAAGAATTAAGTTTGAAAATCAACAAAGGGCTATAACTCAAAAAATATAATATGGTACTTGCAATGCTATAAATAATTCATTACGCCCAGTTAAGTACATACCCTGTGATTCAAGGACTGTAAGAGAGATGACATCCTGTTCTATAGTCTTGAGTTTCTCCCTGATGGTTAATGCCTGCCCTTTAGTGGAGGATATCACTGCAATATTACTTGGAGATGTCTGGTATCTAGTGGTTAACGAACCCACAACTCTCACCTGAAATATAGGCCAAGTTATTAAGAGTAATTCTCTGAGAGCACCAAAATATATGGAAATGCATAGTCACAGATTTCAATAAAAATGTGTCCATGTTGTAGATCAACCCCATATTATAGTAAAAAAGTACCCTTAGTTTTTCAAAATTCGCCCCGTTTCCATAGCAACCGGGCCCAAACATAGAAAAAGACGCCTTTTCTCACGTTTTGGGGGTAGTCTATTTCAAATGTCCAATACATCGCTTTTATAGAAGATAGGTGCAATTTTCTGATAATAATGTTTAGAAAAATGGTTAAGGATATTAATAATGAGGTGTTTTGATACATTTTCACGCCAACTATGCAAAATAATTGAGGCTGAATGGGGAAAAGTGGTTAAAAAATCAGCATTTATAGCCTCTCTTTCGACCCCTATATTTTCTTTACGCAGCATCTCCCAGCATGAAACTATATCATGGTTATTAGAGGAAGAATCAGTTAATTAGAATCTGAAATAAAATCCATGGGCACTCTGAAAACTTTTCAAGAATTCCAATTTGAATTTTATGAAAAGTTGCATTTTTCTCAATTTTGAAGAAAACAACAACAACAACAATGGTTACCCGAGAAATCACGCGCTAAAATTGTGATGCCGAAATTAAGCAGTTGAACTTCTGTGACAATATATCATGTTTACGAACTTTGTAAGGGACGTAAAAGTTATGGACACTGTGAAATAATTGTAAATGAGCATGTGTGACACCTTCATTCAACTATCTTGACCTAGTTCCGGCGAAAACAAGTCTACGAAAAACTCCAACAATACACCGATTTCTTTATGGTTTTAAGCATATTTTAGATGAAAGTGATGGATGTTCTGGTTTAAATGGGTTCTCATCTAGACCTGTAGTGTGTAAGTATGCTTTATTCTCTTGTTACATGGTATGCAGTCCTTTCGTACCCTAACAATTTCGTACCCTCTACATCTATTGTCTACTCCCCTAGTCCCATTCAATCAACTTTGATTATAATTTGGAGGCGCATGTTTAGAGAAACTGTGTTAGTGAAATATTTAATGCAAGGTTAAAAGATAACAGTTAAAAGAACCTTGAGCAAGATGTGAATGATAAAATAATTATTAGAAGAAAGCCATAAGGATTGGAAACAGGAGTTGTTTGAATTAGGGCAGGGCTTTGTTTTCACCAGGCTTTGTCACCAGGATTTATACAGGCTGGTAAGAGAAGCAAGATTTCATCTGCTTTCCAATGAGGGCCATCCAAGATAACCTAGAACATCTGAGAGACACTGCTATCGCCTAGCCTATCTATAAACATTACAAACATATCTTGCTGCTGCTCTCTGTTAGTGAACACTATCTAATTTGAAAATTAGATCTTTCTTTGCCACGGGTTCAACTTCCAAATGACTGAATAATAACCTACTTGTTGTCTGACATATGGCTTTTCAGAATGAGATTTAGAATATTTGTTTTCATCTTTTCAGGTGTATCTAACCATGATGACTGGTCAATATAAACCTTCACCCTGTTTGGATTTTCTCATGCATTTCTTTATGCCAATTTTCAATTGACAGGTAAGTTTGTAAAACTGGTGAAAAAAGTCATTGAATAAAAAAATCCAGGTTTAATTTTGGAATCAAAAGTAAAATATAGAAAATTATGATTATCAATCTCATTCTAGTGCCAATGATAATAATGAGACAATGGTAATTGCAATGGTTATTTCAAAATAATATTTTGATGGTGTCAGGTGTGTTTTCCTCCACAAAAAGTCAAACTAAATTGTGATCATACCCTGTGAAAAATCTGGTGCCAGGATTCAGCTATCATATGTAAGTAGTTGACAGCCTAATATGGAAATTTAAATTTAATGTCACAGTGATGAACTGATGATGGCTTACGTTTCATGTTTATAGGGTTTTATGCAGAAAAGTGTACTTTTGGACAGTCAGGGGCCGTATTCACCAACATTTCTAAATCAATCTTAAATCCAAAATACAGTACAAGCCATCTGATTAGACAAGACATATGTCTCGGCTAAGCAGATGTATTGTTGTACAAGTTTAAAGGTAAACTTGAAATTAGACTGTTTAATAATTTTTTCTTCATTTTCAGAGGCATGTACAAGTGTATTTCATACATACCGGTATTCCTAGGGAAAGGTGAACATCACTGTCAACTGTTCTATGGCTACACAAAACCAACACTTAGCTGACTTTCCACAAATTTTCATCACAAACTAGCCCATTAGAAGGCAGCATACTGACCAGTGACAGGGGCTAAACAAGCCACATCCAGTCCTGTACCCCATGTATTGTAACAGCGAAGCCTGGTCAAGGACAATGATAGGACTGAGATACTTGCAGAAAAGAGCTCCTAACAAAGACTTCAATATTCTCCCAGTCGAGAAAAATGTTATTAGATATTGGGCCTATTGTCGATTTCATAAAATGTGTTCAATCTTATATGGAATAAGTAATATACATTCTTTTTTTTCAAATTTTCATTCTGACAAATTGACTCTTCAATGTCCCAATAGATAAAGGTTTTTGGAAAACATAGTGGAAAATGGATGAATTGCTTGTGACAAGCAATTTCTTCATTTCCCACAATGTTTCCTACATGAAAAAACCAAAAATGTAAAATCCCATACATTTGGAAATATCATTTACAACATTCTTGAATTTTGACCATCTGGTAATGGGTTAACCATTTTCCAAACAACAAAATATGAGACTGTTCTCATTTGAAAGATGTTACAGACAACAAAATGAATACTAGTATTGATAATGAACAAAATTGTGTAAAATATTCCCATAGAAAATATTGAGACAAAAGCCTAGGGGGAAATGCTGGTTATCAGCATATACATTTCTTTTGCCTCAATGTTTCCCCATTTCTTTTATATAGAAAAGTCAAAACCAGGTCGTGTTTAGGAGGAAAGGGTTTAACATGGAATATGCACTTATGTTTAGTGTTTTCAATCTTCCATTAACCCACCTTCCCCAAACAACAATATATTGGTGTGGTCCAATGGGAAAGTTATTGTAGCCCCAAAGAGTAATGAATATTTATGAGCATTAAATCACAGATGATATTGTGGCAAAAGGAAAAATATGCTGATTATCAGCATTTTCTCCTTTTTCTCCTTTTGCATCAATGTTTTCCAAAGCCTCTTTTATTAGAGAAGTCAAAACCAGGTCTTGTTTTGCAAAGGGTAAAAACTGGGAATAAGTATAAAGACGTTGTAAATTCCCATGAGTAATAATTATATTGTTAAGACAGAAATTTCAAGCTCGCCTGAAAGTTGCATAAGAGCTGTTGTCATACTCTGGGATGTCAGTGCCGGGGTCCGCGAAAACTCTGTTAGAGATACAACCTTCATGTTTCACATGTGTGTACCTGTAACCAAGACCTTTCCTCTTGGACATTGACCTTAGAGGTTGAGCTACTTTTAAAATCTTTAGTCCGACGTACATAAAATGTACTAAAACAGATGCCCTTGACCTTGGAACTTTTACCTATTTTGAAAAAAAACTACAATTTACATGTATATAGACTTTTTTGTTACCATAGCAACAAAATTGAATTTCTTAAGCCATGAACTATTTCCTTAAATATTTCAAATATCATTGGTAAACTGTTGTTAAAACACTTAAACTTGGACAAATGTTTGCATTTGTATACATAAAACACTGATATGTTATCTAAATTCGTCATTTTAGTGGCAAACTTGCTCTCGATGTATTCCCGTTTCCATAGATAATTCCAGGATAAGTCAGAACTCATCAAAATAGATTATCCATGGACTAATTGTTTCATGACATGGGCCTTAACACTCAATATTGGAAAAGCAAGAAAATCTAAGAGAAATTATTCATAGAAAAGGTTTTTTTGTGTCTGAAAATTAGTTTTTTCAAGAAAATTGCCTTTTTTGTAACCATGGCAACCAAAACCGGTTAGAAATTCCAATCTATATTCTTAGTGTTTTTAAGGTTCATCTAGTCAATAACCTTTATGAAATGTTTGGTTAACTTATGTATGGGTACTGACAACATATGAAATTGGTGGATTGGAATGAATCTTTTTGAAAAACAGTAGATATAGGCTTGTTTAAGTTTTCCTGTCTTTTATAACAAAAATTATCAAAACTGATATTTTTTATCCATAAGTTGGTTGTTATATGTTATGGGGATACATTTTTCATTAGAATTACCAAGAAAATGCACAAGAAAGTATTGATAGAACATATTCTTGTCTGAAAAAGCCAATTTTAATATATTTTTTGAGAGATGACCTCTCATGAATGACCTTGGGATTGACAAATGACCTTGAGATTAATGAATGACCTTGAGATTGATGAATGATCTTGACCTTATTGAATGACCTCCATCTAGATAGGATATCAAACAGAAATGCATTTCAGCTACAAATGTAAATGGGAATTGTGAAAGAAACATGTTCTGCCACTTCAAATTTATGGCCTCTTTTGAGAATCTGACACCTTCTCTGAGAAATGGTAAACTTGCATACATATGATATATCATTAGAATCACAAAAATACAAGAAATACCATGCAAAACCATATAGCCATATCTACCATAAATTGTCCTGATTCTTCATAGGGCATTACATATATTTCCCTATAGAAAACTCACTGATTGATCAAATTTGTTAAAAAATCCATGTAAAACAAAGTTTATTGGGGTATTTCTTTAAATCCGTTACCATGGTAACCATGATGGAAAATGTTTCAAGTAATTTCTTTCTACAGATGTACAAAAATGACATTGAAATTAGACATTTGGACGTTTTTAAGTGATCCTTTTCCATTTACAATAATGTGGGGTTTATATATATATATATGGGTCATTAGTTTAAAATCTTCTTCTATAGTAACCATGGCAACCATAATTGCTTGGTAATCTTTTTGCCAAAAATATGATAATGATTCAGTGATATGTTTGATTGATGACTTTACATTATCAACACATATGCCAACCTTTAATGCTCTTGGATATATGTGGGAAAAAACAGATAAATGTTAATATTGGAATTTGTTGCTATGGCAACCTTTTTTTAAAATCTAAAAATTGAATATGGACACAAAAAAAATGATTTTTCATTTTGATAAACAGTTAAAGAGTCATCTAAGGCAGAAATACATCATAGGTATGAAGATAAAACTTAAAATATGCATCAAAGCTCTTGATGTCAAAATATTGAAAATATTGATTTTTTGATAAAAGTGTATTTTTTAAATCTCACAAATTTTCCGTTTCCAGAGTGCCCAGCGATTTCTTTTCACAAATTGGTAAAACAAGATTAGTACTTTACCACAACATGTATGCCCATGCTGGACTACGCTGCGTAAGGCAGATAATAGCATTAGAAAATGGCAAATTTCAGCTTTTTTAATAAAAGTCAATTTTTTATAAACATAGTCTTACCAAAATCCATATTGTACACAATCTGGGAAATAGACATTCTTTTCCATTAATTGTTTAATATCACCAAGACCCATTATCCTGATCACAAAAACAAAAATAGTGATTGAGATGATAATTTTTGAGAACTTTGGCGTTAAACTTTGCCTATTTTCACTAGTTTCGAGATTCAAATTTGGTCCATTTTAGCCCAAATCTTTCTCTGCGGTTACCATGGCAACCGATGAAGACCGGCAACTTTTCTTGCCCAAAACGTTGTAAGTGGCCACCAAGGATATTTCCCTGAAAGTTTCAAGAAAATCTGAGACTATGCATTTCCGACCCCTTCTTTATTTTTTTGGTGCTCTCAGAGAATCACTCTTAACACCAAAAAACACAGAAACAGAGGGCACAATTTCACACTGGTTCAAATTCAAAGATTCTACAGACAACAATTTCAAGAGAATTTTACTTTTTCTGGGTTCTTTTTTTTCAGGGTTGAAATCATGATGGGAATTTAAAAAAGAATTGTCTGCGAATAATGTAGCTTGTGTATACCAGAGCTTGTCACAAAAAAGGACAAAGTCTCTAGGTGAAAGGTCATGGTCTCAAAGTCAAGGCATGAGATATCCATAAGTGAAATATCAAGGCTCTATCTGTAACAGTGCATGAGAAATAGGCCAGGTTATTTTTTTTAAAAGTAGGTCAAACTCCAAGGTTAAGGTCACTAGATCAAAGGTCATGGTCCAAAAAGGAATGTCTTAGCTGGAGGTATCCATGCGTGAAGTATCAAGGATATAATTGTGAAAATTAATTTTTAGCTAGCTAGGACTTTATGTCCGGGGAGCTGTCACAGCCCTAGTGTCAGGGTTGCGTCATGCCTTGTCTTCCAAAAAACTTTAAACTTGTTTAATGTTTATATCTAAGGAACTATTAAACTTTCATTTAGGACAATGACCTTTGACCTCTTGCCATTGACCTTGAGTTGGCCTGTTTTTGTGACAAACTCAATAGATCTTATTGACAGTTATGACTCTTGTGAACTGCACTTCTCCATAACAAGATCTATTCACATATCAAGTTCCTTGATTCTATCTTGCATTTCTAGAGTTATGCTCCATACAAAATCTTAATATGACAACAAAGGGCAATAACTCCATAAATATGATTGGCAGGGTTATATTTCTTGTGTATTGCACTTCTCCATAACAAGATCTATCTTCCTATGAAGTTTCATGGTTCTACCTGCCATGATACATTACGAGTTATGCTCCGTAAAAAAAATAGTATAAAATCAACAAATAGCAATAACTCCATCAATATGATTGGCAGAGTTATGGTTCTTGTTACTCTCCATTGCCGAGCTCTATTGATTAAACCATCAAATATGACCTCTGCAGTTTTCGGTACGCCAACAGCCTATTTGGTCGTCATAATCTAATTATAGCACACCATTTGAATTATCGAATCAAAATCATTCAGTTTTATCTTGCATGATAATTACGTATACATTATGTCGCTTCTATTTTTGGCTGAAGCCGGTAACATTTGAATTATCGAATCAAAATCATTCAGTTTGATCTGGTTTGATTGCGTATACATTACGTCGCTTCTATTTTTGGCTGAAGCCGGTAATTTGAAGCGTCAGCCAATGAAAGTTTGTATCAGCTTTTTGAATTGTTTTGTTGTGTATCGCCAACGATTGGATACTGAAATCCCGCCAAGGCCCCGAGATTAGACGTGAAATGACCCCGCGAGAACAGAGCTCATTCTATCGAAATGGAATGTAGAGATAATGTGCTCTGTTCATAAGAGAGTAGGTTCTTGTGAACAGAACTTCTATCCAAGGTCTATCCACCTGTGAAGTTTCATAGTTCTACCTTGCACTCTTTTTGAGTTATGCACTAACCTAAAGTATGAGGGCCGTTAATAAAGTATCCAGAGTGGTTTAATAACTTTTTGATTTATATGCTAATTGTAGCGATATTTTTAACACTTATGCTTTGGGGAATTATGCTTTTAATCCAGCAACAAAATCTAAATCAATGGCATTAATGAGCATTCTACAGTCTCAGTTCTTGGTCCGATACAACGTTAAACAAGAGCTTTGCAGAGTGGCGCATATACATTCGAGAGGGGCTTGTCAATAAAATTGGCCATTTTTTCAATTCAAGGGCAGATAATTCAAATATGAAAAGTCATCAAAAGTTTGTTTGCACAACCAGACACCATAGATTCATTGTGGCTAGTTTGATTAAATTCTGGTTAAAACTGTAGGAGCTGCTCTCAGGAGAAAATGGGCATTTGAGAAAATGGGCATTTTTCATTAAATTCAAGGGCAGATAATCAAAGAAGGAAAACAGTTATCTGAATTCCATAAGCGGTGTGCACAACTAGACACCATGGAGATTCATTGTGGCAAGTTTGATCAAATTGTATCAAAACTGAAGGAGGAGTTGCCCACACAAGAAATTGCTAACAGACAGACAGACGGACAGACAGACAACCAGGGCCATAACATAATACGACCCTTTGGGCGTATAATAAAAAGTCTGTACACATCTAATATTTACATCTGTTCGATACATTTGCCACTACATGAACTCACACCTATGAATCCATTTGTCAAAGAAGGATCTAAACTATACTTGGTGAATTTTAAGAATAGCTTCTCGAAGAAAATTGACAAATCATTAACATTTTTCCTGACACCGTGTTGGGACATCCAGATCTATTGACGTCAGCAACATCACGGGTAGAATTGTTTTTAAATGCATTATACCACTCATAAATGCTTGATCTTTTTCATAGAACTATTGCCATGTTCATTATCATAAAGATTGTCTCTCATTTTGAATTACCCATTAACATGCAAAGCATTATTGAATACCGCTGCTCAAGTGCCATATTTGCTTAACTGCAAAGCAATGTTACTTGTATTCACCAACGGTTCTTTAGAACTGACACCAAATTTTAGCCAATGACATTACGTTTACCAAAAAAAAAGTCTGCTTGCAGGTAAAAAAAATCTTGGACAACTTTTGGCGCAAAATACAAAATCAGATGGCTTTAAAAGCAATTGATAAGACACATTTTGGTCAAATATCTAAAGTTGCCCAGCTCAATAAGACCCTTTGTTTCCATAGCAACTGTCTAGCCTAGAATTTAAGCAGTATCAAATGCATAGTTCTTTCAAGAATTTGTGTTGAAAATTTTATCTCAATTGGTTTAAGGGGGAATGCTCCAGTTTACTATTTCTTTTCCTAATGATAGAATTTATCTATATTTTGTTTCTTGAAAGTACATCATATTACCAATCAAACAAGAGATGTTTGTAAAACATATATGCCCCCTCAAGGGCCTACATTTGATGTAGGTCAAAGCCCAAGGTCAAGTTAACAAGGTCCAAGGTCATGGTCAAATATGAAAGGTCTTAGTAGGAGGTGTCTATGTGTGAAATATCAAAGCTGTATATGTAAAAGTAAAATGAAACATAGGCCAGGTTAAAGTTTTTAAAAGTAGGTCAAGGTCATGGTCAAATGTGAAAGGTCTTGGTTGGAGGTGTCCATGTGTGAAATATAAAGGCTGTAGGTGTAAAAGGACATGATATATATGCCTGGTTTCAGTCTTTTTAAAAGTAGGTCAAACTCCAAGGTCAAGGTTGCAATATTCAAGGTCATGGTCAAATGTGAAAGGTTTTGGTAGAAGGTGTCTATGTGTGAAATATCAAGGCTATAGGTGTAATAGGACATAAGATAAAGGCTAGGTTAAAGATTTCTAAAAGTATGTAAAAATCAAAGGTCAAGGTCACACAGGCCAAGGTCATGGTCAAATGTGAAATGTCTTGGTAGGAGGTGTCCATGTGTAAAATATTGAGACTGTATAGGTAACAGGACATGAGATATAGGTCTAGTTTAAGTTTTTTAAAAGTAGGTCAAACTCCAAGGTCAAGGTCCAAGGTCATGGTCAAAAGTGAAATATCTTGGTTGGAAGTGACCATGTGTGAAATATCAAGGCTGTATATGTAAAATGACATGAAATATAGGTCAGGTTAATGTATTATTAAAGTAGGTCAAACACCAAGGTCAAGGTCACAAGGTCCAAGGTCATGGTCAAATGTGAAAGGTCTTGGTCAGAGGTGTCCATGTGTCAAATATCAAGGCTGTATGTGTAAAAGGAATTGATATATCGGGTAGGTTAAAGTTTTTTTTAAAGTAGGTCAAAGTCAAAGGTCAAGGTCACAAGGTCCAAGGTCATGGTCAAATGTGAAAGGTCTTGGTAAGATGTGTCCATGTGTGAAATACCAAGGCTGTATGTGTAATAGCACATAAGATATAGGCCCAGTCTATTTTTTTAAAAGTAGGTCAAACTCCAAGGTCAAGGCCACATGGTCCAAGGTCATAGTCGTATGTGATAGGTCTTGGTCGGAGGTTTCCATGTGTCAAATATCAAGGCTGTATGTGTAAAAGGACATGATATATCGGCCAGGTTAAAGTTTTTTAAAAGTAGGTCAAACCCCAAGGTCAAGGTCACAAAGTCCAAGGTCATGGTCAATTGTGAAAGGTCTTGGAAAGATGTGTCCATGTGTGAAATATCAAGGCTGTATTTGTAAAAGGTCATGAGATATATGCCAGGTTTAATTTTTTTTTCAAAGTAGGTCAAACTCCAAGGTCAAGGTCACAAGGTCCAAGGTCATGGTTAAATGTGAACCATGTTGATAGGAGGTATCTATGTGTGAGATATCAAGGCTGTATGTGTAAAAGGACATGAGATATAGGCAAGGTTAAGAATTAAGTGTAAAAATCAACAGAGGGCAATAACTCCAAGAATTTGATTGGCAGAGTTATGGTTCTTGTGCACTGCACCTCTCCATAATGAAATCTATTCACCTGTAAAGTTTCATGATTCTACCTTACATATTTTTTGAGTTGTGCTCTGGACAAGAATCAAGTTATAAAATCAACAAAGGGCAGTAACTCAGAAAATTTGATCGGCAGAGTTACGGTTCTTGTGCACTGCACCTCTCCATAATGAGATCTATCCACCTGTAAAGTTTCATGATTCTACCTTACATACTTTTTGAGTTATGCTCCGGACAATAATCCAATTTGAAAATCAACAAAGGGCAATAACTCCAAAAATATGATCGGCAGAGTTACGGTTCTTGTGCACTGCACCTCTCCATAATGAGATCTATTCACCTGTAAAGTTTCATGATTCTACCTAACATAATTTTTGAGTTATGCTCCGGACAAGAATCAAGTTTGAAAATCAACAAAGGGCAATAACTCCAAAAATATGATCAGCAGAGTTACGGTTCTTGTGCACTGCACCTCTCCATAATGAGATCTATCCACCTGTTAAGTTTCATGATTCTACCTTACATACTTTTTGAGTTATGCTCCGGACAAGAATCAAGTTATAAAATCAACAAAGGGCAATAACTCCAAAAATATGATCGGCAGAGTTATGGTTCTTGTGCACTGCACCTCTCCATAATGAGATCTATCCACCTATGAAGTTTCATGATTCTACCTTTGATACTTTTCGAGTTATGCTCCGGACAAGGTTTGGTCTACGGACAGACCGACCGACCGACCGACCGACCGACCTTCCGACCGACCGACCGACCGACCGACCGACCGACACTTGCAAAACAATATACCCCCATTTTCTTCGAAAGGGGGCATAATAATGAAGTTAAAATGGATGGTCATCGATCTTGTTAAAATTTTATAGTCAGTCGTATCACATACCCCTACAGCGAAAAAATGCACAATTTCTTGCAACTGTCCAAGGTCACTACAATGCTTAAGAATTGCTGTAAAATCATCATTTTGTCCCAAAAGGGATTAAAAGTAACGTCTTACATTTGAAAAGAACAGAAAATCCAAAATGTGTGCAATTATGAACGTGTAAGTGTATAAAATAGTTTGATCATGTGTTCAGTCAGATCAATGAAGCTGAAGTGCATTATGTCAAAATTTGCATATTTTTGGAAATATTTCAGGTTCTACATAATAGAATTTGATTAAACTCTCTCATTGTATTAACCCATTCCCAAACAAGACCTGGTTTTGACGTCCCTAATAGAAAAGGCTTGGGAAAACATTGAGACAAAAGAAGAAACTGCTGATAACCAGCAGTTTCTCCTTTTGTCTCAATATTTTCTGAGCTGTATCATACACAAATCTTATCTTTATCAACATGCATTTTGCCGTCTGCAGCAGCTTACATATTGGATCACCCTGATATTTTGTCGTTTGGGAAAGGGTTAAGCAATGTGTCCTGGTAATAAATCGAAAAGAAAATGTATAGGATATTGCACTTATTAGTGAATCACAGCAATTTCTATCAACTACACTCAAATAAAATGACGCAAAACAGTGGTAAGTGCATACACACTTGCAACTGTCTTGCTTTAAATCATCCATTTCAAACAAGAGGAAATCGGTTTCGCATAACAAATACGCTCTTACAGTCAACAAAAGTAAATTGTAATGACGTTTCATATTATCAAAAATATGGTAGCGAAATACATATGGTACGAAACATAAAATTTTCTGCAATAATGACCCAGTGTTCCGAAAAACTGGAGCATTCCCCCTTAAATGTTAAAAAGTTATGATGTTATTCCTTAAACATTATTAACAGCCCTTGTAGTCTGCAGACAGACCAACACATCTACCGACTGACAAGTGCAAAACAATACACAGTCGAAACTCATTGTGTCCACTTTTGCGAGCCGCTGAAAATACTTCGACTTATCTGGAATTCGACACGAAAACCAGCATTCAAAAGTCGAGGTTTGCCCGAAGTATTAGGTAGAAGTCGGGGTATGGATAAACAACGACCTGACTGACTGTTCATATATACCCGCGTACATGTAATTATTTTACGGTGTTGCAGATTTATTATATTGTTGTTTTAATTTTTTGAGTTACAAGCGTCATCTGCAACCAGCCTTTCTTTCCCATGTATTTTTCACGGTTGGTGCAATCTTACGGTGAACCGACAGCAGAATGCTATTATACCATTTTTTCACACCTTTCGATGAAGATTTTTATCCCTATTGTTCGAAAATATGTTAATCTCCTAAATTGGGGGGGTTGACAGACTAGACAAAGTGACTTAGTTAAACAGTTAACCAGCTGAACAGGTAGTTTTAAGGTGAAATTTTCATACTGACCTGCCAAAATAAATCGACTCATCCAGAGTTGATGATTTTCTCAAGTCGACTTAAACATTGAAATTTATATGAAACAAAGAAGGGACAAAGTTGGGACTTTGGAAACACTTCGACTTGTCTGGAATATCGACTCATCTGATGTCGACACAATGAGTTTCGACTGTACCCAATCTTCTTTAACCCTTTCCCAAAACGGCAAAAAATTAGGGTGATCTACTTCAAAAACTGCCACAAATGGCAAAATAGATGTTAATAAAGATATAATTTGTGTAAAATATGGGATAGAAAATATTGAGACAAAAGGAGAAACTACTGGTTATCAGCAGTTTCTTCTTTTGTTTCAATGTTTTCCCAAGCCTTTTCTATTAGGGACATCAAAACCAGGTCTTGTTTGGGAAAGGGTTAAATAAGGGCATAATAAGTTGAAGTACATACAGCAAAGTCTGCTTGTGTGAGATTATTATACGCCTCATTGTTGGGTAGTTGTAGTGCAGGAGGTATTGATGACTCTAGACCAACAAGATTACAGAAGACGGAGGGTTTTCCCCGCCCTCCTGGCCAGTTTAGAACCGAGGGTTGTCTCTGTATAAGTGTTCCACACAATAGTCTACCATCATACACCTGCCTGCTGGGGAAATCTATCATGTCTTCATGCTGTATGGAGATATAACATCACACATAACACTTGTTAACAATAACAAATATGGAAACTTATTTAAGAACTCTTCATTCAATGATTACTATTTTAACCCTTTCCCAAGCAAGACCAAGCCCTGGTTTCTCGAAACAAGAGGACCCTGAGGGCCCTAAATCGCTCACCTGAGTAATGTTTTAATAATGCCAAATAACTTTGCATATGTTACGCATTGTTGTCCCAGAGAAGAATTTGGCCATGTAGTTTAGGAGAACATGTTGTTTACAGAAATTGATCAGCTTTTATGACATTTCCCATTTTCTGATGCCACAGCAACCAGAGCTTTTCATAGATTTCAATTCTTTTAGCAATTTTTATAAGGGACCACCCAATGAACATTACTGCCAAGTTTGGTTGATTTTGACCGAGAAGTTAAGGAGGAGATGTTGTTAAAAGAAGTTGTTGAGCTTTTGTGAAATTTCCCATTTTCCAATGCCACGGAAACCATAGTTTTCCATGGATTTCAATTCTTTTAGCAATTTTTTAAGGGACCACCCAAGGAACATTTCTGCCAAGTTTGGTTGATTTTAACCCAGAAGTTAAGGAGGTGACGTCGTTAAAAGAAATAGTTGAATTTTTGTGAAATTTCCCATTTTCCGATGCCATGGCAACCAGAGTTTATCATGGATATCAATTCTTTTAGCAATTTTTATAAGGGACTACCCAAGGAACATTTCTGCCAAGTTTGGTTGATTTTGACCCAGAAGTTAAGGAGGAGATGTCGTTTAAACAAATTGTTGAGCTTTTGTGAAATTTCCCATTTTCTGATGCCACGGCAACCAGAGTTTTTCATGGATTTCAATTCTTTTAGCAATTTTAATAAGGGACTTCCCAAGGAACATTTCTGCCAAGTTTGGTTGATTTTGACCCAGAATTTAAGGAGGAGATGTTGTGTAAAGAAATTGTTGAGCTTTTGCGAAATTTCCCATTTTCTGATGCCACGGCAACCAGAGTTTTCCATGGATTCCAATTCTTTTAGCAATTTTTATAAAGGACTACCCAAGGAACATTTCTGCCAAGTTTGGTTGATTTTGACCCAGAAGTTAAGGAGGAGATGTCGTTTAGAGAAATTGTTGAGCTTTTGTGAAATTTCCCATTTTCTGATGCCACGGCAACCAGAATTTTTCATGGATTTCAATTCTTTTAGCAATTTTAATAAGGGACCACCCAAGGAACATTTCTGCCAAGTTTGGTTGATTTTGACCCAGAAGTTAAGGAGGAGATGTCGTTTAAAGAAATTTTTGAGCTTTTGTGAAATTTCCCATTTTCTGATGCCACGGCAACCAGAGTTTTTTATGGATTCAAATTCTTTTAGCAATTTTTATAAGGGACCACCCAAGGAACATTTCTGCCAAGTTTGGTTGATTGTGACCCAGAAGTTAAGGAGGAGATGTCGTTTAAAGAAATTGTTGAGCTTTTGAGAAATTTCCCATTTTCCGATGCCACAGCAACCAGAGTTTTTCATGGATTTCAATTATTTTAGCAATTTTGATAAGGGACCACCCAAGGAACATTTCTGCCAAGTTTGGTTGATTTTGACCCAGTAGTTTAGGAGGAGATGTCGTTTAAAGAAATTGTTGACGCCGTGACGGACAGACGGACGCCGGACATTGATAGATCACAATACCTCACCTTGAGCACTTCGTGCTCAGGTGAGCTAAAAACTTAAGTACATACTCATGAGCCCATTCTCAACTTCATAGGAATACTCTCCAACATTGAAGGGTATTTGATTATGTTCATGTGGATTTTATGCAATTTGAGCACGGTGCTCAGATTTGAGTCTGAGAACATGTATAAGTTTTTTCCAGAAACCAAGGCCAGGTTTTGACATTAGAATAGGCAAGGTAAAACATTGAGGCAAAAGAAGAAAAAGTTGATGATCAGCATTTTCTCCTTTTGCCTCAATATTTTTTTCGCTATATCAGACACAAATCCTATCTTTATCACCATCCATTTTGTCTTCAGCAGCAACTATCAAATTGGACAGGTCTAAAATTTGGTTATTGGGAAAGGGTTAAATGAGCAAATTCAAAGTCTACAGTAAATATATGTTAATATGAAGTAAAAGTAGGTATGATAAAGTAAAGGTAGTCACTATTTCAATTTTTCTAATTTCTTTTTATCGTTACTGATTATAATGATAATTAGGATTTCCTCATTTAGAATACAAACTCAACCCTTTCTCAAACAAAACCTGTTTACTTTCCAAATAGAAATTATTGTGGGTAATATTGAGGCAAAAGAAGAAAAGAGGCCGTTTTTGGTCACCTGAATCCAAAGAGAAGAGAAAACATGGATCTACAGATAAGGTATAATCATATCATAAATTTGGTTGAAATCTGTCCAAGTTGAAAATGAATAAGTTAACTAATGACACAACCCCATTTCCAGACCCCCCCCCCCCACACACACACACACATACAGCTATTTGGCTACAGATTCTTTTCTCTTGTAAAAACTTTGTAGTCCTTGCCCTAAAGACTCTAACTACCAAATAAGAATCCAATCTAATAGCCAGTTCATGAATATAAGATTTTTTAAGATGTACCCTTAACCCCCCTTTTTAGCCCCTTATAAAGTCCCAAAGGAGATAACTCTATGATTTGTTAAAATCCAAAGCCCTTTCCCACGGGGATGCTTTCTGCCAAGTTTGGTTGAAATCTGTCCATTGAATCTCAAGACAAAGTCGAAAATAAAAACAAGAGGGCCAGAATGGCCCTATATCGCTCACCTGAAAAAAGTTTAAGACACGCCCACTTTTTTTGACAAATCAAAAATTTGCAAACAAATTTTGAAAAGGGTCACTCAAGGAACATTGTTGCCAAATTTGTTTCAAATTGACCCTATGCTTGATTTTTAAAGAATTTTCTTAGGATTTCTCTAAGTCTGATAAGCCACGCCCTGCCATGCCCACTTTTTTTGACCAATACAAAATTTGCCGACAAATTTTGAAAAGGGTCACTAAAGGAACATTTCTATAAAGTTTGCTTCAAATTGGGCCAATGGTTGATTTTTAAAGAATTTTATTAGGATTTCTGTAAGTTTGATAAGCCACGCCCAATTTTTTCTGACAAATAAAAAATTTGAGAAAAAATTTTGAAAAGAGTTACCCAAGGAACATTTCTATCAAGTGTGGTTCAAATTGGGTCAATGGTTGATTTTTAAAGAATTTTCTTATGATTTTTCCAAGTCCGGTAAATGCTGACCTGCCACGCCCACAATTTTGGATGAATAAAAAATCCGCGAACAAATCTTAAGAAGGGTCACCCAAGGAACATTCCTGCCAAATCTGGTTTTAATTGGCCCTATGGTTAAGGAGAAGAAGATTTTTTGAAGAATTTTTTTTGGTTTTAATTGGCCCTATGGTTAAGGAGAAGAAGATTTTTGAACAATTTCTCTTGGTTAGATAAACCCCGCCCTGCCACACCCACATTTTTTGATGGAACTATAAATTTATGAACAAATGTTGAAGAGGGTCACTCAAGGAACAATTCTGCCCAGTTTGGTTCAAATTGGCCCATTGGTTGATTTTTAAAGAATTTTCTTAGGATTTCTTTAAGGCTGATAAGCCCCTTCCTCCCTGCCATGCTCTCATCTTTTCACAAATGTAAAAATTTGTGAATCAATTTTGAAAAGAGAGACTCAAAGAACATTCCTGCAAAGTCTGCTTCAAATAGGCCCAATGGTTAATTTTTAAAGAATTTTCTTATGATTTCTCTAAGTCTGATAAGCCCCTTTCTCCCTGCCACGGCCACAATTTTTTACAAATGAAAATATTTGTGAACAAATTTTAAAAAGAATGGCTTAAGGCACATCCCTGCAAAGTCTAGTTCAAATTGGCCCAATGGTTGATTTTTAAAGAATTTTCTTATGATTTTTTTTAGTCCGATAAGCCCCTTTCTCCCTGCCACGGCCACGTTTTTTGACGAATCAAAAATCTGAACAAGTTTTGAGAAGGGTCACTCAAGGAACAATTCTGCCAAGTTTGGTTCAAATTGGAACAATGGTTGATTTTTAAAGAATTTTCTTAGGATTTCTCTAAGTGCGATAGGCCCCGCCCTGCCACGCCCACATATTTTGACGAATCAAAAATCCGCGAACAAGTTTTGAGAAGGGTCACTCAAGGAACATTTCTGCCAAGTTTGGTCAAAATTGGCCAGTTAGTTTTGGAGAAGAAGATGTTTGAAGAAATTGTTGACGGACGGACAGACGGACAGGTGAGTAACCACAATAGCTCCCCTCGAGCACTTTGTGCTCAGGTGAGCTAATGAACTGATGACGGGACACCCATCCGCAAACACCCCCCCCCCCCCCCCCCCCTCTCCAGCATGGCCACTTCTTTACAGACTGTTTTCTTTTGTAGTCCTTGTCCTAAAGACTCTCAAAACCAAATGTGAACCCAATCCAACACCCGGTTTGTGAGAAATTTTTTAAGATGTACCCTATTTAGCCCCTTTTATGGCTCCTTATGGGCCCCAAAGGAAGATACTCCATGATTTGTACAAAACTGCAGCAGCTTCCCATGGGGATGCCCCATACCAAGTTTGGTTGAAATCTATTCAATGGTTCTCAAGAAGTTGAAAATGTTAAAAGTTAACGGACAATAAAGGACGGACGACAACAGAGGAAACACAGTCGCAATAGGTCACCATGACCTTCTGTCATGTGAACTAAAAATGCTGATAACTAGCATTTTCTTCTTTTGCCTGAATATTCTCTGTGCTATTTTGTACATATCCATATATATATCCATTTCGTTATCTGCAGCAGCTTTCATATTGAAGCACATTTTTTTTTAAGTTTGGGAGAGGATTAAACTGAAGGTTTACATTTGAAGCAAAACTTGATGAATTCAGCAAAACTATACATTTACTTACAACTCTATACTGCACTGTTAACTTGACGGCTGTATCAAGGTAAGAATTCATTAAAGGTGTGACAAGACCTAGTCTCCTGGCAGTTTGACTCATCACCACCGGATCTAACTGTTTTGTATCTCCAAACATTACAACCTGATCAGCATTCTTATGTGTAATTATGGGTATAATACACTCAGGCTCCGTACAAGCATTACCATCATCAATAATTATCTGTAATGTACAGTGTCTTGTTGTAATTTCGAATTATACAGAAACAAACTTCATTGTACCATATTTTGTAATTTTGTAATCTTTAAATGGTTTTAGAGGTTCCTAATGAATGATTTTTCAAATTTAGCCTGATGGCTTAGATTTAAACCTTTTGTAAACAAGACCTGGAATTTATGTTCCTGACAGATAAAGCTCGGGAAATCATTCAATCAAAATAAAATATCCATCATTTTCTCTTTTTTCCCAAATATTTGTATAATAATAATAATATATTGTACAAATCCATATCTTGTCATCAACAAAACTATTCAAATATAAATAGTCTGTTTTTGCCATTTAAGAAAGTGTTAATGTATCTTTTTACAAGATTTCTGTTACTGGTGTAGATACTTTAAACCATTACTAGATGGCAATAATTTAAACTGGTTGAAATTCAAATGATTGGGTCAATATTTGTAGTTGCTAGAGAGAAAACAAAGCAAAAATGGCCATTTTCAACATTCAAGGGCAGATAACTCTAGACATTCAGCTTCGATCAGAATTCTTTGGAATCTGAGAGAGGGTCACCTAATGATCAATCATGTGAAGTTTGGTTGAAATCCATACGGTTGTTTTTGAGAAGATTTTTATGGAAAAAGTTTACAGACGAACAGACAGACTGATGCACGACGGACACACCACCATGACAATAGCCCGCTGGCCTGACGGCCAGTGGAGCTGAACATGAGAGACAAGTTGTAGTTTCTGAGAGTATAAAAGGCTGTTACCTGTCGTATATTGGTATGGTTACATAGTTTAGGTAGAGCGCTTGTAGAGCATGTACACACGATAATCTCAGCTTCCCTCAATAAAACACTCTCAGCAGTCAACATGAGGTCACGATACTCATCAAACTGAACATCCGATATATCATCAGGGTACAGCGAAAATAGCGTATCAAACTCCTGGTATCAAAAACAAACAGTCAACTATACAACTTACCCAAAAATAAGAAATGTCACAGATTTGTTTCTCATACAAACTTGGTATGGTCCAACTCACTTCCATTGAATGAATTAATTACCTCAAGTACTGTCAGCGAGCAGACTAACACCCCCTCCCCTCTCAGTGTTCTCCACAGAATATTTTGAATGCATAGTGGCATTGGTAGACCTTGCAACACATTGTGTTCATGCAAATAATTGTGAATAAAAACATAATGGGAAAAGAAGAAATTGCTCAACTTGAGCAATTTCTTCTTTTCTAATGATGTTTTTGTACAGCATTAGTAGTTTTTAGAAATTCTCTTTTATGAGAAATGTGGATAATGTGGATTGACAGAGTGTTTTCTATATACCCCCAAACATATTTTCAGACGGTAATAAAAACAAGCAACAAGAAAATATAAGGAAATCTAAACAAGATTAATACATTTCGAAACAAAATGCATTAACTATTGAAAGATAAATACCATTGCAATGGCATCATTTTTGTAGATCTCTGACATCCTCAGATGATATAGTTTTGGATACATTGAGAATTAATGATCATCAGCAGTTTCTCATTATCCCGCAATATTTTCTAAGCTATACCATACAATTCTTTTTTACTTTTGACATAAATTGTTTTGTAGTCTACAACTCATCACAAATTGTTGCAGCCTAGTAAGTGTTGTTTGAGAAAGGATTAAATAAGTGAGCATCAGCTGTATGGTCTTTGTGATTACAACAGATTCAGGCCTGTAGCCTACATTCAGGATCCACTCTACTCCCATACAGTTACTACTTGTAATGATTGATTGAATGGGTTCAACGCTCTCCAATGGCATTAAGCCACATTTTCCAGGTGACCACTATCACGGAAGATAATCACGTGATACAATATTTTCAGAAAATCTTCAATAATTTTGTAAATACTGGAACAATTTGATTTCTGTTTGAAGCAGAGAATGTAACAGACGTCACGCATTAGATGGACATGGTTGATTTTTGAAAAATCAACTGATAAAAAAGTTATTGAAGATAAACCAAAATTTTGGTTTATCTTCAATAACTTTTTTATCAGTTGATTTTTCAAAAATCCAACACGTCTAGCTTATTCCTGGCATCAGGGTTTGACACTAACTCAAATATTCCACAGGCCCGCAGGACCTGTGGATTGCATTTTTTACAGGTCCTCCTAGGCTCCTCCAGACTTACAGGTCCTACATTCAGACTCGGTGAATTATAGGAAACAAATAATTATAAAACATTGTATATTCATTGTTACAAAACTCAGATAGTTCTTTTTATAATAAGAGTCTGGTAAAGGGTTCTGAAATAGCTAGTCATAATTATCTCTGGCTGTCCTGTTGAGAAAAATTCTTAGTTTTATGCCTTTTCAAATTCAATATTTTGTTTCAAGTACTTGTAAGTATTTCTTGTTTACAAAGAAAAAAGGGTTGTTAGTAGGTGCCATGTCAAGTTCTGAAAACAGATGAAGAATGTTTCCAAGGTCTGAATATGCAAAACAATTTGGTCAAAGAAATTTTGAAATTGCTATCAAAACTGTATAAACTACACTAGTATAGAATCTAGTTGCTACCACATTTTGCTTGCATACATTTCGCAAATAAGGTTTAAATTTGATGTAACTTGTAAGTAGTTATCAATCATTGATAACAAAGAGAAAGAAAGAAAATTATGATCTACTTGAATTTCTTTCCTTCCCCTCGATTTCATGACAAAGGGATGTGCATGTTCTGAGTTTGATTACATTGATTATGTCCATTTTGGGAAAGGGTAAAAGATCAAGCCCTTCAACCGAGGATACATGATCAGGTGTTTGGTTAATGCCCATATCAAAGATTTTAGATCTAATGATTTCAGCTTTCAAATTGATCTGAGATTTGGCGAAGGTGAATTCACATGTAAAAAAGAAACAATAAAGTATCATTGTATGTTGCTAACAAAAAGGTAATCTGTTCAGCACATAAATTAATATTCAATCGGTGTAATTATGACAGTAAAATGCAAATTCAAAATACCTTGTTTTTAGACTTACCTCAACAGAATATACTCCTATTAAATTAAATTAAAGATTGATATGAAGAATTGTGCACAATCACTGCTAGACTTTAGTATTTGTATGTGTGCAAAGAAAAAAGGGTTTCTCTTTGATCTTAGGGAAATCAAAACTCACTCTGTGTGATGTAAGCAGTGACGTCACACTGTCTGCATCTTTGTGTGGTTATAAACAGCTGATTGAGCCCAGTTACAGAGTAATAAATAGAAGTTACATTAACCTTTACCCAATAGATCAAAGTTTGCATTTGTAAATTTGGATTTCTTTTTCTATCTTCATGTTCACAATGGAAGAAAAAAGACGAAATTAAAAGCATGAGGTTCTCTATCCATATGAATTCAGTAAATAAGGTCTTGGCCATAATTCATTGTTTGATTTAATATTGTTACAATTATCCTTTACTGAATGACAAAGAAAGGGTTAAGGAAATAGTAACAAAGCGAGTGGATGTTTTCAGTGGAAAAATAAATAATGTGGACTACAAACTTGTGCAATTTCTATAATTTAAAAGTCATAATCGGATTAGAATTCCTACGGTAGGTGAATGACAGGCTGATGACTTTCTAGTCAATTGATTTTTTGATAGATTCTAGTTCACAAACAAACAAACAAAAAAAACACACAACAGTTTATACTGCTTTGTTTGTTCTGTCAATTATTTTCCATTCAAGATGTGCCTGAAGGGTGCAGTACTCGTTGGTTTTGTTATTACACATGTAGGCCTACATAAGTGTTACATATGTAACAAATCATCTACGATTTGTTGTTTTCTGTTGAAATAATCACAGACTGTCTCCAAATGGTTTTGTCTAAAAAAGGAATTTTTGGTTGGTCGCCGACTTTTTCCTATGAGCCAAAAAAAAAGTTATAAATGATGTGCAGATTCAACAAAGTCTAAGGGGCACTGTCTCTGAAATTTACAGGCCCGGCGGACCGGCACCAAAGGATGTTTTGCCAGTCCTCCTAAAAAATTACAGGCCTCGGGCCGACGGACTGGCGTTAATGTCGAACCCTGTGGCATTTTCTCACCTTCTCTGCTTCATACCGAATTCAAATCAGTCCAGTATGTACAAAATTATTGAAGATTTTCTGAAAATTTTGTATCACGTAATTATCTTGTGACTATAACATATGATTTGTTTCTGTGTACTTACAGTGAGGTGTTTACTGACGGGTAATCCTGAACTTCTGGCTAGATCATGTAGAGATGCAGTAGAGTAATTACTGATCACAGAGTCATGGTAAAATCCTCTCACAGATGATATATCATGGGGATGAGGATGTACGACGCGCTCAACTTCCTCACTGTATACTCGAATAACTCGTGGACAATTATTCTGTAACATGGCCAACGTTTCTGTGGATGAAATAAACATCAAGTAAAATTCAAACAACTACCTCAATAAAATTTACCCTTAAAGATGCCGTGGATGCGGCCTTAGCACAGTTGTAAGCACATCTACCACCTACTTGAGAGGTCCCGTGTACCCGGCTGCAGCAAATACCCTTTCTGACAAAAATGTCACCCATCAATGGTTTGATATCATGAACCTATGTGGGCGAGCAGCTGGAGGCTGAGTTAGGGTGTTGTGGTAGTACTGGTGGAAATAAAGCCAAAATAAAGCCGAAAATAGCAATTTTGTCAATTTCAAGGGCACAAAACTCATAATGTAGAATTCAGATAAGGCTGAAAATTATATCCAGGCAAGATGTTACAGTCACCAAGTCACCATCATTCTGTCCAAGTTTTGTCTTGATTGGTCAATATTTGTAGTTGCTAGAGTGAAAACAAAGTCATAACAGCCATTTTTTTACATTCAAGGGCACATAACTCAAGACTCTTTTCTTCAATCAGAATCCTTTAAAGAAATCTGAGAAAGGGTCACCCAAGGCTCGTTCCTGTGAAGTTTGATTAAAATCCATGTAGTAGTTTTTGAGAAGATTTTAAAAAAAAAATTTTACAGACGGATGCACACACAACGGACACACTGCCATGACAATAGCCCGCTGGCCTGATGGCCAGTGGAGCTGAAAATGATAGTGTAGATGAAGAACAAACTCTAAGACTGTATAAACATACTTTGCAAATGTGACCTTCTAATTAGGCATATTCCATGTTAAAGTGATATTTCACAATTATTTTTTCATAAATTTTACTTTTATTCCATCTAATAGAGCATGTTTTCCTAAAATATCGAACGGTTTACCAGAAATATATGTTTTTGTGCTAAATTAAACAAATTGTTGTGGACAACAGTTCAGATTTATATCGAATTTGTCATTTCTGTCTCAACTTTTAAGGCGTATTTTTCGCTTATAAATAACAACTTCGAAAAACTGATAGCATTTCTACGCATTAGAATAAACAATCTTTGCATCAAGACATACTTTTAACAAGAGCTGTCCGAAGACAGCACGCTCGACTTTTTAAGTTGCTTAGTATAAAGGGGGCATAACTCCAAATATAGTGGAGCCAGGGTCATGGGCCCTGATAGTAAGGTAGAGGGTGTGATGGTGAATAAGTATTCCAAGTTTGGGTTGAATCCCTTTGATAGTATGGAAGTTATTGATGTTTGAAAAAATTTTAACCTTGGTTGCAACGCCGACGCCAACGCCGACGTGACAGTATAAGCTCTCATTTTCTTCGAAAAGTCGAGCTAAACAATGAAATAAAAGTGAAATGTCACTTTAAGTCAGGTAAATGTTTATAGTGACTGCCTGTATGACTACTACAGTACACATATGAGACTCACCCATGATACCATCTACAGCTGTCTCTGAGGATCCACACAGTAACACCTGACCTGTACCAGCACCTTTATTACGTAGATTCATCATGTAGGCTAACTTTACAGCTACCTGAGTCTTCCCAGTACCTACAGCACCGTGTACCACTGTAAACTGGTGGTGTAAAGCCTTCATCACAGCTTCATCTTGTTGCTGGTTAAGTACTGGCTGTATATGATGGGCTGCTTGTAACAGATCTCGACCATCACAATGTAGCACTGAAAATATTGAAAGTGTTTGATCTAGTCTACTTACAGGTCTTGGTCAAAAGATGCAAGTCAAAAGATGATAAATCGACTATGTCCATTAATTGAGAAAAAAAACAAAACCACTTAGTTATTCAATCTTTTACAACACTTATCTCGTCCATGAGAAAGAAGTACTAGAAACATAGTACAGTACAAGTAGAATTTGTGTTTAACAAGGTTTTATAATCAATCATCGATGACCATTCATAACTTTCTTTCTTTATTCTTTATTTCCTCCACGATGAAGATCATATTATAATTACAAGAGCATACATACAAAAAGAACATACATACAACAATAATATGGTACAAATTAATAAGGCAATCCCAAAATAAAGACTTTGAAAAAAGAAGAATAAAGACAGAAACAAGAGGACCATGATGGTCCTTAATCGCTCACCTGCACCTAGATAGAATGAAAGTCCCAATGTTGTCAAGTTCAAGAGCACATAATTTAAGATGTGAGATTATGATCCAGCTATAACTGTTTTCATAATCTTGAATGATCAATTTTTGTAGCTGTTACAGTAAAAACAAAGTGGAAGAAAACAACAATTTTGTCACAGTAAAGGGCACATAACTCTGTTCTGATAAAGATATTCTCATCAACATTATGTCCAAGTTTTTTTTATTGGTTAATATTTATTGCTGTTTGAGAGAAAACAAAGTAGAAAATGGCAATTTTGTAACCGTCAAGGGCACACAACTCTGTTTTTTAAGTCCAATCAATCTGACAAATTAAAACATTTAAGATATTATGTTCACCAACATTGCGACCAAGTTGTGTCTTGATTGGTCCATATTTGTTTGTTAGAGAGAAAATAAAGTCGAAAATGGTAATTTTATGAAATCAAAGGGCCAATAACTCTTGTTTTTCTGGCCAAATCAAGCTGAAAATTTTACTCATCAAGGATCTTATGGTCACCAATATTGTGGCCAAGTTTTGTCTTGATTAGTCAATAAATGTAGATGCTACAGTGTAAACAAAGTCGAAAACAGCAATTTTGTCAAATTCAAGGGCACATAACTCCAGACTTCCTGCTCCTATCACACAGAAAATCAAACTCATCCAAGATCTTATAGTTACCAACATTGTGGCAAAGTTTTGTCTTGATTGGTCAATATTTGTAGATACTAGAGTGGTAACAAAGTCAAAACTAGCCATTTTTGACGTTCAAGGGCACATAACTCCGGACTTCCTTGTCCAATTTGACTCAATATCAAACTCATCTGAGAACCTATGGTCATACATGTTTTGACCAAGTTTGGTTAAGATTGGTCAACATTTGTAGATACTAGTGGTAAGAAGGTCAAAACTAGCCATTTTTAATGTTCAAGGGCACATAACTCCGGACTTTCTAGTCTGATCTGACTCAAAATCAAACTCATCCGAGAACCTATAGTCATACATGTTTTGACCAAGTTTGGTTAAGATTGGTCCATATTTGTAGATACTAGAGTGGTAACAAAGTCAAAACTAGCCATTTTTGATGTCAAGGGCACATAACTCTGGATTTCCTGGTCCGATCTGACTCAAAATCGAACTCATCCGAGAACTTATGGTTATACATGTTTTGACCAAGTTTGGTCAAGATTGGTCAATATTTGTGGATGCTAGAGTGGTAACAACAAATTGTGGACAGACGGACAGACGGACGGACGGACGATGGACAAAAAGCGACCACAATAGCTCACCTTGAGCACTTCGTGCTCAGGTGAGCTAACAAGAGACAGACAGCGAGAAGTACATGTAAATTTTTAGTCGTAACTAACCAAAATGTTCACATGCACTTCGCTGGAAAAGGACAAGGATAGTTAATTGGGAAAATAATCAACCGGTCTCCCTATCTCAAACCTTTCACGAAACTAAAGAGAAAGGTTTTATAAGGCGATCGGTGATTAACAGAGCACTCTGATGTTTCACGAACGTTTGATCATTTACATTCTTTGTGTTGATCTGTATTGACCCACTATTCTATGACAGAATTTTTAAATAATGTAAATAATTACCATTTCCATCATGTATTTGTCTCAGTATGATACTTTTAGCTAGCTGTGAACAGTCTGATAAAGATCGCTGAACACTATGGATATTTCTGGAATAAATTTTAAAAAAAAAGTTACATAAACTTTAGCAATATTAGCTAAGTTTCAATTGCTGGTTCAACCTTGAGAGGATAAATTGACAGCTCTTTTCAAATTGGAGGAGTCTAAAAATGAAATTCCATGAAAGACAAATCATAATTCAACAGTAAGTGTTGAGCTAAGACTTCACATATCACATTTTTCTGAAATCTATTGCTAACTACATTTTTCTGAAATTTATTGCTAACTTTGAAATTCATCATCAGTTTAGATTGCCAGTTAAGATTCTTTGCCAGTATATATGTCTGTAGTCAGTTCACAGGACCATGTAAAGCTAATAGGTTGTTGATTTATTAATGTCTTAATTACTGTTATGATGAGAACAGTTATTAGAGCAGTGTCAGCATCATAGGATAAAAGCTTCATTTTATAATGTTCATCACTAAATATACCTATAGAGTTTAGAGAAGTATTTAACTTACACATCCCGTTCTGTTTTCTCCATTAGTTCTACTGTACATGGTTGTTTCTGGATTACTGCTGTAGGGAGGGGCACATCACTCTGTAATAACTCAACCTCAAACATCATACGGCTACCTTCTACAGCAACATTGGTTATCTTCCCATGGCCGACCCACGTTACAGGGGCAGCATTATTAAGTACAGCAGCCAGGGAGTCAGGGAGGGCGGGATCATCAGCTAGCATTATGTTACTGTATCGTAGACAAACATAGTCACAAAAATATGCCTGGAAGTAGGCTTGATTACATTGTGTTTGTAGATGCTTCAGATGGTTAACAGAATCAATCTTTATTCTGTGAGAGGCTAGGTACGATATAGGTAGAGAGAAATGAGCCAGTTTGGATGTGACATGATGAGCCCAGGTCAATGTCACATTGTGTATAGTTACATGTTGAGGAGTATTGACCGCTCGTGTTGCAGCTTCCATATTATTTAACACTGACCAATACTTCTCATATGTTGATATATCTGTACACATATTTAGACAGGCAGAATCTAGCATACCCTCTGCTTCAGTAGGAGCAAAACAGCTGAGTGGATTTTGTCGATGTTGTAGACAAATACTAAGTCGTGGAGTTAAACTGAGCAGCTGTATGTACGGGGACAATATACCGTTGTTTACTTTAGCTGACAACTGTACCTGCAGTACCTGACAGTTACGTATCTCTAGACTAAACTCTGCACATCGTCTAGGTTTGTCATGTTTAAACACCTCCTGTGTTACTTCATCTAGGTAGCTTCCTTCTTGCGCCGGAGTTATCACCTGTTTTCTCACCATCTCTATAGCTTGTCTCAGCTTCATAAACCTTGTATCTTCATCTTGTTCACGGATAGCTATCAACAGTGTCTGCCATTTAAATGCTGGTATTTTATATATAAACCTGTCCGGGTTCAGGTGGCCTGTACTAGCTCCTATAGGTTTATCTGTGTTGAGTACAGCCAGGTCATACAGCCTCTCTCTCCACTTCACCACTATAGTACCTGTACTGGGGTCCCTCACATACTCACAGGCCCCCAGACTGGGTAAGTCTAGCTGTAGGGAGGATAGAGATGGTATAGCTGCTACACACAGGCTTACTGAATCACTCGATATAGATTCTACAACAGGCTGAAGGACAAGAGGGCGAGATAATAGAGCAGAGCTTAAATGTAGCAGGAAAACTTGTTTCTCATAGTTAAGTTTCTCCATGTGGGATACTGAATAATGTTCACAAATAGCATCTATCTCCTTCTGTGTATAAGGACAAGGCCTATTCTCCAACAGAGCAATCAGCATTCTCTGTACAACAATATCCATGAACCTGGAGAGAGGCTCACAGAAATGAGTGTACACAGGTCTATTGATGTTATAGTGTGATTTATAGCCTTCCAGTACATTAGAGCTGCAGGTTAACCTGGGGGTTTGTTGTAACCTGTCTAGTTTGTGTAGAGCTACAGCTAACTGAGGATGATTCTCTGCAGCCACGATGGCGTTCTGCATGTAGTTAAAGTCTCCCATGATGACAGCATCCTGTAGTGTATCCCAGGTACCGGCCATCACCTCCATGTACTCACGTTTGGCCATACTTGACTGCCGGATATAGTTGACTGTATGTGTACAGGCCAGGCAGCACGTACATGTCTCCAGGACTGCAGGGTTCAGGAAGGGTTTAGTGAGAGCTATAGAATTGATGGCATCTGCTGCATGTTCCTGTCTCCAGGTGTTGAGGGCGGGATCAGGGGGCGGAGCCTGGATACAGAGAGGCGTCACTAACTTATATCTGTTGTAGAGTATAGAGGCAATGTGATACTCAGTCATGATGACTAATTCTTCAACAAGCTGTTGTATCAGTGGGGCAATCTTCTCATGGAAATTCTCATGGTACGATGACGCATTACCTAGCCTCTCTTTCCTCCAGATACGAGAAAACTCATATAAAACAAACACACAGCTTTTCCAGTAATCTTCATGAGCATTTGGATCATGAAGAGCATCTTCTGCCTCTTTATAAGAAAACTTCTTCTTCACATTTACAATACTTTTCTGTACATTGACTGTCTTCACTTCACCAGTTTTCTGGACAACCATCAAAACAGAGACTGCCAGTCTATCCTCATTCTCAGTAAAACTACAGATCTGGGTTGCCAGTCTAGCAGGAAGTAGCCTTATTGGTTCCCCGGAGACAGGATTCACAGCTGTTGCGCGATCAGAGACATCAAGGTCAAGGTCACTGTCCTTTACAAGGAAGGTGGATACATCACTGACATGTACACCAACAAGATAATTCCCATCTTCTGTCTCATCTATACTGAACGCTCTCTCACTGTAATCTATACTAGGCTGGTCTATACTGAAGCACCATTTACTCCTTAAATCTACATCGCGGTTATTCAACAAGTCTGATGTTAACTGGTAGTTTTCTGGGAATCTGTTCTGGATTTCATTTTTTAGCTCTGTATTAGTAGTTTTGGATACCTGGTACTGTAGATCAAGTATCTGGATACCTCGAGATATATCTAGACCTACAGAAATAACGCCTACAACTAAACATAATGGAAACCCAACATTCTTATTCCAGGTCACAAACTTCACGACAAACAGTTTGTTTGGATCTTCTGGCATGATCTTCTCAAAATGGCTGAATCTCAAGTTAGTGGATTTTGTAAACTTGTAGACGCTGACATTACCTGCCATGTTTTTATCCATGTACATTTCTGCAGTGAGGTTAAACATTGGCGGTAGATGTGTATCTAGTGGGACCATGATGCCGCTCGTATCTCCCACACTACACACAATATATCTATCCTTCATATCTACAGCTCGCCTCAATATACCCACCACTTTACCATGTATCTCTGGACCCATTCTTACTATCTCTACAACAACTTCATCATTAATGTTAGCTTGACCCCTCACCCATCTGTTGGGTATAGGGACCTGACTGATGACATTTCTACTGCCTATATTGTTGGCATAGACTACATCTCCATTCCTGTGTAGTTTACAATGTAGATATTTTTCTGGGTTAGACAGGAGACTCCTGGCAGTTTCTACATCCACATTATCTGGAGCAGCAGAGCTGGGCAGCACTCTGCTTGTATTATAGTACAATACAGCATGGTTATATTCTTCACCAATCTTGATTAAATTCTTGTCCACCTTGTCTACATTGGCAGGAGTCTTCTCATTCACAACAATTCTAGCCAGTTGATTTATTACATCATCTGGGTCCAACACAAATTTCTCACCAAGTTCTATAAACTTTTCTGCTTTCTTCTGATTCAAAAATGTCAACGGTGCAGGAGGACGAACTGATCTTGATCCAAAATTAGCCAATGAGAGAGGAGGAGGTGGTTTACTTCTGGTGTCTAGAGTAGTTACAGGTTTACTGTTTACCGATAAAGCACCATCAGGGGGCTGTGTCTGTTTACCAGTACATGGATCAGGAACATGTGGTGATGACTGACTGATACCTTCATAACTCTGCTGTCCTGCAGGCTTCTCTATAGTACTACTGTCTACAACATTAGTCTCCTTCTCTGGCTTGATACGAGGTTGGAAGTCTGCCATTTGTCGTTCATTAGCAAGCTGTAGCAGTTTTTCCCTGTCTGGAGAGTTGAGGAGATGGTGTACCTGCTGTTTGATTGACTCGTAGTTGTGTATCTCCGGATACAGACTGCCCATGTTGTGACAGTGTTTCAGGTACGTCCTCCAGATGTTCAAACACTCACCGATGGCACACAGAGCCACAGGATCACCAACTACCACCACCAGAGACTGTGCTCGTGTCAGGGCCGTGTTTAGTAACTTGGCATCTGACAGGAAACCAAAGTCTCCCCAATCTCCGTCACATTCTGATGCATTATGTACATACTCCGAGGTGTCTATCAGGTGTTGGGTTCTTACCGTTGATATAAACATCGCTCTGAATTCTTTACCTGAAATGAGAGTTATATTGTTGTAAAATATATGAACCCTTGATATGCTGATCTCACTTCTCTGGATGATAAAAACAAAGCATACAGGGAGACCAGTTTGTACATACATGCTGTCTGACCTTAATGTACACTTGTTTAAGTTCAGCATAGCAAGAATTATGAATTATTTCTGACATCCAATGAGAATGTGTCTTCACCATCAATGTATATTTCTTCAATGAACTCACTGAATCGATACAGTAAAGATGCAAAGCTTTTTTCACCCTATTCATCATAAACAAAATTTTAAAACAAAGAGCCATCTACCTACAGCATAGCTTTCATAAATGGAAACTTGTCAAAAAAAGGTCAAACCCCAATATCAAGCTCATAGGATAAAGTCTTGAACCAAAAACAAGGTCTTGAAAAGAGGTTTCAATGTGTGAAATGTCAAGGCACTATCTGTAATAGCCCAGAAGATATAGGCCAGGTTAAAATTTTTTGTTCATTTAAATATAACACCCAGGTTACAAGGTCATGGTCCCAAATGAGAGATCTAGTCGGAGTTATCCATTTGTGAAATATCTCTAAAATGCCTATGATATAAGCAATTATAAAGTTTTGAAATGTCAAGGTAAAGGTCAAAAAGTCAATGGACTAAGTCCAAAATAAAAGGTCTTGGTAGGACTTTTCAATGTGTTCCAATCTATGTCTGTTATAGTTCCTAACACATAAAGCAGGTACATTGTTTCTGTCTTTGTAAGGCGACATATAATCAAGGGATGGTGACTGTGAACTAGCAGCTAAACAATGTGAAAGTGGGCCTTCCAATCAAAAGGTGGTCCATAATGAGAAGGTTATGATTATCTTAATCTGGACAACTAAGCCCCGGAAGACATACTTGATTAAATAATCTCTCCTTTGCATATCAGAGATCTGTCAAATACCATTAGGGCTAATATTTTGAGATGGTTTGTCCAAGTGAAACACAGCAACAGATGGGTGTCAAAGGTTTCATCTATAAACATACTAGCAGATCACACAGTAAACCCAAACTGATATTCAGAGATGTTAAAAAGCCTACCTATTTTAATGTTCCTTGTTGACACATTAACAGAAGTATCATGTTTACAACTATATCAGTAGGCATCTGGAAATGGGCCTTTACAACATTTGACACCAACATGGATCAAGATCAGCCTGTATATACATGCAGTCTGATCAAAATCAAAGTTGTTCTCTAATAGCCTTCTGCATTGCCAGTAATTTAGTAGCAATGATTCCATTTAGATAGCATTTGACCAGAGTCTGATCTAGAAGCATAGTGGCCTGAAATGCTATAAGGATTCCTTTTCAAGCCCCAGCTTGTATGTATGGGAAGGCGTAAGTCAGAGCTATAGATAAGAAGGGGGGATGATGATTTTTTGAAATGCAATATATCAATTATCAAAACCGAAGTTAGGAGTGTTCATTAGAATCGTCTCATCAGGACAATTCAAAAGAGTACCCATAACATTGAGTTTGGAGTTGAAATGACAAATGTAGAATGTGTGGGAGTGGTGCGTTACCTTGAACTCCCTGTACTCTCTCAACCATCACATCCTTCAAGGCAACGTCTCTCTGTCTCAGTTCTTTCCTTATCATTATAACCTGTGATCAAACAAAAATTTTAACATACTATACATATCACAAAGTTTATTAAGGGTATAAAACTATCTTTTTCAAACAATGAGAGAAAAGGATGAAATGACTGAAGTATTCTATTCCTACTTACCGTTTCTGTGGAATGAAAAAAAGTTCAAGTTAACAATTGTTAAACATAGTGTCCCAAAAAAATGGAACCCTAATTCAAAGTCGAATATCTTAAAGCGTAAGCCAACAATCTACTTTTTGAATTTGCAGTACTGAAGATACATTATTTTTGCATTTGTGTTCCAAATTTCACTTAAAAATATGCATCGGTTCTAAAGTTATAAACAAATTAATAATGACACTAAAAAAAATGATCTGACATGATATTGATTTTTACGTCTTGTTTGTTCGTAAAAGCGCACTAACGGTCAGCTGTTGAATTTTGTGATTCATTTCACATGGCGCAGTTTTAACTTTTATTTTCATAAATTACAAGTTTGGTATGTTTCCTAAAGTTAGTCCAGCCTTAATTTTCTTGCATAGTATACATTTCTGTGGACTATGGTTTAATTTGTTTCGGTGAATTTTGTGTTTTTCATAAAGGTCAGTGTCAGGTCAAATGAAACCCGTAATACTTTTCAATTGAGCGGTGACCGGCATGTTGGTCAGAAATAAAATAAGTGCATATGATTATTATACATGAGTCTGTGATGCACTGGGATATTTTGCTTGTATTCATTTTAGTAATCACAGTTCGCAGCATTAACAGTTTATTTATTAGCAAAAAAGATGAAACGAAAAATGCACTATTGTGAATACAAAGTTTCAAAATCATTTTTGTATTGTATTGAATATATTAACCAATTGTATAGCGTCAATTTATTCAATGAGCGTAGGCACGCGCTGCAAAACGAAAAGATCGATATCATGTTAAAATGGTTTTCCGGGTATATTCATTTGAATGTCAATATTTTCAAAACTAATCATTATTTTTTAGCCAAATTTTAACTGCTAATAGAAAACTGTCGCTGCTTTTGCATATGTAAATTTGGTGGAGAAACATTACTTGATACATGAGAAATGTACTTTCAAAAATGGGTTCCGTTTTTTTTGGGACACTCTGTAGTGATGCCTGTCATTTAGAACCATTCTCTACAGACTAGTCAAACTAATGTTATGTGTAAAAAATATTCTCCACATCAATCCTGACACAATGGCACATAAACACACATGGCAACACAAATTGATTGGTTGTGATTTAACACCAAACTGCTATGGTCATATCACCACAGTTGGAGCACCCGTCATGGATACCTGTCATATCTCATACTAGTACTACCACAACACCCTTAATGAGCCTCCAGCTCCTCGCCCACATAGGGTAACAATTTTTAAACCATTGGTGGGAGACAACTTTGTCTGACAGAATACTTGCTGCGACCTGGGATCTAACAGGGACCTCATGAGTGAGAGCCTGATGTATAACAAACTGTGCTATTACTGCAGTCTCACAAACACACAAAGGGTTCCAAAATGGTTATTTTGCGTAGTTATGGCCTTGATCCATTACAGTAACCTAAAAACCTGTATTGATAAGATGACTTTACATACCATATACGAGCATGGTAACTTAAACTAGTCAGATCAGGTCAGAATTTTTGTTGCATTTTCATGTCGATTTGTACAAGCAGACAGACAGACAATTGGAAAACAGTAAATCTGAGGGAGCAAAACAAACAGGAAGGAATGAGAATATGTATACCTGATCATAGTATGGAGTGACAACACCAATATCCCTGGCATTAAGACGTCCCCACTCTGCTGGCCAGTTTTTGTAGACATCATCTACACGTTCTACTATCTCACTCACTTCTGATCGATTATAGTAGGATATACTGGACTTGTCCTGCACCTCACGACCCTGTACTGTGTAAAACATGAGCGGGGTGATACCAACAACAGACGGAATGTTCCCTTCAGATTTTAGTTTGTCTGGTCCACCATAAAATGAGGAGGATATAAAGCGGAGAATCTCCATCTTGGTTCTGTAGTTGATACTCAGTGGTATATTTAGAGGACTGTATTCATTAATAAGGCTGGAGTTTGAGTCGTAGAAGTTATAGAGGCGCTCGAGTAATGACATGTGGAATTTCTGTGTTTTGGCCTCGTTACTGTAGACTTTAGGACTGATCTGGTTATGATCCCCGGCCAGCACGACACAGGTCCTCTCTGTAGCCAGGGAGAGGGGCATCAGAGCTTCACACTCTAGTGTCTGGGCAGCCTCATCTACAAATATGTGGCTGAACTTTCCTCGTAGATCAATACTGTAACAAACATGCATAACAAGTTATTGTTTATCAGGGAAAGATTTGTTTTTATCATGAAACTTAATCATTTGATTTATCCTTTCCCAAACAACAAAACTTCACGGTGGTGCATTTTGAAAGCAATTGAATAGGACAAAATGTATTTTGGTGAAGATAGAAGTTATATATATGTCAAATAAAGCACAGAAAATATTGCAGCCAAAAGAAGAAAGAGCTTTTCATCTTTTGTTTCAACATTTTTCCAAGCATTTCTAAGGGGCATCAAAACTAGGTCTTGTTTGGGAAAAAAGATGCAGCACATGATTTTTATAACAGAAATATTCCCCTAAAATCTGCTCAATTTTTTGCTATTAAATAGAGGAAATCGAAAATAGTTGTTTAGTTGATATGGTATATTTTGTCTCATGTAAACAAAACTGATCATTTAGCTTTCAATGCACATAAATGAAAACAAAAGAAGTTTGCAAAACAATTTAAACCCCCTTTGCTATAACCATCTAGCAATTGAAGCAGTCCTACTGTAGTATATTCCGTTTTTATTCACCTTTCAGGGTGTGGCTAAGCAAAGAGGTTATTCGACGAGTTTACTTCTCGATATCTTGGTTGACATTTGAGAACAAGAGGACCATGATGGTCCTTGATCGCTCACCTGCACCTAGATAGAATGAAAGTCGTAAGGTTGTCAAGTTCAAGAGCACATAATTTAAGATGTGAGATGTTTATCAAGCTGAAAACTGCTTTCATAATCTTGAATGATCAATATTTGTAGCTGTTACAGTAAAAACAAAGTGGAAGAAAACAACAATTTTGTCACAGTCAAGGGCACATAACTCATGTCCAAGTTTTTTTATTAGTTAATATATTTATTGCTGTTTGAGAGAAAACAAAGTCGAAAGTGGCAATTTTGTAGACATCAAGGGCGCACAACTCTGGGTTTTTTTAGTCCGATCAATCGAACAAATTAAAACAATCAAGATCTTATGGTCACCAACATTGTGACCAAGTTGTGTCTTGATTGGTCCATATTTGTGTTTGCTAGAAAGAAAATAAAGTCGAAAACAGTAATTTTGTTAAATTCAAGGGCCAATAACTTTTGTTTTTCTATTCAAATCAAGCTGAAAATTTAATTCATCAAGGACCTTATGGTCACCAACATTGTGGCCAAGTTTTGCCTTGATTAGTCAATAAATGTAGATGCTACAGTGTAAACAAAGTCGAAAACAGCAATTTTGTCAAATTCAAGGGCACATAATTCCAGACTTCCTACTCCTATCACACTGAAAATCAAATTCATCCAAGATCTTATAGTTACCAACATTGTGGCAAAGTTTTGTCTTCATCGGTAAATATTTGTAGATGCTAGAGTGGTAACAAAGTCAAAACTAGCCATTTTTTATGTTCAAGGGCACATAACTCCGGACTTCCACGTCCGTTCTGACTCAAAATCGAACTCATACGAGAACTTATGGTCATACATGATTTGACCAAGTTTGGCTAATATTGGTCAATATTTGTAGATACTAGAGTGGTAACAAAGTCAAAACTAGCCTTTTTTGACGTTCAAGGGCACATAACTCCGGACTTCCAAGTCTGATCTGACTCAAAATCGAACTCATCCAAAAACTTATGGTCATACATGTTTTCACCAGGTTTGATAAAGATTGGTCAATATTTGTAGATACTAGAGTGGTAACAAAGTCAAAACTAGCCATTTTATGACGTTCAAGGGCACATAACTCAAGACTTCCTTGTCTGATCTGACTCAAAATCGAACTCATCCGAGAACTTATAGTCATACATGTTTTGACCAAGTTTGGTCAAGATTGGTCAATATTTGTAGATACTAGAGTGGTAACAAAGTCAAAACTAGCCATTTTTGACGTTCAAGGGCACATAACTCTGGACTTCCTAGTCTGATCTGACTCAAAATCGAACTCATCCGAGAACTTATAGTCATACATGTTTTGACCAAGTTTGGTCAAGATTGGTCAATATTTGTGGATACTAGAGTGGTAACAACAAATTGTGGACAGACGGACGGACGGACGGACAGACGGACGGACAGACGGACGGACAGACGGACGACGGACAAAAAGCGACCACAATAGCTCACCTTGAGCACTTCGTGCTCAGGTGAGCCAAAAACTTGTGGCACGTGCATGAACACATTTCGAAATTGAAAGAATGTGCGATTATAAAATGTGTTGTTGTAAGACCTCGTAACTACAGCCTGATTCACGCTGTAGTTATAGTGTTTTGAAATAATACCGACGATTTACTGCAAAGCGAGAAGGCTGTTTCTCCTCAAACTTCAATGAAATGAACCGTTTACTAGGCTCCGCCCTGTCTCCCGAATAAAAACAGAATATATCCATCAAGTGGTAAAATAAACAAAGGGCAACAACTCCATACATGATTGGCAGAATTAGGGTTCTTGTACATTTCACTTCTCAATATGATCCATCTGCATATTAAGTAGTTTCATTTATCTCCTTCAGATACTTTTTTAGTTAAGCTCTAGACAAAAATAAGTATCTTTAGGAAGTCAACAAGAGCCGTCAGAGACGGACAATGCTCCCCGAATAAGGCATTGTCACAATAAATGTATGCCATGCAGAGCTAACATAAAGCTAACAAATGTTAAGCCCCCTTTTTGCATGACATAATTTTCATACCCAAATTTCACATAATTTATTGTCAAGGGCATCTGATTTACTACTCAAATATGAAATTTCATCAAATTCTGACCATTAGACTAGGAGAAATTAGAGACAAGAGTGCCATGGTCACAATATACGCCGCCACTTATAAAACTTGAGGCAAAAAAATGACATTGACAAGGATTTATAAATATTCACACAAAAACCTGTAAAAAGTTGTGTTCACAAAAAGGTTTTTATAAATATCCAGTCAAAAACCTGAAAGGAATTGCGTTCACGAGGCTGAAATATCAATAAGCCCCAGAGACTAAGATTGAAGGGGGCATAACTCAGGCAAAAATCAATGAACCATAAAATCCTTACTTCATGCACATCTACCAATTAAGGTTATAACATCCACCAAGTTTCATTAGTATCCAGTCAGAATCTTAGAAGAAGTTGAGTTGACAAGGCTGCAATTTCAATCAGCCCCAGAGGCTAAGTTTTAAGGGGGCATAACTGTGGCCAAAATCAATGAACCATAAAATCCTTCCTACATGCACTTCTACTAATTGAGGTGATAACATTGACCAAGTGTCATTAATATCCAGCCATAAACTTAGGAGGAGTTGCGTTGACAAGGCTGCAATTTCAATAAGCCCCAGAGACTAAGTTTTAAGGGGGCATAACTGTGGCAAAAATCAATGAACCATAAAATCCTTCCTTCATGCACATCTACCAATTGAGGTGATAACATTGACCAAGTGTCATTAAGATCTAGCTATAAACTTAGGAGGAGTTGCGTTGACAAGGCTGCAATTTCAATAAGCCCCAGAGACTAAGTTTTAAAGGGGCATAACTCTAGCAAAAATCAATGAACCATAAAATCCTTCCTTCATGCACATCTACCAATTGATGTAATAACATTGACCAAGTTTCATTAAGATCCAGCTAGAAACTTAGGAGGAGTTGCGTTGACAAGGCTGCAATTTCAATAAGCCCCAGAGACTAAGTTTTTAAGGGGCATAACTCAGGCAAAAATCAACGAACCATAAAATCCTTCCTTCATGCACATCTACCAATTGAGGTGATAACATTGACCAAGTTTCAAGAAGATCCAGCCAGAAACTTAGGAGGAGTTGCGTTGACAAGAAAAGTGGACGGACGTACGGACGGATGGACGGATGGACGGACGGACGGACGGACAGACGGAGAAGATGTCGCCAATATACGTCCGCCTCCGGCGGCGTATAAAAAACTCTATTTTACCTTAAGTCCCCTTTTCCCATGACAAGGCCTCAAATAAAACAAGAGGGCCAAGATGGCCCTGTATCGCTCCACTGGCTTTTAGACATTTAGACTACTAACTTCTTCAAGGAATACAATAGAGGTCTATTCAAAGAAGATTCATACTACACCAGAATGAAATCCAATAAGTGATTAAGGAGCAGAAATGTTTTTAAAATTTTCTTAAAATCACACTGTTTCATATAGCGAAAAAAATCCTAGCCCACAAGGGCCATGCTTTTCATCCTATCGTGAAGGAATTTGGAAGAGATTCATGCAAGGAAGATTCCTGTGAAATTCGGTTGAAATTGGTCCTGTAGTTTTGGAGAAGATTGTTTAACAATTTTTCGAAAATTCAATTTAATTAAATTCATTAAAATTTAAGTTCTTCACAGACATTATTTTATTAAGGAATTTAGAGGATATAAATGCAAGGAAGATTCGTGTGAAGTTTGTTTAAAATTGGTCCAGTAGTTTTGGAAAAGAAGATTTTTCAAAAATTTAATTTAATTTAATAATTAATCAAAATTTAAGTTCTACATAGAATTTATTTTTTTAAGGAATTTAGAAGAGATTAATGCAAGGAACAGTTCTGTAAAATTTTGTTGAAATTGATCCAGTAGTTTTGGAGAAGAAGAATTTTTAAAGATTTTTCGAAAATTTGATTTAATTAAATTAATTAAAATTTAAGTTCTACATAGAATTTATTTTTTTGAATGAATTAAGAAGAGATTAATGCAAAGAACATTTCTGTAAAGTTTGCTTGAAATTGGTTCAGTTGTTTTGGAGAAGAATTTTTTTTAAAGATTTTTCGAAAATTTAAATCAATTAAATTATTTAAAATTCAAGTTCTGCGCGGATTTTATTCTTTTGAAGGAATTTGGTAGAGATTCATGCAAGGAAGATTTCTGTGAAGTTTGATTGAAATTGGTCGAGTAGTTTTGGAGAAGAAGAAATTTTAAAGATTTTTCGAATTTTTTTTTTTTTAATTCAATAAAATTAATTTAAATTCAAGTTCAGCATAGATTTTATTCTTTTGAAGGAATTTGGTAGAGATTCATGCAAGGATGATTTGTGTGAAGTTTGGTTGAAATTGGTCCGGTAGTTTTGGAGAAGAAGAATTTTTAAAGATTTTTCGAAAATTTAAATCAATTAAATTATTCAAAATTCAAGTTCTGCGCGGATTTTATTCTTTTGAAGAAATTTGGTAGAGACTCATGCAAGGAAGATTTCTGTGAAGTTTTGTTGAAATTGGTCCAATAGTTTTGGAGAAGAAGAATTTTTAAAGATTTTTCGAAAATTTAATTCAATTAAATTAATTAAAATTCAAGTTCTGGATAGATTTTATTCTTTTGAAGGAATTTGGTAGAGATTCATGCAAGGATGATTCATGTGAAGTTTGGTTGAAATTGGTCCAGTAGTTTTGGAGAAGAAGATGTTTAAAGAAAAAGTTTACGCACGGACGGACGGACGCACGGACGGACGCATGGACGGACGACGGACACAGGGCCATGACATAAGCCCCGCTGGCCTTCGGCCAGTGGAGCTAAAAAACGGGAAAAGTACATCAGCATTATGTCATAGGGAGTTCACATGGTAAGTTTCATTTGATTTGGCCCAAGGGTTATGGAGAAATCACTTCGGACGGACTGACGGACGGACCGGACGGACGAACAGACAAAGCGGTGACTATATGCTCTCCCTTCGGGGAGCATAAAAATAAGTCCATGTGTGGTAATGGGATAACATACTCAGCAGAGCTATGGGTCTTGCGCTAGGTACATCTCAATTAGATCTATCCATATATACGAGGGACCGTCGGAAGGTAGTTGGACTTTTGACTAGTTCTCTTAAACCATTTAACTTTTTAACAAAATTCTTTCTACACTGTTTAAACAAACTGTCCATCTATGTCTATGCATTTTTGCCATCTTCGTAGGAGCTTTACTATTCCCACTATTAACGATGACATAGACCCACTGTATAAGGTACTGTGTAACCAACGGTATCAAAGGTCTCTGGTCTCAAATTTCTTCCCAGCTAGCATTTTGGTCAGTTCTAGACACAAATAAAAGTCATGTGGGATAGGGTCTGGGCTATAAGAAGAGTAAAATAACTTTTGTCATGGGTAATAGTTGATAATGTCCACTGTAGAGGAGGTGGTATGGGAGCGTGCCTAATCGTGAAGTAGAAAACATTTTTCTTTGCTTATCTGGGACTCGATTACTTCAGCATTTATTCTTTGGTTTTTCTGAATTACTTCAGAATTGTACTTAAAAATGACAGTTTTTCCATTTGACATGAAATCACTAACTATCAATCCTCGTTAATCCACAAAACAACAAAAATGACTACCAGCCGAATGTAAAAGCTTAATCTCTTCAGAGGTGGGGAACCAGCTCGTTTCTATGACTGCTGCCACTGAGTTTTTTTCCCAAGTTCAGAATTATGAACCATTATTTAATCTTCAGTGATAATGTAGTTCAAAAACTTAACTTCTTCCAGATTAAAATGACTAGAATGTTCTTTTGTTTTGTTTACCCTTGTTGTTCCTCTAACAAATAACCTATGATACATAAAACCCCTATCACATATAAGTGGACAGAATATTGTATGTATACAACTATCTTTGAAAATAAACTGACCACATTATTGGCAAATGGATGCAGATTCCACCAATATATAAAGTGTTTATATAGTTGCAAATGGAGAGACAGCAGCACGAAAAGTCCAACTACTTTCCGACCGTCCCTCGTATATTTCATGATTCTTCCTAGCATACTTGTTGATATATGATACAACAAGAGCTGTCACTGTAAGATGACAATGCCCCCGACACCGCTTTGATTTTAAATTATGGCCAATCTATGTTCAAGGTCAAGGTCATCCAGGGGTCAAGGTCACCAAAGTATGTGCCTACAGAAAGGTAATGTACCAAGGAATGTTGTGGTAAAGTATGAAGCGAATATGGTAAGTAATAAGGAAGTTATGGCCAATGTTAAAGTTTTTGGACAGAATGACGGACAGACAGACGGACGGAGGGACAAGTCAAATTTATGATGCCTCCCTATCGGGGGCATAATAAACAAGAGGGCCATTGGCCCTGAAGCGCTCACCTGATATAATATAACTTTTTGTATACCAAATTTCAGGTTGATTGGACAAAAATGTGACCTCTAGGGTGCACACAAGGTTTAACTAAGATTTGACCTCGTGACCTAGAATTGATCAAGATAATCATTCTGATCAATTTTCAGGTTGATTGCCAAATAATTGGGCAAAAATGTGGCCTCTAGAGTGCACACAAGGTTTTACAAAGATTTTACCTCATGACCTAGTTTATGACCCCAGATGACCCAATTTCGATCTTGTTCAAGAATTGATCAAGACAATCATTCTGATCAATTTTCAGGTTGATTGGGCAAAAAATGTGGCCTCTAGAGTGCACACAAGGTTTTTCTAAGATTTGACCCTATGACCTAGTTTTTGACCCCAGATGACCCAATTTCAAAGTTGTCCGAGATTTCAACAAAACAATCATTCTGAGCAAATTCCAGGTTGATTGGGCAAAAAATGTGGCCTCTAGAGTGCACACAAGGTTTTTCTAAGATTTGACCCGTGACCTAGTTTTTGACCCCAGATAACCCAATTTCAAACTTGTCCGAGATTTTATCAAGACCATTATTCTGATCAATTTTCAGGTTGATTGGGCAAAAAATGTGGCCTCTAGAGTGCACACAAAGTTTTTCTAAGATTTGACCCGTGACCTAGTTTTTGACCCCAGATGACCCAATTTCATACTTGTTCGAAATTTTATCAAGACAATCATTCTGAGCAAATTTCAGGTTGATTGGTAAAAAAATGTGGCCTCTAGAGTGCACACAAGGTTTTTTAAAGATTTGACCCCGTGACCTAGTTTTTGACCCCAGATGACCCAATTTCGAACTTATCCAAGATTTTATCAAGACAATCATTCTGAGCAAATTCCAGGTTGATTAGGCAAAAAATGTGGCCTCTAGAGTGCACACAAAGTTTTTCTAAGATTTGACCCCATGACCTAGTTTTTGACCCCAGATGACCCAATTTCAAACTTGTCCAAGATTTTATCAAGACAATCATTCTGAGCAAATTTCAGATTGATTGGGCAAAAAATGTGGCCTCTAGAGTGCACACAAGGTTTTTCTAAGATTTGACCCCGTGACCTAGTTTTTGACCCTAGATGACCCAATTTCGAACTTGTCCGAGATTTGATCAAGACAATCATTCTGAGCAAATTTCAGGTTGATTGGGCAAAAAATGTGGCCTCTAGAGTGCACACAAGCCAAAGGTTGACGCACGACGGACACAGCGGTATCACAATACCTCACCATGAACACTATCGTGCTCAGGTGAGCTAAAAATAAGTATGAAAATCAACAAAGGGCATCCTTTGAATATGGGTTCCAATATAATGCATACAATCATTTAATAATCGAAATGGTTTATGCATTGAACACAGCAGTTAAAACTAGAACTGTCACAGGTGACTTGATACCCCCGCACAAGCTTTCATTACAAAAAGGGCAATAAGTGTATCAAGCTTAAAGTTGCTAGCACTTATGGTTTAGAAGATAAGGTATAGACAAAAATGCAAGGGTACAAACAACAAAGGGCAATAATTCTTAAAGCTGGCATGACAGGGTAACAATTCTTTTACATGACACTTTCTGACAATGATGTATAAGTGTACCAATTTTGAAGTTGCTAGCACTAATGGTTTAGAAGATATGTTCCGGACAAGAATCCAAGGGTAAAAACAACAAAGGACAATCACTCTAATGGTAGGCATGCCAGAGTAACGATTTTTGTACAAGACACTTCCCCACAATAAGATGTATAAGTGTACCAAGTTTGAAGTTGCTAGCACTTGTGGTTTAGAAGATATGGTCCAAACAAAATGTAAGGGTACAAACAACAAAGGGCAATAACTCAAAAAGTGGGCGTGGCTGAGTAACAGTTATTGTACATGACACTTCCCCAAAATGAGATGTACAAGTGTACCAAGTTTGAAGTTGCTAGCACTTGTGGTTTAGAAGATATGGTCCAAACAAAATGTAAGGGTACAAACAACAAAGGGCAATAACTGAAAAAGTGGGTGTGGCTGAGTAACAGTTATTGTACATGACACTTCCCCACAATGAGATGTATAAGTGTACCAAATTTGAAGTTGCCAGCACTTGTGGTTTAAAAGATATGGTCCAAACAAAATGTAAGGGTACAGACAACAAAGGACAATAACTCAAAAAGTGGGCATGGCTACACAATCATTCTAACGGTAGGCATGCCAGAGTAACGATTCTTGTACAAGACACTTCCCCACAATAAGATGTATGAGTGTACCAAGTTTGAAGTTGCTAGCACTTGTAGTTTAGAAGATATGGTCCAAACAAAATGTAAGGGTACAAACAACAAAGGGCAATAACTCAAAAAGTGGGCGTGGCTGGGTAACAGTTATTGTACATGACACTTCCCCACAATGAGATGTATAAGGGTACCAAGTTTGAAATTGCTAGCACTTATGGTTTAGAAGATATGGTCCAGACAAAAATGCAAGGTTACAAACAACAAAGGGCAATAACTCTAAAAGTGGGCGTGGCAGAGTAACAGTTATTGTACATGACACTTCCCCACAATGAGATGTATAAGCGTACCCAGTTTGAAATTGCTAGCACTTGTGGTTTAGAAGATATGGTCCAGACAAAAATGCAAGGTTACAAACAACAAAGGGCAATAACTCTAAAAAGTGGGCGTGGCAGAGTAACAATCCCTACACAGGACACTTGCCCAAAATGAGATCTATAAGTGTAGAAAGTTTTAAGTTGCTAGCACATATGGTTTAGAAGATATGATCTGGAGAATTATTTTGTCCACGGACAGACAGACAAACATACATACATACATACATACATACAGACAGACATACAGACAGACAGACAGGTTGATTCCAGTATACCCCCTAAAACATTCGTTTTGCGGGGGTATAAAAACATTCGTTTTGCGGGGGTATAATAAAACATTCGTTTTGCGGGGGTATAATAACCACACTTTTTGACTGTGATAAAAAACATCCACTTTCATTATAGATGTGATGACAATATTAAGTTGTCCCGCATGCGAACCTTAAAATAGATCATTTGTCAATAATAAAGATTCAAGCTTTCCTTACAAGGTAATTTATTTTCATAGATCCTTGTGGATGCATGATGTCACATGAGAAACACATTTCAGTGAGGAGGTGTAGAGTGTCACATGCCTCTCTGTGCAGTATACCGTTGCATATGACCAAATTTGTAAATTATAGGTCAAGCAGGTGTACTCACCATGCTGTCTTTGTTTACCATTTCATAATTGTTTGCATTGAAATGAAACTCTTTTTTTTTTTGTATTCTCAAACAAGAGGCCCAGAGGGCCTTATCGGTCACCTGAATCAAATGAGCAGAAACAGTTAAGGAAAATGTTAAAAGTTAACTAATAGCACAACACCCCCCCCCCCCCCCCAGCACCACCATTTCTTGACAGTCTTTTTTTCTCTTGTACAAACTTATTTAAAGACTCAAATACCAAATGTGAATTCAATCCAACAATAGAACATTTCTTAATAAGTATCCTGTTTACCCCCTTTTTGGGCCCCAAAGGGAGATAACTCTGTGATTTGTACAAATTTGAAGCGGCTTCCCATTGGGATGCTTCCTGCCAAGTTTGGTAGAAATCTGTCCAATGGTTCTCAAAAAGAAGTAGAAAATGTTCGAAGTTAAGTAATAACGTGAACCCCTCCCATTCCCCATCCCCAGCACGGCCATTTATTGATGGATTTTGTTTTCTTGTACAAACTTTGTAGTCCTTGCCCTAAAGACTTTTACTTCTAAATGTATATCCAATGCAACAGCTGGTTCATGAGTAGAAGATTTTTTAAGATGTACCCAATTTACCCCCTTTTTGGCCCTTTATCGGACCCCAAAGGGAGATAACTCCATGATTTGTACAAAATCTGAAGCGGCTTCCTATTAGGATGCTTCCTGCAAAGTTTGGTTGAAATCCACCCAATGGTTCTTAATAAGAAGTCGAAAAAGTTAAGTTAACTAATAACGCAACCCCCCTCCCATCTCCCTCCCCAACACGGCCATTTCTGGGTGGATTTTTTTCTCTTGTACAAACTTTATTGTCCTTGCCCTAAAGACTCTTAATACCAAATGTGAATCCAATCCAACAGCCGGTTCATGAGAAGAAGAGTTTTTAAGATGTACCCTATTTAACCCCTTTTGGCCCCTTATGGGGCCCAAAAGGGAGATAACTCCATGATTCCTAAAAATCTGAAGCGGCTTCCCATGGGGATGCTCCTTGCCAAGTTTGGTTGTAATCTGTCCAATGGTTCTCAAGAAGAAGTCGAAAATGTTAAGTTAACTAATAATGCGACCCCCCCCCCTCCCATCCCCCCTCCCCAGCACGACCATTTCTGGACGGATTTTTTTCTCTTGTACACACTTTGTTGTCCTTGCCCTAAAGACTTTAAATACCAAATGTGAATCCAATCCAACATCCGGTTCATGAGAAGAAAATTTTTCAAGATGTACCCTATTTAACCCCTTTTTGTCCCCTTATGGGGCCCCAAAGGGAGATAATTCCATGATTCGTACAAATCTGAAGCGCCTTCCCATGGGGATGCTCCCTGCCAAGTTTGGTTGTAATCCATCCAATGGTTCTCAAGAAGAAGTCGAAAATGTTAAAAGTTAACCCACTTTGGCGCAAAACGACGGACGAAACATGGTAGCAATAGGTCACCATGACCTTCGGTCAGGTGACCTAAAAATTCTATATTGAATTCTCTTGTTTTGAGTTAGATCTTGATCTTACTTTTAAATAGGTCAGTTGTCTACCTCTTATTACTAATTAACCTGTGGGGTAAATTTTAAAGAGTTGTGAAAAATGTTATTTTTAGTTACTTTTCACACTTACAAAATTTAAATTTCCCTCGGTTTAACTGTAATTAAATCTTTCCACATATGATGTTTCATGATTATGCCTTGCATATGTGTGATTGGACAAGATTGGTCTGCCAACGGACTGAACTAACCACCATCAAACTGTCACTCGCTAAACAATAAAACATATATTCAAAAGAGGGCACAACAAGCCCTGCTTTTCAAATATTTACTTTTAAAAGAAACCAACATTTCCTTCCTAGCACTTAGTGCTTTCAATTCTGAAAGGTAAGATTTTTACTTTTACAATAAGAAGGATATTTTGGTGTATTGATGTTGTTTACTGTTTAGTCCTGACTTACTTGTTTAGTAGAAGTGATGATGTGACAGTAACTATAACAACCCTGTGTTGTTCTATATCTACAGCTGTAGGTGGTAGGAAGGTTGTGTCTCCAGCGTGTATAAGACAGTACTTCTTCACAATGGGATCTACTGTATACACTCTCCTCTCCTTGAAGTACACTCGACGCAGTTTGCCCACAGATGGATACTTCTTGAGGAATGGGTCCAGATGTTTAATGATGAATAAATCTGCAGCACTGTCAAATAAAATAAATGTTCTTATTTAGGCACCTCCTAGGGTCAAGGGCAACAACTGTGTAAAGTTTCATAATTCTAGGTCAAATAGTTCTCAAGTGCATGGAGACAAAAAAAGTCTATGGATAGATGAACGGATGAATAGGCAGACAGACAAACAAATGTTGGAACAAATATACCCAGGGTTCAACACTAAAGCACATCCAATAGACATTCACTGCCTGTTGCCTGGTTCGAGCTAGTTAGACCCGTAAGATACTAGCCTTAACTTCAAATCTAAAGGAACTCTATGGATAAGGCGAGAAATCTCCCTAAAAGGCTCAGTTCAATGGGTCAATTTTCAAAACTTACAAATTGAGAATCGAAATTAACCTTTATGGTTTGGTAGATGAATAAATGAAATAAATACCGATTTTGTGTCATTTTAAAAGTCATGTAGAAGCAGATAACTCTGTTTTTTGTACCCACCGAAATGGTTTCATTTTCTCACACTACTGGTTTGGTTTTTTGTTTAATTTGCTATTTATTTTCTACAGACACAAGGATAAATGGTGTTGACATCATCTGGCAGCTTCGGTTTTGTCCCTATTGCGCATGGGCATCATTGAAACAACTTTAAAAGCGCACTTTCCCGCCAAAAATGAGGAATACCTACCTTCCCTGGACTGGCAAACATCCTTCCCCCCGTGACCCAGCTTCCCATTGACATATGTTGTGTCATTTGACCATAGGCTTCCTTAGTGAAAAGGATTTCCTGGGTCACGGGGTGGAACATACTTTTATACTAAAAATAGTAATCCTGTACCAATAGCCATATTTTTGGCGGGAAGATTTCACCTTTAAACTTGTTTCTATGATGCGCATGCGCATTAAGGACAAAACGAAAAGTGGTTTTTAACTTCAACACCAATTGTCCTTACATTTACAGAAAAGTTCTTGCTAATACAACCATAGAAAACATAATTCTCATTAAATGAATACCAGTGGGGTAAGAAAATGTAATTTTGGGGGTAGGTACAGAAACCAAGAGTTATCTGCACATGTGGAATCATTTTGATTGTATAAAATCAGTTTTCATATGATTTAGGTATACATCTAACAATACACCTCGAAATAATTATCAATGTGCACGTTTTGAAAATTGACTTTTCCATTTGAGCCTTTTAGGGAGATTTCTCGCCTTATCCAAAGAGGTCCTTTCACTTTTGCCGTAATTGAAACAGAGAATACAGGACAAAATAAGAGAACATACTCATTTTAATAACAGTTCATTTGCGATTTCTCACTGACTTTTACTGCTAATTTAGAAATTCGCTGTTTGGTCTGTTTACATTTTTGCAATGTACGCTTACGATGCGCAATTGTAACTAGACTGAGAAATCCTAGATGGGTACATGTTTTCCCCCCTTTCCGTTCATTTTTTTTTTGAGATCCCAACATTTAAGACAATGTCGTAAAACAAATTGTTTCATGAAAATCATTTTTTTTTCATTTACAGACAAAAAAGTAATTTTATTCTGCTGCTTAAAGATTACTAAATGTATCTGCAGACAATGTTTTCAAAGGTTCTTGTATATTGTACATGAATACCAGCGACTATTTGGAAGAATGCAATACAATGATGTATAATGTGACCTGTGGGGCTAAAAGGGACCTTATAGGATGTGTGAAAAATATCGACCCTAGTCAGTCTGCACAGTCCATGCTGCCAGACTAGGGCTGATACTTTTCCCTTTCAATATGTGTTTTTTTTTTAAATCAGGAATGTTTTTCCTATCTTACTATGTGTTCATATTTAACATGGGGGATCTAATTTGACTCTACTGAAGCTTTATCAGCTTTGTCAAAATTTGGACTTTGGAATTCTAATAAGGTCCATTTTAGTGTGACTGGTCACATATATATAACCTGTTAGACTGGGCACATATCAGAATCCTCGTGTTTTTTGTCTCCTTCAGTAAGACCATGGCAGCTTGAGCAATGGTTTCTGTCTTTCCTGTACCAAAAGGACCGAACATGACAAATGGTGGTGTGTATCCAGTTCTCTCCGCTACAATGTGACGTACAGCCGACATCTGATCTGGGTTTAACACTGAAGAGCTGAATATAAAGTATATAAAGAGTTTTATAACAATAGATTTATCTAATGATGTTAACAATATGGAGCTTTCTTACTCAGCCTGTATGCAGGGGATAAACTTCTAAAATGACATGTCCATGCCCATGTATATTCACTGATTGTTTATCTCCATCTTAATGGACAATTCATTAATTAACCCTATTTACTGAACACATGTTTCCACGTATTGCAAAACATTCAAGCTGAGATATATTTCACTTTTCCCCTAGACTATTTAGGTTTGTTGTCTGAAGAGAAGCTATATCTAAAACTATTTCAATGCACAACAAACAGCACAACTCTAAACTTCTAACCCATCATTTGGATTTTAAAAAGTTTAGAAATTATTTTGCAAAAATGTTTGGATGTTGAATAAATGGATACATTACAGACAAGAATAATTTCTAAATTCACAAAAACAGCAAACTTTAAAAGAACTAGGAGCCCTGGAATCACTCCACAGTCAATAGTTTATCAAAGTGTTGTCCCACAGTCAATAGGTAATCAAAGTGTTGTCCCACAGTCAATAGGTAATCAAAGTATTGTCCCACAGTGAATAGGTAATCAGAGTGTTGTCCCACAGTCAATAGGTAATCACAGTGTTGTCCCACAGTCAATAAGCAATCAAAGTGTTGTCCCACAGTCAATAGGTAATCACAGTGTTGTCCCACAGTCAATAGGTAATCACAGTGTTGTCCTACAGTCAATAGGCAATCAAAGTGTTGTTCCACAGTCAATAGTTTATCAAAGTGTTGTCCCACAGTCAATAGGTAATCACAGTGTTGTCCAACAGTTAATAGGCAATCAAAGTGTTGTGCCACAGTCAATAGGTAATCACAGTGTTGTCCCACAGTCAATAGGTAATCACAGTGTTGTCCAACAGTTAATAGGTAATCAGTGTTGTCCCACAGTCAATAGGTAATCACTGTGTTGTCCCACAGTCAATAGGTAATCACAGTGTTGTCCCAGAGTCAATATGTAATCAAAGATTTGCCCCACAGTCAAAAGGTAATCAAAGTGTTGCCCACAGTCAATAGGTAATCACTGTGTTGTGCCACAGTCAAAAGGTAATCACAGTGTTGTCCCACAGTCAAAAGGTAATCATGGTTTTGTCCCAGATTCAAAAGGTAATCACTGTGTTGTCCCACAGTCAATAGGTAATCACAGTATTGTCCCACAGTCAATAGGTAATCAAAGTATTGTCCCACAGTGAATAGGTAATCACAGTGTTGTCCCACAGTCAATAGGTAATCACAGTGTTGTCCTACAGTCAATAGGCAATCAAAGTGTTGTCCCACAGTCAATAGGTAATCACATTGTTGTCCCACAATCAATAGGCAATCACTGTGTTGTCCTACAGTCAATAGGTAATCACAGTGTTGTCCCAGAGTCAATAGGTAATCAAAGAGTTGTCCCAAAGTAAAAAGGTAATCAAAGTGTTGCCCAAAGTCAATAGGTAATCACTGTGTTGTGCCACAGTCAATAGGTAATCACTGTGTTGTGCCACAGTCAAAAGGTAATCACAGTGTTGTCCTACAGTCAATAGGTAATCACTGGGTTGTCCCACAGTCAATAGGTAATCACTGTGTTGTGCCACAGTCAAAAGGTAATCAAAGTGTTGTCCCACAGTCAAAAGGTAATCAAAGCGTTGTCCCACAGTCAATAAGTAATCACTGTGTTGTGCCAGGCAATAGGTAATCACAGTGTTGTCCCACAGTCAATAGGTAATCACAGTGATGTCCCACAGTCAATAGGTAATCACAGTGTTGTCCCACAGTCAATAGGCAATCAAAGTGTTGTCCCACAGTCAATAGGTAATCACTGTGTTGTGCCACAGTGAATAGGTAATCACAGTGTTGTCCCACAGTCAATAGGTAATCAGTGTTGTCCCAGTCAAAAGGTAATCAAAGTGTTGTCCCATAGTCAATAGGTAATCACAGTGTTGTCCCGCAGTCAATAGGCAATCAAAGTGTTGTCTCAGTTGTTCAATTTTTGATGGTTTTAAGAGACAAGAGGACCATGATGGTCCTATATCGCTCACCTGAACCAAAATGATATGAGCAACACTTTTGTTCAATTCAATAAATATTTATGACTAAGACTGAAAACGAACTTATGGTCAATACGGTATTTTGTGAAAATCGAACTCATCCAAGATTTTATGGTGCCCAACATTGTGTCTAAGATTTGCCTTGTTTGATAAATAACTGTAGATTCTGGATTATAAACAAGGTCGAAAATGGCCAAATATAAAGTAAATTTTGTCAAAATCAAGGGCACATAACTCTCAACTTTTTGATCAGATCAGACAGAAAATCAAACTCATCCCATATCTTATGATCCCAAACATTGTGTCCAAGTTTTGTCTTGATTGATTGATAATTGTAGATCCTAGAGTATAAACAAGAGGACCATGATGGTCCTTAATCGCTCACCTGAACCTAGATAGAAAGAAAGTCGCAATGTTGTCAAGTTCAAGAGCACATAATTTAAGATGTGAGTTTAAGATCCAGCTGAAAACTGCTTTCATAATCTTGAATGATCAATATTTGTGGCTGTTACAATAAAAACAAAGTGGAAGGCACCAACAATTTTGTCACAGTCAAGAGCACATAACTCTGTTCTAATAAAAATATTCTCATCAGCATTATGTCCAATTTTTTTTATTGGTCAATATATTGTTTAGAGTAACAACAAGAGGACCATGATGGTCCTTAATCGCTCACCTGAACCTATATAGAAAGAAAGTCACAATGTTGTATTAAGTTCAAGAGCACATAATTTAAGATGTGAGATTATGATCCAGCTGAAAACTGCTTTCATAATCTTTAATGATCAATATTTGTGGCTGTTACAGTGAAAACAAAGTGGAAGAAAACAACACAGTCAAGAGCACATAACTCTATTCTAATAAAAGTATTCTCATCAACATTATGTCCATTTTTTTGGGGGGGATTGGTCAATATATTGTTAGAGTGAAAATAAAGTCGAAAAATGTAATTTTGTGAAATTCAAGGGCCAATAACTCTAGTCAAATCAAGCTGAAAGTTTCACTCATCCAGGATCTCATGGCCACCAACATTGTGGCCAAGTTTTGTCTTGATTAGTCAATAAATGTAGATACTACAGTGTAAACAAAGTCGAAAACAGCAATTTTGTCAAATTCAAGGGCACATAACTCCAGACTTCCTACTTCAATCACACTGAAAATCGAAGTCATCCAAGATCTTATGGTTACCAACATTGTGGCAAAGTTTTGTCTTGATCAGTCAATATTTGTAGATGCTAGAGTGGTAACAAAGTCAAAACTAGCCATTTTTGACGTTTAAGGGCACATAACTCCAGATTTCCATGTCCGATCTGACAAAAAATTAAACTCATCTGAGAACTTATAGTTACCAACATTGTGGCAAAGTTTTGTTTTGATCGGTCAATATTTGTAGATGCTAGAGTGGTAACAAAGTCAAAACTAGCCATTTTGGACGTTCAAGGGCACATAACTCCGGACTTCCTGGTCCGATCTGACTCAAAATCGAACTCGTCTGAGAACTTATAGTTACCAACATTGTTGCAAAGTTTTGTTTTGATCGGTCAATATTTGTAGATGATAGAGTGGTAACGAAGTCAAAACTAGCCATTTTTGATGTTCAAGGGCACATAACTCCGGACTTTCTAGTCCGATCTGACTCAAAATCAAACTCATCCAAGAACTTATGGTCATACAATATTTTGACCAAGTTTGATTATGATTGGTTGATATTTGTAGATGCTAGAGTGGTAACAAAATCAAAACTAGCCATTTTTGACGTTCAAGGGCACATAACTCCAGACTTCCTGGTCCGATCTGACTCAAAATCGAACTCATCGGAGAACTTATGGTCATCCATATTTTGACCAAGTTTGGTTAAGATTGGTCAATATTTGTAGATGTTAGAGTGGTAACAAAGTCAAAACTAGCCTTTTTTGACGTTCAAGGGCACGTAACTCCAGACTTCCTGGTCCGATCTGACTCAAAATCGAACTCATCCGAGAACTTATGGTCATAAAATGTTTTGACTAAGTTTGGTTAAGATTGGTCAATATTTGTGGGTGCTAGAGTGGTAACAACAAAATGTGAACAGACGGACGGACGGACGGACGGACGCCGACGGACAAAAAGCGACCACAATAGCTCACCTTGAGCACTTCGTGCTCAGGTGAGCTAATAAAGTTGGAAACTGTAATTTTGTGAAAATCAAGGGCCAATAACTCTGGTTTTTCTACTCAAATCAAGCTGAAATTTTCACTCATCCAGGATCTTATGGTCACCAACATTGTGGCCAAGTTTTGTCTTGATTAGTCAATAAATGTAGATGCTACAGTGTAAACAAAGTCGAAAACAGCAATTTTGTCAAATTCAAGGGCACATAACTCCAGACTTCCTACTTCAATCACACTGTAAATTGAAGTCATCCAAGATCTTATGGTTACCAACATTGTGGCAAAGTTTTGTCTTGATTGATCAATATTTTTAGATGCTAGAGTTGTAACAAAGTCAAAACTAGCCATTTTTGACGTTCAAGGGCACATAACTCCGGACTTCCATGTCCGATCTGACAAAAAAATCGAACTCATCTGAGAACTTATAGTTACCAACAATGTTGCAAAGTTTTGTTCTGATCGGTCAATATTGGTAGATTCTAGAGTGGTAACAAAGTCAAAACTAGCCATTTTTGACGTTCAAGGGCAAATAACTCCAGACTTTCTCCTCCGATCTGACTCAAAATCAAACTCATCCGAGAACTTATCATTTGCAACATTGTTGCAAAGTTTTGTTTTGATCGGTCAATATTTGTAGATGCTAGAGTGGTAACAAAGTCTAAAACAGCAATTTTTGACGTTCAAGGGCAGATAACTCCAGACTTCCTGGTTCGATCTGACTCAAAATCGAACTCATCCGAGAACTTATAGTCATACATATTTTGACCAAGTTTAATTAAGATTGGTCAATATTTGTAGATGCTAGAGTGGTAACAAAGTCAAAACTAGCCATTTTCGACGTTCAAGGGCACATAACTCCGGACTCCCTGGTCCGATCTGACCCAAAATCGAACTCATCCGAGAACTTAAGGTCATACATGTTTTGACCAAGTTTGTTTAACATTGGTCAGTATTTGTGGGTGCTAGAGTGGTAACACCAAAATGTGGACAGACGGACGGACGGACGGACAGACGGACGCCGACGGACAAAAAGCGACCACAATAGCTCACCTTGAGCACTTCGTGCTCAGGTGAGCTAACAAGGTCGAAAACAGCCAAAAACTGCAATTTTATCAAATTCAAGGGCACATAACTCTCGATTTTCTTGTCAGATCAAGCTGAAAATCAAATCATCCAAGATCTTATGGTGCCCATTATTGTGTCCCAAGATTTGCCTTTTATGGTGCCCATTCTTGTGTCCCAAGATTTGCCCAAGATTCTCAAGTGTAAACTAGGTCGAAAACAGCCGAAAATGGCAATTTTGTCGAATTCAAAGGCACATAACTCTCGTCATTCGGGGCAGATCAGACTGAAAATCAAACTCATCTGAAATCTTATGGCCTGCAACATTATGTCCAAGTTTTGTCTTGATTGATCTATAATTGTAGATGCTAGAGTGTAAACAATGTCAAAACTAGGTATTTTTCACATTCAAGGGCAGATAACTCCTGACTTTCTTGTTCGATCTGACCCATAATCAAACTAATCCAAGATCTTATGGTCATACATGTTTTGATGAAATTTGGTCAAGATTGGCTTATATTTGTAGATGCTAGAGTATAAACACGAAATTGTGGATGGACGGACGGACAGACAGACGGATGGACAGACGGACGACTGACAAAAAGTGACCACAATAGCTCACCTTGAGCACTTTGTAAAGCAGATGTAAAATGCAAGGACTTTTTGTAGTCACATTTGTCTTGATTGATCAATATTTGGGGCTGTAAGAATGGGAACAAATTTTGTCAAATTCAAGGACAGATACCTCGGGATATACAATTCTGATCAAGGTTAAAATAAAACTAATGCTTATTGTCACCAAAGTTTTGCTATATTCTTGTCTTGATTGTTCAAGAGTTGTTGATGCCAGAATGAAAGCAAGGTCAAAAACAGCCATTTTGACATTCAAGGGCAGATCACTCAGCACTTTCTGATTCAATCAAAATTTTCTGTAGGAATCTTATAGAAGGTCACATGAGGATCATTCCTAGGCAATTTGGAAGAAATGTATCTAGCAGTTTCTGAGAAGATTTTCAAAAAAAAGTTTACAGATAGACTGACAAGGATACTGGCACTGCCATGTACACAGCTGGAGCTAAAGTGGCCAGTGGAGCTAAAACTAATTCTAACCATAACTGTCCAGGGAAGAAATGATTCTCTGTAAAATAACCCTTCATAAATATTACTAAACAGCCCTGGTGGTCTGGAAGTGCTCCACAGGCCCGAATTGAATGCAATTTCAAAAGTTCAGACTGCGCAAACAGGCAAATGCATGACTGCTTTTACTACAATGATTTAACAGAGTCTCCATAAAAAGGGACCTATGCTAGATAACTCAGGCGAGAGTAAAAACCAAGACTTAATTGGCAATTTTGTCAAATTCAAGTGCACATAACTCATGAAATTATATCTCTATCAAGCTTAGGATGACACTAAAGCAAGATCTTAACTTCACTGACATGTTATTAAAGTTTTGACATGATTGATAATTATTTGTGGATGTAAAGAGGGTGAATACAAAGTTGAAAACAGCTGTTTTGTCAAATTCAAGGGCACTTAACTCTGGATTTAAGATTCAGATCAAGCTGAAAACTACAAGCATGTAAAATCTCATGGTCAGTAAGATTCTTTTTAAGTCATTTATTGATTGGTTTATATTTATGGTTGTTTGAGTAAAAATAAAACTGGAAATGGCAATTTTGTCAATTTCAAGGGAACATTACTCATGATGTAAAATTAAGATGAAGCTGAAAATTACTCTCTAACAAGATCTTATAGTCACCAATGTTCTGTCAAAGTTTTGTCTTAATTGGTTAATATTTGTAGTTGCTAAAGTGAAAACAAATCCAAAACTAGAACTGTCGCAAAGCGGACGAATACCCCCCACTAGGGCCTTGTCACTGAAAAAGTGCTATCGGTCAAAAGGTTCTTGACTTAGAGCATGGAAACGGATTTTAAACAAAGTCCAACTGTGACCTTGACCTTTGACCTTGGTGACCCCAAAACAATAGGGCACCTCCTTGGGTCATGGGCAACAACTGTGTAAAGTTTCTTGATCCTAGGTCAAACGGTTCTCGAGTTAGAACACAGAAACCAAATTGTAAATTTTCACTATTCCCCCCCCCCCCCCCCCCCAAATTAAAAAGTTCAAAGTGGCATAACTCTGAAACTAATGACTGGATCAAGATGAAAATTGCAGGTGCAAAACTTCATATGATAAGAAACATCCTGATAAAATTTCAGAAAAATTGGTCAAAAACTGTGGGAGGAGAAGAGGACACAAGATTATGTCCACGCACGGACGGACAGACGGACAACCTGATTCCAGTATACCCCCCCCCCCCATAACTTTGTTGTGGGGGGTATAATAAAGCCGGACAACGACAATTTTGTCAATTTCAAGGGTACACACTCTTGATACAAAATTCAGATCAAGCTGAAAATTACACCCAGGCATGTTCTTATGGCCACTTACATCCTTTCAACGTTATGTCTTGATTGGTAAATATTAATTTGTAGTTGCTAGAGTGAACAAAGTCAAAATAATCATAGCCAAAAATGACAATTTTGTCAATTTCAAGGGTGCATCACTCAAGATATAGAATTCAGATCAAGATGAAAATTATACCAAGGCAAGATCTTAAGGTCACCAACATTCTGTTTTAGTTTTGTCTTGATTGGTCAATGTTTGTAGTTGCTACAGCAAACAAGAGTTGTCCGCGGACAACGTAGCTCGCCTATACGGGAGCTTGTCACAAAAACAGCTAATTTTATAAAAGTAGGTCAAACTTCAAGGTCAAGGTCACAAGGTCAAAGGTCATGGTCACAAATGAAAGGTCTTGTCAGGAGGTATCCATGTGTGAAATATCAAGGCTCTATCTATAATAGTGCATGAGATATAGGCCAGGTTAAAGTTTTTTAAAAGTAGGTCAAACTCCAAGGTCAAGGTCACTAGGTCAAAGGTCATGGTCCAAAATGAAAGGTCTTGTCAAGAACTATCTATGTGTGAAATATGAAGGCTGTATCTCTAATAGTGCCTGAGATATTGACCAGGTCTTTTTTCAAATGAAGACGGGACGGGACGGGACGCCGACGCCGACACTAGGGCTGTGACATTAGCTCCCCGGACATAAAGTCCCAGCTCGCTAAAAAGTAAAAATAAAGCCGAAAATGGCAATTTTGTCAATTTCAAGGGCACATAACTCAAGATATTGAATTTAGATCAAGCTGAAAATTATACCAAGGTAAGATCTTAGGAGGAGAAGAGGACACAAGATTATGTCCACGCACGGACGGACAGACGGACAGACGGACAGACGGACAACCTGATTCCAGTATACCCCCCCATAACTTTGTTGTGGGGGGTATAATAAAGCCGAAAAACGACAATTTTGTCAATTTCAAGGGTACACACTCTTGATACAAAATTCAGATCAAGCTGAAAATTACACCCAGGCATGTTCTTATGGCCACTTACATCCTTTCAACGTTATGTCTTGATTGGTAAATATTAATTTGTAGTTGCTAGAGTGAACAAAGTCAAAATAATCATAGCCAAAAATGACAATTTTGTCAATTTCAAGGGTGCATCACTCAAGATATAGAATTCAGATCAAGATGAAAATTATACCAAGGCAAGATCTTAAGGTCACCAACATTCTGTTTTAGTTTTGTCTTGATTGGTCAATGTTTGTAGTTGCTACAGCAAACAAGAGTTGTCCGCGGACAACGTAGCTCGCCTATACGGGAGCTTGTCACAACTAGAAGACCTGAAGGTCTTGAGTCACTCCACAGGCCTGAGATTCTTTTAATGCTTGATCAAAGTTTTGATTATATTATTCAATACATGTGGTTCTAAGAGCGAGAAGAAAGTAAAGGAAAGGGGAAGAAATTCTAGCTTAGGATGATACTGGCAATGTAAACAGCTACATAGTCCATAAAATTGCTCAATGTACAATCAAAACTTTAATTTCATAAAGGTATTTATAAACATTTTTAGCTCACCTGAGCACGAATGTGCTCATGGTGAGCTATTGTGATACCGCTGTGTCCGGCGTCCGTCGTGTGTCGTGTGTCGTGTGTCGTCCGTCGTCCGTCAAACTTTGCCTTGTGTGCACTCTAGAGGCCACATTTTTTGCCCAATCAACCTGAAATTTGCTCAGAATGATTGTCTTGATGAAATCTCGGACAAGTTCGAAATTGGGTCATCTGGGGTCAAAAACTAGGTCACGGGGTCAAATCTTAGAAAAACCTTGTGTGCACTCTAGAGGCCACATTTTTTGCCCAATCAACCTGGAATTTGCTCAGAATGATTGTCTTGATAAAATCTCGGATAAGTTTGAAATTGGGTCATCTGGGGTCAAAAACTAGGTCACGAGGTCAAATCTTAGTAAAACCTTGTGTGCACTCTAGAGGCCACATTTTTTGCCCAATCAACCTGAAAATTGTTCAGAATGATTGTCTTGATAAAATCTTGGACAAGTTCGAAATTGGGTCAACTGGGGTCAAAAACTAGGTCACAAGGTCAAATCTTAGTAAAACCTTCTGTGCACTCTAGAGGCCACATTTTTTGCCCAATCAACCTGAAAATTGCTCAGAATGATTGTCTTGATAAAATCTCGGACAAGTTTGAAATTTGGTCATCTGGGGTCAAAAACTAGGTCACAGGGTCAAATCTTAGAAAAACTCTGTGTGCACTCTAGAGGTCACATTTTTTGCCCAATTAAGCTGAAAATTGATCAGAATGATTGTCTTGATGAAATCTCGGACGAGTTTGAAATTGGGTCATCTGGGGTCAAAAACTAGGTCATTGGGTCAAATCTTAGAAAAACCTTGTGTGCACTCTAGAGGTCACATTCTTTGCCCAATCAACCTGAAATTTGATCAGAATGATTGTCTTGATCAAATCTTGGACAAGTTTGAAATTGGATCATCTGGGGTCAAAAACTAGGTCATGGGGTCAGATCTTAGAAAAACCTTGTGTGCACTCTAGAGGCCACATTTTTTGCCCGATCAACCTGAAAATTTATCAGAATGATTGTCTTGATCAAATCTCGGACAAGTTTGAAATTGGATCATCTGGGGTCAAAAACTAGGTCACGGGGTCAAATGTTAGAAAACCTTTTGTGCACTCTAGAGGCCACATTTTTTGCCCAATCAACCTGAAAATTGATCAGAATGATTGTCTCGATCAATTCTCGGACAAGATTGAAATTGGGTCATCTGGGGTCATAAACTAGGTCATGAGGTCAAATCTTTGTAAAACCGTGTGTGCACTCTAGAGGCCACATTTTGCCCAATCAACCTGAAAATTGATCAGAATGATTGTCTTGATCAATTCTAGGTCACGAGGTCAAATCTTAGCTAAACCTTGTGTGCACCCTAGAGGTCACATTTTTTGCCCAATCAACCTGAAAACAAAAAGTTATTATTATATCAGGTGAGCGCTTCAGGGCCAATGGCCCTCTTGTTTTTCCAACTACATGTATAGCTATTTTAACCCATTCCCACACAGACACTTTTTGACGCCCCTCGAGATAAAGGCTTTGAAAACATTGTGGAAAATGCAGAACTAGCTTGTGACAATCAATTTCCTCATTTTCCAAAATGTTTTCTACCCCAAAAGACCAAACTAGATGACATTTGAGAGAGGGGAGAAAATTCCAGCTTTGGAAGATACAAGCAATGAACATCTACCTTCTTGATTAACTAATAAGATAAAGGCTTTGAGTTTTAAACCAATGTAGAAAATGAAGAAAATGCTTGTGACAAGCAATTTCTTTATCTTATAATGTTTTCTACATTAAAGACCCAAAAATGTTAAATTCCATCCTGAAATTATTGTCTGCAAGCTCTGTGAATTTAGACCTGCCTAAAATTTTGCCCTCTGGTAATGGGTTAACACCATTTGCAGGCACACTGCTGCTGTACACCTTTACCTAACAACTAAGAGATAAACCCTTCAACCAATAACCCTTCCATCTATTTTACACTTAACACAATAGCTTGTTAATTTTATCCCATTTAAATGAGCACATATTCAGGATGTGAAATTCTGATTAAGCTGAAAATAACACTCAGGCAAGATCTTAGGGTCTCCAACATTCTGACCAAAATTTGTCATGATTGGTCCATATTTGCGAATGCAAAAGTGAAAACAGAATGCAAACAGAGTCAAAATTGGATATTTAGTCAAGTTCAGTGGCACATAACTCAGGATATTGGATTCTGATCAGGCTAAAAATTACACATATGCAAGATTTCATAGTCAATATGATTCTGTTCAAGTTTTGTCTAGATTTTCTGATATCTCTGGTTGTAAAAGTGAAAACTAAGTCGAAAATAGCATTTTTTTCAAATTCAAGAGCACATAACTCGTGATGTAATGTACCGATGAAGCTGAAAGTTACACTAAGACAAGATCTTATGATCAACAACATTTTGTCCAAGTTTTGTCTTGATTGGTAAATATTTGTAGTTGCTGGAGTGAAAACAAAGTCAAAATTAAGCCCAAAATGACAATTTTGTCAATTTCAAGGGCACATAACTCCTCATATGAATTTCAGATCAAGCTGAAAATTGCACTAAGGCAAGATCTGATAGTCACCAACATTCTGTCCAAGTTTTGTCTTGATTGGCCAATATTTGTAAGTGCTAGAGTGAAAACAAAGTCAAACCAGCCATTTTTTAATTCAAGGGCAGATTACTCAAGACTTTCTGGTTCAATCAGAATTAATTGAAGGAATCTGAAAGAGGACCACATAAGGATCATTCCTGTGAAGTTTGATTGAAATCCATCCAGTAGTTTCTGAGAAGATTTTTAAAGAAAAAGTTGACGACCGGACGGACGGACGGACGCACGGACGCACGCACGACGGACACAGCGCCATGACAATAGCCCGCTGGCCTGAAGGCCAGTGGAGCTAAAAACAGCTAATTTTATAAAAGTAGGTCAAACTTCAAGGTCAAGGTCACAAGGTCAAAGGTCATGGTCACAAATGAAAGGTCTTGTCAGGAGGTATCCATGTGTGAAATATCAAGGCTCTATCTATAATAGTGCATGAGATATAGGCCAGGTTAAAGTTTTTTTTAAAAGTAGGTCAAACTCCAAGGTCAAGGTCACTAGGTCAAAGGTCATGGTCCAAAATGAAAGGTCTTGTCAAGAACTATCTATGTGTGAAATATGAAGGCTGTATCTCTAATAGTGCCTGAGATATTGACCAGGTCTTTTTTCAAATGAAGACGGGACGGGACGCCGACGCCGACACTAGGGCTGTGACATTAGCTCCCCGGACATAAAGTCCCAGCTCGCTAAAAAGTAAAAATAAAGCCGAAAATGGCAATTTTGTCAATTTCAAGGGCACATAACTCAAGATATTGAATTTAGATCAAGCTGAAAATTATACCAAGGTAAGATCTTAGGGTCACCAACATTCTGTTGAAGTATAATATTTTAATACTTTTGCTCTCAGAAAACAATCAGTCTTACCTTATCCTCAAGTTATGTTTCTCATTTCTGAGTGGATTAATCTTTGTAACATCAGGAAACACAATGTCTGAATTCTTCAGTTGATCTACAGCATAGTGCATTCTACAGAAGAACAGTCTGTTCATCTGAAACTGTATTTCTACATTGATGGTTGCACCTGGAGCTAGGTTTAGTCTCCGGACACAGTGTGGAGATAGACACAGGTAGATAAACTCCTTCCCTCGTCCATCATAGTTAAAGTTCTCCTCCCGTACGATGGACGCTTCATACACAACCTTGTCTGTAGACTTGAGTGGAGCTAGCAGTACAGTCCGTACACTAGTCAAGATCAGTTTGCCAGCGTCGGTATCCTCAGACAGGGATTCTAACAGAGGTACTCTTGCAAATAGCTCTCCTTCCTTCGCATATACATGCACATACTCCTCTATAGCCTTCAAACATTCTATGGTCGTACACAGGTTATAACTGAAATCATACACAGCATCAGATAATTAGGCAAATGGAAATATAGTTTCTAGACACATCAACTGTTTTCAAGACCTGGGTTTGACATCCGAAATAGGAATAGTTTTGGAAAACATTGAAAAGATGGAATTGCTGATAATCAGCAATTTCTCCTTTTCTCTAAATATTTTCTGTACTAGAAATGCACACTCTCTTCTTTTCACATCAGCAATTTTCTCATCTGCAATTCAAATTGAACAGGTCAAAAGTTTCGCAGTATGGGAATGGTTTATTGTCCATTATCAACAGCAATTTTCTGATGAACAGAATCAATTTCTTCATACAAGAAAAAAATTGCTTTTTGATTCTCTCAAGAATGCGCAATTAAATTTCAACACTAGGCAAACAAAATGCATTGGTGAAACACCACTAATACCACATTAAGTTTTCATTTAAGATTAGGACAAATTGACAGATGGATGGATGCACAGACAGACCAACAACACTTTAACAATATGCCCTCGATCTTTTGATATAGTTATGACCATATCTAGTTCTGCCTTAGTTTAAGTAAAATGTTGATTTTTGACAAGCATCCTGTTAAACCAACTTGTGTCTTTTTACTGCCAAATACAGAAAATCATTTAAAATATCATGTTTTCCAAAGAAAAAATCTTGTTGCCATCAAGCATTTTTTAACATCAATAGTTGTTTTTTTTAATTACAACCAATGAAATGGAGAAAAGGGTCCCTAGGGATTATCCCAGGGAGTTACAAGAGCTGTCCATAAGACAGCGCGCTCGACTTTTCTAAGTTGCTTAGACGCTATTTTCTAAGTATAAAGGGGGCATAATTCCAAATATAGTGGAGCCAGGATTATGGGCCCTGGTAGTATTAAGGTAGAGGGTGTGATGGTGAATAAGCATTCCTAGTTTGGGTTGAATCCCTTTGACAGTATGGAAGTCATTGATGTTTGAAACTAGAAAGACCTGAAGGTCTTGAGTCGCTCCACAGGCCTGAATTTCTTTTAATATTAAATCCAAGTTTTGACTAGATTTTTGAATACTTCTGGTTCTTACAGAAAAAACAAAGTCAAAAGAAGCAATCATGTGGTCAATGCAAAAAGAAAGTAAGTGATTGACTAATATTTTAGGGATGTTAGAGCGATAATAAAATTGAAAACTGATTTTGTCAAATTTAAGGACACATAATTCAGTATGTATATTTAAAATCAAATCGAAAATTAAACACATGCATGATCTTATGGTCACTATCATTCTGTTCAAATTTTGTCTATATTAGTCAATATTTGTGGCTTCAAGAGTGGAAAAAGTGTTGAAAAACTGAAATTATGTCAATTTCAAGGGCACATAACTCAGATTGTAACAGTGCGATCATGTTGAAAATTACACATAAGCAAGATCTTGTTGTCAACAAGATTCTTTCCAAGTATCATCTTGATTGGTTAACATTTGTGTTGTAAGAGTGAAAACAGTCGAAAATGGCAATTTTGTCAAATTCAAGAGCACATAACTCGTGATGTAAGATTCTGACCAAGCTGAAAATTACACCCAGGCAGCATATTATGCTTATATATATTCTGTCCAAGTTTTGTCTTGATTGGTCAATATTTGTAGATTTTAGGGTAAAAATAAAGTCAAAATCAAAGTACTGAAAGTACTGTTGGAAAGCAAATTTGCTGGTTATGTCTAAAGGCCTTTCTAGTTGTTAGCAATATGAATTACACGGAGTTGGATAAAAGTAATTTTTAAAATTGAATTTGATTCTTTAGAAAGTTACAAAATACAAATTATGAAAGGATAGTGTCTGTTCCATATCAGCACAATATACTGAACAAAAGAGAAAACTTTACGCTGCAAGATTTCTTGTTTCTGAAAAAGTATCGAACTAAAAGCCTGATTTTATTTTTACAATATTTCCATGGCATTCGGCAATCGTTTTGTCGAAGTTTCATTGCCTTGTCTCCTTTAATGTCAGAGTTACGGCCCTTAATGCATTTACAGCTAATTTCATCTGATGCCACATACGCGCGATAAACGATTCATTATTTTTACGGAATTGGTCATATCCGGGTTGCCAAAAAAACCAACAAAACATCTGTCTTATCACTTGTAGCAAGCTCTAAAATAAAGGTCTAATCTGTCAATTTTGTGAATTACCCCCCTTTGACATAAACAAATAGGGAATTTAAAATGTTTGATATTCATAAATTGCACACATGAACAAGAGGCCCAAGAGGGCCTGAATCGCTCCACTGGCTAAAGTAAAAGAATTATGTCATTGTACTAAATTGACCCAATGCATTGTTTTTAAAGAATTATTTTGTAATTTCTCCCATTCTGATAAGCCCTGTCCTGCTTTGCCCACATTTATTGACCAATCAAACTTTTACTACCAACTGAAGTAATTGGACACCCAAGGAACATTTCTACCGAGTTTCGTAAAAAATTGGCCTTGTGGTTGATTTTGTAAAGAAGTTTTCATGATTTCTGCCATTCTGATAAGCCCCGCCCTGCCATGCCCACATTTATGGACCAATCAAAATTTCACAGCAAATTTAAGTATAGGGTTACTTGAGGTGCATTTCTGCCAAGTTTAATTGAAAGTGGCCCTACGGTTGATATTTAAAGAATTATTTTGTAATTTCTCTAAGTCAAATAAGTCCCACCCTGCCACGCCTACATTTATTGACCAATCAGAATTTCATGGACAAGTTAAGTAAAGAGTCAACCAAGGTACATTTCTGCAAAATTTGGTCAAAGTTGGCCCAATGGTTGATTTTTAAAGAATTATTTTGTGATTTCTCCAAGTCTGATAAGCCCCGCCCTGCCACGCCCACATTTATGGACCAATCAGAATTCAATGGACAATATAAGTAAAGAGTCACCAAAGGTACATTTCTGCCAAGTTTGGTCAAAATTGGCCACATGGTTGATTTTTAAAGAACTATTTTGTGATTTCTCTAAGTCTGATAAGCCCCGCCCTGCCACGCCCACATTAATGGACCAATCAAAATTCTTTGAAAAATTTAAGTAAAAGGTCACCCAAGGTACATTCCTGCAAAAATTGATCAAAATTAGCCCATTGGTTTGAGAGAAGAAGATTTTTAAAGAATTATTTTGTGATTTCTCTAAGTCTGATAAGCCCCGCCCTGCCACGCCCACATTTATAGACCATTCAAAATTCAACGGACAATTTAAGTAAAGAGTCACCTTAGGTACATTTCTGCCAAGTTTGGTCAAAGTTGGCCAAATGGTTGATTTTTAAAGAATTATTTTGTGATTTCTCTAAGTCTGATAAGCCCCGCCCTGCCACGCCCACATTTATGGACCAATCAAAATTCTTTGAACAATTTAAGTAAAGGGTCACCCGATGTACATTTCTGCCAAGTTTGGTCAAAGTTGGCCAAATGGTTGATTTTTAAAGAATTATTTTGTGATTTCTCTAAGTCTGAGAAGCCCCGCCCTGCCACGCCCACATTTATGGACCAATCAAAATTCTTTGAACAATTTAAGTAAAGGGTCACCCGAGGAACATCCCTGCAAAGTTTGGTCAAAATTGGCCCACTGGTTTGAGAGGAGAAGATTTTTAAAGAAAAAGTTAACGGACGCACGCACGGACGCACGCACGCACGCACGCACGCACGACGGACACACCGCCATGACAATAGCTCGCTGGCCTTCGGCCAGTGGAGCTAAAAATCATTAAGACCCCCTTTCTTAGTCTAGATCTGCCCAATTCAAGACAAGCTTCTCTTTTTAAGTGACAAACACTTTGACTCAATCAAATTCAGTGTAAGAAAATGTCATAAAGACCCCTTTTCCCATGTTTTAACACAAAACCTTTCCATGTTCAAAAAGGTTCATTCTGTATGCTGAAACAATTATTTTGACCAGTTGTTTTTTCAGATTGAGCTGAATTTGTGGCCTTCAGTATATAAACATTGGAAATGTCATTAAGATCTCTGTATGCTTAAACAATTATTTTGACCAGTTTAATTATGACCAAGTTTCAATAGGATTGAGCCAAATTTGTGGCCACTAGAGTGAAACAGTGAAAATGTAAATAAGGCCCCTTTTCCTGTGTTTTCAAAAGGAATAAAATTCCTTTTAAAACTTTGGTAGAGCTTAACCCAAAGAAGATCCCTGCAAAGTTTCAGGTCGTTTGGCCTTGTGATTTAGGAAAAGACTTTTAAAGCAATTGTTGGACGATAGACAACAGACAGACGGACAACGGACATTCACCGATTACAATAGCTCACCTTGAGTACTTTGTCTTCACGTGAGCTAAAAGTTGAACGCACGGACGGACGGACGCACGCACGCACGACGGACACAACGCCATGACAATAGCTCACTGGCCGAATAATGGAAAATAAGCCCCGCCCACAGTGGCCATGTTTTTCGAATTATCAAAATTTCTTCAAGGAATCTGAAAAAGGGTCACCAAAGGAACATGCCTGTCAAATTTCAAAGAAATCTGATAAGTTGTTTGGGAGAAGAAGATTTTTTAAGTTTTTTCTAAAAATTCGTATTTGTTACCATAGCAACCAGAGTTTTCAATGGAATTGAATTCTTTGAAGGAATTTGAAAGAGGGCTATGCAAGGAACATTTCTGTGAAATTTAATTAAAATTGGTCCAGTAGTTTTTGAGAAGAAGATTTTTTAAAATTACACTATGCGCCATATATGGAAAATAAGCCCCGCCCACAGCGGCCATGTTTTTCGAATTATCAAAATTTCTTCAAGGAATCTGAAAAAGGGTCACCAAAGGAACATGCCTGTCAAATTTCAAAGAAATCTGATAAGTTGTTTGGGAGAAGAAGATTTTTTAAGTTTTTTCTAAAAATTCGTATTTGTTACCATAGCAACCAGAGTTTTCAATGGAATTGAATTCTTTGAAGGAATTTGAAAGAGGGCTATGCAAGGAACATTTCTGTGAAATTTAATTAAAATTGGTCCAGTAGTTTCTGAGAAGAAGATTTTTAAAGAAAAAGTTAACGGACGGACGGACGGACGCACGGACGGACGGACGCACGCACGCACGACGGACACAACGCCATGACAATAGCTCGCTGGCCTTCGGCCAGTGGAGCTAAAAACGGACCCCTGTCACACTTAAAGGGTCCGTTTTTCATCCCCATAATTAAGATCAACAAAACGTTTAGTGTTTGGCACAACCAAGTCAATGAACGATGCGAAGCACATTCATTTGATTTCTTTACTTGTTGAATTTAGAAGAAATATGACAAGCAATGTATGTGTAAAGTTTTAACTTTTGTTCAGTATACTATGGTAGGTTCTATAAAGTTTCTATGGAAAATCCAATTGCCGAAAACATAATGCTGTTTTAATTCATTTCGGGCACTAATTTTCAATAAAATGTTATAAGGAAATGATGTAGAAAGCAAGAAATTGGAAGGCATGTGGTCTTGGGTCCTCTCCAAACAGGGACTGGGAGAGCAGAGCCTCCTATCCGGGGGCCGAATTCTCCCAGCCGAAAACGACTATAAGGCATTCTAGCACTCTATATGTTCTCCTATACCCAATGTCATGTTCTGAAGTAGGTTTTCTTGTATAATAGACTAGTGCGACAGGTCACGGTTCATAAATCTATTTGATGTATGACGTGAACTTTTGCAAAATTCGGTACAATGGACAAGTTTCCACTAAGACCCCCCCCCCCCACACACACAACAGCCTCCGGAAGTCGTCCTTACAGGCAAAAGGCGAAATTTTTAAACTGGGAACGGTTGACTGTAAATCAAATAAAATAACCGGCTATCCGGCTATCAACGAATTCATTCAATTTCATAGTTTTTGTTCCACTTAAAACTTCTCTTTATCACTGTATATTGAATGCACGTGCGCTTAATCGCTGTATATTGAATGCACGTGCGTCGTCATCGATTTCTCCGCATTTTGTGGGAGCCTCGTTTTGAAAATGTCGATTTGTTATTATTTTTAGTAACAATTCACATGTATACAATGTTAATTTCCCATAAACCCATTGTTTGCCTCCGGAAGTTAATCAGAGTCTTCTCTGATGAAAATTCGCTCTTCGATTTTTGGATGTCGCTATTTACATCAGAGCGCTGTCCAATTCAAAAACAAAAGAAAATTCCGACACAAGTTATGTCGCTGTGTCGGAATTTTCTTTTGTGTTTGACTGGGACAGCGTTCCGTTGTAAATAGCGACATCCAAGTATCATCGAGCGAATTTTCATCAGAGAAGTCTCGGATTACCGGAAGTGTTCTGCGGGTACGGACTAAAACATAAATGAAAGGAGTCTATACCCTAATTAGAATGCATTTGATCTCTGAAAACTACATGTCTTACTTGCTATACCCTCCAAGCAGGGGTCATGATTCATTGTTATTTATCATTTAACGTTTAATACACGTTTGAACGGCGTTCTAAGAGAGTAACTTGCTAAAACATGTGTTCCGTATGGAAGCATATTTGTGCCACAACTTAATCACTTAATATAACGTGAAAATAATGGAGGATTTCGCAAAAAAAACTTTTTCGCGAAAACAGATAAATTTTCATGAAAAAAAAAAACAATTATCTTAACACGAATTTATTCCTGTTAGTGCCCTAAACTGCCAAAACTTAAAGATAAAATAATATTCTTTTCAGATAACTTTTCAAGAAAACTTAAAATTTCGCGAAAGATGCCAGTTATCTAAAAATAGATCCCTGCTTCCATCTGCTTTGATTATTTAAACAGCTAAAATCTAATTGTGAATTTGAAATATTGCTTCAGCATTGATTTTTATGGTCTTTCTGGTCAGAAAACATTGGGAAATGAAGAAATTGTCACAATGTTTTCCAAAGCCTTAATCTTGTGCGTCAATATGTGGGAATCAAAACATCAAGAGAAAAGGAGAAAACAATGGTCTCTGGAATTCCTCTTAACCCATTACCACACAGAGACTCTTTTTGACTCCCAATAAGATACTGTCTTTGAAAAACATCATGGAAAATGAAGAAATTGCTTGTGAGTAGCAATTTCTTCATTTCCTACAATGTTTTCTACCACAAAAGACCAAAAAATGCAAAACTTCATTCACTTGAAATTGTCGTCTGCAACTTCTCTGAATTTGGACCACCCTAAAATTTTGCCGTTTGGTAATGGGTTAACCCTTTCCCAAACAGCCCAAATAGACCAACCAGTCCAATTTGAAAGCTGCTGGAGATGACAAAATTGGTATTAATAAAGGTTGAACTTGTGTACAATATACCATGGAAAATATTGAGGCAAAAGGAGAAAATGCTGATTATCAGCATTTTCTTCTTTTGCCTCAATGTTTTCCGAAGCCCTTTCTGTTAGGGACGTCAAAACCCGGTCTTGTTATACCCCCCACCTACGAAGTAGAGGGGGGTATACTGGTTTCACCATGTCTGTCTGTCTGTCCATCCGTCCGTCCATCCGTCCGTCCGTCCATCCGTCCGTAGACTTTTTCGTTTCCGTGCTCTAACTCAAGAACTGGTTGACCTAGGATCATCAAACTTCACACAGTTGTTGCCCTTGACCCAAGGAGGTGCCCTATTGTTTTTGGGTCAAAAAGGTCAAAGGTCAAGGTCACAATCGGACTTTGTTAAAAATCCGAAAAAATCCGTTTCCGTGCTCTAACTCGAGAACCGCGGTTGACTTAGGATCATCATACTTCACACAGTTGTTGCCCTTGACCCAAGGAGGTGCCCTATTGTTTTTGAAATCCTCTAATATTTTCATGAAAAAGTTATCTGTTTTCGAGAAAAGAAATCTGTTTTCGTGAAATCCCCCATTATTTTCATGAAAACTTTATCTTTATGTTGTGGCAGTTTAGAGCATTAACAGGAATGAATTCGTGTTAAGATAAAAAAAAAATCGTGAAAATTTATCTGTTTTCGCGAAAAAAATTTTTTTTTTTAAAAATCCTACATTATTTTCACGTTATATTGAGTGGTTAAGTTGTGGCACAAATATGCTTCCATAGTTCCGTAACTACTTTATCCCTTTCCCAAATAAGACCGGGTTTGACAGCCCGTAAAGAAAATGTTCGGGGGAATATTGGGATGAAAGAAGAAACTGCTGATAATCAGAATTTTCTACTTTAACCTCGATATTGTCTTTGGTATTATCTACAAATAGTTCTAATTTTATCTAGGTATATACCAATTTTGTCGTCTGCTACGGCTTTTTTTATTTTGACCAATCTGAAATGTTTCTATTTGGGAAATGGTTAACATACCAACAATGTAAATTGATTTGATTCTATGTATGCCTATTCATCTAGATCTATATCTATAGATTAAAAAGTTAACACCGTTTTTTAAACCAAGTGGTGAAAGGATTGCTAGTCTGATTTCTATGCATTTTGAGCATATCATCACATATTCTGGTTTCCCAGATTTCTACTTTCGCTTTGAAATGCCTAGCTACACGCGAATACTAGCAAGGCCTATTAGACAAGATGTCTATGTCATTAACCTTAAAATACCCACTTAGTTGATCAATCAATTATTGTGAACGCGATTAAATGCATGGCTTATCGAAAATCATTGTTTAGTTTCGGACATCAAAACGTGTAAGAATTTAGGCATAGAAAGATTCTAAAAATAGACGTGTCCTAGTTCCTATTTTTAGCGCTTGAAGTGAGTCGCATATTTCATAGTTCAGTAAACTTGACTGACCCATTTTCAACGAAAGATATTGGACTGGCTATTGAACCGTAATGAAAGCAAATTACTACGTGATCGTTTCTCCTCTTTAAACACATGTTTAATTGAATGTTTTATCATCGGTCACACAATTGAATATCTTATGTACAACTATAGAATTCAGTATTGAATATTCGAAAGGTTGTTCTTGTCATTGATCTTTGCTTTTGATAGAACTATTTATAGTGAGGAGGGCCGGGAGATGTTGTGTGGTATGCAGAGAATGTAAAAGTGCAGAGAATCACGACTGCAATGAAAAGCAAATTTTGCAAATTTGCTTTCCAACCAGCAAAATAGAGCCGAAAATGGCAATTTTTGGCAATTCCAAGGGCACATAACTCATGCTATAAAATTCAGATCAAGCTGAAAATTTAACTAAGGCAAGATCTTATAATCAGCATCATTCTGACAAAGTTTTGTCTTATTTAGTAAATATTTGTAGTTGCTAGTGTGAAAACAAAGTCAAAATACAGCCGAAAATGGCAATTTTGTCAATTTCAAGGGCACATAACTCATGATGTAAAATTCAGATCAAGCTGAAAATTTAACTAGGCAACATCTTGTAGTCAGCATGATTCTGTCAAAATTTTGTCTTGATTGTTCAATATTTGTAGATTTTAGAATAAAACTAAAGTCAAAACCTGCTATTTTGACATTCAAGGGCAGATAACTCCGGTTATTCAGGTTCAATCCATATCCTTTGAAGGAATCTGAGAGAAGGTCACCCAAAGATCATTTCTGTGAAGTTTGGTTGAAATCCATCCAGTAGTTTTTGAGAAGATTTTTCAAGAAAAAGTTTACGGACGCACGCACGCACGACAGAAACACCGCCATGACAATAGCCCGCTGGCCTGAAAGGCCAGTGGAGCTAAAAACTTAAACCTTTGTTGCTGATGCCCGGGTGACAGTATAAGCTCTCGTTTTCTTCGAAAAGTCAAATGTGAAGTTTAATTGAATTTGGTTAAAGGGTTGCTGAGATCTGGCTGTGGACAAACCGAAGGAGGAAGGACGGACAGACAGATGGACAGTGCCACGACGATTTGTTCCCCCCAAAATTTTTCGGGGAAACAAAATGTTCAAGAAACAGAGAACACAAGTACACAAGCAGAAAAAATGCAAACACATCTATAACTTTTCCTTAATTACATTTGATCTATTTATCCTTTCCAAAACAATATCAACTTTTGGAAAAACCTATGAACAAGAGGACCATGATGGTCCTATATCGCTCACCTGAACCAAAATGATACAAGTATCTGGTGTTGTATGCAACACATAAAGTCCCCTACCGGCTTCACATTGACTCAATATGGTAATCAATAATAGATTAAGATGAACAAGTCATCAAAATAATTGTCAAACATATGAAATTTTATGCCCAAAATTTCGGAAATATAATTCAAATGACTTGAATAAAGTTACTAAAAGATCAATGACTAACATGGCTTATAATTTTTTTTACATTTTAAAACGGGTTTCATCAAGTTAGCTTGCTTAGTTATTAAGTTATTGCAGGATCCATTTTTTGCCATATTTTCACTATTTCCGTTACCATAGCAACCACACTTTTCGTCAAAGAACAAAGATAAAATGATGTGCATAATCTACACATTGCCATCTAGTCATATACCAAGTCTCATCAAATTAGCTTGCTTACTTATTAACTTATCGCAGGATCCACTATTTTTTGCCATATTTTCACTATTTCCGTAACCATAGCAACAACAATTTTAGTCTAAAAACAAAAATAAAATGATGTGCATAATCTACACATTGCCATATAGTCATATACCAAGTCTCATCAAACTAGCTTGCTTAGTTATTATCTTATCGCAGGATCCCATTTTTGGCCATATTTTCACTATTTCTGTAACCATAGCAACCTCAATTTAAGTCGAAAAACAAAAATAAAATGATGTGCATAATCTACACATTGCCATCTAGTCATATACCAACTTTCATCAAAAACGCTTGCTTAGTTATTAAGTTATCGCGGGATCCAGATTTGAGCGGACAGACGGACGGACGGATGGACAGACGGAGGGCAAACCTATAGTCCCCTCCGGTGTGAACACCGGTAGGGGACTAATAAGCAACACTTTTCTTCAATTCAAAAAATACTTATGACTTTAAGACTGAAAACGAACTTATGGTCAACAACATTGTGAAAATCGAACTCATCCAAGTTTTCATCGTGCCCAACATTGTGTTCAAGATTTGTCTTGTTTGATAAATAATTGTAGATTCTGGAGTATAAACAAGGTCGAAAAACAGCTGAAAACAGCAATTTTGTCAAATTCAAGGGCACATAACTCTCGACTTTCTAGTCAGATCAGGCTGAAAATCAAACTCATCTGAGATCTTATGATATCCAACATTGTGTCCAAGAATTGTCTTGATAGGTCAATAATTGTAGATTCTAGAGTGTGAACAAGGTCTAAAGCAGTCGAAAACGGAAATTTGATCAAATTCAAGGGCACATAACTCTCCACTTTTTGATCAGATCTGACTGAAAATCAAACTTATCCAAGATCTTATGGTCTCAAACATTGTGTTCAAGTTTTGTCTTAATTGATAAATAATAGTAGATTATAGAGTGTAAACAATGTCAAAAACAGCGGAAATCGGCAATTTTATCAAATTCAAGGGCACATAACTCTAATATTTCTGGTCAGATCAAACTGAAAATCAAACTCATCTGAGATCTTACGGTCTCCAACCTTGTGCCCAAGATTTGTCATGATTGGTCAAAAATTGTAGATTCTAGAGTGTAAATAAGGTCGAAAACAGTCAAAAACGGCAATTTTGTCAAATTCAAGGGCTTATAACTCTAAACTTTCTGATCAGATAAGACTGAAAATCAAACTCATCCCAGATCTTATGATCCCCAATATTGTGTCCAAGTTTTGAATTGATTGATCAATAATTGTAGATTCTAGAGTGTAAACATTGTCGAAAACAACCAAAAATGACAATTTTGTCAAATTCAAGGGCAAGTAACTCTCAACTTTCTAATCAGATTAGACTGAAAATCATACTCATCCGAGATCTCATGGTCCCAAATATTGTGTCAAAGTTTTGTCTTGATTGATGAATAGTTGTATATTCTAGAGTGTAAACAAGGTCAATAACAGCCGAAAATGACAATTTTGTCAAATTCAAGGGCAAGTTACTCTCAACTTTCTAATCAGATTAGACTGAAAATCATACTCATCCGAGATCTCATGGTCCCAAATATTGTGTCAAAGTTTTGTCTTGATTGATGAATAATTGTATATTCTAGAGTGTAAACAAGGTCAATAACAGCCGAAAATGGCAATTTGTCAAATTCAAGGGCGCATAACTCTCGTCTTTCTGGTCAGATCAGACTGAAAATCAAACTCATCCGAGATCTTATGGTCTGCAATGTTATGTCCAAGATTTGTCTTGATTGATCAATAATTGTAGATGCTAGAGTGTAAACAATGTCAAAACTAAGTATTTTTCGCATTCAAGGGCAGATAACTCCTGCATTTCTAGTTCGATCTGACCCATAATCGAACTCATCCGAGATCTTATGGCCATACATGTTTTGATCAAGTTTGGTCCAGATTGGCTTATATTTGTAGATGCTAGAGTGTAAACACGAAATTGTGGACGGACGGACAGACGGACAGACAGACGGACGACGGACAAAAAGTGACCACAATAGCTCACCTTGAGCACTTCGTGCTCAGGTGAGCAAAAAAGGGCTTGTGAATACATTGATCCAAACAGTTGACAACCAGCATTTTCCCCTTTCTCTATATATTTCCTCTCCTATATTGTTCATAAATCTTATTTTTATGAGTAACCCGTCTGCTGTCTGAGAAATCCTTTCAAATTTGGATGACCCCAAAACATTACTGTTTGGTGACATGTTATATAGAGATATATCTCACCTTGAGATGATCTGATGTCTGGTCATCTCCTCCAGTTCTAACAATGTATGCATCTTGGGTACATAGTTGTGTCTGTTTAATTCAGTCACCACCGTCGTCTGTGTCACAACAGCCTCCGAGCTAGATGGCTCTTTATACTTTGACATTAAACTTTCATCTACTACATCAAACTGTTCATGGCGTACTATCTCTCTAGTCTGACTTGTCCAGCGATCAAACTTTAACTGCTCACGTAAACTCCTCACTTTCTCATGAGATGCCTGGTTTCCCACTTCAACTGTTAGTTTTTTAGCAAGGACTGGTTCCCCTCCAAAGTCAAATATTACCCATTGGAAGAAGGACCCATACATTCCTCCGGTAAATCTGACTTGGACCTTGTAATATGGATTTCCATTGCGATCCGTGTTTATGGCAAAATGTTCTCCTTGAGCTATCTGGATACTGCGGTCCCCACCAAAATATATTGTGAAATGTAGACGGTCTTTATTATGTAACAAACAAACTCTCTGTAATCTTCTCTGTAAATGTAAACATACATGTACTTCTGTTATCTTGCTCTAAAGAACACACCTCAGGTCTTGTTAGCAACAGGGTAAAGAGCATTTCAATTGAACTTTTTCTTCCTTTTTTGAGAACAAAGTTTCGTAAGGTAAGTGACTTTATACATTATCAGATAGATGAGCTTAAACCATTTAATCATCTCCAAACTTCACACTTGACAGTTTTGTATCTTTAATCAATATACGAGAACAAGAATTAAACTTATTTGTAAAAGAATATAAAAACATCATATCCTTGAGCTAATCACTATTCCTTCTCTTAATTGTTGTTTTTTCATTAAAATGTAATATCATGAGAAATTGACTTTGATATCATCATCGACCAGGGACCAGTTTCGTCAAAAGATTTAAGATGTATATTTGTCTTTCCCATGTCTTACAACACATTTGGGACAAGAGTCGCCTATTGCCCATCTATCAAGACTTAGGTTATGCAATAGGTGTTTTAAGCGTTTTGTAAGTCATTAGTTAGTCAGATATTTGCTTCAATGTTTTAATGTAACAGGCCCATGTACAAAGCTAAAACATTACCTTGGATGTGACCTCAAATGTCCATATATATGTAGAGTGTTTGTCCTCCCTGTACAGATGTTGTTGTCCGAGTACATTAATGTCCACACCATCCATCTCCTCACAGATCTGTCACAGAACATACACATCATGATGCTACATCATATTATAAACAATAATCTGATAACTAGATGCCGAAGGGCAACATGTCGAGCCCGCTCATTTTGAAGAAAGAAGACCATACCTATGTCTACAGCTGTCATTACAATGGCGTTGTAAAAGTGGGGACAAAATAAGTTGGAATGATGGGGATCATGGTGAGACAGTTTATTGTTCACAAAATATTACATGTCTATGTATTTATAACGAGATACCAGAATGGATTAATTTGAGTATACATATGTGACCCGTCACGCTAAAAGGGACCTTATGCTAAGTCCATAAAACCAAATTCCGAGAAATATACCAGACCAAGCAGAAGTCCATCCGATGTCGTATTTGGAAAACGAAAATATTGTAAGGTAGAGAAAACATTCTAGATTCAGAAAATACTTAAACGTGAAAAGTTTCGACCCTAGTCAGGCTGCGCGGACTGCGCAGACGGACTAGGGTCGATACTTTTCACAAATCCGATAAGGTCCCTTTTAGCGCGACGGGTCACATATAAGGAAAATAAGCCATGCCCCCTGGCACCCATTTTTTGTACGGATCGGAATAATTTGAACATTCTGAGAAGTACGAAAATTAGCTGCACGTAGCTGTACGTGGCCATGTTTTTTACGGATTGAGATAATTTGAACAATCTTGGTAGAGGGCCATCCAAAGAATATTTGTGCCAAATTAAGGAATGGCCCGGACAAGCAAAAATCAACTCATTTTTTACATTTGACCTCAAAGTTTGACCTTGACCTTTCATCTTGGAATCTGGTTCTTGCACGCGACACTCCATCTTACTGAGCTTGACATTTGTGCCAAGTTATTTCTGAATCCCTCCATCCATGGTGAAGTTATGGCCCGGACAAGCAAAAATCATCTCATTTTTGACATTTGACCTCCAAGTTTGACCTTGACCTTTGAGCTTGGAATCTGGTTTTTGTACGCGACACTCCGCCTTACTGAGCTTGACATTTGTGCCAAGTTATTTCTGAATCCCTCCATCCATGGTGAAGTTATGGCCCGGACAAGCAAAAATCATCTCATTTTTGACATTTGACCTCCAAGTTTGACCTTGACCTTTGAGCTTGGAATCTGGTTCTTGCACGCGACACTCTGCCTTACTGAGCTTGACATTTGTGCCAAGTTATTTCTGAATCCCTCCATCCATGGTGAAGTTATGGCCCGGACAAGCAAAAATCATCTCATTTTTGACATTTGACCTCCAAGTTTGACCTTGACCTTTGAGCTTGGAATCTGGTTCTTGCACGCGACACGCTGCCTTACTGAGCTTGACATTTGTGCCAAGTTATTTCTGAATCCCTCCATCCATGGTGAAGTTATGGCCCGGACAAGCAAAAATCTTCTCATTTTTGACATTTGACCTCCAAGTTTGACCTTGACCTTTGAGCTTGGAATCTGGTTCTTGCACGCGACACTCCGCCTTACTGAGCTTGACATTTGTGCCAAGTTATTTCTGAATCCCTCCATCCATGGTGAAGTTATGGCCCGGACAAGCAAAAATCTTCTCATTTTTGACATTTGACCTCCAAGTTTGACCTTGACCTTTGAGCTTGGAATCTGGTTCTTGCACGCGACACTCCGCCTTACTGAGCTTGATATTTGTGCCAAGTTATTTCTGAATCCCTCCATCCATGGTGAAGTTATGGCCCGGACAAGCTCCATCCGGACGGACGCACGCACTAACGCACGCACGCACTAACGCACGCACACACTAACGCACATACACCGAACCGCCATTGTGACAACTATGTCGAGCTCACCGCAAGCGGGCTCGACAAAAATACTCTACATATCGTCGCTTTTTAACAAAAACATTGTAACTGCAGATTGTTTTAAACTGCAGTTACCTGGGTTTTGTTGAAAAGGAGTGATATGCTTAAAGGTACAAGTTCATAAATTCACATAGTTTGAATAAAGATTGATACAAGGCATTCAAAGTTTTATGAGAAGAGACTATATGTGAAAAAAAAAACATCAAAGTTAAATTTTGACCAGTGTAAAACTTGGTGTTTTGGAAGTGTTAATATGGAAAGAAGAGAGTATGTACACACCACTTTAATTGATGATTGTGATTGTTGATATTTGTCTAGTAACTGATCCATGTATGAGAAGACCTTCTCCTGTCTTGCCATCTCTCTCTTCATCTGCCTCCACTCATATCTCTCCTTCCACTCATCCAGCTCCTCCTGACTGTGGGCATATCTACACAAGTTGTACATCTCCGGTACATTACTGTATTGACACTTCTTACCACTACTGTGTCTGTAAATAAAACACACCACAAATAACTACAACTGTCACTACTAGGACAAAACACACCACAAATAACTACAACTGTCATCACTAGGACAAAACACACCACAAATAACTACAGCTGTCATCATAAGGACAAAACATACCACAAATAACTACAGCTGTCATCATAAGGACAAAACACACAACAAATAACTGCAACTGTCACTACTAGGACAAACAAGAGCCATCAGAGACGGACAATGCTCCCCGAATAAGGCATTGTCACAATAAATGTTTGCCATGCAGAGCTAACATAAAGCTAGCAAATGTTAAGCCCCCTTTTTGCATGACATAATTCTTATAACCAAATTTCACATAGTTTATTGTCAAGGGCATCTGATTTACTACTCAAATATGAAATTTCATCAAATTCTGACCATTAGACTAGGAGAAATTAGAGAAAAACTATATTTTACCTTAAGTCCCCTTTTCCCATGACGAGGCCTCAAATCCAAAAACTGGGAAAAGTACATCGGCATTATGTCATAGGGAGTTCACATGGTAAGTTTCATTTGATTTGGCCCAAGGGTTATGGAGAAATCACTTCGGACGGACGGATGGACGGACGGAATGACGGACGGACAGGACGGACGGACGGACAGACAAAGCGGCGACTATATGCTCTCCCTTCGGGGAGCATAAAAATACCCCAAATAACTGCAGCAGTCATAATAAGGACAAAACACACCAAAAATAACTACAGCTGTCACTACTAAGACAAAACACATCGCAAATAACTGCAACTGTCACTACCTGGACAAAACACACCACAAATAACTACAACTGTCATAACAAGGACAAAACACACCACAAATAACTACAACTGTCACGGACAAAACACACCACAAATAACTACACCTGTCAACACAAGGACAAAACACACCACAAATAACTACAACTGTCACTACCAGGACAAAACACACCACAAATAACCACAACTGTCACTACCAGGACAAAACACACCACAAATAACTACAACTGTCACTACCAGGACAAAACACACCACAAATAACTACAACTGTCATAACAAGGACAAAACACACCACAAATAACTACAACTGTCATGGACAAAACACACCACAAATAACTACAACTGTCAACACATGGACAAAACACACCACAAATAACTACAACTGTCACTACCAGGTCAAAACACACCACAAATAACCACAACTGTCACCACCAGGACAAAACGCACCACAAATAACTACACCTGTCAACACAAGGACAAAACACACCACAAATAACTACAACTGTCACTACCAGGACAAAACACACCACAAATAACTACAACTGTCACTACCAGGACAAAACACACCACAAATAACTACACCTGTCAACACAAGGACAAAACACACCACAAATAACTACAACTGTCATGGACAAAACACACCACAAATAACTACACCTGTCAACACAAGGACAAAACACACCACAACTACAACTGTCACTACCAGGGCAAAACACACCACAAATAACTACAACTGTCATAACAAGAGGGCCAGAATGGCCCTATATCGCTCACCTGAAAGAAGTTTAAGACACGCCCACTTTTGCTTCAAATTGGGCCTATGGTTGATTTTTAAAGAATTTTCTTAGGATTTCTGTAAGTCTGATAAGCAACGCCCAATTTTTTCTGACGAATAAAAAATTTGAGAAAAATTTTTGAAAAGAGTCACCCAAGGAACATTTCTGCCACGTGTGGTTCAAATTGGGCCAATGGTTGATTTTTAAAGAATTTTCTTATGATTTCTCCAAGTCCGTTAAATGCTGACCTGCCACGCCCACAATTTTGGATGAATAAGAAATCCGCGAACACATCTTAAGAAGGGTCGGGTCACCCATGGAACATTCCTGCCAAATTTGGTTTTAATTGGCCCTATGGTTAAGGAGAAGAAGGTTTTTGAAGAATTTTTTAACAATTTCTCTTGGTTAGATAAGCCCTGCCCTGCCACACCCACATTTTTTGACGAAACTATAAATTTATGAACAAATGTTGAAGAGGGTCACTCAAGGAACAATTCTGCCAAGTTTGGTTCAAATTGGCCCATTGGTTGATTTTGAAAGAATTTTCTTAGGATTTCTCTAAGGCTGATAAGCCCCTTCCTCCCTGCCACACCCTCATTTTTTGACAAATGTAAAAATTTGTGAATCAATTTTGAAAAGAGAGACTCAAAGAACATTCCTGCAAAGTCTGCTTCAAATAGGCCCAATGGTTAATTTTTAAAGAATTTTCTTATGATTTCTCTAAGTCTGATAAGACCCTTTCTCCCTGCCACGGCCACAATTTTTTACAAATGAAAATATTTGTGAACAAATTTTAAAAAGAATGGCTTAAGGCACATCCCTGCAAAGTCTGGTTCAAATTGGCCCAATGGTTGATTTTCAAAGAATTTTCTTATGATTTTTCTAAGTCTGATAAGCCCCTTTCTCCCTGCCACGGCCACAATATGTTTAACAAATAAAAATATTTGTGAACAAATTTTAAAAAGAATGGCTTATGGGGCAGTTACACATGGCAATCGGTGATAGATCGGTTGTTTGTTTTATCCAGGTAAGGACGGAACCGACCAAAACCGATATACAACCGACGTCTTCGATTGGCAGACGATTTGTCACTCACCACAAACTATTTGGAAAAGATGAGTTTCATCGGTGAAAACTAACCGATCGAGATTTTTAAACTGTTTAAAATTCTCGATCGGTGAAAATTTCAAACGAATAAGCGATTGACAAGCTATTTATAACCGATATCACCGATCGGTCAGTGATAAGCAACCGATTAACAAATATCTATTAGCGATGGGAAAAGATGAGGTATTTTCCATTTTATTGTAGAAAAAGGCCACCGGCCCAAAATACAACATTTTGTACAACAGTACAACAAACAGATACATTATAATCAACTGTCCCTTAACGACAATCAGTCTTCTCTATCATTTTCATTATAGAAATTGCTGTAATTTTAACAGTTGTAGGATTAGTATTTCCCAATAAGCTGTTGAAAGCTGCTCGATCCCTACGACCATTATACCAACTATATAAATAATTAAGCCTCGTGTCTTTAAATTGTTCACACTCAAAGAATTCATGATATTCATCTTCTGTTTTAACACTGTCGCTTGATACGGAGCAATGCATGCTAATTCAATCCTCTCTATTTAAACCAAAATGTATTCCAAGTTCAATGTTTAATTTATGATTAGAACAACGGAAACGCGCTAATGCTTTTCTGTGCTTAAACGGTATGTCAAACATTAAATATTTTTTCTGGCTCTAAAACAGATTTAAAATGCTTGCAGGTGTCACATCGTGTAGAATTGTTAATGTCGTTGTGCCAGTCTTGTCTCGCGCAGTCAGTCACTCGCTGTTTAAACATACGTAAAAATTGGTTTTCGTCCCATATATCTTGTGCGATCCAAACGTATCTAAAGCCATGCCTAAACAAAATATTTTTTACTTTGGTTGCCCGTGTATATCTATTTGTTTCATCAAATGACTTAATTATTTTATAACAATACATTTCATGTACTATAATATACGAGCGTATAACATACATCGGAAGACTCCCACAGTCGCCAAGAATCATACTACAATGTATTATTACTTATTATTACAATGAATTAATACCCATACAATTTGACCAAGCCAAGCGCACAGCCAGACGCTCTGTGCATCACGCCAGATATGAGGCAGAAAGGGACATCTTCAAGGATATAAACTCCAAATCACCTGACATATACCGCCTTGCCAGCCAGATGCGCAAAGAAAATGTCGATGTTATTGGAGACAAACCCGTAAGAAATGACGCTGGTGAAATGTCTTTGAGTGATGAAACCAAACAAAAAGCCTGGCTGGAGCATTATGAACGACTCCTCAATGTTGAATTCGAGTGGGATCCAGGCCATCTCTCCAATGAGGCACCAGTGGAAGGTCCCCCCCATTCCAATCACTACAGAAATGGTAGAGAAGGCCATATCCAAGATGAAAATGGGAAAAGCTGCAGGTCCATCGGGCATAGTAGCAGAGATGATCAAGGCATCAGGTGACTCTGGAGCTGAGATGATCCGTGACCTAGCAATGTGCATCATCAAGGATGGCAAAGTCCCAGAAGATTGGGAGCGCAGTTATATTGTCTGCCTGTATAAGGGAAAAGGGGATGCCCTAGACAGAGGTAATTACCGCGGTCTAAAGTTGACAGAACAGGTGATGAAAGTTCTAGAAAGGATCGTGGACAGTCTCATCAGGCAAGTAGTGACCATAGATGAATCCCAGTTTGGTTTTGTACCTGGCAGGGGCACAACTGATGCTATTTTCGTGGTCAGACAGCTTCAAGAGAAGTACCTTGCAGCCAACAGAAGACTGTACATTGCTTTTGTAGACCTGGAAAAAGCCTTTGACAGAGTCCCTCGCAAAGTCATCTGGTGGGCACTCAGGAAACTCGGAGTTGAGGAGTGGATCGTACGTCTCATCCAGGGCATGTACGCCAATGCAAGGAGCTGTGTAAGAGTAGGAGATGGTTACAGCGATGAGTTTCAGGTGAAGGTTGGAGTCCATCAGGGCTCGGTACTTAGCCCACTCCTGTTCATCACAGTACTCGAAGCCCTCTCCCGTGAATTCCGCTCTGGTGTCCCGTGGGAGGATCTGTACGCAGACGATCTCGTTGTCATCACCGAATCACTCGAGGAATGTGTCACCAGGTTGCTCAGTTGGAAGGAAGGGATGGAGAAAAAAAGGACTGCGTGTAAATGCAAAGAAGACAAAGATAATGATCTGCGGGACAGGGCTGGACATCTTGGAGAGCTCAGGAAAGTTCCCTTGTGCTGTATGCTACACTGGTGTTGGCAGCAACAGCATCCTATGCAGTGTATGCAAAAACTGGGTACATAAGAAGTGCAGCGGATTGAAAAAGCTGAAAGAGGATCCAGACTTCCGATGTACACGCTGCATGGGTCAAGCAAGGCCACTGGACGGTAGACCACAGACAGAGGTACAGGTTGGGCAAGACAAGCTAGAAGTAGTGGCATCATTCTGCTATCTCGGAGACATGCTTTCTGCAGCCGGAGGATGCGACTTAGCTACAAAGACAAGAGTCAAAGCTGCATGGAAGAAGTTTAAAGAACTGATGCCAATACTTACAACACGCCACCTCAACTACCAAACTCGAGGCAAGGTATACTCAACCTGTGTCAGAAGTGTGATGCTCTATGCAAGTGAGACATGGCCCCTGTCCAAACCAAACCTGCAACGCCTGCAACGTAACGACCGTGCAATGATCAGACAAATTTGTAACGTACGCCCCCAGGATATACCAAACACAAGATCCAGTAAGCTACGTGAACAGCTTGGCATCGAAGACCTGGAACCCATCATAAGAGGAAGGAGACTTCGATGGTATGGACATGTTGAGAGGTCAACTGGGGCAATCAAAACAGCTCTGGACATGCAGGTCCCAGGCGCGCGCAGACCGGGAAGGCCCAAGATGTCATGGAGACAGCTGACAGAGAGGGACCGACGAGATTGGAGCCTAACCAACATTGATCCTCGAGAGAAAGATAGATGGAGAGCAGGTGTGAAGACAGCCATGCCTGCAGCGAGCCAGTTATCTGGAAGGGAGCACCCTGATGCGGACCATGCTTCTACCCCTGCACGTTAAAGATGAAACCCGGGAGTGAGTGTGTGAGTGAGAAAATATCTGCAAAATTCTAATTGCGCCTTTTCCGTAGCTTCGCTATAGGTTGTACCCCAAATTTCAGCCCCGAAAGTTAGAATAGGAGCTATCATGCTGTCAAACAGTTTAAAAGCATCAGAATGCGAAAAATAACCGAATGACTTTTGGAGCTGTCTTATAGAATGAAATATTTTTCGCCCTTGTTCTGCAAGCTGAGTTTGTGCTGCAGTCCAAGATAACGAATATATAAAAAATTTAACTGAAAAATTATTACAAGTCCTTTTGGTGTCTTAGATTTCAAAATGGCGCATTATGGGGATTCTACCTCAGATAGTTTTGGAACGCACGTATGTCACACTCTCTGAGTTCGGCTAGGATAGTGCTGTATTGCCCAAACTAAAGTCTTTTTTTGGCGTTAGCCATTGCTTCGTCCATCATCTTCTTTGTCTCCTGTGGCGGCGACCATTTCCGCCTCGGGGGCCCAAGTGAATGCCATGTCCGAGGTTTAAGAAAGCTTGCTGTTGCAGCAATAGACCAAACTGCTGGATTGCACTTCCAACATTCATTATATCATACACTGAACTAAAATCTATCGGTTTTCATCGCTTATTTATCATTTTAATGAAAAAACCGACGGCAGTCTGCTGAACAAAGATGTGCCAGCTATTCATCGCCGACATCACTGATCTTTGACCGATGAACACATACGGATCACCGGTTGTATCCGATGGAAAGCGATAGACCTCTGGTCGAACACCGATCAATCACCGATCAATCACCGACTGCCCGATTGACAACCGTTGTAAAAGCGACGACAGTCGATGGTAAATTAAGCAAATAAGCGATCATCACCGACCAAGCTCCTACTGGCCAGCTATTTGTCGCCTACGGACAACCGATCTACTTTGTATTTTACCGATCAATAAGCCATTTATCGCCGATACCCTGTTACACACAAAGTCTGAAATGCTGACACCGATGACAACCGATCACATGAGAGAAATAATTCACCGATTAAGGACCGATTTAAGTCTCATCGTATGTGTAACTGGGGTGTTAAGGCACATCCCTGCAAAGTCTGGTTCAAATTGGTCCAATAGTTGATTTTTAAAGAATTTTCTTATGATTTTTATAAGTCTGATAAGTCCCTTTCTCCCTGCCACGGCCACGTTTTTTGACGAATCAAAAATCTGAGAACAAGTTTTAAGAAGGGTCATTCAAGGAACAATTCTGCCAAGTTTGGTTTAAATTGGAACAATGGCTGATTTTTAAAGAATTTTCTTAGGATTTCTCTAAGTGCGATAAGCCCCGCCCTGCCACGCCCACATTTTTTGACGAATCGAAAATCCGCGAACAAGTTTTCAGAAGGGTCACTCAAGGAACATTCCTGCCAAGTTTGGTCAAAATTGGCCAGTTAGTTTTGGAGAAGAAGATGTTTGAAGAAATTGTTGACGGACGGACAGACAGACGGACAGACGGACGACGGACAGTGAGTGACCACAATAGCTCCCCTCGAGCACTTCGTGCTCAGGTGAGCTAACAAGGACAAAACACACCACAAATAACTACAACTGTCATAACAAGGACAAAACACACCACAAATAACTACAACTGTCACGGACAAAACACACCACAAATAACTACACCTGTCAACACAAGGACAAAACACACCACAAATAACTACAACTGTCACTACCAGGACAAAACACACCACAAATAACTACAGCTGTCACTACTAAGACAAAACACACCACAAATAACTACAACTGTCACTACTAAGACAAAACACACCACAAATAACTACAACCGTCACTACCAGGACAAAACACACCACAAATAACTACAGCTGTCAACACAAGGACAAAACACACCACAAATAACTACAACTGTCACTACCAGGACAAAACACACCACAAATAACTACACCTGTCAACACAAGGACAAAACACACCACAAATAACTACAACTGTCACTACCAGGACAAAACACACCAATAACAACAAATGTCACTACCAGGACAAAACACACCACAAATAACTGCAACTGTCACTACCAGGGCCCATGTTCACCAACAAATTCTAAATTTTAGAATTAGACTTTGTCTAAATTCTTTACTCAGCCAAGAAAGTTCTAAATTCCTTATTCACCAACGCAATTTAGAACTGTCTTAATTTAGAATAGTTTGTACGCGACGTAAGCAGCCACAATCCTGCACTGGTTTCCAGATTTTGATAGAGCATATGCAAATCATGCAACCAGCATCATGGTCTGTATATCTTGAGGATCGAAACGTAGTAAGACATCCTTCAACTTCTATAAGGGTCCGTTAGATCAAAGCGAAAGCAAAAAGACGGCATTGATCGAAACGGAACGACCGAAAGGACAGACTGTTTGACAATCAGCAAGCACTGTTATTGATTTTGACCTTTTTCATACCGTTGAATTATCGATAATTAATCAAAAATTTGTGCAGTGTGTCCCATCTTAAGTAACATCTAAATTGCATATAGCAAACAATAGAAAATAGATCTAACGATTAAATATTTATTTTATTGCGTAAAATTCTGCATCCTAACTATCATTAAAAGTGTGCAAAAACTCTGTTTGATATTTACCCCAATAATTTATTATGACAAATGCCTGTGAATCGACTTTCTAAGTGCTTAGTATAAAGGGGGCATAACTCCAAATAGAGTGGTCCCAGGGTCATGGGCCCTAAAAGTAAGGTAGAGGGTGTGATGGTGAATAAGTATTCCAAGTTTGGGTTGAATCCCTTTGATAGTATGGAAGTTATTGATGTTTGAAAAAACTTTAACCTTTGTTGCAACGCCAACACCAACGCCGACGCCCGGGTGACAGTATAAGCTCTCATTTTCTTTGAAAAGTCGAGCTAAAGATGAGAAATAGACCGTGCCATTAAACCCTTAATTGTTTTCGAGAGCACTTGGAGGAACCTTATTAGAAGACATGAAATTCCCCACTTTAGGCCCCTCGATTAATGATCTAAATATAAACCCAAGGTCAAGTTCAAAGCTTTTTGTGACGTAATTTACACTTGTAATCTATGACGTTTTGATTTCTCTGGAGATGCAATGTTTACAGAACGACAAACCGGGAGGATTCTAATTCTTTGGATTTTGGAGGGATAGAGATCTGATCAGTCTAGAAAGTGTTTATTCATTTTATTTCAAGAGAATGGTATGCCTTGTGATAAGTCAGGGTACCATTGGTTTGAAATTTGCCTTTTGGCCACGATCATCACTCGTCTTGTTGACTGTTGTTCCAAGTTCTTGGAGACTATTTGAAAATGGACGACCCCGATAAACAGGACTAAGATCAAGAATTTAGGAAGTTGCAGTTAGAGGGAAGAAGAGATCAAAGAATATCGTGGTATGTGCTCATGATCGTGTTACATTTGCTACGTTTTTCTCCGTTTCAAGTTAATTTTGTTCTTTGTTCATCAAACATCTTTGTTCATCGGGCTTCTGATCCCAACCTACACTCGCACATGTGCACACAAAAACACACCGGCCAATGTTCAAAGCTAGTTGTGGAGTTGAGTTGCATTCTTTGTTGTTTGAGCTGTTTTTTCTGAGACAATATTGTATGAACAAAAATTTTCGAAATGTAGGCTAACATGTTTGTTTTGCCCATGACAAGTGAAAGATTTTGCGTTAGACAAGTTTACAAGAATGGCATTTTTCTTACCGGCTTACCTTTTGAGTCTGTCGAGGTACGATTTGCGCATTCAAATATCTTCAAAAAGTGCTATCTCGTCGAATTTTTGTACAAGATTAAGTTTTAAATTGACTATTGTTCTATTTTTGGATTCCTTTGTTGATTTTAAGCATGTAACAAGCCTTGAAGCGGTGAACGGCGGCCATTTTTTCACCAATGAAACATACTTTAGCACGGCAGGTGGTAGACTTGGAAATCTAAAGAATTTTCTAAAGATTTAGATTAAGAACGCGTTGGTGAATACATACTTTAGAATTACACTCCCGATTTAGCAAATCCTTTAGATTTAGTCTAATTCTAAAATTTAGAATGCGTTGGTGAATACAGGCCCAGGACAAAACGCACCCAAGCCAGCGCCTTGTTGCTGAAAACGGTTCTTGACAGAAACAGATTGTAAACGAACTTCATTTGTGACCCTGACCATTGTGACACAAAAATGATAGTAAACTTCCATTAGTAAAGGGAATCCTCTAAAGTAGGTCAAACGGTTATAAAGTTAGAGCAACGAATAAGTTTTAAACAAATTCAATAGACAAGTTTCCACTAAGACCTCCCCCAAACACACACACACAACAGCCACCAGAAGTCGTCCTTAGAGGCAAAAGGCGAAATTTTCAAATGGGAACGGTTAACTGTAAATCCAATAAAATAACAATATTACCGGCTATTAACGAATTCATTCAATTTTATAGTTTTTGTTCCACTTAAAACTTTGCTTTATCGCCATATATTGAACGCATGTGCGCAGTCATTGTTTTCTCCGCATTTTTTGGGGATCCTCATTTTGATAATGTCGATTTGTTACTAATTTTAGTAACAATTCTCAAACCGTTCTCCATGTATAAAAATGTTAATTTCCCATAAACCCATTGTTTGCCACCGGAAATGTTCTGCAGGTATGGACTAAAACTATAATTGAAAGGAGTCTATTGTGTTCTTGACCTTTGACCTACCCCAAAACTATAGAGCATCTCCTTGGGTCAACATTAACAATCCTGTAAAGTCTCATCATCCTAGGTCAAATGGTCCTTAAGTAAAAGCACAGACTTAATTGTCTCCTGGCTGACCTATGGACATACAGACATAGTGAAATCAATAAACCACTCTCTACTTTGTAGACCTGTGAGTGTTATAAAGACACTCCATTCTGGATTTTGTCATAACAAACATGAAATTGAAATGTGAAGAAGCAGGCTTATGCCAACCTACAAAGACAGGAGCACATATACAAAGTCCTTAACCTTTTTCCAAACAAGACCTGGTTTTGATGACCTTTAACAAAAAAGTTTCGGAAAACATGATTTAGACAAAAGAAGAACATGCTGGTGACTTCCATTTTGTCATCTAAAGCAGTTTCTGAAGTGGACCACCCTAAATTTTCACCATTAGAGTGTTAGGGTTGATAATTATTGCAAGCCTGTAAGCCTGACATTGTATCATCAACGATAACATTTTCATTCTTACCAATTTTCGATAGATCTATATTATAGACACAGTACATTTTAGTGTACATTTATTTCTATCTCCCTAACATGGTGGTACAAGCATGTTGTTATGTTTTTAAACACTAGATTTGAAAGCCCGTCAAAACACTGTTTTCTCTTCATGTTTTCCCAAACTATTTCTACTAGGAGCATGATGACCAAGTCTTATTTAAGAAAGGGTTACTACTGCCATGTTTATTTACCTGAAGCAGAGCTCATAGCTGTGTCCGGCTGTCCAGGGTGGTTGTCTATAGTTCCACTGATGTTCTCTATCTGAGTTCACATTAAAGTTGTGTTTCTCTGAGGCACAATGTTCGTCCCACTGTTTCTGGCTGTTACAGGACACCCCGCAGTAATGACAGTAGTAGGCATTCACATTACCTACAGGCAGGGCAGGCTTTCTATAGCCAGACGTTCCCCCCACTGATCCAACACTAACACTCACTACAGATTGACCACTTATTTTGGACTTGGTCGACTCGGATCTGGCTTTCTGTGTTTCCTTACTCTTTTCTGCAAGCTCTTCTCTTTTTGTCACTGAAAATTACAAAGTGGGAAAATATGTCTACTCCATAGCTAAGCCCTTTCCCAAACATCAAAATTTTAGGGCTGTCAAATTAAAAGCTAATCAGGATGACAAACAGGCGAGGATAAAGGTGATACAGGTGATGTACAATATAGTACAGAAGATATAAAGGCAAAAGGTGAAAGTACAATTTATCAGCATTTCCTTCTTTTGCCTCACTGTTTTCCAAAGCCTTATCGTAGGCATATCACAACCAAGTCTTCTTTGGGAGAGGATTAAATATTTAGTTTGTTACTTTGGTAAGCGAAATTAACACTGATCTTACTCTGGAGGTAAGTTTTTAAAACTATTACATTCCATTCATGTCTTCAAACACATGGCCAGACTTTGAAAAGATCAAAACAACACAGAAGCATCGTTTTAAATCTCAGGGAAAGACGTAAGTACTAAAATATGTATATGTCCAACTTAAGAGAAAAGTTTATGATCAATTATATTTTGCTAATGGGTATGTTCAAAAATAATGAAGCAAAAGTAAAACATCCATATATCTCTTTAGTATGGGGTTTTGCAGAATTGCTTTTAGGTCTAAAAGATGTGTTTCCATGAGGCAAACTTGAGTGCAAAGTTTCGTTGTGATATCTCACTTAGGTAAAAAGATATTACCAAAAAACACCCCAAAATTGTCCCAAGTGTACTGATTTTGCGTGACATTTTAACTTAAGCCTCAACCTCAACCCTTCGCTATACTTTAAGGTGAAGGATTCCACTAAATTATCATTGTTTATCAAGTAGGCAGATATATTAAGGTTCAGAAAAATGGAATTTCGAAGTTTGTCTACATTTTGTTTTCTTGTTATACAGGTTAAAAGCATTGAGGTGCTTATCATTTTCATGCCATAAATTTTTTCATTGTTTACAAATAAAGGTGTAGTTATACAATGTGATTGAATATTTACAAGAACAACTTGCACATTTCAGCAGACATATGTTTATTCTTCAAGGTTTTCCAAGTTTTGGTGTAAAAATCTGTAACAGTCAATAAATATAAGTCATATACCTAATGCACTCTGAATTTGTCCCAAGTGTACATTTTGCTTTAAATTTCAGATATTTTTTTCAAGAAATGATTTATTTTAAGTTTTATACTTTTAAATTCACAATATGGTCACTCAGAACAAGTTGTAATATACCCTAATGCCATAGTGGCCTGTACTTTTTGTCCAAGATGCGATCTTGTGTTGTCCCAAGTGTACGAAATTTTGTCACATTTGATTGACAGCTTCTAATTTCTTACTACATTAGCTTCAGGCACACATTTTTTAACTAATTTACAGAAATTAACAAATTTACACATGAAACATTGAATTTGTCATTTCTGGTTGCTTGAAAAAAATTATTGCTGAAACATCTTGTACTGATATTTCAGGTAAGAGGTAAAATAAACCAGAAGTATCTAAAATTAATGATATTTGACTAAACAATGTGTCCATTAAAGAAAACAACATTCTCTTCCTCAAATTATATCAATTTTACAACAGAATATATAACCATTTTGCATTTATATGCAACTGATAAAGGTAATTAACTGTTGTACACTTGGGACAAAAAAATCAGAATTTGTCATCAGTACAAAAACTTGTCCGTGTATTTTCTTTTTTAGCTCCAAAAATTTCATATTTCTGTGAAGATAATTGATATTATCATTATTTAAGAAAATGTCTACATTTAAGAGCTGCTATTACAGTTTGGTTCTATAGAACCACTATCTTTGTTTAGAATAAAATATGTAGATGTTCTGAACCCTCTTCACATGAAAAACGCATACCTATGTAAGTATAAGTGGAATTCATTTAGTTGCAAAAAGAAATTTTCAGTCATAGAATAATAACAATATTTTGTTTTAGTAGATTGTGGATACTTGTAAGAAAAGTCTGACATGAGCAGTTCTTACTGGTTATTAAAACAAACTATGTTTTAGAGCAACATATGAAAGATATATGTGTACCACTCTAACACTCCAAAGGGGCATTAATAAGTTAACCTAGCATTCCAAGATCATTTTGACAAACATTATAGTAACTGCAACTGCAAGTCCATGATAGTCATTGTTGTGATAGTCAAACAATCGGAACTTTTCTCTGGAAAAGAATCAAGCTCAGAGGAATCAATTCAGAGATGCACCTCCTTTGTTGTGAACATTGACATGTATTTGGTCAATACACCTTTTGCTTAGCATACAGAGAATTGTTTCTTTGTATTTACTTTTAGAAATGTATATACAAGTTCTTGTTAAATAACTTAATTACTAAAAATCTATTGATGGATGCTGATTGAATATCTTATTAAGGGAAACAGGGGCTTGTGAAAAAAAATGTGAAATTTAGTCTTGGACTCTTGATCATGTGATATTTGAGAGAGAACCTGTAGTCTGGGTTTCCCATCAATCTGGACACAATCCAGGCTGCACAGCAAGGGAAGGGGTTTAGAAGGGTCAGAAAAATAAGAAAAGAGGGGTAGTAGTACAGTAAGTGCTATTTAGTAAGTATCAAATTTTAAGCAAATGTGCTCATTAGTCAGTCAGGCAATTATTTCATAGATGATCTGTGCCTTTGTTTTTGTCGATTTTCATATATGATTCAAACATTCAGATGTTTCAAAGGTGAAATAAAAAGCACAATTCCATGTGTATGTGAGTCCATCTGTGTTATTTTCAGAGATATTTTTAAATCACAAAAGGATAATACATTTATTCTTAAATTAGGTGTTTAATGCCTTTCCATACATAAATGTCCCAAGTGTACAAACATGGTTTACAAGTATTATTCTTGAAAAAAATGATTTAAGATTTCCTTGTGTTTAATTGTTTTAGATGAGTAAGGATAAAGATCAGTAAAGATTTCCTTGTGTTTAATTGTTTTAGATGAGTAAGGATAAAGATCAGTAAATACTTTCAAATTTACACTTATATGCTGTTGGCAGCTTTAGTGATAGACAAATACATTTTTGAAATTTCAAAAAACATGATGCTCTTGTTATTAATAAGATTTTCTAGAACAACTGCAAGTTTGATAATTTGAAAATGGGAACATGGCTTTTCAATGCCAAGTATAAATAATAGTAATTTTGTGTGTTATAGTTGCTTTTATATGTGTAATTTTTGAATCATTGTTCCTATCTTGATCAATTGTCCCAAGTGTACGAAATATCTCCATAATATGCACCATTTTTAACAAGCAATATCTGAAGCAACTTTTGACATACACTGACGAAACTTGGTCTTTCTTTTAGGAATATCATAAATTTTAGTAAACATTGAGTTTTTTAATCCTTCTCCACTCCAGACAAACATAAACAAAACTTTTAGAGGTGCACATTTGAAAAAAGTAGGTAAAAAAAGTTAAAAATCTCAAATTTTCAGTTTTGTTTATAGCTATGCAATGTTTTTTGGCATTGCAAGCTTTGAATATTACCTATTTTTATTTGGAAGAATGAAAAAACATTGATTGGATGATTTATTTGGCCCCAATAAGGTACCAAAAAACTGTCAATTTCTTCACAAAATTTAACTAAAAGTTTAAAGCAAAGCCTTAGTTGTGAATTTATATTTGCACTTATCATCACGGCCCTAGTAATTTATCAAATTTGAACCATTTTCTTTTACGATGCAAACAAAGATTTTGTCCTATTTCAACATCTAAAATTCATCAAAAAAATGAAATCTTGCTTCATTATTTTTGAACATACCCTAATATGAAACAGACCTATTACTAGTTCTTTCAATATCTATATTTCTAACGGTCAATATAGAATTATTGGCAATGATTAAATCTATGTAATACACCCTGAGTATACTCACTTTCATGTACACACATATACTTCCATGCCTCTAGTTCTTCAGTGCTGTGAGCAAACTGACATGGACCAATCCCTGTATAGCCACACTTCTTACCCTCCCGTATATATTTACACACAATAAAGTTATTCCCAGATGGAATCTTCCTGGGTAAAGGTCGCAACTCCTTGTTAGATGGGCTCAGTGTGTATACAATGTTTCTGGTCCAGTTGGTATGACCTTTCTGACAGCGATCCTTCCCCCCTTCCTGAAGGGTTCTCTGACCTTTTTTCCAGCAAGTTTCACACACTTCTATCACAACAAACGGACAAACATCAGTGATTGACTCTCCCTCTTCCTGTACAAAATATATGTGGAATTATATACAGGTGTATAAATGTCAGCTAGGATCTGGAAATATGCGGTATGCAAAAACAACATGGATGCAGATCAACTTGTCCCTCATGACCCTGTCTTGTAGATGCCACTGGCAAAGAGAACAGCACAGATCTTGTTCAGAGTATGTTTGCCTCGCTGATCTGGATCCATGTTGGTCTAAAATGCCACTATGGCCTTTATTCCAGATTCCTGCTCATTCAAGTACCCTTGAGGATATTTTCTACAAATTAATTCACAATTGACCTTATTGTTGCTTCATCTTAAGATTCAGTTACATGAACCATGAACAAAGATAATACACCTTAACCTGCACAATCTTCTTTCACTCAAAATATGTCGATCCCATTATCAAACCTTTTGTCAATTGACTTAGATTTATTTGGTCATCTGTCACCCATTCTTTTTTATCTTTTGCCATTGCATTATTTAATAATTTGTGAATTGCTACTTTAAGTTTAGTATGTATACCTGTGTAGGTTTACCATCCGTGAGGGTGATGGCTAGTTTATCAGTGGATGGAAGCTCTGTTCCGGCACCCCCTCTACGTGACTCATCCACCTGTCTGATGATTTCTTCCCGTTCTATCCCACAATCCCTCTCTAACATCCACACATCACGCTCAACCATACTATGGGCAAACCGACATTCTGCATTAACTCTATTACGACAAAATTTCAGCCACTTGCAAATCTTGAAGAAGGCAGTCTTGTGCAGGAATCCTCTAGGGTTAATGAGTGTGACTTCTCCGCTGGGTCCAAAGTGAGCCATGATCCTGTAATCCCTCCATGAATGTGCTGGATCACCACTACAGTTGTTCCCTTCACCCTCTGGCGTTATCTTGGCTGGGCTTCCATAATAACATGATCGACATATAAACTCAAAATGGCCGCCATGTTTGTCCATTATCTCCTTCAAACTGAAACCCCTCATAGCTGAATGTTTACGATTCTGCATGATGAACTCCATGATGTTAAATTTACCATCCTTCTCCAGCGTCCATAGAATCTTCTCTATTTCATTATGGGCAAAACTGCAATTATCCTCGCCATATTGACAAAATACCTGGTTCTTGAAGGAGATGCTACGACATAGAATATAATTTCCAGGAAAATCTCGATGGTTTTTACGCTCCCTTATTCTCATCCATGGTGCTAAATTATCTCTCAGTTTCATTGCTAGAACAGTCTCCTCACATTTATGGAGGCATGGCAAGTAACTATAGACACCCGGGTAGTTAGTTGGCTTGAAGCATTGTAGACAAACAATCATATATGTGTGGGTTTCTGCTAGAGGGTTATCCAATTGAACAACATCCTCAACAGGTGATGGTTCCATATTGCGCAATACTCCAGGTGTTTCTCTTATCCATTGTTGGTCAGGAGGGGCCCCAGTCTCATGGTAAGGCATAAAAGATGATGGATGATTAAAATTACCTGAAAATAAAAACAACAATTTCACCATTTTCATGAATACAGAACTTTAGACTGATCCTAGTTTAAAGGAGAATATAACAAGCTACCTTTGTGAAACATAAATACCCCTGAAATGGCTATTTTTCTGAAATGTTTTCAAGTAAAGGGTTGATAAGAGTTAAAAGATGACATTGAGGAAGGTCATATTCCATGGAACAGAAAGATAGCTTTGAAAGAAAGTTACGAACCAAATTTGAGCTTTGTATGTTGCATACTTTTGGAGAAAAGGCAAATGTTAAGTTTTATGACAGACAGACCGACAGACGGACTTGTAAAACAATATGCACCTGATCTTTCGATACGGCGCCATTAAAAAAACAAGAGTTAACCACTGACAACATAGGTAGATAGCTTGCCTATTTAGGAGCTTGTCACAAAATAAAAGCTCAAACTTCAAGGTCATGGTCACAAATGAAAGGTCTCAGCAAAAGTATCATTGATTGAAATATCAAGGATGTGTCTCTAATAAAGCGCCAGGTAAACAGTTTTGAAAAGTAGGTCAAACTCGAAGTCACTGGGTCAAAGGTCATGATTCGAAATGAAAGGTCAAAGGAAGATGTATCCAATAACGGCTCTTATCACTAATTACATAACAAATAGCCTAGATTAATGTTTTTGAAAAGAAGGTTAATCTCCAGGTCAAGGTCACTAGGTCAAAGTCCCCAAATGAAAGGGCTTGTCAGACCGTATCCATGTGTTAATTATTAAGGTTCCTGTAATAGTTCTTAAATATAGACCAGTTTGAAGTTTTTGACATCATAACCAATGAAGCCCCAACACTAGGGTCCCACTGGTAGGAAACAAATGTCCAAAAGGATATTAGTTGTGGTCGTAGACAAACCTAGGACCCCATAATGAAGAGCCTTACATGCTACCAACTGTTCTGTGAAATGATTCACATCAGCACCCATTACATAAGATTTTGAAGCAGTAACTAGAAACTAAAGTTATAAAAATAACCGCTTCTATATATGTCTGGACAAACCTATTTTTGTTAAATCAGGGGCTGCATTTCAGAAATAATTGATCACAAAATTTGTGACTTGCGCATCTATGAGTCCTTTTGCACTTTTCTGCCAAGTATGGAGTAAATTGGACAGAAACTGCAGGAGTTGTCTGGACAGGTATTTTTTTGTAAAATCTGAGGCAGCAACAACTTATAAATCATTGATCCAATTATCGCAAAATTTGTATCTTGCACATCTGCATGTCCCAATGAATACTTCTGTCAAGTATGAAGCAAACTGGAGAGTAAGTATAGGAGGAGTTGTCCTGTCAAGATTTTTCTGACAGACCAACCGATCGCAAGACCTGTCCACCAACCAACCAACAGGCCGATTCCAGAATATTGTTACCCTCCCCTGTATTTGTAAATCTGTTTATGAACTCTCAATATACAAACCGTTCATGTATGGATCCATTTTATACTGGTATCTATTTGTTGGGGGATGTCCAGTATTATGGTTTGTAGAGTAGGCAACCATTTGTCTGAAAGTAACAAAATCCAGAGCTACAGATGAAACAAAGCAAAATATGATTTATCGTAAATCAAACCCAATATTATTGGTACTGATTGAATGGTGCCTTTGAGATGATTCAAAAGAGTACCCACAGCATAGGATTTCAATATGAAATAACAAAATTTAGAATGTCGTTCTGCAAAACATGAATGATTGAATGGCGTTTAGCACCACTTTCAACTGCTATGGTCATAGGGCCACGACTGAATCACCTAATCATGGATTCCAGTTATTTCTCACACCAGCACATTCACAACATATTTACCGAGCCTTTAGCTGCTCGCCCACATATTTTTCTGTATATCCAACGAGAGGTGGGAGACAAATGTTAGAAAGGATGTTTTCTATTGCCAGGGATCCAACCTAGGACCTCATAAAGAAGAAAATGCTGATTATCATTATCATTTTATTCTTTTTCTCAATGTTTTCCAAAGACTCATTAGAGATGTGAAAGCCAGGTCTTGTTTTGGAAAGGGTTTATTATTGAAGTTTCATAGCGCATTACCAGACAAATTAGACAAGTATACCTGGCCATGTTAGAGTGAGCAGTGTTGCGTGCATGTTGTGTATCCCCCTCATTCACATCGCTGGATGATTCGGATATCTGTAATGTGTGTACGATGTTCTTCTGTCCTACATAGTTGAGTCCGGGGATGTAGCGGTTCTTCGCGTTCACAGATTCTAGTTTACTTGTATCATCTGTACAAACACATATACATAAATCAGTAAGTAGATAAACTACTTCACCCTTTCAAAAACACATACTGTTAAGACTGGTCAATTTAAAAGATACAGCTAATGACAAATGAATGTTCATGAAGATAGAATTTGTATAATTATCACTCAAAAAGAGAAACACTGCAGGTAAAGGAGAAATGGTTACCAGCATTTTATTCTTTTGCCTCAATGTTTTCCCAAGGCAGTGCTATTAGTTACATCAAACCAAGTCCTGTTAAAAAGCCTGCATGAAGTTTCATTAAAGTTATGCACTAACACATTAATATTCAATAAATTCAATATTTCATTTGAACTGTTCACAAGGAAAATTTCAGACTCATCCAAATTCAAAGATGTTGCAGACAACATTTTCAACGGGATAAATGTTTACATTTTTCGTCCCTCTGGGTAGAAAAACATTGAAGTTGAAATGAAAAAATTGCAATTTATTTTCCATGATGTCTTAAAATTGTGGGTTGTCAAAAAGCCTCACTGTGCTGTAATGGTTTAAGTTAGTGTTGTTACGATAATCGGAAATAATTGATTAATCGTCGTTGAAGCCCAAAATCAGCGACAATCGAGCGACAATCGATTATGAGTATGGAAAATCGATGATCGTTAATGTCTTTGGTTTTTACCGAAAAATTGGCTCCATATTACTGATGGCAATGTTTGTTTTCGTTTTTTAGCTTCCAAAGGAAAGAACCAAGAGTAAACCAAATGTTAAAGACAGAAATTTTATTTGCAGATATTAATTCGGGTGTAAAAAGACCATATTTTGCTAATAATCAAATAAATCTGTCATCAAAACTGTTTTGCAGCGGCGGAATTCCATCGTTTCTAGCGATCATCGGTACCATTTTCATAACATGATTTTGGAGAAAAACATTCATGAAACGGAAGAAAAATGGGCAAATAAGGCCATTTCATTTCAAAGCAGACCACTCATTTCATTTTATGACATTTAAAACAAACAAAAGAGTCTAAATAGAGCTTTTTAAACAACCTCTATTCGTAATTAAGTGTACCAGTTACCGGACATATGCCTAAATCCGGATACGAAAAAATACGGTTTTGCCACCAATACACTTTATTTTAGACAGATGATGTGAATTTGGGAAAGAGATTTGGATTTTTGATACCTGCACCATTTATCTCCAACTCCTTAACTCTTAAAATACTAAAAATTGTCCAGCTGTTCTTTGAGAATGGACTAGAGTAAATGGATGGGACTAAAACGCAGACACTTATTGCATACTTTTGTTTAAGTGGAAAAAAATTAATTTGAAATTTGGCTACAAATCAAAATTATGAAGTGCATTATAACTTTGTTCCGTCTGGATGGCTTGTGGAAGACCCTTACCCTCCACCCCCCCCCCACACACACACACACATTGAAAGAAATACTTATGTAGGAAACCAAAGCTCAAGTGAATATAGTATAACTTTAATAAAATCAATGAAATCGAAGACAAAATCTGTTGGCTTGCACCTTTCTTTTGCTAGAGACTTATCATTATTGTTGTCAGCGTAACAAACTTTAGATTTTTTGACACCCATCAACACAAAAGTGTTTTATTACAGAAAATGAAGTATTGATTATTAATCGATAATTGAATCCAAACCACTTCCCGTTTCAATTTGATTATCGATTATGTTTTGAGTCCGATTTTACAACACTAGTTTAAGTTTACTTTCTGAACAAGTAAAGAAGTTGTCACCTATTTTGTATTTAGCACACTTCCTCATAAAATCGTCGAGTGAGAATCTTCCCTCCCTGTCCAGTAGCCAGACCCTCATCTCCGGCTGGTGATGTGGAAATGTACAGTTCTCCTCGCCAACCTTACACGGTTTACCCTGCGCAAACTGCGTACAAATCTTGTACGGACCAAACTGAGATCCTTTAGAATCTGGCCGACTTCGTATCTTCACCCAATTCATACCAGGAACACCTCTCTTCTTCAAAATCAACACATCTCTTAAGCACATATGGCTTGCATTTACATATCTATATCCTTTTACCCCTTCGCCAATTTTAGCAAAACAATGTCTGCATGCAAGTTTAAATTCAAACTCATCATTGAAAGGGAATATAATGGGTGGTATCACATCATTGGCTGTTTGTGTCTGGGACTGTTGTTGTTGTTTTGATTGTGTTGGAATGAACTTAGCGGGACTTTGTGACGTTCTGGAGCTCCGACCAGATGAAGGATTACTAGTTGTATGGCTGGTACTCTCCGAGTCTCCTCCATCTGAAACAATAACAACAGAGCTACAGATGAAGGATTACTGGTTGTATGGCTGGTACTCTCCGAGTCTCCTCCATCTGAAACAATAACAACAGAGCTACAGATGAAGGATTACTGGTTGTATGGCTGGTACTCTCCGAGTCTCCTCCATCTGAAACAATAACAACAGAGCTACAGATGAAGGATTACTGGTTGTATGGCTGGTACTCTCCGAGTCTCCTCCATCTGAAACAACAACAACAGAGCTACAGATGAAGGATTACTGGTTGTATGGCTGGTACTCTCCGAGTCTCCTCCATCTGAAACAATAACAACAGAGCTACAGATGAAGGATTACTGGTTGTATGGCTGGTACTCTCCGAGTCTCCTCCATCTGAAACAATAACAACAGAGCAACAGATGAAGGATTACTAGTTGTATGGCTGGTACTCTCCGAGTCTCCTCCATCTGAAACAACAACAACAGAGCTACAGATGAAGGATTACTGGTTGTATGGCTGGTACTTTCCGAGTCTCCTCCATCTGAAAAAATAACAACAGAGCTACAGATGAAGGATTACTGGTTGTATGGCTGGTACTCTCCGAGTCTCCTCCATCTGAAACAATAACAACAGAGCTACAGATGAAGGATTACTGGTTGTATGGCTGGTACTCTCCGAGTCTCCTCCATCTGAAACAATAAAAACAGAGCTACAGATGAAGGATTACTGGTTGTATGGCTGGTACTCTCCGAGTCTCCTCCATCTGAAACAACAACAACAGAGCAACAGATGAAGGATTACTAGTTGTATGGCTGGTACTCTCCGAGTCTCCTCCATCTGAAACAACAACAACAGAGCAACAGATGAAGGATTACTAGTTGTATGGCTGGTACTCTCCGAGTCTCCTCCATCTGAAACAATAACAACAGAGCTACAGATGAAGGATTACTGGTTGTATGGCTGGTACTCTCCGAGTCTCCTCCATCTGAAACAATAACAACAGAGCTACAGATGAAGGATTACTGGTTGTATGGCTGGTACTCTCCGAGTCTCCTCCATCTGAAACAATAAAAACAGAGCTACAGATGAAGGATTACTAGTTGTATGGCTGGTACTCTCCGAGTCTCCTCCATCTGAAACAAGAGGACCATGATGGTCCTAAATCGCTCACCTGAATCAAGATGACAAGAGTGATAATGACAATTTTGTCAAATTCAAAGGCATGAAACTTATAAGGACTTTCTGTTTGGAAACAATTTAAGTAATAATTTTGTTCCAATTGATCCTGTAAAGTCGGGTATGAATTAGCATAATGGTTGAGTTTTTTTCAATAATTATTTCATAATTTCGCAATATACAACATAGGGCTAATTTTCAAAGAATACTGATCTGTTAAAATTGATCATTTATGATATTATAAGAAAGATTTAGTACGAGATTTGAAAGAATATAGTAAATGAGGACAAACCATCTGATAAGCTAGGCTAATCCCTTCTTATTTGTTTACATAAGATAAACATGGGGCCAGCCAGAGCAACAGATAACAGAAATAGATAAGAGAAATAGGAAAAGCTTCCAAATCTATTACTTTTATCAAAACCCTAATGGTCTATGTAGAATGTATTAATTTTTTCAAGCAGATGACTGGAATGATCACCAACAACATAGGGTTTGATGAATATTGAAACAAAATGTTGCTTTTTGAAAAGCAAATTATCTCTTCTTATCTTCAGCTTCTTGTATTCTGGAAGCCATTCATGAAATTAGGTCTTACACAAAATTTCAAGGTTCTAGGCCAAACAATTTAGAAGAAAACTAAGTATCTCCATTACAACCCACAGTACAGTATAATTTTCAATGCACGGAATTTCACTAACCCTGCCATACCAAAATACTTTTTAAGGAAATAAAAAATTATGATACAATTTTGAAACGAGTCACTCAAGGAACTTTCCAGCCAGGTTTCGTTCAAATTGGCCCAATGGTTGATTTTTAAAGAATTTTCTCATGATTTCTCTATTCCAATAAGCCTCCCTGCCACGCCCAAATTTTTTGACAAATGTAAAAAATTGTGAATAAATTTTGAGAAGAGTGACTCAAGGAATATTCCTGCCAAGTTTGATTAAAATTGGCCAAATGGTTGATTTTTAAAGAATTTTCTTATGAATTCTCGAAGTCCAATACGCCCCTTCCTCCCTGCTACGGCCACATTTTTTTACATGTAAAAATTTGTGAACAATTTTGAAAAGACTGACTTAAGGAACATTCCTGAAAAGTCTGGTTTATTTGGGCCCAATTGTTGATTTTTAAAGAATTTTCTTATGATTTGTCTAAGTCTGATAAGCCCCTTTCTCCCTGCCACAGCCATATTTTTTGACAAATGTAAAAAAAATAGTGAATAAATTTGAAAAGAGTGACTCAAAGCACATACCAACCAAGTCTTGTTCAATTGGGCCCAATGGCTGATTTTTAACGAATTTTCTTCTGATTTCTCTAAGTCCGATAAGCCCCTTTCTCCCTGCCACTGCCACAATTTTTGACAAATGTAAAAATTTGTGAACAAATTTTGAAAAGAGTGACTGAAGGAACATTCCCGCAAAGTCTGGTTCAATTGGGCCCAATGGTTGATTTTTAAAGAATTTTCTTATGATTTCTCGAAGTCGGATAAGCCCCTTTCTCCCTGCCACGGCCATATTTTTTGACAAATGTAAAAAAATTGTGAACAAATTTTGAAAAGAGTGACTCAATGAACATTCCTGCAAAGTCTGGTTCAATTGGGCCCTATGGTTGATCTTTAAAGAATTTTCTTATGATTTCTCTAAGTCGATAAGCCCCTTTCTCCCTGCCACGGCCACATTTTTTGAAAAATGTAAAAATTTGTGAATACATTTTGAGGAGAGTGACTCAAGGCACATTCCTGCCAAGTTTGGTTCAAATTAGCCAAATGGTTGATTTTTAAAGAATTTTCTTATGATTTCTCTAAGTCTGATAAGCCCCGCCCTGCCACGCCCACATTTTTTGACGAATCAAAAATCCGCGAACAAGTTTTGAGAAGGGTCACCCAAGGAACATTCCTGTCAAGTTTGGTAAAAATTGGCCCTATGGTATGGGAGGAGAAGATGTTTAAAGAAATTGTGGACGGACAGACGGACGGACGGACGGACGGACGGACGGACGACGGACAAAAAGCGACCACAATAGCTCACCTTGAGCACTTCGTGCTCAGGTGAGCTAAAAAGTTTGTGTGTGCAACGAACTTTGGTCTCTTGGCTTTATTTTTCGTTTAATCAAATTGATTGAGAAATAAAAGTAACTCCTGACCATTTCAATATGGAATATGAAAACAAAAATCAAGTTGGTCACCTAAGGCGTAGTTACGTAAACGTTATCCATATTTTGCACATTGACATTGTGCGAAATAACATGGTAACTGACTGCAATAAATTTTATTGGACATCGTGTCTTATTGGTTGAAATATATATCAGAAGTACAAGTTTTACCCTGTTGACTTTACAAAAATATTTTGAAAAATAAGTGATGCGTTTTTAAAGTCAGTCAGTATATACTAGGACGAAAAAGAAATGCCAGGTACATAAAATATGCAACACATATTTTATTGCTTTGCCTATAATATTGAAAATTGGTCAGATTTATGTGTTGTTTGCTATCGAAAGGTACATGCGTTTAAAACTACACAATACCTTACCTCTTCGCACCATGAGAGGCACATGCTCAAATGTCAGAATCCCATGCAGAGGAATGTCATTGAGTTTGCCCAAGGTAATTTTTAGTCTTTAGTTTTTTGATACTGTTCAAGTATTCAGATCGATTTTTCAACGTTTACTTCAAATTGAGCAATTTGCATCAATGCCACGATTATCAGAAGTCGAGCGGGGACAAGCTATAGTAATGCTTGTGCAAGGTCAAGGCCAGCAGTAGGGTTATGCACATTTTGGTGCGCATATTTGAAAGATTGAATGTCTTATTCAATGTCTGCGAGTGACCTGGAGGGTCAACGACCGACCGTGAATTGGACGTCCGCGCGTCACGACGCAACGTCAGGATCGGTTAAAGACATTTTTTCACTTACGTAATCGCCATTTCACAGCTAGCGAAACTGCAAATAACACTTTAGGCAGTCATATTCGCCATATTCATACTGATACGGTTCGAAACCACTTGCGCCACAGTGGCCTATGAGCCCCGCGTCCCTATGTCGATCAGCTGCTAACTCATATCGTTGTTAAAATGGGGTATTTTTTCACATATTCAGCATCGGAAATCGATTGAAACTTCAACAACTGGTTTCATATAGATGGCATTTCTTACAAAAATTAATATAATGATCCAATAATACAATTTATCCCTAAAACAATCATTATAGGTTACCCAGCGTTTCTTTTTCGTCCTAGTATATAATCTATATGTCAATTGGAACGCATATAAAGCCAATATTTTATTTCAAGTGACGAATGGTGTCAGTTTTTCAATGTGAAAAAATACACCAAACATCCTTTAACCCTTTCCCAAACAAGACCTGGTTTTAACGTTCTCGAGTATATAAGCATTGAGGCAAAAGAAGAATATGCTGATGATCAGCATTTTCTCCCTTTGCAGTGATTTTTTTTTACCTGCGCGTCCTGCAACGTTTACTCATAATTTGGTCTCTAGATGCAAAGTTTTAATTCTAGCGAGTCCCAGGATGCAACAATTTTTACAGTGTTCCTATTGAAAATAGTGTATTGGACTCACTAAGCTAGTAGCTGGACTCATTGATATGGAATCCAGCGAGTCCCCAGGACTCGCTGTCAGTCTTAAAATTGTAAAACAAGAGATGTTTGTAAAACATATATGCCCCCTCAAGGGCCTACATTTGATGTAGGTCAAAGTCCAAGGTCAAGTTAACAAGGTCCAAGGTCATGGTCAAATATGAAAGGTCTTGGTAGGAGGTGTCTATGTGTGAAATATCAAAGCTGTATATGTAAAAGTAAAATGAAACATAGGCCAGGTTAAAGTTTTTAAAAGTAAGCCAAATGCCAAGGTCATGGTCAAATGTGAAAGGTCTTGGTTGGAGGTGTCCATGTGTGAAATATCAAGGCTGTAGGTGTAAAAGGACATGATATATATGCCTGGTTTCAGTCTTTTTAAAAGTAGGTCAAACTCCAAGGTCAAGGTTGCAACATTCAAGGTCATGGTCAAATGTGAAAGGTCTTGGTAGGAGGTGTCTATGTGTGAAATATCAAGGCTGTAGGTGTAATAGGACATAAGATAAAGGCTAGGTTAAAGATTTCTAAAAGTATGTAAAAATCAAAGGTCAAGGTCACACAGGCCAAGGTCATGGTCAAATGTGAAAGGTCTTGGTAGGAGGTGTCCATGTGTAAAATAATGAGACTGTATAGGTAACAGGACATGAGATATATGCCTAGTTTAAGTTTTTTGAAAGTAGGTCAAACTCCAAGGTCAAGGTCCAAGGTAATGGTCAAAAGTGAAATATCGTGGTTGGAAGTGACCATGTGTGAAATATCAAGGCTGTATATGTAAAATGACATGAAATATAGGCCAGGTTAATGTATTATTAAAGTAGGTCAAACACCAAGGTCAAGGTCACAAGGTCAAAGGTCATGGTCAAATGTGAAAGGTCTTGGCCGTAGGTGTCCATGTGTCAAATATCAAGGCTGTATGTGTAAAAGGAATTGATATATCGGCTAGGTTAAAATTTTTTTAAAGTAGTTCAAAGTCAAAGGTCAAGGTCACAAGGTCCAAGGTTATGGTCAAATGTGAAAGGTCTTGGTAAGATGTGTCCATGTGTGAAATACCAAGGCTGTATGTGTAATAGCACATAAGATATAGGCCCAGTTTAATTTTTTTAAAAGTAGGTCAAACTCCAAGGTCAAGGCCTCATGGTCCAAGGTCATAGTCGTATGTGATAGGTCTTGGTCGGAGGTTTCCATGTGTCAAATATCAAGGCTGTATGTGTAAAAGGACATGATATATCGGCCAGGTTAAAGTTTTTTAAAAGTAGGTCAAACCCCAAGGTCAAGGTCACAAAGTCCAAGGTCATGGTCAATTGTGAAAGGTCTTGGTAAGATGTGTCCATGTGTGAAATATCAAGGCTGTATTTGTAAAAGGTCATGAGATATATGCCGGGTTTAATTTTTTTAAAGTAGGTCAAACTCCAAGGTCAAGGTAACAAGGTCCAAGGTCATAGTTAAATGTGAACCATGTTGATAGGGGGTATCTATGTGTGAGATATCAAGGCTGTAAGTGTAAAAGGACATGAGATATAGGCAAGGTTAAGAATTAAGTATAAAAATCAACAAAGGGCAATAACTCCAAGAATTTGATTGGCAGAGTTACGGTTCTTGTGCACTGGACTGACCTCTCCATAATGAAGTCTATTCACCTGTAAAGTTTCATGATTCTACCTTACATACTTTTTGAGTTATGCTCCGGACAATAATCAAATTTGAAAATCAACAAAGGGCAATAACTCCAAAAATATGATCGGCAGAGTTACGGTTCTTATGCACTGCACCTCTCCATAATGAGATCTATACACCTGTACAGTTTCATGATTCTACCTAACATAGTTTTTGAGTTATGCTCCGGACAAGAATCAAGTTTGAAAATCAACAAAGGGCAATAACTCAAAAAAATTGATCAGCAGAGTTACGGTTCTTGTGCACTGCACCTCTCCATAATGAGATCTATCCACCCGTAAAGTTTCATGATTGTACCTTACATAGTTTTTGAGTTATGCTCTGGACAAGAATCAAGTTATAAAATCAACAAAGGGCAATAACTCAAAAAATTTGATCGGCAGAGTTACGGTTCTTGTGCACTGCATCTCTCCATAATGAGATCTATCCACCTGTAAAGTTTCATGATTTTACCTTACATACTTTTTGAGTTATGCTCCGGACAATAATCAAATTTGAAAATCAACAAAGGGCAATAACTCCAAAAATATGATCGGCAGAGTTACGGTTCTTGTGCACTGCACCTCTCCATAATGAGATCTATACACCTGTACAGTTTCATGATTCTACCTAACATAGTTTTTGAGTTATGCTCCGGACAAGAATCAAGTTTGAAAATCAACAAAGGGCAATAACTCAAAAAATTTGATCGGGAGAGTTACGGTTCTTGTGCACTGCACCTCTCCATAATGAGATCTATCCACCCGTAAAGTTTCATGATTGTACCTTACATAGTTTTTGAGTTATGCTCCGGACAAGAATCAAGTTATAAAATCAACAAAGGGCAATAACTCAAAAAATTTGATCGGCAGAGTTACTGTTCTTGTGCACTGCACCTCTCCATAATGAGATCTATCCACCTATGAAGTTTCATGATTCTACCTTTAATACTTTTCGAGTTATGCTCCGGACAAGGTTTGGTCTACGGACAGACCGACCGACCGACCGACCGACCGACCGACCGACCTTCCGACCGACCGACCGACCGACCTTCCGACCGACCGACCGACACTTGCAAAACAATATACCCCCATTTTCTTCGAAAGGGGGCATAATTATCACTGCTTTTGCCTCAATATCTTCAGGGCTTCACTTCAGCCTTACTTTATTAACACCCAATATGTGGTCTGCAGCAGCTTTCAAATTGGACCACCCCTTACACAGTGTTGTTTGGGAAAGGGTTAAGAAGCTACAACTTAATCTTATATTCATTGTTTCTTTGGTCATTTATTAAACAGTATGCTTACTAATTTCAAAACAAAAGCTGTCCGAAGACAGCGCGCTCGACTTTCTAAGTTGCTTAGTATAAAGGGGGCATAACTCCAAATATAGGAGCCAGGGTCATGGGCCCTGGTAGTAAGGTAGAGGGTGTGATGGTGAATAAGTATTCCAAGTTTGGGTTGAATCCCTTTGATAGTATGGAAGTTATTGATGAATTTTAACCTTTGTTGCAACGCCGACGCCAACGCCGACGCCCGGGTGACAGTATAAGCTCTCATTTTCTTCGAAAAGTCGAGCAAAAAATGGCTAGAGAAAAATCCAATTGGCGAAAATACTGATGCCGACGCCAATGTAGACGCCCGGGTGACAGTATAAGCTCTCATTTTCTTCAAAAAGTCGAGCAAAAAATGGCTAAAGAAAAATCCAATTGGCGAAAATACTGACTAAAGGGTTAAAAAGGGTAAAATCAGTTTAAACAGCAGCTGTCCAGAGAGACAAATAGTAATACACATTTATAGTGTTCAGTCAGCCGTTACATAAACCTTTACGTGAAGATAACCTTTATCAGAAATGTGATAAGCAGACAGCATAGCATACTGATTATTTACAATGCAGTTAGGATTCAGTTTTAAACATTGATTTAACAGTTTGATTTATTGGTTTAGTGCTTTATCATTAGTGCAGGTGCATTTCCCAAATGACACTGATCTTGAAAATTTGTTTGGGTAACCTGACACAAGAATTTCTTGTGGAACAGTATGCCCACTGCCCCCCACCCCATCCCCACCCCCCCCCACACACACTTTTAACCCCAAAAAATCAGTTTCATAAAGGCTGAAAGAAATCTGAGAAGGGGCCGTTTTCATGGGTCAGTTGACAGATAATCCAAACAAAAATTTCTCAAGTCAGCCTGAGGTGAAAGAACAGTCTTTAACCATATACAAACTCAGTGTTTCCACTGAATTTCAAATTTGGGGGTAAAAAGTTACAAGAGGACCATGATGGTCCTAAATCGCTCACCTGAATCAAGATGACAAGAGTGATAATGGCAATTTTGTCAAATTCAAAGGCATGAAACTTATAAGGACTTTCTGTTTGGAAACAATTAAGAAATAATTTTGTTCCAATCGATCCTGTAAGGTTGGGTATGAATTAGCACAATTGTTGAGTTAGTTAATTTTCAACAATTATTTCATGATTTTGCAATATACAACATAGGGCTAATTTTCAAAGCATACTGATCTGTTAGAGATTGATCATTTATGATAGGCTCAATTAACAAGATTTTGTCTGTGATTGATAGAATATAGTGAAAGATTACCATCTGATAAGCTAAAGCTAATCCCTTATTTGTTTACATAAGATAAACATGGGGCCAGCCTGAGAGCAACAGATAAGGGAAATAGAAAATTGGCCCAATGGTTTATTCTTAAAGAATTTTCTTATGATTTCTCTAAGTCTGATAAGCCCTTCCTCCCTGCCATGCTCACATTTTTTGACCAATGGAAAAATTTGTGAACACATTTTGAAAAGAGTAACTCAAGGAACATTCCAGTAAAGTCTGGTTCAATTGGGCACAATGGTTGATTTTTAAAGAATTTTCTTATGATTTCCTCAAGTCCGATAAGCTCCTTCCTCCCTGCCACACCCACATTTTTTGACGAATCAAAAATCCGCGAAAAAGTTTTGAGAAGGGTCACTCAAGGAACCTTCCAGCAAAGTCTGCTTCAATTGGGCACAATGGTTGATTTTTAAAGAATTTTCTTATGATTTCTCCAAGTCTGATAAGCCCCTTTCTCCCTGCCAAGGCCACAATTTTTTACAAATAAAAAGATTTGTGGTCAAATTTTGAAAAGAATGACTCAAGGCACATTCCTGCAAGGTCTGGTTCAAATTGGCCCAATGGTTGATTTTTAAAGAATTTTCTTATGATTTCTCTAAGTCTAATAAGCCCCTTTATCCCTGCCATGGCCATGTTTTTTTTTTTTTTTTCAAATGTAAAATTTCTGAACAAATTTTGAAAAGAATGACTTAAGGCACATTCCTGCCAAGTATGGTTCAAATTGGCCCAATGGTTGATTTTTAAAGAATTTTCTTCTGATTTCTCCAAGTCTGATAAGCCCCTTTTTCCCTGCCACGGCCACAATTTTTGACAAATGAAAAAAAATTGTGAACAAATTTTGACAAGAATGACTCAAGGCACATTCCTGCAAAGTATGGTATAAATTGGCCCAATGGTTGATTTTTAAAGAATTTTCTAATGATTTCTCTAAGTCTAATAAGCCCCTTTCTCCCTGCCACGGCCACATTTTTTGACAAATATAAAAATTTGTGAACAAATTTTGAAAAGAGTGACTCAAGGAATATTCCTGCCGAGTTTGCTTTAATTGGGCCCAATGGTTGATTTTTAAAGAATTTTCTTATGATTTCTAGTCTGATAAGCCCCTTTCTGCCTGCCACGACCACATTTTTTGACAAATCAAAAATTCACGAACAAGTTTTGAAAAGTATCACACAAGGAATATTCCTGCCAAGTTTGGTCAAAATTGGTCCAATGGTTTAGGAGGAGAAGATGTTGAAAGAAATTGTGAACGGACGGACGGACAGACGGACGGACAGATGGACGGACGGACGGACAGACGGACGGACGACGGACAAAAAGCGACCACAATAGCTCACCTTGAGCACTTCGTGCTCAGGTGAGCTAAAAATTTGTGGATAAATTTTGAAAAGGGTGACTTAGGCACATTCCTGCAAAGTCTGGTTCAATTGGACCCAATGGTTGATTTTTAAAGAATTTTCTTACGATTTCTATAAGTCCGATAAGCCCCTTCCTCCCTGCCACGGCCTAACTTATTGACAAATGTAAAAATTTGTGGATAAATTTTGAAAAGGATGACTCAAGGCACATTCCTGCCAAGTTGGATTCAAATTGGCCCAATGGTTGATTTTTAAAGAATTTTCTTAGGATTTCTCTAAAATCCGATAAGCCCCGCCCTGCCACGCCCACATTTTTTGATGAATCAAAAATTTACGAACAAGTTTTGAAAAGGGTCACATAAGGATCAATCCTGCCAAGTTTGGTTAAAATTGGACCAATGGTTTAGGAGGAGAAGATGTTTGAAGAAATTGTGGACGGACAGACGGACGGACGGACGGACGGACGGACAAAAAGCGACCACAATAGCTCACCTTGAGCACTTCGTGCTCAGGTGAGCTAACAATAACAAGAGCCGTCAGAGACGGACAATGCTCCCCGAATAAGGCATTGTCACAATAAATATATGCCATGCAGAGCTAATATAAAGCTAACAAATGTTAAGCCCCCTTTTTCCATGACATATTTTATATACGCAAATTTTATATAGTTTATTGTCAAGGGCATCTGATTTGCTACTCAAATATGAAATTTCATCAAATTCTGACCATTAGACTAGGAGAAATAAGAGAAAAACTGTATTTAACCTTAAGTCCCCTTTTCCCATGACGAGGCTTCAAATCCAAAAACCGGGAAAAGTACATCGGCATTTTGTCATAGGGAGTTCACATGGTAAGTTTCATTTGATTTGGCCCAAGGGTTATGGAGATATCGCTTCGGACGGACGGACGGACGGAATGACGAACGGATGGACGGACGGACAGACGAAGCGGCGACTATATGCTCTCCCTTCGGGGAGCATAACAACAGAGCTACAGATGAAGGATTACTGGTTGTATGGCTGGTACTCTCCGAGTCTCCTCCATCTGAAACAATAACAACAGAGCTACAGATGAAGGATTACTAGTTGTATGGCTGGTACTCTCCGAGTCTCCTCCATCTGAAACAACAACAACAGAGCAACAGATGAAGGATTACTGGTTCTATGGCTGGTACTCTCCGAGTCTCCTCCATCTGAAACAATAACAACAGAGCTACAGATGAAGGATTACTGGTTGTATGGCTGGTACTCTCCGAGTCTCCTCCATCTGAAACAATAACAACAGAGCTACAGATGAAGGATTACTGGTTGTATGGCTGGTACTCTCCGAGTCTCCTCCATCTGAAACAATAACAACAGAGCAACAGATGAAGGATTACTAGTTGTATGGCTGGTACTCTCCAAGTCTCCTCCATCTGAAACAATAACAACAGAGCAACAGATGAAGGATTACCAGTTGTATGGCTGGTACTCTCCGAGTCTCCTCCATCTGAAACAATAACAACAGAGCAACAGATGAAGGATTACTAGATGTATGGCTGGTACTCTCCGAGTCTCCTCCATCTGAAACAATAACAACAGAGCTACAGATGAAGGATTACTAGTTGTATGGCTGGTACTCTCCGAGTCTCCTCCATCTGAAACAATAACAACAGAGCAACAGATGAAGGATTACTAGTTGTATGGCTGGTACTCTCCGAGTCTCCTCCATCTGAAACAATAACAACAGAGCTACAGATGAAGGATTACTAGTTGTATGGCTGGTACTTTCCGAGTCTCCTCCATCTGAAAAAACAACAACAGAGCAACAGATGAAGGATTACTGGTTGTATGGCTGGTACTCTCCGAGTCTCCTCCATCTGAAACAATAACAACAGAGCTACAGATGAAGGATTACTGGTTGTATGGCTGGTACTCTCCGAGTCTCCTCCATCTGAAACAATAAAAACAGAGCTACAGATGAAGGATTACTGGTTGTATGGCTGGTACTCTCCGAGTCTCCTCCATCTGAAACAATAACAACAGAGCTACAGATGAAGGATTACTGGTTGTATGGCTGGTACTCTCCGAGTCTCCTCCATCTGAAACAATAACAACAGAGCAACAGATGAAGGATTACTGGTTGTATGGCTGGTACTGTCCGAGTCTCCTCCATCTGAAACAATAACAACAGAGCTACAGATGAAGGATTACTGGTTGTATGGCTGGTACTCTCCGAGTCTCCTCCATCTGAAACAATAACAACAGAGCTACAGATGAAGGATTACTAGTTGTATGGCTGGTACTGTCCGAGTCTCCTCCATCTGAAACAACAACAACAGAGCTACAGATGAAGGATTACTGGTTGTATGGCTGGTACTCTCCGAGTCTCCTCCATCTGAAACAATAACAACAGAGCTACAGATGAAGGATTACTGGTTGTATGGCTGGTACTGTCCGAGTCTCCTCCATCTGAAACAAGAGGACCATGATGGTCCTATATCGCTCACCTGAACCTAAATGATATGAGCAACACTTTTGTTCAATTCAATTAATATTTATTACTTTAAGACTGAAAAAGAACTTATGGTCAATAAGGTTGTGAAAATCTAACTCATCCGAGATCTAAATTATGGTGCCAAACATTGTACAGGGCTCCAGATAAGAGGGGGTGGTGACTTTTCAAACTGCAATAATGCTGTCAGTGATCATCAAACCCTATGTTGTAGGTACTCATTTGTATCGTCTCATCGAGACGATTCAAATGAGTACCCACAACATAGGATTTGAATTCGAAAAAACATTGTTAGTATGTCTTCACCTCCACTTATCTGTAGCCCTGATTGTATCCAAGTTTTGTCTTGATTGATAAATAATTGTAGATTCTAGAGTATAAACAAGGTCGATAATAGCCGAAAACAACAATTTTGTCAAATTCAAGGGCACAAAACCCTCGACTTTCTGATCAGATCAGATTGAAAATCAAACTCATATGAGATCTTATGGTTCCCAACATTGTGTCCAAGTTTTGTATAGATTGATCAATAATTGTAGATTCTAGAATGTAAACAAGGCCGAAACCAGCCGAAAATGGCAATTTTGTCAATTTTAAGGGCACATAACTCTCAACATTCTCATCAGATCAGACTGAAAATCAAACTCATCCAAGATCTTATAGTCCCCAACATTGTGTTCAAGTTTTGTCTTGATTGATAAATAATTGTAGATTCTAGAGTATAAACAAGGTCGAAAACAGCAAAAAACAGCAATTTTATCAAATTCAAGGGCACATTACTCTTGACATTCTAATCAGATCAAACTGAAAATCGAAGTTACCTGAGATCTTATAGTCTCCAACATTGTGTCCAAGATTTGTCTTGATTGGTCAATAATTGTAGATTCTAGTGTGTAAACAAAGTCGAAAACAGTAAAAAACAGCAATTTTGTCAAATTCAAGGGCACGTAACTCTTGACTTTCTGATTAGATCAGACTGAAAATCAATCTAATCCCAGATCTTATGGTCCAAAACATTGTGTCCAAGTTTTGTTTTGATTGAATAATAATTGTAGATTCTATAGTGTAAAAAAGGTTGAAAACGGCCGAAAATGGCAATTTTGTCAAATTCAAGGGCACGTAACTCTTGACTTTCAGATCAGATCAGACTGAAAATCAAACTCATCTGAGATCTTATAGTCCCCAACATTGTGTCCAAGTTTTGTCTTGATTGACCCTTTCCCACACATTGGCGCTTTTGGATGCCCCACAAAATAAAGGCTTTGGAAAACATTGTGACAGCAATTTCTTCATTACCCACAATGTTTTCTACCAAGAAAGACCAAAAAATGTTAAATTTTGTTCAATGGAACTTGTCTGCAACACCTATGATTTTGGACTAGGCTAAAATTTTGTTGTTTGGTAATGGAGTGTAAATCTATTTATATCCTCTATTAAACTACAGAGCTCCAGATAAGAGGGAGTGATGACTTTTCCAATTGTAATAGTTCTGTTATTGTTCATCAAACCCTATGTTGTGGGTACTCATTTGTATCGTCTTGTCCAGACTATTCAAATGAGTACCCACAACATAGGGTTTGGAATTGAAATAACAAAGTTAGAATGTCTTCACCCCCACTTATCTGTAGCCCTGAAACTAGATAACTCTACTTATACTGAAAAAAGTAGTGTCAGAGTTCCTTCCCTTAGATTAACTCTTTTTTGAATACAGCAAAAAAGTGGCAATTTTGCCCAATTCAAGGGCACATAACTCTCATCTTTCTCGTCAGATCAGACTGAAAATTGACCTCATCCAAGATCTTATGGTCTCCAACATTATGTCCAAGTTTTGTCTTGATTGATCAATAATTGTAGATGCTAGAGTGTAAACAAACTTAAAAACAGCATTTTTTGACATTCAAGGGCAGATAACTCCGCACTTTCTGGTCCGATCAGGCCCATAATCGAACTTGTCCGAGAACTTATGATCGTACTTGTTTTGGCCAAGTTTGATCAAGATTGAGTAACTTTTGTGGATGCTAGAGTGTAAACACCCCAAATGTTGACGGACGGACGGACGGACGGACGGACGGACGGACGGACGGACGGACGACGGACAAAAAGTGACCACAATAACTCACCTCGAGCACTTTGTGCTCAGGTGAGCTAACAATAACAACAGAGCAACAGATGAAGGATTACTAGTTGTATGGCTGGTACTCTCCGAGTCTCCTCCATCTGAAACAATAACAACAGAGCTACAGATGAAGGATTACTGGTTTTATGGCTGGTACTCTCCGAGTCTCCTCCATCTGAAACAATAACAACAGAGCTACAGATAATAGAGAGTGAAGGCTTTTTATCTATGAAATAATAACAAGTTTGGCGGTCTTTATTGCGCAAATAAAAACTAATGTGCGACGGACTACATGTGTAGGTAAAAATCAAGGCGCAAAGCACCAAAGTATTTGCCTTAACATGTAGTCCAGAGCACAGAGGTTTTTATTGCGCAATAAAGACTGCAAAACTTGTTATTATCTCCATTATAACACTCTAAATAACAAAACACATATTCGAAAAGTGTTATTTTGTGGAAATTCTGCCACAAACTAGTTTTCGGCGTAGGAAACGCATTGGCAGTTAAGTGACGTCATTGATGACGTCATTTGACATTACCTGAACGCCACGTGACGTTTTGGCGCATACAGAAAGCATAATTACATAGAGTTTTTTTTTGTCAAATAAAACCCGATGCAGTCCTTCTTTCGCTATATATGGATTTTACAGAAACGTGTTATAATGCATAACCGAACAACAAATTTGTAAGGTGATCTAATCTTAAAGATGTTGCAGACGCCAATTTCAAGTTAAGGAAATTTAAAATCTTTTGGTCATTCTTGGAAGAAAACATTGTGGAAAATGAAGAAATTGCTTGTCGCAAGCAATTTTTTCATTTTCCACATTGTTTTCCAAAGCCGTTATCTATTGGGGAGTCAAAAAGAGTCAATGTGTGGTCATGGGTTAAAAAGCAATATATGATTTATTATCAATCAAGCCCTATGCTGTGGGTACTCATTTGAGTTTCATCAACAGACTAACAGTGAAGAAGACACCAACATATCTCCACCTTCCGCAGTCTATGATAAGTCAGTATATTGTTTTTTTTGTGATTACACAGTCTATGATTATTTAACACATCTATATTTTTAAAACAAACACAAACCTGATCCTCTAGCATTGGTCGGTGAGAAATTGTCCAAACCCATTTTAGCTTCACCAGTTTTTGGCTGTAAAAATAGAGTAGAAACAATTGATATTATTCTGTAGGATCTTTCCACCTAAATAATTCTAACATAGATAAAGTTAAAACAGTTTTTAAAGTAGATCTAGATCTAGCTAAAACATTTCATTTTCTTTCCAACATTGTTTCAAAATCGAATGTCTACGGGAATCTTAAAGCTTTGTGAAGGTGAAATTAAATAAAGTGGTGGTGAAATTTCAATAGCAAAGGAAGGACATAGTTCTGTAAATAACAGTTGTTTTATGAACAACATTGCTAGCCTCAACAGAAACATTCACAAGATCATGGTCTAAATGAAAGGTCTTTGCAGGGGGTACTCATTACGTGTGAAAAGTGTGGTGTCCGTAGTCGAGGGGTAGAGCGTCGGCCTAGCGACTAAGAGGTTCCAAGTTCGATCCCCGGTAGCGGGGGTTGTTCGAGGCTTCTCATTGGCCCACACATTCGGCGCGAGTACTGGTCAGTGTATTTTCCAGGAAGCAGAATCGAGAGGGATTAAAATAAGTTGAAAAAACTTGCTTCCCAATCGATGTAAAATAAATACGTTCAAAGGAACGTCTGAAGAAATATGAATGCTCTATTTCCAATGTGGCATAACATTTAGCCAAGGCTACATTTATGTACAAAATTTCAAAACTCCAAGGCCAAGGTCACAAGGTCAAAAGTCATTGTTCAAAATGAAAGGTCTTAGCAGGAAATATTCATGTTGCAGGGCTTGAACCATTGATCCCTATGTTAACCTATTACCACACTGCAAAATTTTAGGGTAGTCCAAATTCAGAGATGTTGCAGAAGACAATTTCTACTGAATGAAATTTATTCATTTTTGCCTTTTAGAGTAACAAATACTATGGGAAATAAAGAAACTGCTTGTAACAAGCAATTTCTTCATCTGCTACAATCTTTTTCCAAAGTCTTAATCTTGTTCCAGGTTGAAAAGCGTCAATGTGTGGGAACAGGTTTAGAGTGCATTATCACTACACCAAATCTGTGCCTGGATGTACATATACCTTGTTGGATTTCCATTCAGCAATGTCATCAGAATCATGGGGAAAAGACCAGGCAGCCGAGTCATCTTCATGTTTAGATACAATGTCCAGTCCTCCCACAATACTTCCAGATTTACCATTCAGGAGGGAGGAGCCAAACTTTGTCTGTTTTACACCTGCATAAACACAAATAAAGTCCATCAAGTCATCTGTCCTGATGGGAACATCACACTAACAATAATCACCATAAACTGATAAACTCATTGATTCATGTAGTTTCTGTTTGGACATCAATTTTACAAAATATGATTGAACGTGACAAGATGATATCAAAATATGTCCACTTTAGGCAGCATATAAAATCAATAAACTAGATCTAAATTCACATATAATTTGTAACTGATAATCACAGACCTAAACACACAAAATCTGAACAATATCTGCCAGCTATTTTGTTCTTAAATCCTTTCTTTAGTAGCATTATTTTTGTGTTCTGCAGTAGCTTTCAAATGGGACTACCCTAACATTTGGTCATTTGGAAGAAGGTTAACCCTTTCACTGCCATAGGGACTTTTGTCGACTATAGGGGGTCCCTGCCATAGGCGACTTTTGTCGACAAATTTATGGGGACGAAATATATGAGTACCAACAACATAAAAAAGAAACAAGAGCTGTCACTGTAAGATGACAATGCCCCCGACACCGCTTTGATTTTAAATTATGGCCAATCTATGTTCAAGGTCAAGGTCATCCAGGGGTCAAGGTCACCAAAGTATGTGCCTACAGAAAGGTAATGTACCAAGGAATATTGTGGTAAAGTATGAAGCGAAATGTTAAGTAATAAGGAAGTTATGGCCAATGTTAAAGTTTTTGGACGGAATGACGGACAGACGGACAGACGGACGGACAGACGGACAGACAGACGGACAGACGGACGGACGGACAGACGGACGGACAAGTCAAATTTATGATGCCTCCCTATCGGGGCATAAAAAACTAGAAATCTATCACTGAAGGTGATAAAAATACCCCCGCCACCACCTTTGTTCAGACAAGCGTTTTTGTTGAATCAGGAGCCATACTCAGAAATTGTCAATCTGATTTTCTTGAAATTTGGTCCAATCAGGGGCAATAACTCAGTAAGTATCTGTCTGATTTCCATGAATTTTGCATCTTGCATATATACAGGTCCTAATGCATACCTGTGCCAAGTATGAAACAAATCGTTCAGTAACTGTAGGAGGAATTGTCCGGACAAGCATTTTTGTCAAATCAGGGGCTATAACTCAACAAGGTGTCAAACTGTCACAAGATACGCCCGTAACACTGCTTTATGTCAACAGGGGGAGCGGGTTGGTAAAAGTTTCATGGTCCTAGCTATTATACTTTTCGAGATATGCCCTGGACGATTCAAGTATGAAAACAACAAAGGGCAATAACTCAAAATATAGGCTAGGTAGAGTTAAAATTCTTGTGCACTGCACTCCTCCTTAGTGAGATCTATACACCCATGAAGTTTCATGATCCTAGCTATAATACTTTTAGAGATATACTCCGGACAAGATTCAAGTATGAAAAACAACAAAGGGCAATAACTCAAAAAATAAGCCAGGTAGAGGTATGGTTCTTGTGCATTGCACTCCCCCTTGGTGAGATCTATACACCCATGAAGTTTCATGATCCTAGCTATTATACTTTTAGAGATATACTCCGGACAAGATTCAAGTATGAAAAACAACAAAGGGCAATAACTCAAAAAATAAGCCAGGTAGAGTTATGGTTCTTGTGCATTGCACTCCCCCTTGGTGAGATCTATACACCCATGAAGTTTCATGATCCTAGCTATTATACTTTTAGAGATATACTCCGGACAAGATTCAAGTATGAAAAACAACAAAGGGCAATAACTCAAAAAATAAGTCAGGTAGAGTTATGGTTCTTGTACACTGCACTCCCCCATGGTGAGATCTATACACCCATGAAGTTTCATGATCCTAGCTATTATACTTTTAGAGATATACTCCGGACAAGATTCAAGTATGAAAAACAACAAAGGGCAATAACTCAAAAAATAAGCCAGGTAGAGTTATGGTTCTTGTACACTGCACTCCCCCTTGGTGAGATCTATACACCCATGAAGTTTCATGATCCTAGCTATTATACTTTTAGAGATATACTCCGGACAAGATTCAAGTATGAAAAACAACAAAGGGCAATAACTCAAAAAATAAGCCAGGTAGAGTTATGGTTCTTATGCACTGCACTCCCTCTTTGTGAGATCTATACACCCATGAAGTTTCATGATCCTAGCTATTATACTTTTAGAGATATACTCCGGACAAGATTCAAGTTTGAAAAACAACAAAGGGCAATAACTCAAAAAATAAGCCAGGTAGAGTTATGGTTCTTGTGCACTGCACTCCGTAATGATGAGAAGAATATAACTGCCAAGTTTAAAGTCAATCGGACTTAAGGTGACAGAGTTATGCTCCGGACAAAGAAGTGGACGCCGCCGGACGCCCGGACGCCCGGACGCCGGACGCCGGACGCCGGACATCACGGGTGATCCCATAATACGTCCCGTCTTCGACGGGCGTATAAAAAGTGTCAGTCTGATTTTCATGAAATGTGCGTCTTGCACATCTACATAAGTTAATGCACACATGTGCCAAGTATGAAGCAAATCAGACAGTAACTAAAAGAGGAGTTGTCTGGACAAGCATTTTTTGGTAGAATAAAGGGCCAAAACTGAGAAAGTAAATGTCGGATTTCCCTGAAATTTGCGTGTTGCACATCTATAGGTCCTAATGCACATGTATGCCAAGTATGAAGCAAATCGGACAGTAAATGTAGGAGGAGTTTTCCAGACAAGCACTTTTGGGTCAAATCAGGGGCCATAACTCAAAAAGTAATGGTCAGATTTTTATGAAATGTGCGTCTTGCAAATCTACAGGTCCTAATGCACACATGTGCCAAGTATGAAGCAAATCAGACAGTAACTGTAGGAGGAGTTGGCCGGACAAGCATTTTTGGATCAAATCAGAGGCCATAACTCAAAAAATAATGGTCCAATTTCCGTGAAATTTGCGTCTTGCACATCTACAGGTGACAATGAACACTTGTGCCAAGTATGAACTAAATCAGTCCACAAGTGTAGGAGGAGTTATCGGGACAAGCATTTTTTGGTCAAATCAGGGGCCATAACTCAGAAAGTATCGGTCCGATTTTCGTGAAATTTGTGTCTTGCAAATCTACAGGTCCTAATGCACACATGTGCCAAGTATGAAGCAAATCGGACAGTAACTGTAGGAGGAGTTGTCCGGACAAGCATTTTGGGGTCAAATCAGGGGCCATAACTCAAAAAGTATCGGTTCGATTTCCGTGAAATTTGCGTCTTGCACATCTACAGGTCACAATGAACACTTGTGCCAAGTATAAAATAAATCGGTCCACAAGTGTAGGAGGAGTTATCCAGACAAGCATTTTTTGGTCAAATCAGGGGCCATAACTCAGAAAGTATCGGTCCAATTTTCGTGAAATTTGCGTCTTGCAAATCTACAGGTCCTAATGCACACATGTGCCAAGTATGAAGCAAATCAGACAGTAACTGTAGGAGGAGTTGGCCGGACAAGCATTTTTGGGTCAATTCAGGGGCCATAACTCAAAAAGTATCAGTCCGATTTCCGTGAAATTTGTGTCTTGCACATCTACAGCTCACAATAAACACTTGTGCCAAGTATGAACTAAATCGGTCCACAAGTGTAGGAGGAGTTATCCGGACAAGCATTTTTTGGTCAAATCAGGGGCCATAACTAAAAAAGTATCGGTCCGATTTTCGTAAAATTTGCGTCTTGCACATCTACAGGTCACAATGAACAATTGTGCCAAGTATGAACTAAATCGGTCAACAAGTGTAGGAGGAGTTGTCCGGACAAAGTTTTGGAGACAGACCAACAAACAAACAAACAAACAAACCATCCAACCAACCAACCAACCAACCACTGGACCGACAGGCTGATTCCAGTATACCCCCTCCAAACTTCGTTTGCGGGGGTATAAATATTGTCATTTCATAAATTACCTTTAAATTTTGGTCACATATAGGTGCTTAATTTGTCTGTATGTGCTGAAAATTGGAAAGGAATCCATCAAATGAGTCAAAAGTTATGCATGTTTTTGTGAACAGGGTATCGAAATTTCTTCGAATTAATTCAGCAGTGAGAAACACGTCCGAAAAAAATATTTGGCAGTGAAAGGGTTAAGGTCAGTACCATGTCCAATAAAACATGATCCGTCATAGACGGATGCTCCCCGAAAAAGTGTTTGTCACAAAATATAAATTATCATGCATTAAGCCCCTTTTCCAATGACAGATTATTTGTACACACATTATTTATAGAATGTGGTCTAGAAAATCTCATTTAGCACATAAGTACAAAATTTTGTTAAATTCTGCCCATTAGATGAAGAGAAATTAGATAAAAACTAATTTTTACATTGAGGCCCCTTTTCCGTGATGCAGCCCCAAATCATGAAACAGAGAAAAAGTCCCTGGTCACATGTGAAGTTTCATTAAATTTGGTACAAGGGTTGCTGAGATCTGGCTGTGGACGGGCGGACAGACCGAGTCCCGGACAGGCATGGCAACTATATGCTTACCCCCAAATTTTTCGGGGAGCATAACCAGTCCTACTCACCTGTGATGCAATGAGCAAACTGTTGATCGTCTTCGAGCAGTGAGTTATTGTTGTGTTCATCACTGTCACTGTCCTCCTCCACATGTTGTCTCACTGTGGCTACAGGAGCTGACTTGTGCTTCACCTTCTTATCTACACAGTACACAAACAAAACTATATACAACAGGCAGTGTTGTCTGACTGTGGCTACAGGAGCTGACTTGTGCTTCACCTTCTTATCTACACAGTACAAACAAAACTATATACAACAGGCAGTGTTGTCTGACTGTGGCTACAGGAGCTGACTTGTGCTTCACCTTCTTATCTACACAGTACAAACAAAACTATATACAACAGGCAGTGTTGTCTCACTGTGGCTACAGGAGCTGACTTGTGCTTCACCTTCTTATCTACACAGTACAAACAAAACTATATACAACAGGCAGTGTTGTCTGACTGTGGCTACAGGAGCTGACTTGTGCTTCACCTTCTTATCTACACAGTACAAACAAAACTATATACAACAGGCAGTGTTGTCTCACTGTGGCTACAGGAGCTGACTTGTGCTTCACCTTCTTATCTACACAGTACAAACAAACTATATACAACAGGCAGTGTTGTCTCACTGTGGCTACAGGAGCTGACTTGTGCTTCACCTTCTTATCTACACAGTACAAACAAACTATATACAACAGGCAGTGTTGTCTCACTGTGGCTACAGGAGCTGACTTGTGCTTCACCTTCTTATCTACACAGTACAAACAAAACTATATACAACAGGCAGTGTTGTCTCACTGTGGCTACAGGAGCTGACTTGTGCTTCACCTTCTTATCTACACAGTACAAACATACTATATACAACAGGCAGCATTACAAAACAATATACATTTATTCTAGTCTCTTTAACAAAAATGGTCACTAGACAATGAAGATTGACTTAAAAACCAAACAAGACCCAATTTCGACATCCCATATAGAGTAGGCTTGGGAAAACATTGCGGCAAAAGAAGAGAACGCTGAGCTTTTCAAATTCAGATTCAGCTTTCAAATTGGAACAGTCCAAATTTTGGCTATTAGAGGAAGGCTGAAGCTTGTCACAGAAAAAAGTTGTCCATGCAATGTAGGTGGCTTTGACCCAAGCCTATCAACAAGAGGGTTAAGATGATACTGCAATAGTGACCTCAAACGTGCAAAATTTTGAAGTTTCAAAGACAAAGTCTAGTTTTCTTAAAGATCATGAAGATTAAGCTTTAGAAATTAGAACCTTTTGACCTAGTAACCTCATTCAAATTAATATTCTGAATGATTTTTTCAGTAATAGTGGCACACAAAAATTAGGACCTCCAGAACAATTTAGTTTTATTGGGGTTTTACGCCGTTTTCAACTACCAGGGTCATATCGCGGCGGCTGGAGCACCTACTCATGGATTTCTGTTGTTTCTCAAACCAGTACTACCACAACACCCTTACCGAGCCTCCTGCTGCTCGCCCACTTAGGTTAACGATTTCAAACCCATTGGTGAGTGACAATTTTGTCAGAAAGGGTATTGGCCGCTGCCGGGTATCGAACCCGGCACCTCTGGAATGAGGGTCAGATGCACTACCAACTGCGCTAAGGCCGCGGCCTACCTCCAGAACAACAGTAGTTTTCTTCACTCAAGCATTTTATCAATACCTTTGACAATCCGCGATTGCACATTTATAGTAATTCATATGATAAGATATATAAAAGGACTTACTTTTTTTAGTAGGCATTTTAGTTTTGGTTTCTAAATGCTGCAAAGAAAACAAAGTTTAACATTTTACCCTGTACCAACAATTCTCTTTTTAAAGTTAAATGTATTACTTACTAAGCTTTCAATAGTTTCATTTGGTTATCCTACATTTAACAACATCGTGAAAGTGATATCCTGAGTGCAGGGAATGGTTTTGAAATTATTCTTTTAATGATTGGAATGATAAAAATTCCCTTTTTTTGCTAACAGTTTGAGCATTTTGAATGAATGTGTTGTGTTGTTTAAGACATGATAACATGCTAAAGATAAGCTCTCAAAACTAGAAAGACCTGAAGGTCTTGAGTCGCTCCACAGGCCTGAATTTCTTGTGGTTTACTATAAACAAGAGGGCCAAGATGGCCCTGTATCGCTCCACTGGCTTTTAGACAATTAGACAACGAAATTCTTCAAGGAATACAATAGAGGTCTATCCAAAGAAGATTCATGCTACGCCAGAATGAAATCCAATAAATGATTAAGGAGCAGAAATGATTTTAAAATTTTCTTAAAATTACACTATGTTTCATATAGCGAAAAATAAGCCTAGCCCACAGCGGCCAAGCTTTTCATCCAATCGTGAAGGAATTTGGAAGAGATTCATGTGAAGTTTGGTATAAATTGGTCCTGCAGTTTTGGAGGAGATTGTTTAACAATTTTTCGAAAATTCAATTTAATTAGATTTATTAGAATTTAAGTTCTACACGGATTTTTTTTTCACGAATTTAGAGGAGATTCATGCAAGGAAGATTTTCTGTGAAGTTTAGTTAAAATTGGTCCAGTAATTTTGGAAAAGAAGATTTTTCGAAAATTTAATTTAATTAATCAAAATTAAAGTTCTACACAGAATTTATTTTTTTGAAGGAATTAAGAAGATTCATGCAAGGATCATTTCTGTGAAGTTTGGTTGAAATTGGTCCAATAGTTTTGGAGAAGAAGAATTTTTAAAGATTTTTCGAAAATTTTTAAAAAAAAATCAATTAAATTAATTAAACTTCAAGTTCTGCACAGATATCATTCTTTTGAAGGAATTTGGTAGAGATTCATGCAAGGATCATTTCTGTGAAGTTTGGTTGAAATTGGTACAGAAGTTTTGGAGAAGAAGAATTTTTTAAGATTTTTCGAATATTTAATTCAATTAAATTAACTGAAAGTTAAGTTATACACAGAATTTATCTTTTTGAAGGAATTAAGAAGAGATTCATACAAGGAAGATTTCTGTAAAGTTTGGTTGAAATTGGTCCAGTAGTTTTGGAGAAGAAGAATTTTTAAAGATTTTTCGAAAATTTAAATCAATTAAATTAATTAAAATTTAAATTATACACAGAATTTATCTTTTTGAAGGAATTAAGAAGAGATTCATACAAGGATCATTTCTGTGAAGTTTGGTTGAAATTGGTCCAGTAGTTTGGGAGAAGAAGAATTTTAAAGATTTTTCGAAAATTTAAATCAATTAAATTAATTAAAATTCAAGTTCTGCACGGATTTTATTCTTTTGAAGGAATTTGGTAGAGAGTCAAGCAAGGATCATTTCTGTGAAGTTTGGTTGAAATTGGTACAGTAGTTTTGGAGAAGAAGAATTTTAAATCTTTTTTCGAAAATTTAATTCAATTAAATTAATTAAAATTTAAGTTATACACAGAATTTATCTATTTGAAGAAATTAAGAAGAGATTCATACAAGGAAGATTTCTGTGAAGTTTGGTTGAAATTGGTCTGGTAGTTTTGGAGAAGAAGAATTTTTAAAGATTTTTCGAAAATTTAAATCAATTAAATTAATTAAAATTTAAGTTATACACAGAATTTATCTATTTGAAGGAATTAAGAAGAGATTCATACAAGGAAGATTTCTGTGAAGTTTGGTTGAAATTGGTCCAATAGTTTTGGAGAAGAAGAATTTTTAAAGATTTTTTGAAAATTTAAATCAATTAAATTAATTAAAATTCAAGTTCTACGCAGATTTTATTCTTTTGAAGGAATTAAGAAGAGATTCATGCAAGGAAGATTTCTGTGAAGTTTGGTTGAAATTGGTCTGGTAGTTTTGGAGAAGAAGAATTTTTAAAGATTTTCGAAAATTTTAATCAATTAAATTAATTAAAATTCAAGTTCTGCACAGATTTTATTCTTTTGAAGGAATATGGTAGAGATTCATGCAAGGATGATTTGTGTGAAGTTTGGTTGAAATTGGTCCAGTAGTTTTGGAGAAGAAGATGTTTAAAGAAAAAGTTTACGCACGGACGCACGGACGCACGGACGCACGGACGACGGACACAGGGCCATGACATAAGCCCTGCTGGCCTTCGGCCAGTGGAGCTAAAAATTTGACAAATTTATCTAAATGCTAAAACTGATATATTTTAAAATTCTTGTGATTCTTAGAGCAGAAACAAAGTAAAGAGAAGCAATTATGTGGTCAAAGCAAAAAGAAGGTAAATGATTGACTAATATTTTGGGGATTTTTAGAGTGATGATAAAGTTGAAAACTGTAATTATGCCAAATTCAAGGGCACATAATTCAATATGTGAGTTGATAATTGTGGTAGACTAAGGGAAGTAACTTTTGATATGAGCAATTTAAAGTTCAGTAAGAGTTGTTTTTCTTTATGATGATTAGTTCAAGAAGTTGCGATTGTGTATTTATCATAGTGGTCATGAAAATAAAGACATTCTGATCTAAAAATATGATTTTGACTTGATAATTTATGTCTTGAACACCACAATAATCAAGCTGAATATTAAACTCGAGCAAGATCTTATGGTCTGTCCAAATTTTGTCAGTATTAATCTATATATGTGGCCACAAAAGTGAAAAAAGTGTTGAAAACTGAAATTTTGTCAATTTCTAGGGCACATAACTCACATTATAGTAATGCAATCATCCTGAAAATTACACAAAAGCAAGATCTTGTTGTCAACAAGATTCTGTCCAAATATCATCTTGATTGGTTAACAATTGTGGTTGTTAGAGTGAAAACAAAGTCGAAAATGGAAATTTTGTCAAATTCAAGGGCACATAACTCATGATGTAAAATTCCGATCAAGCTGAAAATTGAACCCAGGCAGGATATCATGCTTATATATATTCTGTCCAAGTTTTGTCTTGATTGGTTAATATTTGTAGATTTTAGAGTAAAAATAAAGTCAAAACCAGCTTTTTTTTGACATTCAAGGGCAGATAACTCAAGTTATTCTAGTTCAATCCAAACTAATTGTAGGAATCTGAGAGAGGGTCACCCAAGGATCATTCCTGTGAAGTTTGGTTGAAATCCATCCAGTAGTTTCTGAGGAGAAGATTTTTAAAGAAAAAGTTTACGGACGCACGGACGGACGCACGGACGGACGCACGCACGACGGACACACCGCTATGACAATAGCCCGCTGGCCTGAAAGGCCAGTGGAGCTAAAAACAACAATACTCAGTGAATCCACTACCTCAGGAATTCCATTCATAAAGTTGTTGTGTTTACCTAATAATGTGACGTTAAACCTATAGTCATCTGCATGTAAATTTCATCCATTAATGCGACATTATTAAATATGACTCTAACCCCCACTAACTCTTGACCAAAATTGTTGAAACTTTTCAAAGATTGCGTAAGCTGTTAAAGTACTAACACCATCTTATCATGTTCATGTTTTGTAATTTATAACCCCATTTTGTATATTGTATACCTGGGTGAAATAAAAGATTTGATTGATTGATTGATTAAGTACTGAATACTTACCCTTGTTGTAGGCATGCAATAATATCCACAACCAGCCAAATGATAATTTTGGGCCAATCAAAGTTGTTCTATTTATCATCACTAATGAAACATGTGCTTGTTTAGATAATTTGTTCAGCTTTTAAAATGCCAGAGTGATTGGTACAGGCAGAATGAACAGAATGAATGAATTTTATCTTTAACTGTAGACAGGCAGACAACATACAATAAGCAATTTAGAATTATTTAACCCTTTCCCAAACAAGACCTGGTTTTGACATCTCTAATAGGAAAGGCTTGGGAAAACATTGAAACAAAAGAAGAAACTGCTGATAACCAGCAGTTTCTCCTGTTGTCTCAATATTTTTTATGCCACATTTTACACAAATCTTATCTTAAATGACATCTATTTTGTCATTTGTGGCAGTTTTTGAAGTGGATCACTCTAAAATTTTGCCGTTTGGGAAAGGGTTAAGCATCTGTTGCCAAAGTGAGGCCAAAGCTATACCAGACCGAGTCATTGTGAATAATGTCCTACTGGACATATGCATGACCAAGCTATTTTACCTTTTTTGTGACACCAACATTAGTTCCTGTCAACCATTCATTGTCATGTTTTGGAACACTATTGTTGTTGGTACTTGAATGATCAGCTGTTACACTTTCCTTGGTTGAGACATCAACATGTGACTTGGATTTCAAACTTGTGGATTTATCAGTCTTCTCTAACAGAGGTTCAAGTTCTTCAATCAGCTCTTTCAAAGCCTGAATTTGAAATTAAATGGTCATTAAACCATTAAAAGCTGACAAAGTTTTAGACTGGTCTAAATTCAAACAAGAGCTGTTCGAAGACAGCACGCTCAACTTTCTAAGTTGCTTAGAAATAAAGGGGGCATAACTCCAAATATAGTGGAGCCAGGTTCATGGGCCCTAGTAGTAAGGTAGATGGTGTGATGGTGAATAAGTATTCCAAGTTTGGGTTGAATCCCTTTGATAGTATGGAAGTCATTGATGTTTGAAAAAACTTTAACCTTTGTTGCAACGCCAACGCCAACGCCGACGCTTGGGTGACAGTATAAGCTCTCATTTTCTTCGAAAAGTCAAGCTAAAAAGTTGCTGATAAAAATTTAAAATGAGTTAAGTTTTCATAGTTTTTGGTCTTTCTGGGTAAAAAAAGTTTAACATTGTGGAAAACTAGACAGCCCTAGCGGTCTGGAAGCACTCCACAGGCCTGATTGTTTGTCTTGTTGAATGCAATTTCATAGGTTCAGGCTGCGCAAACAAGCAAATGCATGACCAAGCTGAAAATTACAAGCAAGTAAGATCATATGGTCAGTAGATTCTGTGGACGTTCTGTATTGATTAATTATACTAATGGTTGTAAAAGTGAAAATAAAGCCAAAAATGGCAATCTTGTCAATTTCAAGGGCACATAACTCATGACTTAAAATTCAGATGAAGCTGAAAATTACACCAAGGCAATATCTTATAGACACCTACATTCTGTCATAGTCTTGTCTTGATTGGTCAATATTTGTAGTTGCTAGAGTGAAAACAATGTCAAAATAGAGCCGAAAAAAGCAATTTTGTCAATTTCAAGGGCACATAACTCATGATATAAAATTCCTATCAAGCTGAAAATTACACCAAGGCAAGATCTTATGGTCATCAACATTCTGTACAAGTTTTGTCTTGATTGGTCAATATTAAATTTTGACGTTGCTAAAGTGAAAACAAAGTCAAAATAAAGCCGAAAATGGTAATCTTGTCAATTTCAAGGGCACATAACTCATGATGGAAAATCCAGATGAAGCTGAAAATTATACCAAGGCAAGATCTTAGTCAGCAACATTCTGTCCTGGTTTTGTCTTGATTGGTAAATATGTGCAGTTGCCAGAGTGAAAACAATGTCAAAATAGAGCCGAAAATGGCAATTTTGTCAAGTTCAAGGGCACATAACTCAGGATATAAAATTAAGATCAAGCTGAAAATAATACCAAGGCATGATCTTATAGTAATAAACATTCTGTCCTAGTTTAGGCTTGATTAATCAATATTTGTAGTTACTGGAGTGAAATCAAAGTCAAAACAGAGCCGAAAATGGCAATTTTGTCAATTTCAAGGGCACATAACTCATGATGTAAAATTCCGATCAAGCTGAAAATTATACTAAGGCAAGATCTTTTAGACACCATCATTCTGTGAAAGTTTTGTCTTGATTGGTCAGTATTTGTAGATTTTAGAGTAAAAATAAAGTAACAAGAGGCCCAGGAGGGCCTGTATCGCTCCACTGGTTAAAGTGGAAGAATTATCCCATGATTTCTTGTAAGCCTTACACAGCGCCAGCCAAATCTTGATATTTGTGTATAAATTTTGAAGAGAGACTCAAAGAACATTCTTGCAAAGTCTGGTTAAAATTGGCCTTATGGTTGATTTTTAAAGAATTTTCTTATGATTTCTCTGTCTGATAAGCCACTTTCTCCCTGCCACGGCCACATTTTTTTGACAAATATAAAAATTTGTGAACAAATTTTAAAAAGAACGACTAAAGGCACATTCCTGCAAAGTTTGGTTCAATTGGACACACTGGTTGATTTTTTAAGAATTTTCTTATGATTTCTTTAAGTCTGATAAGTCCCTTCCTCCCTGCCGCGGCCACATTTTTTGACAAATATAAAAATTGTGAATAAATTTTGAAAAGAGAGACTCAAAGAACATTCCTGCAAAGTCTGGTTCAAATTGGCCCTATGGTTGATTTTTAAAGAATTTTTTGATGATTTCTTTAAGTCTGATAAGCCCCTTTCTCCCCACCACGGCCACATTTTTTGACAAATATAAAAATTTGTGAACAAACTTTGAAAAGAATGACTCAAGGCACATTCCTGCCAGGTTTGGCTCAAATTGGCACAATGGTTGATTTTTAAAGAATTTTCTTATGATTTCTTTAAGTCTGATAAGCCCCTTTCTCCCTGCCACGGCCACATTTTTTGACAAATGTAAAAATTTGTGAACAAATTTTGAAAAGAATGACTCAAGGCACATTCCTGCCAGGTTTGGTTCAAATTGGCCTAATGGTTGATTTTTAAAGAATTTTCTTATGATTTCTTTAAGTCTGATAAGCCCCTTTCTCCCTGCCACGCCCACATTTTTTGACAAATCAAAAATTCGCGAACAAGTTTTGAAAAGGGTCACCCAAGGAACATTCTTGCCAAGTTTGGTCAAAATTGGCCCACTGGTATAAGAGGAGAAGATGTTTAAAGAAAAAGTTAACGCACGCACGCACGGACGCACGACGGACACAACGCCATGACAATAGCCCGCTGGCCTTCGGCCAGTGGAGCTAAAAACCAGCTATTTTTGACATTCAAGGGCAGATAACTCAAGTTATTCTACTTCAATCCAAATTCTTTGAAGGAATCTGAAAGAGGGTCACCCAAGGATCATTCCTGTGAAGTTTGATTGAAATCCATCCAGTAGTTTCTGAGAAGAAGATTTTTTAAGAAAAAGTTTACGGACGCACGGACGCACGCACGACGGACACACCGCCATGACAATAGCCCGCTGGCCTGTTGGCCAGTGGAGCTAATGAAGAGAATGCTTGTCACAAGCAATTTTTTAACATTCCATAATGTTTTCCAAAGCCTCTATTATCTTGTGAGACATCAAAAAGAGTCATTATATAAGATAACTTGGACTGAGTTAGTCACCAAGCTTCTATCTACTACACTAGTTATGTGAATAAGTGTTTGTCACAAAAACTACACTAAGCCCCCTTTTTCCATGACAGGGTTTTTGTGCATTGATTGAAATTGGTGTAAGGTGTAGAATATTTCATTTATCACATAAGTACAAAGCTTTATTAAATTCTGACCATTAGATGAAAAGAAATTAGAGAAAAATTAATTTCTACAATAAGGCCCCTTTTTGTGACTTGGCCCAAAATTCAGAAACAGAAAAAAGGTCCATTGGAAATATTCCAGGAGTTCATATTATGAAGTTTCATTCAATTTGGTCAAAGGGTTGCTGAGATATGACTGTGGACAGACGGAAGGACAGAAGCACAGATGGACATACAGACAGACGGACGGACAGTGTGGCGACTATATACGTACTCCCCCGAATTTTTTTCTATGAACATTAAAATTGCTTCCTACGGGCCAGGTCAGTATAGTAGATTCTGCGGTGTTTTTTCTCCATCTTTGCATGGGGCCCTTTCCCAATGCCAAAAAGTGTCATTCCCCCCCCCCCCCCCCCCCCCCCCCCCCCCAAATATGGAAAGAAAATTCCTAATAGAAAAGTTCAACATTGTTTTTTGAAGAAAAATTTGCTCATTTTCTTTCATATTTTGAGCTGAAATATCCAAGAACAACTGGAATTCCTTTCAGTTTGTTTACCTATACTAAATTATACAGAGGACTTATTTTTTGCATTCTATGATGGATCTCCCTCATTTTTTTTTGAGAAAACAACACATTTTTTTTCAATTTGGCTGGTTTTAGGCTCATTCCCAAAACTTTGAAAAAAATGCTTTTCTACACGATGTAAGCATTCAATGCACTGCACGCATTTGAACGTCTTTTTTGCATAGAATCTACTATACAGCCTCTATCAAGTACATAAATATATTGTTTACAACATTACTGTTGTCAGGTATAGATATAAACTTGTTATAGAGCAAAGCGTTTCCCATAAATCTTACAATAAATATAAATTGCAGGTAGGGTAATTATTTACAGAATTTATCTAGAAGGACCAGATGAACTTTACTTGAAATTTCTTTGGACAGAAATGATATTTCTATATATTTTCTACATGTTTCCATGTCCGAGCCCCGAGCATAGGTCCCTTTGAAATATTTCAAAACAATTTCAAGTTCTGATAAACATACAATTTTGAATTGCTATCTAAACTAGAAGACCTGAAGGTCTTGAGTCGCTCCACAGGCCTGAATTTCATGTAATATTTAATCCAAGTTTTGATTGGATTGTTCAATGCTTGTGTTTCATAGAGCTAAAAGAAAGTAACAAAACTAGATTGTTCAAAATGTGTGGTTCTTGAAGCAAAGAATGTAAAATTACATGTTTGCCATTTGAGAAAGGGTAAAAGGAAATGGGAGAACATTCTAGCTTAGGATGTCACAAACAATTAAAACTTTCCTTCTTCCCAACAGATCTAAATTAACAGAACATTGATTACTCCAAAATATTTCATTTTTCAAAAAATAGATTTTGAGCTAAAAATAGATTCTGGGAAAAACCCTTTTCCAAAAATAATGCAAATGGCTGTCAAACCTGAATTTCATATCAAGTACAAGTTTTCACTAGATTTTTCAATATGTGTTGCTCTTAAAGCAATTACAAAGTAACAAGAAAGCTGAAAATACATTCATATAAGATCTATTAGTTACCAAGCTTTGCAACAGTCTTTATTAGAGTGAGTTTGGCTGTTAGAGTGAAAAAGAAGTCACAATTAGCAATTTTGCTAAATTGAAAGGCATATAACTGATGATTTAATATTCCTATCTAGCTAAGAATCACACTAAAGCAAGATCCTAACTTCACCTACATCTTGTTTAAGTTTTGACCTGATTATTCAATATTTGTGGGTGTAAAGAGTGTAAAATCAAAGTCGAAAACAACAATTTTGTCAAATTCAAGGGCAGATAAATCATGATTTAAGATTCATATGAAGCTGAAAATTACACCAACACAAGATCTTATGGCAAGTAAGATAATGTGAAAGTTTTATGTTGATTGGTGGATATTTATGGTTGTTTGAGTAAAAATAAGCTCAAAAATGGTAGTTTTGCCAATTTCAAGGGCACATAACTCAAGACGTAATATTCAGATCAAGCTGAAAATTGCACTCAGGCAAGATCTTATCAGCACCAACATTCTGACCAAGTTTTGTTTTGATTGATCAATATTTGTAGTGGCTAGAGTGAAAAAAATAAAAACAGCCGTTTTTTTAATTCAAGGGCAGATAACTCCAGACTTTATGGTTCAATCAGAATTATTTGAAGGAATCTGATAAAGGACTACCTAAGGATCATTCCTGTGAAGTTTGATTGAAATCCATCAAGTAGTTTCTGAGGAGAAGATTTTTAAAGAAAAAGTTGACGACCGGACGGACGCACGCACGAGGGACACAACGCCATGACAATAGCCCGCTGGCCTGAAGGCCAGTGGAGCTAAAAACTCACCTGTTACAAGAATATAATTGGAAGACATTTATATGGAAAATAAAATCCACTAGCTTGCCAAACAGACAAATTTAAACAGTTTGTAATTTGATAGCACAGTCTAAAAGCTCCATGATACTATTTATAGATATATTGTGTCATGTATTGTAGATAATGCATATTTATTTATACCCTTAACTGATCAATAAAACTAAACAAAGAAGGGCAGATTGTAAAATGCATGGCTCAGTTATACTAAAGAACTTACAAACCATGTAGTAAAATGGGCCCCTACTAAAATTACGTGAGAACATGAATGTCCTTTTTTCGTACAACTTCTTCCTGCTATGTGAGCGCTTATAATAGTAAATACTGTACATACTACTTTCAAGAACAACAAAGTCCATTTAGGTGCATTCTCATCGGGTAAAACTTTTACAAAGAAAGAGGAATAAGATGTGTTTGTAAAACAAGAATGCCCTAAAAACAGCCAATGTTGAGATTTTTGAGGGACAGACAGATAGACACCAGGTCCAGTAAAACAATATGCCCCTGATCTTTGGATACGGGGGCCATAAAAATGTGGAAAAACTCGTCTTTTCTTTGTTTTTTCCATGGCATGTAATATGAATGATATAGAATTTCATTTCTTTTGTTGTAAAGTGGAGCCGTTTGGAACACTGTTTTAAGTCTGGAAAAGTTTAAATTCTCTTTAATCTCTCACATCTATAATCTTCACCGTTTCAAAGATGACGACCCTTCAAACTAGCCTCAACTCTTTACAATTTGACTGTATTTTTGACTGGTCCAAATTCAAAGATGTTGCAAACAACAATTTCAAACAAATGAATTTTTTACATTTTTTGTCCAGCATTTTCTCCTATTTCCTTAAAGTTACTATATTTTACATACCAAAATTTATTTTGTAGTCATCAGCTTTTTTATTTATAAGAACATGTAGACAAATGAACAGACTAGCACAGTTAGTAATTCGCATATTGTTCATGCTGTGACATATGGCAGAACAATAAATATTCCATCATTAATAAGTCATTATTTGTCATTTGAATAGCATGAAACATGAATAATTTTGTAAAGTGTTATCTGAAATCCAAACTTGTTATCTAGTGACACGAAATGTTTCAACCCTTTTTTATAAAACTAAGCCAATTCATTGCAATAACTTGAAGATAATGAGTTACTTCCTCACAACACACAACATGACCATGGCATTAGCATTACTGCCTTGTTCAACTTTGACAGAATTTGTCAGTCTGTCACACATGTCTGACAATTTTTCAGTTGGACTGTAGCACTCTGTCAGCCCCACAGTCCTGCAGGTGTCATTGCACTCATTTTAGGCTAAACCATTAACAAGTTGATAGTTTAGATAAAGATTTCCTTTCTTCCACCAAGGAGTTCTTTACAATTAATTGTAAAGTTACTATTTCTAGTATCATTTTGTTTATGTGATTTGGTTCTTCAGTCTTAAAGATTCTTTTACAGACTGACAAAGGACCTCTACGGATAAGGCGAGAAATCTCCCTAAAAGGCTCAAATGGAAAAGTCATTTTTCAAAACATGCAAATTGATTATCATTTCGAACTGTATTGTTAGATATGTATCTAAATCATATGAAAACTGATTTTGTACGACCAAAAAGATTCGACAGGTACAGATAACTCTTGGTTTCTGTACCTACCCCCAAAATTACATTTTCTTACCCCACCGTTATTCATTAAACCAGATTTAAGTTTTCTTTAGTTTTATAAGCAAAAAAATTTCTGTAAATGTAAGGACAATTGGTGTTGAAATCATAAACCATTTTTCGATTTGTCCTTAATGCGCATGCGCATCATTGAAACGAGTTTAAAGGCGAAATCTTCCCGCCAAAATTATGGCATATGGTATATGAGTACTATTTTTAATATAAAAGTATGTTCCCCCCCTTGACCCAGGAAATCCTTTTTACCAAGGAAGCCTATGATCCAGTTACACAACATATGTCAATGGGAAGCTGGGTCAAGGGGGGGAACGATGTTAGCCAGCCTTGGGAAGGTAGGTATGCCTCGGTTTTTGGCGGGAAAGTTTGCGTTTAAAGTTGTTTCAATGGTGCGCATGTGCAATACGGACAAAACCAAAGCTGCCATATGATGTCAACACCATTTATCCCTGTATCTGTAGAAAATAAATTGCAAATTGAAATAAAAGAATCTTCATTTTACCTCTTTGAATACCGGTGTAGTGTAAGAAAACGAAACCATTTAGGTGGGTACTAAAATCAAGAGTTATCTGCACCTATAGAACTTTTAAAATGACATAAAAATCGGTGTTTATTTCCTTTATTTGTCTACCTAACCATAAAGCTTAATTTTGTTTCTCAATTTGTTAGTTTTGAGAATTGACCCATCGAGCTGAGCCTTTTAGGGAGAATTCTCGCCTTATCCGTAGAGGTCCTTTTCAGACTGAATGACTGACATTTTTTCTGAACTTTTGGGAATTCTGCTTTGACCTTACTGTTTCCTAACTTTTTCTTGCTGAAACATTGATATTCTGCATGCTTTTTTGGAAGGCAGGGCAGAGCCTAGTAAACGATTCTTTAAATCTAAGATTGAGGTGAAACAGCGTTTTCGATTAGAGTCAAATGTTTTTATTGTGGTAAATTCATTCAATTTCAAAATGTGCTAACGCTTGTGTTGCTTCTCTTATATAAACCAAAGTATATTGGCTTAGCCACACCCTGACGGGTGATTTCAAACGGGGTATACAGGCCTGTAGGAAGCAATTTCATATTGGGTGGGATCAAGCCCCTTTGACTGAATATCAAGCCCCCCCCCCCCCCCCCCCCCCCCCCCTGTTCCTATGGGCCCGAGTATACTCCTGTATGATGGGCAATATTTCAAAATGTGACCCTTATATCAGACCTTGAAAGAGCAAAAATGATAAAAAAAAAAATAAAATTCTTATCAATGTTGGGGCATAAAAATTGGCTTGAGTGTATTTATCATAGTCAAGATTGATAACAAAAGGATAGAAAACTTTGGAACGCTCCCATGTTAAATGTGAATTTTGACCAGTTATATTCAATAAATGACTGGAGCCTTGAAGTTTTATAGAATAGTCTATGAATGAAAAGTGTCAGCATTATCATTTGATGCATTAACCCTTGCCAAAACAAGACTGAGTTTTGACTTCCCTGAACAAGAAACATTGGAGGAAAAGATAAAAATGTTGATAATCATGTCAATGACAGATGAAAAGAAGAAATTCTGTAAAACAATATGTCTCAGATCTTCCAATAAGCAGGTACCGGTATCCAAATAAATAAAATCTACCATAATTACCTTTTCACAACCTTTAGAGCATTAAGTTAGACAATCCTGATCATGGGAAACCTAATCTTTCATGAATACCAAAAATTTATTTTGGGATTTAAAGTGGGAATTTCCAACCATTACTATTTATAGCATACAGGGTTATACCAAAAATATTGCTTACATCAATACAAGAACAAATTTTAATAGGTGAGCTTGAACATTGTGGGTAAAACATCAAATATTACTTAGTTTTGAAGAAAAAAAAATTTTATCAAACAAAAATTGAAAAAGATGCAAGTTGAATGGTAATCGAAAGATAAGTCATAAGTGCAAAGCTACTGTAAACAAATACATATCTATTTACATTGCACTCATGTTTTTCACTAAGCTCTGAGTATAACAATAATTCAATTTAATCAGCTGTATATAATACAAGTAAGGCAAGGGCATTGTCCTCCCCAGCCCAAAAAGCTGTATCGGCCCCAATACAGCTTCAAGTAAATCAGAGTAATGCCCCTACAGCTTCAAAAGCACCCCACACAACTTAATTTCTTCAAAATAGTCGCCAAAAAGAGAGATTTTAGGTATTTCATGTCGAAAACTGATAAATAATGCATTTTGATAGTTATAAATAATAATGTTGTGTAAAAATGTTGAAGAAATTGCTCAAAATAAGCAATCTCTCCTTTGCCTATTATATTTTTATTCACAGTTAATTTATTTTTAAAACATTATGCATTTCAATGTTTACTTATTTGCCACTACAGCTTTAAATTATTCTGCGGAGAACCCTGAAGGGTGAATCCAAAATTTGCCGTTATCATATTTTACTATCTTTAACCACAAAGAGGTCTTAACTTTTAGCAGAGCCTTGTAAATAATATAAATAAGGAATGTCCTAACTAGTGCCAGGGTGTCAGTAGAGAGATTCATTACTTATATTATTGTATGGTTATGATTTTTCACTAATCTAAACTAACTTTATGTTAACCCATTACCAGATGGCAATATTTTGGACTGATCCAAGATCAAAGAAGTTGCAGAAGACATCATTAACATTACCAAAATTATGGATTTTTTTTCTCAAAATATCAACTAGACAGTCCTGTCGGCCTGGAAGCGCTCCGCAGGCCTGATTGTTTGTCTTGTTGAATGCAATTTCAAAGGTTCAGGCTGCGCAATCAAGCAAATGCATGACCAAGCTGAAAATTACAAGCAAGTAAGATCGTATGGTCAGTAAGATTTCTGTGAAAGTTATGTATTGATTAGTTAAGGCCCAGTCACACTACAGCGTATAGAGCCAGCGTATGAGTAAAGTATCGTATATTTCGGAAAATTATCCATACGCACAACTTTTCAGCGTATGATGTTTTCTTAAGATCAAACAATGGTTATGAAAACAAAATTCCTAACGTACTGCCAACGTATGAGCAGCGAACTCACTGCGTATTCCGACTTATGAGTAGCGTACATCAGCGTACCTTTCACGTATGAGAAACGAGTGCGGAACGTCAACCTAACGTATGATGAGCGTATACTAAAGTGAGTATAAAAAGTGTTTCTGGAGGCATGTGCAGACAGTTGCTGAAGTACGCTATCTTCATTTCTCAATGCACTATTAAACTGGCCATACTCATTGAAAGGAAATTGACACCCAATAGTAAAAAGAAGAAGAAGAAGAAGAAGAAGAAGAAGAAGAAGAAGAAGAAGAAGAAGAAGGAGAAGGAGGAGGAGGAGGAGGAGGAGGAGGAGGAGGAGGAGGAGGAGGAGGAGAAGAAGAAGAAGAAGAAGAAGAAGAAGAAGAAGAAGAAGAAGAAGAAGAAGAAGAAGAAGAAGAAGAAGAAGAAGAAGAAGAAGAAGAAGAAGAAGAAGAAGAAGAAGAAAAAATATTTATGACTTTAAGACTGAAAACGAACTTATGGTCAATAACATTGTGAAAATCAAACTCATCCAAGATTTCATCGTGTCCAACATTGTGTCCAAGATTTGTCTTGTTTGATAAATAATTGTAGATTCTGGAGTATAAACAAGGTCAAAAACAGCCGAAAACAGTGATTTTGTCAATTCAAGAGCACATAACTCTCGACTTTCTAGTCAGATCAGGCTGAAAATCAAACTCATCCGAGGTCTTATGATATCCAACATTGTGTCCAAGATTTGTCTTGATTGGTCAATAATTGTAGATTCTAGAATGTAAACAAGGTCTAAAGCAGCCGAAAACGGCAATTTGATCAAATTCAAGGGCACATAACTCTCCACTTTTTTATCAGATCGGACTGAAAATCAATCTTATCCAAGATCTTATGGTCTCAAACATTGTGTTCAAGTTTTGTCTCAATTGATAAATAATAGTAGATAATAGAGTGTAAACAATGTCAAAAACAGTCAAAATCGGCAATTTTATCAAATTCAAGGGCACATAACTCTCATCTTTCTGGTCAGATCAGACTGAAAATCAATCTCATTTGAGATCTTATGGTCTCCAACCTTGTGTCCAAGATTTGTCTTGATTGGTCAAAAATTGTAGATTCTAGAGTGTAAATAAGGTAGAAAACAGTCAAAACGGCAATTTTATCAAATTCAAGGGCTCATAACTCTCAACTTTCTGATCAGATAAGACTGAAAATCAAACTCATCCGAGATCTTATGATCCCCAATAATGTGTCCAAGTTTTGGATTGATTGATCAATAATTGTAGATTCTAGAGTGTAAACATCGTCGAAAACAGTCAAAAATGACAATTTTGTCAAATTCAAGGGCAAGTAACTCTCGACTTTCTGATCAGATCAGACTGAAAATCATACTCATCCGAGATCTCATGGTCCAAAACATTGTGTCAAAGTTTTATCTTGATTGATGAATAATTGTAGATTCTAGAGTGTAAACAAGGTCAAAATCAGTCGAAAATGGCAATTTTGTCAAATTCAAGGGCACATAACTCTCGTCTTTCTGGTCAGATCACACTGAAAATCGAACTCATCCGAGATCTTATGGTCTGCAATGTTATGTCCAAGATTTGTCTTGATTGATCAATAATTGTAGATGCTAGAGTGTAAACAATGTCAAAACTAAGTATTTTTCGCATTCAAGGGCAGATAACTCCTGACTTTCTAGTTCGATCTGACCCATAATCGAACTCATCCGAGATCTTATGGCCATACATGTTTTGACCAAGTTTGGTCAAGATTGGCTTATATTTGTAGATGCTAGAGTGTAAACACGAAATTGTGGACGGACGGACAGACGGACAGACAGACGGACGACGGACAAAAAGTGACCACAATAGCTCACCTTGAGCACTTCGTGCTCAGGTGAGCTAAAAAGGCTTGGGAAAACATTGAAACAAAAGAAGAAACTGCTGATAACCAGCAGTTTCTCCTATTGTCTCAATATTTTCTGTGCCATATTATACACAAATCTCATCTTTAATAACATCCATTTTGTCATTTGTGGCAGTTTTTGAAGTGGATCACCCTAAAACTTTGTCGTTTGGGAAAGGGTTAAAAGAAGGGTTTGGAAGAATTATCAAACAATTTCTCTAAGTGATTTCTAGGTCCGATAAGCCCCGCCCTACCAGGCCCACGTTTTTTGATGAATCAAAAATTCACGAACAATGATTTGGAAAGGTTTACACAAGGAACATTTCTTGTAAGTTTGATTCAAACTGATTTTTGAGGATTTATCTAACAATTTCTTTAACACATTACCAAACGACAAAAGTCTAGACAGTTCCAAATTCAAAGATGTTGCAGACGACAATTTCAAATGAATGAAATTTAAATTTTTGTTATCTTTTGGGATAGAAAACACTTTGGAAAATGAAGAAATTGCTTGTCACAGCAATTTCTTCATATTCCACAAAAATATGAAAAATTTGATGATATGCCACACCCACATTTTTTTAGGGATCAAGAATTCATGCGCAAATTTTAAAAAGGGTCACTCAATGAACATTTCTACCAAGTTTGGATCAAATTGGCTCTTAAGCTAAGGAGAAAAAGAGTTTTGAAGAATTATCTAACAATTTTTCTAAGTACAGTACAGCTCGCACGTTTTTTGCCTAAAAGGCTCGCCCACCGCGGTCAATATAAAATTCGGGTGGAAAATCGCGACGATTTGCCATCGCGGCCACCGTGTTTTTCCACTCGAAATTTTTACACATCACTGCGAATCGCCGCGATGGGTGGAAAATCGCGGCGATCGCGGCGATTCGCCGCTTTTGGGTGGAAATGCCAGGTAAGGCCAATATCATCCTACTTGTACAGCGCTAAGTATTAAATGCGTTTATATTATTTTCATCCTGAGTGTTTTTAAATTAATTAATAGATCTATTTCAGAAATAAAAAGAAATGTAATATTAAATACACACGATTTCTATAAAGTTCTATGAAGTCCGGTAATAACGCATCGTTTTTGTAAATTAAAATATACATATATTGTTATATAGTCTACGGACTATAAATCCTACGATGACTCCTGATGGCATTCTTTGTTAATGCTCGGCATCCATGCTAGAATTGTTCCTTAGACTAATACAAACAAGATAGGGGTGGATGCCCAGCGTGATTTTTCGATTTAAGGTTACAGTGAGGTCAAAGGTCAATGAGTGCAAAAATCAAGAAAAATGGCTTATAGATAAAGCAGAATTATTTGCGTCCGCACAAAATGAAAGCAATTTTAACGTAATCAAATAAATTGAATCAGGAATGGACTGAGGCTCACCCAGGGCCTATATTGTCATTTTCAAACATTATTTTACCATATTTATGCTAAGAAAAGCTCAGGTCAATAACAAAATAAAGCACGATACTTAATGAAATTCTTATTGAACTTGAATAAAAGCTTTAGTTCTTTTATTACACACAAAAAACTAAGACATTCTTGTAGCCAAAGGTAGCAATGCTAGAAATGTTCTAGACTACTTCAAACAATGTTCGGAAGCATGCTTAGTGTCTCTTTCGAATTCCAGGTCAGAATGAAGTCACAGGTAAATTACGTTCCAACGTGCAAAACTGGCAAATAGCTAAGCAGATACATTTTTGTAAATGCAAAATTCATGCACTTGATGATGCAAGCATCAAAATTGGCACACGCTTCTATAAAACCATGTAGCTAAATAAAACCCAATTAGCCATTAAAAAAGTATAGATGGCCGCCATTTTTCAAGATGGCCGCCATTGACGTTTGAAAGATTCCGCTTTTACCATAAAAGCAGATTTTTGTCCTTTTCACGACAAAATGAATGTTTCCAAATTTAAGAAAACAGAATTTCATCATTTTTTGTGCCTATAAATTACAAGATGGCCGCTATTTTCCAAGATGGCAGCCATTGACGGGTGGAAAATACCGTTTTTACTATAACACTTGATATGATTGGCCGCTTTTTTTTTTGATAACAAAAGTATGTTTTTAAACACAAGGTAACATAATTTTAAAATTTTCTGTGCATAAAATTGCTATTTCTTATATTTTTAACAATACTTTTTGGGAAACAATAGAAATATCCACCCAGAGGAAGTAATAAAATTCGTGCAGAACGCAATCTTTAATACTAAGACCCTTTTAATTTCTAGTAATGGTTATGGTGAAATGTTTCTCAATGGGAAGTGTTATACTTAATACCAGTTCTATGTTTCCCTTCATTTTGGTCAGAAATAATGTGATGTAAGCCTGATGCATAAATTACCTAACATTGGTCTCTTTAAATGGTAGCGTGCATAGCTCAACACTCTGATTTCTTGGAGCGTCAGCATTTATATCTGCATAATCCAGCGCAGCGTAGGCTAAGTCAATAGCACCAATCTTTGCATGACTTCTTGTACCCACAACAATTGACGGAAGTTAATTCAAATCCAAACAATATGCTATGTGATTCTTCATTGCTTCCATTCCTATTTAGGAAGGCTCATTACTTCCATTTTGGGGAAAGTTATTTGACCGCAAGTGTATTCTACTTGGTAAAAAGTAGACCTTTCCAAAGCTGCGCTAGTTGGGGATTACGCATCAAATAGCTTTGCTGGCAGACATGATAAAAAGAGAAGAACTAGGTCCCTTGTCCTATAACCGTAAACTGAAACAATATCACAGACAGTGAAAGCATGAAAGACTCTCTCTTTCCTCCCCCCAAAAACCTAATGAATCGTATGTAGGGGCATTTAGCATAAGTTTATAACCTTAAACGAAATCTTCTCAATACCAATATCATTAACTTTCAGTCTTTGAAATGCATTGGTTATTATTATAAGGACGTCTGTGCTGCTGACTTTGATCATCAAATATGTATTTGCTTATGATTACTTTAAGGCAATTTCCCAAAACTGGCTACCTATAACCCTTTCTTCCCCTTTTACAATGACAATATTTTGCTGACACATCTGAACAATCTTCAGCCTGAAAGGTGTTGAAATCAGTCTTGTCATTGTCTAAACAAAATATATGCCATACTTAAGCTGGAATGCAATTGTCAGTCACTCTGTATTTGATGTCTTGACCATGCTTTGACCTTTGTTTCAACATTTAGGCTGGTGTATCTGTGTACATCGACAAACCAAATCAGTTAGCCTGTAAAAGCCCATGAAGGTTTGGCACATTCAGCTGCATGTTCCTAAAGCATTTGGAGGTACAAATCGACTATGTATTTATCACAGCTGATCCATCAACTATGATAGCATAGACTTTTGGTTTTGTATATGCAGCTGCAATTTTGGTTCCTAGACCTGAGGCAAGCTGGAACTTTGTACTGCTGTGAAGTATTTAGTTCCAACCAAGCACAACCAGAGAATTCGAAGAAATAGCTTTCTCATGATTTGCAAGCTATAAACAAGTTCGAGAAAGACTTACAATTTTACTTTAAAATCCTAAATTGCTTTTGACCACAGGGAGTTAATTCTGGATTACATAACGCAAAAGAAGTCAAGTAGTGACTATTATCTTCAGGTAAAAAATAAACAAATCAGGATGTTCTTCTTAAAAAGGATTCCCCATATCATTCATGACATCGTCAGCGTGCACCTTTCCAAAATTGCTGAAGAGTTGCTGTTTACCCGAAAATGTGTGTTCATGGTATCTAAAATTTCCATTTAAGGCTGGTCACAGTGAAATCGATTTGCTCAGTTGGAAAGAACTAAAAGGCAGCTGAGTACTTTGAGTGTTCTAAAGATAAAATGCCTCTAAGATGAACAGATATCCCAGTTTGATTATCTTCCAAAAGAAACTGTAAGAGGAGTTGAGTACCCAAGACATTGCTAACGAACAAATGAACATACATATGGAGGAGTAGACAGACGGACAGACGACTAATTCCATGACATTATTCGACCATTCGGGTGTATTTAGATTAAATTGTTGAGTCTTATATTGAGGCTGAATAGAAAGATTTGTGTCATCAGTTTTCATTGATTGTATTGTCGTAATAGTTATATGTACCTTTAACTCTTTCCCAAACAACAAAATCTTATGGTGCTTCCATTTGGAAGCTTCTGAAGCTTCTGGAATGTGTTTGTGTATCATATAGCCACCATTTTCTTATTTTCTCTCAAATGTTTTCCAAGCTCTTTCTACTAGGGACATCAAACCCAGGTCTCGTTTGGAAAAGAGTTTATGTACTTGTACAGACAATCAGATATCTGGACTGGTCTTGTTTCAAGATTATGCTTCTAGAAGAAAAGCATTTACAAATATTATTTTACACTATATTCATATGCAAGGGACGTAATGTTGAACATTTTTTGTCAAATAATTCCATAAGTATGCATTAGTTCAAAATTCGAAACCGCACAAAATGCTTATGTTTGTTTTCGGAATGGAAATGTAACACAGTTTAGGAATTACTGGCACGTTTAAAATTTCGCATCTGGGTCTTTGGTGCTAATGAGAGGTTGGATACCTTAAGAGCTATACGCCTATCAGCCTCTACAATAGCACTGCTACAACCACAAGAATGTAAGTGAGTACCAATAGACTTCAGAGCAACCATTTCAATAGGAAGACTACAAAGATAACAACAAAATTGCATTCACCGTTCTGTTCTGACCACTGCCGTTTAACCATTTTAGCGAAGATATGTTAATTAGGGCAAAATTCAACGATATAACAACAGTTTTGGACGAGATGCAACTTCTGCGGCCATTCCTGAACAGGAACATATTGCCATTTCAAGTGCAGACGTTATGAAGTAGGATAAGCATAGCATACCATGAGTATTGGAATCACTAGATAGCATTTGGGACACTTACCTATCTTCTAAATTGAATGTAATTTTGTTACACCGACAACGGACCCTGTGGTAGATTTCGCTGCATTACTCAGAACCGTGGTTAAATAAAGATATACCACGGTAGAACTCGGATTATTCCTTAGATATACAATACAAGTGTACACAGGACCTTACATAATGTAGAAGACACACTTACAAATTAAGAAATGCTTATGACTGAGGCATCGTGGCAAATACAGTTGAAAAAAGACTAAAAACATCAGAAATATTCAGAGATATACCGTTTTCAGCTTTGGAAAGTACATTTTTCCATCCCATAATAGTCAAAATATTCACAAAAAGTCATCTTTTCAATAAAGTAATGTCTCTGATGCAGTTTTCAGCAAATTTAGCACAATTAGAAGTAATAATCAAGCATGTAAAGCAGTTTAAAATGTCTCAATGACTATTTAAACATGAAATTGCACCCATTTGACCTTTGACCTTGCTGTGACCTTAATTCAAAGTTTCAGACTGGGCATCCGCCCTAGGAGGTTTTGTCATACCCCAAAGAATATTATTAGCATGGATGCCGAGCATTAACAAAGAATGCCATCAAAACCATTTTCTAGAGCTCGAACGAATTATAGTCCGTAGACTAATAGACTATCATATAATAAAGAACACGTTTTTTTCGCTTCTCTGTACATATGTTTCGTTATGTTTGATTTAATTTAATTGAAAGTTTATATAATATTCTGTTGTTGTTTTTTTGCAGATACATGTACATGAAATCGTAAACTGCACGTTGTCCTCCCAGTCATAAATACGAAGTTTCTCTGCTTGAATTACATATCAAAATAATGCGCATTAGTATTTGACTACTTTTCAGTTTACAAAATAAACCATAAAATCTGCGACTGGTATTTAAGGTTCCTTTTTACCATGTTGGAGCTTGTATGCATGTTAAAAGAAACTCCAATATTGTATGCATGACGCTACATTCTTAGTTACGCCATTTCCGAAATTTCTATGATTTGGCACGTCCTATAAAAAAAAGTCTTCTCATACGATAAGATGGGTGTTGCTGAAGATAGTCCTGAGTGTGAAGGATATATCACAACAATAGGAACTAAATATTGAGACACAATAAGACCAGGGTGATAATCAGCATGTTCTTCTTTTATCTCAATATTTTCAAATCATTTCTACAAAAAGATAAAACAAAGATAAAAGAAAAATAACTTCGAATACGTTGAAAGGAAGGCAAAATGGTCATTTTTCCTGTTGAAGTGGAAGAATAATCCACAAACTCATGCAAATAAACAAAATTCAGATCTGCAAGTGCTGTGCATTTTCTATTTTTCAAAACCTAATACATATTCAAAACCCAATAATTACGATAAATCAGCCAGGAAATACAGGCTTACCTGTCCACGCAAATCACCGTGAAAAAATCGCAGCGATTCCCGAGATTTCGGCCGCCACGTTTTTCCACCCGAATCCACCCGAAATCCAATTGCGGCGATGCGCGGAATTAGGCAAAAACCGCGCGAGCTGTACTGTAGGATAAGCCCCGTGCACATTTTTTTTACGAATCTAAAAATTATGAGAAAATGTTGAAAAGGGTCACTCAATGAACATTCCTGCCAAATTTGTTTCAAATTGGCCCAAATGGTTGATTTTTAAAGAGTTTTCTTATGATTTCTCAAAGTCCGAAAAGCCACATATTCAAATTTGGACCAGTCTAAAATGTTGCAATCAGGTAATTAGGTAAGTATAGTTACCGAGCTAGGCTGGATTTCATCACCCTTTTGAGCAGATTTCAAGGCATGTGAATATTTTTTCAAGTGTTTGTAGGCCTGGGCTTGCCTGTAGTAAGCCTTTATATTCTTGGAGTGAACCTGGATGGCTGAAATAAAGACAGGTGAAGGCCATTCAACATTACCGGTTTTCCAACATGGGCTATAGATATACTAAGCAAAACAATTGAAGGATATTAAAATTCTACAGCTATTTTAGAAACTTTCATAAGATATGATATTAAACCTTAATGTTTTTTGTTATAAAATACATTCGCTCTCATATTTTATGCTGCCATAACGAGTAATGCTTCAATGGTCATGCCAAAATGGGACAATTTACAACACAGGGGTCAACTACCAAACTTAATGTGTTCTTTTCGTGCTGATTTTCGCATAAAGGCATACTCTGAGTTGCAGGTCTGCAGCGCTGGTCAATTGTACGTATGGGAATGTCAGGTAATATTAGAAATATTAGAAATATTAGTGTTATCAATGGTCATTTCCCATCTTGACTACTGTAACGGAATTTTATACGGAATTTCTCAGGCTGAAATGGGAAAACTACAGAGGATCCAAAATATGTGTGCCAAACTTGTTTTAAACCGCAAAAAGATGGACAGTTCTAGACAGGCACTGTACGATTTACATTGGCTGCCCGTCAAAGCAAGGATTTCTTTCAAAATCTTGACATTTATGTATAAGTGTTCCATTGGTCACGGCCCGGAATACTTAACAGAGCTACTTTCAACAGAACCTACCAGGCGTGAATTGAGATCATCCCTTACTAGAGACAAATGCTACCAAGTTCCTTTTAACAACAGAAAGACATTCAGCGACCGAAGCTTTGGAACTATTGGACCCAAACTGTGGAATGATCTTCCATCCAGTTTAAAATCTTGTGACTCAATATATGGGTTCAAAAAGCAGTTGAAAACCAACTATTTCAGAGATTTTTATAGCTTGTTCTGAGTTTTGTTAAACACAGAACGTAGGACTTAATAATATTATGTATAGTTTGTGTGTATATTATCATTGTTGTAAAACGCCATTGAATATGGATTTCCGTAAAAATAGGCGTTTAATCAAATGTAACCAGTTTAAGTTTAAGTTTAAGGTTGACGTCGCTAGTAGATTTTGCATTTTGCAATGGTTATTCAGTCAATTGCACCAACGGTATCACTAGGCAATCGATATAATGAAACTGCGTGACAGGGGACGTAAGTAAATGACGTCTTCGGTTGATGACAGTTACAATATCAAGAACTCGTTATGTTCCAGGACTCCAATGTATTCCAAAATTACTCAAGAGTCAAACAAATGTGAGAGGAGTAAACCTTGGAACTCAGTCTGTGATAAATGGACATGGGCATTAATGTCAGTAGGCCATTGACAGTAACGCTTTAACACGACACACTGACACATGGACCCGAACCAATATGTGATGGAACCAGCAACACAGGAGTACAGTGCTCATCACCAACCAAAGTTGGTTTCGGCGTCACCTGTTGACGACAGAATTCATGTTTTTCTAGATATAAGAACGAGAGATAACGCGAGTGCAATGTCCCCACACGTGACATATATGGTGGCGGGAGCGTTATGGAGATTACGGGAATCTTACGTAATCTAGAGACAAAACTTTTCATGCTAAAAGACACTGACAGACCAACGTTACATTGACCATGTGATTGACTCACATCCGTTAACTTTTAAACAGGACAAGAGGACCATGATGGTCCTATATCGCTCACCTGAACCAAAACAATATGAGCAACACTTATGTTCAATTCAATTGATATTTATGACTTTAAGACTGAATATGAACTTATGGTCAATAACGTTGTGAAAATCAAACTCATCCCAGCTCTTATGGTGCCCAACATTGTTTTTTTAAATAATTGTAGATTCTAGAGTGTAAACAAGGACGACAACAGCCAAAAATGGCAATTTTGTCAAATTCAAGGGCACATAACTCTCGTCTTTCTAATCAGATCAGACCGAAAATCAAACTCGTCCGAGATCTTATGGTCTCCAACATTATGTCCAAGTTTTGTTTTGATTGATCAATAATTGTAGATGCTAGAGTGTAAACAAACTTAAAAACAGCATTTTTGACATTCAAGGTCAGATAACTCCGCACTTCCTTGTCCGATCAGGCCCATAATAGAACTTGTCCGAGAACTTATGATCCTACTTGTTTTGGCCAAGTTTGATCAAGATTGCCTAACTTTTGTGGATGCTAGAGTGTAAACACCCCAAATGTTGACGGACGGACGGACGCCGGACAAAAAGTGACTACAATAACTCACCTCGAGCACTTCGTGGTCAGGTGAGCTAAAAATGGAGATGAATACAAGGTTATTGACGCAAACGTAAAATCAAGCGGTGGCGTTATTGTAAAACACCATCCTACAAAGATTTGGTTTCAATCCAAGGACTCGCCATCCCATTCACAGAACCTCTACCCAATTGAGTATGATTGAAACATGTTGGGTAGACGTCTATGTTACCGACAACAACAATCGACCAACCCAGCATGTTCCAACATGCATGTACTCGGGAATGGAATACAGCATGTGGTTATTCAATCTGCGATGAATTTGCTGATACTTGTTAGGCTTGAGTTGACTTCCGGGGTGAAAATATCTGTTATTCATGACATGTGACTTCCGTTTTAGGGTACCAGCATTTAACCCTTTCCCAAACAAGACCTGGTTTTGACGTCCCTTATAGAAAAGACTTGGAAAACATTGAAACAAGAGGACCAAGATGGTCCTATATTGCTCACCTGAGGGAGCCCCGAGACATACCTTAGACAAACCTTTTAAATCTCCAAGGATTTTGAAAAGGAGTCATATGACAATGGTAAACACTCAATTTCAAAGCACAATTTGGGGAAAAGATTGTCAAATATTTTTCACTATATCAGTATTCAAAATCAGAAAACCCACAACATATTGCTGAATTTCCATTGCACATAGACAATTCGAAGCATTTGGGAAGAGGTCATTGGGCTATAATATTTAGAAACCATATAACTTTAGGTTTGGAAATTCTTAGAAATTCTAAACCTGTTCCCTCTTTTCAAACCTAGAATACCTCATGGTAGAGCTTATTTTCAAAGCATAATGATAACTTGAACTATTCCGTTTAACAAGACAATACAAAACACACAACTTCTTTGCACTTTTTCTGTATAAAATGCAAGAGCCTACAGCATAGGAATAATTTTAATAGTCATTAAAATAGGCAAACAAATTATCTTCAGGCCTTACAATTTGAAAAGATTGTCAAACATTGCCCTCTATCATTTTATATGGAACCCACAACATAGGGGAAATATTCATTGAACAGTAAGGATTTGGTTATGGTTAAACCTTTTCCAAACAGCATAACATAAGAGCAGACATAATTCAAAACTGATGTAGATGATAAAACTGGTGTGGATAAAGACTGCATTCATGTATAAAACTGCAAAGAAAATGATGAGGCAAAATGAGACAACACAGGCTATCAACATTTTCTTCTTTTACCATAACATTTTCCATGCTTTTTCTGTCAGTGAGGCAAATAACTTGTGTATGGTAGAGAAAGGGCATAATGCTTTCCCATACAGAAAGGAAATAGACTGTTCCAATTTGAGAGTTCAGATGACAAAATTGACAGTGATACAAATAGGACTCATTTACAATAAACTAGCATATAAAATATTGAGGTAAGACGAGAAAATGCTTTTTATTAGCATTTTCTTTATTTGACTCATTAATTTCCCAAGCCTTTTCTAATAAGGACTTCAAAACAAGGTCTTTTCAGGAAAGGATTAAAGCATTTAGATGATCCCTAAAGTAAACAAGAGGACCATGATGGTCCTTGATCGCTCACCTGCACCTAGATAGAATGAAAGTCGTAAGGTTGTCAAGTTCAAGAGCACATAATTTAAGATGCGAGATGTTTATCAAGCTGAAAACTGCTTTCATAATCTTGAATGATCAATATTTGTAGCTGTCACAGTAAAAACAAAGTGGAAGAAAACAACAATTTTGTCACAGTCAAGGGCACATAACTCATGTCCAAGTTTTTTTATTGGGTAATATTTATTGCTGTTTGAGAGAAAACAAAGTCGAAAGTGGCAATTTTGTAGCCATCAAGGGCGCACAACTCTGGTTTTTTTTTTAGTCCGATCAATCGAACAAATTAAAACAATCAAGATCTTATGGTCACCAACATTGTGACCAAGTTGTGTCTTGATTGGTCCATATTTGTGTTTGCTAGAAAGAAAATAAAGTCGAAAACAGTAATTTTGTTAAATTCAAGGGCCAATAACTCTTGTTTTTCTAATCAAATCAAGCTGAAAATTTAATTCATCAAGGACCTTATGGTCACCAACATTGTGGCCAAGTTTTGCCTTGATTAGTCAATAAATGTAGATGCTACAATGTAAACAAAGTCGAAAACAGCAATTTTGTCAAATTCAAGGGCACATAATTCCAGACTTCCTGCTCCTATCACACTGAAAATCAAATTCATCCAAGATCTTATAGTTACCAACATTGTGGCAAAGTTTTGTCTTCATCGGTAAATATTTGTAGATGCTAGAGTGGTAACAAAGTCAAAACTAGCCATTTTTTATGCTCAAGGGCACATAACTCCGGACTTCCAAGTCCGATCTGACTCAAAATCAAACTCATACGAGAACTTATGGTCATACATGATTTGACCAAGTTTGGCTAATATTGGTCAATATTTGTAGATACTAGAGTGGTAACAAAGTCAAAACTAGCCTTTTTTGACGTTCAAGGGCACATAACTCTGGACTTCCACGTCCGATCTGACTCAAAATCACACTCATCCAAGAACTTATAGTCATACATGTTTTCACCAGGTTTGATTAAGATTGGTCAATATTTGTAGATACTAGAGTGGTAACAAAGTCAAAACTAGCCATTTTATGACGTTCAAGGGCACATAACTCAAGACTTCCTTGTCTGATCTGACTCAAAATCAAACTCATCCGAGAACTTATAGTCATACATGTTTTGACCAAGTTTGGTCAAGATAGGTCAATATTTGTAGATACTAGAGTGGTAACAAAGTCAAAACTAGCCATTTTTGACGTTCAAGGGCACATAACTCTGGACTTCCTGGTCCGATCTGACTCAAAATCGAACTCATCCGAGAACTTATAATCATACATGTTTTGACCAAGTTTGGTCAAGATTGGTCAATATTTGTGGATGCTAGAGTGGTAACAACAAATTGTGGACAGACGGACGGACGGACGGACGGACAGACAGACGGACGACGGACAAAAAGCGACCACAATAGCTCACCTTGAGCACTTCGTGCTCAGGTGAGCTAACAAACATATTAAGTGCCTCCAACAGAGATTATGATGCTCCATAATCTGATAGGACGACAGAGTGTTTATTTAAGCAATATGATATCTGATAAAATCTACCTGGATAAAATAATTCCTCACTTGAAAATTCCATAAACCACAACATAGGGCTTTTTTCCTTGCAATGTGATGATCTTAAGTATTCTGTTAGAGGTCCATGAGTTGTAAATTCATGCAAAATTTCAAGACTCTAGACCAAATAGTCTTTGAGAAAACTATGTTTCTGTGTGAAACCTTGTACCCCACAACATAGGGCCAATTTTTCTTCAAGCACAATACTTTGAAGTATTCTGGTAGAGGGCATTGAGACAATGCTACATACAAAATTTCAAGACTCTAGACCTTTTGGTTTTGGAGGAGAAGATTTTTCTGTAATTGTGGACAGACGGACAGACGGACGACGGACATTGATCGATCACAATAGCTCACTCCGAGCACTTCGTGCTCAGGTGAGCTAACAAAAAAAGAAACTGCCGATAACTTTTGTCTCAATATTTTCTGTACCATATTTTACACAAATCCCATCTTTAACAAGAGATGTTTGTAAAACATATATGCCCCCTCAAGGGCCTACATTTGATGTAGGTCAAAGTCCAAGGTCAAGTTAACAAGGTCCAAGGTCATGGTCAAATATGAAAGGTCTTGGTAGGAGGTGTCTATGTGTGAAATATTAAAGCTGTATATGTAAAAGTAAAATGAAACATAGGCCAGGTTAAAGTTTTTAAAAGTAGGCCAAATGCCAAGGTCAAGGTCAAATGTGAAAGGTCTTGGTTGGAGGTGTCCATGTGTGAAATATCAAGGCTGTAGGTGTAAAAGGACATGATATATATGCCTGGTTTCAGTCTTTTTAAAAGTAGGTCAAACTCCAAGGTCAAGGTTGCAATATTCAAGGTCATGGTCAAATGTGAAAGGTCTTGGTAGGAGGTGTCTATGTGTGAAATATCAAGGCTGTAGGTGTAATAGGACATAAGATAAAGGCTAGGTTAGATATTTCTAAAAGTAGGTCAAAGTCCAAGGTCAAGGTCCAAGGTCATGGTCAAAGTGAAATATCTTGGTTGGAAGTGACCATGTGTGAAATATCAAGGCTGTATATGTAAAATGACATGAAATATAGGCCAGGTTAATGTATTATAAAAGTAGGTCAAACACCAAGGTCAAGGTCACAAGGTCCAAGGTCATGGTCAAATGTGAAAGGTCTTGGTCGTAGGTGTCCATGTGTCAAATATCAAGGCTGTATGTGTAAAAGGACATGATATATCGGCTAGGTTAAAGTTCTTTTTAAAGTAGGTCAAAGTCCAAGGTCAAGGTCACGAGGTCCAAGGTCATGGTCAAATGTGAAAGGTCTTGGTAAGATGTGTCCATGTGTGAAATACCAAGGCTGTATGTGTAATAGCACATAAGATATAGGCCCAGTTTATTTTTTTTAAAAGTAGGTCAAACTCCAAGGTCAAGGCCACATGGTCCAAGGTCATAGTCGTATGTGATAGGTCTAAGTCGGAGGTTTCCATGTGTCAAATATCAAGGCTGTATGTGTAAATGGACATGATATATCGGCCAGGTTAAAGTTTTTTTAAAAGTAGGTAAAACTTTAAGGTCAAGGTCACAAAGTCCAAGGTCATGGTCAATTGTGAAAGGTCTTGGTAAGATGTGTCCATGTGTGAAATATCAAGGCTGTATTTGTAAAAGGTCATGAGATATATGCCGGGTTTAATTTTTTTTAAAGTAGGTCAAACTCCAAGGTCAAGGTCACAAGGTCCAAGGTCATGGTTAAATGTGAACGATGTTGATAGGAGGTATCTATGTGTGAGATATCAAGGCTGTATGTGTAAAAGGACACGAGATATAGGCAAGGTTAAGAATTAAGTGTAAAAATCAACAAAGGGCAATAACTCCAAGAATTTGATTGGCAGAGTTATGGTTCTTGTGCACTGCACCTCTCCATAATGAAATCTATTCACCTGTAAAGTTTCATGATTCTACCTTACATATTTTTTGAATTGTGCTCCGGACAAGAATCAAGTTATAAAATCAACAAAGGGCAATAACTCACAAAAGTTGATCGGCAGAGTTACGGTTCTTGTGCACTGCACCTCTCCATAATGAGATCTATCCACCTGTAAAGTTTCATGATTCTACCTTACATACTTTTTGAGTTATGCACCGGACAATAATCAAGTTTGAAAATAAACAAAGGGCAATAACCCAAAAAATATGATCAGCAGAGTTACGGTTCTTGTGCACTGCACCTCTCCATAATGAGATCTATCCACCTGTAAAGTTTCATGATTCTACCTAACATAGTTTTTGAGTTATGCTCCGGACAAGAATCAAGTTATAAAATCAACAAAGGGCAATAACTCAAAAAATTTGATCAGCAGAGTTACGGTTCTTGTGCACTGCATCTCTCCATAATGAGATCTATCCACCTGTAAAGTTTCATGATTGTACCTTACATACTTTTTGAGTTATGCTCCGGACAAGAATCAAGTTATAAAATCAACAAAGGGCAATAACTCAAAAAATTTGATCGGCAGAGTTACGGTTCTTGTGCACTGCACCTCTCCATAATGAGATCTATCCACCTGTAAAGTTTCATGATTGTACCTTACATACTTTTTGAGTTATGCTCCGGACAAGAATCAAGTTATAAAATCAACAAAGGGCAATAACTCAAAAAATTTGATCGGCAGAGTTACGGTTCTTGTGCACTGCACCTCTCCATAATGAGATCTATCCACCTATGAAGTTTCATGACTCTACCTTTAATACTTTTCGAGTTATGCTCCGGACAAGGTTTGGTCTACGGACAGACCGACCGACATACGGACGGACCGACCGACCGACCGACCGACCTTCCGACCGACACTTGCAAAACAATATACCCCCATTTTCTTCGAAAGGGGGCATAATAACTTCCATTTTGTCATTTGTGGCAGTTTTTAAAGTGGATCGCCCTAAAAACTTGCCGTTTGGGAAAGGGTTAACCGGATATTGTTGGGAATCAGCGAATGATTGCTCTGCTTTATGTTTTTGATTCTGAAGATTAGACATTGATATGAAGTTATTTGTAGATTTTTGTTCGAATATATGCCTTTGTTGATTTTTACAAATAGTGCAATTTGAATATCCTTCAATTGCTTTGCTTAGTATATTACATCAGTATGTAAGATATAAGTTGAATTCATAGTTTAATCTAACAAGAGGCCCAAGAGGGCCTGTATCGCTCCACTGGCTAAAGTAAAAGAATAACCTCATGATTTCATGTAAGCCTTGCACTGCCAATTTTTGAAAAGTGTCACCCAAGGAAAATTTCTGCCAAGTTTGATCTGAATTGGCCCATTAGTTTATTTCTAAAGAATTATTTCATGGTTTGTCCAATTCTGATAAGCCCTGCCCTGCCCCACCCACACTTATAGACCAATCAAAGTTTCAAAACACTGTAAACCACCCAAGAAGCATTTATGCCAAGTTTGCTAAAATTGACCCAATGGTTGTTTCTAAAGAATTATTTTGTGATTTTACCCATTCTGATAAGCCCCCCCCCCATGCCACACCAACATTAATGACCAACCAAATTTTCACTAACAAAGTAAGCAAAGGGCCACTCAAGTAAAAGTACTGCCAAAATTGGTCTCCATTGGCCCATTGGTTGATTTATAAAGAATTATTTAGTGATTTCTCCAATTCTGATGACCCCCCCCCCCCCCCTCTGCCACGCCCACATATATAGACCAATCAAAATTTCACCTACAAATGACGTAAAGTCATCAAAGGTACATTTCTACCAAGTTTGGTCAAAACTGGCCAAATGGTTTTAAAATTCTTAAAGAATTATTTTATGATTTCTCTGATAAGCCCCGCCCTGCCACGCCCACATTTATTGTCCAATCAAAATTCTTTGAACAGTTAAAGTAGAAGTTCATTAAGGAACATTCTTGTATAGTTTGGTTCAAATTGGCCGATTGGTTTTAGAAGAGAAGATTTGTAAAGAATTATTTTGTTATTTCTCCAATTCTGATAAGCCCCACTCTGCCATGCCCACATTTATGAACCAATCAAAATTTCACTGACAATTTAGGTAAAGAGTCACTAAAGGTACATTTCTGCCAAGTTTAGTCAAAATTGGCTCAATGGTTGATTTTTAAAGAATTATTTTGTGATTTCTCTAAGTCTGATAAGCCCCGCCCTGCCACGCCCACATTTATGGACCGATCAAAATTCTTTTCGCAATTTAAGTAATGCACCACGTAAGGAACATTTCTGCCAAGTTTGATCAAAATTGGCCCTCTGGTTTGAGAGAAGTAGATTTCTAAAGAATGATTTTGTGATTTCTATAAGTCTGATAAGCCCCGCCCTGCCAAGCCCACATTTATGGACCAATCAAAATTTCACTGACAATTTAAATAAAGGGTCACCAAAGGTTTATTTCTGCCAAGTTTAGTCAAAATTGGCTGAATGGTTGATTTTTAAGGAATTATTTTGTGATTTCTCCAAGTCTGATAAGCCCCACCCTGCCACGCCCACATTTATGGACCGATCAAAATTCTTTTCGCTATTTAAGTAAAGCACTACCCAAGGAACATTTCTGCCAATTTTGATCAAAATTGGCCCACTGGTTTGAGAGAAGAAGATTTTTAAAGAAAAGTTTACGCACAGACGACGGACACAACACCATGACAATAGCTCGCTGGCCTTCGGCCAGTGGAGCTAAAAAAAACAGATTTACAATGGCCTTCCATTGCTCAATTGTTTTGTTTTTTGATAAGTAGCATTTTCTCCTTTTGCCTAGATATTTTCTTTGATATTAATATATTGTTTACATATAATCTTTATCAATATCCAATTTGTTGTCTCCAGTAGGTTTTGAGTAACATCTCCCTATATTTTTGCCATCTGGGAAAGTGTCAATGTACCCACCTGATTCACAATCTTGGACAGCCTCTGTGTACATGCTCTGTGAAAACAAAACAGCAGCATTTATACACCATGCAATCAATCAAAATTAATGTCATAGGACAAAACAATAGTTTAACCTTATCATAACTATACAGTCAAATCTCTTTATGTCGGACTTTGTGGGACCTACGAGAAAACTTAAACATAGAGAATGTTTGACGAAGAGATATTCATCACTTTTATGAGCTTGTCATGTCGATCTGAGTTGCTGGCTATCCCCCGGGTAAATGTAAATGTATTATGATACATCCTATCAATTCCGAAATGTGTGTTTTCCCATACCACACGTTTTTCTTTTATATTAACCAAAGTATTGAGAAGTGAACATGTCAAATAACTTCTTCGCTTAGCCACATCATGAAAGGTGACATAAAACGGAGTATAAAAGTCAATATTCTATAAAGGTAAACACCTGTGTTGATTACCCCAGTTGACGGGTCAAAAGGTGTGAAAAACTAACTTGATTGCAATTGTCATCATGTAAGTTTGAGGTTCGTCGTATAGAGGTGTGAATGTGTGCAAATGTAGGTGATTTGACTTCATAATTGATTCGATGTAAGGAGAAAGTTCATGCAAGGGAAAACGACGTACAGAGGTTGAAAAGTACAGAAAAAAGAACAATCGGGACTTGAAAATTACTTCGACGTAGAGAACTTCGGAACATAAAGACATTTACCTGTATCCTATTTTTAGGCAAATGCCAGTGAAAGATTTAGAAAACATTGCGGAAAAACACAAGTGGGCCTCAGTGGCCTTTTGTAAAAGGCTTTTAGTCTTACATTATAAATAGCAAGTGCATATTATTTCAAATTTGTGTATAGTCCAAAAACATTCACCTGAACCTGATGAATATGCAACGTGTAATTGTGACACGGAATAATCAATACTCAATAGCAATCGTACACACAGTCGATAGTTTCCCTAAGTATTGTAACTTTGTATTCTGCATGTGCTCCTCATGTCAACATACCACAGACAGCATCGAAGAAATATTTAGAAAACCATTGAAGCTTGTAAATACTTAGGCTAGGTTCCGGTGAAAAAATACCAACTATACTTGTTATTTGAAAAAACATATAGTATTGCTGCCCATTTACCAGTATACCATAGTGGCATATTTTTTCCAATAAAAATCTTTCACCTAAGGACAAATGATATCGAGTAACATGGAATCAATTTTTTTCAAACACACTTTTGGGGACTCTATAATAATTTGCTTAATTTCTTAAATCTAGCCATATTCAATCTTCCTACCTTTTTGAGACAGCAGAAAGCCCTGTTGGAGAATAATGACGACAGAAATTCTTTTTCAACCTCATGGTAGTATCTGTTCTCTAATATTCTGACCACAAAGATAGCATTTCTGTAGTGCATCCATGCTATATCAAAGTGTCCATCTTTAAACAAACCATTCCCTTCTTCTTTGAGATCATGCATTAGCCTGGTTAAAATGTCCTGCAAAAAGATGATGAGTAATTCCATTTTAATTGAAACTCTTGTAGCCAATTAAACTTAATGTAAAACTTAAAAACAGATGAACATATTAACCCTTTCCCAATTTCCCAAACGACAACCATATAGGGAGATCCAATTTGATAGCTTCTGCTGACAACAAGAGATGTTGTTAAAGATAGAATTTGTGTACAATAGAACAGAGAAAATATTGAGACAAAAGGAGAAACTGCTGGTTATCAGCAGTTTCTTCTTTTGTCTCAATATTTTCCCAGACCATTTTCATTAGATACGTCAAAACTAGGTCTTTTTTGGGAAAGGGTTAAACATCTTCATTTCCAAGTGTTCTTGTTTATAGTTCAATTAGAATAGGTGTGGTCCATAGCAGTTGACCACTGACACTGATATCTCATTCATTGGACAAAGAGAGAAAAAAGATAGCAGTTATTGATTATGATCTAGAGCTCTTGAGTGCGAGAATTAACCTTTTCCAATACAACACAAATTTAGGGTGGACAAATTTGAAAGTGATGTTGCAGCAACAAACTAGTTCTTATCTGGGAAGTAAAAAAGTGTTTGATAGGTGTAGAAATATTGAGGGAAAAGGAGAAAATGCTCACAATCAGCCATTTTTTCAATATCTTCAATAAGCTTTAACTCTTACTTGCATAAAGAGGAGTCAATGTTTTGGGAATGTTGTGAAAATGTAAGGACAGAAGTAAAGTTTTAAGGGGGAATGCTCCAGTTTCCTAAATTTTTTCCCAATAATAGAATTTATTTACATTTTGTATGTTGAAATTACATGTTATTACCAATCGAAAAATGAAATAAAAATGGATGGTCAGCGATCTTGTTTGAATGTTATAGGCATTCGTATCACATACCCCTACAGCGAAAAAATGCACAATTTCCTGTACCTATCCAAGGTCACTAAAATGCTTAAAAAATGCTGTATAATCATTGTTTAGTCCCGAAAACGGATTTAAAGTAACGTCTTACATTTATTAAGAACAGTAAACCCAAAATATGTGCTATTATAAATACGCAAATGTATAAAACAGCATACTCACAGTTCAATCAAGGAATATGAAGTGTTTTGTGTCAAAATTTGCATATTTTTGGAAATATTTCAAGTTCCACATAATAGAATTTGATAAAACTCCATCATTGTATTAAGCAACATGTCCTGGTAATAATTTAAAAAGAAAATGTATAGGTCAGCGCACTTATTAGTGAATTACAGCAATTTTTATCAGCTACACACAAATAAAATGACGCAAAACAGTGGTAACTGCATATACATTTACAACTGTCTTGCTCTAAATAATCGATTTCCATCTTGAGGAAATCAGTTTCGCATAATTAATACGCTTTTACCATCAAAAGTGGTAAATAGTAATGACGTGTTATATTATTGAAAATATAGTAGCGAAACATATATGGTACGAAACATTTAATTTTCTACAGTAATGACCGAGTGTTCCGAAAAACTGGAGCATTCCCCCTCAAGGCATTTTGAAATTGTAACTGTGGATTCCTGGCATATCTCTCACCAGTAATACCATAAAATATAATCAGAGCCTCCTGCTGCTCTCTCACCTAAATGATTCACATCCATTGGTGAAAGACAAATGACTTTTGTAAAATGTATGAAATGTGTATTTGCTTGTGTTAATTAAGGATGTTATTGTTGAGACCTAGATAAGTACATGTAGAGTAGCAGGTCTTACCTTATTCACTTTAGGTTCCTTGTCAACCCTGTCAATCACAAAACATAACAATTAAACAATTAAACACTCAACTACAAACAACAATTTTACATCTATCCTAGATGCGCATGATGTTAGACGAGTCTAAGTGAAAGCAACTGCAGATGACCATAAAAAGTTAAGGATTTTCTGTCTGTATATCTAACATAACAAGAGATGTCCGTGGACAATGCAGCTCGCCTATACATGAGCATGTCACAAAAACAGCTCTATTCCAAGCTCAAGAGGTCATAAGTCATGGTCCCAAATGAAAGGTCTTAGCAGGATATGTATGAAATATACTGGCTCTATCTCTAATAGTGCCTGAGAAGTAGACCAGGTTAAATTTTTCAAGTAAAGACTGGATGCGACGCAGTGTGACACTGATGTGACAGGACACAGACACCAGGGCTGTGAAATTAGCTCTCCGGACATGAAGTCCCAGCTCGCTAAAAATTAGTCAACTCCAAGGTCAAGGTGAAAAGGTCATGATCCCAAATGAAAGGTGTTGGCAGGAGAAAAAATAATGTGAAATACAAGCAAAGTCGTTGAATTGATATCCCCCGCCGAATATATTTTCATTGTCAATAAAGTAGCGCGGAAGCGAATATAACTCTGCATGTATATGGCTTCAACAGAACGAATATCACTCTGTATGTATATGGCTTCAACAGAACGAATATCACTCTGTATGTATATGGCTTAAACAGTCAGGGGCAGTAACTCTAAATACGAAGGTCGAACTGGGTAACCCCGACGATATGCGCATGTCCTCATTGTAGTAAAGCTGTGTGCCAAGTTTCATTGACAGTAACTCTAAATTCAACGGTCGAACCGGGTAACCCCGACGATATGCGCATGTCCACTTTGTAGTGAAACTGTGTGCCAAGTTTCATTAAAATCCGGTCTATAGTTTTCAAGAAATAGCGCGGAAACGAATATCACTCTGTATGAATATGGCTTAAACAGTCAGGGGCAGTAACTCTAAATTCGACGGTCGAACCGAATAACCCCGACAATATGCGCATGTCCTCATTGTAGTAAAGCTGTGTGCCAATTTTCCTTGAAATCTGGTCTATAGTTTTCAAGAAATAGCGCGGAAAGGAATATCACTGTATGTATATGGCTTAAACAGTCAGGGGCAGTAACTCTAAATTCGGCGGTCGAACCGGGTAACCAGGCGCAGTAACTCTAAATTCGGGGGTCGAACCGAATAACCTCGACGATATGCACATGTCCTCATTGTAGTAAAGCTGTGTGCCAAGTTTCATTGAAATCCAGTTTAAAGTTTTCAAGAAATAGCGCGGAAACGAACATCACTCTGTATGTATATGGCTAAAACAGTCAGGGGCAGTAACTATAAATTTGGCGGTCGAACCGGGTAACCCCGACAATATGCGCATGTCCACTTTGTAGTGAAGCTGTGTGCCAAGTTTCATTAAAATCCAGTCTATAGTTTTCAAGAAATAGCGCGGAAACCAATATCACTCTGTATGAATATGGCTTAAACAGTCAGGGGCAGTAACTCTAAATTCGACGGCCGAACCGAATAACCCCGACGATATGCACATGTCCTCATTGTAGTAAAGCTGTGTGCCAAGTTTCATTGAAATCCGGTTTATAGTTTCAAGAAATAGCGCGGAAACGAATATCACTCTGTATGTATATGGCTAAAACAGTCAGGGGCATAAACTCTAAATTCGACGGTCGAACCGGGTAACCCCGACGATATGCGCATGTCCACTTTGTAGTGAAGCTGTGTGCCAAGTTTCATTAAAATCCGGTCTATAGTTTTCAAAAAATAGCACGGAAACGAATATCACTCTGTATGAATATGGCTTAAACAGTCAGGGGCAGTAACTCTAAATTCGACGGTCGAACCGGGTAACCCCGATGATATGCGCATGTCCTCATTGTAGTTAAGCTGTGTGCCAAGTTTCCTTGAAATCCGGTCTATAGTTTTCAAGAAATAGCGCGGAAAGGAATATCACTGTATGTATATGGCTTAAACAGTCAGGGGCAGTAACTCTAAATTCGGCGGTCGAACCGGGTAACCCCGACGATATGCCCATGTCCTCATTGTAGTAAAGCTGTGTGCCAAGTTTCATTGAAATCCGGTTTATAGTTTTCAAGAAATAGCGCGGAAACGAATATCACTCTGTATGTATATGTATGTATATATTACTCTAAATTCAATGGTCGAACCAGGGATAATAAAGGCTCAATCTCGAATAGTGCATCAAGAGACAGGCCAGGCTAAAGATTTTTTAAAAGTAGGTCAAACTCCAAGGTCAAGGTCCAAAGGTAAGGGGTTATGGTCCTAAATGAAAAGGTCTTGGTGGGAAGTATTCATGTGTCAAATATCAAGGCTCTATCAATAACAGTGCATGAGATATAGGCCCAGTTAAAGTTTTTACAAAGATGCCAAACCACACAATACTGACACTAGGACTGTAACATTAGATACCCACACATTAAGTCACAGCTCCCTATAAATGTCCCTCATAAGTTACAACAAGGTGCATGTATGCTTTAACCAAATCCTAAACAAGACAAAGCCTTTGGAACATTTTGTGGAAAATAAAATTGATGTGACAAGCAATTTCTTCATTTATCCAAATTTCTTTCCATCCAGCAAGTCCACAAAATGTTCAGACTTCATTCAATTGAAATTGTTGTCTATAACATCTATTAACAAGAGATGTTTGTAAAACATATATGCCCCCTCAAGGGCCTACATTTGATGTAGGTCAAAGTCCAAGGCCAAGTTAACAAGGTCCAAGTTCATGGTCAAATATGAAAGGTCTTGATAGGTGTCTATGTGTGAAATATTAAGGCTGTATATGTAAAAGTAAAATGAAATATAGGCCAGGTTAAAGTTTTTAAAGTAGGCCAAATGCCAAGGTCAAGGTCATGGTCAAATGTAAAAGGTCTTGGTTGGAGGTGTCCATGTGTGAAATATCAAGGCTGTAGGTGTAAAAGGACATGATATATATGCCTGGTTTAAGTTTTTTTTAAAGTAGGTCAAACTCCAAGGTCAAGGTTGCAATATTCAAGATAATGGTCAAATGTGAAAGGTCTTGGTAGGGGTGTGTTCTTGTGAAATATCAAGGCTGTAGGTGTCATATGACATAAGATAGAGGCTAGGTTAAAGATATCTAAAAGTATGTAAAAATCAAAGGTCAAGGTCATGGTCAAATGTGAAAGGTCTTGGTAGGAGGTGTCCATGTGTAAAATATCGAGACTGTATAGGTAACAGGACGTGAGATATAGGCCTAGTTTAAATTTTTTAAAAGTAGGTCAAAATCCAAGGTCAAGGTCCAAGGTCATGGTCAAAAGTGAAATGTCTTGGTTGGAAGTGACCATGTGTGAAATATCAAGGCTGTATGTGTAAAATGACATGAAATATAGGCCAGGTTAATGTATCATAAAAGTAGGTCAAAGTCCAAGGTCAAGGTCACAAGGTCCAAGGTCATGGTCAAATGTGAAAGGTCTTGGTAGGATGTGTCCATGTGTGAAATATCAAGGCTGTATGTGTAATAGCACATGAGATATAGGCCAAATTTAATTTTCTTAAAAGTAGGTCAACTCCAAGGTCAGGGTCACAAGGTCCAAGGTCACAGTCATATGTGATAGGTCTTGGTAGGAGGTTTCCATGTGTCAAATATCAAGGCTGTATGTGTAAAAGGACATGATTTATCGGCCAGGTTAAAGTTTTTAAAAAGTAGGTCAAACTCCAAGGTCAAGGTCACAAGGTCCAAGGTTATGGTCAATTGTGAAAGGTCTTGGTAGGAGGTGTCCATGTGTGAAATATCAAGGCTGCATGCGATATAGGTCATGAGATATATGCCCGGTTTATTTTTTTTAAAGTAGGTCTAACTCCAAAGTCAAGGTCACAAGGTCCAAGGTCATGGTCAAATGTGAACGATGTTGATAGGAGGTATCTATGTACGAGATATCAAGGCTGTATGTGTACAAAGACATGAGATATAGGCAAGGTTAAGAATTAAGTGTAAAAATCAACAAAGGGCAATAACTCCAAGAATTTGATTGGCAAGGTTATGGTTCTTGTGCACTGCACCTCTCCATAATGAGATCTATCCACCTGTGAAGTTTCATGATTCTACCTAACATACTTTTTGAGTTATGCTCCGGACAAGAATCAAGTTTGAAAATGAACAAAGGGCAATAACTCCAAAATTATTATCAGCAGATTTACCGTTCTTGTGCACTGCACCTCTCCATAATAAGATCTATCCACCTGTAAAGTTTCATGATTCTACCTAACATACTTTTTGAGTTATGCTCCGGACAAGAATCAAGTTATAAAATCAACAAAGGGCAATAACTCACAAAATTTGATCGGCAGAGTTAGGGTTCTTGAGCACTGCACCCCTCCATAATGAGATCTATCCACCTGTAAAGTTTCATGATTCTACCTTACATACTTTTTGAGTTATGCTCCGGACAAGAATCAAGTTTGAAAATCAACAAAGGGCAATAACTCAAAAAATTTGATCGGCAGAGTTACGGTTCTTGTGCACTGCACCTCTCCATAATGAGATCTATCCACCTGTAAAGTTTCATGATTCTACCTAACATACTTTTTGAGTTATGCTCCGGACAAGAATCAAGTTTGAAAATCAACAAAGGGCAATAACTCAAAAAATTTGATCGGCAGAGTTACGGTTCTTGTGCACTGCACCTCTCCATAATGAGATCTATCCACCTGTAAAGTTTCATGATTCTACCTAACATACTTTTCGAGTTATGCTCCGGACAAGAATCAAGTTATAAAATCAACAAAGGGCAATAACTCAAAAAATTTGATCGGCAGAGTTACGGTTCTTGTGTACTGCACCTCTCCATAATGAGATCTATCCACCTGTAAACAGTGATTCAGCTGGACAAAATTACTGTCCGGCCAAATTGGCCAGAGAGCATCAACTCCAGTCGGACATTTTTGATATATTCCGGACAAAATTAATAAACAACAAGGTGTCAAACTGTCACAAGATACGCCCGTAACACTGCTTTATGTCAACAGGGGGAGCGGGTTGGTAAAAGTTACATGGTCCTAGCTATTATACTTTTCGAGATATGCCCTGGACGATTCAAGTATGAAAACAACAAAGGGCAATAACTCAAAATATATGCTAGGTAGAGTTAAAATTCTTGTGCACTGCACTCCTCCTTAGAGAGATCTATACACCCATGAAGTTTCATGATCCTAGCTATAATACTTTTAGAGATTTACTCCGGACAAGATTCAAGTATGAAAAACAACAAAGGGCAATAACTCAAAAAATAAGCCAGGTAGAGTTATGGTTCTTGTGCACTGCACTCCCCCTTGGTGAGATCTATACACCCATGAAGTTTCATGATCCTAGCTATTATACTTTTAGAGATATACTCCGGACAAGATTCAAGTATGAAAAACAACAAAGGGCAATAACTCAAAAAATAAGCCAGGTAGAGTTATGGTTCTTGTACACTGCACTCCCCCTTGGTGAGATCTATACACCCATGAAGTTTCATGATCCTAGCTATTATACTTTTAGAGATATACTCCGGACAAGATTCAAGTTTGAAAAACAACAAAGGGCAATAACTCAAAAAATAAGCCAGGTAGAGTTATGGTTCTTGTGCACTGCACTCCGTAATGATGAGAAGAATATTACTGCCAAGTTTAAAGTCAATCGGACTTAAGGTGACAGAGTTATGCTCCGGACAAAGAAGTGGACGCCGCCGGATGCCCGGACGCCCGGACGCCGGACGCCGGACATCACGGGTGATCCTATAATACGTCCCGTCTTTGACGGGCGTATAAAAAGGAACATGTTTTTTCCTGCAGTAGCTTTTATTTTGAATTGGTAATAAACGGACCAATAATAGAAAGAAAGCGAAGACCAAAATAGTTAGAACTCCCTGTGGTATATTTCTAATCCATTCTTTTCTGAAATTATGGTCGGATGTTTAAAAGATTGAAGAATCCAGGACCACAAAAATAGTAAATAAATACGAATTTTGAGTTCCGTTGTTGTGTTGTTTTTTTTTTTCACCTATCTTCCCTGATTTATTCCATCTATCCGATAAGGTCAGTAAAATTGATATGACAACTATTGAACGTAAATGCAACATAAATGCAAACTTCCTTCAAAAATTCTATTTGATTGACGCCTTACCGATTGAATGATGATGATACAGGTTAAGAAGGTGTGGTTTACATACCCTAAAACGGTCAAAGCCCAACCCGCAATCAGATCGAGTCAGGTCACTGTAAAAATTAGCATAAAGGGGGCGCTTTGCAGCTGTCATCACGCGTCGTCTAAAGTTATTTTCCTCTTCTTTCTCCTTGAATGTTTTTTTTTTAGTCCCCTACCGGTGTTCACACTGGAGGGGACTATAGGTTTGCCCTCCGTCTGTCCGTCCATCCGTCTGTCCGTCCGTCTGTCCGCTCAAATCTGGATCCCGCGATAACTTAATAACTAAGCAAGCGTTTTTGATGAAAGTTGGTAAATAACTAGATGGCAATGTGTAGATTATGCACATCATTTTATTTTTGTTTTTCGACTTAAATTGAGGTTGCTATGGTTACAGAAATAGTGTAAATATGGCCAAAAATGGGATCCTGCGATAAGATAATAACTAAGCAAGCTAGTTTGATGAGACTTGGTATATGACTATATGGCAATGTGTAGATTATGCACATCATCTTATTTTTGTTTTTAGACTAAAATTGTTGTTGCTATGGTTACAGAAATAGTGAAAATATGGCAAAAAATATTGGATCCTGCGATAAGTTAATAAGTAAGCAAGCTAATTTGATGAGACTTGGTATATGACTAGATGGCAATGTGTAGATTATGCACATCATTTTATCTTTGTTCTTTGACGAAAAGTGTGGTTGCTATGGTAACGGAAATAGTGAAAATATGGCAAAAAATGGATCCTGCAACTTAATCTATTATTGATTACCATATTGAGTCAATGTGAAGCCGGTAGGGGACTTTATGTGTTGCATACAACACCAGATACTTGTTCTTTATTACTTTTTGTTACTTTTAAATATTATATAGAATCTAGATCTACGGTATTTTCTTAAGTTCATTGTGATTTTTTCGTTACTGAAAAGATTTTTTGGTTTTTCCCATGTTCTGAGTTATGCCGGGGTATTGCGCCAATTAGCTTATCCCTCTAGGCGAGTGAATATCGTATACCCCAATTACGAGGTATTGTCAAATACGTCTATCCCATCCACATGTAATTTTCCAAAATGCCGGGTAGTCTGTACGGAATCGGTAGAAATTGGAATCGATAAAAAAAATTGAGTAGGTATCAGAATCAGTTAAAATCTAACAGTGCCCATCCCTAGCGACTATAGAATTGAACTCGGACAAAATGTCCGACGAAGTCAACTAGGTTTCGGACATACTGATTTTTTTCCGGACTATGTCCGAGGGCCGACGCCAAAATGAATCACTGGTAAAGTTTCATGATTCTACCTAACACACTTTTCGAGTTATGCTCCGGACAAGGTTTGGTCTACGGACAGACCGACCGACCTACTGACCGACCTACCGACCGACACTTGCAAAACAATATATCCCCATTTTCTTCGAAAGGGGGCATAATTAGGACAGAGGAGCAGAATTCCTACGCCCAACTTGTTTGACTTGGGTTTTTAGGGTTGTGGACAAGTAGAATTTTCCATCAAGCTTGTCCATAGACAAATGCAAAACAAGGTGTCAAACTGTCACAAGATACGCCCGTAACACTGCTTTATGTCGACAGGGGGAGCAGGTTGGTAAAAGTTTCATGGTCCTAGCTATTATACTTTTCGAGATATGCCCTGGACAAAAATGAAGTATGAAAAATAACAAAGGGCAATAACTCAAAGAATTGGCCGGGTAGAATTATGGTTCTTTTGCAATGCACTCCCCTTTGATGAGATTATACACCCATGAAGTTTCATGATCCTAGCTATTTCACTTTTAGAGATGTACTCCGGACAAGATTCTATTATGAAACAACAAAGGGCAATAACTCAAAAAATTGGTCAGGTAAAGTTATGGTTATTGTGCAATGCACTACCCTTGGTGAGATCTATACCCCCATGAAGTTTCATGATCCTAGCTATTTTACTTTTAGAGATATACTCTGGACAAGATTCAATTATGAAAAACAACAAAGGGCAATAACTCAAAAAATAAGTCAGGTAGAGTTATGGTTCTTGTGCACTGCACTCCCCCTTGGTGAGATCTATACCCCCATGAAGTTTCATGATCCTAGCTATTTTACTTTTAGAGATATACTCTGGACAAGATTCAATTATGACAAGTATCTGGTGTTGTATGCAACACATAAAGTCCCCTACCGGCTTCACATTGACTCAATATGGTAATCAATAATAGATTAAGATGAACAAGTCATCAAAATAATTGTCAAACATATGAAATGTTATGCCAAACTGGAGGTGATTGATACTGCTGCATCACCACCCTGACTAACATGGCTTATAATTTTTTTTACATTTTAAAACAGGTTTCATCAAGTTAGCTTGCTTAGTTATTAAGTTATTGCAGGATCCATTTTTTGCCATATTTTCACTATTTCCGTTACCATAGCAACCGCACTTTTCGTCAAAGAACAAAGATAAAATGATGTGCATAATCTACACATTGATATCTAGTCATATACCAAGTCTCATCAAATTAGCTTGCTTACTTATTAACTTATCGCAGGATCCAATATTTTTTGCCATATTTTCACTATTTCCGTAACCATAGCAACAACAATTTTAGTCTATAAACAAAAATAAAATGATGTGCATAATCTACACATTGCCATATAGTCATATACCAAGTCTCATCAAACTAGCTTGCTTAGTTATTATATTATCGCAGGATCCCATTTTTGGCCATATTTTCACTATTTCCGTAACCATAGCAACCTCAATTTAAGTCGAAAAACAAAAATAAAATGATGTGCATAATCTACACATTGCCATCTAGTCATATACCAACTTTCATCAAAAACGCTTGCTTAGTTATTAAGTTATCGCAGGATCCCATTTTTGGCCATATTTTCACTATTTCCGTAACCATAGCAACCTCAATTTAAGTCGAAAAACAAAAATAAAATGATGTGCATAATCTACACATTGACATCTAGTCATATACCAACTTTCATCAAAAACGCTTGCTTAGTTATTAAGTTATCGCGGGATCAAGATTTGAGCGGACAGACGGACAGACGGACGGACGGACGGACGGACGGACAGACGGACGGACGGACGGACGGACAGACGGACGGACGGACAGACGGACGGACGGACGGACGGACAGACGGAGGGCAAACCTATAGTCCCCTCCGGTGTGAACACCGGTAGGGGACTAAAAAACAACAAAGGGCAATAACTCAAAAAATAAGTCAGATAGAGTTATGGTTCTTGTGCACTGCACTCCCCCTTGGTGAGATCTATACCCCCATGAAGTTTCATGATCCTAGCTATTATACTTTTAGAGATATACTCCGGACAAGATTCAAGTATGAAAAACAACAAAGGGCAATAACTCAAAAAATAGGCCAGGTAGAGTTATGCTTCTTGTGCACTGCACTCCCCCTTGGTAAGATCTATACACCCATGAAGTTTCATGATCCTAGCTATTATACTTTTAGAGATATACTCCGGACAAGATTCAAGTATGAAAAACAACAAAGGGTAATAACTCAAAAAATAGGCCAGGTAGAGTTATGCTTCTTGTGCACTGCACTCCCCCTTGGTAAGATCTATACACCCATGAAGTTTCATGATCCTAGCTATTATACTTTTAGAGATATACTCCGGACAAGATTCAAGTATGAAAAACAACAAAGGGCAATAACTCAAAAAAATAAGGCATGTAGAGTTATGGTTCTTGTGCACTGCACTCCCCCTTGGTGAGATCTATACACCCATGAAGTTTCATGATCCTAGCTATTATACTTTTAGAGATATACTCCGGACAAGATTCAAGTATGAAAAACAACAAAGGGCAATAACTCAAAAAATAAGCCAGGTAGAGTTATGGTTCTTGTGCACTGCACTCCGTAATGATGAGAAGAATATGACTGCCAAGTTTGAAGTCAATCGGACTTAAGGTGACAGAGTTATGCTCCGGACAAAGACGTGGACGCCGCCGGACGCCGGACGCCCGGACGCCACGGGTGATCCCATAATACGTCCCGTCTTCGACGGGCGTATAATTAGCCTTATACTCAGAATTATAAAAGTTGTATTCTGAAATTATGGGCTAGATCAGCCTATGACAAAAGATGTTGGAATGTGTTAATATTAACTGAAACTGTAAATATAATTCACAGTGTTATGATGCCAATTAAATAAATGAGTTCAACATATTTTCCAGTTATATTTGTATTTTTCCTGGATAAGCAGAGTTAGTCTTCAGACAAGTGTCTGTGGACAAATGAATCTTTTTTATGATTTCCACAACCCTGATTTGGACCAGTCTTACATTTTTCAGTCTAGTAATGGATTAAATTAAAAAAAAAAAACATTATGGACATCCTGAACCAGGGACTTAAATTATTACTCCTCTTTCGGCATATAATAACCATGCAAATCAAAGTATCAGTAAAGTACAGTTGTTAAGGCAGTAGCAGATTTTGGGGTATAGCAGATAGGACGCTAGTATATATCGAAGACGCTAAGTATATCGAAGTCACAAGTTTTTAACGGAATATTTCAGCAAAATCAGGCTTATCATGTCAAACTATGACATGTAATCGGTAATTCGACCCGCAATCTGTTTCGTTTGAACTTGTTTTTGTACTTTCATTTCATGGTAACCAAAAACAAGGCAATCGGAAGCTAAAATTTCCATGCAAAGAAAAAGTAAAAGCATACGCTAAGATGTGAAAATTTCAAATATTTCAATACCAATCAACAAGCTTTTGGTATTATCTGGTATTTTTGGTTTTATGATAAATTATCACATGAACAAATAGGGGTGAGTATTGCCAGCCAAAACCGTATTGCAATATATTGCGATACAGCATTTTCTGTATTCGGATACGTATTGAATATGTATTCATTGTATTGATATACAAACACAACTTAGTGTCAGTCATTTCCATGTACCTAAATTTTCCATTCCAGGTGAAAGAATAACCCAAATCAGACTGTTACTAACTTATACTAAGTGTTACCTAGAATAAAAGCTCAGAAACTAAAACCAATCCTTTTATTTCACCCTTTCAAACACAAGACATGATTTTGACGTCCCAAACGGAAAAGGCTTAGGGAAACATTGACACAAAAGAAGAAAATGCAAGAATTTCTCGTTTTGCCTCAACATATTCTGTGCTTAATTTAATTAACCATTTCGTAAAGAATGCCATTCCTAATACAAAGGGCTTAAGAAAACATTGAAATGATTGAAGCAAAAGAAGAAAATGTTGATGTATTTTCGATTTAAAAAGCCGAAGTTACAAGGTTTTGATCTCGCACCAATGATATTCTGGACTGTGTCTCGACTATTTACGTGTTGAAATGCGGAAATATACTGTATGTTAGTGACACAGTCAGTATTACAGACTGGTTTATCAATTTTTCATTTCAATATTAGTAGTCTATATCGAAGAAGTAAGCACAGTCTACAGTAGGTAAAATCCAATACCGGTCCCGTGATATACCGGTATGCTGTTTACCGGTATTGATATACCGTACCGGGACGAGCGTACTGCAATTTACCGATATATCGGTATACCGCCTCACCCCTATGAACAAAACATCACTCTATTCCGGCAGTACTATTATACCGGCCGAAAATGACAGTGACGTGGGCTAATGTTTACTACTTGACAACCAATCAACTCTGTTCGTATTTGTAACGGTGCAAATCAGACTAATTGATTGGTTTTGCAGCAGTAAACATCAGCCTACGTCACTGTAATTTTCGGCTGGGACTATTGTAGCAGAGTACTCAAGTACTCACTTGTAATCAAAACAATTATTTCATTTGACTCCAAGTTGCCCAAATCCCATAAGCAGGCATAGATGGACCATACTTGATTGTGAACAGCTGATTCAGTGACCTAAAGCAATGAATTGCTGTCATTATCGTTTTGAGACATCCCCTCATCTACCTATCCGTTATTACCGGAAGCTTTCCATAATTGACCTAATTAGTGTTGTCTGCAAAAAGGGACTATCTACCAGATACAGCAGGCCGGACACAACGCCATGACAATAGCTCGCTGGCCTTCGGCCAGTGATGCTAAAAAGTATGCAACGACAACTTTGTTAGCTAACCGCTACTACCTAAACATTTGTAGTATGTCACATGAGGTAAAGTATCCCAACCATGACCTTTCAGAATAGCCCTTGTAAGACTTTATTGCCACTTTGTCTTTCTTAACCCTTTCCCAAACAAAACCTGGTTTTAATGTCCCTAATAGAAAAGACTTAGGAAAACATTAAAACAAAAGAAGAAATTGCTGATAACCAGCAGTTTCTCCTTTTGTATCAATATTTTCTGTGTTATAATGTACACAAATACCTTCCCTTTTAAAATCAATCTTGTCATCTACAGCAGCTTTTAAATAGGACCACCCTTAACTTTGTCATTTGGGAAAGGGTTAAAAGCATTCACTTCTCCTTTTAATCAATAGATCTAGCTCTTATTAACAGTTAACCCATTTCAAAACAAGAACTTGTTTTGACATCCCTATTAGAACCAAGTTGTGAAAAAGTGAACTAACCCAAATTTTTGTTGTGAAGGGGTGAAAAAAGTTACAACCTAGATATAACCAAAGTTTACTCACACCAAGTCATCCCAGTAAGGTTTAATCCTTTCCTTTCTATCTTCTCTCTTTCGCACCTCATCAAAATCTGGTGGGACATCCCTGGTATAAACCTGATTCCAAGGTGGTTCCATTCTGGATCCCTTCATACTGAAATACACATTAGATGAGTCTTGAGGAGGCTTATCACACAAAATCAGTATTCTCAAAGGGGGCCACGCCAGATATTTCAAGGATCAAATAAACACGGGGGGCAGTCAGTGCACAGCATATGATTATCTAGGGCCAAAAAGAAAGGAAAGGAATTTTAGCGCTAGTTGCAGGTACCACAGTCTATCAAGGTCTGTTTTCCATTTATGTTTCTATAAACAGGGGTTTTATTAAGCCTTTCCCAAACAAGACCTGGTTTTGACGTCCCTATTAGAAAAGGCTTGGGAAATTATTGAAACAAAAGAAGAAACTGCTGATAACCATTAGTTTCTCCTTTTGTCTCAATATTTTCTGTGCCATATTTCATGCAAATTCTATCTTTAATAACTTCCATTTTGTCATTTATGGCAGTTTTTGAAGTGGATAACCCTAAAATTTTGTCGTTCGGGAAAGGGTTAAGAGACGGGTGCCGGCTTTTACCCTTCTATTTATTTATCAACCATTTCATACACCTGCTACTTTTGTAAATGTTGGTTGCATGACATTCATAAGGAAATCAAAAGACCACCACCTCTGGCCTGCTTTGGCTTGAGAACAAGGTGGCCAAAAAGGTTTTGAAACCCCTTGATAAATTGAAAGTGTGGATAGGTGAACTTTAGACACAGCCTTGATTTAGGATTAGGAGAACTTTATTAATATTGGACTTCATTCCTATTTTCAGTGGACAGAAATGATCCACCCATTTTTGCTCATGATGATCTCTAGACATGTTGCAACAAGAACTGTCGCAAAGCGGACAAATACCCCCCCATACCCCCCCCCCCCACCACCAGCGCCTTGTTACTGAAAAAGTGCTATAGGTCATAGGTCAAACTGTTCTTTCTTTAGTTGGAGCACAGAAACAGGTTTTAAACAAAGTCCAATTGTGACCTTGACATTTGATGTTCATGACCCAAAAACAATAGGGCACCTCCTTGGGTCAAGGGCAACAACTGAGTAAAGTTCCATGATCCTAGGTCAAGCGCTTCTAGATTTAGAGCACGGAAATGGATGGTAAACAAAGTCCAATTGTCACCTTGACCTTTGACCTTCATGACATAATTATAAAAGGGCACCTCCTTGGGTCATGGACTCATGGCCAACAACTGTGTAAAGTTTCATGATCCTAGGTCAACCGCTTCTTAACTTAGAGCACAGAAACGGATTTTAAATAAAGTCTGATTGTGACCTTGACCTTCAACCTTCATGACCCAAAAACGACTCCTTGGGTCATGGGCAACAGCTGCGTAAAGTTTCGTGATCCTAAGTCAAATGATTCTAGAGTTAGATCACAAAGATGAAAAAGTCTATGGACAGGGCTTTTTTCTAGGATTGGGGGAAGACACAGGATGCTGGTAGAAAGGGGAACAAGAGGGCCATGATGGCCCTGTATCGCTCCACTGGCTTTTAGACATTTAGACTACAAATTTCTTCAAGGAATACAATATAGTTCTATCCAAAGAAGATTCATGCAACACCAGAATAAAACCAATAAGTGATCATGGAGGAGAAATGTTTTTAAAATTTTCTTAAAATTACACTATGTTTTCAGGGATTTTCCTTGGCTTTCTGTGCCTCCTGAAAACGGAGGCATTCCCAATGCAAAAGGTTGTGTTCCCAAAGCAAATTTTCTTCCATTGTTCCCAATCTATATAAAATACCTAATTCATTATTGAAAAATGAGCGTTTCGCTTACTACTTTAGCCCAAAATGAGCTATTTTGTGCTTTGAAAATTTCCGAATTAGGCCAGACTCCTTTTCCCAAAATGGCTAGGAAAATCCCTGGTTTTATATAGCGAAAAATAAGCCTAGCTCACAGCGGCCAAGTTTTTCATCCGATCGTGAAGGAATTTGGAACAGATTCATGCAAGGAAGATTCCTGTAAAGTTTGGTTGAAATTGGTCCGGTAGTTTTGGAGAAAAAGATTGTTTAACGATTTTTCAAAAATTTAACTTAAGGACAGATCCTCCAATTGTTACTGCGCAACTTATTGCGCATATCCTAAATAACGAAATAAAGCTGTTTTAGTAATTGGCCTTTATCAGCAAATGTATTTCTTGCATTTAATTCATGTTTGTTTGATAAATGACAAGACCCTTTTCGGTTATTTCAATTTTCTCTGTTTGGTCAATTAAAGTGTAATAGTACTCGGATGGTACATTTCGCTTTCTGTTACGCGTTCAGAATGTGGCGTTAGCGATAGGAAACGGAGCAACACAAGCAATGTGGTGTCTTTATGAGATAGTCCGCTTCAGATGGACACAAAAGATGACACGTTTTATTATCTAAAGCTGGTAATAAGGAAGAAAATGGATAAAAGTAGTGAAACAATTTCGGACAGAGCTGTAAAAAGTAAACCAAATTTTACTTATAACTAAGAAAAACGCTTGGTTTGATATATTTTTCTTTTTTTGTTTTTGTAGGTATGACCAAGCACTATGTCTATACCAAAAAAGAAAAAATTCTTACCGCTGGAATTTTTTTTATTATCAGAAACGTTGCGAAAAAAGAGCAATTTCAGCTACTTTTGAAAGAATGTTTTACTAAAAATTTCAAAATCATCACTAAATTTTCCCAAATTGATACTTATTTAGACAGAATAAAACATATTGAACACAATAAAGACTTATTTATGTAATCATAGTCATTTCGAACACCTTTTTTGTGGGTATCTAGGTGACACCTCATTTTTGCAATTTTAGACAAGAGTAGTCTCCCTTGAAATTCAATAACTTTTTAATTCGCTTGGTGACCTATAGTTTTTAAGTCATTTTTTTACTTATCATATATTTAAATACCAGTACAGAAAAAATAAAAAAATTCTTACCGTGGGAAATAAATGGAGGATCTGTCCTTAATTAAATTAATTTAAGTTCTACACAGAATTTTTTTAAAGGAATCTAGAAGAGATTCATGCAAGGAAAATTCGTGTGAAGTTTCTTAAAATTGGTCCAATAGTTTTGGAAAAGAAGATTTTCGAAAATTTAATTTAATTAATAATAAATTCAATTAAAATTTAAGTTCTACACAGAAGTTATTTTTTTGAAGGAATCAAGAAGAGATTCATGTGAAGTTTGGTTAAAATATGTCCGGTAGTTTTGGAGGAGAAGATTTTTTTAAAGATTTTTCGAAAATTTAATAAAATTTAAGTAAATCAATTTAAATCTAAGTTCTACACAGAATTTATTTTTTTGAAAGATTAAGAAGAGATTCATGCAATGAAGATTTCTGTGAAGTTTGGTTGAAATTGGTCCAATAGTTTTGGAGAAGAAGAATTTTTAAAGATTTTTCGAAAATTTGAATCAATCAAATTAATTCAAATTCAAGTTCTGCACGGATTTTATTCTTTTGAAGAAATTTGGAAGAGATTAATGCAAGAAAGATTTCTGTGAAGTTTGGTTGAAATTGGTCCAGTAGTTTTGGAAAAGAAGAATTTTTAAAGATTTTTCGAAAATTTAATTCAATCAAATTAATTAAAATTCAAGTTCTAAAACGATTTTATTCTTTTGAAGGAATTTGGTAGAGATTCATGCAAGGAAGTTTCCTGTGAAGTTTGGTTAAAATTGGTCCAGTAGTTTTGGAGAAGAAGGTGTTTGAAAATTGATGACGCACGGACGCATGGACGCACGCGCGCACGACGGACACAGGGGCCTTGACATAAGCCCCGCTGGCCTTCGGCCAGTGGAGCTAAAAATCACACGCTGCTTCCTAGATTTGCGGAAAATTGTATAATAGAGAAAAAGAACACTTGATAGGCTAAAACCCTCTTATATCCACTACTGTAGACTTGAGAACAAGCAGGGCTAGTTTGTAAACCTGCAGAAATTGTGGAAAAGGTTTACTTGTTATTTTATATAGGGTTAATTCACCTTTTTGAGGTCGTTAACATTCTCAGAGGCCCAAAAAATACGATAACGTATTTTGTGGGCCTCTGAGAATGTTAACGACCGAAAAAAGGTGAATTGACGCTATTATTGCATAAAAAGCATGAAATTCCAATGATAACTTACCCAAAACCCCTTCATATGTGCAAAAAATGAACCGAGGTGAGATAAGAAAATGTCCGCCATTGTTGTTTTGTTCTGATAAATCTTCCGAGAATTTTTTTGTTATGCGTGACGTCGGTAAAACGACGTTACGTCATTATTTGGCGCCAAAAGGCGAACGTCGCTTATTTAACGTAAGACGTTGAGAATTTTGCGGGAAAAGAGACAATTGTTTATTTTGCAGGGTAAAATCGAGGATATTTGAGTGCAGAGCCGGTCCGATATCGCACTGAATATAGACCGGTTTTCACGATATCGGACCGTTTTCGTCCTGTTATTCAATGTCAGTAACGGCCTAAAAACACACATCTTATGCAATAATTTGGGTTATAGTGTGATTTTTGTAAATATATCTTGGGGAAAATTCATTGTTTGGGGAAAAAAGTGCACTTTTTCTGGAGGGGAAGACACTGGAAACCAGTGTCACTTTCTTAAAGGGAAAAACCCCTGATGGAGGGACAGACAGATAGTCACATGGTGAAACCAATATACCCCCCTCTACTTGTAGGTGGGGGGTATGAAAATATATGACATTACTAAAAGTGTTCCATTAGAACAATGCATCCATGTAAAAATATTAAGTGCTTAAATTGTCTTATAAAAGAAATGCAAGTTAAATAGATGGATGAATCTCTGCAAACCTATGTTTGCAACTCGAGAAATGAATACTTAGCAGTATTCTAGATAATTTCAGGGGGCATCAGTACCATACTGTTGTGTCTACTCCTGTAGAGTATAAAAATCTCAATAATACTGATCATAATACAGAGCTTCAGATTGTTTCAGAGACCTGTGGGTCACAGGGCCCACCACACAGGATTTTGAGGGGTCATTTTCCAAAACAATGGGCCACAGTTAAGCGTTCATATCCGAACTTGGGATTGGAGTAAATGACTTATTTGCTGTGAATTCATCATTGTATTGTTGTTATTTGAGTGGATGCATATAAACATGCTAAAATTAAGAATATTTCACTTCATTTACAGCGGGGTAACATAATTCCGAACAGCGTTTAAATCCGAACAATATTTTTGACATCTCACAACATCACAGAAATGCACTCAAATGACTCAGAGACCTCTTTTTTCATGACCCATATGTCATCCTCTCCCTTTCTGGCTATTTTGGGTCTAATTATGATGTCGGTGGCCGAAATAAATGCCAAAGTTTGAAGTCAACTTTGTAGAGAAGTAAAATTATGCATGAAACAATTCCACCTCGGACGTTTCGTAAGGTTTTCATTGTCAACGGCCACACTATTTTTCCTACCCAAATAATTTTTAATGGTGAATAAATGATGATTTACCATGCTAGATTGTGTTTTGGGGGCTAGAATTTATCTAGGTATCAGAAAGTTGGGGTTCGGAATTAAAACCACAGATTTTGTGCGTTGGTTTTATTTCCGAACAATCATTTCAAAATGTTAATTCTGATCACTTATTATCAATTTAGCGAGAACCCACAGACAGCAAAATACTTGTTTTATGATATTTGCCACTTGGGATAGTACTTTTTCACATTTTAAAGGTTCAGGGAGGGTTTGTGCATTTACCGACCTCTTAGAATTGCAGCTTGGGTGTTCGGTAATGGGTACATCCCTGATCTGATTTGTAAATTTACTTTTTTCATTGATATCCGCGACCTGTTATTAATTATAATGTTAGTTAAGGATAGTTTTAAGGATGGTAAATATCATGAAAGAAGTTTGCATGTCTTTCTTTGGTTATTTAAAAGAAATCTTGTTAATGTTCGGAATTAGAACCACTTGTATTCGGATTTACAACCACCGTTCGGAATTGCAATCGTACACCCCATGACTTTCACAGCGAATATCTACCATAATAAAACTCACATTGGTCTCGATATATGACGAAACGACGTCATATACATTGACGTTGCCATAGGCGACAAAAAAATCGGCGAGGGTGGTTGTATTTGCGAACATCTAAAATAGTGGCTTAGGTGTTCGGTAATAGGTACACCCGCTCTAATTTTATTTTACAGCGTTCTCAAAATCAACCGGCGATATCGCCGTCTATGCTGCCGGTTTGCGCTGTCTATTTTTTGATTGAAAAAAAAAAATAAATAAATAAATAAATAAAGAGAATATAAAAAAAAAACCCCAGAAATCAGAGTTTCCATTCATGCCAACTTGAAAGAAATAACGTACAAAATTACGGTCCCGTAGGTGATTTCATGCACAAAAATTTTGATCAGCATCTTCAGGTGTAAGCAATATTTTTACAACAAAAACAGATATTTCTTGCGATAGGGAATTCCGTCAACCTATTTTTAGAGCATTTATGGTAGCGAATTGGAACACTCGAATTTTATCTTTTTGATAAACGAAATGTGCATGCTGTCTGCTTTGTACTAAATTCACACTCGCTAGTAACATTAATTTCTCAAAAAAACGGCAGAATTAACTTTTATTTTTCTGAATGTTGATCGCAGATGCCAGTAATTATTAGATCTATATCAACAATCCCGAAAGTGAAACTAAACAAAGAAACTAGAGTAAATCTGTGTTACTCATATGCAATGAGTAAAGCGAGATCAAAGACGCCGCAAACACAGTCAACTGATGACGTAGTCATTCCAGTTTCAATATAATCACGTGATTTTTCCGCTGCCAAATAAGGCTACGTTTTACTACGATTTGTTTATAAAAGTCGCGCGTGCGTGCGTAAGCGCGGGAAAATGGGATGAAGCTATGAAAACAAAACGCTAACTGCGAAGTAAATACCCTGACGTTAGGTGGTTTTAACACTGACGCGTTGTCTCTTTCTGTCATGCCGACTCGCGATTACACAAAGGACTCTGTAACAGTTATTTGTACATATTAAACTGGTGTGCTTACTCGACCATTTAGACAGCCAATCTATCTTTCGAATTAAGGACAGATCCTCCATTTATTTCCCACGGTAAGAATTTTTTAATTTTTTCTGTACTGATATTTAAATATATGACAAGTAAAAAAATGACTTAAAAACTATAGGTCACCAAGCGAATTAAAAAGTTATTGAATTTCAAGGGAGACTACTCTTGTCTAAAATTGCAAAAATGAGGTGTCACTTAAATACCCACAAAAAAGGTGTTCGAAATGACTAGGATTACATAAAAAAGTCTTTATTGTGTTCAATATGTTTTATTCTGTCTAAATAAGTATCAATTTGGGAAAATTTATAGATGATTTTGAAATTTTTAGAAAAACATTCTTTCAAAAGTAGCTGAATTTGCTCTTTTTTCGCAACGTTTCTGATAATAAAAAATATTCCAGCGGTAAGAATTTTTTCTTTTTTGGTATAGACATAGCGCTTGGTCATACCTACAAAAACAAAAAAAGAAAAATATATCAAACCAAGCGTTTTTCTTAGTTATAAGTAAAATTTGGTTTACTTTTTACAGCTCTGTCCGAAATTGTTTCACTACTTTTATCCATTTTTTATCCTCATTACCAGCTTTAGATAATAAAACGTGTCATCTTTTGTGTCCATCTGAAGCGGACTATCTCATAAAGACACCACGTTGCTTTTGTTGCTCCGTTTCCTATCGCTAACGCCACATTTTGAACGCGTAACAGAAAGCGAAATGTACCATCCGAGTACTATTACACTTTAATTGACCAAACAGAGAAAATTGAAATAACCGAAAAGGATCTTGTCATTTATCAACCAAACATTAACTAAATGTAAGAAGTACATTTGCTGAAAAGGCCAATCACTGAAACAGCTTTATTTCGTAATTGAGGATATGCGCAGTAAGTTGCGCAGTAACAACTGGAGGATCTGTCCTTAAATAAAGAAGTGTTGAAGGTTAACGAATCGAAGGTGAAGGCTACGGAGATCGCCCGAGATTGGCCGACTGCTTGTTTACTGTTTGAAATATGGGATATGATTGGTTGATCAAGTAAGGTCATTATAATAATCTAAAAATAAGTTTATCAAATAGGTCACTTAGCTTGATGTAAATGTATATAGAGAGATCTAGCAGATTACGGGTGCTTTATGCGAAGGTCAATATTGTTTGAAATCTACTATTTCATGATCATACTTTTACTGAAATTCGTGCGCCCGGCTGGCGCACCACTACATAATTTCGTGCGTCATATTTTGAAAATATGCGGGATTGGTGCAGGCGCACCGTCAATCTGAAGCTCTGATAATAATGATGAATCCTTAACTGAAATTTACAGAATATTTCATAACGGTTATAGTTAAACAGAGCCCCAAACTCTACCTTCTCTTTCATTTCTAAACATTTGTCAACTGAAGAATGATTATATATATTAAAACAGTTTTTCTTCTGAAATCACTTTTCTAACATAAATTTCGTAAAATACATCAGACTTTCCGAAACTCCATCGGACCTGACGGTGACCAGCAAAAATTGGCAAGGTCTGATTGAATTTCTTACCACGTCGTCCCTAAATGTCCGGCTTAATGTCCCGTCACGTAATAGTCAACTGTCATGTGTGACTGTGGTGACGACGTAAACTATAGATCATGTAGATGTAATTAGTTTATTATTACCATAGAACCCTACAGAAGGCCCCATTTGGAACACCTCGGATAATTCCGTCAAAGATCTAATCATCGACTCAGAAGTGTGTGTATGAAGAAATGTAAAAAAAAATCGCATTTCTTAGCCGGGAGTAGCTACCAGGGTTTTCCCTGAGCATGAAAGTTTGGGGGTCATTGTGACCCCCTGGCCTTCAAAGTAAGGGGTCATTCCTACCATTTTGTGGGTCAAATGCCTTAGGACTCAAGTATCATACGAAAATCTGGATTTTAAAACTTGCGTCATTAATGACCCTCAGGTAAATTTCTAAGGGGTCATTTATTTTGAAATTGCGACAATGACGCAAGATTTGTGCGTCATGGAAAACCCTGAGCTACGCTTGAGGTCATCCAAATGAACAACCATGACTACTTGCGGACTTGCAGGTTGTAATCATTCTAAAAGAGGGGACACTGGAACTGCAAATAATGCATTTCAAATATTCAGTAACGATACTGTATCATTGTCGCTTCATTGTTGATAATAGTCACAGAACGAACGTTTTGAATTGTTGTTCTATTCTAATCCTAGTCTGAATGTAGTTCTAAGACTTGCAACCAAGGTATGATTCGACAGAATTGTCCGTGAAATTAATGCAGTAGGCCATAGCTCAAGTTGATCAGGTTCGAAAGTATTTGAGTCCGAATACAACATCGGCTCTAGGGGCATATTATTCTAACTTTTCTTCATATAAAGTACGATTTGAACACACAGTAAGAAAGCCACTTACGGTCTCATTGACAAATTAAACAAAAGTCGCCAGTATGGTAGTGGATTGTAAGATCTAATGTTCTGCGAGCCATGTTTCTCTCACAACTAGGCCGACTTCGATTGGCAATGGTTCGCACCATCGTTGGGAACCAGCGCTGTTATCCGGATTTTCGTAATTCCGTCGTGACAGAGTTGTCGTTCATGCGGGACGGTATACCGTCTTCCGGTGTCAATGTAAACAAGCGCTATCAGTTGGAAAGAACAGCTTTTTGCATTTATGAATGCCATAATTTTGCGGATAGAATTGAAAATTTTGAACTGCACAAACTAGATCTATATCGAAAGAGGCAAATACAAGACGAGCTTGGATTCGTGTAATAAGTCAAAAACATCGTATCTGGCCTAGGCCTATCTGAGTCTGAGTGAAGCAATTTTCTTTAAACTTGATACCCAGTGGGCCTATATAGATACAATAACACATCTTTTTAGCATTGATGTTCTCCGATAACAGCAGAGGCATGTAAAAATGTCACATTTTTTAAAAACTTGCCAGCTATACAAAGTGACGAGGTTTTAATTATATGTCGTAAACCTATACAAGTTTCAACAAACTGAATCCCCACTTCTGAGACCAATTTTTTGTCGTAAACTCGTACAAGTTACGTGGTTCGTAAATATTCGGATCAAGTGCACACAGATTACACGTCAGGATGACACCACCGACTTTTAAAGGCGCAAATTTATAGAAAGGCAAGCCGGAGCCTTATTAAAAGAAAAGAACAAACAAAGGTGTTCTAAGACAACACAAACTTTTAATCAAGACTCAAAAGTAATGAGTCTCTAAAACAAACTACAACTAAATGAAACTTTTTACAGTTACAAGAATAAAGTCATGAAAAGAACCAATGAAAATATAGTTATAAAAACACCCAAAATGTAGTAAATGAAAATACCCAAAAGTATGACAAATTCAAGCCAAAGATGTCAATATGCCTAAAACATTATCAACCCATAAATACCAATTTAGTTATCAAAAATAGCTAGCAAATTCAGTAAGATGCTCTTTCCAAATGACCAAATAAATATAAAGTTCCTAAAAAGAAAGAGCAAATGTCTCTATGCTGCAGACTTGGTTACCAAAATAATAAGAAAATGCCTAAGTCCAAAAATACCAAGAAAAATAATTAAATAATTAATCAATAATTATAATACCAAATTTCACAGAGTTTCCTAACATCCAAATTTCCAGTCACAGAGCAAAGATTATGGAGAATGCAGCACTTTTTATTCTGACTGATCAGGCTGCTAGAACGTTCCATGAAGTTTGATTGGCTGATAAGCCAATTCCAAACTTCATGCAAATTCAAGCATAAAGCTCTGATTGGTCAGTTGGTCAACCCAATTTTGACAGACAGTGTACTTTACTTATAAGCCACGCCCACCGAAGATGTGTCACCAGGCTTGCACTTTTGCAGAAAATGGGCTAAATTGGACCAGTCTTAAAAAGTAACATGTAATATGCAATTCCAATCTTTAAAATAATTACATATTTGGAATCTATAGGAAAAATGCATTAAAATAAGTCTAAACATGGTCACTTTACTCCAAGTATTAAGAAATCTGTATTTTGTGACATTAATTAAATCACTCAGTGAAAGGTCACTGATTACATTTAATCTATGAAACAATACACATTTCAATGAAACAGTTAAATGCATTCCAGAATAAAAGATAAGCTTAGAGAATCAGATTGCAGTTAAATATACTTGCATTATTATACCAGTTAGACTAAGATGCTCCTTTTCTCACAATGTTCATGGCCAAAAGAACATTGCGAGCCAAGTTTCATCTGCAACTACAAAGTTCACAATATTTATAACTGCAAAATCACTCCTCATTATCTTCATATATTCTGAAATCCTTTAAATAGACAAATCTCACAAAAGCTGGTTTGTAATTACTAAAATAGACAAAATTCTACTCTTCTCTATAATTTGCATTCACAGGGAGGTAAGGGTCAAAGTGACTGTTGGATTAACAATAAAGTGATAATCACCAATTAATTGATAAACAGTTACTTTAAATATACCTGGGAATACACTAATCTGGCATTTACAGTAGGTCATCAATCCTAGTGTATTTGCTTGTTTATGCAGTCTGACTATGGTGTATTGCAAATCATCCCCTGACAACTTTAATCAATACACAAAACAATACAGTTATAACAATATAAAGCAAGGAAAGGGATAATGGTCTAGGCAAGGGTTATAAGAGTCTGGTACAATTCCAGTGACTCAGGCCACCTGCAGTTAAGCAATTCTGTCATCTTTAGGGATCAAACATGACCATGCAGCTGCAATTATGTAATAGCCACATTGTACTAGCAGTCAGTGAGGGCAGTTCTGCCAAGTTCTCTAACTGTTATGTAACATTATGGCATGAAAGCAATGATGACAGATACACAAAGTGTCAAGAAATTCTTTGATTTGGATCAGTCTTAATCCTTCCCTAAAAGAGCCTTTTTCCTTCATACAGTAAAAATCCAGGTTTACAACACGGCTCCCCTCACGGGAAAGAATGGATCTTACACAAGAGACATTCAATTCCGCCCCGGAATTTCAAAAGCACAAACTCTCGAAACCAAGGAACAGAGTTGGATGTCTTAAAAACCCATACAACAAAATACACATGAACATAATTTGTATGAAACATACATAGAACAAAACATTACTGGTTTGACACAAAGTCAATATAATTATCTCTTCAGATAGAAGGCACATGGCAGCCACTAAATTCTCTCAATTCCATCTGGAAAAGCAAGATCTCAGAAATGGTCATGCCCAATCAACGTAAAATTGTAGTTTACTGCTAACTTCTACAGCATATGAACTGTAAAGTAAACAACACAAATGTAATACATTGTTTTAATCAAAAGCTGCCATCGTTATCAATGTGCAGCATAAAAATGTCAAATAAGCATCAAAATAAAAACATAAAATAACACTCTCAAAAATCAAACCATTTACCTACATAATCATATTTAAGAAATATATCAGACTGGTGAAATAGTAATAGCATGAATATTGCAAATTCTGCACATTTGGGCATCACAACAAAATAACACTTTTCTTACATTAATAATGACAACTCATTTACTAATAAATATATCAAAACCAAAGTTCTGAGATATTTATGCAAATGAATCATGTTGTTATATTCAAGAATATCAAAATCACTGATAGGATATTACATTGTTACACAGCACATAGCTTCGTCGATGTACTATGAATGTAACCATGTAAGATCCATGCAGTGCAGCAGCAAAAACTTTTCCATACAAAACATTGCACATATTACTATCTGGATAAAGATAAGTGTTCAATCTCTATATACAAGTAGACAGTAAAAGATATTGTTGAAACGATTATCCGTAGCGTACATGGACCTATCACGATACCCCAATGATTCCTCCGCAAACGAACATGGACCTATCATACCCAATATCATCAATGTATCTCCGCAAACCACATCAGAGTTCATACATCAAAATGCAACATTCAGCTTGGCACAGTTTTAAATTTGCCACCGGTATGACACACTCTAAATAAAACAAACATTAATCATCACTATTTAACCAAAAACGGGATGATTATCTGGAACACACATCCGATCAACCGATTCCCCATATCTCTTACAATGTGATTACCCGGAACACACATAGGACATAGGCCTAACACATTGAAAAATAAACCCATTCGGAAAAGGGTTAATCACTGTATGCTTAAAACTAAATTTCACTATATTACTTTCTGCTTCTCATTTTATTTTACACAAAACACAATTTACTAAAAACACTTTTATCACAAAATTCTTGAATCTTCTCATTTTGTCACATCTTCATCCGACCTGGTTACCACTCTAAAGCGAGCCTCCTTCCTCCTGTACATCGGTTAAATTACTTTTGTCCCTGTTTGGACAGATTCTGCAGACATGTCCTGCTTCATTACACAAAAAGCAGATCTTCACACGTTTACGAGGAGCTCTCCGAGTCTTTTGTCTTCTTGGGTAGAGAAAAGCCACATTACTTAGTTGGTTGGTAAAAGAAATCTGCATTTCTCGCAATCGGGAATTCAAAGTCTCCTCCGTAACAGTCCGGCTTACGTTTATTCTATTTGTACCGCTGGCTTCAGTGGTTAACTGTTGGCATGCCTCATGCCAAGGAATCGTCTGTACAGCTACTGTTTGGTGAAGTTCATTATCGGCCGAGGCCATTATACTGCCACACTGGCCGAGAAAGTTCCTGATACTAACTTCTTATATAATGTGATACGACTTCTTCTTTAAAAACTTATCACACTTTGAAATTCAGTTTTGTGACTATATGGAAACTTGGAAATTCCAAATGTGAAAATAATTGGTAACAATAAATTTATCAAAATGTGCTCCTTATGCAGAACACAAATTTTCTAATTTGACAAAAATGAATTACTTTGGTAACAATTCAATGAGTCCACTAAATTAATTTCTAAATGACCCAGAAATGTCAGATTAGTACAAGTTAAATTTAGTAGAAACTATCCAACTACAGCCAAAAAGTATAGAAATGCAGCCACAAAGTCAGTACTCCTACTTTGATGAGCTCTCTAAATTTGTGTCTGCTAATACTATACTGAAGTGCAGATTTCAGTGCTCCGAATTGCTGAGCTCTCTGAGACCTATCACAAATTTAATAAAAGAACTGCTTAGCCAAACATTTTAATTTTGAAGACTGCTGATGATCAAGTCCAAAATGGTTTGACTGGCAATTCCTATGAATTCAACAATAAACAATCTGACAGTTCCTTATCAATAATCCTACAGTTATAATTTACATCGAACAAAAAATTATTGAATAAAAAACTGTATTCTCAAAAATCTTAAAAATTCCCCAATGAGAAAAATTAATCCCAAAAATTGATTCTGTCAAAAATTCAAATTGCAAAAACAGAACTTCCAAAAATTTGTTAATTTCCAAAAAAAGCAGAGCCAAAAATAACTGATAATTTCTAACTTGAAAAAATGTGCTGTGCACTAAATCCTTGCAAAAGAATCCAATTTGTCTAAATCATACAAATTAAACAATCTGGATCCCACTTCTGACACCAGTTTTTTGTCGTAAACCTATACAAGTTTCAACAAACTGAATCCCCACTTCTGAGACCAATTTTTTGTCGTAAACTCGTACAAGTTACGTGGTTCGTAAATATTCGGATCAAGTGCACACAGATTACACGTCAGGATGACACCACCGACTTTTAAAGGCGCAAATTTATAGAAAGGCAAGCCGGAGCCTTATTAAAAGAAAAGAACAAACAAAGGTGTTCTAAGACAACACAAACTTTTAATCAAGACTCAAAAGTAATGAGTCTCTAAAACAAACTACAACTAAATGAAACTTTTTACAGTTACAAGAATAAAGTCATGAAAAGAACCAATGAAAATATAGTTATAAAAACACCCAAAATGTAGTAAATGAAAATACCCAAAAGTATGACAAATTCAAGCCAAAGATGTCAATATGCCTAAAACATTATCAACCCATAAATACCAATTTAGTTATCAAAAATAGCTAGCAAATTCAGTAAGATGCTCTTTCCAAATGACCAAATAAATATAAAGTTCCTAAAAAGAAAGAGCAAATGTCTCTATGCTGCAGACTTGGTTACCAAAATAATAAGAAAATGCCTAAGTCCAAAAATACCAAGAAAAATAATTAAATAATTAATCAATAATTATAATACCAAATTTCACAGAGTTTCCTAACATCCAAATTTGCAGTCACAGAGCAAAGATTATGGAGAATGCAGCACTTTTTATTCTGACTGATCAGGCTGCTAGAACGTTCCATGAAGTTTGATTGGCTGATAAGCCAATTCCAAACTTCATGCAAATTCAAGCATAAAGCTCTGATTGGTCAGTTGGTCAACCCAATTTTGACAGACAGTGTACTTTACTTATAAGCCACGCCCACCGAAGATGTGTCACCAGGCTTGCACTTTTGCAGAAAATGGGCTAAATTGGACCAGTCTTAAAAAGTAACATGTAATATGCAATTCCAATCTTTAAAATAATTACATATTTGGAATCTATAGGAAAAATGCATTAAAATAAGTCTAAACATGGTCACTTTACTCCAAGTATTAAGAAATCTGTATTTTGTGACATTAATTAAATCACTCAGTGAAAGGTCACTGATTACATTTAATCTATGAAACAATACACATTTCAATTAAACAGTTAAATGCATTCCAGAATAAAAGATAAGCTTAGAGAATCAGATTGCAGTTAAATATACTTGCATTATTATACCAGTTAGACTAAGATGCTCCTTTTCTCACAATGTTCATGGCCAAAAGAACATTGCGAGCCAAGTTTCATCTGCAACTACAAAGTTCACAATATTTATAACTGCAAAATCACTCCTCATTATCTTCATATATTCTGAAATCCTTTAAATAGACAAATCTCACAAAAGCTGGTTTGTAATTACTAAAATAGACAAAATTCTACTCTTCTCTATAATTTGCATTCACAGGGAGGTAAGGGTCAAAGTGACTGTTGGATTAACAATAAAGTGATAATCACCAATTAATTGATAAACAGTTACTTTAAATATACCTGGGAATACACTAATCTGGCATTTACAGTAGGTCATCAATCCTAGTGTATTTGCTTGTTTATGCAGTCTGACTATGGTGTATTGCAAATCATCCCCTGACAACTTTAATCAATACACAAAACAATACAGTTATAACAATATAAAGCAAGGAAAGGGATAATGGTCTAGGCAAGGGTTATAAGAGTCTGGTACAATTCCAGTGACTCAGGCCACCTGCAGTTAAGCAATTCTGTCATCTTTAGGGATCAAACATGACCATGCAGCTGCAATTATGTAATAGCCACATTGTACTAGCAGTCAGTGAGGGCAGTTCTGCCAAGTTCTCTAACTGTTATGTAACATTATGGCATGAAAGCAATGATGACAGATACACAAAGTGTCAAGAAATTCTTTGATTTGGATCAGTCTTAATCCTTCCCTAAAAGAGCCTTTTTCCTTCATACAGTAAAAATCCAGGTTTACAACATATAGATGAAAACCAGTGCAAATATTTTGATTGATTCATTTGTGAATATATACATACATGCCATACAGTTTACAAATATAAGAGATCATAAAATAAAATATGCAAAATTGACTGAGATCTAAAAGTAGCACAGGTACAGATAGAATTTCAATTATCACATATTTTATGGTTTGAACAAGATTAACAACTATCACAGGAAGAGGAGAATAAAAGAAATTCAAAATATTGGTTCGTTTGGTAGTTTGATTAAGACAATATTGTATATAAATATACACAGGATAGCCCATGAAAGTTTTTCAACTTATTTCCAATGGGGTTCCTAGATCTATTGTGGTGTCAATGTTCAAATTGAGCCATATTTTAAAGAAAATTTCACGAGATAAAAGTTTCAAAATTAACCATCAGACCAATATTAGAGTAACTATGAAATATAACTGGTCTAAACAATAAGTTACTAAAGACATGCGTATATCATATTCATATTGCACGAAAATTAATCTTTTAAAACATATGCTACAGATTAAGACATCTAGATCTATAATATAGATAGTAATAAAAGGTGTAATCCGACTATTCACAAATTTTCATGTTTTGAGAAAGATAAGATTTAAATTTCTTTTTAAAATTATTCTTATTTATAGAAAATTTCACCACTAAAGGGAGACTAGTCCAGTCCTTGATAGATTCTAGATCGGTTATAAAATGTGTTTGCTGCACAGCAATTAGCTGACTGGATATAAAAGTTACATTTACTATTTCTACTGTTGTGAGAGTGTACATTAGAGAGCTATGCAAAAACAATTCTAACATAAGAGATGGACATGTTTTATGATTGTTTCATGAACATGGTTGAGCCTTAGCTGTTTGACTCTGTTTTCAACTTTTAACCACCCAATACTGCTAAAATCTTTAACATTCAGTGAATGTCTAATACTATGGCCATGCAATAGTATTACAACTTTATTTTGAACAACCTGCAATCTATTTTTCAATTGTTTGGTAATACCACTGTACCATGAAAAACTAGCATTATCGAAATGACATCGTATTGGAGAATTACACATCTTTTTCAAGTCCATGTTCAAACTATGTTTATGTCTATACAACTATCTAAGCATTGCGTCCACTTTTTTTACTTTATAACTTGTATATTAACAATATGAGATGTACTGGAAGACCTCCATCTAACACAGAACTAAGATGCTTGACAGATTATTGTGAATTGATAATATGGTTATTACCCATATATCATGCATACCCATGAAACACACACATAGGATGCTTGAGCAGTTTTGAATTTGTTCGAGCAGTTTTAAAACTGAGAAGAGTTCAGTATAAGCAGTTTTGAAACTATTTTTAGTACTGAAATTGCCCACAACATATACATAAAGACGGTTGTTTTCTACAGAATGTCATAACGAATCGCACGAACGCACTGCCGTGAAATTGATCTACGGTAGTTTCAGAAAACACTTTTAATCGGCAATTTCTCCTTTTCCCTGCACATTAATTTTATCGTTTTGACACCATTTTTTAATTCTAAATTACTCCTTGTAATTTGGAACAGTATATAGATTTTTACTGTTAAGAAAGGATTAATGAATTTTGTCGAAATAGGATACCGGTAGGCCTATTTCACGTTGGAGATTGTACATCATGGGATGATAACGGGTACGGACAAATTTGCCCCGCTTCAGGTAAGACATTGTTCAATAGCTTTCTTATTTCTGCGTCGCTTTCTTATTTCTGCGTCAATTTTCAAGTGGTTTGTTGCATCTACCCCGGCTTACTGAGCTCTTCCCTGAGATGAAAGACTTTTCGGTTGGAATCATTTTTTGGGAAAAGTACAAGGAGTTTCAAAATAAGTAATACATCTGAGGAAAAATTCGATGTATAACAAACCGCTTGTCTGTTTGATCCATGGTTTAAGATTAGGATTTCATGTGAAATGCCATTATTGAGTTCCAAAAGAAAGTGTGCACTTTCGCGTTTTGCTTTTACCTTAATTTTGACAAAGTTTAGGGCAATTAAGGGAGTAAAAGTGATATCATACTTCAGATTAGACCTGAAAGAAAATTGGCATCAAAACAGATGTGCGTAGAATTGCCCATACTGCATACATACAGTCAGATCATTGTGGTGTTGATGGGGTTGAGATTTGCACTCCTTACAGCTTCTTCTGTGGAAAGAGTTCCACGCTTTTATGCAGTTGTAGGGTTTGACTAGGCATTCAAACCCATTTCAACGCTAAAGTTTCAACTTTCCTATAGACGTTACGTGTGCGTCAACGTAAGAAATCGCTACGATAGTTGTCCAGTAAACTGTCATCGAAGGGTGCAGCAACGGTCTACAGCATTTGTATGTCTTTAAGATGTCATACACATGGACACTTGCTATTAGAGTAAATATACCGTAGGAATTCAAATTTGCTGAGGGCTTTTGTATTCGCCAGGTTCGTTCTTGTTCACCGACGTTAATTGTAATTCGTTTCACGCTAATGCGCTATTTGTAATGAAAATATACTCAAAGGCAAAAGTAACTTTACAGTTTTAGAATAATTCTATTTTCTTAATTTCAAAGCATACTAGTATTTATGATATTTTCACGACCATGTGTTTTCACAGTTATGTTTTGATATTCTAAATGAACACATCCGTTTTATTGACGTCACAGCAATCTGCACGTGCATATCATTAAAATTACCAAAATACCCCACCCACACAATGGGGTTGTAAATATTGACCTTATTTTTTGCATGTTTGATCTTTGTTGGTCGCCACACAAAAGGCCAGAGTTGTATTCAAGTTACCAGGAACTGGAAAGCAATCCGACGCCGACAAAAACAGGACATTAAGCATGATGAGATAGCCAGGATGAAATTTTATGTTTATATGCTATTGAACTGCACCCGTCAATCAATCGTTAACTTCTTGAACGCATTTCAACACTTAGGGGGTCGAAAAATGAGAGTATCCATAACTAAGACCAATAAATTCGTGTTTAGCGTCAGCGTGACATGGCGTTGCCTTTTTACCGGAAGCTGCAGTAAAGATGCGTGAACTCGTTGTTTGAGCCGTAGAATTGTTCGTTGTCGAATTGGAAACATTGATTTTAGTGCTAGACGTCCGGTAGCCAGACCCCTTGAGTAATACAGTAACAGAATAGAATAAGAATAAGAATAAATAAGAATAAATAAGAATAAATTTATTTTGCACATTTCTACCCATTTCGGGTTAAAGGCAACAACATCTACAATTTGAACATAAACACGAATAACACACTTATACATGTATCACAGACAAGAACGTATAAATATACACATACGCACACAGACACAAACACAGCATTAAAAACATTTCACGTAATGAAATTCAATAGCTTGGAGTTTATAGTTTTTTTTTATAATATATTAGAATTTTTTATAAAATTTGATACAGCTTTTAATATCAGAATATGAGTACTTGTCATTAAAGAGACAAAATTAATAATATCGTCATTACCTAAATCACAATAATCTTTTATTTCTCTGTGAAATTCTAGTCTATATATATCGTATTTCTTACAGGTACACAAAAAATGAACTTCATCTTCGATTACATTGCAGTGCCTACAAATTCTTTCATCAGGCTTCTCCCCGCTATATCTACCCCGCTCTATCCTAAGACGGTGAGCACTTAATCTCATTCTGAATGCTGAAATACTTTGCCTTTGATTTTTGTCATTTAATAATTCTAAATATCTGAATATGGCTCAATCTCAAAAGTATGCTTTATCAATTTATAGGTCCTAAGCTTATTGTCCTTGTTAGCTGCAAGTAACCGGTTTTGCCAGTAATTCGTGAACCTCTCCTTAAGCTTATTTTTGACTGAGCACAGCAATGCCGATGGATTAAATGTACTCTGGTTAACCCACACGTGTGAAAACCCCAAATCAGAGAGAATATTTTTAACAAATTGAACCCAGGTGGAACTTGAATTTGAACCGTTTAATTGTTCTGCATACGCTTTAGATAATAAAGAATAAATGAAAGTCAGGTGTAAAGTTACTTTTGCCTTTCAGTATATATTCTTATGCTAAGGTATGACAGAAGGATTGTAGTGAATGTAATTTCAGATCGATAGCTCATCCACCACGTGAGGCATACGTAAAACACCGAAAAATGTAAAGTCGCAACCAAGCCGAAAATTCGTTTGTGATATGTGATTTCTTCATCAATATATCGTTTGTCAATAGTCTTGAGATGTGTCGTTCAAAATTTCCTGATGGTAGACGGTATACTTGTCGAGATGTTCAAAATTTAAAAAAATGCACACTTTCTTTTGGAACTGAGTATATAAGTGACACTTAATGACTCCCTGGAAGCAAACGATCAGGGTCTACAAACAGTCGTTAGGTCTATATAATCCTCGATTTCTCTAAGGCGTTTGACACAATGCCTCACTAGGAACTCTAATTTAAATCCAGTGCTATGACATAAGTGGCTCCGTACATAAATGGTTTACATCATTCCTCACAAAGCCACACATGAAGGTGAACGTGTCTACGTAGAATCGGACGTTCCCCACGAAACTCGGTATCTTCTAGCGTAAGACTATTTGCTGACGATTGTTTATTATACGATTGTTTATTATACAGAACTATTAATATGCTACTAGAGAAGACCACTTCAAACTTCAGAATGACTTAGTTTCTCTTGAAAAATGGGCCAACACATTGGGCATGGAGTTCAATGCCAAAATTGCTACACACTCAGCATCAATAATAAATCATCCCACTTCTACAGCCTGGACAATCGTATTGTTCAACAAGTGTCTGAAAACCCGTATCTAGGAGTTACTCTTTCTGACAGCCTAAAATGGAAACCAAAGAAATTATTATATTCAGAAAATATATCTAAAGAAAGCCAACTCTACCATAACATTCTTAAGAAGAAACCTCAAAAGCTGTCCCAAACGGTGTAAAAGGTCAACATATATTTCTCTATAGTTTGATCTATTTTGGAACATAGTGCCGTTGTTCTCACGATATTGATAAACTAGAACGTATACAGCGACTAGCGGCATGGTTCATTACTGGCGACTACAAGTCACGAGTAGCTGTAACAAATATGCTGCGGGAACGCAGCTTCAGCCGTCTCGTCTTCTTCTACAGAGTGGTCGAGGGGCTGATACCACCTCCCGAGGAATATCTAGAACCCCTACGTACAAAACGCCAGCCTAGTGCAGCAGAGAAATACACTTACATTTTCTGAAACCATACCATAGAGGGACAAGCAAACAACAACGACAGGGGATTCAAAGTGACTCAGTGCAATACAGAACAACATAGAACGTTTTTCCATTAGAGCAACCATTGCACGGAACCACCTGGACCATTCGGTCGTGCATGCTTTAAGTCAGTCGAAGGGTTCAAATCTGCCTTTTCCAAGTGCTACTAAAGCACTACATGCTCTCTCTCTCCCGGTGTGTTATGCTGAACAGGCCCTACACCGTACACATACGGATACAAAAACAGAAAATTGGCGCCGAATTAAGAAAGTGATTGCACAAATTCGTACCCAAAGTGGGGCTAATTTGGTCGTAGTTGTTACCATTTCGCTTTCTGGTCGGTTGGGACAATATTTTGGGAAAAGTACCAAGAGTTTTCTTATATATCATATGAAAGAGCTGAATAAGGCGGGGTACATGCAACAAACCTTGTAAAAATGACGCAGAAATAAGAAAGTTATTGCAAAATATCTTGCCAGAACCGAGGCTGTTTTGTCTGTAGTCGTTATCCATCCCATGATGCACAATATCCACCTTGTATGGAGACACTCCACAACGGGAACTGTTTCCGGGTCGTAGTATACAAACATAGTTCCGCCAAAAATGGATTCGCTTTTTTTGTTGCAATGATTCTGTGTCTATAGAATTAGGTTATTTCATTTACGACCCCCCGCACACAACAGCCTCCGAAAGTCGTCCTTGGAGTCTTAAAACACCGCTCAAACGTTTAGTATTTGTTATTTTAAGTAACAATACTCTCAATACCAAAGCGTTTTTGGTAACAATACTCTCGAACCCAAAGCGTTTTAATGTTGAATGCGTGTGCTCTTTATCGCTGTATATTGAATGCACGTGCGTCGTCATTGTTTTCTCCACATATTTAGGGAGCCTCGTTTTGATAATGTCGATTTGTGACTATTCCCAGCAAACATGCTTATATGGGCCCCATATGGGTTGTGTATGGGTAAGCCCATAATTATGGGTAGGCCAATATTGGACCCATATAGGACCTATGTAGGCAAGCCCATGTGGGTTTGATCATAAGGGACCCAGATGGGTCCCATATTCCCAGTATATGGGCTGTGTATGGGTAAGCCCATATGGGTATGCCCATATAGGACCTATGTAGGAAAGCCCATGTTGTTTGGACAATAAAGGTCACAGTTACAATAATTGACTTGCGCCCATTCATTTTCAACAGAATAATTATTTATACATGTGCATTTCTAAAATATCCATAATCTGAATCATGTAGCCTATAGAATTATAAGCTTTCAATTTGAATGACGATCTTATTTATATCCACCAAAATTTATGACCATCAATTCAATACAAATTGAAAAGAAAAAAAAACAACATTAGATTCAATAAGACAAGTAAGGCAACATCAGTAAGACATATCTAACCCTTTCTCGAACAAAACTTGGTTTTGACTTCTCTAATAGAAAAATAAATTGCACAAAAACATAGGCCTAGAGCTATTAGCAAAAGTTGACAATCGGCATTTGCTTCTTTTGCATAAGTTTTTTTCCTGCGCTATATTGTACAGAAGTACATTCTTTGTCAATATCGTTTTTAACCATGGCCTTCATGTTGGATCATCGGAATATTTTGTCGTTTTAAAAGTGTTAAAACTTTTATTAGACTGTTCAAATTACTAAAATAATCTTATCAATTAGTGTGTTACATGTAGTTTTATGTATATTAAAGGGAAATATTTTAAAATCTTGAAAATAAATCATATTTTCACAAAGCGTTTACGTAAAGAAAGCATTTGGCTTGATAATCCTATATGATTCTGTTAAAACAAATCATTTTGTGTAGACATTTTCAAAAAAAGATAGAAATAAATCCAGAAATATAAATATTTTAAAAAAAACATATAGATAGTTATAGAAAGTATCGAAAATATTTTCAGACTATATTTCTGGGAATCAAACCCTAAGAAGTAGTGTCAAGGTCGTCAGACAAACCTGACGAGACCATATTCCTCAATGACGGGGAATAGTAACCCCTTTCTGAGCGTGAAGCTCTGGAAGGTATTAAACTTCGATCAACATTAAATGAAAGCCAATAAAAATGGGTTTGATCAGGGCTGTCTATATATGGGTCTGCCCATCTGGGACCCATATGGGTCCCATATTGCATGTACATGGGCTGCCCAGATATGACCCATATGGCCCCCGGTTGCACATCCTATATGGGTCCCATATGGGTTGCCCTTATGGGGCCCATAAGGGTGCCCATATGGGACCCATTTGGGACCCATATAGATTGCTAGCTGGGTTTTTAGCTCACCTGAGCACGAAGTGCTCAAGGTGAGCTATTGTGATCACTTTTTGTCCGTCGTCCGTCCGTATGTAAGTATGTCCGTCCGTCCGTCTGTCAACAATTTGGTGTTTACACTCTAGCATCTACAAATATAAGCCAATCTTAACCAAACTTGGTCAAAACATGTATGACCATGAGTTCTCGGATGAGTTCGAATTTGGGTCAGATCGGACTAGAAAGTTCGGAGTTATCTGCCCTTGAATGTAAAAAATAGCTACTTTTGACATTGTTTACACTCTAGCATCTACAAATATTGACCAATCAATACAAAAGTAGGACACAATGTTGGTGACCATAAGATCTCGGATGAGTTTGATTTTTGATTAGATCGGACCAGAAAGTCCTGAGTTGTCTGCCCTTGAATTTGACAAAATTGTCGTTTTTGACCGTTTTCGACTTTGTTTACACTATAGCATCTACAATTATTGACCAATCAAGACAAAACTTTAACACAATATTAGTGACCATAAGATCTTGGATGATTTCGATTTTGGATCAGATCGGACCAGAAAGTCAGGAGTTATGTGCCCTTGAATGTAAAAAATAGCTACTTTTGACATTGTTTACACTCTAGCATAGATCTACAAATATTGACCAATATATACAAAAAATGGACACAATGTTGGTGACCTTATATAAGATTTCGGATGAGTTTTTGTTTTGGTTGGATCGGAGCAGAATGTCCTGAGTAATCTGCCCTTGAATTTGACAAAAGTGCTGTTTTCGACTTTGTTTTTACTCTAACAACCACAAAATTAATGGTGACCAATCAAGACAAAACTTTGATCTTGGATATAATGATTAATCACCATTAGATCATGGATGAGTTTGAACTTCAGCACAATTAGACAAGCAGTTGCTGAGTTATCTGCTCTTGAAATGGACAAAACTCTCGTTTTTGACTTTGTTTTCACTCTTTACAACCAGATATATTGACCCATAAAGAGGATACAGGGACATAATATTGATAACCATAAGTTTGTTTTCAGTCTTAATGTCACAAATATTAATTGATTCAAACAATACTGTGGCTCATATCATCTTGGTTCAGGTGAGCGATATAGGACCATCATGGTCCTCTTGTTAGTAACAATTTTCATGTATAAAATGTTGATTTCCCATAAACCCATTTTTTGCCTCCGGAAGTGTGTTCTGCGGGTACAGACTAAAACATAAGCGAAAGGACCTAATAGGCAGATGCATGAACTGTGGTCCTGCATACTCACGGTGGAGATTGTGCATGATGGGATGGATAACAAATACGGACAAATGCCTCGCTTCAGGTAAGAAATTGTGCAATAACTTTCTTATTTCTGCGTCAATGTTCAAGCGGTTTGTTGCATGTACCCCGTATTACTGAGCTCTTTCCTCGGATAGGTGACTTGTTTGTAAAATCTTTGTACTTTGTCCAAAAATTGATCCGACCCGACCAGAAAAACGACAAAACAAGCGAAATCCTCGGTAATTGGGAAACCTCGATAATATAGTGAGAGACAGGATAATAACCCCGTTTAGTTGAGGAGTGACAACTTATTTCACGATGGTTATTGTGCATCTTGAGATGGATAACAACTACGGACAAAAATAATCTCGACTCTGGTCAAATATTTGGCAATAACTTTTATTTCCGCGTCAATTTTCAAAATGTTTGATGAATGTAGGCCTACCTCGCCTTACTGAGCTCTTTTCTCGGATATATGAATAATTTGTGGAATCCTTTTACCTTAAAAAAAAAAAATAAAAAAAAAAAAAAAAAAAATATCCAAACCGACAAGAAATCGAAATGATAACAATCACGGCAAAATTAGCCACGTTTCAGGTAAGCAATATTTTTTTTATCTATGAGTCATTTTTCAAGCGGTTTGTTGCATGTATCCTACCTTACGGAGCTTTTTGCTCGGATGCATGACTTCTTTGAAAACTCCTAATACTTTTTCCAAAAATTGATCACAACCAACCAGAGAAACGATCTGATTTTTTGTCGTTCTTCCGGTTGGTTGGGAACCATTTTTGGGAAAAAAAGTACAAGAAGGTTTCAAGTAAGTCGTACATCAGATGAAAGAGCTCAGACAGTAAGGCGGCGTACATGGAAAAAACCATTTGAAAATTAAAGCAGAAATAAGAAAGTTATTGCAAAAAATCTTACCTGAAGCGAGACAGATTTGTCCGTAGATTTACCCACCCCATCATTCACAATCTCCGCTGTGTAATTTTACAGCCGTACTCGCGCAAAAATTCAGTACAAAATCCATAATTTAACTAGATGGATCTGTTAGACCTCCGCTTTCAACCATTTTCCCAAACAAGCTGGTCTAGCGTGTAAGCTGGTAGAGAAAAAATTATCCACGTAGAAATTATAATGGAGAAAAAAGTGTTGGTTACCAAATTTTCTTCTCCTTTGGTTTCCTATGCTATCTTTCACAGCAATTGCAACTCTTTCTTATATTGGACTTACTAACACTGGTCATTATTAATACTAGGTTACGTCCAATCTTACCTTTTTATAGATTTGGTGGGTGTAATCGACGCTGACAGCACCAATGCTTTGAGACATAAATTCTCAGCTCTCTAAAATTAATAACACAAAAACAAACATTGTTCTTACAGCCCACAAAGAAGAGAAGTAGGTAAGGAAATCAGACATATAATGTATACAAAGAGACCTAAACACTGCTCTACAAAGCCATATATTTTCAACATAGTTCCCCTTTAAAACGGCAAACACATTTTGCATATTAATCAACTAGATTAAACATACGACATTACCGTCAGATACGTCGACGTCACGCTGCTTATTCAATTCTATTTTTAGATAGCTGGTTTTTCCTTCTACACACAACAAAATGAGGTGGCTTTAAAACATCTTTAACCCATTCTCACATGATGACACCATTTTAGGTCACAAAAATGGTGACAAGGAATTTCTTCATTTTCCACGTTCTCCATCAAATAAGACCAGAAAATGTAAATTACTTGAAATTATCGTCAGCACAATCTTAGAATTTGGAAAATTTTGCGGTCTTGTATAGCACACCATAATAGAACTGGCAGAGCAGCCCTAGCCAATAGCCTGGGATGTTCTGCCAGGTCATTTATCGTGCGGTATACTGTAATTGAATGAAAAATAAAACAACAGTAGGCCTACTAAGTTTAGATAACCCAAAAGGGTAAAAATTCAAGCAAACATTATCATAACTGCAATACTAATTGAAGGAAAGATTGAACATGCTGACAGCCCAACTAGAATTTTCTCTGTGTACGCTCGTAAGTCAAAAACAGTAAATTTCTTTAAAACCATAAGTTATATGGGATATAGTCATAATAGTGGAAATACATCAATAAAAATGAAAAAAAGTAACCTAATGAAATAGCATAAAAAGTTTTTTTCACCATTTCTATCATAATTATACGTTTTCATATTATTAGTTGTAATGGTCAAGTGGATGGCCATTTAGTGAAGTTTAACCCATTACCACACGGCAAGATTTTAGACTGGCCAAAATTCAAAAATGTTGCAGACGACAATTTCAAGTGAATGAAATTTATCATTCGTTTGTCTTTTTGGACAGTAAACGTTGTGGAATATGAAGAAATTGCTTTTCATAAACAATTCCTTTTTTGCACGATGTTTCCAAAAGCAATTATCTACATATAGTGGGGAGTCAAAACGAGTGATTGTGTGTGAGAATGTGTTAACTGTTTATTTAACGATTACGTATACAAGCAGCACAATAACGAATCACATTTTCTTCAGATCACGTAATGGCGCAGTGTATGGATATCTACGTTCCCTTCTGTAAAATATGTGTCACGTGCATAAAGACCGCTTCATAAATGACGCGGTACATTTTGTTGTTTACGTGTTGTTGATAATAACTTAGGCTCACTTCCCATGACCGCATATCATTTTTCATGGAATTACAACACAGGGATCCGGCTGTTTATCGTTTCGCATCCACTATTTTGAGTATAAATACGTGGACAGGAGATAAAGGTTTCATTTTAATTTCTGAATCGTGCCAGAAACACAAACAGGATGTATAGTGAGTTTTAAGTGCTTATTGTGTGGCCATTTTGTTGTTTAGGCAGAAAAGTTAAAAAAGAAGAAGAAAATTATTATAATTATGTATTTAGTTCAATAATACTTTGTAACCACTCAATTTAATTCCAATTAATGTAGCCTACATGAAGTGAAAGTCTTAACCCCTTTCCCAAACAAGACGGCATAAACACCAATAATAGACTAAGATCGGGGATAAATTGAAGCAACAGAAGAAATTGCTGAAAATTAATCAGCATTTTCTTCCTTTGTCTCAGTATTTTCTGTTCTACATTGTATACAAAACCTATTGTTATCATCATCAGTTGTGTCGTGTACAAAAGCGTTCATTTAAATTGTACCACCTTAAAATTACATCAGTGAGTTTTTCGTTAAAGGGACCCATACTCGATATTTCAGATCTCTCAAAACAGTTTGGACAGTCTGAGTTTGCACAGTTTTGTGGTACATCACATTATCTAGGGCCAAAAAGAAAGAAACTTTTAAGCAGGTTCCAAGTTATCACTTTCTGGCCTGTTTGACATTACGTCCCTATAAAGTAACAAACAATGCAGATAGATAAAACAAGATACAGAAGGGTTGTGGGACTTATAGACTATTAATGAACTTGGTGTCTATGCGCTGGAAGTTCTAAACAATCTGTCCATTCAAAATGGCCGATTCATACTAAATATAATTATATTTCTTAAATACCCCTTTTGTCTGTTTGTATATAATAATTATGTTTGTCAAATCAGCAGCATGTGCCCATGTCCCTTTAACAGTGTATAATTTTTCCACCGTGCTCCTGATTAAATGTATCCTAAGTTACAGAACGAGGCAAAAAGTCAATGGGCATACAATTAGATTAGATCAACTCGTTTGTAAGATAAGCTATTTCGAGAAAATATTTTTTGATGTGTCAGAATCATGGACAATTAAGGACAGGTTCAATATAAGGCAAATTATCGAAGTTTACTTCTATATGAAGGTGCTTTATAATGAATATGGACTTTTTTATGTTTACAGTTTTGATTCACTTAATAATTTATAACGCAAATTTCGATTTCACTCAGTGAATCTGACAGCCTGATTATTGTATAGGTCATCAAAATGTTTGAAAGTAAGCTACCAGAAGGGAAAAATAGATGCAACAATGTAATCCGAAACCTTTTTTAAATCTTTTAAAATCTGGGGTTTTATACTTATTTTCAGTCCCTGACTGATATGAGTCTATAAAATTTGAGAAAATAAACCACCTTTACTTTTACTTTTATAGAGATTCTGGTGACATCGGCTTTTTTCCGGCGATGTCGTAATCGTTGGCAACAGAAATAAAAGTGCGTAAATTGTCCTCTTCGTTGCTTCTCCATAGTGGCCGGACATCGCGGAACGTTTACGACGTCACCCGAAAAATCGATTGGCGATAGGTCGTGATTTCAAATGGGTCGATTTCTTGACCACTTTGTAAGAGTTCGTCGTATTGTGGGTAGAAAACACGGGATATCTCAAACGGGTAAATGTTTCAATGACTTTAAGGGGGTTTCTCAAAATGAAATAATTGATGGAAAAATACTCAAATATTTTTACTGTGTGGAAATGTTTTTGGGCTAATTTGATTTCCGACCTGATCGAAAGGATACAGTTTGGTCAATCATTTCGGCACCGTACCACCATTTCGTTTTGTAATCTGTATTGTTCATTACTTTGTTTTGTCCGTGGATGTAAATTTTGACATTACCGTGATATGATAAAAATTTCTGTACAGTATTAATCCTGTTGTTCTCATCTTTTTCCTTTTGATGTATCAATGACGTCGTAAGATTCAACCTATAGGCCCTAACAGAAAATTAACGAAAAATCGATATTATGACGTTGTTTAAGCCTTGAGCTCCAGACCAGTTATGATTTCCAGCAATCTGTTGTTGTTGTTGTTGTTGTTGTTGTTTTTATCTATACATGTATGTTTCATTGAAAACAACATACTGTGTTTGTTATGTATTTAATTGAATGACATGTATTGTCATTAACCCTTTCAAACAACAAAATATCAATTGATCTATTATCTTAAGAACAATATTTAAATTTTTACAGAAATGTCAATAGATTTAATAGCCTACTTATTTCTCACTAAATTAAAAAGTTTATTAATCCTGAAACGAAGGGCGGTAACTGGCCACCACAATGGGGAGAATCACGTGATTGACAATGGTATTGAACACGAAAAAATGGCGACGAAATGACCGCTTCGGCGTGAAAATTCAAACTTTAGAAAGGTATGTATTACATCTACGTAGTCTTTCAGACAAGCCACCTATCCTAAAGTACCCGCTATTGTCTAAAGTTTCCACAGATACCCAACTTTCCCCTATCCGTTTGCTGTATTTAGAGAACACTCAAAGAATATTTCCGAAATTGTGAAAATTTTGGATGTGTGTTAAGCACGTCGCATCATATTTACAGCTTTATTTCCTAACCAAAGATCTCTCTTTTCACACCGTATATTTCTAGACCCTTTTTTATCGAAGACATTTCATTGTAGCCCTTTTACATGGTCCATGTTGTCTTTGTTAAGCGTGTTTACGAAAAAGATGTTAAACATACGTAAAATGCTGGAGTGTTTGGCACGCCGAGTTCTTGTGAGTGTGATGTAAAACACGCTTATAGTTGCTCGTGTACTAGGAAAGCCACGGATATTGGACAAATTGGTTGTTTTTACATGACCAAATCTGATTGATATCTGGTGTTTACTTACAGTAACATATGAAAGACATCACAAGGGGTAATCTTAAAAAAAAAGAAATCGGCTATGATTGCTCTAACTAATCAAATCATTTGTTATATATAATTTCCATGACAAATTCACGCAGACACAATAATTCTGAACTGAAATGTGATGTCCTCGTTAACCCTTCTGGAAACCGGGATATAGACTCTTTGGTGGAAGGTTTATAAAAAATTATGAGTGGTCCGAAGAGTCAGTGTGATACTGTCATGAAGGTTTGTGGGTGTGATCAGTACTCTGCCAGATCTGCAGATATTAATTTTGCCGTTTCAAATCCAAAGATTCTCCGATCATTTAATCCGTATGATATCACCGCAGAAAGAAAACCAGGTAGAGATGGAGGCATTATGTCAGGTTTGGCGGAGAATTTTCAAGGGAAATCAGCGTGTCTGACGTTCGACGGAAAAAAATGAAATAAACCGGGGTTAACGGAAGACTTTGGAGATGTGGATATATAAGATTTCACAATAACAGCAACGAATTACCTTTCTTTGTAAGCAATTACGCCACGGTTAACTGGATAGAATTGAATAATTTTCTATCATATCATTGTGTTCCATGTGCAATTGACACATTCTTATATCGACAGTGTAAAGTGCATCAAACCTTGCTAAAACTGTATTTTGTCACTATCAGATGTGCATTTGCCCAATAATGTGCCAGATTTTAACTGGGCATTGTTCAGATGTTCAAGAAAACTCAATCCACAAAATATACCTACGTAAGCCAGACGATGAAAACCTTCTACAAGGCAACATCTTTAATGCTTGTGACTTGGCAAAAAAAGGGAAATGTCGTTCAATACTACTAAATGCAAAACCCTATATTTTGGAAATGAAAGCAAAAACCAATACTTCATAAAAACACAGACAGTTCCATTAATGAGATTAAAAATGTTGACAAAGAAAAAGATCTGGGTATCATTTTTGACTCCAAACTTACTTTTCAGAGTCATGTTAATACCAAAGTAAACGTTGCAAATAGAAATATGGGAATTATAATGAAATCTTTCACTAATATGGATAAGAAGATTTTTTTTTCAATTATACAAGTCAATGATGGTACGTCCACACTTTAAGTATGGCTCAGTAATTTGGAGTCCTAGATACAAAAAGGATGCAATCGCAATAGAAAAAGTCCAAAGACGGGCTACGAGAATGGTCAAAGAACTGAAAAACAAATCATATACTGAAAGGAAAGAGCAGACCTAATCCAGATGTATCGGCTTATTAACAAAATAGATAAAACAAACAAAAACGCCAAGAAAAGAAAGTTTCACTATGGGAAACAATTTAAAACTATTCGAAACAAGGCCTAGAACAGACTGTAGGAAAACTGCTTTCAGTGTTAGGGCTACAAAAAAATGGAATGGTCTTCCAAATGAGGTGGTACAGGCACCCCCCCCCCCATCAATGCATTTAAAGCTAGGCTTAATAAAATAAGGAAACCAATCAATAAATTTGAAGCCAAAAGCTATGAAAGTAACTAAGTAAAATGACTACAAGACAGAGCAGTACAATATGAAACATAAGAAGCATTTTACTAAAACTATGAAACATAAGAAGCATTTTACTATAACCATTACTATATAATTATAATCCTGGCAACTTAATAAAAAATAAAGGGAAAAGGACAGGAAAGCGATGGACTGCCACATTTCCTGATTCAAACCATTCAAATGTAAAATTAAAGCCATAACAGATTTATAAGAATAGTAATAATAATAAAAGTAATTCTGTATTTTCATACATGCAAGAATGAATAAGAAAAAAGTTACAGTTGTTATTATTACCATAGACAGGGCCAAAATACGAATGAATAATTGATTATAATAAAACGTCACTATATTCAATTCAATCAATAATTTCCTAAGTAATATTCATAATCATATGGCAAAAAACAGGGCATATAAAGTAAATGATTACCATTTTTGGTAAACATCAAAGGTTTTAAAAAATTATTTTTTTATTGTACATAATGCAAGTTTCTATCTTTTAAAATCAAAACCATCTTTTACCAAATTAAAGTTAGAAAATATAAATAGTATAATTGAGTCAATATAATGCTTACAGAATCGAAGAAAATGCTTACAAAAATAAGTGTACAAGTTAGCTTTCAATTAGTAAACGTAACGAAAAGTGTTGTTCGAAAGGTGTAAGCAAAGTGAAGTGAACATATATGTTAAGATATTGTGTGATAAACTTGTGTTGACCGAAAATGAAACCGGAAGTCCTCGAAAATAAGCACTATTCAACGGGGAAAACGTATAAAAAGGGCATAAGAAGCATAGAAATGCTATATGTGATCAGACAATCACATCTGGCTTCTATAACTGTATTAACTGTATTAAAAGCACAAATAGGTCAGCACATTCTACATAACTACATGTATGTACACTTGCGTGTTTAACACCACAGTCACAAGAACTCGGCGTGCCAAACACTACAGCATTGTACGTGTGTTTAACATCTTTTTCGTAAAAACGCTTAACAAAGTCAACACGGACCTTGTAAATGGGCTAGAATGAAATGTCTTCGATAAAAAGAGGTCCAGAAATATACCGTGTGAAAAGAGAGCTCTTTGTGTAAGAAATAAAGCTGTAAATATGATGCGACGTGCTTAACACACATCCAAAATTTTCACAATTTCCGAAACATTCTTTGAGTGTTCTCTAAATACAGCAAACAGATAAGGGAAAAGTTGGTATCTGTGGAAACCTTAGACAATAGCGGGTACTTTAGGATAGGTGGCTTGTCTGAAAGACTACGTATATTTAATACATACCTTTCTAAAGTTTGAAATTTCACGCCGAAGCGGTCATTTCGTCGCCATTTTTTCGTGTTTAATACCATTGTCAATCACGTGATTCTCCCCATTGCACCAGCTTCTGCTGTTCTCTTAAGGATTCTTAATTTACCATGTTAACTAGGCAAAATCAGGTCTTGTTTGGAAGAGGGTTAATGATGTTTGTACATATGCTTAATATGTGTTTGTGTGTTTGTATGTGTAAATGTATGCCTTTAACCCATGAATGGGTAAAACTGAGCAGTATTAAATATTCTTATTCTTATTCTTATTCTTATTCGTAAAATTACCCAACATCGAGCGCCACGTCTTTACGATGTCTGAAAAACAAGTTCGTCTATACATTTGATTAATTTCTAATGGTTATTCTTCGTGTCCACTTTTTCAATTTTCCGGCTGGAACGTGTGTTAATGAAAATAGTTTAATTTGACTCTGGGATTTCATTCAAGAACATTATGATCCATCTATCGGCAATCTTTTAATACGTATCGCAGTTAATTAACACAATTAACGAGCAGATATTAGATAGGGATGACGCTAAAATAAACAAAGCTTTAAGCTTAAATTACCTTTAATAACTTAAAAGTAATACTTAAAGTGACATTTCAGATTTTTTTCTCTCATAAATTTCACTTTTATTTTTATCTAAAAGAGCATGTTTTCTTATGAAAATTCTGAAAATTTCAAACCAAAATATTAGGCCGTTTACGAGAAATATGTATTTTTGTGTTAAAATGAAACAAATTGTTGTCTACAACAGTTCAGATGTGTATAGAATTTGTCGTTTCTGTCTCAACTTTAAAGGCGTGTTTATCGCTTATCATCATCAACTTCAAAAACTGATAGCATTTATACCCATTAGAATAACCAATCTTGGCATCAAGACATATTTAAAAAATTGAAATGGGGATGAAAAGTCCCTTTAAGTTTTCCGAGTTCAGGAAGAATTATACCGGAAGCCTAAGAGATACACATGACTTTTGCATTTTCCCCGGGCGATACCATAACCATTCGACAGCAGAAAAACGAAAAATTCCGTCCAGGAGGGGGGGGGGGGGGGGGGGGGGCTCATGACCATGGGGGAATTTTGTCATCATTAAAAATTTTACAACTTGTCCCTTGAAAACACGAACCTAAATTTTTAGATCTAGATCTACATGTTAGCCTATTTCTAAAGAGTAAAGATAGACTTTATTCAGATTAGATCTAACTAATATTTCGCTTTCATTCTTTAGACATTTTTTTTTACTTTCAGCATTAAGCTGTGTTCTGGTGGTTTTGACTGTGACACTGACTGAATTATGTGCTGCCAAAAAGTAAGAGTTTATATTGAATGTTACCTAATACGAAATCTGATTAAATTTAGATGTTTAATTTTATTTCATACAATAACATCTGAGACTTAGGCCTACCAGTTGGAGGTCATCTTCACTGACCGCGGGATTTCCGTAAATATCTATTTCAATCTACCTTATCAAAACTCTTGCTGTGTATGGTTTTCCATGTCAAGCACTTGCAAACACGTAGTTCTACACTAAAATGGTATAGCATTGTGGAGTAGATCTAGTTTTTGGTTAAAATCGTTTTCAGAATTTTGCAAGCGTTTATTTGATTGGCCACCCTAACAAGTAGGTCTCAGATGTTACTGAAAGGTTAATATCAGATTTTAATCTGATTGCCTATACCAAGAAATAAATTTGAATTAGTCTATAGAAGGTGACATTATATCATAACGATTTTGTGGTTTTACATAATAAAAGCATTTCTTTATAATCAATGACTCGCCGTGGTCTAGTGGTGGGACGCGAACTTTTGGATCGAAGGGTCCTGGGTTCAAATCCCACCGGTGCCACTTGAATTTTTCTGAGCAAAAAAGTTACCCCACGTTGCTCCTCTTCACCCAGGTGTATAAATGGGTATACGGGATAGTTGAAAGTCAAAGAGCTGTGGCAGCCGAAGGCGCCGACTGTTAACAGCCGACTTGAAACTTAGTGATCGTAAACCCATGATCACAAAGTTTTAAGTTATATATAGTGTATCTTAAAGTCGTTTGGGTACGTCTCAGGTCGTAAAAATAGACTTTAAATCGAAACTTTTTAATCACTTTAAAGCTTTCCCAAATAAGAATTTTGACGTACATAATTTACAGAAAGTGTTTGCAATATTTTTTAGACAAAAGAAGAAAATGCTGATTACCAGCAATTTTTTCTCTTTTGCCTCAATAGTTTTATGCTATGTTGTACACAAATCTTATCTTTATCAACTTCGATTTTGTCGTTTGTTGCACATTTCAAATTGTAACAGTCTGCTTGCCATTGATTCATAAGACACATACCTAGGGCAGGCTAATTTTTACATAACAAGTTGATCGTTACAGCTCGTACATTTTCATTGCACCCAACATTGTGCGTGCAGGACGTGAGTTCTCTATTCAGGGAGAGTTGTTGAGGGACCCGTCCTCTCCAGTACAACTAACGGCAGAGCTGACAGACAATGGTGCATCAGTCGCCACTACAGTCACAACTATCAACAATAAACAAGGTACCTACAACATACATACAAACATCCAACAAAAAAGTTCACAAATAGATCTTATACTAGATATTATTCGAGTTTTCTCTGATGAAATTCGTTCTTTGATGTGTTGATGTCACTCATTAACCCGTTCACAAACAAGACTTGGTTTTGACGTCCCTGAGAGATAGGACATGGGAAAATATTGAGGCAAAAGAAGAAAATGCTGATAATCAGCATTTTCTTCTTCTGTCTCAACATTTTCTATGCTACATTTTCAACAAATCCAATCTTTTTGAGCATCCGTTTTCTTGTCTACAGTAGATTTTGAATTAAAGAACCCTTATATTTTGCCGTTTGGGAAAGGGTTAAATAGTGAACAATCAAAATATCAAAGAGCGTATTTACATCGATTAGATCTTATATTAATACCAGATTGTGATATCCATTAACCCTTTCCCATACAAGACCTGGTTCCGACATCCGTGATAAAAATGGTTTTGGAAAACATTGAGGCAAAGGATAATCAGATAATCAGTATTTTCTCCTTTTGCCTCAATGTTTTCTGTGCTAATTTTTTCACATTATTATACCTTTATTAACATTCATCAAGTCCCCTGACGCAGTGTTTGAGTTGGACCAGCCTAAAATGTTGTAATTTGGGAAAGGATTAACACGCAGCCAAATACCCAGCATACGAGTATTTTGTTGGTTTTTGTTACTTAAGGGTTTCCTTGTTTAATAAATTCAATTAAACATGCATTTTCTTCTGCTTATTTAAAATGTAAATCTGCATTTTCATATCCTACATTTTGACATAAATGTACCAGTTGACGAAAGATTTGTTCAGGAAATAATATAAGATCTTCTACATTATATTAGTAAAGAATCTTTAAAAGCAAGCTGCATTTTACTCTTATTGATTATGTTTATGGAAACAAATCGAAAAGTTTGATCCATAAGAAAATTATTTTATTCTCATCGACCATTTCCTTTCTTTTCTCCCTTCAGCTGTTAACCTTGACTTGTCCGTAAGTAATAAAACATTTTATTACAAATTTATAATTAAGGTTGCTGTATAGATCTGTCTTATCCATTCTGTTGTTTGTGTGTGTTTTAATTAATATATTTACACTACTGCATTTCATGTTCTCTGAAGGAAGAGCATAACAATCTTGGGAAAATTAGTATGAACCGGTAAATCCATAATTACATTCTTTTTTGAATGTCAAGAGTAGGTCTTGATCAGGAAAGAGTTGAATTATGAAATTTATTACATGTATACTCTGTAAATATTGACCTGAGCCTGTTGAATATGCAATGAGTAGTTGTAAGCGAAATTATCACTCTCCAACATTATGTTGACACGAGAAGCATGTGCAGAATACAAAGTCATAATGCATTTGGAAACTATAGACTCTGCTCGACAGTGAGGATTGCGGGCGAATATCAATTATTCTGTGTCACAGTACTGTTGTTCATTTCATATTCACCGGGTTCAGTTCAATATTTACGGAGTATATACTGCCGTCTAGTGATGTGTTAAACATGGTTGACAGTTTTTAACCAAATGGATGCTTTTTATATTTGGATTTCTAGATACCAGCAAGGTGGAATCCATCCTCCAAAAACCTACAGCTTCACATAAAAGGTACTGGAGGCCTATCCTTTAAGAATGTAGAGAATGTTGAGTTTGAAGATAGAAGTCTGTCTGTATACATACAGACGGACAAATCTACATACAAGCCGGGACAAACAAGTAAGTAAACATTAGGTAATACTCATAGGGTGGACACAGAATCAACTAGATCTATTGCTATACATTAAACATACTGTAAGTGGATATTATAATACATTACAATGCTATTGTAATATGCAAATAGGTGGAGAAAATAAAAAAAATCTGAATTGGAAGCAATTAAAGACAGAAAAGTAAATGTTGATATCAATATGCACAAAATTTGTATTCAGAGAAAATGGAAAGCAGTTTGAAAATAGGAGACGTTAATCAACATTTTCTTATTTTCTCTCAATGTTTTTCAAAGACTGTCCTACTAGGGCCATAATAATTTGTAATTGTTTGACCAAGTATAATGTATGAAAGTTTAATGTTGTGACATTACTATTTCAGTTAACATGCGTATATTTGGCGTGACACCAGAGTTGACAATTGTGTATGATAAACTCAAAGTAGAATTACATGTAAGTGATGTCTTTTACTTTTTTGACTAGTTTTGCTGATAAGTAACTTTAGTAATTTCTTCTTTCCCTTAATATTTTCTATGTTATACCATGCATAATTTCTTCTATTGGTTTAAACCATTTTGTCATCTGCAACAGATTTCAAATTTGAGCAGACTAAGATCTTGCTGTTTAGGATGGCTAAGGGGTTATGCACTATTATCCCAGAAGTTCATGTATTCAATTAGCAAAATTAAAAGCATTTCCAGACAACAAAGCTATAAGACACAAGGAAAGATAATATTAAGAAATGGAAAATTTTATAGGCAGTAAGTCTTTTCCCATCAAAATATCCAATAATTAATTAACAGAACTTATAAGATAATGATTTGTTAAAAATCAACTCTTGGAGAAGATCTGGAAAAATTAAGCACATGCTTTTATATGAAATTCTAGCATTCATAAGCTCATTGTGATAATTTTAGAGTTGAAATATGGTTTTTGCTGTCCCAAAGGTGACCTTTAGTGATCACCCTATTTCATTTGTGAGGACTTGGCAGGTATCATAAATCTGACTTTTCCCATGAACCTAGTCTTTCATTTCGAACACAAAACTAATCATGTGAAAATGATATCATCATTTGACATGCTAGTTCAAATGTAAGTTAACATGGACTGACTAACTTGGTTCAGTTCCTTGTCAAGCTTAAGAAGCCACTTCTTTGAGTAGATCTTTAATATTATACTTTTAACCCATTACCATACAATGACTCTTTTTGACTCCCTACAAGATAATGGCATTAGAAAACATTGTGGGAAATAAAAAAAAATGCTTGTCACAAGCAATTTCTTCATTTCCCACAATGCTTTTTGCCCAGAAGAAGAAAATTTGTAAAATTTCATTCACTTGATATTGTCATCTGCAGCATCTTTGCATGAGGGTAAGTCCAAATTTTTGCTGTTTGGTAATGGGATAAGTATTGTAGATTTTCTGTATTTTCTAAGTGTAACTATAAGTGGCTGCTTCCAGCAAAGTAATCCATGATGTAGGCATGTATAAAGCTTTATAAGATGTTACAGACAAAAGATATATGGATTCCTAGAACGCCCAAGTTGTCTTGAATGCACACATGTTATATATAGAAGATGTTTTCTGTTTCAGGATGCCAAAGGAAACAAAATTAATCAATGGTCTGTGAGTGCATCAGAGTTAACCAGCCTGAATGGTGTCTATATACAACATCAGAGTTTGTCTCAGTATCCTGTACTAGGAGAGTGGAAGATAAAGGCTAAACTGCTATCTCATGGTGTAAGTTATAAAAGCTAAACTGCTCTCTCATGGTGTAAGTTATAAAAGATAAACTGTTCTCTCATGGTGTAAGTTATAAAAGCTAAACTGCTCTATCATGGTGTAAGTTATAAAAGCTAAACTGCTCTCTCATGGTGTAAGTTATAAAAGCTAAACTGCTCTATCATGGTGTAAGTTATAAAAGCTAAACTGCTCTATCATGGTGTAAGTTATAAAAGATAAACTGTTCTCTCATGGTGTAAGTTATAAAAGCTAAACTGCTCTCTCATGGTTTGAGTTATAAAAGCTAAACTGCTCTCTCATGGTGTAAGTTATAAAAGATAAACTGTTCTCTCATGGTGTAAGTTATAAAAGCTAAACTGCTCTCTCATGGTGTAAGTTATAAAAGATAAACTGCTCTCTCATGGTTTGAGTTATAAAAGATAAACTGCTCTCTCATTGTGTAAGTTATAAAAGCTAAACTCTCTCTCATGGTGTAAGTTATAAAAGATAAACTGCTCTATCATGGTGTAAGTTATAAAAGCTAAACTGCTCTCTCATGGTTTGAGTTATAAAAGCTAAACTCTCTCTCATGGTGTAAGTTATAAAAGATAAACTGCTCTCTCATGGTTTGAGTTATAAAAGCTAAACTCTCTCTCATGGTGTAAGTTATAAAAGCTAAACTCTCTCTCATGGTGTAAATTATAAAAGCTAAACTGTTCTCTCATGGTGTAAGTTATAAAAGCTAAACTGCTCTCTCATGGTGTAAGTTATAAAAGCTAAACTGTTCTCTCATGGTGTAAGTTATAAAAGATAAACTGTTCTATCATGGTGTAAGTTATAAAAGCTAAACTGCTTTCTCATGATGTAAGTTATAAAAGATAAACTGCTATTTCATGATGTAAGTTATAAAAGCTAAACTGTTCTATCATTGTGTAAGTTATAAAAGCTAAACTGCTCTATCATGGTGTAAGTTATAAAAGCTAAACTCTCTCTCATGGTGTAAGTTATAAAAACTAAACTGCTCTCTCATGGTGTAAGTTATAAAAGCTAAACTGCTCTCTCATGGTGTAAGTTATAAAAACTAAACTGTTCTCTGATGGTGTAAGTTATAAAAGCTAAGCTGCTCTTTCATGGTGTAAGTTATAAAAGCTAAGCTGCTCTTTCATGGTGTAAGTTATAAAAGATAAACTGCTCTCTCATGGTGTAAGTTATAAAAGCTAAACTGCTCTCTCATGGTGTAAGTTATAAAAGATAAACTGCTCTATCATGGTGTAAGTTATAAAAGATAAACTGTTCTCTTGGTGTAAGTTATAAAAGCTAAACTGTTCTATCATGGTGTAAGTTATAAAAGCTAAACTGTTCTCTCATGGTGTAAGTTATAAAAGATAAACTGTTCTCTCATGGTGTAAGTTATAAAAGCTAAACTGTTCTATCATGGTGTAAGTTATAAAAGCTAAACTGTTCTCTCATGCTGTAAGTTATAAAAGATAAACTGTTCTCTCATGGTGTAAGTTATAAAAGCTAAACTGCTCTCTGATGGTGTAAGTTATAAAAGATAAACTGTTCTCTCATGGTGTAAGTTATAAAAGCTAAACTGTTCTCTCATGGTGTAAGTTATAAAAGCTAAACTGTTCTATCATGGTGTGAGTTATAAAAGCTAAACTGTTCTCTCATGGTGTAAGTTATAAAAGATAAACTGCTCTCTCATGGTGTAAGTTATAAAAGCTAAACTGTTCTATCATGGTGTGAGTTATAAAAGCTAAACTGTTCTCTCATGGTGTAAGTTATAAAAGCTAAACTGCTCTCTCATGGTGTAAGTTATAAAAACTAAACTGTTCTCTCATGGTGTAAGTTATAAAAGCTAAACTGCTCTCCCATGGTGTAAGTTATAAAAGCTAAACTGCTCTATCATGGTGTAAGTTATAAAAGCTAAGCTGCTCTATCATGGTGTAAGTTGTAAAAGCTAAACTGCTCTATCATGGTGCGAGTTATAAAAGCTAAACTGCTCTCTCATGGTGTAAGTTCTAAAAGCTAAACTGCTCTATCATGGTGTAAGTTATAAAAGCTAAACTGTTCTCTCATGGTGTAAGTTATAAAAGCTAAACTCTCTCTCATGGTGTAAGTTCTAAAAGCTAAACTGCACTCTCATGGTGTAAGTTATAAAAGATAAACTGTTCTCTCATGGTGTAAGTTATAAAAGATAAACTGCTCTCTCATTGTGTAAGTTATAAAAGATAAACTGCTCTATCATGGTGTAAGTTATAAAAGATAAACTGCTCTCTCATGGTGTAAGTTATAAAAGATAAACTGCTCTATCATGGTGTAAGTTATAAAAGCTAAACTGTTCTCTCATGGTGTAAGTTATAAAAGATAAACTGCTCTCTCATGGTGTAAGTTATAAAAGATAAACTGCTCTATCATGGTGTAAGTTATAAAAGATAAACTGCTCTCTCATGGTGTAAGTTATAAAAGATAAACTGCTCTATCATGGTGTAAGTTATAAAAGCTAAACTGTTCTCTCATGGTGTAAGTTATAAAAGATAAACTGCTCTCTCATGGTGTAAGTTATAAAAGATAAACTGTTCTATCATGGTGTAAGTTATAAAAGCTAAACTGCTCTATCATGGTGTAAGTTATAAAAGATAAACTGTTCTCTCATGGTGTAAGTTATAAAAGCTAAACTGTTCTCTCATGGTGTAAGTTATAAAAGCTAAACTGCTCTCTCATGGTGCAAGTTATAAAAGATAAACTGCTCTCTCATGGTGTAAGTTATAAAAGATAAACTGCTCTCTCATGGTTTGAGTTATAAAAGCTAAACTGTTCTCTCATGGTGTAAGTTATAAAAGCTAAACTGCTCTCTCATGGTGTAAGTTATAAAAGCTAAACTGTTCTCTCATGGTGCGAGTTATAAATGCTAAACTGCTCTCTCATGGTTTGAGTTATAAAAACTAAACTGTTCTCTCATGGTGTAAGTTATAAAAGCTAAACTGCTCTCTCAAGGTGTAAGTTATAAAAGCTAAACTGCTTTCTCATGATGTAAGTTATAAAAGATAAACTGCTCTCTCATGGTGTAAGTTATAAAAGATAAACTGTTCTCTCATGGTGTAAGTTATAAAAACTAAACTGTTCTGTCATTGTGTAAGTTATAAAAGATAAACTGCTCTCTCATGGTGTAAGTTATAAAAGCTAAACTGCTCTCTCATGATGTAAGTTATAAAAGATAAACTGTTCTCTCATGGTGTAAGTTATAAAAGATAAACTGCTCTATCATGGTGTAAGTTATAAAAGCTAAACTGTTCTATCATGGTGTGAGTTATAAAAGCTAAACTGCTCTCTCATGGTGTAAGTTATAAAAGATAAACTGTTCTCTCATGGTGTAAGTTATAAAAGATAAACTGTTCTCTCATGGTGTAAGTTATAAAAGATAAACTGTTCTCTCATGGTGTAAGTTATAAAAGATAAACTGTTCTCTCATGGTGTAAGTTATAAAAGCTAAACTGTTCTATCATGGTGTGAGTTATAAAAGCTAAACTGCTCTCTCATGGTGTAAGTTATAAAAACGAAACTGTTCTCTCATGGTGTAAGTTATAAAAGATAAACTGCTCTTTCATGGTGTAAGTTATAAAAGCTAAACTGCACTCTCATGGTGTAAGTTATAAAAGATAAACTGCTCTATCATGGTGTAAGTTATAAAAGCTAAACTGCTCTCTCATGGTGTAAGTTATAAAAGATAAACTGTTCTCTCATGGTGTAAGTTATAAAAGATAAACTGCTCTCTCATGGTGTAAGTTATAAAAGCTAAACTGCTCTCTCATGGTGTAAGTTATAAAAGCTAAACTGCTCTCTCATGGTGTAAGTTATGAAAGCTAAACTGCTCTCTCACTGGTGCGAGTTATAAAAGCTAAACTGCTCTCTCATGGTGTAAGTTATAAAAGATAAACTGCTCTCTCATGGTGCGAGTTATAAAAGCTAAACTGCTCTATCATGGTGTAAGTTATAAAAGATAAACTGTTCTCGCATGGTGTAAGTTCTAAAAGCTAAACTGTTCTCTCATGGTGTAAGTTATAAAAGCTTACTTCTCTCTCATGGTGTAAGTTATAAAAGATAAACTGCTCTCTCATGGTTTGAGTTATAAAAGATAAACTGTTCTCTCATGGTGTAAGTTATAAAAGCTAAACTGCTCTATCATGGTGTAAGTTAAAAAAGATAAACTGCTCTCTCATGGTTTGAGTTATAAAAGATAAACTGCTCTCTCATGGTTTGAGTTATAAAAGATAAACTGCTCTCTCATGGTGTAAGTTCTAAAAGCTAAACTGCTCTATCGTGGTGTAAGTTCTAAAAGCTAAACTGCTCTCTCATGGTGTAAGTTATAAAAGATAAACTGCTCTCTCACGGTTTGAGTTATAAAAGCTAAACTGTTCTCTCATGGTGTAAGTTATAAAAGCTAAACTGTTCTCTCATGGTGTAAGTTATAAAAGATAAACTGCTCTCTCATAGTGTAAGTTATAAAAGCTAAACTGCTCTCTCATGGTGTAAGTTATAAAAGCTAAACTGCTCTATCATGATGTAAGTTATAAAAGATAAACTGCTTTCTCATGATGTAAGTTATAAAAGATAAACTGCTCTCTCATGGTGTAAGTTATAAAAGATAAACTCCTTTCTCATGATGTAAGTTATAAAAGATAAACTGCTTTCTCATGATGTAAGTTATAAAAGCTAAACTGCTCTCTCATGGTGTAAGTTATAAAAGCTAAACTGTTCTCTCATGGTGCGAGTTATAAATGCTAAACTGCTCTCTCATGGTTTGAGTTATAAAAACTAAACTGTTCTCTCATGGTGTAAGTTATAAAAGCTAAACTGCTCTCTCAAGGTGTAAGTTATAAAAGCTAAACTGCTTTCTCATGATGTAAGTTATAAAAGATAAACTGCTCTCTCATGGTGTAAGTTATAAAAGATAAACTGTTCTCTCATGGTGTAAGTTATAAAAACTAAACTGTTCTGTCATTGTGTAAGTTATAAAAGATAAACTGCTCTCTCATGGTGTAAGTTATAAAAGCTAAACTGCTCTCTCATGATGTAAGTTATAAAAGATAAACTGTTCTCTCATGGTGTAAGTTATAAAAGATAAACTGCTCTATCATGGTGTAAGTTATAAAAGCTAAACTGTTCTATCATGGTGTGAGTTATAAAAGCTAAACTGCTCTCTCATGGTGTAAGTTATAAAAGATAAACTGTTCTCTCATAGTGTAAGTTATAAAAGCTAAACTGCTCTCTCATGGTGTAAGTTATAAAAGCTAAACTGTTCTATCATGGTGTGAGTTATAAAAGCTAAACTGCTCTCTCATGGTGTGAGTTATAAAAGCTAAACTGCTCTCTCATGGTGTAAGTTATAAAAGATAAACTGTTCTCTCATGGTGTAAGTTATAAAAGATAAACTGTTCTCTCATGGTGTAAGTTATAAAAGATAAACTGTTCTCTCATGGTGTAAGTTATAAAAGATAAACTGTTCTCTCATGGTGTAAGTTATAAAAGCTAAACTGTTCTATCATGGTGTGAGTTATAAAAGCTAAACTGCTCTCTCATGGTGTAAGTTATAAAAACGAAACTGTTCTCTCATGGTGTAAGTTATAAAAGATAAACTGCTCTTTCATGGTGTAAGTTATAAAAGCTAAACTGCACTCTCATGGTGTAAGTTATAAAAGATAAACTGCTCTATCATGGTGTAAGTTATAAAAGCTAAACTGCTCTCTCATGGTGTAAGTTATAAAAGATAAACTGTTCTCTCATGGTGTAAGTTATAAAAGATAAACTGCTCTCTCATGGTGTAAGTTATAAAAGCTAAACTGCTCTCTCATGGTGTAAGTTATAAAAGCTAAACTGCTCTCTCATGGTGTAAGTTATGAAAGCTAAACTGCTCTCTCACTGGTGCGAGTTATAAAAGCTAAACTGCTCTCTCATGGTGTAAGTTATAAAAGATAAACTGCTCTCTCATGGTGCGAGTTATAAAAGCTAAACTGCTCTATCATGGTGTAAGTTATAAAAGATAAACTGTTCTCGCATGGTGTAAGTTCTAAAAGCTAAACTGTTCTCTCATGGTGTAAGTTATAAAAGCTTACTTCTCTCTCATGGTGTAAGTTATAAAAGATAAACTGCTCTCTCATGGTTTGAGTTATAAAAGATAAACTGTTCTCTCATGGTGTAAGTTATAAAAGCTAAACTGCTCTATCATGGTGTAAGTTAAAAAAGATAAACTGCTCTCTCATGGTTTGAGTTATAAAAGATAAACTGCTCTCTCATGGTTTGAGTTATAAAAGATAAACTGCTCTCTCATGGTGTAAGTTCTAAAAGCTAAACTGCTCTATCGTGGTGTAAGTTCTAAAAGCTAAACTGCTCTCTCATGGTGTAAGTTATAAAAGATAAACTGCTCTCTCACGGTTTGAGTTATAAAAGCTAAACTGTTCTCTCATGGTGTAAGTTATAAAAGCTAAACTGTTCTCTCATGGTGTAAGTTATAAAAGATAAACTGCTCTCTCATAGTGTAAGTTATAAAAGCTAAACTGCTCTCTCATGGTGTAAGTTATAAAAGCTAAACTGCTCTATCATGATGTAAGTTATAAAAGATAAACTGCTTTCTCATGATGTAAGTTATAAAAGATAAACTGCTCTCTCATGGTGTAAGTTATAAAAGATAAACTCCTTTCTCATGATGTAAGTTATAAAAGATAAACTGCTTTCTCATGATGTAAGTTATAAAAGCTAAACTGCTCTATCATGGTTTGAGTTATAAAAGCTAAACTGCTCTATCATGGTGTAAGTTATAAAAGCCAAACTGTTCTCTCATGGTGTAAGTTATAAAAGCTAAACTGTTCTCTCATGGTGTAAGTTATAAAAGCTAAACTGCTCTATCATGGTGTAAGTTATAAAAGATAAACTGCTCTCTCATGGTGTAAGTTATAAAAGCTAAACTGCTCTATCATGGTGTAAGTTATAAAAGCTAAACTGTTCTATCATGGTGTAAGTTATAAAAGCTAAACTGTTCTCTCATGGTGTAAGTTATAAAAGCTAAACTGCTCTATCATTGTGTAAGTTATAAAAGATAAACTGCTCTCTCATGGTGTAAGTTATAAAAGCTAAACTGCTCTCTCATGGTGTAAGTTATAAAAGCTAAACTGCTCTATCATGGTGTAAGTTATAAAAGCTAAACTGCTCTATCATGGTATAAGTTATATTCCATTATCAGTGGTATGACCATATCTTCTGGAGTACAATTGATATTGATTTCACAATGTTTAGTCCTTTCCTGTTAACCATAAGTCAAGACCACGTGTCTGACAGACAAATCACTTATATCTATATTCTGCACAATGTAGACATTCTTACTTTGTAGGAATTTCTACATTGTGCTGTGCAATTCTGAAATTTGGTGTGCACAAAATAAGAAACAAGACGAAGTAAGAATTGATTATCTACGTAGAAATAGAAGGTATAAAGTCAGAATATTTCATGCTATAAAAATACATACATTCTTTATTATATTTATTTATTTTCCATTTGATTACAACTTTAGTATAAATCATATTCAAACATTTACTAGTACATTATGTACAATGAATGATGAACAATTTCTTTACTCTCACAATATTGTAGTGTCAGTATAAAGTAGCTAAACCATGGACCAAATTTTAAGTCACATGTAACTGCATAAATATTCTCTTTATTTTTATTTCTAGAGTGAGTTCACAGAGAAGGTTATCAAGGTAGACAAGTATGGTAAGTGGTCATTATTATAGCCTACTTATATACAACTACTTAACTCAACAGATTGTAGTAGCCATTATGTTGATTTTCTTAACCTTAATCACCCTGCCAGACGGCAAAATTTCAGACTTGTCCACATTCAAATTATGACAATTTGAAAAAAAAATGCCATTTTAAATCAGTTGGCCTCTGTTCGGAAAACGTTGTGGGAAATGAAAATGCTTGTCATAAGCAATTTCTTTTCAATGATTATATCTTGTGAGATGTGAGGAAGTCATGTTAGTGATTAAAGTGAATTGCAAACACCTTTTTGATGTCATCTTTTTCATTTATGCGACTTTAGATTACAGCCCCGTCATTTTCAAAAAGTAATATTTTGCAGAATATTGAAGATGTTTCTAGGAAACTTTATCACATTATATGAATATAATTTTATATTTTTTTAAACAAAAACTTGTAACATATTTCAGTTTTTACATCAGTATGTTTACTGTATGCAGTAGAAGTTTCCATTAGTAAATAACCCAAAATTTCCATTGGTTTGGACAATGATAATAGTAAATTAAAGCCCTATCATTTTTGCAAGAATAGATATTTCCTATTTATGATTTTCTGTTTACAGTTCTCCCCAAGTTTGAAGTGGAGTTAGATTTACCATCGTTTGGAAGAACCACAGATGACACATTTGAAGGAAAAGTCAAAGCAAAGTAAGTATAGATAGTATTAGTATTTTCAAGCAAAAACCTTTCTAGAGACGCAATATGGCAGCATGAGTTTTAGATAGACAGTGAGGCCAGGTGCGTTTTCTTCTTTTCTCACAACACTTCTAAACTTTCTCTGCTTAGAAAGTCAAAGTAAGATTTTTTTAAAAAGACTTTCATCAGATTGCAGCTATTTCTCTTTCTAAGACAAAATTTGACCTTTTCTTTTTACAATTCTGTTGTGCAAACTACTGGCTTGTTAATTTCAGGTACACTTTTGGCAAACCGATAAAGGGTGATGCTAGCCTTACAGTTGAACCAAAACAGAGGAGATTTGAATGGAGGAATGGAAAAAGAGTTGATGTTACAAAATCTTACAAAACACACTTTCCTGTAAGTGTCAATCAATGTTAACCCATTACCATACAATGACTCCTCAAAAGATAATAACTTTGGAAAACATTGTGGAAAATGAAGAAATCGCTTGTGACAAGCAATTCATTCATTTACCACAATGTTTTTTACCCAGTTAGACCTTAATTTTAGAATTTTATTCATTTGAAATTGTCGTCTGCAACATCTTTGATTTTTGACCATCCTAAAATTTTACCGTTTGGTAATGGGTTAAACCCGTTCCTGCTGGTTATTGTGATAGTAAACATGAAATTTTATACAATTTATAGCTGTGATATTGATGATTTTAAAAAAAAAGTAGAAATAGAAATAACCAAGTGTAAGGCCTTAAAGGACCTGACATAAATAAAAGAATAAGTTTTTCTTTAAAGATCTATCTTTTTGTATTCAAAACTTGTATCTATATGTGCAGTTCATCATGATCTGTTACATACACGCACAAAATTAGAATCTGTAGTTTATAACATTATCTAGCATGTAATAAGAGTCAATAATTCACATTATGATTGTATTATTGTAGGTTGATGGAGATACATTGTTTACCATCCAGAAGTCTGACCTGGACAGTTTAACCACGCCCCTCAGTGGGAGGAGTCTACTATTTAATGTCACCGTCACAGAAACACTCACTAAAGCCAAACAGTCAGATGACCAGGAAGTTTCCTTTTATAGCAACCCAATCAAAATCGAGTTTCCAAAATCGTTACCAGATACATTCAAGCCTGAAATGAAATATGATGTGGTGGTAAGTAAACATTGAGAAGTTGGCACAATTCAGTGAAAATCGGGCCATTATAGGTATGCATTAAAGGGACAAACTGGGCAGTAACAGAAAAAAGTATAAAATACAGTAAAATCCCGTGATTATTTTCAATAAAGTCTGACAGGCACCAGTAAGGGGTCATCTTCTATAACCCTGGGAAAACCAAAATCGGTATTATTTGCCAAGTTTAGATATCTTGCAATGTATGATTTTCCATGACGTGGACAAGCAAACACATGGTTCTGCACTGAATGTGATTCCTCTTGGCCTAATTGTCAGTTTTTACCACTGAACAAAATTTTGAAAGCATTTATTGAATTGTTCAGAAGAAAAGGTCATTGAAGATGATCCCTTACTGGTGCCTGTCAGATGATACTTTAAGTTAACATCAGATTTTGATTAGATTGTAGTAGATACAACATCCAGAGTTGTTTTCAATAGGGAACAATTTTATCCAGTTAACCATGACGTAATTTCGGACAAACAATTGTATTTCATAGGTGTTGTTTTAAGATCTCATACCTACGGCTTGATTGTTAACTGTCCAGGCCTGACTGTTTTACATCTGTGTATTGACATGCGTTGAGTATGATATACTACATGTTTCAGGTAAAGGCATCACTACGAGATGGTACACCCCCGGACATGACTGGAGACAAACTTACAGCTACTATTGAGAAATATGCTAAAGTCAAACAGGGTAGGAGATGTCGACCATGGCTACGTAGATCACTGTGGCGACCCCCTCCGTTTGAGCCCTGTGGAAGATGGACAACAGAAAAACTGATACATTCAGACAGACAGACACATACTGTACCTACAGATGGGGTTGTTGTGTTTCCTCTCACAGCTGACAGAAAATTGTCCAAGGTTATCATTAAGGTAAATAATACAATTGCACTATAGATGACTTATGATCAGTATCCTATATTGTTCATTTTAAAAAAAAATTGTCATTTTCTATGTAGTATTATGAGGTTTCATTGTGCATGCATTGATACATGTATAATGATATCAAATGTTAGACAACAACAAGTCAACTTTTCATTCTACCATGAATATTTCCCCATTTCTCACTAAATTGATAAAGAAAATTATTCTTTTATCATTAATTAGTTAAATTAATAGATCCCCTGAGCACATTGTGTGTCAATTTTTGGACATAGATTAATTTTCCAGAGTAAATTGGTATGCAAACAGATATTATCTTACCTTTAATAGCTCATCTTAGCTCGAAGTGCTCAAGGCGAGCTATTGTGGTTGCTTTTTGTCCAACTTCCGTCTGTCTGTTCACAATTTCTTTCAACATCTTCTCCTCCTAAACCTTGAACTGTACATTGTGCCAATTGTGACCAAATTTGGCAGGAATGATGACCTTTCCAAAGTTCTGTTTGTGAATTTTTGATTTGTTAAAAAATGTGGGTGTGGCAGGGCGTGGCTAATGGGATTTGAAATCATCAGAAAATTCTTTAAAAGTCAACTATCAGGCCAATTTGAACCAAACTTGGCAGGAATACTCCTTGACAGACTCTTTTCAAAATTTATTCACAAAAAATGTGGGCTTGGCTTTGAGGGCGGGTCTTATCAGACTTGGAGAAATCATAAGAAAATGCTTTAAAAAACAAATTATGGCCAATTTGAAACAAATTTGGCGTGAATGGTCTTTGATTTGGCAGGAATGATCCTTGAGTGACTCTTTCAAAATTTGTTCACAAATGTTTGCATTCATCTAAAAATGTGGGCATTGCAAGTATCCGAGGACGGGGCTTATCTGACTTAAAGAAATCATAAGAAAATTCTTTAAAAATCAACCATGGAGCCAATTTGAAACAAATTTGGTGTGATTGTTCTTCGATTTACCCTTTTGAAGATTTATTGATAAAAGTTTTGATTTGTCAAAAAATGTTGGCTTGATAGGGCGGGGCTTATCAGACCTAGAGAAATCCTAAGAAAATTCTTTAAAAATCATTTGAACCAAACTTGACATGAATATTCTTTGAGTGACCCTTATGAACGTTTGTTAACTAAATTTTTGATTCATCGAAAAAAGTTGGTGTGGCAGGGAGGGCAGGGCTGGGCATATCGGAGGTAGAGAAATCATAAGAAAATTCTTTTAAAATCAACCGTTTGATCAATTTGAACCAAATTTGGTGTGAATGCTCCTTGAGTGACTCTTCTCAACATTTGTTCATAATTTTTTGGATTTTTGAAATATGTGGACATGGCAGGGTGGGGACATTTTCAACTTGGTGAAATCATGAAATAATTCTTTAAAAATAAACCATTGTACTAATTTGTACCTAACTTTGCTAGACCGATTTGAACAAAATATTGTAACTTAATTGATTTCTTATGCATGAATAGTCTTAAGTTTTAAGAATAGTTTATATGCCTATGCAATGAATTGAAAAAAATGCCATTTTGGCTCATGTCATCTTGGTTCAGGTGAGCGATTTAGGACCATCATGGTCCTCTAGTCTTATTTGGAGCATTTTTGTACTTGAAGTAAACATCTGCTATTTAAGGGATGCCTGTTTATGTTCTATGAATATATAATGATGAATTTTAAAACTTTCAGGCAAACTACAGAGGGGCAAGTGCTAACTTAGAATTAAAAAAGCGCCATTCACCGAGTGATTCGTTTATACAGATTACAACAAGAAATAACTCTCCTCAGGTTAGATTGTGTTAACTTTTCATTTTTAACATACATACCTTTTCACACCATGTTTTTACAGTACTATTTTCCAGTCGGAAGCCTTTTAGCCTTTATGTCTACTAATGCAAGGTCTTGTATTCAATCTTAAAATGTTCCACATGTGCAAAAAAAACTTGGTATGATAAAGCCATAGTATGAAATGGTTTATCAACCAAAAATCTTCAAGGTTATGAATATTGTTATATTGATAATATTTATAAGTAGAATAATTAGGAGTTTTGCATGTGAAATGTTTTGAATACATATTTTGGAAACAATTGGAATTGAAAAACCATCAATAAATCAAACTGATTCTGAATATAGTATATATTTAACTTCTGATATGAAACACTGGTTTTATAAATTTTAAGATTGTGATCCAATTAAATGTCTACTTATACAACTACCTTATCAAGGAAAGCTTTTGATATGTTTGGGACTATTTTGAAATGATTGCTGTGAGCACTTGTTTAATTTGTTTTCTACAATGTTTTCAGGCTGGTAGCTCAGTAAGGTTCAATGTCAGAAGTACCAAGGTTCCTGGAACTGTTCATTATCAAGTAAGTCATCATATTATAGTCTCACATAATCAACATCTTCCATACAAACAAAATGATATTTTAATGACACTTTCAGCTAAAACTTTTGAGAGAAAAGAATGATATGCTCAAAATAGACATTGGTTACCATTCTCTCATGCTTTCTTTGCAATTATATGAACAGTTTTGTAATCTTGTTTTTATTGTGACTAAAATTTCAATCACCAGAGCATTGGCATAAGTGTCGGCATTAGTGTTATCTTTCATAGTAGATCTATCATGTCTCTGTTTCTACTGATACTATTGTTCTGAAACTTCGCACATGCGTCTGTAACAGTGATATTCTTGGTTAAGATTAATTGCTCTGACGTTTAATAATATAGTGTAACTGTACCCTTTTTGACAAAGATTTCTTCACTACCCAGCAGAATGTAGTCATACTTCGTTGTCCTCTGACAGCTTTTGTTCTTCCTCACGAACCTGTCCTTTATTATAATTCTGTGTGAAATTTTACATGCTTAATCTGGAATTAATGAACTGACATCAGATTTTCTATTTTTTACAATCAAAATTAAAATACATTTAACTCTTTCACTGCCAATGTCGCCGATAAGCGACCTATTAGAAATATGCCAATATCGCCTTTTGGCGACTTCAAAATAATAGCTTAATTAGGTTGTTCAAGGTCAAGGTCAGGGTCATCTGATCAAACTGCTATGCAACAAAATACTATATGTGCAATCATTCCTGAGTGTTTCAGCTTAACATTCATCAGATCATGATTTTACTATATTATAAACTGATAAGCCCTGTTATGAAGTTTAAAAAAAATGGCATTGAAAATAGCACAATTCCAGGAAATTTGGCAGCGAAAGAGTTAATGCACCCCCAACTTTTCTATTGACCCTATCTTATAATAGCCAAGGCACTTCTTAGAATAATTATGTTGTGAATCTATTTTATATTATGTAAAATAACTTTTTCAGATATACTCCAAAGGAAACATGGTGAAATCAGGGTCATTTTCGATGAATTCAAAGTCTATAAGCTGGTCTCTACCTGTGACATCAGTAATGGCCCCTAGAGCCCGGCTTATCGTGTATTATATCCGGACAGATGGAGAAGTTGTTGCAGACGCACTTACCATTAATGTACAGGGAATCTTCAAAAATAAGGTAGTTCTTCTTTTTAGTCAATTCTTCGTAATGGATCAAACAGGGGAAAATGGTGGTAGTCTACATTTCTTTTTGCTCTTATTGATTACAAAGTTTCTCCTAACATGAATGATTTTCTGATTGTGCCTTTATACCTATCCAAAACAATTCCTGGTTTTGAAATTCTTTTTCAGTGAGAAAGCTTTTGAAATGATTGTGAGAAATGAAAAATACTGATAACAAGCAATTTTCCTTTATCCACATTACTTTGTATGTTGTGACTGAAAAGGACCCATGCTAGATTGTCAAACATACAAACAGGTGATTTTTTTTTCAAGAAATATGATAATGGATTTGTCAACTTTTATGGTTATATCTTTTCTGTCCAGGGTAAACTCAAGTCAAGTTCATTTAGTCCTGCAAAATCAATTTGGTATCTAACTTTACCTACAAGCGTAGTTGATATTTGATAACATTTATAGGAAACTAATCATCTATAGAAAATGAAAACTATGAAACAATGAAAACTAGTTACTAGTACCATGCACCACATTACTGCACAAACTCTTACTGTCCCCATGTTGTTCTGATGATGGCAATATTTGGCATGACTACTTTAAAGGTTCTACGTTTTCAATGACTTTGATTTTGTAATGTTTTATACATACAGGTATCAGTAGAGTTTAATGCAACAGAAGCTAGTCCTGCCAACACTATATTACTGGATGTGAGGGCTGATGTACAGTCTCTAGTTAACATTCTAGCTGTAGACAAGAGTGTTCTGTTACTGGGTACAGGGAACGATATATCATCTCAACAGGTATGTACATTATGTACTGTACAACACTATATTAAGTGTATGTGAGGGCTGATGTACAGTCTCTAGTTAACATTCTAGTTGTAGACAAGAGTGTTCTGTTTCTGGGTACAGGGAATGATATATCATCTCAACAGGTATGTACATTATGTACTGTACAACACTATATTACTGGATGTGAGGGCTGATGTACAGTCTCTAGTTAACATTCTAGCTGTAGACAAGAGTGTTCTGTTACTGGGTACAGGGAACGATATATCATCTCAACAGGTATGTACATTATGTACTGTACAACACTATATTACTGGATGTGAGGGCTGATGTACAGTCTCTAGTTAATGTTCTAGCTGTAGACAAGAGTGTTCTGTTACTGGGTACAGGGAACGACATATCATCTCAACAGGTACGTACATTATGTACTGTACAACACTATATTACTGTATGTGAGGGCTGATGTACAGTCTCTAGTTAACATTCTAGCTGTAGACAAGAGTGTTCTGTTTCTGGGTACAGGGAATGATATATCATCTCAACAGGTATGTACATTATGTACTGTACAACACTATATTACTGTATGTGAGGGCTGATGTACAGTCTCTAGTTAACGTTCTAGCTGTAGACAAGAGTGTTCTGTTACTGGGTACAGGGAACGATATATCATCTCAACAGGTACGTACATTATGTACTGTACAACACTATATTAAGTGTATGTGAGGGCTGATGTACAGTCTCTAGTTAACGTTCTAGCTGTAGACAAGAGTGTTCTGTTACTGGGTAACGGGAATGATATATCATCTCAACAGGTACGTACATTATGTACTGTACAACACTATATTAAGTGTATGTGAGGGCTGATGTACAATCTCTAGTTAACGTTCTAGCTGTAGACAAGAGTGTTCTGTTACTGGGTACAGGGAACAATATATCATCTCAACAGGTACGTACATTATGTACTGTACAACACTATATTACTGTATGTGAGGGCTGATGTACAGTCTCTAGTTAACGTTCTAGCTGTAGAAAAGAGTGTTCTGTTACTGGGTACAGGGAACGATATATCATCTCAACAGGTACGGACATTATGTATTGTACAACACTATATTACTGTATATGAGGGCTGATGTACAGTCTCTAGTTAACGTTCTAGCTGTAGACAAGAGTGTTCTGTTACTTGGTACAGGGAACGATATATCATCTCAACAGGTACGTACATTATGTACTGTACAACACTATATTACTGTATGTGAGGGCTGATGTACAGTCTCTAGTTAACATTCTAGTTGTAGACAAGAGTGTTCTGTTACTGGGTACAGGGAACGATATATCATCTCAACAGGTATGTACATTATGTACTGTACAACACTATATTAAGTGTATGTGAGGGCTGATGTACAGTCTCTAGTTAACGTTCTAGCTGTAGACAAGAGTGTTCTGTTACTGGGTACAGGGAATGATATATCATCTCAACAGGTACGTACATTATGTACTGTACAACACTATATTACTGTATGTGAGGGCTGATGTACAGTCTCTAGTTAACATTCTAGCTGTAGACAAGAGTGTTCTGTTACTGGGTACAGGGAATGATATATCATCTCAACAGGTACGTACATTATGTACTGTACAACACTATATAACTGTATGTGAGGGCTGATGTACAGTCTCTAGTTAACATTCTAGCTGTAGACAAGAGTGTTCTGTTACTGGGTACAGGGAATGATATATCATCTCAACAGGTACGTACATTATGTACTGTACAACACTATATTACTGTATGTGAGGGCTGATGTACAGTCTCTAGTTAACGTTCTAGCTGTAGACAAGAGTGTTCTGTTACTGGGTACAGGGAATGATATATCATCTCAACAGGTATGTACATTATGTACTGTACAACACTATATTAAGTGTATGTGAGGGCTGATGCACAGTCTCTAGTTAACGTTCTAGTTGTAGACAAGAGTGTTCTGTTACTGGGTACAGGGAACGATGTATCATCTCAACAGGTATGTACATTATGTACTGTACAACACTATATTAAGTGTATGTGAGGGCTGATGTACAGTCTCTAGTTAACATTCTAGCTGTAGACAAGAGTGTTCTGTTACTGGGTACAGGGAATGATATATCATCTCAACAGGTATGTACATTATGTACTGTACAACACTATATTAAGTGTATGTGAGGGCTGATGTACAGTCTCTAGTTAACGCTCTAGTTGTAGACAAGAGTGTTCTGTTACTGGGTACAGGGAATGATATATCATCTCAACAGGTATGTACATTATGTACTGTACAACACTATATTACTGTATGTGAGGGCTGATGTACAGTCTCTAGTTAACGTTCTAGTTGTAGACAAGAGTGTTCTGTTTCTGGGTACAGGGAATGATATATCATCTCAACAGGTATGTACATTATGTACTGTACAACACTATATTACTGGATGTGAGGGCTGATGCACAGTCTCTAGTTAACGTTCTAGTTGTAGACAAGAGTGTTCTGTTTCTGGGTACAGGGAATGATATATCATCTCAACAGGTATGTACATTATGTACTGTACAACACTATATTACTGGATGTGAGGGCTGATGCACAGTCTCTAGTTAACATTCTAGTTGTAGACAAGAGTGTTCTGTTACTGGGTACAGGGAACGATGTATCATCTCAACAGGTATGTACATTATGTACTGTACAACACTATATTACTGTATGTGAGGGCTGATGTACAATCTCTAGTTAACGTTCTAGTTGTAGACAAGAGTGTTCTGTTACTGGGTACAGGGAACGATATATCATCTCAACAGGTATGTACATTATGTACTGTACAACACTATATTACTGTATGTGAGGGCTGATGTACAGTCTCTAGTTAACATTCTAGCTGTAGACAAGAGTGTTCTGTTACTGGGTACAGGGAACGATATATCATCTCAACAGGTATGTACATTATGTACTGTACAACACTATATTACTGGATGTGAGGGCTGATGTACAGTCTCTAGTTAACATTCTAGCTGTAGACAAGAGTGTTCTGTTACTGGGTACAGGGAATGATATATCATCTCAACAGGTACGTACATTATGTACTGTACAACACTATATTACTGGATGTGAGGGCTGATGTACAGTCTCTAGTTAACGTTCTAGCTGTAGACAAGAGTGTTCTGTTTCTGGGTACAGGGAATGATATATCATCTCAACAGGTACGTACATTATGTACTGTACAACACTATATTAAGTGTATGTGAGGGCTGATGTACAGTCTCTAGTTAACATTCTAGCTGTAGACAAGAGTGTTCTGTTTCTGGGTACAGGGAACGATATATCATCTCAACAGGTACGTACATTATGTACTGTACAACACTATATTAAGTGTATGTGAGGGCTGATGTACAGTCTCTAGTTAACATTCTAGCTGTAGACAAGAGTGTTCTGTTTCTGGGTACAGGGAACGATATATCATCTCAACAGGTACGTACATTATGTACTGTACAACACTATATTAAGTGTATGTGAGGGCTGATGTACAGTCTCTAGTTAACATTCTAGCTGTAGACAAGAGTGTTCTGTTTCTTGGTACAGGGAACGATATATCATCTCAACAGGTACGTACATTATGTACTGTACAACACTATATTAAGTGTATGTGAGGGCTGATGTACAGTCTCTAGTTAACGTTCTAGCTGTAGACAAGAGTGTTCTGTTTCTGGGTACAGGGAACGATGTATCATCTCAACAGGTATGTACATTATGTACTGTACAACACTATATTAAGTGTATGTGAGGGCTGATGTACAGTCTCTAGTTAACATTCTAGCTGTAGACAAGAGTGTTCTGTTTCTGGGTACAGGGAACGATATATCATCTCAACAGGTACGTACATTATGTACTGTACAACACTATATTAAGTGTATGTGAGGGCTGATGTACAGTCTCTAGTTAATGTTCTAGCTGTAGACAAGAGTGTTCTGTTACTGGGTACAGGGAACGATATATCATCTCAACAGGTACGTACATTATGTACTGTACAACACTATATTACTGGATGTGAGGGCTGATGTACAGTCTCTAGTTAACGTTCTAGCTGTAGACAAGAGTGTTCTGTTACTTGGTACAGGGAACGATATATCATCTCAACAGGTATGTACATTATGTACTGTACAACACTATATTACTGTATGTGAGGGCTGATGTACAGTCTCTAGTTAACGTTCTAGCTGTAGACAAGAGTGTTCTGTTTCTGGGTACAGGGAACGATATATCATCTCAACAGGTACATACATTATGTACTGTACAACACTATATTAAGTGTATGTGAGGGCTGATGTACAGTCTCTAGTTAACATTCTAGCTGTAGACAAGAGTGTTCTGTTTCTGGGTACAGGGAACGATATATCATCTCAACAGGTACGTACATTATGTACTGTACAACACTATATTACTGGATGTGAGGGCTGATGTACAGTCTCTAGTTAACGTTCTAGCTGTAGACAAGAGTGTTCTGTTTCTGGGTACAGGGAATGATATATCATCTCAACAGGTATGTACATTATGTACTGTACAATACTATATTAAGTGTATGTGAGGGCTGATGTACAGTCTCTAGTTAACATTCTAGCTGTAGACAAGAGTGTTCTGTTACTGGGTACAGGGAACGATATATCATCTCAACAGGTATGTACATTATGTACTGTACAACACTATATTACTGGATGTGAGGGCTGATGTACAGTCTCTAGTTAACATTCTAGCTGTAGACAAGAGTGTTCTGTTTCTGGGTACAGGGAATGATATATCATCTCAACAGGTATGTACATTATGTACTGTACAACACTATATTAAGTGTATGTGAGGGCTGATGTACAGTCTCTAGTTAACGTTCTAGCTGTAGACAAGAGTGTTCTGTTACTTGGTACAGGGAACGATATATCATCTCAACAGGTACGTACATTATGTACTGTACAACACTATATTACTGGATGTGAGGGCTGATGTACAGTCTCTAGTTAACATTCTTGCTGTAGACAAGAGTGTTCTGTTACTGGGTACACATCTTCGCAAGCCAAGGGTGACATCTACGACGTAACGTCGTTTCTGTATCCACCCTTGGCGGATTTAGTCCGATTTTCTTGGCCTCCTGGAAAGTGTTTTCATTGGTTCCAGCGAGGTCTCGCTGGAACCAATCAGATTGTCAACTGATACATTTGTTATGAGTAACCAAATCATGACAACGGGCGGGAAAAAGCATTGCATTTGCAACTCAAAAACGCGAAGATGGGCGATTTTTCCTACGAATTTCACTGCAATAGACAGGAATTCTCTAACTTTAATCGACGAATTATTATACTTTCGACAATTCGACCGAAAAAACAGCTAAATTTTACATAATCTGCACGACGTACGACGCGAAAGACAACGCGCGTTAATGACGTCATCAATAATGGACGTAAACAACCAGCAGAACAACCGCTAGGCGGCGCTTCGCGATTTCAAGAAAATCGGACTAAATCCGCCAAGGGTGAATACAAACGTAGGTGGGTTCAACCTTGGCTAGCAAAGATGCTGGGTACAGGGAACGATATATCATCTCAACAGGTATGTACATTATGTACTGTACAACACTATATTACTGTATGTGAGGGCTGATGTACAGTCTCTAGTTAACGTTCTAGCTGTAGACAAGAGTGTTCTGTTACTGGGTACAGGGAACGATATATCATCTCAACAGGTATGTACATTATGTACTGTACAACACTATATTACTGGATGTGAGGGCTGATGTACAGTCTCTAGTTAACATTCTAGTTGTAGACAAGAGTGTTCTGTTACTGGGTACAGGGAACGATATATCATCTCAACAGGTATGTACATTATGTACTGTACAACACTATATTAAGTGTATGTGAGGGCTGATGTACAGTCTCTAGTTAACATTCTAGCTGTAGACAAGAGTGTTCTGTTACTGGGTACAGGGAATGATATATCATCTCAACAGGTACGTACATTATGTACTGTACAACACTATATTACTGTATGTGAGGGCTGATGTACAGTCTCTAGTTAACATTCTAGCTGTAGACAAGAGTGTTCTGTTACTGGGTACAGGGAATGATATATCATCTCAACAGGTACGTACATTATGTACTGTACAACACTATATTACTGGATGTGAGGGCTGATGTACAGTCTCTAGTTAACATTCTAGCTGTAGACAAGAGTGTTCTGTTACTGGGTACAGGGAACGATATATCATCTCAACAGGTATGTACATTATGTACTGTACAACACTATATTACTGGATGTGAGGGCTGATGTACAGTCTCTAGTTAACATTCTAGCTGTAGACAAGAGTGTTCTGTTTCTGGGTACAGGGAATGATATATCATCTCAACAGGTATGTACATTATGTACTGTACAACACTATATTAAGTGTATGTGAGGGCTGATGTACAGTCTCTAGTTAACGTTCTAGCTGTAGACAAGAGTGTTCTGTTACTTGGTACAGGGAACGATATATCATCTCAACAGGTACGTACATTATGTACTGTACAACACTATATTACTGGATGTGAGGGCTGATGTACAGTCTCTAGTTAACGTTCTAGCTGTAGACAAGAGTGTTCTGTTACTGGGTACAGGGAACGACATATCATCTCAACAGGTACGTACATTATGTACTGTACAACACTATATTACTGGATGTGAGGGCTGATGTACAGTCTCTAGTTAACATTCTTGCTGTAGACAAGAGTGTTCTGTTACTGGGTACACATCTTCGCAAGCCAAGGGTGACATCTACGACGTAACGTCGTTTCTGTATCCACCCTTGGCGGATTTAGTCCGATTTTCTTGGCCTCCTGGAAAGTGTTTTCATTGGTTCCAGCGAGGTCTCGCTGGAACCAATCAGATTGTCAACTGATACATTTGTTATGAGTAACCAAATCATGACAACGGGCGGGAAAAAGCATTGCATTTGCAACTCAAAAACGCGAAGATGGGCGATTTTTCCTACGAATTTCACTGCAATAGACAGGAATTCTCTAACTTTAATCGACGAATTATTATACTTTCGACAATTCGACCGAAAAAACAGCTAAATTTTACATAATCTGCACGACGTACGACGCGAAAGACAACGCGCGTTAATGACGTCATCAATAATGGACGTAAACAACCAGCAGAACAACCGCTAGGCGGCGCTTCGCGATTTCAAGAAAATCGGACTAAATCCGCCAAGGGTGAATACAAACGTAGGTGGGTTCAACCTTGGCTAGCAAAGATGCTGGGTACAGGGAACGATATATCATCTCAACAGGTATGTACATTATGTACTGTACAACACTATATTACTGTATGTGAGGGCTGATGTACAGTCTCTAGTTAACGTTCTAGCTGTAGACAAGAGTGTTCTGTTACTGGGTACAGGGAACGATATATCATCTCAACAGGTATGTACATTATGTACTGTACAACACTATATTACTGGATGTGAGGGCTGATGTACAGTCTCTAGTTAACATTCTAGCTGTAGACAAGAGTGTTCTGTTTCTGGGTACAGGGAACGATATATCATCTCAACAGGTATGTACATTATGTACTGTACAACACTATATAACTGTATGTGAGGGCTGATGTACAGTCTCTAGTTAACATTCTAGCTGTAGACAAGAGTGTTCTGTTACTGGGTACAGGGAATGATATATCATCTCAACAGGTACGTACATTATGAACTGTACAACACTATATTACTGGATGTGAGGGCTGATGTACAGTCTCTAGTTAACATTCTAGCTGTAGACAAGAGTGTTCTGTTACTGGGTAACGGGAATGATATATCATCTCAACAGGTATGTACATTATACATATTGTACAACACTTTATTGTAGACTAATTGAACAATGACAATATGTATAATGCCCCCTTTTGAAGAAAATGAGGGTATATTGTTTGGCTAGTGTTGGTTAGTCAGTCTGTTGGATGGTCGGTCCGTAGACCAAACCTTGTCCGGAGCATAACTCAAAAAGTATGCAAGGAAGAATCATGAAACTTCATAGGTCAGATATATATCATTATGTAGAGTTGCAGTGCACATTGTTAATCTGCTGATCATATTTTTTTAGTTATTGCCCTTTGTTGATTTTCATACTTAATTTTTGTCCGAAGCATAACTAAAAAAAATGTAGAGTAAAATCACAAAACTTCATAGGTGGATAGATCTTATCATGCATCAGTACAGCGCACAAGAACTGTTACTCTGCTACTCATATATTTTGAGTTATTGACCTTCTTTTTTTTCAAACATAATTTTTGTCCAGAGAATAAGTCAAAATGTATGTGAGGTCAAACTATGAAACTTTATAGATGAGTAGATGTCATTACCAAGAAGTGCAGTGCACAAAATCTGTAACTCTGGGGATCATATTTTGAAAGTTATTGTCCTTTGCTGATTTTCATAATCAGTTTTTGTCCACAGCATAACTCAAAAAGTATGCAAGGTACATGTAGATTTATGAACTTCATAGGTGGATAGATCTCATTATGGAGAAGTGTTGTGCACAAGAAATGTAACTCTTCCACTTATATTTAAGGAATTATTGCCCTTTGGTTATTTTCATGTTTGATAAAATACTTACCATTGAACTGTTTCAATTGTTAAAAGGTAGGTCCTTGAGGGGGGCATATATGTTTTACAAACATCTCTTACTTTTTTCTTGATTGAATATTATAAAAACATTACTTCTATGTATAGGTAATTGAAGATATAAACCAGTTTGACACCAAATCCAAGAATAAGAAGAGAAGCGACTCTGATTTTTGTGGTTGGTTCTGTTGGAGATGGCCTCTACCGTCTGGTGGGGAGGATGTACAGGATGTGTTTGATGTAAGTTGTATAGTTTTACTGTGCACCGTGTTTAATCACATGACTCAGAATTTCCGATAATCTTCAATATCTTTTTTAGTACTTGACCAATTTAAATTCGATTTGAAGCAGAGAAGGTGGGAAAATGCCAGGAATAAGCTGGACATGTTGGATTTTTTCAAAAATCAACCGATAAATAAGTTATTGAAGATAAACCAAATTTTTGGTTTATTTTCAATTACTTTTTTATCAGTTGATTTTTCAAAAATCAACCATGTCCATCTAGTGTGTGACGTCTGTCCACATTCTCTGCTTCAAACAGAATTCAAATCGGTTTCGTATTTACAAAATTATTGAAGATTTTCTGAAAATATTGTATCACGTGATTATCCACCGTGCTTGTGGCTGAGGGGACATGCTTAAATGGTTTTCTAAATATATCTATGAGACTGTCTGTTGTTATATATTGACATTAGGAACACACGCAGAATACAAAGCCTTATCTTCAATACTAATTTTGTGTTGAAGGTATGCATCTGGGTTTATAAACTGCGTGTCATGTTTGATATGGATATTCAAAAGTTAGAGAAAAACTACCTTTTTCAAAATGTCTTATCTGACAAGATGTTCTAAAAGACTTTGATATTTTTTTTTATTAAAGCATAGATTTTTATAAAGCATTCCATGTGAGAAATGTTGAACAAAAAACTTTAGAAGAGAAATTATAACAATTACTCTGGTTGATGTTTTCCTCTTACTTTTTTTCTTTTGATTAAATTTTTTTGTGCATGAGGTCACCCAGGTCAAGGTCATTGTGACATATGAAGGAGAGATTTCTGACTGTAACTGTTTGTGAGTACTGTGTTTTATAAATGTTTTATTTGTTTGTATGTATATACAGGAGGCAGGTGTTATTGTGATTACAGATGCTAATGTCTACAATCATGTGGAAGGTATGTACAGTTTATATATCATCAAGGGTAAAAATGACCTTATTACAGCTTAAAAAGCTGTAGTAATGGCATTCATGAATGTAAGTGACGATATCTCATTTCTGGTCTGTTCTAGTTCAGATTTTAATCTGTCCTCAGAGACAGATAAATGTTTTGTGCTATACTAAGCACAACAATATAGGGATATTGGAATTGGTTTAATATTTTACCATGAAATTTCCAAAATTTACTCAAATTTCTTCAATAAACTTGTTCCTTAACATCTTAAAGAACAAAAATTCAAAAGTTTATCTATCGCACTATTATAGACTGGTTAATCCTCGGGCGTATGTAGCAGTACCGTCAGTTTCGAAAATCGCATAATAGTGTCAATAATACGTATACGACTTGTAGGGTCCAACTCTCTTTTTCTTGAGATTATCCCTGTATTTGGATGCTTGCATGTTTAAAGTGGTCCTCAAAGATCCGTGTATGTTGATGCCGATTATTTTCAAACAGTAAACAGTAAACTTAAAACCTCTATGATAGCCAATGAATGGAATTTATCACACCGATTGGTTGCTTGGCCAATGCAACCCCACAATTATACGCTTTGTGACACAGCAATCTTCAATACATCATTAGTTTTGTTAACTGCAAGCTCGAGCTTTCCTACATCTGCTAGTGTTGGCGGTTGGTAAGATGACAACATTGAACCATCTTTTCACAGCTAAGGACTTGTTTGCGAATATGTATTGTTTAGTTTTCATCCAGAAATGCGGAAATCGCATGTGTATGCACAAATTTGGCCCATTTGTGATTTTTCAATGCTAACCCCTCTTTAGTGTACATGCCTATGTTATGAAATCAATGACCTGTGACTGCACAATATTTTCACACAAAGCAAAAGTAATAATAGTTTTATTAAAATAAGTACAACAGCTTCCGAGAAACTTAAAATTTTGATTTTTATTTATCATTGAGTTTCATTATCCCTATATTGTTGTGCGTAGTATATTTCAAATTTTAAGTGTTTAACAGCTAAAACGAGTTAAGTTGCATAATTACGAACGAAAAATGTCTCACTATAGTTTCGGTCTTAGATTTTTTTCTCATTGACATATTTTAATTTTACTATATATCAACTACTTAAATTTGATAAAGGTTTTAAAAGATGGCCCAACTGTTTCTTATTTTGTGACATTTAATGTATGCACTATTATTTCATTGTGATTTACGTGATATTCGCTTCTTATTGAGCAAATGTCTATACTTGGTGTATTGTATATAAAAGATGATGTTGTGCGGATATTTATTTTCAAACCCCCATGGAACATGGAAATGCAAACAAAAGCGATTGAAAATGCAAAACATAATGCTCATCTGGACATAGAAAAACATGTTTACATTAAATGAAGAAATACATTGGCAAAAATAGAAACGATTAAAAATCAAAATGTATTAATCAGACAAATGTCTTAGAAATAGGAAAACTTTTTATCACAACATAAGAATAACATGTTAGGGTTATGTGCGGCCAACATCGGGTACTTGACTTCATTTCCGTAACACTCAAAACGCTTTTTATTGGCAAATGGTGATCGTAACGTAATTCACAAATGAAATCAAACGACAATAACAATTGAATGTTACTTGATATTTATTCACTCTATGGCAATTCAGGTATGGTATAAACTCATTTTAAACAAAACAAGTTGAAATGAACATTCGAAGTTGAGAAATATCCAATATTTTCCATACCATAATTATCATCAAATCATTTGGAAACGTTAACTAATAGTAGATAAACCTAAATTAAAGATTTTTATACTACTACGGGATTATCTAAAAGGATGCAGCTTATTGCTGTAAGTATTTCAACTCTTGAAATGTAATTTGAAACTGAGATCTAATGACAGACGCAAATAAAATAATGCTTTGTACAATAGAGCTTATGTAACGTAATTCACAGTATATGAGTTTGATCGGACTTTATGTTATGCAACACAAACAAGTGCATATTATTGTAATAAAACACACAGCATGATACTTTAAAGAATCTACAAAACATATTTACGCGTTCTAAGAGTATTTGAGTATTTCAACAACGAATAGGATCAGTGTTTGGTAACTGAAATTATTAATGGTAAATTGGAAACAATATTCTATAGAGTTCTGAGGCTAAATTTGAAGAACAATCATTGAAAAGGTTGTGAAAAAAAGCGTAACACAAACTTAAGTGAGGAATTCTGATTGCCAAGAAATGTTTGTAAAACATTTTTGTCCCCTTAAGGACCAGCCATCTAACAAGTGAAGCAGTCCAACGGTAGTGTTTATTAGTATGAAAACTAATGAAAACAAAAGATACCTCACAAAATGATCATATCCAGAGTTATAGTTCTTGCGCACTGCACTTTTCCAAAATGATATTTATCTATCTAAATATATTCATTATTGTACTGAGTATACTTTTTGAGTAGTGCACCGAACAAAACAAATTAATTGTACAATTATCAACAATGGGCAATAACTCTATGAATATGATCAGCAGATTTACAGTCCTTGGGCACTGCGCTACTTCATTTAGAGATCTGTCAGCGTGTCAGTTTCATGACTCTATCTTGCATACTTTTATGGTCATGCTCAGAGAAAATATTTGAAAATAGAAAATCAATGAATGGCAATAAGTCCATAGATATTAAGCAGAGTTATGGTTCTTCTGCAACTGTTCCTGTAGTTCAATGGCAGTATTTATCAAGTATGAAAATCAACAAAGGAAAACTTCCTCAAATTTGATCGACATAGTTATAGTTCTTGTTCACTGCATTTCTCCATCGTTAATTCTGTCTATGTATGATGTTTCAAGAATCTACCTTGTGTACTTTTGAGTTATGCTCCTTACAACCGTGGTCTACAGACCGACCAACATCCCGATAGAGGCTTGCAAAACTACATAACCACATTTTCCTCGGTAGGAGCCATAAATACTGATGCTTGGTCAAAGATATTAATAGCAGACAGGCAGAGGAGACAGACATACAGACAGACATATAACGGGATGAATAGATGACTTAGGTGACAACAATATCATGTAACATAATTGTAAATGACAAAAATGGCTATGGTGAATTACGTAATCATTCTGGTGAATTACGTTACCTCTTTAATTGTGACGCTACCATATTTCAGACTAGAAGAAAGCCACAGACGTTCAAATACATTAAACAATATACTTCTACTTTTGAATAAAGATGTTGTCAATAATTTTGAGATTTTAAAAATCGGAATAAGATGATCGTTGCATAAGCGCATACTTTTTTTTGTTTATATTGTCTATTTCAGACCAAAACAGTGTATTTCTGATCTTTAAACTATGTGAAAATGTTGCGTCATGTAGTGTTGTTTGTTACTACATAAAAATATCACATTCAAATTTATCTTAGACTTAGACATAACACATGGAACGTAAAATGTGGTAACTTAATTCACAGACACGTAATTCACGATTTTGAACATACAACAAAATTCCACAGGTAATGATTCTGAAGAGAAATTTTCTTTTTTGTGTATGTAATCTACACATGTGTAGGTACATACTACATACCCAATGATATGTTTTACTTAAGCGTTGATTATGTGAAATTTTAAAGAACATTAATGTAATTCACATTTACGTCATTTAGTGCTCATTGAGCAGGGTAGCTTCCTTCATGACAAAGTGTGACTTACTACAATTTACTATTACCTCAAAGACTAATACAATGTGTTGGCACATGCTGTTGACTATGTATAAACAACATTTATTATCATGTATCATGAATATTAACGAATCTGGAAGATGTTTTCATTATAAACATTTTAAAACTTTACTTAACACTGAACGATATCTCCTCATTGAAATGCCATATAAGTACAGAATCGCCTTGTCTAGATTCAGATGTTCGAGTCACAAGCTAGCTAAGGCACAATAATATCCCAAGAGAACAGAGAATATGCTCATATTGTTTTGAAACATCTGCCAAAAACTATTTAGAATGTGAATTCCATGCTTTTTTCCATTGTCCAAAACATGCAGAACTTCGTGATACTATATTGTTTAACTGGTACAGATCTGGAACTACTCTTGACCAATTCTATAAACTTTTACAAACCAAAGACGATTCTGCATTACGTAATATAGCTCATTACTTATACCTTATCATGAACGATTTATAGGGACTAACCCATTGCGATGTATATGTTTGAAAATGTATGTTCTATTGTATTTTGGGCCGGAGGCCTGTTACTGTAAATAAAAATTTGTCATTGTCATTGTCATTGTCTTTGTCATATCCAAAACATGGTTTTTGTTTTAGAACAGGCGTAAAACAAAAAATAATGTAATTCACACCAGACCATGGGACATATGGATATTTGTTCACAGAAAATGTACTTATCTTAAATATACTTATTTCACTACTAAAAGCAATCTGGAAAACCTACTGATTGGGATACTATGTATACTGTTCATGTATTACATATGTACTTTCCATACAAAAGTGAAAAACTGGACCACCCCCAAGGTGGGACAACTGTTTTTTACTCATTTTCCAACTTATTGAGACATTGCTCTCACATATTTCATCAGATATATGGGGTTTTGATATAATTTCTATTTGATTACACCTACAGCATTATGTTAAAGATGATTCATCAATATAATTGCACAAACATAGCTTCTTAGGTCCATGGGACAGGTATTTTTTCTTTTTGCTACATTTAACTCCTTTTAGCTGTAAAAGGTCAAGGTCAAATATTCATGAAGGTCATGTTGTAGGACAAAAATGCAGGTACAAGGGCACTGGTGTTTTATCTCAGTTTAAGTTATGAAGTAAGATCTGTTCCAAACAATCACCACTTTTGATGTCTCTAATAATGGGAACTAAGAGAACCCTTATGAGCAAAATTAATGCTAAAAACATGACATTTTTCATCTGAAAAATCTGTTCCAAGCAAGCACCTTTGTCTTATGATAAAAATTTTAACAGACCATATGAGAAAAGGAGGAAAAGCTATAAGCATGATATTTTTACATTTGAAAATATGATAACATAATGATTTAAGCATGATTCTCTTCCTAGTCTGGTACAACTTCAGTTACATTTATTACCTCACCTGAGCACATATAGTGCTCAAAGGGAGTTCTGGTGGTCACTTTCTGTCCAGCGCATGTCTGTATGTCAGTACGTCCTCAATTTGGTGCTTACATTTTAGCATCCATAAAAACTTAGCCAATCTTCATCAAACTTGGTGAAAACAAGTATGATCATACATTCTCAGTTAGTTTTGATAATGGTTCAGATTAGATTAGACAGTCTTGAGTTATCTTCCCTTTATCATTTTAAAATTGCCAGTTTTGACTTCGTTTACCCTCTAGAATCTACAATTATTAACCATAAGACCACAGATGAGTTTGATTTTCAGTCTAGTCAGACTAAAAAGTTATTTTATTGTGCCCTTGGATTTGACAAAATTACCATATTTAATTGTTTACGACTTTGTTAAAACTCTAGCATCTACAATTATTGACCAGTCAAGACAAGGCTTTGACACATTGTTGTGGACTATAGGATCTCAGATGAGTTGTGAGTTATGTGCCCTTGAATTTGACAAAATTACCATTTTTGAATTTGTTTTTACTTACTCTAACAACCACAAATATTGACCAATCAAGTCAAAATATGGACTATATGGAGACCATAACTTTGTTTTCAGTCTTAAAGTCACTAATATATCAAATTTGAACAAAACTATGGCTGATATCATCTTTGTTCAGATGAGCGATTTAGAACCATTGTTTATGGTCCTCTTGTTGTATAAAGATGACTGTCTCAGTATATCCTGGGTATTCATGATATAACACATTTTTGTAGAGATTCCAAGGCCACGACCTGGTCCCTGGTTTAGGCGTAGAATGAGAATGAGGCGTCCAATGTTAATGGCTATGGGTTCAGACATTGCACAAGCATCACCTGCAAGGGCAGCATTTCCAAGAATGGAGTCAATCAGACCACTGAAAAAATCCTTGCCAACCCCAAAAGTCCCATCATCATCCGATGAATTAGCTCCAGTCAAGAGAGTGAGGAAACTGTTCCCAGAAACATGGCTCTGGGAGAGTGCAACTGTTCCGTGAGTAAAATATAAACACTTGTCCTGCTGACTTTAAATTTTGTTTCAAACAAACTTCCAATTCAAGAGGCATTTCAATAAGGTTAGCTCAGATTTTTGACACAATAATGGAGAAGAAAGCAGGCAGTGTAGGCTAAGATCAGACGACATGTCTGTGCAGGCTGATCTTAATCTATACTGCCTGCCAAAAATTTGATCACAACAGTAAATTGATGTGAACAGCATGAGAAGGGTTTACACCAAAACCCTGCTGATGGCAATAAAAAGTGAGACACGTCAAAATGGAAATTGATCAAGTTAATTATGAAAATTATAGAGAAGAATATTTTGAGACAAAAGGTGAATGTGCTGATAAATAGTTAGATCTATTTATCTTGTTATGTCTCTTGTAATAATAAAAGGGCAGTCATAGCTAAGAATGGGTCTCAAATCACTGATTCTATTCCCAGTAATAACAAGCAAACATTCGGATTTGTCTATTTTAGGGTTGGTGCAAAGAACTAGGCAAAATTAAAAATTGTGGGCATGTGTTTACCACTTTCAACCAATGATTTTGTTATTTAATCAAATGCACAATTACATTATAAATGGTACAAATCAAGAGATAGTTGGTTTTGAAGCAGTGAACAGTGTACATGTACATATAATACCTACAATGAATATTATTTCCAGAGCGAGTGGTTTGGCAGTGTTTAATGCCACTGTTCCAGATACCATCACATCATGGATAGCCACAGCATTTGCTGTCCACCCTGAATCTGGTCTAGGATTATCTCAGTCACCAGCCACCGTATGTATAGCTTAATTATATACATATCTGGATATTTTATATTGACCCTAATTCAGAGGAATGAAAAAATCCTCGTTACAGGGAACCATATGTAATAGTACAGAACATCAATGGAAAAAGAGTAAATGGTAGTTGTCACTATTTTTCAATTCCTTGATATTTTGACTATTTTCTATCTATGTTTCTAAATCTTACTTGGTTGAAAAGTGCAAAGTTGCCATACCCTCATAAAAACTGACATGAAGCCATGTTTATATGGGTGGTATATAAAACAAAAGTTAACCCTGTCCCGAACATCAAAATTTTAGGGTGATCCAATTCAAAAACTTCTCCAGATGACAAAAATAATGGATTTGTGTACAATTAAGCATGGGAAGTATTGAGACAAAAGGAGAAACTGCTGGTTATCAGCCGTTTCTTCTTTTGTCTCAATGTTTTTCCATGCCTTCTCTTTTAGAGACGTCAAAACCAGGCATTGTTTGGGAAAGGGTTCACCTAAGATGATTGATGGAATATTGTTTTTCTAGCTTCAAGTATCCATGCCGTTGTTTGTGATGTTAAACATGCCCTACTCTGTTGTGAGGGGAGAGAAGCTGTTGCTCCAGGTCAACATGCATAACTACAGTCCAGGACCACTGTTTGTAAGTATCATATCATTAACATGTGAAATACTGGACTATAAGTTATAATTTTAGCCTAGTCCAAACTCTTAGGTGTTTCAGACGACAATTTCCATTGAACAAAATTTAACATTTTTTGGGGCTTTCTTGGAAGAAAACATTGTGGGAAATGAAGAAATTGCTTGTCACAAGCAATTTCTTCATTTTCAACAATTTTTGCCAAAAAGCCTTTATTTTGTGGGGCATCCAAAAGCGTCTATGTGTGGGAAAGGGTTAATACCTTCCCAAACAACAACAATTGAAGGTTGTACAATTTGAGAGCTGCTGCAGACAACATTAGAGATGTTGCTACATAAACGATTTATGTACTATATAGCACAGAAATACTAATGAGGCGAAAGGAGAAAATGCTGATTATCAGCAATTTCTTCTTTTGCTGCAATGTTTTTATGCCCCGATATTGAAAGACCAGGAGGCATGTTGTTTTATTGTTGTCTGGTTGTACATCTGTCTGTCATTCTGAAAACTTAACATGAAAACTTAACATGAAAACTTAACATGAAAACTTAACATGAAAACTTAACATTACCATTTTTGGGTGCATTACTGTTTCACAAACTTATCATGGTGAAGGCCAGGTTAAGTTTACATATCTATATTTGTCAGGTGACAGTAGTATTGTCTCGGAGCACACAGTTTGACAATATTGTATACATTGATGGAAAGGAGACAAGGACTTCAGTAGCAGCAAAACAGACTATCAATGTGAGTACAGTTTGTTGTTTACATCTAGAGAACACTGATAACTTGTTGCAACAATGTAACATAACCTTTTTGAATTTTGATTTGGGTTTCAAACCAATACCCATCATCAAGTTTGTGGCTACGATATCGCAGCTAAGTGATAACTACCTTGCTACTGATTCCTAGGTCACAATGTTAGCTTATTATCATGATTCAAACTGAATGGGAGAGGTTGTATCCGGTATTTGGTTTAGAGATTATTGTGGGTGTGTTATGTAATTTCCAAAAACTTTTAAAAATTCTTTCAAATTTATTCCATAAAAGTGCTTATTTCTTTCATTCCATTGACACAAAATATCTGTTCAATTCTGCTAAGGATATCAATATCACAATATACTTAACCCTTTTCAACAAACATCATGGAAAATGAAGAAATTACTTGTCACAAGCAATTTCTCCATTTTCCACAATGTTTTCTACACAGAAAGATAAAAATAATGTTCATTCACTAGAAATTGTCTTCTGTAACACCTTTGAATTTAGTCCAAAGCTTGTCACTAGTAGCATGTTTCTATATTGTTTACAATAACAGGTTATGAAGGATGAAGTAGCATCTCTGTATTTCCCTATTGTACCAACAACCATAGGGCCAGTGGAAATCAATGTAAATGCTCAGTCAGTAAGCCAGTCTGATTCTGTGAAAAAGATACTCAAAGTTGAGGTAGGTCTACATTTTATTACACATTGTTGAATGCTTCTGCAGAGTCCTGTATTACAAACAAACTTACAAACATTTTAGCATATTTGAAGGTAATTAAACATCAACTTATCTGATTGGCCCAATCTGATTTCTCGTTCAATCAGATGTCTTGTTACATTATTTGTGCAAAAAATGTTTGTTAGTAAAAGGGAGGGGGCAGGGGGACCAATTGCATTTGCCTATGGTAGAGACCAGCATCAAGCTACAATGTCAGTACTTACAATGATGTACAGTGTGAACATAGCAGTTCAGAAAATGATGCATAATTCTGAAATACTTCTAGACAACATGTTTAAATATTTCCTGAAAAGTTTTAATCTAAACCCTCACAATGAAGCTTATTTATGCCCCACAAGACATAAGCTTAGAAAAAATAATGTGGAAAATTAAGAAATTGCTTTTGAAACGCCCAGCAACATAGTTAAAGTGGTAAAATGAACGAAATTGCACAAGTTCTTATCTCTCATCTCTATTTGAATTAAAAGAATGTGTGTTTCTCTTGTTTACATCTCTAAGTGAAAACATGTACCATGATACCAGGCTATACTATTATGAAATGTGATATTGTGCATGCTGTTTACAGTAAATTGTATAGCTGATAATGTTTACAATAAGGAGTTTGGTTATGACATATATTTTGATGTGGATATTTAGGCTGAAGGAAGTCCGAGAGAGAAGAATCTACCTGTGTTGATAGACTTGCCCGAGACTGGTTCATACACGGAGACTGTGAGAGTGGAGTATCCACCCTCAACTGTACTGGGGTCTGAGAGAGTGGAAGCTAAACTTATAGGTCAGTCTATGTACCATCTTCTCTAGCTAGGACTTGGCAGATCTAGTTGGATTTTATTGGTACCTTAATATGCAATCTTTTGGTTGTCCTGCTGGTTATGATACATTTACCAAACAAACATGGTCTGTTTTGTACATAATTTTGTGCACTTTTGATGATGATGTCAATTACTGCATGTTCTCTTTTGTGTTCTACATCAGACAGATGATTTAAGATTTAACTGCTTTGTTTGTCCAGTTGTCACAAGTGTAGTTTACAAATGTTGTTTATCAAATCAAAATTGATAAATAAGGTCTATTGCAGATAAAATTACCATGAATTGTTTACTCAAAACAATCTGATGTATCAGGCCATTTGATTAGAAGTGATGATATCCCATTGTGTCCATTGAAAATGCTAAACACAATACCAAGAAAATCAGTCTAAATGTGTCATAGGATGGAAAGACATGGCTTTATGTCATGTATTTCGCTGTTGGCTTGTGAAGATGTCTGCATCTTAACACAGGCTCTATGACCATGATAGTCTTGAAGACTTTTGCATCTATCATATCATTATATTTGTTCTGTATCTCAAATATAAAATTATATTTTTGAAATTCTAGTTTCGAAATTCTCAGTTTTTGGTATCTACCATGGACACTTCTAAGAAAGAATTAAATTTCAATGTATACCAGTACTACCCAAACCACATGAAAAACCATTGAAAATTTAGGACTTGTTGTATTTATAATTTTACAAGTAAATGATCTTCTTTCACATGTATAAAAATTATCCTTTATGGGGTGGTGACAAACCTTTCAGGGCTTAAAGAGTATTCCCCAATGTACAAAACATTGTTAAAAAGATACATATGATAGGAAAGCTTTCCAGGAATATTAAAATGTATATGTATTTAATGTTTTGTTTTATTTCTTAGGTGTTAAAACTGTTCTCATTCCTTATATGGCATTATGATATGTTGCTGCTTTTCATCTAAAATCTTGCAACAACAGCATTAAACTAGCAGCAGCATTGCAGCTGTACATAGTAAAGATATACGATTTACAATACTCCCGTGAGTAACCATATTGCTGTTTGTAACACAGGTGACATTATGGGACCAAGTTTAGAGGGTCTAGACAATCTGCTACGTATGCCGTCTGGATGTGGTGAACAAAACATGCTCAAGTTTGCACCAAATATCTTTATTGTGAAATATCTAGAGGCAACTAACAACCTTAACGATGATAAATTCATGGATGCCAAAGAATACATGGAAACAGGTAGGCTTTCTTGTACCAATAATCTTTCATAATACAGTATCTACCTACCACATAGTTTAGACAATTTATTTGCCCCCATATTGAAAGATCTGGGCATATTGTTTTACTCATCTCCATCTTTCTGTCCATCTATCAGACTGTCCATCTGTATCTCTGTCTGTCTGAAAACTTAACATTGGCCATTTAGAGGGCAGTAGTGTTTCACAAACTTATCTTGTTTTAGCTGTAAATAGTAAAAATACATCTGTTTGAATAGTTTAACCCTATCATAATTGACCTTTCCTTATTGACCTATATCACACAATTTGTCAACAAAACATTATTTTGCTGAAATTTTTATCTCTGAAAGTTACAAGAATAATATTTAGTATGATGATACATCATTCTGATCAAGACAGATATTTTGGTACCAAACTTAAGGCTTCACATTTTGTTTTATAAGGTTACCAGCGTGAGTTGACGTACAAACATTCGGATGGTTCGTACAGCGCGTTTGGTGAGAGAGATGATTCAGGGAGTACATGGTTGACAGCCTTCGTTGTTAAATCATTTGTCCAGGCTAAACCATACATATACATCGATGACGATGTTGTGATAGCGGCTGTAGAATGGATCATCAAACAACAAAATAATGATGGAACGTTTAAAGAACCAGGCAGAGTTATACATAAAGCAATGCAGGTACTGAGAAAAATATGTATTAGCTTTAAAATAAACAGAATTCACATCACACAGATTCAATCTGGTCCATCTGAACAGGAGATGCAGTTATTAATTCAAATTGTAATATTGAGGATTATTTTTTCTTTTTATATATATGGTAGATCAGGACTTATTGCAATTAATCAAACAACGCAGTTAGCTGAAGCATAATTAATAACAATACAAAATTCTATCCCTGCCATAACAATAATTGTAAACTTGTTGTGTAAATTGGATAAAAAATTAAGGCAGTGATAAGGTCATTTGTAATCATGAATTTCCGGCCACTTAACCTCTATTTTATGTTACTTCAGGGTGGATCTACTGGAGGGAAAGTGTCACTTACATCCTACGTTCTCATTTCTCTACTTGAGGCCAGACTTATAGATGGGGTAAGATAATACATGTACAAGTATATATTAGTAAATAAATGTGCTCTTCAGCAGATTCTTGTAAAAAAAACCTCAAAAGTTAAAAAAAATGCTATTTTCATCAAGTCTTTTTAAGCCCACATTTGAAGGTATGTGAGTTCCAAGTCAATAATCAGCAATATGACTGGTCAACCCATAGCCATACCACTTTTTGCTCAAAAAGTTTTGTCCAAGCATCTAGAATTTCTATTGTCCTGGGGGAGATCACCTGAATGCTCTCCCTAGACTTTTAGAATTCACTCAATGTGTTAAAGCCATACTACTTTTCAAAAGCAGACAAAGGTCCTGCAAGTATTTTGAAATCAGGTTTGATTGACATTTGTGAGTTTATGATAAAAAGGAGCGGTTTCTAACTAGTAGTCAGTATGTATTTTCACTGCTAACCCTTTCCTGGACAAAACCTGGTTTTATCATCCTTTACAAATGTGGTAAAGCATTTTGTTCCTTTTCCATCAGTGACAGTATCTAAAGCATGTATGTACACTTCTTGTTCATCCAAGATTTTGTTACACAATAACTCATTGTAAGATCATAGTCAAACACTGTCAAACATTTCTAGTTAGTTTTTCAAATGTTTTTCTTTCCATTGTGTGCTAACAAGTTTTATTCATCTTGTTTATTTTCAATATTTATAACTGCAGGTATGGAGTAGAGTAGAGAGAGCAGCTAACAAGGCGCAGGTATACCTGGAGAATCAGATCTCTAGTATGAATGATGTTTATGATCTAGCCATTGTGACGTACGCACTACAGCTCGCCAACAGTAACAAAACACAACTTGTACTCAACAAACTCAACTCCAATGCCATCATTCAAGGTAAGATTGCTGTTGGAATAAGTGATTACTCATTTGAGACTTAGTTTGCATTCATGTTCTATATAAAGTATTTTCTTACTTGTTGACAGGCCCAGTGGTAAGCCTTAAACTTCTTACGGTCCTCCTGTTGTTTTCATAAAGTATGGACAAATGAGAAGTCCTTTACTGCTGATGATCTGGCTTTGAGCCCATAGTTAAGAGGAATCCATCCAACCAGGGATTCATTTGATAAGAGTTTGAAAAACATTTAACTCCTCTAGTACTTCTTGTGTTTTTTAGATTTGGTGAAATGTAAGTTGTCCTTTAAAAGCTGTTTTAAATAACAGCATTTTAGACTAATGCAAGTTCAAGGGAGTTGCAGATGGCAAATCAAATAAAGAAAGTAATAATATTATGTAACAATTTCGACTCAATATTTTCTGTGCTATAATCTACACAAATTCTATTTTTATCAGCATCATTGTTGTCATCTGCAGCCTCTTTCAAGTGGAAGCAGTCTAGATTTCTGCTGTTTTGGAAAGGTTTATACTATTTGTTATACAGGGGGTACCAAACACTGGGAGAAGGATGAATCTAAGTCTGGTATGAAGCCTAATAGTAAAAGTAAAGCTGTAAATGTGGAGTTATCCGCATACGGTCTTCTGGCACTCACAAACATGCAGGATCGTATAGAAGGTGTAAAGGTGCTCAAATGGTTGTCCAAACAGAGAAACCCAACAGGAGGATTTCACTCAACACAGGTAATACAAAAATCTGTAAAGGGCTCAAGTGTATCCCCTCTGAATAGTGCTTTGTTTCCATGATGGCCTTTGCTTGCAAAGCTTTTAAAATTAGTTTCAAGATTCTCTCTTTTAACCAGTTCGCAGACATTGACTCTCTTTATTTCCCCAAAATATTAAGACTCTTGAAAACATTGTGGAAAATAAAGAAATTGCTTGTGACCACACAGTCAGCTGTTTCTACAGATTATGTACCTGGTATTACAGGACTCATGTTTGTGTATTGTAGGACACAGTAGTGGCCCTTCAAGCCCTCGCAGAAATGGCCGCACTCATATACAGACCAAATACTAACTTGGACATCACTATTTCTGGTGCAGGATTTTCATACCCATTCCAGATTAACAACACTAATGCTTTGGTTCTTCAGAGCCAGAAAGTAAGTTATTTTGTGAGTTTTGTGCAAGTCTATTGTATGTTCAAGGAGGAGAAAATATTTTTTTTGTTAATTTTGAATCAAGGATACAGCACTTACATAATTTCTTTAACAATTCATAGATTTGAAGTCTCCAATAATAGAGATTGTTTTGCAAACTTGTGAGGGGAAAGGGAATTTTGCTGATGGCCAGCATTTTCATTTATTCCTTCAATGCTTTCCATGGTATATCATACAAATTATAATAAAATTTAAGTAACAATCTAGATCCTATTTAATAAAGTTTGCAATTGCTTTAAATTCGGAGCAATCTTAGATTTCCTCATCTGTGATGGAAAGGGTTAATACTAACAAAGTTGCTGAAGAGAATTTGGTTATTTCTGTATTATAGCGCCAGCTATGTTAAAAATGTCCATAACTACAGCGTAAAAATAAGTTTTAGAACATTTCAAAATTTTTAATAATAGTATAGATAATAAGAATAGAATGATGGGTCAAAGATCATTTACACCGAGTTGCTTGATTATTTGTTGTTATGTTATGGTATTACGGTAAGTTAAAACTCTTTTCTATGAAAGACCTAGTTTTGATGTCCTGTATAGAAAAGTCTTTAGGAAAACATTGAGACAAGGAGAAGATGCTTATTCTCCTTTAGCCTCAATATTTTCTGTGTTAAATTGTAAAATGCTTATGATCAACTTCTTCTCCTTTAGCCTCAATATTTTCTGTGTTTAATAGTACACAAATTGTATTTGTATTGATATCGGTTTTGTCCTCTGTATTAGATTCAATGTGGAAAAGTTTATTTTTTATGTTTGGGAAAGGATCAAAATATAAAGCTATACATAAATAGCAAGATCCCATTCTTACTTACTTATCTAAAGTGACATGTTTTGTTTTGTTTACTATTTCCAGTTGTTGAACAATGCCGGTGATATAACTGTGTCTGGATCAGGACTAGGTCTCGCCATTGTACAGGTAGGATAATCTTCAGTCTTTATGATACTCTCACATCACATGACATGCATGCACCAATCATACCACATAACAAAGTTGGGCTCATCACAATGTCCATGTCACCTGACAATCTATGACAATATACTTTTGCTTTTAACCCATACCATACAGTGACTCTTTTTGACTCCCCATAAGAGGATTTTGAAAACATTGTGAAAAATAAAAAAAATTACTTGTATTTTCCCCAATGTTTACTACAAAGAAAGACCAAAATACATGCAATTTCATTTAGTTGAAATTGTCATCTGCAATACCTTTGAATTTGGAACAGCCAAAAAATTTGCCATTTGGTAATGGGTCAAGTTTGTGACAAACACTTAAACGAGCAATCTATGTTGTCCACTGAAAAGTTCTTGTTTCCAAAGCTAAATTTCTAAACATTCTTAAAAAGACACTTTTAGGAGTTTTGTAAATTACTAATATATTTTCTCCATTATTTTTTATGCTGAATAAGGTTGTATGGATAATTTCTATTGCAGATTGGTGTATTTTACACTATAGACAGGGATGAAGAGAAGGACAGTTTTATGTTGAAGGTCACGTTACCCAGACAATCAGAAACATTGAACCATTTTGAGGTGAAGGCTTGTGCAAGGTACAATTCATAGTCTTTTGTTGAAATACTTTAAAATACATTAACCCTCTCCCAAACGACAAAATTTTAGTGTTGTCTAGATTCAAAACTTCAGCAGATGACAAAAAGGATGCTGATGAAGAAATAACTTGTGTATTTGGCATAGAAAATGTTGAGGCAAAACAAGAAAATGCTGATTAACAGCATTTTCTTCATTTACCTTGACATTTTACCAAGCCTTGTCTAATAGGTATGTCAAAACCAGGTTTTGTTTGGGAAAGAGTTAAAAGAAAAAGATGTAATATTGAATGCCAAATTTATTTTGATCGAAAACGAAACACTTTGAATTTTCTTAGTTCTCAACAACATTATCATTTTAATTAAATGCATCACACAACTTGTGTGACAATATTGCTACTTTTAGTGTTTGTCAGAAGGCATGTTTTCCATATTTCAGCTGGACCGAGCCAGGAACCAGTTCTATGGCTGTGATGGAGATTGGTGTCCCGTCTGGATTCACACCGGACACAGATCTCGTGATATCAGAACCTAAACATAAACGAGAAGAAACAGAAACCAGGAAGATTATCTTCTATTTTGACGAGGTTAGTTCATACATGTATATCTATCCATGCAGTGGCAGATGGAGGGTTTTTGTCAGGGGGGTTCGGATATATATGCAAAAAAGGGGGGACTTAGACTACTTGAGAGTGAAAGTAGTTGCAGACAAATTGGTTATGTTAATAGATAACTTGTTTGTGTTAGAAATCCCTAAATAAGATGGTTGCCAGTATTCCCTTTTTACTCTAGCCTTTTCGAAAACAATTCTGATTTGAGGGCCCCAAAACCAAGTGGGAAAAGATGTACAGCTTATACATTATAAAGACACTAAGGCTTTTGTATTACTTGTAAAATGTATGTTGGAATCAGATTGTCTTGTACCAAATTTAATGTGGAAGCTTGGATAATGTTTCAGATAAGTTCTAGAGATACTTGTGTGACTGTCACTATGTATAGAGTGGGTATGGTAGCCAGTGTAATGCCTGTACCTGTTAAAGTCTATGATTATTATGAACCAAGTAAGTCACTTATATATAAGCCGGGATCTGGAAAAAGGTCCCATGTAACATTTGGAACTACCATGTTTCACTATCAGCCTGTGCCTTAAAGGAGTTGGACCAGGATCGATGCTGCTGTCTTACATTTTCTACACAAATAAGGTATTGGAGACCAACATGGTTCATGATCAGACTGAGTGTATACCCAAGTTGATTTTGAACCTTGTTGGGCAAAAAAAGCCTTAGAGGACATTTTTTCCAAATCCTGTCTCATATAGAGTCATTTTCAGTTGTCTGCCTTCTGTTGGCATCTGAACAATGCATTGACAAGACAAATCAAGCTGGACTATTGCTGTAAAAGATTAACCCTAGATATCTCATACATTAATGCTGTCTGCAAAGACCTTTCATTTGGGGCAATGATTTCTTTCTTTAATAAACAAGGTTTGTGTAGAGCACACTGTACTTTATTTACAAACTGATGGAAAGCACAACTATATTAGTTTGGTGGGCTTAGATTTACAAACTTACAGTCAATCATGATACAGTTATTGATATGATCTTATCTCCCCCTTTCCAGCCTGTCTTACAGGAATTTATAGTAAGAGGGCTCCACCTCTATATAACTGTACAAGTTTGGTGGAAATGTTAAACTCAAAATTTTTTCATTGCTTCTGGTGGACATATTAAGGAAGGATGCATTAAGAAATCATTAAATGATTCCTTTTCTTTATTTTCCAGGTAAACAGGTGACAGAGTTTTATGTGCCGGAAGCTATCCAGAATTCCGATATTTGTGATATGTGTGGATCAGCTTGTGATTTTTGTCCTACTCTAAATTCTCTACCAGTGTCATAACTTTATGTTATCAACATCGTCCAGTAAAACATGTGATGCCATTCAACATTGCCTGTCTAATGATTAATAGAGTCTGCTGATGACACAAGTCATGTTTGTTTGTTGTATGATTTGTTTGTTTTTTAGCGCGACTATTCCTATAAGGGGGGGAGGGCTATTCTAGTCATAATGCTTTGGTTAATTTTTTACTTACAAGTTTGTCAAATCTCTGTTTCTACCAATGTTATTGCTCTAAAATTTTTCACATGCCTCTGTGACCATAAATAGGTTAGTCTATATCTTGAAAAAGCTGTTGTAGACCACAAAATGGGTGTTAATAAGAATTGAATTTGTGTGCAATATAGCATGGAAAATATTATGGCAGAATGATTATCAGCATTTTCTTCTGGTGCCTCAATGTTTTTCCAAGCTTTTATAGACAGATCAAAACCAGTCTTGTTTGGGAAAAGTAGCGTGAGCTATGACCGCTGTGGTTTCCGAGGATGGGGAAAAGGTTAAATCAGCCAAATTGAAAGACATCACAGACCATGGAAAATGCATCACTAAAAACATAGTCTCCAGTATTGTCTTCTGTTCTCTCAATGTTTTCAAAACCTTCGTTGTATGATCGGTTTCAACCAGTGTTTGAAAGAGAATTTGAAAAATAAACATTTTGTACCGTTACATGTACTAGGAAAGATAGATATAAGCTGGCAGTACTTGTAGATATATCCTGTATCAAATACAGGTAGTTTTTATTGTCAACTACAGCAGAAAACTGTAAAGGAATGCAGACTGTTGTGTATACAAACGAGTCTTGTTAACAGTTTTGTACAGCAGAGAGATAGACCGAACGTACAACAAATATTTGGTAACAAAAATTACAAATAGAAAAAAATAAACAGCATGGCAGTAGGGGAAAGAAGGAAATACTGTCACTAATTTATCACTCCCACACAATGACTCCTTTTGACATCCCCAAAACAATGGCTTTGGAAAGCGTTGTGAAAAATGAACAAATTGCTTGTCACAAGCAATTTCTTCATTTCCCACAATATTTTCATCTTTATAAGACCAAACATGTGGTGTTCCAGTTACAGTTGTTATTATTTTTTTGTCGTCCACAACGTCTTTGAATTTGGAAACGGTCAAAATTTTGTGTTTGGATGAAATGTAGTTACCAGTATTGTTTGTCTGTTCTTTGAAATTATGAAAACAAGTTAAAAGTCTTACTTAAAAGTATTTCACTTAATTTGGACAAAATCCCGGTAGTTTTATGTAAAAAGAAATAACGATATACGTATGGAGTTATAATATTTAGTCCGGTATGCCTTGTTTGTATTTGGGCAGGTTTAAAAAAAATGTGACCAAAGTGTGCCATTTAAATGTTAAGAATAACAGCTATTATTACCAAATATCATCCAGATTTCTGAATAAGGGTGGCAAAAAACTATTCTAAATGGTTAAACAGTGCCAAAATTATATTCTAAATTCATGATCACAAGTTTTAAGCTAAAATTGTGTGCGCAATCTTGCAAAATGACAACAAAAAAGCGTTTCACTCCTGACAGCTTATATATTGCACAATATGAGAAAATGTAACCCAGCAATCACTAAATAGTAGAGTGCAGAATGCTAACAAGGTTGATGGCTTCCTAAAAAAGTTTGAGTGGTAGATTTCTGGCTGAATAGACAAAAATGAGAACACATTTTGAAAAATAAAAGTGTTTCACTCCTGACATAAAATTCAGAGGGTCATTGTATAAAACAGGCTCCACAGCCTAAACCAGTGAAGATAAGATGAAAAGGTAATTTTTAGATGATTATGCACATGTTGTTTTAGGAATTACAGGTGCTTATTGTAGTATCCTGTCACTGTATTTTATTTACCATAGCTTAGAAAATTGGTTAAAGTCTTAAGTGTCACACAAAAAGCGTTTCACTCCTGACATTTTTGACATGTTTTAATGACATATCTTTTTTATTTGTGAAGCGATTTTCTTTAAAATTGGTACACAGTATAAAGACACCATAACACATCCTTTTAGCTTTGATTGGGTTGAATATGTTTCTCTGCAAAAGCCGAGGCATGTAAAAAGTGAACGGTCACATTTTTTTTAAACTTGCCCATTTGTCATTGAAAGTCTTTATATCTACGATGTTTATGTACATGTTTCATGTAAATGTACAACTTTTTAGCTCACCTGAGGACAAAGTAGTCAAGGTGAGCTATTGTGATCACTTTTTGTCCGTCGTCCGTCTGTCCGTCTGTCTGTCCGTCCGTCCACAATTTCGTGTTTACACTCTAGCATCTACAAATATTAGCCAATCTTGACCAAACTTGGTCAAAACATGTATGGCTATAAGATCTCGGATGAGTTTGATTATGGGTCAGATCGAACTAGAAAGTCAGGAGTTATCTGCCCTTGAATGTGAAAAATACCTAGTTTTGACATTGTTTACACTCTAGAATCTACAATTATTGATCAGTCAAGACAAATCTTGTACATAACGTTGCAGATCATAAGATCTCGGATGAGTTTGATTTTCAGTCTGATCTGACTAGAAAGACGAGATTTATGTGCCCTTGAATTCGACAAAATTGCCATTTTCGGCTGTTTTCGACCTTGTTTACACTCTAGAATCTACAATTATTCATCAATCAATACAAAACTTGGACACAATGTTGGAGACCATGAGATCTCAGATGAGATTGATTTTCAGTCTGATCTGATCAGTATGTCGAGAGTAACTTGCCCTTGAATTTGACAAACTTGTTATTTTCGGCTGTTTTCGACCTTGTTTACACTATAGAATCTACAATTATTGATCAATCAAGCCAAAACTTGGACACAATATTGGGGATCATAAGATCTGGGATGAGATTGATTTTCAGCCTGATCTGACTAGAAAGTCAAGAGTTATGTGCCCTTGAATTTGATAAAATTGCTGTTTTCGGCTGTTTTCGACCTTGTTTATACTCAAGAATCTACAATTATTCATCAATCAAGCCAAAACTTGGACACAATGTTGGGGATCATAAGATCTTGGATGAGCTTGATATTCAGTCTGATCTGATAAAAAAGTCGAGAGTTATGTGCCCTTAAATTTGACAAAATTGCTGTTTTCGGCTGTTTTTGACCTTGTTTACATTCTAGAATCTACAATTATTGACCAATCAAGACAAATTTTTAAACACAATGTTGGGTATCATAAGATCTCTGATGAGTTTGAATTTCAGCCTGATCTGATTAGAAAGTCGAGAGCTATATGCCCTTGAATTTGATAAAATTGCCATTTTTGGCTGTTTTCGACCTTGTTTATACTCTAGAATTATTATTGATCAATCAAGTCAAAACTTAGACACAATGTTGGGGATCATAAGATCTAGGATGAGTTTGATATTCAGTCTGATCTGATAAAAAAGGTCGTGAGTTATGTGCCCTTGAATTTTACAAAATTGCTATTTTCGGCTGTTTTCGACCTTGTTTATACTCCAGAATCTACAATTATTTATCAAACAAGACAAATCTTGGACACAATGTTGAGCATCATAAGATCTTGGATTAGTTCGATTTTCACAACGTTATTGACCATAAGTTCATTTTCAGCCTTAAAGTCATAAATATTTATTGAATTGAACAAAAGTGTTATTTGCTCATATCATTTTGGTTCAGGTGAGCGATATAGGACCATCATGGTCCTCTTGTTTTTTAAAGATACATGAACGTATGTTTTAGTAAGTTCTTTTTGTAAAGCATTATTGACTATTATGATAATACGATAATAATGATAATAAATATAAACATTTTTATAAATTGTCATTTTTTTCTTTTGTTTACACTTTAAGATCTACAAATATTGACAAATTAAGGTTTAGCAGTAAACGCCTGAACTGGAGGCGTTAACAGTGATCTAGTGTCGTCTCCCATGGTCAGTTTTGCGTCTGTCTATCTGTCCGTCCGTGCGTCTTTCATAATTTCATGTTAACCCTCATATTAGCAACCAGAAATATTAGCCGATCTTGACCAAACATTGAATGCCCATTCTCAATAAAACAGAACATTCAGGGGATAGAAAAATCGTATAAATGATAACTTCAATTTCAACAAATATCCATATCACTTTAAAAGTACACTTAAGCTGGATGACCCGAAATTGTCACTTTTTACATGCAATGTACTAAAAAATGCTGAATTTTTTTCGTGGATTAAATGAAAACCTCTCGTAGATTTCTTTGAATTTCGTATTTTACCAAACATGACTGATACCTCCGACTGGTGCTTGGAATGGTAAACATGGCCTACTTATATACAGTGTAGGAACACAATTTTGGAATTGTATTAATTCTCACTTTGTGCACAACGTATATATATGGACCGGAATCTAGAAAAGGGACTCTTATAACATTTGACAATGCCAATTTCCATATCAGTCTGCGTCTGATTGCAGTCTTATCAACATCCAACTAATCCCATACGGTTGATATAGGGCATGTTTTCAAACGCTATTAGAGAATGAAGCTAATCTTGATCAGGATATGCGTAGGCAGGAGCTTATCTGGATCAATGTTAGCTTCCAAAGCCACGAAACACTGTTTCCAGAGCATTACCAAGCACACCATATTTCGCATAATTTTGGCAATGCATGCGGTGTTAGGCTACACCTTTCCCAAAACGGCAAAATTTTAGGGCGATCCGATTCGACAGCTGCTGTCACAACAATTTGTGTACAATATATAGTACAGAAAACATTGAGACAAAAGGAGAAACTGCTGGTTACCAGCAGTTTCTCTTTTTGTCTCAATGTTTTCCCAAGTCATTGCTTTTAGGGACGTCAAAACCGGGTCTTGTTTGGGACAGGGGTAAATTGCACCGAATATAGTGAACATGATTTAAAAAATAATAATTCCTGTCCCTGTTCAATGTTAATACCCTCTTACAGAATATGTATTAACAGTAAATATAGTACATGTATCCATGTATTGTTGTAACGGGAGTGTAGATGTGTGTCTGTAGCACCACTTCCCGTATTACAGAGTGAATGTTTACAGCACCAGTAACATTGACGGAGAGGTTTCAACTGTTGACATGATGGATCACAACTACCCACACACGACCGCTCAAACCATTCTACATACGAGTTACTCGTCCGCTTCTTTATCTGAAATATACGGACAATCAATCAATGAATCAATCATAATCAATCAATCAATCAATCAATCAAATATACACTGAATTAAACGATATGTAGAGAAACGGATTAAACATAGCAGACGTCAACCAGTAGGACTTCCCGTTCGAAAAATTTCAAAACTTACACAAAGAACAATTAATATCTTTGAGTGGAAAGATACGATAGCATGCAGTCTGTGCAGACGACTGACTAGGTTCGATACTTTTCAGAAGTCATCGAAGTTAAGGTTATGCGTGAGAGGTCACAAATACAAAATAATATTAAAAGAAAGAACATGCAAACAAGACGAAGAAATTGAAAATTGTGTCATTAAGAATTTGCCAACTCAAGATTTTTCTCTAGCCTACATGTAAATGAAGGCCGTAAAGGATTTATGTTGGCTATCGGGTGTGTCACAATCAGATGTGCAAACTATGTTTCACCAAGGGTGATTTTTCAAAGTCATTGAATACAAAAGAGAAAATATTTTCCTGAAAGCTGAATAATATATCTTCATGAAAATAATAACATTTTTCACACAGATTTAAGGATTAAAATTATTTTACATGTAAAACTTGGGATTTTAGAGAGAAAAAAGTAAGTTGCATGTAATTTCTTAAACATATTTGGAAATATCAATTTCATTTGAAATGGAGAAAATATTTTACATCATAACACTCACAGTCTAAGCTTTCAAATGACATGCAAAACAAAGTGACCATGACATATTTATTTTGAAAAAAATCTTATTTTCTCACATTTTATCTAAATTAGGCATGAAATGACATCTTTCAGTTTTCTATTTTCATTCAGTATTGTCTGTACAGCCCTAAAGGTAACAAATATTGACAGGAATTTCAATTTTCTTTAAAATGATATATACATTTGTTATTCTAATACGAATACTTACAGAAATAATGACTGTTGAAGTTGGTCGTATTTGCATTGAACAATGTCTACGGACTGGACATTTTAACAATGATTACAGTTCAACAGTATTAATATCATATCTAATTGGCAATAAACAACACCAAAACTTTTCATTTTTAAGGGAATAAACTTTAAACATGAAAAGTACAAATTTAGAGCAGTTATTGAACTGTTGAATAGACATTCGGACAAACGGACAGACGATGGACATTGATAGCTCGCAATACCTTAACTAGAGCACTATAAGGTCAGATGAGCTACAAATACTTAGCTATTGTTTAAGACACAAGCATAACAGATTCACATATCAATTTAAACTTAAAAATGCAGCATTAATTATTTTAATGAATATGAATGTTAACCATTTACCGAACAAGACTGGGTTTTGACGCCTGTACGAGTACTAAAAGAGCATGGAAAAACATTATGACAAAAGAAGGGGGTGCTAGCATATCAGATTATTTCTTATTTTTCATCAATATATTCTTTGCTATGTTTTTATACAAGAATTCCAACTTGACGACCCTATATTTTATCGTCTTCTGCAGCAAAAAGTCAAAGTTGTGACATTTTGGGAAATTGTAAATAGAAAAGCGTTTATGGGAGTTGGAATTTTAATTGAGATATGGTAGAAAATACAGGTGGGGAAGGAAACTGCCAGTAAATAATATATTCAATATCATTATTTGCCTTTGGTGTTTCAAAACATTTCTCCTTTTCTCTTTTAGAGACCTAAACACCGAGAAACATTTATCAATTTAGATAGTTTGATATCAAAAGTTTAATTTAATAAGATAGAAAAGGCTAAGAAAGCAAAATATGGTGTTTATCAGCATTAAATTGTTCTTTTTACCCTCAATGTACAGTACCCAATTTGGAAAATGGTTCTTGGGAAGATTTTTTTATTGATTTCGACTGTTGGATGCCAACAATAATGAAATACACATAAAAAATGACGATTAAAATGCGGCATGAGGTACTCATCGTATCTGTTATGAAATTCTGTCTTGTCCGTAGACGCATTGGTTTTTGCCTGTGAGCCACTATTTGACCTTACTTTCACTAAAAAATACATTTCTTTCAAGGAAAACCACGCTTATTTAGCAGAAACATGTCCACAATATCAGCTAACAAAGACTGTGTCCATTTAAGAAGCTATTTTACACCTGTCTACGGACAAGACATTTTGTCTACGGACAAGACATTTCTGTTATTGTACATAAAAAATTAAGTACTCAATACAATTTGATAAAATTTCACACCAATCTAATTTTATAGATTTACTAACAGCTAAAGAATCTTTTGTCACAATCTGTAGTGATATTAATTAAACATCGCTTTGGTAAAACGTGTCTACGGACAGGACATTTTAGGTCAACGAACTTCTTGCCAAAATAGCTTAGTTACCCTTTGATGCATTATGAACATTTCAATTTAAATTTTTATTTACATGTCTTTTTTCAAAAGGAAAATGAAAATAATAAAATTCTGTAAGTCATAAGTTAACTTTTTTTCGCACTATAAAAGACCATCTACGAAAGTGAAATTATATAACGAAAGGGTGGTCTCGGTATTTTTGTAATAAATCAACCAATTCTAATCACATCTTCATAAAATAACCTGCAGATAAAAGCTGAATAATTTCTCTAACTGAATGCTGCATGTCGTGTAGAATAATAGAACATTTTCATACAAAATTCTAAAGTGGAAAAAAAGGAAAATTCAAATGAAACACCATTATTCTATTTTTACCCCATTTTTTCAATACATTTATTGCAATAACTTTTTTACCGCTAATGCATTCTTCATAAGATTTGGTACATAACATAATAATTATTTTGCGATTAATATAAGATCAAATTTATGTTGTTATATTGATTTGTATGTCAACTGGAATCCTATAACATGAGGCAGGTACAGGATGTACATCTGATTGTGACACACCCGTATGGTTGCATGTGTGGTGTCTGGACATTTTTTACACATAATTTGTATTTGATTTTTCATGCTCATTTCCATTTTTTACAAGAATCTCGCTTGTATGGTGGTATTAGTTAAAGGACATTTCCTATTTATAGGTAGGCCACTATTGTTGGCGCAAGATCGTATGGCACATGTTTACATTTTTTTCAAATGTAAAGAAAACATTGCTGTATAGAACATCACTAAATTCTTTATAAGCGGTGACGTAAATATGTTAAACATTTAGGCAGAGTGATAGAATTCATCACGTTTTAAAATACAATGTTTTGTTTACATTGAACAAAATGTAAACATGTGCCATGCGATCTTGCGCCAACTATACAAGAGTTGCAAAATTTCTAGACATACTTTATTTATGATAATAACAGGTAAACCATTTCACTTGTTTGTGGTCTCTAATAAACGAACAAACAATGATAGAAAAAATGAACAAACAATGATAGAAAAGAAGAAAACAATAAGGAAAATCAGCGTCTTCTTTTCCCTCGATCTTTTCTTTTACACTACGTAAAACTATATATTTACAAAAGAGTAACTCATCTTGTGGTATGATGAGCTTTTAGTTAGAAGCAGTGCGAAATTTGGCGCTTCGAAACGGTATTTATAAATATAAGTACGAGGAGCGTTCAATATTAATTGTCGGGGCTCGGTTTTCTGTCACATTTCCTTCTGAATCCCATGCAAAGTTACACAATGACATGTTTCAATTCTTCATCTTTCCAACGGTGTATCATACATGTATGCTAATACACGCACACATTGAGAAAAATAGCGTTAAAAGTTTGATATACGATCAACTGTATGTAAAAAATGTCTAAAAGTCGTACAGTTAGTAATGTTGAAATTCGAGCTGACATCAGAGCCCGGATGGCACTGGGATTAAGTGATGCAGCCATTCATAAAGAGTTTTGCCATGCTTATTGTCCATCTGTGGTTAGTGAAAGAACAGTTCAAAGGTGGATTGTTAAATTTAGAAATGGCACGCCCGCACGGAGTCAGTAAACGATACCAGTCACAGGGGACGAAAAAACTCAGTGGTCACCAAAAGCAACATTAAACAAGAGTGCCTGAAAGGCACTGATATCGCTCACCCGAGTTCTTCGTGTATTTAGACGATGTATGTTATGTACAAGTCTTAATAAAACTTTGTTCTGTTCTGTTCTGTATTTGATTGTGTACAATATAAATTTTGTTGTAAACAAATTTATATGTCGCATTAAATTATTGTAAACTAGAATATCACTGAAAGTGATCATACCCCCAAAAGCACTGTTTTTGTGCATTTTTCAAAAGTACATTTCTTTTGAACTGAGAGCTGATCAATTGGGAGAAAGAGCAAACAAAAAAATCAACAGACCAAATAACAACTGTAAATGTTGCAAAAATGCCAATTTGCAACAAAAGGACAAAGTTCATTTAAAAATCAACAAGCCATGCCAACATTTTTTCAGTAAACCAAAACTTCACAACCATGTATTGATGACAGTGACTCGAGGTACATTCCTGTAAGGTTTGGTTCAACTTGGCCCTATAGTTGTTTTTTTTTCAAGAATTTTCTCATGATTTCATTAAGTCCGATAAGCCCTGTCCTGTTACGACCACATTTTTTGACGAATAAAAAATTCTCGGACAAGTTTTGAAAAGGGTCACCTAAGGAACATTCCTGTCAAGTTTGGTAACAAACCGCCTGATGAAAGAGAAGGAGATTTTTGAAGAATTATCTGAAGTCTGATAAGCCCCGCCCTGCCAAGCCCATGTTTTTTCACCCAATCAAAAATTCATGAACATGTGTTGAATACAGTCTCTCAAGGGACATCCCTGCTACGTTTAGTACAAATTGGCTGAATAATTGATTTTTAATTTTTTTTTAAATGATTTCTCCTAGTCCGATAAGCCCCGCCCTGCCACGCCCACAATTTTTGACGAATCAAAAATTCACAAAAAAATTGAAAAGGGTCACCCAAGGATCATTCCTGTCAAGTTTGGTAAGAATTAGCCCAGTTGTTAAGGAGGAGAAGATTTATGAATAACTATCTAACAATTTCTCGAAGTCTGATAAGTCCCGCCCAGCCACGCCCACAAATTTCACCAAATCAAAAATTTATGAGCAAGTGTTGAAAACAGTCACTCAAGGGACATTTTTGCCAGGCTTGATTCAAATTGGACAGATAATTGATTTTTAAAGATTTTTCACATGATTTCTCTAAGTCCGATAAGCCCCGCCCTGCCATGCCCACAATTTTTGATGAATCAAAAATTCACGAACAAGTTTTGAAAAGGGACACCAAAGAAACATTTCTGCTAAGTTTGGAAAGAATTGTTGAGGTTGAGGAGGAGAAGATTTTTGAAGAATTACCTTATGATTTCTTTCAGTCTGATAAACCCCACCCTGCCACGCCTACAATTTTTGATGAATCAAAAATTCACGAACAAGTTTTGAAAAGGGACACCCAAGAAACATTTCTACAAAGTTTGGAAAGAATTGGCCCAGTGGTTGAGAAGGAGAAGATTTTTTATGAATTACCTAATGATTTCTTTAAGTCTGATAAGCCCCGCCCTGTCACGCCCACAATTTTTGACGAATCAAAAATGCACAAACAAGTTTTCAAAAAGGGTCATCCAAGAAACATTCCTGCCAAGTTTGGTCAGGATTGGCCCCGTGGTTAAGGAGGAAAAGATGTTTAAAGAAATTGTTGACGACGCACGACGCACAACGCACGACGGACGCCGGACGCCGGACGCCGGATAGTGACTGACCCTAAGAGCTCCCCTTGAGCTCGTTGAGCTCAGGTGAGCTAAAAAGTGCAAGAGCTCATTACCGCTGAAGCCCGATATACGGTTTCTGAAATAGCTATGTATGCCGGCATTTCTACAGGAAGCGCATTTATTATTTTAAAGAAGCGTCTCAAAGTTAGGAAGATCGCAGATAGGTGGATACCACATTTATTGACTGAGCAGTAAAAGCAGGGGCGTGTAATATGTGCCAAAAATTATTGAAGATATTTCCAAAGTTTGACCATCGTACATTCTCCAACATTGTAACTGGTGATGAGAGCTGGTTCCACTTCTTTGAACAAACATGCATAGTTATTAATAAGATATGGGCCACCAAACATGCCCGTAGACCGTGTATAGCAAAGAGAATGACTAGCATAAAGAAGATTATGTAGGCCATTTTCTTTGGTAAACATGGTACAGTCGCACAAGTTCTTGTCCCAAAATACCATTCTGTTACAGCAAAATTGTACAAACAAAAACGTGCTAAGTAAAGTTGACAAATATTACTGGACACATCGTCCAAAGACCGGTATGAGAGGCATGTACACACTCCATGACAATGCTGCTCTACACAAGGCAAACATTGTAAGACAGTTCCTTGAGGAAAAAAAAAAAAAAAAAAAAAAAAACCATGTAACTGTGCTTAACTACCCACCCTACTCGCCAGATTTGGCACCCTGTGACTTTTTTCTGATCCCTAGATTAAAGAAACATCTTCAGGGTCGCCGTTACAGGACCAGAAATGGACTCGAATGAGTAATAAACCAGTTATGTAGGGGTGCCCCTAAAGAGGACTATATAAATACATTTAATAATTGGATTAAATGTTTGAAATTTTGCATATTGTTCAAAGGAGAGTACTTTGAAGGATTAAAAAAGTAAAAATGGTGTTTCCTTTTAGAGTGTTCTTTTTACCATAGCCCCGACAGTATTTATTGAATGTTCCTCGTACATGTACCCTCGTACATGCATTTCACAGAAAGTCTATTCTCTTCGAATTTCTTATTAGATGGACACATGCTCGTTTGTGGAGCATACGAACAGGTAAAAATGTATTTTACAAGTATCGTATGGATTGGTCAACATATATCGGTAGACCATTTTTTGTCCTGTGAAAATTCGAATCAAGTTAGTATAGTACTTCTAAATCAAGAGTATTATTCAACTTTACCTATCCTTTTTTTCATATCTTAAATACGGTAACATGTATATGAAACTGATCTACTCTAGAAAGTGATTATTACGCGATTTCTTGATATACATGTGAATTTCTAAATTACAGACGTAAATTGTTCTAACAAAGTTCATCGTTCTAGTAATATTAAAGCAAAAAGGCAATTCTGACAAACGTATTACGAGTATCATATAGTTAGCAACATAACCGACTACTGATAAATGTTTGTTTTCTTTCTTTCTGTCTCGCTCTCTGTCTCACACACATAATCTGTCAGATACACAGGCACAGACAACGAATATTCACACCCACGTCGAATAATTACACGTACCTGACAGAATGTTTGTTGTGGAGTACACGTTGTTTTCTTGATGAGTGTGGTATTGATCATGTAGACACAGTTTGGGTTGGGGTTTAGTTCTGTATGTACACACGTCCAGCATGTTAGTTGGTCCGGTGATATTACGTCCATCGTCACTGTAAATAGAAGAACAGTAAGACGTCGCGCACGGTATTGCGGCACTAAAATGTAACGTCAAAATTCCGAACGTCATTTTTAATTATTGCGTAACGTCGGTGTTTTTACGTTCACTGTTATGTTATCTAAAACTAAATTCAATTTATTAAAGTCATGATTGTATTTTAAGAAATATTAATCTTCTACTTCTTCTTTTTCTTCTCCTACGAAGATTCACCATCACAATATCAACATTCAACAAGAAACATGAGCCAAGTTCCAGCGTTTCTTATCTATTTAAAAAAAGTGTGCTGCCTAAATATATGTAAAATATTGTAATGGCAGACCAATGTTTAGAGGTATATGGTGTGGGCAGGATTTAAAAAAATATAACCACACAGAAAAATATGTATATTAAATATAAAAGAATAAAATGGAATATATCTTATTGCTCAGTTATACGAGGGACGTTCAATTAAAAGTGGTATATATTATGTTACTTATGGTCTACCATACCTCATGGGTCTATAGAACTAGTGGAGCTTGTGGCTATTTGACGGGAAAATTACTGTCTTTACTTGGTCAAATTTTGATACAAATTTTCTCATTCTCTTTCAAAAGTTATTTAACTTTTACGTTGGTTCAGTCATATACATTGGCTATTCGGCTGTACGCAAATTGGAAAACGAACTGAAGTAGGATGTACGGGTCTACATTAAAGGACGCATAATTATGCTTTAAAATATCTGCATCACATGTATAATGAACTATATCAGATTTATGGGCATTCGAACGTTGAACATACGTCAGTTTTTAGGAAGTTAATAAAAATTGAAATTGGTAAAACTGGCCTGCATGATGCCCCCCTCTCAGGCAACCCGGGTAGAGCTAGTACCAAAGCAAATGTTGCTGTAGATGTCGACATGACCGAACAAGACGCATGGTTCAATGTGCAAGAAATAGCAGATAAAGTTGGTTTTCCATCGGGGACATGTTATACGATTTTGACACAAGGGTTGAAACACAGACATGTCTGTGCCCATTGGGTCCCTCACCTGCTACCCCTGATACCGAAATGACAGACAGCCACCCGTGTAAAGGTGGCAATTTATATTTTGAAATAAAGCAAAAAATGTGGGCTTTCTGAGCTTGATACATATGACTGAACATGAATCTGAATCCACTCTTACAGCCTAGCATAAGCCCGTGTTGCTTTTTTGTGTTCCCCTTGACGACGAAAAAAGCCTCTGGTCGTCGGTAAAGGCCTTTGTGTTCCTTATGCAGTGTAATTTTCCAGTGTCTGCGGGGTGTTCCAAAAGAGGCCCGTTTATTTGCAAATAAGTAATGGATCTCAAAACTTCAGAAGTGTGTTGGTGTCAAAGAGGATTACTTCGAAGGGTTGAAAAAAAACTTAGCCTAAAGACTACACATGTACCAAGCTAGGCAGTTGATTTCACCGTATATTAGAAGAAAATCATTAAAGTAACGTGTTTTATAAAAGATCCGCCTAACTCGGTTGTTTTAAAGGTGTTGTTTGCTTTTCTTTACGTCGTTACTTGGATGATTTTCGAGAAGATAAAGATCGGCAATTTCCGTAAAACCTCCACGAAGTGACGTCATACAATAGCTTGACTCCGCCCCAATCTAGAGCATGGGGCTTCTGACAAAGATAGTAGGCCTATGCGACTTTTCTGTCATTTATAGCGAAGTCTCAGTTTTTATCCATTTCTCGATCGTCAAAATAATACAGACAAACTTAATTAAACCGTTCTTTGGCACATTCCTTCACTCACTAACGACATATTCTTTGACTGTTTTAACATTTTTTCTAACATTTAGCCTACTAAGGATGGATTCCGTGTTTTGAGTATCGATTGGGGGAAGTCGCTTTATGACAGCAACGTCAGACATTTTAAAACTTTGTCATAAATCTCATGCTTTCTGGGAAATGACCCATGACTTCCCGTTTTTCCCGCCATGACGTCATTATTTGGCCGGTATGACGTCATAACTTCAAATCGGAAGTTTAGCGTTTTTCTTCGGTAAAGATCGGAAAAGACCAAAATATCCAATTTAAAAGACGAAATAAAAACACCTCTAATGTTTAAAAATTGAAGAAACTTTGATATTTGGTTATTAGAAATAAAAGGGGGTTTTCGACACAATAGTTTAATTCTGTCAGTCAGCGGACTCTTTAAAATTGAATTGCATCATAACTATGGCTTATAGAACATGTGTTCCAAAATTAATTGAATGTCCCTCGTATAGGCTACCATCTACAGGTTAAAGGCCAGAAATGGTTTGAGTAGATACATGTTAAAAAATGCATAAGAAGTTTTTTCTTATCATTAGACTTTATGTGGTTAAACGGCTACTTTTAAGATGGCAATACAATCTGAATAGTAATCTTATCCTTATGAAACTTTGATGATATAATTATATATATATACGGTTATAAATAAGAAGGCATGTGTATCACATTGATTGTCATAATTATTTGTCGGTAACTGTTGAATTCAATATTGTTATAGATAGATATGTGAAAATGTTCAGCTCAAATAGCCCAAAATCCACGTATAACTTGAGGTATTTCAAGTTTAAGGTAGTGTACCCCTAATGTGATTCGCGCAACGTCGGAATTATTCGAGCGAAGTCGAAAACATTCGGCGGTGGACCTTTCCACCGCGGAATTTTACGACCGCGCACGAATGAGTTTCGGATACGTAACGAGGACACTCGAAAAATTCCGATGTTTTATGAATCTCAAAATGGCCATAATTACAGGTATTCTACTTTAAAATGATCATTATACGTATATAGCGGACGAGAATTGACCTGGCAGAGCGTTCCGTTCGATTAGCATGGGCTGCTCTGCCAGTTCATTTATCGTGAAGTAGATCTATAACAGTCTTACAAACCCTCATCTTAAAGTGACATTTCAGAATTATTTTTACATAAATTTTATTTTTATTCTACCTGAAAGAGCATGTTTTCTTATGAAAATTCTGAAAATTCCAAGCCAAAATATTGAATCGTTTACGAGAAATGTATATTTTTGTGTTAAAAATAAACAGATTGTTGTGGACAACATTTCAGATTTATATAGAATTTGTCATTTCTGTCTCAACTTTGAAGGCATATTTTTCGCTTATAAATAACAACTTCAAAAAACTGATAGCATTTCTACGCATTAGAATAAACATTTTTTGCATCAAGACATACTTTTAAAAAATGAAATAAATGTGAAATGTCACTTTAAACCCTTGTATAGAAGAAAATAAAGAAAATATACAACGTAGGCCGAACTACTTGAGAGACTGTGATTCATATCGATCGAAGTTCTACGTATCGTAGATGCTGAATAAAATACTTCCCTGTAAATGCGGCTGTGCCTTTTTTAACATGATATAAAATATAGTTTGTTGGAGAATCAGATAACAATCTTCCTCGTTCAACAAGTGTGATATAGAGCGATGTCTCTAGGGGTTATATCTGTCTTAACCTAATTTGTCGTCAGATTTATCACATTTGCAGGGAAAAATTTCTAGTCATCCTCCAAACAACGATACTTCATCGACACAGGACCAAGTAGCCAGTTTATATAACTAGTTGTATACAGATAAATCACAAAATTATAGAAAAGTGTTGACATTTGGTAAAATAAAGATGTGATACAATTGAATTAATCAATTATTATTTTCTAATGATTTTTACTCCAAAAACTAATGTAATATAGGGTTAATTCACGTTTTTGAGGCCGTTAACATTCGCAGAGGCCCAAGAAATACGTTAACGCCCGAGTGCGAAGCACGAGGGGCGTTTTCGTATTTTGCGGGCCTCTGCGAATGTTAACGACCGAAAAATACGTGAATTGACGCTATTATTACCCCAAACACCTTGATATGTGCGAAAAATGAACCGAGGTGAGATAGAAAAAAAATGTCCACCATTGTTGTTGTTTTGTTCTGATAAATCTTCCGAGAATTTTTTGTTATGCGTGACGTCAGTAAAACCACGTTACGTCATAATTTGGCTCCAAACGGCAAACGTCTCTTATTTAACGTAATTAAGACGTTGAGAATTTTGCGGGAAAAGAGAAAATTGTTTATTTTGAAGGGTCAAATCGAGGATATTAGAGTGCAAAGCCGGTCCGATATCGCACTGAATATAGACCGGTTTTCACGATATCGGACCGATTTCTTTCTGTTATTCAATGCTCATAACGGATTGAAAACACACCTTTTATGCAATAATATGAGTGATAATAACATTTTTCTCCATTTACCGGTCAGTTTACAAAACTGTGTGACATTCATCAAGCTTTTAGATGTAAGTCTATACTGCAAATAAAATGTATTTTGTGTATTAAGCTGCATACCAGGAAAAACAGTAGCTGTACAGATGGAGCTGTAAAATTTCATCTTTTTTTAAATTTCAGACATGCGTGTTTCCACATCCTCATGTGATAAATTCAATCTATCAATGAATTACAGAAGATTTTGACAATAACGTATCAAAGGCTTCTTTCACTCGAAAATGACAACGTGTCCCAGTTTTTGAAGTGAAACCAGTTCACATCTAATGCCGTTTTCTCACACCAGTCACGTTTCAGACCCAGCTTTGAGGTTTGAACTATCAGCTACAAAATGAATGGTTTGTTTAAATTTGCATCTTGGACACGAATAGGTGACGTTAGCGTCATTGTCTTATAAATCAACTATCTTACAAGTTGTTCGACATGGTCGAAAATAAGCTGATCTATTCTGTGTAAGAAAACACCATATTTGTAAGAGGAGTATCGGGCTGCATACAAAGTCCAATGATAAGACACGGCATAATTGACTTCTTTAACAATGATCACGAAACTTCGTCCTTGGTTAAATACCTCCTACAAACGATAAGATTCATTCTCATTTCGAGGTCATTAACAACCAAAGATACCCAAGGAATATATACTCGACAAAACTCCTAACGCATCACTCAGATCTTTGCTAATATTTTTTCAACGAATCAGCAGAATACTTTCAAACTTTGCACATTTCGTCTAACACCATTTGATAAGAAGCCTATGGAATTTCATAGTAAATGCTACAGTCTGTTTTGAAATATTGCACTTTTAGTAAAGACACCCGTAATTATAAAATCATTAAGTCTGAAATTTGATTAAAATGGCAAATTCACGCATAACTTTCAAACCTTATGTATTTGCTGAAAGATTCCCCGTGTAGCAAAGCTATCCTTCCTTAAATAATTCGACGGCTTTAACACTTTTGTGGGCGCGTAATTTATTAACGCAGAGGTAAGTTAACATCTTTAGTGTCGTTGGTGTCATTGTTGGCGTCGACGGCGACGTCAGTTACGTTGACAAAAACGTATCGGTCTATATCTTATGACCTGTATGCGATGCAGTCTTGATATTTCACCCCTAGACAGGTCCCACCAAGACCTTTTACATAAGACCATTAAATTTGACCTTGTGACCTTGACCTTGAAAAATTGACATTTTCTAATAAAAAGGTGCGTCTATGCGAAGTAATGTTGTCCGCGAACAGCCCTTGTTACGTTAGATAAGGAATTGATTTTTCCAAACTTCAACCCCACAATAAACCAGCTTCTAAAATCAATTCAAACAAAAATGATTGAAAAAGGTTACAAGTTACACGAGTCGAAAAACTGTTTTGGTCCCCTGTTCGCGTGACGCGGTCACATAAGAGAGAAAACTTGGAACAAGTTTTATGGATGAGTGCAGAAACTTGTGCGATAAACATATACCAAATCATAAATTTAAATCTTTGATAATATAGAAGTTATGCAATATTAAAAAGTGATGCGTTAGCTCTTTTGCCGAGTACTCGACAAAAGAGCTAACGCATCACTTTTTAAAACTGCATAACTTCTTTATCGTCAAAGATTTAGATTTAGAATTTTACATATCTTTATCCTACAAGTTTTGCACACAACTATAAAAGTATTGTAAGTTTTCTCTGTTATGTGACCGCGTCATACAAAAAGGGGACCGAAACAGTTTTTCGGCTCGTGTAACTTGTGATCTTTTCTAATCGTTGTTGTTTTCATTGATTTTGAAAGCAAGTTAATTGTGTAATTGAAGTCTGAAAAAACTGAATCCTTATCTAACGTTAAAGGGGCTGTTTACGGCCAACGTAGCTCGCTTAAAAGCGCCTTTTCAAAAGAAAAAGTATATCTTTCAAGGTCAAGGTCACGAGGTCAAATGTCATGATCTCAAATGAAAGGTCTTGGTAAGTTCTGTCTATGTGTGAAATATCAAGACCACACCTCATATAGTTAATAAGATATTGACAGATAAGTTTTTGTCTACGTAACCGACGTCGCCGTCGACGCCAACGCTGACACCAACGACACTAGTGATGTAATATTACATCTACGGGCATAAAGTACGGACTCGGATAGTGTAAAAGCCGTCGGTTTATTTAAGGAAGGTAACTTTTATACACAGGAACTCTTTCAGCCAATACAAATGGTTTGAAAGTTATGTGTGAATTTCACTTTTTAATTAAATTTAATCTTTTTTCGAATTTTAGAATAAAGGATATCCTTATAGAAAGTTCAATATTTCAAAACAAACTTGAGCATTCCCTTTGAAATTTCAGGGACTTCTTTGCAAATGATGGCATTCTGCATGTTTAAATTTTGAACTCGTTCTGTCGATTCGTTCAAATAATATTAACAAAAACCTGAGTGATGCGTTAGCAGTTTTGCCGAGTATATATAATAGACCCGTTTCGTTGAGGAGTGACACCATATCGGACGTTTATACGGGAATAAGCTGACCGATTTTGCAAACAAAAAAGTTTTAAAAGCTACAATGTGTGTGCTTCTAAGCGATGATATTGAAAAACTGGCACATACTCTGCGAAAGCTTCCATTTTTGGTTCTGTATATTTTCAAAAAGCGCCCCAGTATCTGGCTTCAATAGAAAATACTACACAATGTCTATAGTAGTAAATGTCCACAAATTGAGATAGAATGATATAAAATAGATTTTCGTGACAGTAGTTGTGAGAGAACATTCTTTACGCTACATATTGACATTTTGATTACCACAACGCTGGACAGATAAAAGCATTTTGTCTCGAATCTCGCTGATGTCCTGCTGATGTTTCTCTTGTAAATATGAGACTTTAAACCCTTTCCAAAACAAGAAATGCTTTTCAAAGTAAGGCTTGGGAAAACATTGAGACAATAGAAGAAAATATTGGTAACCACCATTTTCTCCTTTGGTCCCAATATTTTCTCTAAGTACTACAGTGTACGAGTACGCTAATCTTGAGGACACAATCCTGATCTATATTAAAGTCGTGCTGTTCCAGTGTTTCATAATTATAGAAATACGCGTATGTACATGTATCCTCAGCGCTTTACAAAGGGCCATTGAGCCATTTTTAATATAAAATACAAAAATGTTATTTTTGAAGATTAATTTAACAAATAATATGGTTCTTGGAAAAAATATAAGATTTGAACTGTAGCCTACTGCTAGTTTTTCACCTTGCATTACCTACTTTTTACATGACATAGAAATCACCAAGATAAACACTATGAACAGTTTTCAAATCTGTTTAACGAATAATATGTTTTTAAAGCAAAGTCAACATTTGACCGAGAGGCTAAATGTTATATGCTAAAAAACTAAAACACCGTGCTTTCCATTTCGGAGTTCATATATATATAGTAAAATTGGTCAATTTGACAGCTTCTAGCTTCTCTCAGAAGTCTTTGTGGCACATTTTACTTAGTCTGCCGGATAAACCTTTCTTTTGTCTTTAATTTACTACCAAGAAAGTGGTATCAATAGCACCATCAGCTAAAATCACGCACCCGTGAACACAGCCACCCTTGCAATTTGCCATCTCTTTCGAGGTCTGCATGAGACCCACCCCCCCCCCCCCCCCCCCCCCCTCTCCATGAAAGGTCACGACCGCACAAGAAACTAGTTCCCGACAAATTCATTAAAACACATCCTAGCAGTACACTGATGGTCTGCCAGTATGCAGAACCACATTTCATGCATTTGTCTGTTCTATAGACACAGAATCAATGCAACAAAAGGAGCGAATCCATTTTTGACGGAACTATGTTTGTTTACTACGACCCGGAAGCATTTCCCGTTATGGAGTGTCTCCATATGTTTAGTCAACATGAACAATTAGGGTGTGTAGATTTCGAAAAGATGTTGCAGAAGTAGAATTAATTCATAAAACGTCGTTATAAGATTACGTTGACGTAAAGAACGTAAAAAAATATATGCATGCATCAGCTAAAAAATCCGATTTAAAAAAAACACACCAAACAACAACAACAACAACAAAAAGAAAAACCTCGATGACTAGCCTTTTTTACCTAAACAAATTTTGAGTGAAACGTCATTATTTACAAAATCGGTATGGACATAATAGAGCGTTCCAAAAAAGCCGTAAAATTTACGAAATTCGACGTTAGCCGAATTTTTGTGGTAAATATACGTTCAATTTCGACTTCAATTTTTAGATCATTCATTCATAAAGAAACTTGTAGTTTTGCATTTTATTACCTCGTTCATTATTTACGCAGATAATCATATAGGTCCGTAACGGCAACGACCATTAATAAAGGGCGGATTATGACGTCACTATCAATCTTTGTTTAACATTGAAAATAATGGAGAAAGAGATATTTAGTGACATTCAATTTTCTTTATATGCAATAAAATCTGAGTTTTGGTATAATATGTATTATCAGAGCACTACATTTAATCAATTGTAAAGTGAACTTTGCTAATGACCAACGTGAATAATTGAAGCGATTGGCTGTAACAATTTTTAATGAAACCGTATACTCGTATTTTCTTACGTCTGAATATGATTGATCACAGGTGGAATCCACTGTAAATGGTCCATCTTAACTATTCAATTATGTAATTGAGATTCATTTAAAAGGAACATTGAAATATGGATAGAAAGTCGAAATGTATTCTAAATTTCAAAATTATACACCGGAAATATGGTTTGAATCATAATTGTATGAAGTGACAGATCGTTTCGGTCCAGCGCTTATGCCTTCAAATTCAAGTCAGTATCTACTTGACCTACCCTCCTTTTCATTTCTAGAACTAATTACCAGAAGCCAATTTTCTACGGAAAGTCACCACCTGATACTCACTCTACGATGTATTTATTAATTCATTCATATTTTACCAGAAATTACGTTACACAACAACATAATGGTTGAATGTCTCCACATAAAATTAAGCTGGTTGGCACAAAATGTTTAGATATCGATCTTGACGAAGATAAAAATGACTACTGCTTTTTTGTTGCGTTAATATAACTAGTAACAAAGTTAATGTAAAATACAAGGTGGCTAAACGAAATAGAAGTTGTATTTTCAGAATCCAATTGTGTGTCCGGTAACTGGTAATGCTCTGTGAAGCATTGTAACAGGTGGGTGGGGTACCTCTCTGGCGATCGAATACAGGTATCATAGCATCGCAGTTAGAGTAAAAGTACAACGAGTAGTGTTCGTAATATAACCATGTTGGATTGAGTCCCCTCTCTTGTCACCAGAAATGTTGTGATGGTTAAAATTCTTCTTTAAGAATGTAAATTATGATTTTTCATAAGCAAGTCACAGACAAACGTAAATGGCTTAACTCTGAAATATTTCCTTATATTTATCTCAACTAGAGTTGTGCGGGTTAATTACATTCAAAATATAGTGCAACCATCAGGATGTATTGAATAGATCTCACTATTAGAGACAGGTTGGTATTCAGTGAGGTAAGTTAGGTCTAAAGGTACTAGACTAACATGTTATTAGAACAGTTGGCGTCTTGAAATGAATGTTTTGTTTACTCCGATGCGAGAAAAAACAAGCACACCTCGAGGACATGTAACCTGTATTCATAATATAACTAAATACGTGTAATTGTAAAAAGCTACATTAAACCAATTAAATCAATCCAGCCCATTCTAACTAGATGTCTCAATTGACTGTTCTTGACGTTATCGACTTAACTGTGGGGTTCGGCAATTGGAAACACGTCGGCCTAATGCGTTTCAATACTTTTCTTCAATACTTCTTACGAATGTCTATCTTACCTGTGTCCAAGGAATCCTCGAATTTAAATCCCATCGACATACAGCTCCAGATTAACATGTATCGAATCATTGTGTACTGTGATACACCTTCCAGTACTATATAGTCGACTGTGGTCTATTATAATATGTATACCATTGGGTCACTTTATCATTTCCAACAAAACAAGTCGATTTATCTCTGGTTACCCAAAGAGAGCCGATGAAAATATAAAATTAATGTGATAGTCAGAGTCTCCTTTTCGTAAAATGGTTATTGCAAGCGTAACTCTTTTGAATTGAAACGCAATTTAATCGTCTGGATTAATTAGATCTAGTTGGACCACACTGCACCTCGGAAATCAAATTTCACTAATTTGTGTTTTGACTCAAAATGACACATCTTTAATATAAACACACCGATATTTCATAATCCAGGCCCCGTGTCCTAGTGTCATCTTTCTATCCTATATTGTGTCACGAGTCTCGCGACAAGCCTTCAATATTGACTCGGGATGAAGTCTTACCACATGAAATGTTTTGTCGTGGAAAATCCAATACAAACAAGATGATATCTTATATTGGTATTTAATAAATAGAGTGTCATGTCAGTCAAATTAATACGCTCTACTCATGTGTTTGTAAAATCAGAAAATTGTCTTCAGATTTTATTTTCTTTGAAATAGTGAATTGATTTTGTCAGTTGTGCCAAACTCTACCACAAACAGAATCTATAGTATTTTAAGCATTTGAAATGCTTTTGGAAGAAACAAAAATAAATGTTTTCTAAGCGTTATAGATGATTTTGTCATACACCTTTAGCCACGACCCAGGGTTACAAATATTATAATCAATTATGTATGATAATTTCTGTGTACGAATAGTTATCAGAGAGCCAATCTAAGTCCATACTTACAGTAAAAATGTTTTAAGGTTTTCAATGACGTTTGTAATCCAAAAGTGTGGCTGTCTATTAAGAAACACGTATACTCATTATTTAGGCCCCACCTTTGCAAATCAACATTGACAGTTTCGCCATTTTTCCAACAAGATATGTTTGTCACGATTGCCAACGACGGTTTTCAGTGATTGCCATTGAACTTTCAATATGCTTATCACGATAGCCAAATCAGCACCAATGTTGAATTTTAATTGCTATGTGTAAAGTTATTGCTATTCTGACAACATTATTCATTTATATAATACTTCTGAATATGTAGACTCTTGTGAATTGAGATAGCACAGTGGGTGACGTTGGAGTCTATCCACCTAGGGGTCATGGGTTGGAACAGAATTCAACTGAGCATAACCTTTATGCAATATGCAAATGTAACACTTTCGTGTAGAGTCGATACTTTACGTTGGTTTGTATTTTTTCATACATTTAAAATTAATCGAGAATAGTTACGGTTGTTTTGGTTTATTTTAGGTAGGACTACACTTAAAGATACTTCCAACGCAACACTTACCTTTTTGGTAATAACTTGGAATTTGATAAACCTTTTTTTCATCAAATTTTCAACAAATTTAATTCATTCACAATTGCATGACATATGTAATTTTCATAAAGAAACACTGAGTAAAAATGATTTAATTTTCAGTTCATAAAATATGACTAGAAAACAAAAAGTCGCAAAAAAGCCGTGTGAGCTGATAACGTAATTCATGTACCAGCAGTAAAGTTTATGACATTCTGCTAACATTCTGTGTATCCTCCATGGACTTAAATGACACGAAGACACCCCAACTCATTGATAAAGCATAATTGATGATGAATCTTTGCTGGGGTAATTCTTAAAACTCATCTATTTTAAGTTCCTGTTCCAGTTGTTGAAAATTTCTTGGAGCAAAAAGGCGAAAACTAATGTCTGGTAACAAATTTGATGATTTTGTGCAATACTAACACGTACAAAATATTATTTCTTAAACAAAATATGTGCACCTGAATTCTAGTATTGTTTTGCACGTGAGATCATGTTATCAAATCTTCTGAAGCATCGGTTGGAGACATGAGCATGATTTGGTGACGCTGCTTTGATGCTATTGAATTCTGCAATTACCTGGGGTTTTGTGACTTTCATATTTGAGTCTTAGTGAAAACGCTGAATATTTTTTACGTTCGGATTAATCGATTTTAATGAAGTTTACATAAAACATGTAAACCTAGTTGATTTATATTTGCTGAAAATTTAATAAAATATACTGCATTATTTATGTAATAATGATGAAAAATATAAGTGTTGCGTTAGAAGTGTCTTTTTAAAAGTGTATAATAGGCCACCAACATTTACCCGCGACATCTGCATATGTAATGACCCCCATTCGACAATGTTAATGTAAATAAACTCAACTAACGGAATTTGCACATGAAAAGTAAGTCGTCCCGGACTAATTTTGGCGAACTATAATTTTGCATATGAAAAATCTACTATAGTAGTCCGTTGTGTCAATGTAGACGGGCAGTCTAGACCATGTATTTAGAAAACCATACGCGTAGAAAGTCTGGCTTACCTGCCCCTAATCCTTTAATTTTGCGAGCAGAGAAGGGTCATTAGAAGAATAGATAGTTTTCGGTATATTTTTGACACTAGCAGTAACAGTTTTAAACGACCATCACGCTAACCCGAAATAAAGCGGTTTTAAATTATGAACATAAACTGACGTCCAAAAGAAACGCCCCAATGAAATTTGTCGTTATTTTCCTTTTGCCTGCTACAATGTTAGTAAAATGTATACTGTATATCATCATTTTGACCGACAATTACGGCAAATGAAAAAATGTGCGTTTTTATTCGCCAATATGTCCATTTCCGGTGACTGGTCACGTTTTCTACGTGCGCTTCGTGTATGTTTATCACGTGATGAAATGTGTCATATTTTACACAGTGGCATGTGTTAGTGGATAGGCAATCACGGGTTTAAAGATTTTCTAATGAAACATTGACCGACAATTACGGCAAATGAAGGATACCAAGACTAAATTCTGAAAAGGGAGCGCGTAATATGGCATTTTTTTAATGCGACAAATGCACTAACAAGTCGCAAGATGGTTTAACATATTGTGTTTCTCGATTCGGTGTCTTGATCGACGCGTTAGAGTTCCGCGAACATCTATCGATCGGTCACGCTCAAGTAGACCTCATTTAACGCCTACAAAGCATGGTAATTCTCCACGTTAACGTCATGCACGTTTCAGGTTTGTGACGTTTGGATCGATGTTCTGTCGAGTAGTCTGTTACTGTGGTGGTCAAATAAGTATTTTTGGGGTAACTGCTGTTGTTGTCATTTATGTTTGAAATAGACACACTGCTTGGAAAATAGAGCTCGCAGATAAGCCATTTTCGAATACGTGGAAGTGAAAAACAAGCCGCTTGACGTTTTAACGCCTTTCATTGCACGATCTGGCATCTTGGTCGACGAGTTAGAGTTAGAGAAGCATTTGTCAATCGTCCAAAATCAGGTAGACCTCGCGTAACGCTTGTTATACAAGAAGCCGTCTTACGTTAACGTCATTTGCGTTTCAGGTTTGAAACGTTGAACTCAACGTCGCGTTTAGTATTCAATAATTGTGGTCACCAAATAAGCCGTTTTACGGTATCTTTTGTCGTCGCAAGTAAAGATTGAACCACGTGCTACAGATTTTCAAATAAAAATTCTGATACCGCTCTGTTTAAATGCGCCGTTTTTCTAAAATGTTACAATTTGATTATTTCTTTATCATAATTTTTCAACAACAGATAATCAAATTTACAGATGGAAATAAGTTTTTATAATTTCAAATCAGTTTTACTGAATAATCGGACATTTATTAGGACTGGGGCGTTTCTTTTGGACGTCAGTATATAAACTATATTGTGGTAATTACATTTAATACACCAGTTGTCTGATTGGCTCAGCGGTATAGCGTCCGACTTGGAAATCAGAGGTCCAGGGTTTGAATCCCAGTTCGGACACATCTTTTTGTTCCCCAATATTTATTCTTTCCAAGGTTAGTTGCTCCAGTTACCACAATGACATTCGCCACTATTAATTACGTCTGTACCCGAACGTCGTTTATAGGCCGTGCAAATTTGGTGAACATGTCCTTCTTCAAATGTGTACACGTCTATAACTAGTAGGAACGTCTCCACTGTTATAGATTCTACATCATGGTTATGTTGAAAAAGTTCGCTAACTCTATAAAACATATGAAGGAGTATCGGAGTTGTAGCGTCCCTTATCTCATGCTGTCTAGTATGATAGTTTTTTTTTCGGGATTTGTTTAAAGTTCTATAAAATTTGGGAGGTTGTCATCCGGATCAAGAACAAATCGTTTCAAATAAGTTGCATTTATACACTGCTCAAGATAATCAAAGGAACACGTAAATTCAAGTGTTCATATCGATTGTTTATTTTATTCTCAGAAAAGCTAATTGGGAGTGACCGCTGTTTACACACTAAATTCGTGTAATAAAAATAGACTACTTTTCTTACTCTATATATCCCAAAATATATACTTATTAGCCTCTTTCCATTATCATTTTAGTCCGTACCCGCAGAAAACTTCCGGTGGTACACGACGGATTTATGGGAAATCTACATTGTATTAGATCTATAGGGAATCGAAATGGTTTTAAACTGCATCGTTTTTCAATGCAAGAACCGGAAGATAAATGACGGAAGTAAAGAGAATCTTCACTTTATCTTCACGATTTCCACTGGATCAAAGCAAGCATAGAGCATTACATGGATAAAGGCAGTGAACAGGGATGAGTCAGTTGGAGAAATGACAATTTATAAATGACCTACGGGGCGAGGGTGTTTAACAAGGTTTTGGTGTTGTCATCACACGATTTGAAGCGATCGTCTCTTTACAAACATGCAGCTACATACCAATTCGTTTCTTAGCCGGCAAGATGGTTATTTTACTGGATTTGCAGTCAACCGTTCCCCGTTTAATAATTCGCATTTTGCCTCTAAGGACGACTTCTGGTGGCTGTTGTGTGTGTGTGTGTGTGGGGGGGGTCTTAATGGAAATATGCTAATTAGCTTAGAAAAAATTAAATATGCATCTAATGGGAAGTGCTTTTATGTTTTTCAGCTGATAAGCCACATTGTGATAAATATTGCAAGGTCCGTTTTCCGCAATGTTTTTCTTCAAAAGTTGGTTTCATACCTTTAATCATCAGTAAAATGTTAATGGTGAAATCTTATTGATGAAAAGTACAAGATCTGTCCTCATGGAAATCCACGTGGAATTACAAAATTAGGACCCTAGCGAAAAAGCCGATACACCTTCCGCATAAACATAAAGGATGGGTTGCAACAAGGGTTCAAACAATAGATTTTCGTTAAATTTTGTTAATTGATAGGGTTACTAAATATCTTTAAATTGTATGTGTAAACAATCTGACAAGGGCTTATTTTTGGAGATAATGGCTATCAAAGTGGGTTGGGTAAATCGACACGAGAAGCAAATTTTAACTTTGTAGTAAAATAACTTTTATCATTAATCATATATATCAGTTTGTCGATTTTCTGTTTTTGTTTTTCTGTCAATCTCAGATTTTACTTTTTTTGCTATAATAACTTTACGAAACTCTACAACTTTCATTTTTGTATGAAACGACATATTTTGTAAACATGATTTCATAATATAACTAAATAAGTGTACACTTTGGGTTAAATTCATTGAATAGAACAAAAGTTACTTGACCTTGACCTTCAAAGGTTGTTCTAAAAATCACTTTTATAATTTTTAGCTATATCTTGATATAAAAATGGGCATGTAAAGTATATTTCAATAAACAAAGTCACAGATATAATATTTTTGCTGTTCTAAATGTATTTAATGCTAATTTCATAGCAGACATTGACCTTGACATATAGAACAATAAGGTCTATCGAAAAGGAAGTTGTCCACTTGCCTCTTCATAAATTCTTATTATATTACGACTAGAAAATCATCAAAATGACTTTATTTTTCAAACATTTACTTCATACACTAATTTTTATGATAAAATTTAGCCCAATTTTCAAACATTTACTTCATACACTAATTTTTATGATAAAATTTAGCCCAAAATCTTATCATTAAATATTTTAGAATAATCTTTGAAGGTCAAGGTCAAATAACTTCTATTCTATGAATTTCACCCAAAGTTTACAAATATTTAGCTATATGATATGGAATCATGTTTACAAAAATATCATGTCGATTCATACAAAAATGAAAGTTGTAGAGATAGTTTCGTAAAGTTAGTACATGAAAAAGCAAAATCTGAGATTGATAGAAGAACAAAAACAGAAAATCGTCAAACTGATATACATGTATATGATTAATGATACCTAATATGGTTTATCCTTGGTACATTGAAAGTACATGCAAATTTTCTATTCGATCGGGTCCATATAGAAAAAATAGTTTCACTTCAAAGTTGAAATTTGTTTCTCATGTCAATTTACCCTACCCACTTTTTAGCCATTACATGTATCTCCAAAATTAAGCCCTCATCAGATTTTTTACACTTACAAATTAAAGATATTATGTAACACTATCAATTCACAGAATTTAAAGAAAATCTATTCTTTGTATTTTTGAGCCCTTGTTGTAACCCATCCTTTATTGAAATAGCTAAATATCGACTGACAATCCCGGCGAGCTACAAAATGAAGGATGTGTGTGTGTGTGAAAAATCAGTTTGCTGAATCGTCTTTCCAAAACAGACCATTTTTGGAATTCGGGGGTAATTTGCATACTCGACGGGTTGGTACGGTAAGATAAGGGTTTTCAATACGGATTTTAGAAAGCAAGGTACGGGTTGGTAATGGTCGTTACGGGTCGACACGGCTAGGACTGAATATTATAAATATATGCAGCTGCGGGTCAATAAGGGTCGGTATGGATTAGGTACACGGGTCGACACGGAATATGACACTTCCGTGCCCGGATATTGAATTCAACGTGCTGGCAAAAGTTTTAGTCTGGTCCCCTGTCGTACTTTGTATTTCAGTACGTCAGGCATTCCGTTACAATGGCGGCCTCCAGTGGGGAGATTTCACTACAAAGATAAAGAGCAAAGTCCTTTAATTTAGAGAGCAGAGATGTAACATTTATGAAATAGATCGTTTTCGTTATAACTTTAACATCAGCAGCAACAGTTTTAAACGATCATCACGCTAACCCGAAATAAAGCGGTTTTTAATTATGAACATGTAAACTATATTGTGGCAATTTGGATGTCTTCGTTTCCATAAGTCTGATTAGCTTGAAGTGGTAGAGCGTCCCACTTGGGTTCCAGAGGTCAAGGGTTCGAGTCCCACTAACGGTACGTATTATTTTTGTCCTAATAGATCTATTTATTTTACATTTTTTCAACTAAACTATTACGGATTTCATTTGACCTGGCACTGACCTTTATTCAAAATGTGGTATTATTTCGCATATAGCGTAACATTCTTCAAAAAGACATGTATCATTGTACACAGATATAAAAGGCATACAAGAAAATATTAATGAATTGTTATTTTAAAAAGAGCCCAATCTATAATCGTGTAATTTATGATAATAAAAGCTACAGCTGCGCCATGTGAAATGAAATCTGTAATATTATAGACGCAATGAAAATACAGACAACTGGTAAAATATATTTTAGTGTTCGACCTACTTTTTGGACCAATGAAACTGCAGTATATTTTCAAATTTCACCGCTATATTTCGCATAAACTCTCTGACGACTAGTTTATGTGACGTCTATACATAGCCACGCCCCGTCTCCAATGAAACGCTAGCGAACACTAAGTCAGATAGAGTCTATATAGTAGATTCTACGCGATATAAACATTCAATGGGCTGCGCCCATTTGAATGTTTATTTCGTGTAGAATTTACTATACAGCCTCTATCTAATACGTAAATTACAAAAATATAGTTTATATGTTCATAATTTAAAGCCGCTTTATTTCGGGTTAGCGTGATGGTCGTTTAAAACTGTTACTGCTAGTGTCAAAAATATACCGAAAACTATCTACTCTTCTAATGACCCTTCTTTGCTCGCAAAATTAAAGGACTTTGTTCTTTACATTTGTAAAAATATTACCCCAGTGGGCGCCGTCATTGTTGGTGTATGCCTGACCCAATAACGCAGTATTAGGGGCAGGTAAGCCAGACTAGCAAAATTATAAAAATCGCAGTCACACATAGCCGGTTTTCGATACGGGTCCACAGGGAATTAAAAACCAAGTCGACCCTTTTCAACCCGTATTGACCCGTATCGTAACCCGTATCAGTTCCGTGTGAATTTCGGGGTGATGATACGGTTTTATAAAGTTGTTGGTCCTGTTAAAAAATCTAAACGGATTTCAAAACCGTACCGCCGCCCGTGTGGACCCGTGTCTCACCATATTGACAAAACAAGTTTAGTTTATTGGGGTTTTACGCCGTTTTCAACTACCAGGGTAATATCGCGGCGGCTGGAGCACCTACCCATGGATTCCTGTTGTTTCTCAAACCAGTACTACCACAACACCCTTACTGAGCCTCCAGCTGCTCGCCCACCTAGGTTAACGATTTCAAACCCATTGGTGGGTGACAATTTTGTCAGAAAGGGTATTAGCCGCGGCCGGGTATCGAATGAGGGTCAGATGCGCTACCAACTGCGCTAAGGCTGTGGCCTTGACAAAACAAAAACCGTATCTACCATTTTCCTTTATTATTATTACGAGTATTATTATATTCTGATTTTTTTCGGGAGAAAGGGCGGAGCCTAGTAAACGGTTATTACATTGAAGATTGAGGAGAAACAGCGTTTTCAATTAGCGGTAAATCGTCGGTGTTATTGCATCTTACTGTAACTGCAGCTTGAATCAAGCTGTATTTACGAGGTTTTTTAATAACACGTTTTACAATCGCACAGTCTTTCAATTTTGAAATGTTTTCATGCTCGTGCCGCACGTTTTTCCCTTATGTTAACCAAGGTATCGAGAAGTAAACTCGTCGAATAACCTTTTGGCTTAGCAACACCCTTTCAGGTGAATAAAAACGCAATTATATTATTATTATTATTATTATTATCATTATTATTATTATCATTATTATTATTATTATTATTATTATTATTATTATTATTATTATTATTATTATTATTATTATTATTATTATTATTATTATTATTATTATTATCATCATCATTATTATTATCATTATTTCCTCTTTTTCATTTTTATTATCTTATTCTTATTTTTTGTGATGAAGAGTAGACCACGATTCCTTATTATCTCTGTCGGAATATTTCAAATCAAACGGGTTGCCTTAACAGAAGCGTTTCTTTTGATCCAAGAGTAAGCAGGTGGTTAGTTTATTGGAGTTTTACGCCGTTTTCAACTGCTATGGTCATACCGCGGCGGCTGGAGCACCTAACCATGAATTCCTGGTATTTTTATTCACTACAACAGCACCCTAAACGAGCCTACAGCTGCTCCCAACATAGGTTCACGATATCAAACCATTGAGGGTGACATTTTGTCAGAAAGGGTATTTGCCGCGGCCGGGTATCGAACCCGGTACTTCTCGAATGAGAGGCAGATGCGCAACAAACTGCGCCATGGCCGCGGCGAGTAAGCAGGTAGTATATGCACGTCGTCGAACGAGACCCGACACTATAAAGCAGTATATCGAATTAGGCTGTGCAAAATGTCAACGACATGATTTATGACAGGGTAAATGAGTCATGACACTTCGACGATATCTAAAAAGTCGAGTAATCAACGACACTTTACATACATCTTAAAACATGAGAAAGTCGCAGATTATATATGTTGATTATAACTGGAAAGGCCGACACCTCACGAATCATACAAAAATACTCCTTTCGTCGGCAAAGCCGCCGATCATTCAACAATGTCTGGCCAACTAATCACCGAAAATTTCCCTGATATGACCAAAAACCCGTCAATAATACAAAAATCGCTGTACGTCGGCCGATGCGTCAATATATCGACAACGTATCTCGTCAATACTACCAAACCGGCCCGCACCGTACCACCGGCGTAATGGGGTGTGTATGGGACTCCATGCAGTTCACGTACATTGTACCGCTAGACATGAGGTCATTATTCGGTACAAGAATGAGATACGGTATACGATAGGGTATAGATACGGGTTGAAAATGGTCGATGCGGTATGAACCGGGTTGCCGCACACGGAATTGAAATCCGTGTCGAATTTTTTAACACTGTCAAAACATGTTCGCTGCCGTATCGTTCTCACAAACCGCACACGGAACCTAAACGGGTGGTAATACGGGTCAATATGGGTTGAAACGGGTCTACACGGTTTTAATTCCGTTTGGACCCGGACCGTAAAACCGGATATGTGTGACCACAGCTTCAACATTTACATGTTCGTTAAGTTGTCAAGAAGTATATTTCCGTTAATTATTTGTCATCAATACTCATCAATTCGTAAAGCAATCGCAAATGACTCAAATACAAATCTTAATACAAGAATGTTAACGAGTCGTTGCGACCACTTTCCGATAATCATTGGCAGACATCGCTTCACATTATCGTTTTTGTCACTCACTGTTCCATCTGTTGGATCCACCCCACGTATTGCATCATCCAATCAGAATCTTTTTTGACATCACCATGGCTTGGTCCGCTGTTTTCATCCGAGCATAATGGTCCAGTTTCTTGCCCACAGATAGTGGATTGATCAGACTATTATCATGGAAATGACGTCAAACAATTTGTGCTATCAGTATTCGCTTAAGCTATGGCTTGATCTATATCGCGCAGCGAAGTCGATCATGGTACATGTATGCCATGAGCTACTAGTATTTAGTATTTATATACTAGAACAAAAAAGATACGCAACCCCAATTTTTCGAAATAGTTTCGACCAAATATGTTTTAAATGGATATTGAGTACATTTTTGATATTCCTGCCTCCATACGCATAAATACAGTGTCGTTTCTTTCAGATGTCGTAATTTCATCACGTGATACATAGTGAATAGATAAAAACTGATTATCCCCCTGCCGTGGTTTCTAAATGACTACTATCAAAACAAATTTTCTTCACACAATACCTAAAACATAGACCAAGACGATGCTAAAGCATTCATACACTTCTCGCCACCCTACGCATAGCACGGCTACGCCAAACCCAGCGCCAACCTGCAGTACGGATGTTGTTTGTTTGAAAAGGTCAAATTGTTGTCGCAAGACATTGATGGGGCAACAAATCGAAACATGGTCGACTATTTACGCTGTTGGCTCTCAATGGGACCACAACCGATCGAGCACGGAGCGGACGTGCAAGAGATATGACGTCAAGGCAGGACCGTATCATCAGGTTAACCCCACCTACGGGATAGGTTTAAGACTGCAACGGAGACCGCTAATAAATCGCATGGACTTCACAACATTCGAATATCGAACCAAACTAAACGAAACAGAATGTGTTTTTCGACCTACGTTCACTTTTTTTTTGTCAATTTGTGTTGACGCCCGGTGTAAACTGGGTGTTTTCTTATTAATGGAATTTGCTAAAAACAAGATTTTCTTGACTTTATAAGGTGAATTGTTATTGCTTAAAATGCATCACATTTTGTTCAAATCTGATTTGATGTCTTTGCGTAAAAAGGAATTGAAATGGAAGTTGCGTTTCTTTTTTGTTTCAGTATATAAAAGAAAAATAATTCGTGGACAATCGGAAGAATTTTTGACAGGTCAAAACTTTGGTCTCTAAAATCACAATGGGTACTATTTTTCCGATATAATTCCCATGTACACGTGGCGAATAAAGCATTTTCCGTGTTTTCCTTGACGGAAATATTCCATATTTCATATAATTTACGGAAATATCATACGAATCGTATTTGCACATTGACATACAATTTGAACTCAGCGAGCTGAATAAACTGTAAGTTGTTTAATTTCATGATGAATTCAATTCTTGATCCAAACTCTGGATGAGAATACCCTAAACCCCGTTTTTGTTAGTTTTTACGAAAGTGTGCTTCCTAGCTTTGTTTAACTTTTGAAACATAATTTTTCGTAGTTTTGTTCCAGTTTATATCGTGTAGCATTTGGGAAATATATACAATGTTTGCGTACTTTCTCTCATTGGTCTGGCGACGTATAACATGTACGCATTAACACAAGAACCGTGCATGCACAATGTTCAATCTGGTTTGTGATGCAAAAAACACAGAACTTTAACAATTGTGTGTCGTATGTTTTCTCTTCCGGGAAATCTAAACAAGCACTATATAACTGTTTTAATAGAACTTAATTCGCAGTCTGACTTGAACGAGGGAATAAATTCCAGGAAAGTGGGATTTAAATGTAATTTACTACGAGGACTGTCGCCGAGCCAACCAAAAACACAAGACATTGCATAGCCAAATCGATTTTCTGTGATATTTCTTGGGAAATATAGATAAGATGTACGTTTGACCTGATTGGGTTTTATTATTTATAAGCAAACTTACTCAGAATGTTTAGTGATTAATAAAATATTTTTCGTTCATACTTTCTTTGCGTGTGTTGTATTTATCAAGACGACAATTTTGCGAGCTTAGTACAAAAAGGTATGAAATAATTGTGAAATGCTGGTAGTTTTATGTTGATGCGTAAACTTATGATACGTAAAATTAACCATTTACTAAACAGCAAAATTTGGACTTTCCCGTTTTGCAGACCACACTAATAAATTCGAGTTGGTTCTAACGTGAAAATTCATGCACAACGTAAAAATTCATGCATAAATACTCATAAAGCTATACATTTAATATGAAATGATGCTGATTCCATGACAAAAATGTCGTAACTGTGAGCTATAAAGCCCACAGTTACGACACCCCATTTATGATGAAAAACGTTTCCGTCAAGAAAAAGTTTAATGTAAATGTCGTAGAGAGATAATGCTTGGAAAAACATTTAGGAAAAAAAATGCTGGTCATCAGCATTTTGTAGTATTGCCTCAATATTTTCGGTACACATTCTACTTTGATATCATTTATTTTGTTGTCTACAAATCCCGTCAAATTAAATTGTACGACCTTAAAATGTTGACAACTGGGAACTGTTAAAAATATACATACTTGAACGTTGCCGAAATAATCCGACGCCGTGTGGATATTCCATGTCAAAAACGATCGAAACTGCGATTTTGATATAGAAAAAAGATGCTTTTTTGCACTGTTTCAAAGAGTAGGCCTATGCCGAAATATTTTGGGTTGAAATGCAAGACATTTGTGTTGTTCGCCATTGAATTAGTAACAGAAGGCGATTAAGATAAAGAACAAACCGAAAATAAGATATCCAAAATGAAAATCGGTAGTAGACAATAAAAAATCTATGTTCATCATTTAGCGCATGCTCATTCGTCTATTAAAGGGATACCCATTCGATAATCCTATCATAAAAACTTTATAGAAGTAGTCTGAGCATACGTAGTTTTGAGAAAGGAATGAATGATAGCGTGGTTTCCAGTTACATTCATTTTCATTTTTCACAAGATAATGCAGTGCACTTTGCAATAACGAACGCTTAGACTCAACCCGCATGTGTGTGTAGAATTTTAAGAAAGTGTTCTTTTAAACCCAAACTTAATTGACATCACATGTGGCGTGTTTCCAGATAGTTGTCGAACGGGTAGTGGTTGACCTACTTTGGACCTCGTATCGAATTGCCAAACATCGGGTTGTTCTTCAATTTCGGACTTAATCATTTAATAAGTTCGCATGAAGTTTGCAAATGATATATTTCATTTGTTTTTGACGCATTTTGGTCCTAATCTGTGCTAGGGTAGCTTTGATGTATTTGATTTTTTTATAATTATATAAATGTATTTTGGGGATGTTAGATCTTCATATGTAGAACGCGTTTATCGTCTAGATATGTTCTATGAATATATGAATAAATCAAACCAAAACAAAGCTTAGACAATACTTTACGAATCAGTTGTCCTTTTTTATCATTTACACCGTAAATTCATGAAAAGACAATATAGGATTGCTGGTTCGGTTGAAAGTTGTTAGTCGTGAAAAAATAAGAAAATATTGATGTGAAATGATTTGAACACTTATGTTGGATAAGATGAAAACATATAGCACCCGAAAATCTAATCTATATAGGTTTCCGAAAAAAAAGCAAAATAAGGGTCATGGCAGCAAATCATATCACAGCTTGGACCGTTCCAGTGGCTACTCTTTCCAGCTTCAATAGCGAATATTGGCATCTCGAATGTAAAATGTAGAAAATCTTCACCATGTCTACACTTGGTATCATTTAGTGTAACAAGAACTACACGCAAAGAATCAAATACGTTGTTTTGGGTTCCTGCTCCAGTTTTCAGTGAAACACCACAAAATAACCTAACATACGCATGAAAGACGTGGAGGAGGATACTTTTTAGAACAATGCAAATGAATATCATTTAGCACGTAAAAAATCATTCACAAAAATAAAATTGCGTTGGAAGTGTGGGTTAGTATATTTACCTCCATCATAATGCAATACAAATATTTTAGCAAACAGTAAAAAAAAAACATTGTATTTCCTTTGTTGTTGTCTAAAATAAGGTTTGTAAGCATGAGTGTTTAGCTGTTCTAGTTTTCAGCTAATGAGTGTATAGACCACAATAATTCGTGTCTGGCTACATACCGCTCTTTTCTTCCCTAATTATACATACATCATTTACTTGATTCGATTCCAATTTATCCCATGACTCTGACTGAGCAACGCTAAATTAGTTTTTCTATGGCAGCGATCTTCAATTAGAGGACATATTCGCATTAAGTTTCCCTGATTCAGCTCGATATCCATAGATCACAAGAGCCCCTGTTATGATTTGTAAAAAGGCTACTTAAATACAAGAACATAATTTTACTATTTTATTTGTAATTACACTTTATACAGTGTTCAATGTGCCATTCATGTTTAGGCTGCTTCCGACATGTAACTAACTTATGTCGTTGAGAGGGGAAAAAATCCACCTCTACAGATCTGATAAAGACCTTGTTCCCAATGATAACTATCGAGTTATGACAGTTGAGCTATCCATGTGAAGTGCCTATATAACATTATGCTTTACCAGTAGTAACTATGCTCGGTCAAAAAGGAAAGTCTGCACAGAGGATGAGTGGAGTTCTAATTTTATACTCATCGTCATAAAAAGTAGTCACATGTCTGATGGCAAAAGGGCATGATTTTTAATTGTTTCAAAAGCATAAGGCAACAGAAACATACCAATGCAGAACATGGGGGGATCTAGAGGGGGTGGGGTCTGCATAATCATAGCCAATCTACATAATCAGATCCATCGAACATAATCGAAGCCGGACCTTTTTTCAATATTTTTCCTATGATTTTGTCTGGTGACATTTCGAGGAACATTGAACTTGTTCAATTATCACATAACCATACTTCAAACAGTAACACCTAGTCGAACAGGCTCAAAATATACACTTTTACAGAAAGATATCACCAGAATCCCTTAGTTTTCTGTACAGTTGAGCTCGGAATGAAAGTGATTCAGAAAAAAAAGAGGTTTTGCTCAGTATCCTGTGTGTTTTCCAAGGGAAAAATATCGTAGGCATCGAATAGCATTGCATTTTTGTGGTTAGAGTCAGTTAAAGAAGAAAGAAAAGGAAAAACCCCAGCACCTACCTTTCGTTGTTTACAAAAATCCACAAATAACTTCGGAGCCACTCGTGGACCGGAAGTCTAGTATAATGCTTAAATTAAATGCAGAGCCAGTGGCTCTGAATATATCGATTACCCAACGTGATCTACATGCTTGCAGAATTAAGCTGATTTTTGGCATATGAGTGCGCATTAATGAGTTACAGAACAAAATTGAGTTTCGTTCCAATCCATTGATTTTTGAGGAAGATACGGATGCTGGACTAGACTTAGAAAATTACTGGGAAATTAGTTTTCCAGATTTTTTCTACATTCTTGTAGATATTTAGCTGATTTTTTGGCATATGAGTGCACAGGAATGAGTTACAGAAAAAGCTTGAGTTTTGTTCCAGTCCATTGATTTTTTGGGAAGATACGGATGCTGGACCAAGAAATTTACTAGGAAATTAGTTTTCCGGACTTTTTCTAAACGTATGCATGTATTGAGCTGATCTTTGGTGTGTGAGTTTGCATAAATGAGTTACAGAACAAGTTCGAGTTTCGTTCCAGTCCATTGATTTTTTAGGGAGATATGGGTATTGGGCTCAGAAATTTTAATGGTAAATTCGAGTGCTGGACTAAGAAATTTACTGGGAAATTAGTTTTCCGGACTTTTTTCTAAACGCATGCATGTTTTGAGCTGAATTTTGGCATATGAATTTGCATCAATGAGTTACAGAATAAGTTTGATTTTCGTTCGGTCCATTGATTTTTCATGAAGATATGGATGCTGGACTTAGAAAACGCTGGGAAATTAGCCTATAGTTTTCCGTACTTTTTTTCTAAACCCTTGCAGGTATTGATACATCTCTAGGAATATACATACATGAAGCCGGTAGGGGACTTTGTATTGTTATGCAATAGGCCTACTTCATAATGTTTTTTTTTTTTTTTTTTTTTTTTTTTTCAACATAGACTTCTTCCAACTCCATTCTATTGTTCCATCTATACTAGAGGAAAGAAGAAACGCAACAACTATTTTTTGTTATTTCTCTTAATTCTTTTATGTTATTGAGTCAAAGTTGTTACTGATTATTACTTGGATCTTTATCTTGATATTGTTCTTTGTGTTTACGTTAGATCATGTCTTACGTGTGAGATAACGTCAAAATAGACGTTTACGCGTTTCTCACATGCAAACCTTTAATTATCCAAACTTTACATAAAACTCTTTTGATTTGTGTAGATGCACGTCGACTCGACAAAAGGCAAAAAAAATCGTTTGGATTTTATCCCTCATTTCATTATGTGATTCATTTAAAGACGTCGTCCGGTAGCAAATTGTGATGTTTACGAATGGAACATCTCAACCTGCGATTGCTGCTGACTTTGGTGTACATCGGTTGACAAAATATTGCTTGAGATAACGTCTTAGAACAAACGGAACAACTGCCAGTCGTCGGAAAAGCGGTCGTCAATGTCTAACGTCACGACGTCAGGACCATATCGTTCGCTCATTTTAACAACGGAAACGAATTCTATTATCGAGAAAATCTGTTGATGCTATTCATTGACAGTACAGCAATAAAATTTCAGCCAGGAATCGCGAACCTCAGTTTGAATTGCGTGCAAGAACGCATTTAACATTGACGCCAAACAGCTCTAATTTAAACGCATATTGATGAAACGTAGAACCTGTGAAATTTTGACACTAGAAGGTCAAATAGTGAAGTTTTACTATGTATTGAAAAAAGTACTCGAATTGGGGTGATTTTGAGAAAAACAAAAACAAAACTTATATTCAAATTAATTTTTTGTTGCGTTTCTTTTTTCCTTTAGTATATTTTGGCTATCATATATTCCCAATATATAGAAATGAACAAATTGATACGCTAACCAGCTCTCATCAGTATTAGTCATTTAATTTTTGGTGGACGTTTAACGTCCACCAGTATTACGATACTTTTAAGCTTACCCTTTATACGCTATCACTTCACAATCCTGATTTGATCAGAGCTTTGACAGGCTGTAAAGACTGCACAAACATTCAGACTGATCTTAGCCTACCCTACCTACTTTACACTCAAATATTGTGGCATAAAAAGTTAGACAACCCGATCGAAATGGTACTAAAATAGGCAATGTGCTTGAAATAAAATTAGGTTAAACGGGATAAGGATTAATACGAAGAAATAGTGCCAAATAACGTTCATCTTCGCAAGCCAAGGGTGACATCTACGACGTAACGTCGTTTCTGTATTCACCCTTGGCGTATTTAGTCCAATTTTCTTGGTCTCCTGGAAAGCGTTTTCATTGGTTCCAGCGAGGTCTCGCTGGAACCAATCAGATTGTCGACTGATACATTTGTTTTGAGTAACCAAATCATGACAACGGGCGGGAAAAAGCATTGCATTTGCAACTCAAAAACACGAAGATGGGCGATTTTTCCTAAGAATTTCACTGCAATAGACAGGAATTCCCTAACTTTAATCGTCGATTTATTAACGTCGCGCACGGTATTGGGGAACTAAATGTAACGTCAAACTAGCGAACGTCATTATTCTAATAATTGCGTAACGTTGAAGTTTTTACGTAGACGGTTGTGTTGTCCTTTTAATACTTACTCTCTGTACAAACTAATGTGATTTAAAAAGACAAGACATTGTTTTCAGAAAGACTTCACTATTTCGGTCTTTTGCACTTCTTAAGCTTAAACTCCAATTTGATTCGTTTTATTTTCGTCTTAAAATGCGCTAGATAGATACTTTCAAGGCTACGCCAATTAAAAAAAGTTTACGTTTATAAAGATTCTGTCCACACGAACAAATTTAAATATCTTCTTTAAGTTTCAATATTTTGCGTTGAAATTTTGATATAACAATCAAGAAAAAAATAATATTTTCACATTGAAATTAAATCGCTGTATGAATAAGGGAACCGGTATTTTTTAAACGCAAAATGGTAAAAAAGTAGACTTTTCGACGGCCTGAAACAATTTCTGTCCACACGCATTTTATATCATTAACGCTTCGTTTATTATGCTAACTAATTTTCTTGTATATATTATAGAAATAGAGAAAAATAATATTTTTTATATCAAGTTTTGAAGCATATCAGTCATTAATTCACAAATTATCAAACAAAATAGTCATTTTTTCTGCGACGTAATTCTAATTGTTACACTCCGATTTTTGGTGAACAAATTGGGCTTATTTGCGTAATCTACATCGAAATTTGATTTCCGTTCGGCAAAACATTCTACAGCATTTCCACTGTCGTATGATATATTTTTCAATGTGTTTGACGTTACTTAATCGCAAATTTTTTTTATAAATATACCTCGCCTTTGAAAATTTATGTTACATGTTACACGCTTTTTTTCGCCGAATTTACGAACAAAAATTTTTTCTGGCAAATTTAAATAAACTACAAACCCGAAAAGAGTATGTCATTGAAAAAGATTATGGTTTTACGGTAATTTTGACATATAACAAAGTTTTGAGAAGGAACCCGGTTCTTACAAAATTCAGTTTTGAACCGCAGGGGGTAGCGTTTTTTGAAAAGATCCCCAATACCGTGCGCGACGTCATTATACTTTCGCCAATTCGACCAAAAAGTAGCTAACTTTTACATAATCCGCATGACGTATGACGCGAAAGACAACGCGCGTTAATGACGTCATCAATAATGGACGTAAACAACCAGCAGAACAACCGCTAGGCGGCGCTTCGCGATTTCAAGAAAATCGGACTAAAAGATAGGTGGGTTCAACCTTGGCTAGCCAAGATGAATAACGTTAAGATTCGTCTATTTTAATAGCTTGTCTATGCCAGCTAGCTGTTTTTAACAATTGCGTCATTTGAGCTTGCAGTACGACTTGTGCCAAGCGTATAAAGTTCTTTGTCTTTAAAAATCAACTCATGAATTCGGACCAGGCGTATGTGTGTCGGGATAATCACTCAGAATCCTTCCGCGGAGCGATGAGTCATTGTTGTGAATCGTTTGGTATATCAAACCAATTCCGAAATCGTTCGATTAATCTGAAACGGGTATAATCTCTAGGTCAATTTAGTTTTCGGTTTTATTATCGTAGACCATAATGCATCGCGCCTCGAAGGGGTTCCTGTAGAATTACTTCTTTATAAATATATTTTGTGTGGAAAATTCTAGAATTAGTGCAATTAACAGTTTGATATCAAATTATTTTTTGCCATAATAGACTTTTTGCAAATACATATAAAGGGTATTTAGTACAATTTTAAATTTGGCCATTTATACTTAGGTTAAAAAACGACACTTTTACCGGATTCATTTCTTCATAATATTACAATAAGCATCGGCATATATATATGGGGGCAAAGTTTATGTAAATTTCATGGGTAAACAAAAACTGGAACTGGGTGAAATAAAGAATCTAATTTGGTAAAAATATTCAAAGCTAAGAATTTTTGCAATGACGTCAACTACAATTTTGTATAACACTGTATTTTGTGGACCAATATATACGACTTTGGTTTATACATGCTATGAAACGATTAGACATCATTTTTGGACAAACTTTTGCTAGAAACCAAAAAGTAAGAGTGCATATGCCTTCTTTTAACTAGGTACCCCTGCCCATTTTTAAACAATAAAACTATTTTCAAGGGCACACTCTGTCCAAGAGACCTAGTTTTGACACCCCTAATAGAAATACTATGGAAAATATTGAGAAGCAAAAGAAAACATGACAATGCCAAATATTTTCTCGTTACTGCATATCGACATCAAACATTTAGTCTTCTGTATCATTAATCTTCCTTGCTTCCAGGAACGTCAACCGCCAGTACATCAGTGCTTTGATTTTCTTCTTTACTCGCTCTTCATACTGGTATCTTGAATTCCTTGACCCAAAGTTTGATAGTTGCAAAAGAAGGAGAAGACACCCCAAGACGGAATCTTTGAATAGATAGAGATCCAGTAGAACCGATTTTGTGGTGCCGAAACCGATGTTTGGAGTCATGAACACCCCATCCCGTTGAATAGATCTAAAAGATATCCACACTTCAGTCCAGTATCCAGAGATCATTTATTTTGGCCAATATTTGAAATATCTAGAAAGATAGAATGCCATGACAGAAACAGAAAATCGTTAAAACTGTATTTTGTCGACATTTAGGTGAAGTATATTTTTGCCTGACTCTGCTCATATTGTCACCGTCTAGTTTATCATGTGAATACATTGTCCGTGTTTTCCAATATTCTGACATCACCCTGCTGCGCGACACGGAGCACAAGCGATTGATTCACTCGTAAAATCCTATTTTCTTTTAAGATCCGAGAAATCTGGATGTTCTCTCAATTTATTACCAAACTTTTCTAGGCTCACGAGAAGAAATACTGGTTTTATTCAGTGGCTTGACAAACCTTGCAAAGTGCTCGGAGTAACATGGTGCGGTCTGTGCTTCGCTGCTTTTGCTGTAAGAAGCAAAGCTAGAATAAGATAAATCGTTAAAGTTTTGGAACAAGGAGGTGGATTTGTAACAATTTATTGGTATACTTTATTGTTGAGTGACATGGAGAGAGGTGTATTCACGATGGCGGATAACAGCGATCTGGACTTATCACCGTCCTCCATGAAGAACGAGGTGAAGAGTCCGCGAGGATCGAGCCACAGTCTCAACATGTCGTCTGCTTCACCACGACTCAGTCCCATATCCAACCTGTCCAATGATTCATCGCCGTACTTAATCAGGAAAGTTAGGTAAGTGATTCATCAACTTGATCAGAAGATTTCTTCATAAAACTTCGCAACTACTGCTTGTTCTAACCTACACTTAGAGGTGTTTATGAGAAATCAGCGATATAGTTATACTAGTCAAACTTTCCTACCGGCCACTTTGATGTTTGCATTTTTGAAATGTTTACAACAATTTGATAGGAAAAAGATTTTATCATTGATAGTGCAGGCAATTTGAAAAAGATTTCACACGAACGCTGAGTGATGCAAAATTGATAGGACTCTAGGACATTACACCCCATTTTAGAAAATCAGATTATTAGTCAATAGTGTTAGTCAAACGATAAGGAAACTCCATACTGCCCAGGTATGAACCGATTTTCTAAATTGTCATCAGATTATATTTTCCTCGAAATCATGGTGAATTAATTTTGTCGGTGGCTCGCTTCTCGTATTTTTGTATTAGTTCAAATTCAACAGCAAAGACAGGAGTTGTTTTGGTAAGAATGTTTTCTCGCACCACTAGATTGTATAAATTTCTAGGAACATGGGAATGTTTTGACGCCCAGGGAGAAAACTAAACATCCAAATCGAATTAAAAACAATAAGAATGCAGTTTCTCAGTAAATGTATAGACATTGCCATCTAGTAGTAGACTGATGCTTCTGAAATATATCTTTACAGCGATCGTCATTCTCTGTCAAAGTATTTCAGCAACGAATCTAAAAAAAAATATGACTGCAATAATAAAACAACTTTATTTCTTAAAAAGAAAGAAAGAAAAAAATTGATAGCGCAAAAAAGGATCACCCCACTGTGTTCCTTGTGTGTTGACTGTCGGGTATGGCTGGAACAAATGACCAAAATGTGTACTAGATCTATTATACGAGGGACATTCAATTAATTTAGGAACTGGGGTTCTATAAGCCATAGTTATGTTGCAATTCAATTTTAAGTTTCTTCAATACTTCGAAGTAGTCCTCTTTGACACCCAGACACTTCCGAAGTTTTGAGATCCATTACTTATATGCCAATAAATGGGCCTCTTTTGGAACACCCCACAGACACTGGTAAATTGCACTGAATATGGAACATGAAGGACTATACCGACGACCAGAGGCCTTTTTCGTCATCATGGGGAACACAAAAAGTAACACGGGCCTAAGTCCGGCTATAAGGATGGATGAAGACGCTGTGCAGCATGTGTCTCTTTCAGGGAGTCTTGGACAAGAGGACACCCGTGGACAGCTCCATTGTCATAGATTTGGCACATGCCTCTTTACCCGGTCCTAGACCTGCTCTTTTCGTGATATTTCTTTACTTTCGCCGACATACATTTCTTGTATGAATGACCGGCGATAGTGGTACTATTTGAAACAGTAATTTGAACAATACATCCGTTGAATTTGAAAATTACCGCGCACAAAACTTTTGCCGCGCTTTTATTTTTTTGGCTATTACGGACCTTGCCTGATATTTTCGCAACCATTGCTTGCTAATGACACGCTATTGGTGTTCATAATAGTAGAATATTGTTAAATCATATGTATAAAGCTCAGAAAGCCCACATTTGTTGCATTTATTGCATTATTTCAAAATATATTTTGCCACTTTTACACGAGTGGCTCTCCGTCCTTTAGGCAGCAGGTGGGGGACCCAATGGACATAAACCTTTCTATGTTTCAGCCCTTTCTTCAAAATCGTATAACATGTCCTCGATGAAAAGCCAACTATATCTGTTATTCCTTGCACATTGAACAATGTGTCTTGTTCGATCATGTCGGAATGCACAGCAACATTTGCTTTGGTACTAGCTCTACTCCACGGTGGGTAACCCACGTGACTTTTTGGAAGCGTCCACACGGAAAAATCGCCCGCTTCAAGGTATGTTTTGTTTAATTTCTCAGCTTATACTCTACGTATTCTGAAGAGATAAAGTGCACGTAACGCGCCTTTGAGAGGGCTATTCCCGGCTCTAACTCACTCTGCCCGAAATCCAGTGGTTTCTTCAAACATTCGAGCCAAAGTTATTTTAAGTGCAAAACGAAAGTGGGAAGCGTTCACATTTATAGTCCTAATTGTCAAGTGTTAGCTTTACCAGCCCATTTACACGAATAAATTGTGTACGCACGTACCGTCTAGTTAATATATTCTTTAAAAATCCAAGGGTCTTGGTCAGAAAAGCATTAATTATGATGTGATCGTTAGAATAACGAAATGGGAAGCGTACACATCTGATTCAAAATGGTAAGCGTACACACACAATACCCTGAGAAGGGAAGCGTACACACCGATGTGTTTCCCTTTTTAAAATGCTGGGTAATATTTCTAATCAAATATAACTAAAATAAAACCATATTTTATTGATAATGGCTACAATTATGGCGTATAAAACAGCTTCAGTTTATAGTGACATTTCACAATTATTTGTACATAAATTTTACTTTTATTCTATCTGAAAGAGCATCTTTTCTAATGAAAATTCTGAAAATTCCATGCCAAAATATAGAACCTTTTACAAGAAATATATATTGTTGTGCTAAAACTAAACATATTGTTGTGGACAACAGTTCATAATTATATAGAATTTGCCATTTCTGGCTCAACTTTAAAGGTGTATTTTTCGCTTATAAATAACAACTTCGAAAAAGTGATAGCATTTCTATGCATTAGAATAAACAATCTTTGCATCAAGACATACTGAAACGAATGTGAAATGTCACTTTAAGAAATTGGATTGAATGGAGTTTTACGTCCCGCTCAACAGCTAAGATCATATAAATTTAGTACCTCGGTTTTTATATCTCATTCGAAACATTGTCTATTTAGTCCAAAAGAAGTTAAGCCTCAGGGTGTGCATGCATAAGAAATAATCGAATTTCTACCGTGCTCTATCGTCATTCAACAACTGTTCTGTGTACAACAGTTTATTGAGAAGCATAATTAAGAACAATAGTTAAATAACAAAAGACTACGGTAGAAATTATATTATTTCAATTATAATATGAAAACATAAATAAATCTTTGTGAAAATTAAGAAAACGCTAGTGTGGATCAATTTCAGTAATTCAGAATGACAATAGCTCTCAATGCAAGCAATCAAGTGACGCAATATTTGGTGAAAAATGCCGAATTTTCTTAATATTACACTGTAATTTTTGGGAAAATCCAAATTACCCCCCCCCCAATATTCAGGACAAGGGCTTTAGCCCCCCCCCCCCCCCCCAATATGAAATTGCTTCCTACGGGCCTGTATCATTCCTGCTTTGGGCAGAAGTGATCAAGTGGTTTGAGACCAACAATACAAGCGATATGAGGTATTCAGAAAGTACAAAAAAAGTTTTGGAAACTTGGGTATAGAATGTTTGGCGGCCGCTTTATACATTTTATGTCTGGGTTTAAGAATGCAGGTCAAATTGTCACAGGACAATGTGACAAAGGAATGACCTCTCCTGAAAATTCGAGCATTAACTTTGCTATTCCCAGTATAAGGTTAATAAGAAGCTTCAACCCATACAAAGTCGAAATTGACGAAAACTGCTCCAGAAAGCCAGGGATATTTATTGATATCATACAAACACTGGGCCAGGTCAAACAATGGCAAATCATGCTGTTTAACATTTGATGGCAAAAAGATTAAACATGGTTAAACAAGAAATGGTGGTGACATAGATATACTTGGTTTCGAAAAGGGAGAATCACAAAACAAAACGCACACGCTGAGTTGATACAACATGTAAGTGAAATGTTAGAAAAACTGCGAGAGTCGAATGCAAACGATGACATTAGAGCCGCAAAGAATGACGATAAAATTGCCATGACAAAGCTGATATAGGTCCATGGTGATTCCGAGTCTCGAACCTGTAACATTCGGAATCGAACGCCGATGTTTTAACCATTACACCGCCAGGTACATTGATATACAGGATGTATTGAACGCAATTTATCCTGTTATTTAAATTGTTCTTTGACTCTTTGTAGCAACCGTTGATACGAAAACATACGAAATATTCTTCAATATATAGTCCGTCAAAATTAGCACGGAACATTTTAATTTACGTGTGCAGATTCCGTTAGTTGAGGGTCCTATAATTTACTGATTTCATTAAAATCCGGGAGTTCCGATTGGTTGAGAAAAAATTGTCATACCTCCATGAACAAAAATGCCAGAACTACTTTCTCTGTCAAACATTGAATAACGCCGCATTATTTTTTAGTCTTAGACTATCAAGTTATAAGAAATGAATGATATTTTATTTACGGAGTTCATGCAGGTATGAAAAAGAAAATCTAATCACATTTTTGTATGAACCGCTTCGTAGATTCATACAGTGTGATTAGATTTTCTTTTTCATATCTGCATGAAAAAAATGCATTCATTCCTTAAAACAAAATAGCCCCGCTTCAGGCCAGAAATTGTGCAATAACTTTCTTAATTCTGCGTCAGTTTGTGAGCGGATTTTTGCATGTACCCCACATTACTGATCTCTTTCCTCGGATGTGTGACTTATTTGAAAACGTCTCGTACTTTTCCCAAATTCGATCCAGACCGAGCAGAAGTATGTCCTGAACCTTTTGTCGTCTTTTCTGGTCTATTGGGATCATATTTAAGCTACAGTCATTTATGAAACATACAACAATCCACTTGAAAATCGACGCAGAAATAAATAAATTTATTGCACAATGTATCTTACCTGAAGCAGTTCAAGTTTTGCCTTAGTTCTTATCCACCCCGCGATGCACAATCTCCACCGTGCTGTGTAAAGGTCTGTAAATAGATGACTAAATCAGTGACTATGCGACCAACCAAAAAACCAACAGAGTGTACGCTTCCCTTCTCAGCGTATTGTGTGTGTACGCTTACCATTTTGAATCAGATGTGGACTCTTCCCATTTCGTTTTTTTAAAGATCACATCATGATTAACGCTTTTCTGATCAAAACCCTTGGATTTTTAAAGAATATATTAACTAGACGGTACGTGGGTACACAATTTATTCGTGTAAATGGACTGGTAAAGCTAAAACTTGACAATAAGGACTATAAATGTGAACGCTTCCCACTTTCGTTTTGCACTTAAAATAACTTTGGCTCGAATGTTTGAAGAAACCACTGGATTTCGGGCAGAGTGAGTTAGAGCCGGGAATAGCCCTCTCAAAGGCGCGTTACGTGCACTTTATCTCTTCAGAATACGTAGAGTATAAGCTGAGAAATTAAACAAAACATACCTTGAAGCGGGCGATTTTTCCGTGTGGACGCTTCCAAAAAGTCACGTGGGTTACCCACCGTGTACTCGGGTTGCCTGAGAAGGGGCGGGGCATCATTCAGGCCAGTTTTACCAATTTTAATTTTTATTAACTTCCTAAAAAATGATGTATGTTCAACGTTCGAATGTTCATGACTCTGATACAGTTCATTATATACATGTGATGCAGATATTTCAAAGCCTATGCGACCTTTAATGTAGACCCGTACATCCTACTTCAGTTCGTTTTCCATTTTTACACACAGCGAAATAGCCAGTGTATACGACTGAACAAACTTAAAAGTTCAATAACTTTTGAAAGAGTGAACGAATTTGTTTCAAATTTTTACCAAGTATAGACAGTAATTTTCCCGTCAAATAGTCACAAGCACCACTAGTTCTATAGAACCGTGAGGTATGTTGGACCATTAGTACCACTTTTAATTGAACGCCCCTCGTACTAGTAAATCTATACTAGCTTACTTACTTTACACAACATTCCACAAAGAGAAAATAAGAGTGAACAGTAAAAAATCAGTTCTAAAAGTTCAGTCAGTGAAACACAACAAAATAAATTAATTAGTACTTATGTAGTATTATTTTGTTGTCTGCCTTGGCGTCCGGCGGGCAGCGTCCACTTTTTTTGTCCGGGGCACAACTCTGTCACCTTAACTTCGATTGACTTGAAACTTGGTAGTTATATTCTTCTCATAATTACGGGGGCAGTGTACAGGAACAATAACTCTACCCGATCTATAACTGTTTGAATTATTGCCCTTTGTTGGTTTTCATACTTGAATCTTGTCCGGAGTATATCACTAAAAGTATAATAGCTAGGATCGTGAAACTTCATGGGTAGATTGATCTCATCAAGCGAAAATGCAGTGCATAAGAACTAGAGCTCTTTTTTTTTTTTTTTTTTTTTTTTTTTTTTAGGTATTACCCTTTGTTGTTTTTCTTTCTTCGATTGTGTCTGGAGTATATCTTACAGTATAATAGCTAGGATCATGAAACTTTAACCAACCCGCTCCTCCAAACGACATCAAGTGCTGTGACAGGCGTACCTTGTGACAGTTTGAAAAGAGTGAAAGGATTCTTCAAAATTTAATAAGTTGTACATCTGAGAAAAAATCTCAGTAAGGTGGGGTACATTCATTAAACAACTTGAAGATTGACACAGAAATTAGAAAGTTATTGCGCAATTTATTACCTGAGGCGGGCTAATTTGTCCGTAGTTGTTATCCATCACGTGGTACATGTACACAATCCCCATCGTGACACTGTGGCTGTCTCATCATGGCCGATAGAGATATATTGAATTAGAACGATGTCATCGACTAGAGAAAACATAGGGAGGTCGAATATCCTAATCCCGGTTGAAACCGACCTGACGAGTAAGAACTAAAACTGGTTAATAAATGGTTACCGTAGATCTCTACCAGCCGATACTATCAGTTAGGAATTGGGAGGCACTGTGCAATCAGAAAGAAACGTCTTATAAGCCCAAACTGACAGTTAATATAAATATGGGTGACACTATAATAAACAAAGCCCTTGCAGGAAAACGTATTGACCCAATATCGAGCTATCTTGAAGACGATGACGTACTACCCCAGTAAAAACTCGAGTGATCGCCGTCCTGGGCATCGTTAGTGGATGAATAACTGCTTATCGTTGGTTATTACAGAAGCACTATCACATTACGCAAGTAATGGACGGAATAAACAGAATACAGTTAATGAAGATAAATCATACAGGCCAGACATACTCGTGAGCGTATGCGTCATATTTCCCCCCAATGATACATGACTGTATTCTCTGGCCTTTTCTATATGAAGCTTAATTCAGCGTTTTCCTTCCAATTCGATTCCGATACAATCACTAGTTTAAACAGCGATGTGATTAAACAAAAACATAATCTAAAAGATCATCAGAATGGGATGTGACGTTTAAACATACGAACAGCGAAGATTCACGAAAATTATAAAACAGAAAGTCTGGATTACAGAAATTGTCTAAATTGTCTATAAATCATCATGACAAACGAACACTTCACAGACCAATATCATGTTAACAGAGCTACATATAAGAGGGGATAATGGTTTTTAGAATTGCAATACATGTACACATTTTCTTTTCTTTTTTTTTACACTGAAAATTCAGTGAAAATCCAATTTAGCCCCCCCCCCCCCAAATATTCAGACACTGGGGCTTTAGCCACCCCAATATCAAATTGCTACCTACGGGTCGTCAGTTCTTCAAACCCTATGTATGAGTATTAGTTTAAATCTTCTCATTGAAACGATTCAAATGAGTACCCACAACATATACAAGTAGTTTGGATTTTAATTGACAAATAGAATGCTTTCTATTCACTCCAACTGATAATTATGTTGCTCCGTGTGAAATTTATTTTGTAGTAATGATCTTCCCCTAAAGTAGTTTATAGATACAAATTTGAAGATATTTTTTTAAAAAAAAAATAAAGCATCAGCGACGCCGATGACCTGAATGTCATCCTCTAACATCCTCTGTTATATATATTTGTCTTTGGTTACGATTGAACTGACAAAAACAAACAGTAACAATAGCGGATCGACATAGACTGCAAGCTTCAATTTTTCAAAAAAAAAAAAAAAAAAAAAAAAAAAAATCTATGGTCCCTGGTGGAAACAAAAACCTTAAATTACACTCCGGGCCGAAATCGACACGCAAAATCCATTATTCTCCTGGACACGTTGTATATGGAATTTGGTTCATACTCAAAGTGAACATTTTTCATAGCAAAAGATAATAAGTTCTAAATTGCTATTGGAAACCCAGCCCCTATGTTGTGTGTACTCATTTGAGTACCCACAATATACAGTTTGATGACCAATAAATGAAATATTGCATTAAGAAAAGTCATTACCCCCTCTCATCTGTAGTTCTGCATGATTTTCTGCTCTGTGTAAAACTATCAGAAAGACACATGTGAGGAAATCTCGTTAAATGTTTAAAAGAGGTTGTAATTTGTTAAAGTGCTAATCGTTGTTTCGTATATCCGGAATTAGAGGAAGATCACGCAGTGATAATGGTGTTTATTACCCGGGAGAATCAAATGCTAATGCTTCTTGCTAAACAGAATTTTGAGAAGAGAAACATTTAACCCTTTCCCAAACGGCAAAATTTTAGGGTGATCCACTTCAAAAACTGCCTGAAATGACAAAATTGAAGTTATTACTGATAGAATTTGTGTAAGATATGGCATAGAAAATATTGAGAAAATAGGAGAAACTGCTGGTTATCAGCATTTTCTTCTTTTGTTTTAATGTTTTCCCAAGCCTTTTCCTATTAGGGACGTCAAAAGCAGGTCTTGCTTGGGAAAGGGTTAAATGGTACATTCTGAGTTTCAAAATAATGTTAACTTCAAAGAATCAACCTACGACACACGACCAAACCTTAATAGATTATATCTTTACAACTGAATGTTTTCTTCGGTTTAAAGTGACATTTCACATTTATTTCATTTTATAAAAGTATGTCTTGATTCAAAGATTGTTTATTCTAATGTGTAGAAATGCTATCAGTTTTTTAAGTAGAACTGTTATTTTTTAGCGAAAAATACACTTTTAAAGTTGAGACAGAAGTTACAAATTCTATATAAATCTGAACTGTTGTCCACAACAATTTGTTTAATTTTAGCACAAAAATATATATTTCTCGTAAACTGTTGAATATTTTGGCTTGAAATTTTCAGAATTTTCATAAGAAAACATGCTCTTTCAGATGGAATAAAAGTAAAATTTATGTAAAAATAATTGTGAAATGTCACTTTAAGGTAGTCTAACCCTAATGAGATTCGCCCGAATAGTTTCGGATACAACGAATGTTAATGACGTCGCGCGAAAAATTTCCACACAAAACAAGCAACATTGACTATATGAGATTTATGTTTTATTGAATGAAATCCATCTAAGATAGAAGGCAAGTCCCTCGTTGTCTTCTAGACAGGACCAAATTCTGTAGATCAATAATACACGCAGATTATAGATATTCTGCCAGTATCAATAGCACTGATGTTCTAATCAGCCCATGGCTAGGGCAGAAAATAAGGAACAAAAGCCAGATTAAGTCACGACATGGTAATGGGTACACAGAACCCATTTCTACCATTCAATAAAACGGGTATCAAAACTAGACAAACCAATATATTCGTATGTTGCGAAGGATGAAAATTTCTAAGCCGGTAGAAGGTGCCAATTGGAACCGTTTAAATATGATATATATTATAAAAATCAAATTCATTCTTAGTGAAAATGTGTATTTTTCTATTGCAAGACTTATCCATAAACACGGTACGGAAACTCCAGAGACAATGCCATGGTTATGCACAGAAAATCAAAATGGGGTGTCTAGAGTTGGCACTATTGTAGGTACACTGTTCACTTTGTTGTCCAACTATTTTCTTTTGGTGCTTTAAAGCGTAAAAAGGAGAATGTCATGCTCCGCTACGAGGGGCGTTCATTAAAGATTTCCCCTCACCTACTTTCAGTTGAGGTAGGAAGTTGAAATTGTACACATACATTACCGTAAACCTCTTAGACCTTGAGCCACCAATAACCCCTGCTCCCCCCCAGACGGAATTTTGAAGGGTATGATTTTCTGAAAGCTTATAACAAATGCTACAAGATGAGCGTTGTTTGCACTTTGGCCGTTGGGGCTTTTGGCTGTAACCCTTATCTAAAACCCTTAACCCTTTCAATTTTTTCATTTAAATATACAGACAATTATTTGGTCATATCTTGATTGAATTTTAATCTACATATGTCAAAATGATATCAAATGAAAGCTTATGACTTGCTCTTCAATTTGTAGTTATTTTATGCAAATTAGCTCATTTGCATATTCATGAATATTAATGATTTTCCTTAAAATTACTAATTTTTTATGAAAATTTGGTTAATACTTTCCAAATGAAGGCGTTTCTGTCCAGAAGGAATCTTGTAAACATGGTTTATCTTAAAGTATATTTTATTAGAAACATTTTGAGCCTTGTTTGCACTCTGTCGGTTGGGGCTTTTCGTCGTAACCCTTATCCAAACCCTTAACCCTACCAAATTGTTCATTTAAATTTTGAAAATGAATTTGGTCATATCTTGATTGAATATTGACACACAGGTGTCAGAATGGTATCAAATGAAAGCTTATGACTTGCTCTTTCCTTTTCAGTTATGTTATGCAAATTAGCTCATTTACATATTCATGAATATTAACGATTTTCCCTAAAATTGCGATTTTCGACAAAAATGTGGTAAATACTTTCCAAAACAGAGCATTTTTGTGCAGGGGAATTATGTAAACATAGTAAATCTTCAAGAAAATTATATAAGAAACATTTTGAGCGATGTTTGCACTTCGACCATTTGGGCTTTTGGCCAAATCCCTTATCTAAACCCTTAACCCTATAAAATTGTTCATTCATTTCAAAATGTTTTTGGCCATATCTTGGATGAATATTGACCTACAGATGTTAGAATGGTATCAAATGAAAGCTTATGACTTGCTTAATAATTTGCTATAAATTTTATGCAAATTAGCTCATTTGCATATTCATGAATATTAATGACATTACTTAAAACTGTGACATTTTTTCCGAATATTTGGTAAACACTTTCAAAAACATTGTGTTTCTTCTCAGGGGGAATCATGTAAACATGGTTTAAATTAAAGAACAGTTTATAAGAAACATTTTGAGCAATGTTTGCACTCTGGCGATGGGGACTTTTGGCGGTGACCCTTATCTAAACCCTTAACCTCATCAAATTGTTCATTCAAATTTTCAAAACGTTTTTGGTCATATCTTGATTATGTATTGACCTACTGATATCAGAATGGTATCAAATTAAAGCTTATGGCTGGCTCTTCCATGTGCTAATATTTTTCATGCATATTAGTTCAGTTGCATTGCCTTATATATTAATGAATTTCCTTAAAATTGTGATTTTTCAGCGAAAATGTGTTAAATACTATCAAAAACAAGGTGTTTCTGTTCAAAGGCATTATGCAAATATAATTTATCTTAAAGAACATTACATGAATAACACTTTAAGCAATGTTCACACTGTGACATTTGGGTCTTTTACCCAAACCCCTTATCTAAACTCTCAACCCTATCAAATTGTTTATTCAAATTCTCAAAACGTTTTCGGTCATATCTTGATTAAATATTGATCTACAAACGTCAAAATGGTATCAAATGAAAGCTAGTGAATTGCTTGTATATTTGCAATTACGTCATGTCGATTTGCTCATTTACCTATTCATAAATACTATTGATTCTTAAATGTTTTGGACAAAAACACATTTATTGTGGAAAATCCATAAAATGTATCCCATTTGACAGTGCTATATGTTATATAGTAATCCTGTTATGTTATGTACATAGTAACCCTGTTATGTTTAGTAATTGATCTATGTCGGTTTCCATCATGATAAACTTGCCCAACTCCCACAGTTTGAGTAATTCCAAGATTGCCACCAAGTGCGATGTGAATCATTTTTGGTCAAATTGTTCTAGAACAGTGCAATAAGTAAGTGTCTTAATATGGAATTTCACATGCTGATCTAAACCTGGTAGCATAGTTGTAGCATTTAAATATCAGGAAAATATTGAACTGAAGATATCTATGGCCATCGAATGCCATCCTAGAAAACATATGCCATTTTGAAAGAGATTGTGTATCGCAAGGGAACTATTTTCAATTTATTGTGAGGTGGTACTATGCTGAAAGCACATATAAGAAATATGTGTAGATAAGGAAGAATATGAATATACATTCAGCATGGGCTGTCTGTAGTATGGATCAGTTCACATCTGTTCTGATCTGATACAGATAAATAAATGCATCGTAATAAATGCAATAATCTTTTAATCACAACCAGTAATTGCCTGTACTCTAGCTACATACATCGCGTACATCTCTTGATTTTAAGTATCTGATACATAGGCTTTACATATGGCACCCCAAGCTTAATTTATCTGAATTGAAAATGCCTTAATAGAGCATAAAGGAATGGTAACACCAGTGTCCCTGATATGTCAGCCACATATCAAATACACTTAAGGCCAACAAATTGATTTGTCTATGAGGAAAACATAAGGAAGGGCTCTCCAGATGGACAAAATCATGCTGTTTTCTCCATGTGAATGGCAAAAGTAAGGCCTTGATAATTGCTTAACAATGTTATTTTGCTATATGTATGCAATTTGTCTACATTCCAGGATCTCTGTTCATCCATAAAACTTAAGAAATAATTGGAATGATTAATTTTATATGTGTATTAGAATAAAGTCCCCCATTTTGTATCATTCTATGGCATATGATAAAATGTTTATGTTCAAAGTCCTATTTTGCGTCAATTTTGGATTCATGTAGCAGTTTTACAATGGATAACATTCTGTCAACTAAACTAGATATAAGCAAGAACACCAATACAATAAAAGAAATCAATTTAACTTATTTGCACTTAAAACAATAAAGATTAAAAAGATCAAATGGAAACTAAATACATACATTGAACATAAGATTTATAGGAACAAAATATAATGGGCTGCACACTTTAAAATTACTGTTACTTCCAAACAAAACATCAAATAGATTTCAAACAAGGCTTAGATGTTGTTAAAAGAGTGAACATGGATATTAAATGGTTGAAAACTCAAGAGAAAGAAACAATCGGACCTTTTGGTACGTATTTAAAATAAAAAACCTTGCAAAACAATCAAAATTTTAGACAAATCATTAATATGCATGCTTATGCAAATGAGCTAATTTGCATAAAATATCTGCATATTAAAGAATAAGTCATTAGCTTTCATTTGATACCATTCTTACATCAGTAGGTCAATATTCAATCAAGATATGACCAAGCATGTTTTGAAAATCTGAGTGAACAATTTTATAGGGTTAAGGGTTTGGATAAGGATTATGACCAAAGGCCCCAAGCGCCGGAGTGCAAATATCTCTCAAAATGTTTCTAATAAAATGTTCTTTAAGATAAACCACATTTACATGATTCCCCCAGAACAGAAACACAATGTTTTTGAAACTATTTACCAAATATTAGCAAAAAGGTCACAATTTTAAGTAAAATCATTAATATTCATGAATATGCAAATGAGCTAATTTGCATAAAATTTATAGCAAATTATTGAGCGAGTCGAAACCTTTCATTTGATACCATTATAACATCTATAAGTCAATATTCAACCAAGATATGACCAAAAACGTTTTTAAATGATTGAACAATTTATAGGGTTAAGGGTTTAGATAAGGGTTTTGGCCAAAAGCCCCAACGGTCAAAGTGCAAACATCGCTCAAAATGTCTCTTGTATAATTTTCTTTAAGATTTGCTATGTTTGCTTAATTCCCCTGCACAAAAACGCCTCATTTTGGAAAGTATTTACCACATTTTTGTCGAAAATCGCAATTTTAGGAAAAATCATTAATATTCATGAATATGTAAATGAGCTAATTTGCATAACATAACTGAAAATGAAAGAGCAAGTCATAAGCTTTCATTTGATACCATTCTGACACCTGTGTGTCAATATTCAATCAAGATATGACCAAAGTCATTTTCAAAATTTAAATGAACAATTTGGTAGGGTTAAGGGTTTGGATAAGGGTTACGGCGAAAAGCCCCAACCGCCAGAGTGCAAACAAGGCTCAAAATGTTTCTAATCAAATATACTTTAAGATAAATCATGTTTACAAAATTCCCCTTGGACAGAAATGCCTTGTTTTAGAAGTTTTTTATCAAATTTTTTCCCAAAAATGCAAATTTTAAGCGAAATCATTAATATTCATGAATATGCAAATAAGCTAATTTGCATAAAATAACTACAAAATAAAGAACAAGTCATAAGCTTTCATTTGATACCACTTTGACATCTGTAGGTCAATATTTGATGAAAATATGACCAAATAAGTAATGTAATTTTTTATGAAAAAAATGATAGGGTTAAGGGTTTTAGATAAGGGTTACAGCCAAAAACCCCAACGGCCAGAGTGCAAACAACGCTCAAAATGTTTGTTAGATAATGTACTTTAAGAAAAAACATGTCTACAAAATTCCCTCTGGGGGGGGGGGGGGGGGGGGGAGCAAACACGTTTCTAGCTCAGGGTCTATCTATAGGTCGCATGAAAAAGTGCAGCTCTGAAATGTAATTTGTTTCTCATTTCCATGTGCTGAAGTTAAGTAAAGTAGCTTGATGGAACAAGCATTCTTCAGATTCCTGTATATGAAAGGTCGCACTCTAAAGTAGGAATTTGATGATATGAAAGAAGATTGTGGGGATGATGTCCCATCATATGACATTGTCAAACACTGGTATACTCAATTCAAGTGTGGACGTAAGTCTGTGGAAACAGCCCGAATCCTGGGCGCCCACAGTCTGTCATTGATGATGCCACCATAAAATCAATGCAAGGTTTCGGGCACAATCTACGGTGTTCTACAGAAAAGGTCTCCAAAACTGCATTAAACGATGACAGAAGTATGTCTCTCTGGCTAGAGGCCATGCAGAGAACGATTATTATTTGTGCCAAGTTTCAATTCTTTATACTTATTGGAAGTAGGTTATGTGAAATCTTTAATGAACGCCTCTCGTACAACCATTTATCTGTCTGTTCTAACTTTTTCGACTTTGTCACATCATTGTTGTCGACACTTGATCCGGTGTGATTTTCGTGTTTAAGTCTGCATCATGCATTTATGACCATTTCGACGCTAACAACTACCATAAAAACATATATACATATATATATATGGTAACCGAAAGCTTCCATTGATAAGAAAATCCTTTTCCAGATAACCATGCCTAGAAATACTGAATATCTAAGAAATATAGTGGTGTGGACATATGCTCAACTCACGACAAAAATGATACCGTGAAAATGCGGCCGATTAGAAGTTATGGATTCAGAAATGGTCTTAAAATCGTGCATTCAGAGACGCCCCAGAGGATTTTCTGTGCGTCACCATTTGCTCTGGATCTGGAGTTTCCTTGCCGTGATATATCGGCATCTAGTTTTCTTTTTGTGTCAGGTTTATTGCACACCTGTAAGTGTTAATTAGAAGCGATTGTCGGGGCTATAACTTACAGATTACCTTCTCTATAATAGATGAGACTGACCACGCCATTTATCAGGTCAATCAATGGTGGATAATTAAATCGATATGCCTTGCGACAGAAAAGACACACTTATATTCTCAGAATTTAGCCTGGTCTTTCCTAAATAGACAGGTTTAAGGTAGCCTTATCCGTCTATCGTTAGATACCAAACTTTTCGTACAACTTCGGGCACCACCCGTGACAACGGAAACGAGGGATGCAGTCGTCTATATCCGGGCGTCATCCATAGCAACGGAAATCAATTAAGATGCCCTCGTCAATTTCTGTTGCCACTGATGATTAATAGAACAGAAATGTCCAGATCTGTGATTGCCCATCTGCTATTCTATACAACAGCATAAAATGTAATCGATTCACCACGTTGAAAACATACACATGACGCACGTGTACGGGTAGAAACCATAATCAACAATCGGAAATAGATAGTGGACGGAAACGGAATCACTGTAAATGGAATTTACTGTATGGAAGAGATGGACTTTAAAATTACCGGATTCTGCTTAAGATGAGGCGCTAATTTAGCGAGCACAGCTCTGTAAACAGTATGAAGCCAAACAAGTCCTACGAGACAGTGTAGTAATGAGGAATTGATCTGTTAGATCAATCGTAACCCTACAGACAACACAAAACGACTCCTCATTCACTGTACAAGAGTTACGATATAATGCAGAGTCGACACCGGTTAAAATGACATTTTAAAAGTAAATTACATTCTTGTGAAATTCAATATAGTAAATATTTTTTTTATTAATTGTTTAATATGCAATAACTCATGTTTCGCAGATCGTCACAAACATTTTTAAAGTTTTGTCTTGAATGCAATCGCGACCCTCGAGACTGTTTGCAACCTTTTGCCGTTTGGAACGTGGTTGCAACATGATCTCGAGCGTAATACAGTGACCGCCTTATTGAACGTGAAAGTAGACGCGCGTAAATGACGTCATTAAAACAAATCAATCCTTTAGCTAATCACATCAATTATTTTATCTGGTAAAATTTTGTCACATTTATGAGGATACAATCGACTTTGGAACGCTGTTTGTTTCAAATATTGTTCTGGCGTAGATTGTTGTTTGGTCTGCTTCTGTTGTCATAGACCAGACTACCGTCGCTATGCTTGCGTAGTGATATGGACAGGATCGGCTCATGCCGGTGTAACGTAGTAAAGTGACCCCCATAGAATACTGACCCCCCGGTCACTATTTTATATAGAATACTGACCCCCTTTCTATAGAATACTGACCCCCATATAAAATAACGACCCCCCCCTGATTTTATCTATAAAATACTGACCCCCATCTAGCTTATTGCTAATTTAAAATACGCTACATGTATATCGATTCAAATGACATCTTTGTTTATTATTCTCCCCGAAAAAAAGAATCGGGGAGCATTTAGTCGCCATGCTATCCTTCCGTTCGTCCGTCCTTCCGTCCGTCTGTCTGTCCGTCCGTCTACAGCTAGATCTCAGCAACCTTTGGGCCAAATTCAATGAAACTTCACGTGTGTAATCCCTTACATACTTTTTTTTAAATCTATTTTCTCGCTTTTTTTTAATTTGAGGTTGCGCCACAGAAAAAGGGACCTTAATGTAGAAATTAGTGTTTCTCTAATTTCTCTTCATTTAAAGTGACATTTCACAATTATTTTACACATATTCTACCTTTATTCTATCTGAAAGAGCATATTTTCTTATGAAAATTCTGAAAATTTCAAGTCAAAATATTGAACCGTTCACGAGAAATTTATATTTTTGTGCTAAAATTAAACAAATTGTTGTGGACAACATTACAGATTTATAATAAAATTGGTCATTTCTGTCTCAACTTTAAAGGCGTATTTTTCGCTTATAAATAACAACTTCAATAAACTGATAGCATTTCTACGCATTAGAAGAATCAATATTTGCATCAAGACATACTTTTAAAAAATGAAACAAATGTGAAATGTCACTTTAATGAACACAATTTAATGAAATTTTGTTCTTCAGTGATAAATGAGACGTTCTGTAGCTTATTCAATAATTAATTCATGTACAAAAATCCTCTCATGTGAAAAGGGGACTAAATGTATGATAACATTGCGTCTAGATCTTTAAGTCTGCCCGAAGCAAAATCTCCACAATACTTGCACCAAATTGGACGAAACTTCAATATGAACTTCGTGAAATTCTGTCAAGAACATATTCTCTCTGTTTCTCAATTCGTTGCTGTGTTATGGGAAAAGGGGCCTTATTGTAGAAGTTTTTCTCATATTTCTTTTAATCTAGACAGAATTAAATGAAATTTTATGTTTGAATTATTATTTTTTTCATATCTTACATCTTTATTTTCCAATTGCTACAGATGCTTGACGCCTTTTTAGTATGACTTATTTCTCTAAATTAAGTTTAATGGACTTCCCACTATGTCCCCTTTAGCGTGACAGGTTACTTATACTTTTTCATGACAAACACATGGTTCTACACTGAAATGCGACGTCATCGTTACCTAGTTTGCGGATTAAACCGCTTCGCCGATCGTTGAAGCCTTTATTTGATTGGTCAGAAAAAAGTCACAGAAGACGACCCCTTACTGGTGCCTGTCAACACAGGATATTAAATCAGATTGAGAAGCCTAGATAACTATCTCGCTAAAGTGACTAAATGTTAACAGAATCACTCTAATATGCAACCGCCGAGTACGAAATTGCGTATGGCAGACACACATACATAACACTGGTAGGCATCGAACTCACATCGCTGAGGGACAAGTGATTTTCGGTCAGAAATCTTTTAAAATCATAAGTTCCTTTCCACACATATGTACATAGGTACTAGGTAGTAGTTCGTAAACCATGACATCTATGTGAGAGAGCAGCTGGAGGCTCGGTTGGATATTGTGGTTGCACTGGTGCGAGAAATACCAGGAACCTACGGCTAGGTGCTCCAGCCGCCGCGGTATGACCATAGAAGTTGAAAACGGCGTAAAACCCCAATAAAATCAAAATCAAATCAAATCGTAAACCATGAACACACTGTAGGCCCACTGTACATACGATTAAGAACCATTACAGATGCTCCGAGGCCGGTTAGCTTAGTCGGTAACATCGGGGTCTGCCAATCAAGGGGTCGTGAGCTCGAACCTGGCTCGGCATCTATCCATTCTGACATTTGACAAAAGTCATTTGTCTATCGCCAATTGGCGTAAATCATCTATGAGAGAGCAACTGTGTGTGTGTGTGTGTGGGGGGGGGGGGGGGCTCTGTTTGTATTTTTGGTAGTAGGGGTGCGAGAAATACCAGGAATCCATATTAGTGCTCCAGCCGCCGCAATATGGCCATAGCAGTTGAATACAGCGTTAAACTCCAATAAATTAAATCAATTCAGATGCGGTGGAAGCGTCCAACCAGCCAGTTTGAATCGCGTGCGCCCAATAATATATGAAGAGTTTCGGTCAAAACACTCTGTATGTACGGACAGACGCATGCACGGACGAGTACCATTGCACCTCCGATGGCTATCAATGGAGATAAATATGTTGTAGGTGTACCATAGTTGGGTTTATATCAGAGTAAGATTGTTGGTGTGAATGTGGGGAAGGGGGTCGATATTTTATGGGGGGTCACAATTCTACGTGAGGGGTCACTTTTCTACGTGTGGGGCGGTCATAATACTATGAGCCCCCGGTCATAATATTATGACCGGGGGGTCAGTATTCTATATAAAATAGTGACCGGGGGGTCAGTATTCTATGGGGGCCACTTTACTACGTTACACCGGCAACTGTAATACGTTCGAGCCGATCTTGAGTAACGATAAGATCCGAGAATATTCGAATGGTCTTGAATGGTCACTGATTTTTGCTGTAAGAGTAAACAATTGACAACGGGGCTGTAGCTTTTAGGGTAAGAACAATGTCGAAAACGTCAATTGTGTCACTTTTCGAAAAGATGCAAGCTGAAAAATAAAAATGCACCCGTGCAATATTTTTATGGTCATCAACATATAAAATAGGCATATTTTCAAAGTTTTTATTTGATTGGTCTATATTTGTAGCTGATAGACTGGTAAAAACAAGTCGAAAAGGCAATTTTGACAAAGTCAAAAGTAGATAACTCGTCCAAATTGGCTTCAAACCCATCCGGAATCTTTTAATGGGCAACATAGTGTCCCATTTTCGTCTTGATTGATCAATATTTCTACTAGCTTTTATACTGAAAACAAAGTTAAAAACGGCTTTTGTACTATTCTTTGTGACATAACCCATGGCAATCTGGCTCGATCAGACAAAGTCGATTTGTCAAATTCAAAGTGAGATAACAACAAATCTTACGATCTTGCTGAAATACAAAGTCAATTGAGATCTTACAACCACCAACATTTTGTCCTTGTTTTGCGATCTTGATTGATCAATATTTGAAATTGTAGCTGTTTAGAGAGAGAAAACAAAGTTGAAAACGGCAATTTTATCGAACTAAATGGCCCATCATTAGATACAAAACACTTCGTGCAACTTCTAACGTAATCCATGGCCTCTTCAATTTCTGTAGCCACGAATGACACCAAAAAATCGACGATGGTATAATGCCATAGTCAATTTTCGTTGCCACGGATCACGTCCGAAGTTGCACAAAGTACATGGTATCTTATTATGGATGTAATACCTTAAACACAAAAAATAGATATGTCTGGGTTACTTTATTTATCGTTCAGAGAAAAGAGTTCATAAGTAATTATTACCAAAAAGGTTGTAACAATGCACGGTTGATAATTACATAACTCAGAATTCCAGAAAGTCTTCAATATTTTTGTTAATACTTGATCAATTTCAATTCGCTTTAAAGCACAGAAGTTAGGAAAATGCCGTAAATAAGATGGATGTGGTAGATTTTTAAAAAATCAACTGATAAAGAGTTAATGAAGACCAAGCATAATTTTGGTTGATCCTAAATAACTTTTTATCAGTTGGTTTTTCAAAATTCCACAACGTCCATCGAATGTGTGACTTCTGTTCGCCTTCTCTGCTTCAAACCGAATTCAAATCGGTCTCAAATTAACAAAACTATTAAGGATTTTCTGCAATAGTTGTATCACGCGATTATCTACCTTGAATGGTTTTCTACAAGCATTACGGAGATTGATCCCGGTTCACGTCAATAATGCAAGTCACTCGTCTGAAAACGGTTACGTCTAGTTCCGTGTAATCGAATCATGTCCAGCAACATATTCTATAATAAGTGGATTTGCAGACAAAATTGAATTAACATGAATCATTTGTGACAGTACATCAGTAAGGCACGACCAAACTTCGTTAGACAAGTCAACAGGTCTCTGACCGGTCTTAAACTTTGATCTCTTGCCAAGGATTAGGCCTGACGACTGGATCTAGCAAGGATGAGGCTCACTACACCGAGATAAACGACACTTTAAATAAACGAATATATCCACCGAGATCGCTGCATATCATTTTAACGTTCACCCCCTGTTTGGAATATCTAAAAATCTACAACATCTGAATGAAAGATGTAATAAGTTATTTCTAATGTATTAGAAAAGAACCAAAATTCGCTCATTTATTGATCTTTGAAGTTAATGAGCAAAAACAAACATGTTTTGTTTCTTGACATTGTTCTCGACAATTAAAATCAGTGGAAATTTAAGTAATATTTTAAACATGATAGATCCTGATATTGTAATAAGAAAACCAGATGCATTCTTTGTTAAAGACACCCGAATAATTCGTTTGAACATTACCATATTGGATGATGGTGAATATGGATTATAGAGATAAGATACATCAAGAGTTGTAACATGTATTTAGTTGTTCTGAATCAACGCTAATAGATAGTTTATATGCTGTAATCTCCATATTCAGAACCAAGTACCATCTATCACCGATCAATCACTACAGGAAATAATTCCTCAAAATGACAACTTAATGGGATCCCTTATTCATTAACCTTTAACAGACCACAAAACTGATTTAAAGTCAAAACGTTGACATAGATAACGTTATTTTCTAATTGTGATTTTGTTAGTATCATGTTATAAACTATTTAAAAAATAGCTTACAGAAACACGAATGACGGCATCCATACGAGATGATGAGATCATATAAACCAGGTTTGACATTACCTGTTTGAATTCCGGATGAATACGGCCACATAAAAGTTTAAAGTCAGATCAATTTGAAATTTTAACATACATCCAGAACAGAAATGGAGCACATAACAATGTATTACTGTTGTTTCTTTCACCAGTACCATCCTATATCTGCTCACTCCACTTAGATTTACGATTATCCGTTGCAGGGAGACAAATGTCAGAAAGAATATTCGACGTGACCGGGGATTCAACCCGCTACCCAAGGTCATGCCTATAAGAAGGGGTAATCCAACCATTAACACTCATTTTCTTATTATAGATATGGGCCTTGTCCCTCATTAAGGGCTGGTCACAGAGGTTTCCGCGAGTTGATCACGAGTGTATCGCGTGGAAAAACTGTCAAACGCGAATTAAACACGGTCACAAGTGAATGACACGTGAATGAAACGTGGAGGACTCGCGAATAACAAGTGCGCACACGTGCGGAGCCCGATTTTATTTTTGAGCAGCACAAAAATTAGGTGCGACGGCCACCGCGTGTCGCACAAGTGGTGTAAACGCGGTACAAACGCGGACCAATCGCGATAACACGTGGTTCACTCGCGGATCACAAGTGGTCATTCGCGGGCATAGGCAAAATTTCTTGCGTGTGATTGTGTGTATAGCACTTGTCATCCACTTGTGATGCGCTTGTCTACAGCGTTCCTAGCACATGTGATAACGTGTGCTTCTCGTGTAAAAGGCTTTCTCAGATCACTTGTGACCCCATTTTATGACAAGCGCTCACACACGGAGGACTCGTGGTGGACACGCGATTGGGACGCGGAGCAAACGCGCGCGTTTGGTGCACTTGTCATTCGCGTGTCTAGTACGTTTAGAGACAATTTTGCTGATTTTTTACCTCGTGTAGAAAAAAATGAAAAAAAAAGGTAAAATTGCAAGTGATCAACTTTCGGAAGCCTGTGTGACCAGCCCTTTTAGTAAAAGATTTTAAATCGATTATAGTAACGAGATTTGATAACAACACCTACTACGGAAACGCTCTTTTCTGTCCGAAATTACGCCATGGTTAACTGGATAAATTCGTTCCCTATTTTATATGCGTTGTTCATTTCTTTCATTTTTACTGGGAATTTTACTCGATTCGTTGGATTTGTGGTCGTAGTATGTTAGTCCCATTACTAGTATATGCATTTTCAACAACTGGTGAATCTTCACGAACTTGAATGGGAATAATACACATGACTACATTATGTCTTCATTCAAAGAAAATGACATTGAAAAACTAGATGTGTTTGTGAAGCATCAGCAAATGATATAGTACAATATTACATTACAGAAAACACATACGTAAATCACTTAGATATTGAACTTGAGTTGGGCATTTTTACAAATGGTCCTTTGAAGTCTAAAAGAACAATGGACTTAAATAGTTTAACACATTAAATCAATTAGTTATTCTGTTTTAACTTTAACATGACATGCTATGTTGTATAAGTTCTCTAGATTTAATATACAAGGTCGTGAATGACGTGATCATAATTAATTTGTATTATCACGCAACTGTCGACGCAGAACACATGTAATTTCCATATTTACTTTCCATGATAACAAGATACGCCTGTCCCGAAATTCATCCAATTACAAAATCGAACAAGAACATTTCTTCGAATGCTTACGCGCACTTATTAATTTTTTTTTTCTTCTTTTTTTTCTTCTTTTCAAAGTGAAACTTTTAGTAAATCATAAATGTAAGTTGACTGTTTGACAAGAGAAACGCCCGTCGAAGTTTGTCTCATATCTAACAAATAGAACGTTCAGTGAGTTGAAGCATGTCTGTACAGACAGTCAGGACAAATATAAATCGCGCTTCGTTACTGCACGATGTCCACTGGCAGCGGCTGGTGTTCCTCGTGTAGGCCTATGTTTGCAACATGGTAAAAATCACATTTTACACTTTTAAATTAAGACAATTTTACAATAATTGTAGATAATTTCTTTCAACATTCGTGTTTAAGAATACACATGCTAAATTATGAAGAAATAAAATCCGTTATTTCGCCATGTTCGGTATGCGGGCCAATGCAGAATTTAACCCGTTGGACATTTCAACATGTCTTGCTTTACGTGTAAGAGTTACGGAAACGTTTACAGATTTAACGTCAACGTCATTTGCATTTCAGACTTGTGACAGTGGAGACGGTTTAGTAGCTGGCAACCGTGGTCGCCCGATAATTTGTTACTGTCCCTGCTATTATCGCATTACCCTCAATTGATCACTGTTAATTATCAAACGATTCTCCCTGTTATTCCAAGGCTATTCTCGCATATTCTTGCGATTTCTACGAGATTTCGTCATCAGATTACTGGCTGAATGTCAAAACTACTGGTTTTGAAATTTTGTCTGTTTTGAAAGGTGTATGTCGACAAGTCAAGGTTTCAATTAAGTTCCACGTTCAATCGAATCTGCTGGCGAAGATTGCCTTTAAATGCTGAAATTGATTTTATTGACATTGTTAACATTTTGACATCCATAAATATAATCCAACCTTGACCAAAAGTCCACATAAAGTTACGTACCATATGATCTGATGTTTTCTCTATTATATAGTGCAGACAAAGACAAGCATAATGTGCGACCTGGAGCCCCATCAGAACCGAACGAGTACAACTTTAACTACAGACGACGGGGTATCTTTCTTATCTTTAACAACAAACATTTTCATGAGAGCACGGGTTACGTGGAGAGGGAGGGCACGGACATAGACGCAGAGAGGCTCGAGGAGAGGTTCCAGGATACAGGATTTGAAGTGCGAAGGTACGATGACGTCACGAGTTCAAAGATGACGAAATTAATTCAAGAAGGTTTGATGATTTTTTTCTACTTAGATATACTTTTGTTATTGTGTGACATTTGTGATACGTATATAAAATGTCACAAAACTTCAATGGTCTCTAGTCTTAGTTTCTCAATAAATGTAACTCAATAAGCATTTAAATTCTTACAACTGGACACGACTTTCCATCCTAAACAAATATCCTCGACTGCCTAAATACTTATAGACTTAATTTTCTTATAAACCTCCTCTCATTTTTCACTGAAATTAAATTGATAATAAACGAATGCTCATGAGACCATCGCTTTTTGTGTAGATCTACTATATTGCAACTTTATCATATCGCCCTTTAAACCAAGAAAAAATGACTCTTAAGTTTATTTTTGTGAAAATTTTGTCAGCCCTAGATTTCCTTCCATTTCTAAGCTACAACATGATAGACGTTCTATTCATAGTGCAAACCGAGAGAATAAATATATACTAACATCCAAAAGAAACGCCTCAGTCCTAATAAATGTCAGATTTTTCAGTAAATCTGATTTGAAATTACAAAAACTTATTGCCATCTGTAAATTTGAATATCTTTTATTGAAAAATGATGGTAACGAAATTATCAAACTGCCCCAGTTTGGATAAAGTGACAAATTTAAACAGAGATGTATCAGAATTTCCATTTAAAAATCAGAAGCGCATGGTTCAAACGTTATTTGCGACAACAACAGGTACCGTAAAACGTCTTATTTGGCGACCACAGTTAGTGAATACTAAACGCGACGTCGAATTCAACGTCTCACACCTGAAACGTGCATGACGTTAACGTGAGGAATTATCTTGTTTTACAGGCGTTACACGAGATCTAGGTGAATGTGGCCGATTGGCAAATGTTTCTGTAAGTCTCATTTGTCGATCATGATGCCTAATCATGCAATGCAATGCGTCAAAACATCCGGCGGCCTGTTTTTTTTTTTGGGTTTCCCGCATTCGAAAATGGCTAATTTACGAGCTCAATTTTCTGAACAGCAGTGTGTTTCTTTCAAACGTTACTTCCAACAACAGCAGTTACCATAAAAACACTTATTTGGCCTCCACAGTTACCCACTACTCGACACAACGTCGATCCCAACGTCAAAAACCTGAAACGTACATGACGTTGACGTGAGGAATTATCCTGTCATACAGGTGCTACACGAGGTCTAGGTGAGCGTGGCCGATCGATAAACATTTGCGGATCTCTAGCGCGTCGATCAAGACACCGAATCGAGAAACACAATATGTTTAACGACTTGTTTGTGCATGCCTCGCATACAAATAATGTCCATATTATGAGCCCCCTTTTCAGAATTTAGCCTTGTTATCCTTCAATCCGGATGTTTCATCAAAAAATCTTTAAAATCGTGATTGTCTATCCACTAACACATGTTACTGTGTAAAATGTGACCAATTTCATCACGTGATATTCATGCACGACGCACACGTATAAAACGTGACTAGTCACCGTAAATGGACTTCTTGGTGAATAGAAACGCATGATCTTTTATTTGCCGTAATTGTCGGTCAAAATGTTCATATACAGTATATATTTCACTAATATCGTAATTGAATTAAAGAAAATAACGACAAATTTCATTGGAGCGTTTCTTTTGGACGTCAGTTTATAAAGAAATTTAGTGCACACCTATTAAGGTTCAGGTAAATTCGGTATCTACACAAAATTCAAAGTTATTTTTTGCATTTATTCTTAACATGTATATGTCATATTATATATCAAATTAAAGCTCTATATGAGTAGAAGATGTTAAGCAACCTAATTCTGGTTTACCTTGAATAGCACAATCAAAACATTGCGAAAAAGGACGACTTCTAGGAAAACCGAGAACATAGTTACCCTTGAATGAAGTTGGCTAGTTTTTCACACAAACATACACCGTGGTCTAAACTTGGTAGTACTACTACTTACATGAAGTTACTTTCTTCGAAAAACATGCATTTACGAAATAAACTTTGGACATTCCTTCATTTTTCATATGAAATTCAAGGTGGAACTATTTTTTTAAACACTATGTATGGTTAAAAAAATTGGCCATATTCTCAAGCAGTCAAAGTAAGTTTTCTAATAAAATTGTTATTTTTCTTTATTTGATGAACTGAAATAAATCAATGATGGCTCCTACAGTGAAGATATAAGTCACATGATAATAATAACCTTTCCCCATTTTTCTATTGACACACCACTTACATTTTTCATATAGATTCCAAAAGTGTAAACATATTTTAAAGGTATCTTGCTATCAGAATTGTGTTATAAGTTAGCATAACATCCCCTTTGTTGTAATGTTGTATTGCTCGGTAATTGCAAAGAAAATTAACAAGAAAAACATGGTACATTATCCGGACGCTACTAATTTGTAATGGTCGTTGCTCTACACCATACATTTCTTAAATTATGATACGATATAATTTTATTTGTTCTGTCGTTTAAAATATTAATTTGTGTAGAGACTGAATGCATATTGTATTTAGTATGCATGCACGTTTTGTCTTTGCTAAATAAAATATTTTTCGAAAAATTTTCAGATATGAACAGAGTCTATTTCCGGTGCAAATTATTTCATATTTATGAATGGCATAGTCCAAATTCTTTGAAAATCGAAGGATTGTAATACGCACACCACCTTTCAAATATCAATTCTAATGTTTCTGACAACTCACCATTCATTAAATATGTTTTTTACGCCGATCTGTTCGATGTATGCCGTCTGTTTACAAATTCGAGGATGCTGGTTCCCGGCACAACCAAATAACGCTGAAAATAGTTCCGAATTTTGCGAAACTTTTTTTGTTGATTTACCGATCGAAATTTTGTAGATATTTGTAAATATAATAAATAGGATAATTACAACTGGAAATCTTGATAATAGTCACGAAAAATAACTTTTATCAAAGATACTAATATGCGCGTATGAAGCCACTGTTTACAAGATGTCTACACGGAGATACCGGAAACTAAAGACTGACATTTGAATCGACGATTATATGAAGGTAAAGACGCGATCGATGTAATGTATCATACTCGAAGATCAACAGTGAATCAGGTTTAAAGGTGCACTTCATTTCTTTACGCTGCCTATTGTTGTATGCGCCCAAAACACTACTGAATAGGAGTCGATGGATTTTGCAAATGGCGTCCGATGAAAAAGCATGGGCGGGAATGGTCTTTGGGGAATTTTATGAAAACCGCTGTGATATATTGACATTTGGAGGTAGTACTACCTGGATTAGAATGTGCACATTAATTTGGCAATCTCAAAGAAGAAAATTTGTTGTCTAGAGAAAGTTGCTGGTTTTGGGAGGAACTCCAAATTTTCGACTTGTCTTGTTGATTTTGGTGCTCAACTTTGTCCTTTCTGTCAAATGAACTATGCGTATGGCATTTTATAATCATGATGTAACAGAACATAAAACAAATTTTCATTGAGAAACTTGTTTAACTTGGAGCCAGCAATGGCACAAATTCACTGTCAAACTGTTTAGTTGACCCTTAAATTGTATATTACATGTCGAGGATACTTCTTTAAGGGCGCTTTTCTCAAGTCTAATCAAAGTAGCAAATTTAATCCTTTTGTCCATTGGCCCTTCTCTCACAGTCCTATATACTCTCTTTCCGTCTCTGAATAAATAACTACGTTTTATATCGCAACAATGAAGTTTTATTATTACGATAGCGATTCTCGTCAAATCTCGGTACCATGGTGGGATCATTATCCAATGGTTGGCCGTGCATAACAAATAACGTTTACAATTTTACAATTCAATCCAATCCGAAAATTCACTTTCATTGGGCGATTGGCTTTGTTTGGATTAGTGACAGAGTTTGTGATTGCTATAAATCGACAAGCAAAAATTGACAGTGACGTAGTTTTGTGTTTACTGTTTCTAAACCAATAAACTCTTCTCATATGTACCGTTTACGATGTGCACGTGATAAATGAACAGGTTGATTGGTTGTAAACGATAAACACAATCACACGTCACTTTCAAATTTCGCTGGTGGAATAGTACATGCGTACACTTTTTAGTTAATGTCAAAATAACAAAAGTGACACAGTAAATGGCGTCACAATACAGTAAATAGATCAATAGTGTTAGGCTACGACATAGTTTGAATCGATCAATTTGGGCGATAAACTCTGGGTAGAGAGTAGGCTCCTGCCTCTCCAATCATATTATTTTCCGCTACTGATATGAAGCAGTCTATAGAACCACTAGTGTTGTCCATTGACAACGTAGTTCGTATATAGCCTACGAAACATTCCAAAAAGGGTCAAAGTCACGGTGCCAGAGGAAAATCTCGACATTTTGGTCCACATGTCAAATACCAAGATTGTATCTGAAAGTACAACAGATAGGCCATTTCTTACCACAGCCAACACCTATGTAGGCAACATCTGCTTTCCTTGTGTTTTGAGTTAAAGTGATTTATAGATTTAAAGTAGGCTCAAATAATTCTAACGTCATGGTCACAGGGTCAAAGGTCATGATCAAAAATGAAATAATTTGACAGAACTTATCTATTTGTGACATATCAAGGTCATATCTCTTTAAGTGCATAATATATAGGCTAGGTTAAAGTTTTTATACGCCCGAAGGGTCGTATTATGTTATGGCCCCGCTCGTCCGTCTGTCCGTCTGTCCGTCCGTCCGTCCGTCTGTCTGTCCGTCCGTCCGTCTGTCTGTCCGTCCGTTAGCAATTTCTTGTGTGCGCAACTCCTCCTACAGTTTTGATCGGAATTTGATCAAACTTGCCACAATGAATTTCCATGGTGTCTAGTTGTGCACCTCGCTTACGGAATTCAGATAACTCTTTTCGTTCTTGAATTATCTGCCCTTGAATAAAAAAAATGCCCGTTTACTTGTGTGCGCAACTCGATCCTCCTACAGTTTTGATCAGAATTTGATCAAACTTGCTACAATGAATCTCCATGGTGTCTAGTTGTGCACATCGCTTACGGAATTTAGATAACTGTTTTCGTTCTTGAATTATCTGCCCTTGAATTTAAGGAAAAATGCCCATTTTTTCAAAAATGCCCATTTTCTCCTGTGTGCTACTTCTACAGTTTCAACCAGAATTTAATCAAACTAGCCAAAATGAATCTCTTTGGTCTCTTGTTGTGCAAACAATATTTTGATAACTTTTCATGTTTGAATTATCTGCCCTTGAATTGAAAAAAATGCCAATTTTACTGACAAGCCCCTCTCGGGCGTATATGCGCCGCTCTGCGAAGCTCTTGTTGTAAAGTAGTTCAAACTAAGAGGTCAATGTTAGAAAGTCGAAAGTCATCGATGTCTGGAAAAGACGTATTACATAATTCCGAAATTGTAAACAAGAGTTTTGATTTTTATGGGATTAGCATCCCGAGTATATACTTTCAATCGATCACGGGGAGCTGAGGTGGTGGAATAATAAATTTAAACATAGTCTAGATCTACATGTACTTCTTTTCAGAACATCACTGACTTAAATGGCAATTTCACTTCCGTTGTTTTTAGAAACACTGATACAGCCCTATTTAGTTTAATCGACCGAAATTTAGTTTTTAAGCACAAGGAGCAGATTCTGGTGATTACTGTAAACTGTTATGCTACTCTTTTCCATCAAAACTTAAAATGTCACAATACATTGTCGTCTATAATGGCTGTCTATAGGCCTAATGGCTGTCATCTAACTAAATAGACAGAAAAAAACTTTCATATTACAGAAGCATTTTCTGGAATAAATAGTTTATTGTTCCCTAGATGTTTAAGCGGCAATTGATCATTGTGGAAAGTGATACGATGTAATTTCCTGACTCGGCGCCTCCAAGACGTTATATTATAGTCGAATATGCCAATTTAGGTGATTACAAACTGAAGAAAATTGTGCTGGTCACGTGATATCAAATACTCCACAAACGAGTCAAGTATACATGTTACTGGTTATGAAACTTGGAAGGCTAGCTGTAGGATACTTGATACGGGACTAAAATATCCGGCGTTGTTTAAGCTTGTGCGTGTCCATTATTTCAAAAAGACAACCCTTTCGCGAAACAAGGCCTGCTTTTGACTACTATAATATAAAATGCTTTCAGAAAATATTGAGACAATAAGAAGACAATATTGATAACCAGAATTTATACTGAACAAAAATGAAAACTTTACACTTCAGGATTTCTTGTTTCTGGAAAAGTATCGAACTAAAAGCCTGAAATATATTTTGACGTTATTTCCCAGGCTTTCGGCAATCGTTTTGTTGAAATTGCATTGCCTTGTCTCCTTTAATTTCAGAGTTACGGCCCTTAATGCGTTTAGAGCTAGTTACATCTAACGTCACATATGCGCATGCGCAGGAAACGATTCACTATTTTTTCGGAATTTGTCATGTCCGGTTTGCCAAAAAAACACAAAACATCTTTCTTATCACTTGTAGCAAGCTCTAAAATAAAGGTCTAATCTGTCAATTTTGTGAATTATCTCCCTTTTACATAAACAAATAGGGAATTTAAAATGTTTGATATTCACAAATTTATAACGCTTTTCGATTGTTTTTGTGTAAACATCATGCAAGCCTTACAGGGGATTATTAGACCCTTTTTTCGCCTAGGATTGGTCCCAGATGTCCATGCAATCGCGATTTCAATTTCCTATGTAGATTACATTATAAAATTTCCAAGCTTTGCAACATAATGAAAATTCTGCTTTTCAAACATCTTTTTTTTTAAAGCTTAAACAGTGTTATGAAAGCTTCTTTACATTTTCTGACTGGTAAGTTGTCAAACTACCACTCCGTGCAATCTGGCATGGTTTGCATTCTTCTTCTCGGATTTCTGAGGGTTTAAATTTTGTAAAATTTCTGTTAAAATTGTACACCTGAAAAACGGATCCCTGTCACACTTAAAGGGTCCGTTTTTCATCCCTGTAATTAAGATCAACAAAACGTTTAGTGTTTGGCACAACCAAGTTGATGAACAATGCGAAACACATTCATTTGATTTCTTTACTCGTTGTATTTAGAAGAAATATGACAAACAATGTAGGTGTAAAGTTTTCATTTTTGCTCAGTATATTACAAAGAAGACCTAATTTTGACGACCTTACTAAAATGCTCGGGTAAACATTAAGGCAAAAGAAGAAAATGCTGAAAACAAGCATGTCTTTGCCTCAATATTTTCTGTGTGTACAGATATATTTTTACCACGATAAATTTTGTCGTCTGCAGCGGCTTTCAAATTGGACCACCCTGAAATTGCGTTGATTTGGACATAATTAACTTCTAGATGATAAACAGACACACGAACTGTCAGTAGTGATACAGAGGCTAAACACCAATGTCGTCGTGGAAGTTGTAATTCAAGAGCGGGTCCAGGATTTTTCCCAGGGGAGAGGGGCTCAAGCCCTCCAGGACTTTTCAAGGGGGGGGGGGGGTTCAAGCCCAAATGATGGCTTTAAATGTGTTAAATATGTACTAACGCTATAAAGTCAAAATTTGATTTTCGGCCAATGCCAGAGGGGGCGGGGGGTCCGGACCCCCGACCCCCCTCTATATCCGCCCATGCAATTAATATTACCGGAGTTATCAAGCTTAAACAGGGATTTATTTTATCAACGATACGTGATCGTAGATCTTTTTCAACGTAGATCTTTTTCAACGATTTGAATCATAAGTTCGTCGTAGGCTACTACAAATTAAACATAATTTCCTTCGTACGATAATCTTATAATTCCAACCAGTCGTAAGATCGTTGTTCATATGAGCCCCTGATAACATATAGACATTTAACACTGTCATACAGCACCAATGTATTATATTCAGCGTTTGTAAGAGTATAAATATCAACACCGTTATTACAGCCATGCACCTTTATATTTTTACGTCAGGGATGTTCTGGCTGTGGTAGATCTTTTGAACATCAGATGATAAAACGTTATTGGCGACCACGTAAAATTTCACTTGTTGTGTCACGTGATTCGCCATCATTGTTACTTACCAGAAACTAACGTCGAATTAAGTGTATGTCAGATAATTGTAACCTAACGACTTGAATCTAATTTGAGGTATTCCATCAACTAGAAGATACCAAACGCTTCGTACAAATTCGGGCGTCATCCGTGGTAACGGAAATGTCCATTGTCATGCAGGACGTCCGAAGTTGCACGAAGTGTTTATTATAGATACATGTAATGATGGACGGAAATTGACGAGAATATGCAATCGTCAGTTTGCGTTGTCATTCCGACAGATGACGCCCGGTGTTGCACGAAGTGTTTAGTATAGATAATGATGGGGGGGGGGGGGATTGAAATTGACGAGAATATGCAATCGTCAGTTTCCGTTGTCATTCCGACGGATGACGCCCGGTGTTGCACGAAGTGTTTAATATCTAATTATGGAATACCTTATTTCAGGAAAGGTTCTTATGACCAAAAATGCTCTCTTTTGTTCACGTTTTGTTTGTATTTATAGCAGCTGACTACGACCATTCTGACAGCGACTGTTTCGGTTGTGCCATACTTACATATGGTCATGAAGGTTATGTTTATGCTGTAGACGGGCCACTGCCTCTAGAAATACTCGTGGCCCCGTTCAAGACGGACAAATGTCCCAGTCTAGTGGGTAAACCCAAACTATTCTTTATACAAGTAAGTGAAACGACAACATTAGATATTTATCTATTTACACCAATACAATAGACCATTGGACGGGTTTATTACTACATTAAATCTAATCAGGGTGGTGACCAGTCTAATCTCGCACTTAAGTTTAAGTACTTCCGGAGTCAAAATGGTATAGTAGAAAACATAGCGTGAACGGGTCTATTGTCCGACCAGTGGATTCTTCACAGTGTTGTAGATGCGATCAACATTTTAATTTATGTGATTTATGTATTCATATACTAACCCACGCTTCCAACGCAAAGCTGTGTTTGATTTTATATATTTCCATTATTATTTTATCAAAATCCACGAAATTTGATCGCGTTAAAGCTGGGCCATTACTCAAATGCATTTGTTTAGCCAAAAGCTCTTTCGCAGAAGAAAAGTTAACGTTTGTTCGTCCATGATGCTAGTATAAATTTCAAGCCATGATCTACGCCCGTCAGGAACGGTCAACTTCAGCAAAAGGCTGAGAGGCGCCCTCCTACGCTTCGACAGACATTTGAACGTCATTTCGCTTTTCAGCGTAAAACGCGATACATCGTTCATCAAATTTTCTATCCAATGCCGGACTAGCCATCTCTAATGTACCCGAAACAATTGCGTCTGACTCAACTGATGTCAATCTGTCAAAGATAATGCAAATCAGCCCAAATCTCCCGCCCCGGAAGTCGTCTGATCACAGCCTTGGTACTGATTGGACGGTAAATTGCCCCGGTTGTTAAGGTTGCCATGCGCATTGTTGAAAGTTGTGTCGTTTGTCCGAACCCTATTGCCCTGAACCTGGGTAGTTACTCTGTTGTGGATACATCGAGGAAGGTTCGCAACTCGTCCTGAAAAGGGCAATAACTCGTGTACGTGCCAAACTGAAAACGACCGTATTTGTATGGGTTATTTGAAATGTATTGCTGGTAACAAAGTCGATTCAAAATCGGTGCCCGACTGAATAAACTTCTGCCATAAAATATGTACGGTTGACCAAGCAGAGAGCAAAACACGGGCCACGAAAGCAAATGACGTCACAGTTTAAACCATTTAAATAGCCGGTCCACTGTTCAATAGCAGATATATGCATCTCGTGTAAAAAATGTCTAAATTCTTTGGTATGTCTACATTTGGTAACCTTGTGGGTAAGTCTTAGAACCATCGGTAGTTGGATATGACTCCAGGTTGCACGTGCAGCATCAAATTTGTGGTTTTGAGCTCCGGCTCTGGTGATCAGCGAAGCAAAACAAGATAAGCAATCTCTTATCATGCACATGAAACTCGTGCATGAGGATACGTTTCAAAACATTAGAATTGGAAATTATTTGCATATTTAAAAAAGATATACCGAAAAATAAGTTTGCGTTAGAAGTGTGGGTTAGTATATATGCTGAGTCGAAAAAGAAAGTGTGCACAGAGAATAACTGGAATTTCTATCGTAATGTTGAATCTTGTTATTATGATATTGGTATCAAATTAAAGATAATTCAATTGCCTATAAGTGGGTTTCTTTTTCAATTGTGTGAAATGGAATCTTTCTTGGGTTTTCTTAAGAAATTTGAGACAGGGGTCAATTTCAAAATTCACAGAACTTGCTGACGATGGTGAAAAAATTAAATAATGCAATTTTCTTGGGATTTCTGCTTCAATTTTTATTGTGACATGTCTTCAATGAATGACGGCAAACATGTGTGGTCTCACTGATCGAACATAACGTTTCATTGTATGGTTTGGAATTTCATTGCATTCAAATTGCATGACGTATTACACGTCCTGAAACGTCTTTAACTGGACCCTAAATTTAGCGGATTTCAGGCGGACAAGATGTTCCGGCCTACACCACACTCGGAACTAATTTTCACGCTTCCCGTTCCTATGACGATGTGACTACTGCAGGCGTAACGTAAGATTTCGGCATCATGGTAATGTGACAAACATAAGGTCTCAAATTTATATTGAGCCGTCTATTGATTTAGCTTTGATACACTTTGAATGAAGATTTAAGACAATAAAGTTTATTATGGAACTTTTGTTTTGATAACCACGTGCAAAAAGGCGCTTACAGCGTTTGCTGGTTTACCAGACAATTTAATCTTTCAAAGTTGCTTCCCATGTCAATAGACATGAGACAGTTGATAAGTTAACTCCCTGTATAAGTTTGGTAAAGTTAATTGCAGCGGTTACGTAGATATATAAAGTAGAAGTATGCACACTTTCTTTTTTGACTCAGTATATAATTATTCAATCCATTTAGGACAAGAAACCCCTAACTATCATGGCTATGTAATCTAAACCTCACCAGGAGTGTTTTCATCCATTATTTAGACTTAGGCATGCCGATGTCTAATTTTAACCTTTAGCTAGATCTATGTTGGCTTAAAAATCTACGGATAATATTAATTTTCACAAAAATAAACGCTCACAAATCCATTCCACAAATGGTCTAAATAAGGATTAACAAATTCCAATTACGCATTTTGACGCCCCTTTACATAAAGGCTAGAGAAATCACTATATGGAAAATGAAGAGATTGTTGGAAACAGACAATGTTTTCATTTCCCACAATATTTTCTCCCATAATCACCAAAAAAGTTAATTTTATTCACTTGAAATTGTACGATTCTCAAACACTCTTGACCAGTCTAAAATTTTTGCCGTCTGGTTATGGGTTGGTCTTGTGTCTGTTGGCAAAATAATTCAATCTCAATCATTTTGAAAGTATGCACTGTGTGATGGATACTATGTAAAGATGACCAATCTTTTTTCTAAACAAGATGTCTCTGATAAAATATACACAGGAAAACATTTAGACTAAAATAAACAATACTGCTATAGATGTTCTAAAATGAGTGGCAGACAAACAATGGACTTTTTTCATTTACAAAGGGTTGCCAGGCTAATGATTTGAGATTTAAATCGAGTTATGAGATAAATTACCTGTTAAAGATTATGTATATATCATTGATAGATGGTTAATCGGGTTATAATACGTTTAAAGTTAAACGAGAATCGATACAAATATTTTGGTTGATTTCGGGTAGGATAGCTGTATTGAAAATCTATTATAGAAACTACTTACACACTTGGATAGTCACATTTACCTACCCGATTCCCCTATATCTTATTATAGGCATGGTCCCTAATTAGTAAAAGATTTTGAATCGTTTATAATTACGGTATAATTGATAAAAACAAAATGTAAACATCTGCCACTCCCGATAGACGAACTATAATATGCACTCTCTCCGTTTGCCTCTAAATATTATTATGCTATACGCAGGCCCGTAGGAAGCAATTTCATAGGGGGGGGGGGGCTAAAGCCCTTGTCCAGAATATGGGGGGGGGGGGGCTAATTTGGATTTTCCTAAAATTTTCAGTGTAAAATTAAGAAAATTTGGCATTTTTGGCCAACATTGGGGGGGAGGGGCTTAGCCCCCCCTAGCCCCCCTGTTCCTACGGGCCTGATACGTACATGTATATTGTGTACAAATTCTTACTTTATCTAGTCCCCCTACATCCATTTTGTCGCATGAAAAAGCTTTTAAATCGGTAGGCCTACAGTCTGAATCATTTCCGCTTTTTGGAAAGGATTCATTAAGCCTGACAATAGTCAAGAAAATAGTTTACATGGCCTTTTTATTTCTGTCCGAATTTTCTATAGGTTTGTTGCATGCATCCAACTGCTTTAGTACTTTCACAAAGCTTTGAAGAAAGCTGGTCCGAAAAACTTAAATAATGACAGGATGACACGTCATTGTGTATCTGTTCTCACTTTTCCAGGCATGTTCGGTAGATATTTTGAGCCAGTACGACACCGCCTCCACCAGAAGTGACGAACAGTTCCACATTTCCACGATCTCCAGTCGAAAGTTTCCGGTAGAAGCCGATTTCTTGTTCTCATACTCTACAGTTCCTGGTAGGTATAATTAAAACTTCAATTTCGAGACTGTTTCAACTTGAAACTATTGCAGGTGTAACATAGTAAAGTGACCCCCATAGAATACTGACCCCCCGGTCACTTTACTATATAGAATACTGACCCCTTTCTATAAAATAATGACCCCCCATATAAAATAACGACCCCCCCCTAATTTTATCTATAAAATACTGACCCCCACTTAGTTTATTGCTAATTTAACATTCCATACATGTAATCATATCACATCCGTGTTTATTTTGCTCCTCGAAAAAAGTTTCGAGGAGCATTTAGTCGCCATGCTATCCTTCCTTTCGTTCGTCCGTCTGTCCGTCCTTCCGTCCGTCTGTCTGTCCGTCCATTTATATACATTCAGATGTCAGCAACCTTTAGGCCAAATTCAATGAAACTTCACATGTATGTGTAATCCCTGAATACATTTTGAGTCTGTGTTCACGAGGTATTGTGATCGGTCGTTGTTCGTCGTCCGTCCGTCCGTCTGTCCGTCCGTCCGGTCGTCCGTCCACAATTTCTTTGAAAATCTTCTCCTCTCAAACCAGTGGACCAATTTTCTTGACACTTGGCAGGAATGATCCCTGGGTGAAGGGCTTTCAAAGTTGTTAAAAGAATTTGATTCCATTGAAAACTCCGGCTGCCGCGGCATGACAAAATGGGAAAATTGCCAAATCTTCTAAAAATCTTCTTGTGTCTAACCAGTTGGCCTATATCCTTGAAACTTCACATGGGTGATCCTTGGGTTAAGGACTTTCAAAGTTGTTGAAAGAATTTGATTACATCAAAGACTCTGGCTACCGTGGCATGAGAAAAGGGGAAAATAGCCATTTTTTTTAAAAAAAAATCTTCTTCTGCCTAACCAGTTGGCCAATATTCTTGAAACTTCACAGGGTTGATTCTTGGGTAAATAGCTTTTAGAGTTTTCAAAAGAATTTAATTCCATCAAAGACTCTGGCTGCCGTGGCATGAGAAACGGGGAAAATAGCCAAATCTCCTAAAAATCTTCTTCTGCCTAACCAGTTGTCCGATGTTCTTGAGACTTCACATGAATGATCCTTAGGTGAAGGGCTTTCAAAGTTATTTATAGAGTTTGATTCCATCAAAGCTTCTGGCTGCCGCGGCATGAGAAAAGGGGAAATTAGCCAAATCTTTTAAAAAATCTTCTTCTGCCTAACCAGTTGGCCAATGTTCTTGAGACTTGACATGAATAATCCTTAGGTAAAGGGCTTTCAAAGTTATTAAAAGAGTTTGATTCCTTCAAAGCCTCTGGCTGCGGTGGCATGAGAAAAAGTGCAAAAGAGCAAGCTCTTTTAAAAATCTTTTTCTGCCTAACCTGTTGGCCCATATTCTTGAAACTTCACATGAATGATCCTTTGGTAAAGGGCTTTCAAAGTTGTAAAAAGAATTTGATTCCATCAAAGACTCTGGCTGCCGCGGCATGAGAAAACGGAAAATAGCAAAATCTTTTAAAAATCTTCTTCTGCCAAACCAGTTGGCCAATATTCTTGAAACTTCACATGAATGATCCTTGGGTGAAGGGCTTTCAAAGTTGTTAGAAGAATTTGATTAATATTTAAACTATTAGTGCAGTAGCATCAGAAAAAGGGCAAAAAAGCAAAAACTTTTAAAAGGCTGAATTTTTGTTACATTCATTTTAAAAACACAGGAAATAGGGCTTTATTGAAACATTTCTTATTTTGCTGCTATACAGGTCAAAGTTTCATCAAGGCAAATAATCTCAGGTGAGCGACCTACGGCCATCATGGCCCTCTTGGGTTTTTTTTATTTAATTAAATTGAGGCTGCGCCACAGAAAAAAGGGGTCTTAATGTAGAAATTAGTGTTTGTCTTCATTAAATGAAGATAATTTAATGATTTTTTGTTCTTCAGTGATGAATGAGATGTACTGTAGCTTATATAATTAATAATTCATGTACAAAAATCCTGTCAAATGAAAAGGGGACTAAATGTATAATAACATTGCGTCTAGATCTTTAAGTCTGCCCGAAGCAAAATCTCCACAACTCTTACACCAAATTGGACGAAACTTCATTATGAACTTCGAGAAATTCTGTCAAGAACCTTTTCTCTCTGTTTCTCAATTTGATGCTGTGTTATAGGAAAAGGGGCCAAATTGGAGAAGTTTTTCTCATCTTTCTTTTAATCTAGATAGAATTTAATGAAATTCTATATTCGATTAATCATTTTTTCATAACTTACATCTTTATTTTCTAAAATTTGCGACAGCCGCTTGACGCCTTTTTAGTCTGACTTACCGGTATTTCTCTAAATTAAATTTTATGGACTTCCCATTATGTCCCCTTTAGCGTGACGGGTTACTTATGCCTTCCCATGGTATGATTACAAACACATGGTTCTACACTGAAATGTGACATCATAAATCGTTTCGCCAATCGTTGAAGCGTTTATTTGATTGGTCAGAAAAAGGGTCACAGAAGATGACCCCCTGCTTGTGCCTGTCAGATTTACTCTCAAGTCAACATAGGATTTTAATCAGATTGAGAAGCCTAGATAACTATCTCGTTAAAGTGACTAGATGTTAACATAATCACTCTAACATGCAACCGCCAGGTAGGAAAGTGCGTATGGCAGACACACATACATAACTCTGGTAGGCTTCGAACTTACAACGCTGAGGGACAAGTGATTTTTGGTCAGAAACCTTTTAAAACCATTTATCCTTTCCACACAAATATACATCGGTAGTAGTTCGATCCATGAATATACTGTACGCCTACTGTGCATTCGATTAAGAACCAATACAGCTGCTCCAAGACCGGATAGCTTAGTTGGTAACGTCGGGGTCTGTCAATCAAGGGGTCGTGAGTTCGAACCTGGCTCGGCATGTAGCCATTCTGACATTTGACAAAAGTCATTTGTCTCTCAGCAATGGGTGTTAATCATCTAATTGAGAGAGCAGCAGGAAGGTTTGTTTGTATTGTTTGGTAGTACGGGTACTAGAAATATCAGGAATCCATAGTAGGTGCTCCAGCCGCCGCAATATGACCATAACAGTGGAAAACAGCATGGAGTTAAAATCAAATCAATTCAGATGCGGTGGAAGCGTCTAACCAGCCAGTTTGAATCGGGCTCGCCCAATAATAAATGAAAAGTTGCGGTCAAAATACTAGATGTATGTACGGACAGACGCATGCACGGACGGGTGCCATTGCACCTCTGATGCATATCGATGAGGATAATTATGTTGTACGTCTACCATAGTTGGGGTTATATTAGAGTAAGACTTTTGGTGTGTATGTGGAGAAGGGGGTCGGTATTTTATGGGGGGTCACAATTCTACGTGAGGGGTCACTTTTCTACGTGTGGGTAGGTCATAATACTATGACCCCCCCGGTCATAATATTATGACCGGGGGGTCAGTATTCTATATAGAATAGTGACCGGGGGGTCAGTATTCTATGGGGGTCACTTTACTACGTTACACCGGCGGCTATAAAGATAGCATTAGAATAACAACCCTAATCAGAATTCATTTTATACCTAATCTAAGTTTAAAAACAACAATACATGTATGTAGGAACAATAAAATGCCTACCACTACGTGTCAGAATTATGCAAATGGCAAAAGATGCATGTGACGGGTTGCTGCATATTTCTATATGAATTGTGATGTATGCGATGCATGATGGTGAAAATATAGAATTGACATCAAAAAGTTTTTTTTTTCGTGCTGAAATTCAGGAAATTTTCACATTGGGCGGGCAAAGAAAGCTTTTGAATATTTAACGATATTCCCGTTGTAGTTGGTGGTTTTGTATCACAGTGCATGTATATATTAACCTATTACCACACAGTGACTCTTTTTGACTCCTCACAAGATGATGTCTTTGGAAAACAATGTTGAAAATGAAGAAATTGCTTGTCACAAGCAATTTCTTCATTTCCCACAATGTATTCAACCACAAAAGACCAACAAAATATAAAATTCCAGTCACTTCTAATTGTCGTCTGCCACATCTTTGAATTTGGACAGGTCCAAATTTTGTCGTCTGGTGATGGGTTAACGTGTGTTTGTATTTCAGGGTATTTCTCATGGCGGAACCACCAGGAGGGTTCCTGGTACATCCAGGCTCTGTGTATCGTGCTGGAGAACTACGGGAGTAAGATGGAACTTGTACAGATGTTGACCCAGGTCAACAGAATGGTGGCTTATGAATACCAGTCCTGCTCGCACAAAGAAAGTGATAAACTCATGCCTTCTATCATCTCGATGTTAACTAGATACATACACTTCCGGCCCAAAAAGCCAGACATTAGGGGATGAATTCTGCTCTAAAACTCGAGATAACCTAGGCTACATGGATGATTCAAAATGACAAAGTTGGACACGTTCGAATATCATAAAAGGGAACGTCTGAGTTTGGTTAATTCGCCACTTTCCTGTTCAGCGCCTATAGCGACAGCTTCAATTGAAACGGCGACTAAATGTGACGCTTATATAAGATCGTAACTATATAGCGTTTATCTTTTTTCCCGGAAGTTTGGTTGATGCTTAGAGAATAAAACAAGTAATTCAGATTGGTTGTAGATTCCGTAATCGGAGAAGTTAGAAATGAGAACAAATATTTCTGAAGCATTACCGTCCCTATGAGTCGCCATTTTAAAATTTGACATCCAGCTAAAGGGCGCTAAACAGGAAAACGGCGAGTTGTGTTGTTTAAATACTCAACGTGGCGCGGGTTAACTGGAGCTCAAACTTAACCCATTACCGAATGGTAAAAATAGAATTATACATTCTTTGTCTTTTTTTGGAGTAGAAAACATTGTGGGGAATGAAGAAATTGCTTGTCACAAGCAATTTATTCATTTTCCACAATGATTTCAGAAGCATTTATCTTTTGAGACGTCAAAAAGAGTCAATATGTTGGAATGTGTTAAAGCATGCATTTGTGACCGCTTTACCGCGCGTCAAATTCGCAAAACTATAACATCCGGAGAGGCCAAAACACGATGGAGATTGTGCATGATGGGATGGATAACGAATACGGACAAAGGACCTCTATCGATAAGACGTGAAATCTCCCTAAAAGCCCTAATGGAAAAGTCAATTTTCAAAACATGCAAAATAATGATTATTTTGAGCTATATTGTTAGATGTATACCTAAATCATGTGAAAACTGATTTTGTTCAATCAAAACGATTCGACATGTACTTGGTTTCTGTCGCATGCGCATCATTGAAACGAGTTTAAAGGCAAAATCTTCCCGCCAAAAATATGGCAATTGGTATATGAGCACTATTTTTAGTATAAAAGTATGCCCCCCCCCCGTGACCCAGGAAATCCTTTTTACCAAGGAAGCATATGGTCAAGTGACACAACATATGTCAATGGAAAGCTGGGTCAAGGGGGACGATGTTCACCAGCCCAGGGAAGGTAGGTATTCCTCGGTTTTGGGCGGAAAGTGTGCTTTTAAAGTTGTTTTAATGATGCGCATGCGCAATACGGACAAAACCAAAGCTGTCATATCGTCCCTTGACAGCCAGAAGTGGCTATCAGCACATTTGGCCGAAATGCACTTTTCAGCATAAATGAGGTGTAAATATGGTTTTCTATCTACACACACAATTTTATTGTCATATTCCAACTATAAATGGTAAAACTGACGAGGGACATTTATGGGTTATCAGCAATCGACATATTCATTGACTGTCATAAGTAGCTATCAGCAGATGATGGGGTGCTAGAAGTGGCTTTCAACAATCACCTATATCTTGCATACATACCATACTTGAGCTCTATTATACAAGAATTCTTATCTGATAGGCATCTGTTTATTATTTCGTTGGCCTTCTACCATTTCAAATGTTTATTCTAGACGTGTTTGATATTATGTAGGTAAGCCGAATACATTCTATTTGGTGTTTTTAAATGTGGATTATAAGCTATTGCTGATAGCCACTTCTGGCACCCCATCACAAATATTGGCACTCTGTATTTTGGTCATTCTGAGCTTCAAATAACTTCAGAATTGTTTCATTTCTTTAATTGATCGTGTTTTTATTTAAGATGCAGAATGAACAATTCTCAAATCATACTTTTTTGTAAGTTTTGAATGCTGATATTTTCTGACAGTATCAAATTTCAAACTTCATTTCTGTAAATGTTCTATACAATGATTGCTATAAATGAATACAATGCATTCCTTTGGTTAAACCATCAATGTGAGAGTCAGTCTTGTTTAATAATCCAGCAAAGTTTGATTGCAGACATTTTTTGTAGGATCTAAAGGTTCTTTTTTGTAACGCACAAAATCTAGTTTTAAATTAGTAATACCAAAATGTATATTTCTATCAATCCAGATCATAAATTCGTAATGTATTTGTTGCAAAAGTTAATCTCATTATTTTTCAATTTAAACATTGTTAAATAAAGCTACATCATTCAAAAATGAAAATTTGTTTTTCAGGGAACAACCGTATTATTTTTGTATCTGTCTATCTGTGTGCAGCATTAGATGGGCATTTGTCTCAAGCAATGATCTAAAAATACCAATTTTTCAGACATACACATCAACAAAATTATCATTTTATGCTTGTATTAGAAAGACATTCATTTTTTAAAAATGCACAGATTTTTGTGTGCGTCTTCTTTCAGTTTTTTTTTTTTTGTGAAATTCACCAAAGCCGTGTTTACCTTAAGTTTGTTCACTCCACCATACTAAGTACAGATAAACGACTCCTTAATTCTAAAGCATTGACGACAACACTAGCAACGATTAATTATAAACAAAACAAATAGAAGACGAAAGAAGAAGACAAATTGGTGATATGTAATATATGCTTGTGATGTACATGTATATAGGACATTTCCAGAAAAACAACTTAAAACCGCATTGAATATAAATCAAAACTTATTTTTTGTGAAATGGTGAATAAAAACCAATTAAGTTAAATTGATAAAACTAAGGATTAAGTTTGCTGATAGCCACCACAAATCAACATATTTCTGAAGAAATATCGGGAGCCAAAAGTAGCTATCAGCTATTTTTACCAAATACAGCCTTAATTTTCAAAATAGATATGTTATATTTTATACGAACAATCTTCAGAGGCGTATCTACCATTATGCAAAATTCCATTTACATACAGCAATTGTGTGAATTTAGAGACAAGTTCAAAACTAAATGCGTTTTTCTCAAAACTATAAAAACTGTTGATAGCCACTTCTGGCTGTCAAGGGACGATATGATGTCAACACCATGTAATGTGTTATGTATTCATTGACTATGTACTTTGTACTTGTCAGAATAAAATGTATGTTCTGTTCTGTTCATGTACCATTTATCCTTGTATCTGTAGAAAAAATGGAAATAAATAAAAAGAAACTTCATTTTACGTCTATGAATACAACCGGTAGTATAAGAAAATGAAACTATTTAAGTGGGCACAAAAATCAAGAATTATCTGCACGTATAGAACTTTATAAATGGCAAAAATCGGTTTTCATTTCATTTATTTATCTTCCAAACCATAAAGCTTAATTTCGTTTCTCAATTTTTTAGTTTTGAAAATTGACCCATCGCGCTGAGCCTTTTAGGGAGATCTCTCGCCTTATCCATTCAGGTAAGAGATTTTGCAATAATTTTCTTATTTCTGCGTCAATTTTCAAGCGGTTTATTGCATGTAACCTGCATTACTGAGCTCTTTCCTCAGATATATGACTTGTTTGTTGAATCTTTGTACTTTGTCCAAAAATTGATCCCAACCGACCAGAAAAACGACAAAAAAATCAGGACCTTTTTCTAGTCGGTTGGGATCGGTTTTCGAGAAAAGTACAAGGAGTTTCCAGATAAGTAATACAACTGAGAAAAGGGCTTATTAAGACGGAGTACATGCAACAAACCGCCTGGAAATTGATGCAGAAATAAGAAAGTTATTGCACAAATTCTTACCTGAAGCGTGGTTAATTTGGCCGTAGTCGTTTCCATTTCGCTTTCTGGTCGGTAGGGACAATATTTCGGAAAAAGTACCATGGCTTATCTAGTATGTCATATATCCTATGAAAGAGCTCAGTACGGCGGGGTACATGCAACAAGCCTTTTGAAGATTGACGCACAAATAAGGAAGTTATTGCATAATATCTTGCCAGAATCGAGATTATTTTGTCCGTATTCGTTATCCATCCCATGATGCACAATCTCCACCGTGAAAATCTTCTTTCTCATTCATCCGGTAAAACAGCCGGGGTGCGTATGTAAAGCCATGCTGCTTTTAATAACCAATAAATATACTTGTCTGTTATCATATTTTACTCTTCAGATAATATTGTTGATGTGACGGATTCGCTCAAAAGAATTTCACAACACCTGGTTTTGTCGTCTTTGGTTTACATATGTTTGGGAAACATTGATGCTTGCAAACGAAGAAAGAAAATGCTGATTATCAAACAACTCGATAGAAAAATCAGATACTTTCGGAGGGAAAACCCGAATTCCATACGTGTTCAAGCATCATTTCTAAAATGCCACGATGTTATGATGATGTTATGTATGAGTGGCCGTTCATGTCAAAATCAGGATATCAATATCGTGATACTTTTACTATCGAGATACTTTCAATAAGTATCGGTATACTTTCAACAAGTATCGGTATACTTTCAACAAGTATCGGTATACTTGCAACAAGTATCGGTATACTTTCAACAAGTATCGGGATACTTTCAACAAGTATCGGTATACTTTTAACAAGTATCGGGATACTTTTAACAAGTATCGGGATACTTTCAACAAGTATCGGTATACTTTCAACAAGTATCGGTATACTTGCAACAAGTATCGGTATACTTTCAACAAGTATCGGGATACTTTCAACAAGTATCGGTATACTTTTAACAAGTATCGGGATACTTTTAACAAGTATCGGTATACTTTCAACAAGTATCGGTATACTTTCAACAAGTATCGGTATACTTTCAACAAGTATCGGTATACTTTCAATGAGTATCGAGATAAAAAAGGGTATCGGTATACTTTCTACAAGTATCGGTATACTTTCAATAAGTATCGGTATACTTTGATGAAGTATCGGGATACAAAAAATATCTACCAACGCATGGCAATGTAAGTGTTAAGTATCATGATATATGTGTGAAGTACCATGATATATGTGTGAAGTATCATGATAAAAGTGTGAAGTATCATGATATATGTGTGAAGTATCATGATACATGTGTGAAGTATCATGATATAAGTGTGAAGTATCATGATATAAGAGTGAAGTATCATGATATATGTGTGAAGTATCATGATATAAGTGTGAAGTATCATGATATAAGTGTGAAGTATCATGATATAAGTGTGAAGTATCATGATATAAGTGTGAAGTATCATGATAGAAGTTAGATGTATCATGATAAAAGTTAAAAGTATTACGATAAAAGTTAAAAATATCATGATACTTTCAGTTTATATATTTCGAATTCTAGCCGACCAATGGAATTAAGTTTTACAATTTTACCTCGCGTACCTTTAAAATTTTCCAAGAACGAGATAAGAGGTTTTGCATTTGCAACGACGATATTTTTCATTTTTTTCGGAATATTCCAGTGTGACGGTACAATTGCTTTTTAATGATTTATATATATATGCAAAAAATGTTTTTTAATTCAAAGTATTTTTATAGGTTTTTTCTTCATACAAACAAAAAAGACACTGTTAATATAAATCTTGGTGATCCTGTAAAAACTAACTCGTATTTTATCTCAGCTATAAAAAAAACTTCACTTTAATTTTGTTTTAAATCTATAAAGGGAGGCTATTTTTGTAAAATAGTGAACAAGTTATTGCCAGGGGATTTCTTTTCTCTTCATTATTTACTTTTATTTCTAGTTATTCTCCGATTTAAATATTGTAGTCTATGAAGTCTATTTAAGTCTATGAAGCATAGAAATATGCACTCAGCTCTAGATAAAAAAAAATCAAATACGGTAGATCTAGATCTAGATGGATTGAAACTCTAAAAAAATGACGTCACTTTAAAAGCGGTTTTCCCGATAACGTCATGATCGATATCATTAAAGCGGCATATTTCAACAAAAACGAGATTTTGGTAAATTGTAACAAGACATTTGATAGGTTCTTTACCCTGTGTCAATTCGAAGAAGTATCAGGATACTTCTTGACTTTTCTTGTATGTATCCCCATATTTATAGAAATTATCGTTATACTCCTAGTATCTCGATACTTGTTGAAAGTATACCGATAGTATACCGATACTTGTTGAAAGTATACCGAAACTTGTTGAAAGTATACCGATACTTGTTAAAAGTATACCGATACTTGTTGAAAGTATACCGATACTTGTTGAAAGTATACCGATACTTGTTGAGAGTATACGGATACTTGTTGAAAGTATACCGATACTTGTTAAAAGTATACCGATACTTGTTGAAAGTATACATATATTTGTTAAAAGTATCCCGATACTTGTTAAAAGTATACTGATACTTGTTGAAAGTATACCGATACTTGTTGAAAGTATACCGATACTTGCTGAAAGTATCCCGATACTTGTTAAAAGTATCCCGATACTTGTTGAAAGTATACCGATACTTGTTGAAAGTATCCCGATACTTGTTGAAAGTATACCGATACTTGTTGCAAGTATACCGATACTTGTTGAAAGTATGCCGATACTTGTTGAAAGTATCTCGATAGTAAAAGTATCGCGATATTGATATCCTGATTTTGACATGAACGGCCACTCATAGTTATGCAGAACTTTAATATCCTGCTTCTGTAAAATGCTGTGTTTGTGCTACAGAAACGTCAGTTTTATAGCCCTGTCCCACCTAACCGAATTTTACACCGAACGCATAATAAAATAAACCGAACTTAATTCGGCACATTCGTTAAAGGTTCGTTCCACAAACGGTTTATGTTCGGTATGTTTACGGTGCTTTTGGGTGCCGTTCGTCGACATTCCGCGGTGTTCGCAGACGCCCAAAACAGTTTTTGAGCATGCACACAATTTTTCAACGAATGCAGCGAATCAAAATTTCGGAATGAGTTCGGTAATCGTTCGCAGAGGGATCGGTAAGCGCGCGTCTGGCATTCGTTACTTTCGTTTTGGTGTCGGTAATAATTCGCCGACGAATTCCTGTTCGGTATCTTCGTCATGATCTAACCGAAGGACTAGCGTTTGCACTCCAATGAATGTGCGTTTATTTACCGATCTGGCCGAAAAGGTTTACAACAAACCGCTAACGAAACACACCGATCCTCACGATGCCATTCCGAATATGACGTTATATTCGTTACTCAAACGGTAGGGGTTCGTTGATGTATGGGAACGAATTGGGGTATATTTCGGAGAAGCATCGTTGGCTGTTCGACACAGTCGCTACAAGTTCGTTACGTGTTCGGCGTATTGTCGGTACAAAATCGTTGAAAACCAAAGTTAAACGAATAAAATGACAACGAACACTGCGAATTTCGCACTTGACATTCGGTAGAAATTCACTACGAATGTTCGGTAATAGGCCTGTCCCACCTATACCGAACATAAACCGTTTATGGAACGAACCTTTAACGAATGCACCGAATTAAGTTCGGTACGCATTCGGTGTAAAAATTCGGGTAGGTGGGACAGGCCTATTAGGCCGAAAATCGGAGATGACCTAGGACTGATTACATAGACTCCTGTTTCCAAGATAATTCTCAAAGTCAAATAACTATAACCTCTCGGGTCTATTAACCCATTACAAGACGGAAATATTGTAGACTTGTCAAATTGTGGTAGCTGTTGCAGATAACAAAATTGGTGTTAAAAAGATATATTACGGTATGTACGATAGGGTACCTACAGCATGGAATACATTGAGACAATGGAAGAAAATGCTGATTATCAGCATTTTCTTTTTTTCCTCAATATTTCCCCAAACATTGTCTTATAGAAACGGCAAAACTAAGTCTTGTTTGGGACAATGTACTCTGGAGCCGTTAAACTGAACTTGGTCCCTCTTTTGAAACATCGTCTTTCTACTTAAATGTACATAATAGGCCTACACAGTCTTGCACTAATATATCTGTTTTTCACACACATATGCAATATCTGCTGAGCAAGTCCCGTCATACCACAAGAGGTCTGATGCCAGAACAGCGACACATAACTCAGACCCGGGTTCTTGTGGCGCCCACTTCACGAATGTGGCAGACACGTTATTACACGTGAACACACCGTCCTCGTCCGAATCGTTAAGACCGAACCACCACAACCAGACAGGCACGTGATCCACGAGCGCTTCGTTCTCTGCGTCTGACTCGATACACACGAGCTCCGCTCCGCTGTCCCGACAGTCCTTCCGTCCAATCTCCCAGGCTACAGCAGGCGTGCCTGTCGCCCAGAAGTAACATGTTCCATTTCGAACAAACCCTTCATATCCGACTACAGGCCAGCATGTCTCTGAAAACAAGCAGACCTATAAGTTAAAGTAGATGATGTTATATTCGGAGCCAAGTAAAAGGTTAATTACATTTAAGGTATCCAACCCCTCAAAAGCACCAAAGAGCCAGAGGCAAAATTTGAAAAGTGCAAATAATTCCTAAACTGTGTTACATTTCCATTCCAAATACAAACATAACGCTGCTTTTCTTCAAAAACCTCGTATCTGCAGCAGAAAAGCGACGGTAAGCATTTTGCACGGTATAGAATTTTGAATTAAACAATTTATGGAAATATTTGACAAAAAATGTTCAAAATTACCTCCCTTGCATATGAATATTAGAGTAAAATAATATATTGTAAATTATTGTCTTCTTGAAGCAAAATCTTGAAATCCGACACGGTGAATCAACTTATGTGAAGTCTATTTACAAGTGTGTGTAATTTGATGCATTTCGCACGGCTAGAAAGTGGTGATTTTTTCAGGGTCTGTAAACCTTAAGTAGGAGAAGAAACAGCCCTGTCAATTAGCCGAAAATACTGTTTTACCAATAATTTGAACTAAATTCCTTGATTGTATATACAATGGGCACGGCCATTTTCTCAACAAAGCTTTAATTTGATAAGCATACCACTTTTGATGGAATTCCTTGAAAAATGTTTTTGTCATGTTCAACGTTTTTGCAATTTTGGACAAGAGTAGTCTCCCTTGAACACCAATAAATCTTTAATTCGCCATGGTGACCGACGATTTTTAAATCATTCATACTTTTCATATTTTTTTTGAATCAGTACAAAAAATAAAAAGAAATCTTCCCATAGGAACGTGTCTCCCTGGATGCGTCCTTAATCACCCCCGATAAATCGTGATCGACGTTCTGATTGTTCGAAACAACGGACGTCGCGTTTAGCAAGGGATTCTGATGATGGCTTAATCACTTTCTTGCAATGAAATGGTCTTGGAAATTTCATGAGCCAGCAACTTTCCATATAATGAGATAAACATCACCACTCACTACTACAACATTTTAATTTACGATAGTATATAAGAGAAGTCAAAATTCAAGGAAAGTGGGGATCACGGCCCGTACAAGGTATATATCAGAATTTGTTTTGAATGTTGGGCCGAATAATTATGTAGACCTATCATCATTTTCCTGAAACGCTTGATACATTGTCATGTTGTGACGGAGTATATTATCATTAAACGAATTTCTTATATCTCTTTACCAAATAACTCCGAATTAGTCTTACTCTTTCGCAATATCAACAAGCAATTCACATTTTTGTGGTCGCTACATTCACAGAAGTCCCATAAAACGTTAACTAAACCTAAAATAATGAATTAAGGATACGTTTCACAAGCATTGACGTTGTATAACTGGGTATCAATTAAAGTAATCAACTAATTTAAAAGTAAATACTTGACATCCACGATCAGCTTTTATAACTCAAATAACATATTGATTTAGATAGCATAGTAAATATTTTTCTTTTCCTGAAAGAAAAGTCAACATCCTAGATTGGGTTCCAGTCTGACCATTTTTCCCTCTTTTGCTTTCTCTGGTCTATAAATGACAATATCAACACGATCAGAAACGGGTGCCGCAATATGTAACGGGTATCGATCTTTGATGTGTTATCTTAATGACCAAATTGTATATTGACGATTGGACAACATACTAGACGTTGTAAAATATATGACGCTAGCTTGCGGTGACAAATTACTATCCCCTTAATAATTATTAATCTGCCTATATGCCTATTTTTGTTTAAATTTCATTGCAGATAAAAAAAAAAAAAAGCTTTATCACCAAAAAAGAAACCCCGTCGTGTAAAAAGCCAACATTGGTGTCTACGACGTAACGTCATACAGATACAGATATTAAAACACTCTCAATTCAATATGTCGGCAAATTTGCTTTTTTTCAAGATCGAAACCCTTTTTTGTGGTACATAGATTCTAATTATTTTATTGACTCGTGTAGCAATTTTGTAATAATGAATGGTGCAAAGAGGGTTTCGATCTTCTTGAAAAAATGCTGACATATCGGATTGAGAGTGCTTTATTCAATTATTAGATCTATATTCCACGGGGAATAATTTTGTGATATTGTTTTACTTATTTATTTTGCGTAAATTTCTCTAATTATGAAATATTACGTTTTCATGACGTCGTAAACATGACGTCTTTTCGGGTCTTTTTTTTGGAGTGCATTACTTTTTTATACCGACTTGCCACGAGTCATATAAAAGTCATGTACATGTATGCTGAATCAAAAAAGAAAGTGTGCACAGAGAATAACTGGAATTTCTATTGTAATTTTGAATATTGATATTATAATATTGGTATCAAATTAAAGAAAATCCAATTGCCTATAAGTATGTGTCTTTTTAAATTGTGTGAAATGGAATATTTCTTGTGTTTTCTTAAGATATTTGAACTTGCTGACGAACGTGAGGAGATTAAGTAATGCACATTTCTTGGGATTTCTGCTTCAATTTTTATTGTGACATGTCTTTAATGAATGACGGCAAACATCTGTGGTCTAACTGATCGAACACAACGTTTCATTTTATCGATTGAAATTTCATAGCGTTCATATTGCAAGACGTATTCCACGTCCTGCTAATTCCTTAACTGGGCCCTAAATTTTGCGAAACTCAGGCAGAAGAGATGTTTGGCCCTACAACACACTCATGACTAATTTTCACGCGTCCCGTGCCGATGACGTTGTGTCTAATGCAGGCGTAACGTAAGATTTAGGCATCACGATAAAGTAACAAACATACGGTTTCAAATCTCTTTTGAGCCGTCCGTCTGTCTTCGTCGATTTCTAAAGTTGCTTGCATATGGCTGCTTTACTGAATCGCCATAAATTGTCTAGTTTTGAAACGTTGACGTAAGGGCGTCAACGTTATGTAACGAACTTGTCTAGTCATTCCCGCATGCGGGATATCAAACCGAAGCCTATCAAAAATGCATTCATTCTTTTGGAAACATGATTGTAAACGCCTTATTTCAGAACGATGACAATTGAACGACAACGACACATTTTACACCGGTTCAAGACACTAGCAAAACTAACGTGTAAAAATCTGTCGTGTTTACTAAGACGTAGCATATTTGGCTATTCAGCATTTTGAATAGTTTTGTTTGATTTAGGTTTTATACACCTTGAATACAGATTTTAGACAATAAAGTTTGTTTTGAAACGTTTGTTTTGATAACCACGTGCGAAAAGGTGATAACAGAGTTTGGTGATATGCCAGACAATTTAATCATTTAAAGTTGCTTCCCATGTCAATAGACATGAGAAAGTTGATAGCTTAACTCCGTGTAGAAGTTTGATGACGTTAATTACAGCGATTACGTAGATATATGAAGTAGGAGTATGCACACTTTCTTTTTTGACACAGTATATACTAAAGACTTTTTATTTAAAATGAAACACATCAATCGACAATTTTGTTAATGCCTTTGTTTTCTTGTCAAGTCACATCCGAACGAATCTTAGATAATTTATGTGCGTATTTTACACGGAAATGCAGGAATAAATGTATCTATAGATCTAGGCTGACTTCGATTGGCACTATAGCTCGCGAGGACGGGAACCATTATTGGGAACCAGCGCTGTTCCGTCAATTGAATTCCTCCCCGTTCTGAGTCAGCCAATCAAAATCTTTGTTTACCTCGACACTGATTGGTTCGCTGATATCCGAGGTGTTCCGAATGACGTAATGGCGGGAATGGTCGGACCACACTTTTTCCGGTGGTCGGACTATAGCTCGGGCCATTGCTGTTCGATTGGAGCTATAGCTGCGGAAATGACGTCAATAGCTCGCACTATCGGTGTTCGGTTGGAGCTATCGTCTGAATGGCTCGAGCTATAGTCCCAATCGAAGTCGGCCCTAGAGAGAGGCAGAATCAACTTCACTTACCATCAAACTTTGTAAACATGATCCATCCCTGCTCGGTGTAGTTTGTAGCGAGCACATCATTCGGATTATAGCGGTTGATCTCACACAGTCCTGTGTGGTGAAATGAGAATGAGACACAGCCGACTGTAGACTCGCAGACCGCGCCACATGATATGATAGACTGGTGGGTAAGTCGTGTGGTGAGGGGTTCCAGTCTCATACCGGTGATGGGGTATACCGTGTAGGTCTGCTGGTTGACGGTCAGTCCTGCTGTAGTCTCCGTCCATAACGACAATACTAACATCGCGAGTATAATCCAGTCACACACCATCTTTGTAGTCTAGTGGTTCTTAGCTAAATTAAGATACCAAACACATCGTACATCTTCGGGCGTCAACTGTGGTACCGGAAACTGTCGACGGTATCGGTCGTCAATTTCCATTGACACGGATGACGCTCAGAAATTGACTAGAGTATATTATCTTCAATTTCCGTCATTTACGTCCGAAGTCGCACGAAGCGTTTCGCATCTAGTGATGGACAGAATATCTTTTAAAAATCATGCTACACAACGCATTTCCAAAAAATTATGCTTACAAAGTATGACTGCTTCGACCAAGGCCAGAATCCGGGTTAAATCTGTTTAGTTCGGTGATTTCTATTTATAAATTCAAGACACGAAAAATTCCATATAACTATAAATTGCAGGATCATTCTGATATAGATTCTATATATATTTATATCAAACATTTCGGGACGATCCACGCTTCATTTAACACGTTTTTGTTTGTAATAAAGAGTTCTACTTCAAATTGGAGAGTTATTGACGATGCAATTCTAAAAGCCAATTAGTGCGCTTTGTTAGTTTGTTTAACCCTCTCCCAAACAACAAAATCGTAGGACAGTCCAATTGAAAAGCTGATCCAGAACGACGAATTGAATGTTAAAAAGTTTGGATTTGTGTGCATTATAGGCCTAACATTGAAAATATTGAGACAAAAGGAGAAAATGCTGATGATCAGCATTTTCTTCTTTTGCCTCAATGTTTTCTAAAGCCGTCCTAAATAGGACGTCAAAAGCAATTATTGTTTGGGAAAGGGTAAACTGACAGTATAGATCCAACAGATAAGCTGATCACCATGTCCGCATTGTTTACAGTATTGACATTCATTACATCAATAATTATCTATTACTGCAGATCTATACTAGCAATAGGGAACGATTTTATCAGGCTAAATGTGATGTAATTTCGGACAAGCAATATAGTATTTCCGTAGTTACGAGATTTTATTACATCACCGACGATTTAATAAAACATAACGGCAAACCCAACCTTTTTAACCCTTTCCCAAACGACAAAATGTTGGGGTAATCCACTTCAAAAACTGCCACAAATGACAAAATGGATGTTATTAAAGTTAGGATTTTTGAAAAATATGGCACAGAAGATATTGAGACAAAAGAAGAAACTGCTGGTTATCAGCAGTTTCTTCTTTTGTCTCAATGTTTTCCAAAGCATTTTCTAATTGAGACGTCAAAACCAGGTCTTGTTTGGGAAAGGGTTAACCTAAAAATTCATTGGTAATTCAAGTGTCCAATATGGATGAATTGATTGATCATTTACCGATCAGGTCTACAGATATGTATTGGCAAAATGTATCTCCAAAAAAGACCACACATTCAAAGTGCGATATTTTGTGATTCCTTAAATGAATCTATTTATGGTTTGTTGCATGAAAACTAGTACCCTTTTTTATCAGTTAATCAGTTGATTGAAAAATTAACCGAATTTAAAACTGTAAGAGGAAATGGCAAAACACTACCCTTTAAAATATTTGTTTTTGCATGTAGTGGGTAGAATGGCAACTTTCAGAAAATCACACGTATGGCCAGTTTGACTATATTGAACCTCTATTAACTTAATGCAAGAAAAGTAGAAGTTGTAAACTAACTTCTGGTACCCTGTATGAGGCATTATGACTACCATCTCCCGTTTGAGAGCTTCCAGCATCACTTAAAAACGTTATGAGTAGAGATCCTTTCTGTAATGATGGTCCCACACATTTTCAACGGGAATCACGTGAGGAGAATGTATAGTCTATTGCATAAGTTACAGTTTTCTCTCTCTAAAAAAAACCTCAGCTACAATTCTAACCATGTGTGGACGTTCGATTTCGTCCCCTAAATAGAATTTAGTAACAATAGCACCAGCGAATGGATAAGATTATCTGACGAGAACCTCATGTCTATATCGATCACCGGACAGTGATCTGTTAGGATGGATACCAAGTGCCATAGAACCATCTTAACATATGCACCCCACTCAAGCACAAATGGTCCATTTCACCTATCGCCTTTTACACCATAAAAATCTTTAAGTCGCCGATTCTCTAGGGAAACACTTCGACTTTTCCAAATTTGGTATTCTGCCACAATTTGCACCGGTCGCATCCCAAAATAGACCGCAAATCTGCAAGGCGAAAGTTTGCATTATTGACGTTGAAAGTCAATGCAAAATCGTCCGGTCTGTGCGGCTGAGGTGGGATTCACCGGAAGCCTCCGTTTGCATAATTTATGAGCTCAGGTGTGTTGTTTGAACATAAACAGCTTGTACTGTTCGTCTCAAGTGTAATTTGATGGCCGATAACGCTCGTCTTCACACGTCTAGCTTTGTTGTCAAGTAGAAAAAACGCAACTTATTGAAAGGTTAGCAAGCTTTCTTTACATAAAACTCGTTTAACATGTGTGGGATTGTCATCACAGAAGAATTCATGCAGTCCATGCAGACATATCGGAATCTTTCAAACGGGTCCCGATAGATGCATTGTCTAGATCCCTTCATGTCGGAATCGGAAGTTGATTTTAAGCGTCTGTTCACATTCAATTGAAGTGATGGATGCATAAGATGACCACGCAGGTTATGTACCTGAATTTTCAGAGGGAAATCTTGAGAAACAAGGACCTTTTCTATAAAATGCTACCCTACCCACTACATGTAAAATCAAGCATTTTGAGGGGTAGTGCACTGCCAAGTTCTCTTACAATTTTAGTTTCGGCAATTTTTAAAATTTTTCGATGATTTGTTATGGAAGAAAGATTGAAATTCTTTATGCAGTAATTCATGAATAATTTTATTAAAAGAATCGTAGGCCCTACACTATTTTATTTCAAAAAGGCATATGTGGTCCTTAACCTTTTTTGATGAGTATACTTAAAACATTATGTAATAAGGTAGTGCCTTGAGAATTAGTTATTGCCAAAAAAATCAGAATGGCGATTCCCAGGGAAGGACCTCTATGGATAAGGCGAGAAATCTCCCCGAAAGGCTCAAATGGAAAAGTCAATTTTCAAAACATGCAAATTGACAATTATTTCGAGCTGTGTTGTTAGATATAAACCTAAATCACATGAAAAATGATTTTGTACAATCAAAACGATTCGATATGTACAGATAACTCTTGGTTTCTGTACCAACCCCTAAAATTATGTTGAGTCAAAAAAGAAAGTGTGCACAAAGAATAACTGGAATTTCTATCGTAATTTTGAATATTAATATTATAATATTGCTATCAAATTAAGTATGATTCAATTGCCTATATATATAATAAGTGAGTGTCTTTTTAAACTGTGTGAAATGGAACATTTTCTTGTGTTTTTCTAAGAAATTTGAGATAGGGGTCAATTTCAAAATTCACAGAACTTGCTGACGAACGCGGTGAGATTAAATAATGCAAATTTCTTGGGATTTTTGCTTCAATTTCAATTGCGACATGTCTTTAATCAGGGTGGATAATCACGTGACCGGGAAGGATACACTGTATTAGAAAATGGCGGCTTGAACTCCCGCCTGGGATCAGTTTTCGGGTAATTATTCATGTTTTACCAATTTTCTGGTGAAGAGATATAGCCTATCATATGCGCATTTTCATTATTCGAGCTCCGCCACCAACAACTACACACAAAAACATGCATTTTTGTCAAACATCGTGGCAGTTTGCGTCCACTCGCAACCGGCCACATGTTTTGGGGTGGATACAACGGACGAATTCAAGCCTATCTTGGACAAAATTACCTTTAAATGCCATATACTTCAACAAATTCCGTATGAAATCGTAGGCTTTTGTCAAACACACTCAGTGGCTAAGTAAGAACTACAGGGAATAATGCGCTTTTCTAAAAATCAAGGTTTTGGCTGATGGATACCTCGCATCATTCATCTTGTTTGGGATACATCGTACTCTGGCATAATATACGTTTCATATGCAATGTACATACATATACATATATTTTATTCGGCATAAAATAGTTTACAACATATTTATAGCCACAAACATTACAAAACATAATTCACACAGAGTGGAACGTACATCATAACAGAGAAGTAGCTCTCTTTCTTTGGCGCGGAAGGGACTGTTCACGTCTCTTTCGCTCCAAACAAAGATTACTAGTTAAGTTTAATCATTTATTATCTTATATATAGGTATAGAATTTGATGGTCCAATAAATTTGCAGACACATGTAGATTGAAGGTGGCATTTCATGTTTTAAGGTTCCAGATTTCGAGGCCTCCCTGTAACCTTTCGTGAAAAGGGTACAGTTCGTCACGAAATCTTAAACCGCTGGTGGTACATTGTCCGAGTAACGCTTATGTTGGCCCTTCCTCGAAACTAAATTGGAAGGGATAACGAGCGTTTCTTGGTCAATAGAGAACACTCAGATTAATCATATTGAAAGCAACATATCAAGATAAGTGAATTGACATACAGTATTCAAATATTTGACAGAACAACATATGGATATTTGGACAACCAAAGTAATGAGCATCTTTCTTCAATGATTTCACGTATGGTTATTAAACATATTATATAAACGTACAAATATACAAATAGAATGAAAAACATCGAAAATGAATGGAAGACTGAATGATCGAATGCAATGATAATGGTGAAATGGAAAACATTCAACAGATTAAAGACAATAGTCCCAGCCGAAAAAGACAGTGACGTGGGCTGATGTTTACTGATGCAAAACCAATCAATTCGTCTGATTTGCACCGTTACAAATACGAACAGAGTTGATTGGTTGTCAAGTAGTAAACATTAGCCCACGTCACTGTCAATTTCGGCCGGTATAATAGTACAATTGAGTTCTAGATAGTAAATACAGCGAAACAACTTTGTATTGTATGTCAATTATCTCACTTTAATGACGTAAATCGAGCACACAAATATATATAAGTTGAACATTTTAAACTCCTGGAGTGCCCCCAACATAAACACGGGACATCTGCATCGAGACACACACACAGACACAACATAATCTCATTTAATAATCAATGTCTATGAAGGTTGAAATCTGTAGAAATATAGACTTAGATTTAGCAGAAGACAATTTTTTGGATTGATTGATTCCAAAATGAAAAACTATTAGATCAACCGAAAGTTTAATAATTTGCACGCTACCAATTGAAATTCAAAAGACAATTTGTTAAGGTGTACGAACTGAGAATGAAAACACCACTTTTTAGCCATACGAAATACATCAAATTACACACACTTGTAAATACCCTTCACATAAGTTGATTCACCATTCCGGATTTCAAGATTATGCTTCAAGAAGAAAATAATTTACAAATATTATTTTACTCTAAATTCATATGCAAGGGAGGTAATTTTGAACATTTTTGTCAAATTTTTCCATAAGTATGCATTAATTCAACATTCTAAACCATACAAAATGTTTATATTTGTATTTGGAATGGAAATATAACACAGTTTAGGAATTACTGGCACTTTTCAAATTTCGCCTCTGACTCTGCATTTCATTCTCAGTTCGTAAACCTTAAAATGACCAACAAGGTAGATATGGGGAATTTTCGATCTTGTAATCTTGTGAAAGTAAGCTACATGTATGCATGGCTTGATTAAGCTCCCTCTATGGATGAAGTGGTATAGTCTGCATGAATGCATAATCAATCGCCACTTTATCCAGAGGTTATGGTAAGGACGATAATTGAAAGAAGCTAAAAAACAACTTGTTGAATTGTAAAGAAATTAAACAGACAAATTAAATATTAATTCATTCCCACAGGTTAACTCTTTTTTGACTCATCGGAAGATAAAGCCTTAGGAAAACATTGTGGAAAATGAAGAAATTGCTTGTGACAAGACATGTTTTCATTTCCCACAACGTTTTCTACCAGAAAACCTTTTTAATCCTTTCCCAAATGACAAAGTTTAAGTATTATCTACAGAGTGTCCCAATAAAAACGAAACCCTATTTCAAAGTCAAATATTTTTAAGCGAAAGCATAAAATCTAATTTTTGAATTTGCAGTACTGAAGATACATTAATTTTGCATTTGTGTTCTAAATTTCACTTCAAAATATGTATTGGTTCAAAAGTTATATGAAATTTAATAAAGTCACTAAAAAACCGTTTTAACACGAAATCGATTTTTGCGTCTTGTTTGTTCGTAAAAGCGCACTGACGGTCATCTGTTGAGTTCTTTACCGTTGTACAAGTACGTACCAATTTTCTCAAAATTAATATATAAAAGTGCCGCATGTGCAAATTGAGTCCGTAAGGTGGTTGTTTGAAATAATCTTAACCCTTTCCCAGACCACAAAAAGTTAGGGTGGACTGGATTGAAAGCTGTTGCTGATGACAAAATTGAAATGATGAAGACAGAATTTGCGTAAAATACAGCACAGAAAATATAGAGGCAAAAAGAAAATGGTGGTGACTATTAATTTCTTCTTTTGTCTAAATATTTTCTCAAGTTAATTCTCTCATGGATGTCAAAACCAGGTCTTGTATGGGAAAGGGTTAAAGTACTTTGCATTTGAGCGCTGACCTGCATGTTGTAGAGTAATAAAATAACTGCATATGATTACATGTATTATGAATCTGTGATACACTTTGATATTTTGTTTGTATCCATTTATTTTGTTTTGGTTACACCGCAGCTCTACTTTAACAGTTTATTTGTTAGCGATAAAGATGAGACGAATATGCACTATTGTGAGTAAAATGTTTCAATATTATTTTTGTATTGTATCAAACAATTATGAAGCGTCAAGTGTAGGCGCGCGCTGCGAACGGAAAGATCGATATCGTGTTAAAATGGTTTTCCGGATGCATTCATTTGAATGCCAATATTTTCAAAACTAATAAACATTTTTCAACCAAATTTTAACTGCTGATAGAAAACTGTCGTTTCTATTGCATATTTAAATTTGGTGGAGGCATATCACTTAATACATGAGCAATTCACTTTCAAAATGGGTTCCGTTTTTATTGGGACACCCTGTAGTTTGAAAGATGCTGTAGTCCACAAATTTGTGTTTAAAACTAAAAGAAAGGGATTTGTATAAAATATGCACAAAATTTGTAAATATTGAGGAAAAGGAAGATGATGTTAATTTCTTTCTCCCTTTTCTTCGATATTTACTGGAGGTTTAAGGTTTTGTTGCGTCAACATTTTACTTGTATTAATAATTGTTTGGGAAATGGTTATATTCACTAATATCATCCTTATAATGCTGTTTGTTTGAATAAATCTTGTATGTATTTTTCAGGTGGTGTTAATCTTCTCTAACAAGACACTTTAACATAGCAGGTAGATCAGTATTCTTGGTCCAGGTCACTGGTGAATTCCTAGAAACCCCCCGGTCCCACTGAGCCCGATTTAATCCCGATTTCGGAAATTTCAAAATCGGCACGAAATCGGCGTACTTCGGGAGAGTCGTAGTACATCCTGATTAAAATCGGCACCAATTCGGGATCAAAAATAAATCGGGACAAAAATTTCAACATGCGCAAATTTTTCTCCCGATTTCGAAAATCGTGGCCAAGTCGGCGTATCTCGGTGCACGTCGTATTAAATCGGCGTTCTTCGTAGTAGGTAAATCGGCGTTATTCGACGACTATATCGTACTTATTCGGGATACACATCTCGGCGATGAACACCGAATAACGCCGATGTACTACGAGCAAATTCCGATACACGCCGATGAACTACGACGAGTTACACGAATTGTACCCGAGGTACACCGATCTACAGCGAATAACTACGGGCTACTAGGATATTATCCCGAAGTACTGCGAGGTACCCCGAATTCCGGAAAGTATAAATAGGTGAATCAACTTTGAAAGCATATGGTTAAATTTTATCAACTATATATAAACTGACACGATTTAAAAACGCAAAACACGTTTTCATTAACCATTCCTTTCCTATTGCCTTGATCGGCATCATATTTGGGGACACGTATGAGAAAATGTATACGCTTCACGCCCTAGCAATTTTGTCGTATTTTCTGTACACTATTCGGACATCTGAACTGCCCATCACCAAATGCTCGTGTGTCTCGTGCATTCAGACCATGTGTTAAATTACTAAGATTTTTTGTGTACAAATTGCCACTTTGATTTACTTATTGAAAACATACGAGAACAACGAAAAAAAATTGTGTACAAAATTCGGAGGCTTACTTCGCGAAAAAGGAACCGAGTTTTTTGGCTTTTGGTTTGCGGTGTTTCGCAAATGAAGGTAGCTAGACGCTTTAATGTAGCCGAATCGGCAGTTCCAAGGTTTATGAGACGTGTTAACGACACGGGAAGATTTACAGACCACCCACGCCCAAGTCAGCCGCGTGTAACAACTGTACGTCAACATAATTGTATACGTTAACGCCACTAACGCAACAGACTTGTGACGGCTCAATCTGAAGCAAATTCTATGGTTGGTAATCGCAGGCGGCCTATACATTGCGACATGGTGATAAATGGCCTAAGAAAACACGGTGTTCGCTGTCGTCTTCCTGTTCGAAGCCAGTCTCATGGCGCAACATGCATTTTGGCATACTAGTAATCTGACGTCCATTCTGGCATTATTCGTGGTGTTAAAGGTCATTTTCTGTCTTGTTATGTTAATAATTGTAACATTTACAATTTTACATGGCTATACATCGGTTTTGTAAGATGTAGGAGATACCATTTGTAAAAGTACTTTTTTGCGTTTTTAAATCGTGTCAGTTTATATATGACATAATTTCGGACAAATGATAGTATTTCTCCGTTGTGGTTCTAAAACCCCGCAACTGCAGCTTGAGTCTGTTTTTTACGGAATCCTGTTACCGCCATCCATTTTCCTAAGAAAATTGAGTTTGTGAAAAGTCGAAATTAAGGCGACTAACTTCTACTTTTCTACCAAAATTTGACCTTGAAATGTAGAAAACTTGAAGTTTTGTCTGTGACAATTGTCAGAAGTTAGTGTGACTAACTTCAACTTTTCGACTTTTCACAAACTCAATTTTGGTAGAAAAGTGGAAGTTAGTGCGACTAACTTCCACTTTTCTACCAAAATTGAGTTTGTGAAAAGTCGAAAAGTTGAAGTTTTGTTTGTGACAATTGTCAGAAGTTAGTGACAATAGTCAGAAGTTAGTGTGACTAACTTCAACTTTTCGACTTTTCACAAACTCAATTTTGGTAGAAAAGTGGAAGTTAGTGCGACTCACTTCCACTTTTCTACCAACATTGAGTTTGTGTAAAGTCGAAAAGTTGAAGTTTTGTTTGTGACAATTGTCAGAAGTTAGTGACAATTGTCAGAAGTTAGTATGACTAACTTCAACTTTTCGACTTTTCACAAACTCAATTTTGATAGAAAAGTGGAAGTTAGTCGCACTAATTTCAACTTTTCTATCAAAATTGAGTTTTTGAAAAGTCGAAAAGTTGAAGTTGACAGTCCCACACATGTTTAATGAATTTCATGTAAGGAAAACCTGTTACCTTTTCGGTTAGTTGCGTTTTTCCGTCTTGAGAACAAAGCTCGATGTGTGAAGACGAGCGTTATCGTCCATCAAATTACACCAACAGACCAACAGTACAAGCTGTTTATTTTCAAACAACAAAAAACACACCTGAGCTCATAATTTATGCGCATGGAAGTTTCTGGTGAGCCCCTCTTCAGCCGCACAGACCAGACGATTTTTCATTGACTCTCAACGTTCACAATGCAACTTTCACCTTGCAGATTTTAGGTCTATTTTGTGGGATGTGAGCTGTCAAAATTGTGACAAAATGCCAAAGTCGGAAAAGTCGTAGTGTTTCTTCAGAAACATTGGTGTTTTAAAGGTTTTCATGGTGTAAAAGACGATAAATGAAATGGACCATTTGTGCTTGAGTGGGGTGGGTATGTTAAGATGGTTCTACGGAACTTTGCATCCATCCTAGCAGATCGCTGACCGGTGATCGATAAAGAGACGAGGTTCTCCTTAGATAATCTTATCCATTCGGTGGCGCTATTGTATGGCGTGTGGAACGTTGCAAAATTCGATAAATATTTTTATGTGATAAAATTTTATATTTATATTCTATATTTTTTTTATTTATATTCTAAAATTATTTTTATGTGATATATTTTTTTATTTATATTCTATATTTTTTATTTATGTTCTATATTTTTTATTTATATTCGATAACGCGAAAAAAAATTATGTGATATAATTTTTTTTATTTATATTCTATATTTTTATTTATGTTCTATATTTTTTATTTATATTCGATAATAGCGCGAAAAAAAATTTATGTGGTATAATTGCATCATGGGATACTAGTGACATTTGTAACAAACGATTTGATTGGACAACGGTATTCACAACGAATATGACAGCCTCGATAGCGCCGTGGTTAGCGCACTCGGCTTGAAACCCGGAGGACCCGAGTTCGAGTCCCACCCGGGGAGGTGTGTCCTTGGGCAAGACACTTAATTGTCAACGCCTCAGTCTACCCAGCCGAATGGAGTGGGTAGCAGTGAGGTAAAACTTACTGCCTCTTCTCTTCCGCATGCCAAAAATGTTCCGAGTTAGAATAGTTAGTTTCAAAGTTCATTGCACTGTAAAAAGAGCACCTGTTACTTGTAGATTAGTAGGAACATGCACAAAAAAAGATATACGCTAGCTTAGCTAGTGGTGCCTCGAAAAGTCATCGGGGGAATCTAATAGTACAAACAAACAAACTATGGCTGCCCCCACAAGGTGTGTAAAACATGCTGTCGTCTATCTAAAAATTTGTTCGCATAATATAGGGATAGGATCACACACTGTCACTGTCTTTATCACTCTGAAACACAGGTGTCTGACAAGCGTCTGTCTGTCTGTAATTATATCACATAATTTTTTTCGCGTTATCGAACATAAATAGAAAATATAGAACATAAATAAAAAACAATATACAATATGAATAAAAAAATATATCACATAAATTTTTTTCGCGTTATCGAACATAAATAAAAAATAAAGAACATAAATAAAAAATATACAATATAAATAAAAATTATAGAATACAAATATAAAATTATATCACATACAAATATTTTTAGAATATAAATTAAAAAAAAATATAGAATATAAATATAAAATTATATCACATAAAAATATTTATCGAATTTTGCAACGTTCCACACGCCATACTATTGTTCCTAAATTCATTTAAGGGGACCATAACGACCGTCCACACATGGTAAGAATTGTAACTGAATCTTTTTAGAGAGAGAAAAATGCAAGTTATGCCATGGACAGTTCACCCTCCTCGCTTGAATCCTATTGCAAATGTGTGGGACCATCATTATTGAAAGGATCTCTACTCATAACAGTCCATAAGTGATGCTGGGAGCTCTCATACTCGCGATAGTAGAGGCATAGTGTAAATCCCTCATATAGGGAACCAGAAGTTAACAAATAACTTTTACTTTTCTCGCATTTAGTTAATAGAGGTTCTAGATAGTCAAACTGGCTATACGTGTGATTTTTCAAAAGAAAATCCTGGGGAAAAGGGGCTTTTTCTGAAAGTTGCCATCCATCCCACTACATGCAAAAATAAGAATTTTTAAAGGTAGTGTTATGTCCTTTTCTCCTACAGTTATTACTTCGGCTAATTTTCCAATCTAATGACCAACTGATTAGGAAGAAAGGTTATTAGTTATCATGCAGCAAATTATAAATAGGTTCATATAAAGATTCACAAAATATCGCACTTTGTATGTGTGGTCCTTAACTTTTTTTGAGGAGTATAAGTTGATTCACCGTGCGGGATTTCAAGATTATGCTTCAAGAAGAAAATAATTTACAAAAAAATATTTTAATCTATATTCATATGAAAGGGAGGTAATTTTGAACATTTTTGTCAAATATTGCCATAAGTATGCATCAATTCAAAATTCTACACCGTTCAAAATGCTTATGTTTGTTTCTACACTACTCAAAACTTATAAGTACTCCGACTATATTATAGAGCATATTTCCGGACTTGCTGAACATATCTTAACCAAATTTGAAACATCTTCGCTTTAACCATATAACCACCATATATTGAATTTTCATCAACTTCACGACAAGATGAATTGAACAAGAAGCAGCTAAAAGAGACCACTGTTGGTAGCAAAAATCACAAATTCAATAACTTGTGTGTTCCTTTTCGCTCAAACAATAGCATGTCATCAGGATTGCATAGACATTTTGTAATTCCTGACAGATGATGTAGGGATATCTTTTTAATATTTTAGAAGTCGATGTAAGGTTCTCTACGCTTGCTAAGCATGTGGCAGATCATCGTCATACTGGACAGTAAATCGTTAGTCTGTAAACCACCTTTTCACAATCAGCAAATTAAATACACCCTTGCCAACTGAACATTAACATGTTAATTGTGAGGTCATGGTTTTTGCGTCTTGTACATAGACATGAAGAATTGAGCCATTATCTGATAGTTCGGACACTGAATGATCTCCCTTGAAGGCAAAATGTATCCCTTTCTGTGACAGCCACTGAACGCTCCAGTTCACGTAGACGAGTCAGAACAATGTTATGGTCCTAATTCCGACTTGATTTTCTATCACATGGTTGTCTTGATAGGTTGCCAGCACTTCCGGTTTGTCCGTATTCGGCCACAAGTTGGTTGATAGCATTTGCATACATGTACATTTATGATACGGGTTGCATTTCTTTTGAAAAATGGTACGAATGTAACAAGAATGTTGATGTTTGACAGTAATGAACGATTTTTTTGTATTTAATTGGTATAGAACGACTGGAAATGTGGGTATGAAAATATTACCTACGCTTGAATCGCACCACCTTGTAAAACACCAATTGTTATGGGTTGTTTTTGTAGAGATTTCCAACGCATTTTATGTTTTTATGTTTGACACGTTGACCCATAAAGGAATAAATTGTAAATTAAGCACGTGGGATTCGTGTATGAAACGCAGGAGGAATATTTCAATTTTCTATAGTTGACCGGAAGTTATCATTTTGCACAATAATTTTGCAAAATGAAAATGATATCGGTCAAGTTATTAAGTTAGGGAATAATAAACAATATCGACTTTTGATATTCCTTTGCCGGAGAACATTTTGCGCAAAATAGAAAACGGAGTACTTATAAGTTTGGTTAAGTATAGAATGGAAATGTAACACCGTTAAGGAGTTACTGGCACTTTTCACTGATGATACTTTTGGCTGTTTTGCAGCCTATAGGGCATCTATCTATATTTTCCTGGCTTTCTCATACTTATAACAATGCATAAACTCTATCCAATACACCCGTAAACTCACCAGTACTACACTTGGATCTGAATTGTCAATGGGGGTCAATTTTATCAAGTAAACCGTGACGTAATTTCGGACAAACAACAGTTATTTTAATGTCGCTTTCTGTTGTTGGCTTGTGGCTACTCTAATATACAAATTCCAAACTAATTTTTCTGCTGAATTAATCATAACTTATATACCAAGTTACGAAATCGGGGCAAACTCGCGACGAAAATGTTCAAAAGTCGTAGTAGATCGGATCTGTCGGCGTATGTCGCAGTAACTCTGTATGCGTCGCAGTACATCGTAGTTAGAAATCGGGACAGTCGGTCTAGTTCGTACTGTTTCGTAGTAACTCGGCTCCTAATCTCGTGGTACTTCGGAACAAAATCGTAGTTAATCGTATTGCATCGTAGCATTTCGCTGTTCATCGGGAACTTACCGCTAAAGATGGGATGAGCGGAGAATATCGGCCCAAACTCGTAGTAAATCGCAGACAATGTGCCCTCCCAAAGCACTACGACTATTTTTGGAAATCGGGCTCAGTGGGACCGGGGGGAAAGAGCGGACATGTCTGAATTCATGGAGGGCCACATGCCAGAAATATACTCCTCACAAAAAGTTAAGCAACAAAAGTAATTCTCTCAATATTCTTTTTATAAACGCGGAAATTTTGCACATATTTCTTATTCGGACAGTCATATCTATGCTTAAACACACTTTAAAGAATACTGAATGTTATCGTCTCCAAAAACAGCTATCACGTGATTAGAACACACTCACTCCCAAAACATGCATGCAAAATGTGTCGCATATACGGATTTCAAACTTGGCATTAGCTCCGTATGTGCTTAAAACGCGTCAATTTGACAACTTTGATGTCATCAACATTTGAATCATGCCAATACGTCACTTGACTCCAATTGAAGTGGCTCAAATTGTTGGAATGCTACAGGGTGGGGCAACCAAGACTCCTGCTGCCATTCACTTTAATTTTCATCGCAGTATTGACTAAAGAGCAATAACCCTATACAATCATACTGGACAGATGTCAGAGAGACCACGTTCAGGTCGTCTAAGAGTAACAACACCTTGTGAAGACTGTTATGTTGCAACCTTAGTCCGTAGGAACTGGCTTACAACGGCCAGATCGCTGGAAAATGACCTTCAGAGGGTGTCAGGAAACATACTTTCCATCCAAACCGTGAGGAACACGTTTCACACAGAAGGTCTAAGGTCCAGGATACCACTTCAACGGATCCAACTTCCCCCAAAACATCGAAGGCAAAGATTAATATTGGAACATCAACATCAAAACTGAGGGTCACTGGTTGGCGTCACAAACTTTTAACGGACTCGTCAAGATTCTGCCTTGGTTCTAATGATGGCATGACACGTGTGTGGAGAAACGGTAATGAACGGTTTGCCGACTGTAACATCGCTGAAAACGACCAATAAGAACGTTGGAGTATGATGGTCTGGAGAGGTATCAGTGTTTGCCACAGAACAGAGCTGGTTGTCACCAGACGAGGTTCAATGACTGGTGTAAGGTGCATTTACGAGATCATCACGCCTGTTATCATCCTTCTGGCACAGTAAACAGATCCAACTGTTATGTTAATGGATGGTAATGCCCGTCCCTATCGTTCTGGATTTGTGACTGAAGTTCTGTGGACCAACAACATCAGACATATAGACTGGCCTGCTACGTCTCTAGACCTTAATTCGATAGAACATACATATGACATTCTTTGACAGCGTGTCTATGGTCAGCATGTTTGCCCACAGACTCTGGATGAACTGTAACAGGTCTTGCAGACAGAATGGAGGATCAATCCACAACGGACATTAGACAGACAAATCTGCTCGATGCCAAGGTGTGTTCGGGCTGTGTTTAACATCGTAGGGGTCATACCAGGTAATTGAATCTCGGTCATGGCCTGAAGTGGCCGGAAAACAACTTTTTACACATTCTGAACTGCTGGCGAGTGACGTTTTGCACCATTGTTTTGTCGGAACGGTTTTCGAGGATCTGTAACTTTGTTATTGTTTGATGATTTTCCCTATCATTTAACGTAATTTGTGTAATAAGACCCCAACTTTGTATTGTATAAAACATAGATCATTAGATGTGATAAAGCACATTTGAGAAAGAAAAGTATCTTTGTTGCTTAACTTTTTGTGAGGAGTATATATCAATATGAATGCATGACTGAAGAATTCATCAACATGATAAAATGGCATAAAAGAAGTGTCAAAATATTTCGGTCACATCTGTCATTCTGAACATTTTTATGCATTTTGGATTCCATAAACATGGATGGTGTTGATTTAGTGAAGTTTCATACTGATGTGTATCTAGGCGGAAGCATGGAAGCCTAGGCTTCAACATAGTTATTTTTGAAAGTGTGCCCATTCCAAGACAATTTGTGGAAACAGAACACTAGATGCCCCGGAACCCCTACAACCCATAATACAATGTAACATATTACAATAACTTTGACTCTTCCAAAATCAATTATGTTAATACAGATGACAATTTTAAGTGAACGTAATTTTATATTTGTGGTCTCCCTGGGTAGAAACCATTAGTGGGAATGAGGAAATTTCAGCATTTTCCACAATATTTTCCGAAACTTTTCTATTTTGGGGCGTCAAATGGACTATACTATAGATATATACACTTTGGGCTTCTGTAAACATAACAAAATTCCTGGCTACGCCCCCGTCATACATGATGATGAAGACCACAGTCAAGCTTCAAATTGTTTTTAATGGATAATGGTTCCAAGTCTTGCCATGACCAGACCTACAGCTATTAAAGTTGTTCAATCGTTGTGAATCTGATACTATGAGGTTATTTAACATGTCTTTGTACAATACTGAATTCTATTGGATGAGTACAATGCAGAACGAGGCTATATTTGGACGAGCCGATAAGCGAGTCTAAATATAGACTGGTTCTGCATTGTACGAATCCAATAGAATAGCGAACAGTTTTCCCGCGTTCGTGTGCTAAAAATAGATTTCCGATGGGAATACCCTAACAACGTTTGCCGGGTACCAGTCTAATATTTTGTTTATCGGTCAATGAATCGGACAATTTTTCGTAACCGTGTTAGCAAAAAATATTATTTTCAAGCGCGATATTAGTCGATCATAGATAATGCAGGCGGGAACTGAAACTACGAAACATTGCGCATATGCAACATGCAACATTGCTTCCAGATACGGAGACAGACCAGAAATGACAAACGTTTTTTCTTGAGATTCCTCAGCAGCTTAACCAGAAAAAACATCGAAAAGTCCGAAAGTAAAGTAGCTATGATCATGAAACTTCTCTGGTAGATAGATCTCACAAAGGAGAAGTGCAACGTACAAGGAACATAACTCTATCTTGCTTATTTTGTGAGTTAGATTGCCCATTGTTGTAGTGAAAGCCTATGGGGTATCAAATCACATTCAGCGACAAATTCTAGTTTTTTCTATACTGAACAAAAGTGAAAACGCTACACTGCAAGATTTCTTATTTCTGGAAAAGTATCTTACTAATAGCTTTAAATATACTTTGACGTCATTTCCCAGGCTTTCGGCTATCGTTTTGTCAAAATTTCATTGCCTTGTCTCCTTTTATGTCAGAGTTATATGCCTTAATGCGTTTAGAGCTAATTTCATCTAATACCGCATATGCGCATGCACAGAAAACACTTCATTATTTTTTCGGAATTGGTCATATCCGGGTTGTCGAAAAAACACTTAAAATCTAACTTATCTCTTGTAGCAAGCTCTAAAAACAAGGTCTAATCAGTCAATTTTGCAAATTACCTCCCTTTAACATAAACAAATAGGGAATTTAAAATGTCTGGTATTCACAAATTTATCACGGTTTTCGATTGGTTATTTGTTGCAACATCATGCAGGCCTTACAGGGAATTTTTGAACCCTTTCTTCGACAAGGATTGTTTACTGATTTCCATGCAATAGCGATTTCAATTTCCTATGGAGATTACATTGTAAAATTTGCAAGCTTTGGAAACTAATGAAAATTCGGTTTTTCAAACATCATTGTCTAAACGAAGCAACAATGTTATGCAAGCTTCTTTTTATTTTCTGACTGGTAACTCGTCAGACTACCATTCCGTAAAGTATGGCATAGTTTGCATTCTTCTGTTTGGATTTTTGAAGGTTTGAATTGTGTATAATATCCGTTCAAATTGTACACCTGAAAAAACGGACACCTGTCACATTAGAAGGGCCCGTTTTTCATTCCCGTAATTAAGATCCACAAAGTGTTTAGTGCTTGGCACAACCAAGTAAATGGACAATGCGAAACACTTTCATTTGATTGTTTTACTTGTTGTTTTTAGAAGAAATAAAACAAGCAAAGTAGGTGTAGCGTTTTCACTTTTGTTCAGTATATATTAACCCTTTCCCAAACAAGACCAGTTTTGACGTCCCCAACAGAAAATTCTTGGGAAAACATTGAGGCAAAAGAAGAAAATGATGATCGACAAAATCGAAAAGGCATGCACAGCAGACAAAATGGGTGTGAATAACTTCTTTGGATATTGATGATCATCCTTCTTTTGCCTCAATATTTTCTCCGAGATAAAACACTAAAGATATTCACACCCGTTTTGTCGTCTGCAGACTTTTTTTCAATTTAGCCCAACATGACATTATGTCGTTTTGGAAAGGGTAAGCGAGCACGCACGAGCGACACGATGAAGTCAGGACATGTCCGTATATGTAAACATTACGGGCAAGTTCATATGGCAACGCGGGTTCGACCCGGGTAACTCGAGTTCCATATGAACAGTCTCGGGTTCGACGCTAGTGACGTCATTTCAACCTTTTAACCTCGACTCCACTAACCCTGGCCAAGGCTGGTGTTACTCGGGTTCCTAGATGGCGCCAAAAGGCGAACAATAACAACAAAAGCCAAGTCCGAATAAAGAACTCGTGCATTTACTCAAAATATACTTTTTTGTGCCATGTATGAGTGTTTTAACAAGGACTATCATTTATGTTAACCGATTTCGATTTATATATTGCATTTTGTGGCCTAAATTTCGAATCTACTATTTACACGCGTATTTGTTTACACCCGTCAGTGGATAAAGTCGTTCAAATGGATTGTTCTATGCGCATGCGGAAATTATTTTTAGACAGTCTTTCCCGAGTTGAACTCGCGTTCGTCATGAACTCACCCTACTTGTCAACTGCTTATTTCATAGTTACCGATCTTAAAAAGTACACGACAGTGCAGCAACCTTCTCAACTCGGGATTAGAATCTTTCTCAACAAACGATTACAGCAATCAAGCTCTTAGAATGTTATCTCCGGCAAGTTGAAGGTGGAAAATCTTCGCGAGATTCACAGCCATTTTTGTACGATAAGGGATTCCCAATCTATTTTTAGACCAGTGAGGCGTGACGATGACGTATTTTTTCACGCGGAAAATCGAAGCCTATTCGGTATTGTACAAAGACATGTTAAATGACCTCTTTATTTCACATCATTTTTTTTTTTTCACACAAAACATGACAAAGATTAATTTTGTATAAAAAATAAGATCGAGATCTAATTACTTTTAAATAGAATTCCAACGTGAAATAAAAAAGGAAGAAAAACAACAAAGGCTTATGTCATGAAAAAAAATGTAGGCTACATGTACATTTCTAACACTGAAATATACATGGCATCTGACATTAAATCTATATTTATCGATTTATGTTTGTCTCAAAAGATTGAATAGACCGTCATATGACAGTGTGAAATGTACATGAAATTTGTCATATAAACTATCTATTATGCCAAGCGTAAATCAACAATGAAAACATTGACAGAAAAGGAGAAATTGCTGATAACGGCGAATCTCCTTTTCTCTCAGAACTTTTTTGTCAAGCATTTTAATGGGTATCAAATCCAGGTCTTGTTTGGGAAAGGGTTAAGTGTGATTTTTATCATTGCTGCAAATTAAATGCGCTACAATTCAGAAATGTTTTGAAATGAAAATAATCTCTTTCGTGATGTTTAAAATCATTTTCTCCTTTTGTCTTAATGTATTCCCAATGTGTTTTTTTTTCAATCACAGAATCAAAGCTATGTCTTGTTTAGGACAGTGAATTCAAAATATCATGTTGAAACAAACATTCAACTCTAATCACGGTGGGTAACCCACGTGACTAAACGTCCACACGGAAAAATCGCCCGCTTCAAGGTATGTTTTGTTTAATTTCTCAGCTTATACTCCACGGAGTTTGAAGAGATAAAGTGCACGTAACGCGCCTTTTGAGAGGGCTATTCCCGGCTCTAACTCACTCTGCCCAAAATCCAGTGGTTTCTTCAAACATTCGAGCCAAAGTTTTTTTTTAAGTGCAAACCGAACGCGGGAAGCGTTCACATTTATAGTCCTAAGTGTCATGTTTTAGCTTTACCAGCCCATTTACACGAATAAATTGTGTACGCACGTGCCGTCTAGTTAATATATTCTTTCGAAATCCAAGGGTTTTGGTCAGAAAAGCGTTAATTATGATGTGATCATTAGAATAACGAAATGGAAAGCGTACACATCTGATTCAAAATGGTAAGCGTACACACACAATACGCTGAGAAGGGAAGCGTACACTATGTTGGTTTTTGGGTTGGTCGCATAGTCACTGATTTAGTCACCTATTCACAGACCTTTACACAGCACGGTGGAGATTGTGCATCGCGGGGTGGATAAGAACTAAGGCAAAACTTGACCTGCTTCAGGTAAGAAATTGTGCAATATTTTTTTTTATTTCTGCGTCGATTTTCAAGTGGATTGTTGCAGTTCCTCTGCTGTATGAGTCATAAATGAATACAGCTTAAAAATGATCCCAATAGACCAGAAAAGACGACGCAAGGTTCAGGACATACTTCTGCTCGGTCTGGATCGAATTTGGGAAAAGTACCAGGCGTTTTCAAATAAGTCACACATTAGAGGAAAGAGATCATTAATGTGGGGTACATGCAAAAATCCGCTCACAAATTGACGCAGAATTAAGAAAGTTATTGCACAATTTCTGGCCTGAAGCGGGGCTATTTTGGACGCATTGTTACCATTTTTCTCTTTAGCCGGTTGGGATTTTTTTTGATAAAGTAAAATAACTTTACAAATATGTCATACATTTGAGTAAAGAGGTCAGTGAGGCGGTGCATATGCAACAATCCGCTTGAAATTTGACGAAGAAATAAGAAAGTAATTGCACCCACAATTTCTTACCCGAAGCTGGGGTAATTGAAGCCGTGGTTACGAGATTTTATAACGACATCGATGGTTTATCAAAATATAACCGCAAACCCAGTCTATTTTTCCCAGTATATTTTTCGTAGCACAAAATTCATTGCTATTGATCACAACGAAATAATATTGATGAAAATAGCAAAACCATATTTATAACTGATATAGTCCAACAACATTAACCTGGGAAATCTGCATTTGTAATGACCAAAATTCGGCAATGTTTTGTTTTAAATCCACGACGCGATTCATACAAAAGTGTGATTAGATTTTCTTTTTTATACCTGCATGAACTCCGTAAATAAAATTTCATTCATTTCTTATAACTTGATAGTCTAAGACTAAAAACTAATGCGGCGTAATTCAATGTTTGACAGGGAAAGTAGTTCTGGCATTTTTGTTCATGGAGGTATGACAATTTTTTCTCAACCAATCGGAACTCCCGGATTTTAATGAAATCAATAAATTATAGGATCCTCAATTAACGGAATCTGCGCACGTAAATTAAATTGTTCCGTGCTAATTTTGACGGACTATATATTGATGAATATTTCGTATGTTTTCGTAGCAACGTTGCTACAAAGAGCCAAAGAACAATTTAGATAACAGGATAAATTGCGTTCAATACATCCTGTATATCAATGTATCTGGCGATGTAATGGTAAAAGCATCGGCGTTCGATTCCGAATGTTACAGGTTCGAGACTCGGAATCACCATGGACCTATATCATGTATTTTTCTTACAATTAAAATGTTTGATATTCTGTGTTCATAAGTATCTATCTGTTTCACACGATTTTCCTACTTGAACAATGAATACGATAATGCAATTGGCCAAACGCCGGCTGTCAATCAAAACCATCGATAAGTCAATGGACGATCAGAAAAAATGCCACACCCCATTATCTTTACTTAAATTCTTCGTTGCGCGTGATATTGTATCGATATATTGACCGTTTGGGATGATAGACCAAAAAGTAATACAAAACTATATCTAATACTATTTGTTTCCAAAAAAGTCTATACTATCTAAAGGATTATTTACCTATAAAAACAAAATGTCAAGAACAATTCCTATATTGATAATTCATTTTTTGAAGTAAAAGAATCATCAGATTTGGGATTCGAACTTGGACCATTCAACATTCGAGTCCAGTGCGCACACCTCTCGATCGCAATCTACGACAACGCTTAGTGTGTTGAAATAAGTTTACTGTTGTTCAAAGTGGGTTAACGTGCCTCAGTGATGTGTGCAAATAGCGACAGAAATTGACCAAACGCCAATCGACAGATCGCTCCTCCCAACATAGAATTTAAGACAAACAATGGGATGTGATCGTTAATAGGGAACGACTTTATCCAGATAATCGTGAAGTAAAATCGGACAAACAAAATAGTATTTCCTATGTGTTGTTAAAATATCTCGTAACTACGGCTTGATTTAAGCCGTAGTTACGAGATTTTATAACAACACCGACGGTTTATCAAATCATAACGGTAAAACTAGTCTATTGTTTGCACAAAATTCTTTGCCATTGGCATGTCCATTGTTATGATTGTCAGTCGATAAATCGATACAATAACACGTGCAACGAAGAAAAATTTGGGCATGACATTTTTCTGATCGCCCATGGGCTAATCGATGTTTTTGATTGACAGTCGGCGTCTGATCAATTAATCAATATCAATTAAATATGGTCATGCTTTAATCAGGATTGATATGTGATTCTTTTTAGATGATTTGCATATGTGTATATGTTTATTAAAGTCTCATTCATGTTTACACAAAGACATATATACAATTTAAAACATACAACATATTTAAAACATGACCGTTCAGATTGAACTATAAGAGACTGGTTATTCAAATTCTTTACTTTAGTTTTTCAAAAGCTTTCCTTCAATTAATTTTCAGTTGATACTTAATATTTCATAGCTTGAAAGACATTGTGATACAAATAGCTGGTTCTACATATAAAACCATCTATTCCTACCAGAATGGCTTGGCAATATTATGTCTCTTTGCTTCTTGCAAAATATGGTAGGAAACATGTTTTTAAAATGGTTAATAAGAATGATTGTTATGTAAAAACTTAAAGAGAAGAGAAAAGGAAAATACTGAGAGTAAGGCAGAGATTGGTTTCCAATCTATTCCCCCTCCCAGCATTTTTTTTTAACCAGGTATTAAAATTTAAAAGCTTCAGATTGAACGTGCGTCTCTTTACTGACATGTTTCAATAGGTGTAAATTTCCAGGGTGGATAATCACGTGACCGGGAAGGATACACTGTATTAGAAAATGGCGGCTTGAACTCCCGCCTGGGATCAGTTTTCAGGTAATTATTCATGTTTTACCAATTTTCTCTTGAAGAGACATAGCCTATCATATGCGCATTTTCATTATTCGAGCTCCGCCACCAACAACTACACACAAAAACATGCAGTTTTGTCAAACATCGTGGCAGTTTGCGTCCACTCGCAACCGGCCACATGTTTTTGGGTGGATACAACGGACGAGTTCAAGCCTATTTTGGACAAAATTACCTTTAAATGCCATATACTTCAACAAATTCCGTATGAAATCGTAGGCTTTTGTCAAACACACTCAGTGGCTAAGTAAGAACTGCAAGGAATGATGCGTTTTTCTAAAAATCAAGGTTTTGTCTGATGGATACCTCGCATCATTAATCTTGTTTGGGATACATCGTACTCTGACATAATATACGTTTCATATGGAATGCACAATTGATCTCTAGATAGTAAATACAGCGAAAACAACTTTGTATTGTATGTCAATAATAAATAATTGAATTATCTCACTGTAATGACGTAAATCGAGCACACAAATATACTTATATTTCTGTCAATCCAGCATAGTCTTATGTTGAAATCACATTCAAATAAAGTTCAATTTAATTTTATAGCGGAGTACCCACCCATTTTATTCTACTGAGACTTGAATTTTCCGTCGGAAGAAAATAAAATAAAAACAATTCTTGTTGATACTTTTCAACCGAATTTGTGAAATGGAATATACGTTTTTGTGGAATTTACAATTGAATAGATATGTTGGTATTTAGAAATTTATGCAAGAAAATGTGTTTTCCCAGTTTCTGTCTTGCTCCAAAGAAGGAAGAGGGTGGACTCGTAGCCACAAACCAATATCCGTCATCAAGTTTGTGGCTACGATATCGCAGCTACTGTCATTTCGCCTACAAATCAGTTTTGGTCACTCTATATTTCGATTTTAGGGCGAAAGATTAATCAATGTTACACTGTTTAAACTAAATTAAAGTTAAATTATCTCAATAGTATTTGAAAACGAAACCACTTGTTCATCGTAATTCCAACCAAGTAGATCGATAAACCATATCCTGAGGTGGGTGGGGTAAGATTTAAATATTTCGATTAACAGCTACAAGAAAAACTCGCAAATGGAGGCCGCCATCGCTGGTATGAGATGTAAAAGTTACCAATGTGTAGGGATTTTATCAGTGAATAGATAAATAAACTATCGCTTTCATGGAAAAGTACATTAGCTTTCAAAATTTGATATTTCATTTGTCAACTACAAACGGCTAAAACAAGGTATTTGGCACACACGTGTCTCACTAGGTTAACCCACCCTTCTTGCTTTCTTGGCATGAAATAAGATTCCAATTCTTGAATAAGATTCCAATATCAAGAATTCATTACTTGAATCTTTAGAATTTATGTGTGAATGGCTTCTGCAGCCATTAAGGAAAAGAATCTAAGCTTGCGTTAAAATACAAAATTGATCTGAATTTTATAATCAGATACATGTATTTGGCTGCTTTTTTATTTGTGTAGTGTCCGTAACACTTTACAGTGCAATAAGATGTCCTGAGCTTATTGTAACACGAAGCAGATTATTTCATTTAGGCTACCATATTGAAAGCTGTAATATTCAGACTATTGAAGCTTTGTTTAAATGGATCCTTACAAAAATCACCATTGTAACAATTTGTTACGGACACTAAATATTCAAGCTTTGGTCTATAAATGTCCAATTTTCTGAGACACAACTCTAAAAATATGGGTACAATAGACTACCAAAATTTAACGTAGGAACTGTTTTATCAAATCAAAATAAAGTTGTTTGGAAATAATCAAATATAATTCATCACATGTACCTTGAATTATAAAATCATTTTGTTGAGACAATATAACGCCCCAAAAATGGCCATTTTTGGGATGTGAATAGTGAAATAATTCAAAAAACGAAGCTACGTATCGCCCCAAAATTTGGTAGTCAATGAAAATAACTATAATTACAAATCTCGAATGAAAAAGGTTGATTGCAAATGCTATAGTTTTTTGCTAAAGTGCATATAACATCATACATTTTGAAAGTGGACAAATACCGTGTTTTAGCCGAAAGTTCATACAGGTTTTGATAATCTTGGTTATAAATTATTTCATAGTAATGTAAAAACGTCGATGTAAGTACAAAACCTCGTATGTCGATTCTTGCAATTTTCAAAGTACAAACTTGAATGCCCAAATTAAGACGATTCACGCAGGTTTTTTGGACGTTTTCATTTATCATTTTTAAAGACATATTATTCGTGATTATTAAATGATTAAATTCTTTTTCATCCCCTCTAAAATTTTCCAAAAACGAGATACGAGGTTTTGCATTTGCACCGACGAAATGTAGTTTTAAAGCCTTATGGGGTAGTGCCATGTAAATCATGTTATTTCCAAATCAAACCCTTTTGTTGTTGATACCCAGTAGAAACTGAATCAAACTGATTGAACATTTCAATTGTGTACCAACAGCATAGGTTTTTTAAAGGAATAACATTATTCATTCTAATCTAAGCCTTTGCATTTCAGTATTTCTCCCACATGACCGGAACCCCGACTGAACAGAGACAACTAATCTAAACGTATCAAAGATGCCAAGGCCTAGATAGATCCTACAACAACAGTAAACAATGGTAAATGACAAGTTTTGCACTATTTTTCAAACCTTCGCTCGGCTCTAATGATCTGGTTCCACAAACGTGGTAGAATTCCAGGGTCAAACTCTTTTCTAGCTGAGTCGGTATATTGTACTTAGTGGGTAACTGCGGATACCATCAATTCAACGAAAGTAGGTTCAAACCCTGGCTCTGCCAATATCCTTGCTAACATTTGACAAAATATATCTTCATCACCAAATGGGATGAACAAGTGGTTGTTCAGATTGTATTTTCATTGTGTTAATTGTTGGTACAGGTTCGAGAAATACTCGAAACACATGATTAGGTGAACAAGTCACACTATATGACTGGAAAAAATGTTGAACGCAGCCGCTGTGCTAAAGTTTCATTGAATCACTGACTATCTTTGGTCCAATAGAATCATAAATTTTATATTTGCCGAACAGTGTTTGATTCAAATTGTATGCCGTGTTTGTAATAAAGAAAGAATTGCAGAGAACACGCTGTTAGGGGCTGCAAATTTTGAAATAAAATGACCATTTCCCAAACAATACCCAGTTTTGATGTCCCTACTATTTAGGCTTGGGAAAACATTGCGACAAAAGAAGAAAATTCTAATAGCCAGCATTTTCTCTCTTTTCCTCGATACTGTTTGGCAAGACCATTGAGATTTTTTTTCTTTTGGCATGAAAGGCTGTCAGATGGCTAGGGTTGGCTGTTTTAGTATAATTGTATTGAGTGTAAAAATTAAACCAGGGAACACATTGTAAGATGACAAGCTAATGCAGCCCTAACTCCATGAAAGCAGACTTTAATTATCTACAAAAACAAACTTGATTTGTTGTATCTATATTTCCAGGGAATGACTGATTTGGACTGGACCATTAACGAAACAGCTGAATACAAAATCATGATGTTTTACTGGTGTTTTCATCTGTGGAACATAGGTTGAAGGAACTTATTTTTAAAAGTGAGGCAAAGAGAGGGAAAAAAGATGACAATGATGGCGTAGGCTACTGCTGCTGAGGAAGGCTGGTTAGGATACAAAGACGTTGATTGCTATAGATCGAGCATCAGTGATTGGCAAACTTAACCCTTTGCAAAACAATATCTTGTTTTGATGTCTGTAAAAGAAGAGGCTTGGGAAAACATTGAGGCAATAGAAGAAAATGCTGATAATCTGCATTTTCTCCTGTTGCCTCATTATTTTCTGTTGTTTTGTTCACATATCCTGTATTAATTTACACAAATTTTGTCATCTGAAGCCCCTTTCTAATTGGAAAACCCTGAAATTTTGCTGTTTTGGAAAGGGTTTATGGAATAAGTGCTTTGAATTGGAAGATGGCTATTTTTGAAAATAAAGTAGTTTTAGTCTGACTATCTAACTCTTTCTATATAACGAAACGTTTTTATACCCCTTTATGCATGCCAGCTGGCGCAATTATTAAATCAGACTTGCATCTATAACTTGGTTGAAAAAGATGAAACTGTTAATACATCCTTTTCCAAATTGATGCTTTCAAAGGCTTTTTTCTTGAATACCCAACTGGTCAATGGTTCCTCCTTTTCCCACTGCGGTATTTCTGGTGATATTTTAGACTCTATTTGACATATTTCTATGGAAAATATGTAGTAAAATTTAACCAATTGCCACACAACGACTCTTTTTGACTCCCTACTAAAAGATAATGGCTTTAAAAACATTGTGGGAAATGAAGAAAATGCCAGTGACAAGCAAATAAAGCATTTACCACAATGTTTTCTACCCAGAACGACCAAAATTATGTCAAATTTCATTCATTCATTAATATTGTTGCCTGCAATATCTTTGGATTTGGATCAGTCCAACTTTTGCTGTTTGATAATGGCTTTACTCTTTCCCACACAAAACCTTGTTTTGACTCCCCAATAGAAAAGGCTTGGGAAAACATTGAGACAAAAGAAGAAAATGCTGATATTCAGCGCACTCAGCATTTTCTCCTTTTTCCTCAATATTTTTCAGGCTACATTGCATACAAATTCTATATTTATCAACATCCATTTTGTGGACTGCATCAGCATTTGAAATAAGACCACCCCAAACGTTTGCTGTTTGGTAAAGGGTAAAATCAACAAAGAAATTATCCTGTGAGTGACAGGAGCTGCTATTTTTATATTCAAGTCGCCACGCTGTCGTTCCGGCTGTCTGTCCATACTTCCATCCGTCCGTCAGTCATTTACCCCTTTCACCTTTTTATTTTCTACCATATCAAATGAAGACTTCATATTATACTTCAGGTTTGCATTATTGTCAACAACCATATTCAACTTGGACCAGTCTAGCTGATAAGGATTAATCCATAATCACATCATGCTACTTTGAAATTGATGACCCACAAGATAAAGGATTATGAATATAAGTTATGATGGCATTGTGAAACAAGAGCTTCGCAAAGCGGCGCATATACGCCCGAGAGGGGCTTGTCAGTAAAATTGGCCATTTTTTCGATTCAAGGGCAGTTAATTCAAACAAGAAGGGTTATCAAAATTCTGTTTGCACAACAAGACACCATAGAGATTCATTGTGGCTAGTTTGATTAAATTCTGGTTGAAACTATAGCCTATAGGAGTTGCACAAAGGAGAAAGTGGACATTTTTGATAAAATGGGCATTTTTTCTTAAATTCAAGGGCAGATAATTCAAGAACGAAAACAGTTATCTAAATTCCGTAAGCGGTGTGCACAACTAGACACCATGGAGATTCATTGTGGCAAGTTTGATCAAATTCTGATCAAAACTGTAGGAGGAGTTGCGCGCACAAGAAAATGGGCATTTTTTTAATTCAAGGGCAGATAATTCAAGAACGAAAAGAGTTAATTAAATTCCGTAAGCGGGATGCACAACTAGACACCATAGAGATTCATTGTGGCAAGTTTGATCGAATTCCGATCAAAACTGTAGGAGGAGTTGCGCACACAAGAAATTGCTAACGGACGGACGGACAGACGGACGGACGGACAGACGGACGGACGGACGGACAGACGGACAGACAGACGAGCAGGGCCATAACATAATACGACCCTTCGGGCGTATAAAAATGAAGAAATTGCCTGTGATAAGCAAGCAATATTTTCATCTTCCACAATGATATTTTCAATCAAGAAATTTTTGAAAGATCAAAACATAAAATATTATTCACTTGAAATTGTCGTCTGCAACATCTTTGAATTTGGACCAAACTAAAATTTTGTTATTTTACAAAGGGTAAAATAATATCACATTGTACAAATGGCAATACTTTATTCTATATAAGAATACCAAGTAGTATCAGATTCACAATGATTGAACAACTTTAAAAGCTGTAGGTCTGGTCATGGCAAGACTTGGAACCATTATCTATTAAAAACAACTTAAAGCTTGACTGTGGTCTTCATCATCATGTATGACGGGGGCGTAGCCAGGAATTTTGTTATGTTGACAAAAGCGCAAGTAGGTGTATATCTATATTCTAGTCCATTTAAAGCATTTTGACGCTCCAAAATAGAAAAGCTTCGGAAAATATTGTGGAAAATGCTGAAATTTCCTTATTCCCACTAATGGTTTCTACCCAGGGAGACCACAAATATAAAATTACGTTCACTTAAAATTGTCATCTGTATTAACATGATTGATTTTGGAAGAGTCAAAATTATTGTAATATGTTACATTGTATTATGGGTTGTAGCGGTTCCGGGGCATCTAGTGTTCTGTTTCCACAAATTGTCTTGGAATGAGCACACTTTCAAAAATAATTATGTTGAAGCCTAGGCTTCCACGCATCCGCCTATATACACATCAGTATGAAACATCACTAAATCAACACCATCCATGTTTACAGAGTTCAAACACGCATAAAAATGTTCAGAGTGACAGATGTGATCGAAATATTTTGATTCTTCTTTTATGCCTTTTTATCATGTTGATGAAGTCTTCAGTCATGCATTCATATTGATATATTTCTGGCATGTGGCCCTCCGTGAATGCTCTTTCTAGGAATTCACCTGGACAAAGATTACTGATCTACCTGCTATGTTAAAGTGTCTTGTTAGAGAAGATTAACGCCACCTGAAAAATACATACAAGATTTATTCAAACAAACAGCATTATAAGGATGATGTTAATGAATATAACCATTTCCCAAACAATTAATAATACAAGTAAAATGTTGACGCAACAAAACCTTAAACCTCCAGTAAATATCGAAGAAAAGGGAGAAAGAAATTAACATCATCTTCCTTTTCCTCAATATTTACAAATTTGTGCATATTTTATACAAATCCCTTCCTTTTAGTTTTAAACACAAATTTGCAGACTACAGCATCTTTCAAACTAGATAATACTTAAACTTTGTCATTTGGTAAAGGATTAAAAAAAGTTTTCTGGTAGAAAACGTTATGGGAAATGAAAACATGTCTTGTCACAAGCAATTTCTTCATTTCCCACAATGTTTTCGTAAGGCTTTAGATATCTTCCGATGAGTCAAAAATAGTTAACCTGTGGGAATGAATTAATATTTAATTTGTCTGTTAAAATTCTTCACAATTCAACAATTTGTTGTTTTAGCTTCTTTCAATTATCGTCCTTACCATAACCTTTGGATAAAGTGGCGATTGATTATGCATTCATGCAGACTATACCACTTCATCCATAGAGGGAGCACAATCAAGCCATACATACATTTAGCTTACTTTCACAAGATTAAAAGATCGAAAATTCCCCATATCTACCTTGTTGGTCATTTCAACAAATTGTCTTTTAAATTTCAATTGGTAGCGTGCAAATTATTAAACTTTCGGTTGATCTGATAGTTTTTCATTTTGGAATTGGTCAATCCAAAAAATTGTCTTCTGCTAAATTTAAGTCCGTATTTCTACAGATTTAAACCTTCATAGACATTGATTATTAAATGAGGTTGTGTGTGTGTGTCTCGATGCAGATGTCCCGTGTCTATGTTGGGGGCACTCTAGGAGTTTAAAACATTCAACTTATATATTTGTGTACTCGATTTACGTCATTACAGTGAGATAATTGACATACAATACAAAGTTGATTTCGCTGTATTTACTATCTAGAGCTCAATTGTACATTGCGTATGAAACGTATATTATGCCAGAGTACGATGTATCCCAAACAAGATGAATGATGCGAGGTATCCATCAGCCAAAACCTTGATTTTTATAAAAGCGCATCATTCCTTGCAGTTCTTACTTAGCCACTGAGTGTGTTTGACAAAAGCCTACGATTTCATACGGAATTTGTTGAAGTATATGGCATTTAAAGGTAATTTTGTCCAAAATAGGCTTGAACTCGTCCGTTGTATCCACCCAAAAACATGTGGCCGGTTGCGAGTGGACGCAAACTGCCACGATGTTTGACAAAACTGCATGTTTTTGTGTGTAGTTATTGGTGGCGGAGCTCGAATAATGAAAATGCGCATATGATAGGCTATGTCTCATCACCAGAAACTTGGTAAAACAAGGAAAATTACCTGAAAACTGATCCCAGGCGGGAGTTCAAGCCGCCATTTTCTAATACAGTGTATCCTTCCCGGTCACGTGATTATCCACCCTGATTTCGTAAATAAACATCAGTTTAACTCGCGAACACTTAAGGTTTATTAACTCGTTCACTTGCACGAGATTTCAACACGTGCAAATTTACACTAAACTGATTAAACGGGCGTGTGTTGTAATATTTTTCTCATTCATCCGATAAGCTATAAGGTAATGATTAACCCATGACAAAACTGTTACAGTTTGGACTGTTCCAATTTGGAAAGTGTTGCAGAGGACAATTTCAAGCGCACGAAATTTTACACTTTTGGTCATTTTGTGAAGAAAACATTGTTGGAGATGAAGAAAGTGCTTGACATAAGCAATTTCTTCAATTTCCACAATTTCCCCTTCTTCTTTTTGGAGCGTCAAAAGGCGCCACTGTCCTGTAATGGGTTTAACATTTTCTTATATCGGTGGTTTTTTTTTAATTACAATGTAGTCTGGATATAACGAGGTCGCCAGGACATAGCTTTTGTTACAGAGAAGAGGGTAAATCCAGTTATTTTTATTTACTTTCGATTTTAGCAAAGACCTTTGTTCTTACAGCAAACTTCTGTGACGGTTAAAGGGAGGTAATATGTCAGGTAATATGCTAATGAGATTGCCTGGCCAGAAAAGAACGTGAAAAAGTTGGTATACATATAGAAACATCAGCCCATTTAGGGTTGAGGATCCTTTTCTCTGAATGGACTGTTTGTTGTCTGTATGTAGCCACGCATCTCGGAACGTTACAATTGGTGGCAGCGGTGGGATAAAGTGATAGCCATCTCCAGCTATCCCTTACCCATGGTTACCCCCTTAGGACAGGTCAGGTCCTTGCCTAGAGTTGATGACTTCGGGGCGAAGTCATAGTAGTAGGGAGGAGTGTGACGGTTAAAGGGAGGTAATATGTCAGGTAATATGCTAATGAGATTGCCTGGCCAGAAAAGAACGTGAAAAAGTTGGTATACATATAGAAACATCAGCCCATTTAGGGTTGAGGATCCTTTTCTCTGAATGGACTGTTTGTTGTCTGTATGTAGCCACGCATCTCGGAACGTTACACTTCGTTTACCGTCATGCATTGATGATCCGTCGTTGGTGTTGTAAAATATCGCAACTTCAGATTCAATCAAGCTGTAGTTTCGAGGCTTTAGAATAACATCGACGAAATACTATTGTTTGGCTGAAATTACGTCACGGTTTTTTGATAACACCGAACCCTATTTGAAAAGTCACGTACAATTCAGTTAGGCCTATATGTTACAATTCTGTATGCAGATTTGTCAGGTTATTAAATTAATTAGTCGGTTTAAATGCAAAGCATCGTATGTCGATTTTGGATGATTTTAAATGGGAAGGAAAATCTTAAGTTTGATAACTTTTCCGAAACCGAAAGGTTACTTGAAATTTGGACATAAATTGTTCAAATATAACGTGTCATAAATACTGATCAGTAAAATATCTCAAATTCTCAAGAATTGTCTAAACTGGACATGCAAGATTTAATTTGAAAATCGGAAAAAATCTACATACGAGGTTTTGCATAATAATGTTATACACCAACGAAATGTTCATTGTCTTAAGCTAAAACACACATTTAAGAAAATAAGACCCATCCATGGATGAACGGAACAAATCGGCCCAAATTCGCAGTAAATCGTCACAATGCCCATTGCGCTCTCCCGAGCCACTACGAATATTTCGGAAATCGGGCTCAGTGGGACCGGGGTACTGAAAATGCATTCAATCCAATTTCTTAAAGTGACATTTCACATTCATTTCAGTTTTTAAAAGTATATCTTGATGCCAAGATTGTTTATTCTAATGCGTAGAAATGCTATCAGTTTTTCGAAGTTGTTATTTATAAGCGAAAAATACACCTTCACAGTTGAGCCAGAAATGGCAAATTCTATATAATTCTGAACTGTTGTCCACAACAATATGTTAAGTTTTAGCACAACAATACATGTATATATTTCTCGTAAACGGTTCAATATTTTGGCATGGAATTTTCATTAGAAAAGTTGCTCTTTCAGATAGAATAAAAGTAAAATTTATGTAAAAATAATTGTGAAATGTCACTATAAACTGAAGCTGTTTTATACGCCATAATTGTAGCCATTATCAATAAAATATGGTTTTATTTTAGTTATATTTGATTAGAAGTATTACCCATCACTTTAAGAAGGGAAACACATCGGTGTGTACGCTTCCCTTCTCAGCGTATTGTGTGTGTACGCTTACCATTTTGAATCAGATGTGTACGCTTCCCATTTCGTTATTTTAATGATCACATCATAATTAACGCTTTTCTGACCAAATCCCTTGGATTTTTAAAGAATATATTAACTAGACGGTACGTGCGTACACAATTTATTCGTGTAAATGGGCTGGTAAAGCTAAAACTTGACAATTAGGACTATAAATGTGAACGCTTCCCGCGTTCGGTTTGTACTTAAAAAAACTTTGGCTCGAGTGTTTGAAGAAACTACTGGATTTCGGGCAGAGTGAGTTAGAGCCGGGAATAGCCCTCTCAAAGGCGCGTTACGTGCACTTTATCTCTTCAAAATCCGTAGCGTATAAACTGAGAAATTTAACAAAACATACCTTGAAGCGGGCGATTTTTCCGTGTGGACGCTTCCAAAAAGTCACGTGGGTTACCCACCGTGCTAATGCACAATTTTGCTTTTGCAAACGAGAAATCTACTAAGGGAGATTACTCTTCGATGCGAATATGAATATTTTGTATCGCAGCCTCGTTTTGGGAAAAATCCATATTTGTACGGTTCAATCGATATTTGTAGGGTTCAAATGAGTGCAATGCATATTTGGAGGGTTCAACCGGTGCATCGTACAAATATCGATTTGGCCGCTTTGGAGTATCGAGAATCCCGTGCGTTCACGCAATTATCTCGTGCGTACAATACGGCTCTAGGTATTGTATACTCACGTGGTACGAATGGGACGATTTCATTGGTTTACTAATGTAGGGTGTGAAATAATACTTGGTATAGTGCCACCACTGACCTTGAGACTCGAATGTACTTTTAAGTGTTGACTAATCCACGTGTGAGGGGTTGTATTTTTATACTGTACGGTGTGTTTTTGTCAAAACAATTTAATACTGCGGCGTCGATACAAAGTAGCCGTGGTCGAGTGGTAAAACCGGCGTTACCAATAATTACAAGTTGGAAGATGTGGGTTCGAATCTCGCATAGTCGCGTTTTATCTACCATTTTTCGTTTTTATTCTTTTTATTATTTAATTATTCATTATTTCATCACCATAGATACCGTTCTAAATGATAGCTTTGCACGTAGTTCTAAGTATTTCAATTAACGTAATACATTTTGTGAATTCATGAATGTCAGACATGTCTGATTTGTAGGCTTACATACATGTAGATGTAACCCTGACGACAGAGAAATCATTTTAATGTATACACATTTTGTATGGACAAAAATATAAAAAGAAAAAGGCGCACTGCAAAGATAAAAGAAAAAAGAACGAGTAATGAAAAATAAAACATTAAAAAATATAGTGGAATTTTCCGGTATCGAACCCTGGCTAAAATATTTCGTTTGATTGTGAGACCACCACCTTACCCACTTTACCACAGAGACTATTTATTGATGCGACTCTTGTTTTTAAGGGGGAATGCTCCAGTTTCCTAATTTTTTCCCAATAATAGAATTTATATTTTGTATGTTGAAATTACATGTTATTACCAATTGAAAAATAAAATGAAAATGGAGGGTCAGCGATCTTGTTTGAATTTTATAGGCATTCGTATCACATACCCCTACATCGAAAAAATGCACAATTTCTTGCACCTGTCCAAGGTCACTAAAATGCTAATAAAATACTATATATTCATCGTTTAGTCCCCAAAACGCATTTAAAGTAACGTCTTGCATTTAATAAGAACAGAAAACCCAAAATATGTGCTATTATAAACGCGTAAATGTATAAAACAGCATGCTCACTTGTTCGGCTTGATCAACGAAGCTGGAGTGTTTTATGTCAAAATTTGCATATTTTTGGAAATATTTCAAGTTCTACATAATAGAATTTGATAAAACTCCCTCAATGTATTAAGCAACATGTCCTGGTAATAATTCAAAAAGAAAATGTATAGGTCAGCGCACTTATTAGTGAATTACAGCAATTTTTATAAGCTACACATGAATAAAATGACGCAAAACAGTGGTAACTGCATACACACTTACGACTGTTTTGCTCTAAATAATCGATTTCCATCTTGAGGAAGTCAGTTCCGCATAATAAATACACTTTTACCGTCGAAAATGGTAGATTGTAATGATGGGTTATATTATTGAAATTATGGTAGCGAAACATATTGGTACGAAACATTTAATTTACTACAGTAATGACCGAGTGTTCCGAAAAACTGGAGCATTCCCCCTTAAATGGAATACACCCAAATACACTTCCAAATTTTTAACCGTGACCTGCGCATGAAGTGAGCAAACAAAAGGTCACGTGGTCGTTTTACTATATAATTCATTGTGCGAGTCGTTATTTTCGCGCGAGCATTTTTCATTTATTCTGCCTAAGTATTAAGAATATTTCATACAGTCATTTGCGTTAATTATTAGAGTTTTCAGTTACAGGAATATTTTTGCAACTTTGATTGAAAAAAAGAGATTTTTTGGCTTGTAATCATTCGTACCCTGTCTCCATCGCCCCTTACCACCATGCAAGTTCAGGATGAGCTACTGCTTTTGAAAACCATATAAAAAGAATTTTGCAGGAGCAAGTGAGCTCCTTAGTACTGTCCAAGTGTGAGCGGTAATATTTTGCATGTGTTTGTGCTCTAGATTAGAGCCAATAATGGACAGGTCACAGGATGGATTCCCAGCCGCGGAGCGTGGACAATTATAAATTAACTTATTGCTGAAATATTGTTGAGAGGCGTTAAATTAAAAAAAGAAATGAAAAGAAAAATGTTTTAAACTTTTACCAAACAAGAAATGTTAATGTTTTGACTGTCAATGGCGGATCCATGATTTTTTTCAAGGGGTGCGGGTGAGGTCTAGCCCAAAAGATGGTTTTAAATTTGTGAATTTTGTAATGTTAGATACCATACTAATTAACGCTGTTTAGTCAAAATTCGATTTTCGACCTATTCAAGGCGGGGTCCGGACCCCGACCCCCTTTTAGATCCGTCTTTGACTGTCTTACAGAGATTGTTTCAAAAATCATTTCAAGGGGCAAAATAATGAAATACTTTTAGCATTTTCTCCTTTTGCCTCAAGGTTTTCGTTACTATATTACTATATTTTTCATGGGGGTCCAAGCCCAATTGCCAGGGGGGGGGGGGGTCCACGCCCAAATGATGACTTAAATGTGTTAAATTATATATAACGTTAGGCCTATTTTGACGCTTTAATTAGGCCTATAGTCAACATTCAATTTATGGCTGATTCCAGGGGGGGGGGGAGTGCGGACATCCCGACCCCCCCCCCCCACTCTAGATCCGCCCTGGCACTTAAAAAAACCTACTTTCATGATACCCATTCTGTTATCTGCAAGAGCTTCCAAATTGAATCAGGTGCCGTTTAGGAAAGGGTTAAGCCGCTGTCAAACTTGAAAAGTCTAAATAATTTGTCGTTTGGGAAATGGGCTTTAACAGCTATGTTTTTATTATCAAAATTGATCTACCATAATGAATTATCTTTCTTCATAAACCTTTCGGTACTGACATAATCATCTTCACACTGAAAATGGCATGTTTCGTACTATTTTTAGATTGGGCTATTTATAGCCCAATCTATTATAACCAGTTTTTCACTCCAGACATCACTCCAGACACTACGTTCTAACCCTAACCCGCTGAGCTATGTGTTCAAGCCAAACTATGTTATTTCAAACACCACAGAAACATCCTTTATCAGTCAATATCTTCAAAGTTTTTCATCTCTTTCACTTTTGCGACAAATAAGGAGAGGGTTAATAATTACATTTGATGAAATTTTCCCTGAAATTAAATGCCTATTAGTATTTTCAGCGTTTTTACAATCTTATCCGTTGAGTAAAGAGCTTGAAAGCAAAATAGTGTAACCCTCAGATAAATTCCATATAGTTACAATATTACTGCTCTGACTTTCAATGGTCGTTTACCAGTGAATGCATTGCCAGGTGTTTAACTGGGTCACTACTTGACACTGCCACTGTAGCCCACTGCCACCTTAGCCCATTCACTAGATACAATGTGTGCGCTTTACCCATTCCTATATTCTGACACCTTTAGGTTCCCATGAAATATTATGTGTTTGGAAAACATGGTAGAAAATGAAGAAATGGTTGTGAAAAGCTAGTTCTTCATTTCCCACAATATTTTCTTCTCAGAAAGACCAAACAAAGTAATGATTTATTTGCTTGAAATTGGGTTAAGAATTTATTCTGCATTGATCGCTTTATCTTTATTGTTTTTTTTTTTACTCAGTGTGTTAAAGGCTCTTCCAAACGACAATATCTTAGAGTGGTTCAAATTAGAAAGAGTTGCAGACGACGAAACGGGTGACGATAAAGATGAAATCATGTTATGTACAATGAAGCACAGAAAACATTGGGACAAAGAAGAAATTTCCGGTTATCTTTGTATGTTTCATATTATTTGCTTCACAACAATGTCTTGTTTGGAAAAGGACGAATGGTTCGAGGCTATAGAGTACAAGAGGACCATGATGGTCCTATATCGCTCACCTGAACTGAGATGTCAAAAGGTGAGAAATGATTGCACATTTTCCCATGATATCCAAAAGACCATTCCCATTTACAATAGGCCTCATCTAGACAAATATTCCGAACATGTTTCATGACAATTGGACATAAATTGTAGCCTCTACATTGCTAACATAGTAACAAGGATTTTGTCTTTATGACCCCTTATCCCATGATATCCAACGAAATATTCCCATTGTCAATAGACTTCATCCTTGTGACTAGACAAACAATCATGAAAATTTAGCCAAAAATATGGTCTCAATAGCCCTATTAAGGATAGTCATTAAGGCCCCTTTTCACATGCTATCCCATGGAACATTCCTATTTTCCTCAGAGTTAATCGTTGTGACTAGACAAACTTTCTGATCACAAGTTTCATGAAGATTAGACAAAAATTATTGCATCTTAAGTGCTAACAAGGTGTCATTGAGGCTCATTTTCCCATGATATCATCTGGAACATTCCAATTTTCAATAGGCTTTATCCTTGTGACTAAACATACATTCTGATAAAGATTCATGAAGATTGGGCCAAAACTGTCGCCTCTAAAGTGCCTAACAAGGATTTTGTCATTAAGGCCCCTTTTCCCGTGATATCAAAATGGATTATTCTGATTGTTGATAAGCTTCATTCTTGTGACAAGACAAATATTCTGATCAAGTTTCAAGATTAGGCCAAAATTGTGGCCTCTTAAGGTGCTAACAAGGATATTGTCATTAAGGCCCCTTTTCCCGTGATATCCAAGGGAACTTTCCAATTTTCTATAGGGTCTATTTTTGTGACTAGACAAACATTCTGACCAAGTTTCATGAACATTGTGCCAAAATTGTAGCCTGTAGAGTGCTAAGAAGGATTTTGTCTTTTAGGCCCCTTTTCCGTGATATCAATGAGAAACAAAGATATGGAAACACGTTTTATGCTTTTCTCACAAGATTTGAAGACAAAAATACTGTTACTGTATCTTGCTCAATATACATAGCTAACTGTTTTGAGATGAAAAGGTTTTCCAAATGTTCAAGATAGAACTCTTAACCCCCAAGAATCAACAACATAGGGCCCTTTTTCATTACAAAATAATAAATTTTACAGTAATTTGGTAAAGAGCTAAAGAGGATGTTAGTTGCAAAATAGAAGTATAATAGATTCACTATTAAACAGAAGATTACTGTTGAATTGCTTTATCATGGTTTAATAGAGAATCTTGTCTGATTATCCGAAGAAAAGTAAACAAAACAGAGCTCTTTCCTCTCAGTTTGTTTATTTAAGCTGGCCCAAGACTAGATCAGGTGTAAAGATAAAATCCAAGTCAAATAATATGGACAAAGGGAGACAACTTTAAGACTACAACTTGCAAAAGTTTTCTATTCATTATTTCCCTTAATAAGTTCGATAAGCACCGCCCTGCCACGCCCACATTTTTTGACAAATTTAAAACTTTGAGAATAAATTTTGAAAAGAGTCACTCAAGGAACAATCCTGCAAAGTTTGCTTCAAATTGACCCAATGGTTGATTTTTAAAGAATTTTCTCAGGATTTCTCAGTCCGATAAGCCCCGCCCTGCCACGCCCACATTTTTTGACGAATCAAAAATTCGCGAACAAGTTCTGAAAAGGGTCACTTAAGGAACATTCCAGCCAAGTTTGGTCAAAATTGGCCCAATGGTTCAGGAGAAGAAGATGTTTACAGAAATTGTGAACGGACGGACAGACGGACGGACGGACAGACGGACGGACGGACAGACGGACGGACGACGGACGGTGAGCGACCACAATAGCTCACCTTGAGCACTTTGTGCTCAGGTGAGCTAATAAACACTGTGATTTAAAATTATGTTAATCAAAGTAAAATCATCGTCTTAGTTTTGCCGTTTTGTAGAATTTTAACATTTTTACCACATATACTGTTCTTAGACTGATCATTTGATCCAATGAACAAGTGCATTCTATTTAATCGAAATATGTTTGCAGACCGAGTTGCAGATCAGAGATCAGTAAGGCTAAGCCTCTATAATGGGTCCGTACTTGGTATTATTCTGATTGGCTAAGAATAAGAATAATTCAACATGTTGATTTAATGTAAAATCCGGTAAGGTGTAACATTTCCTTTTCCCAAACAGCCTCACCTTTTGGATTCACCTGAAGGGTGTACATTCAACTTGTTTTTATCAAATATGCACGTTTGCCTACACATTGATTAACCATTTTCCAAACGATGACGCCTTTTTACTCGCTTCATAGAAAATGCTTAAAAACAATCGAATAGAGAATGGGGCAATTTTGAAAATCAGCATATTGTCCTTTTGTCACAATATCAATTTCTCAGTGATGCCCAATCTACAGTGCTGACAGCACTTTGATTTTTGTTGTGGAATGGGGGTTTACGTGAATATGACAGTTTAACCTTGCGGCTAGGTCCTCAAAAGATCCGATCGAGGATACTACTTTTTCGGAGGGTCAAAAATGACTTAAAAGCCGATAAAGGCAAAAAAAATGGAAGTCAGTCAATGATATCCCGTCGAGATTCACAGAGGAATCATCACTAAACGGTGTGGGAATCCTCTTAAACTTCTTCTTTCCTCCGTTCATTTCCATTGCACGTTGGATGCTTTACTCACATTTGGGTCAGAGCCTCGATCTGGCATCAAAAAGTGTTACTATTTTTAGTAACAAATTGGAAGTGTATTTGGGTGTATATTTCAACAACGGCTGAATTTAAACAAAGGGGTTCCGAAAACCTGTTTTACCTTCTTAGTTGGACTCGTCTGTCCAGGGGTCATGGTTTATTTATATTCTTATATAGAATGAAGTATTGCCATTTGTACAATGTGATATTATTTTACCCTTTGTAAAACAACAAAATTTTAGTTTGGTCCAAATTCAAAGATGTTGCAGACGACAATTTCAAGTGAATAATATTAATTTTAATGTTTTGATCTTTCAAAAATTTCTTGATTGAAAATATCATTGTGGAAGATGAAAATATTGCTTGCTTATCACAGGCAATTTCTTCATTTTTTCACAATGCTATCATAACTTATATTCATAATCCTTTATCTTGTGGGTCATCAATTTCAAAGTATCATATGATGTGGTCATGGATTAATCCTTTCAGCTAGACTGGTCAAATTTGAAAATGGTTGTTGACAATAATGCAACCCTGGAGTATAATATGAAATCTTCATTTGATATGGTAGAAAATAAAAAGGTGAAAGGGGTAAATGACTGACGGACGGATGGAAGTATGGACAGACAGCCGGAACGACAGCGTGGCGACTTGAATATAATCAAAGTACTGAAAGTACTGTTGGAAAGCAAATTTGCTGATTATGTCTAAAGGCCTTTCTAGTTGTTAGCAATATGAATTACACGGAGTTGGATAAAAGTAAATAATTGAAATTGATTCTTTAGAAAGTTACTAAATACAAATTATGAAAGGATAATGTCTGTTCCATATCAGCAAAATATACTGAACAAAAGAGAAAACTTTACGCTGCAAGATTTCTTGTTTCTGAAAAAGTATCGAACTAAAAGCCTGATTTTATTTTTACAATATTTCCATGGCATTCGGCAATCGTTTTGTCGAAGTTTCATTGCCTTGTCTCCATTAATGTCAGAGTTACGGCCCTTAATGCATTTACAGCTAATTTCATCTAATGCCACATACGCGCGATAAACGATTCATTATTTTTACGGAATTGGTCATATCCGGGTTGCCAAAAAAACCACAAAACATCTCTCTTATCACTTGTAGCAAGCTCTAAAATAAAGGTCTAATCTGTCAATTTTGTGAATTACCCCCCTTTGACATAAACAAATAGGGAATTTAAAATGTCGAATTCTCCCAAGAGACAAGATATCCTGCTAACAGGGCTCCACTACCTGTAATAGAGCCCCAAGTCAGTACTATAACATTCTACAGACAAGATATCCTGCTAACGGAGCTCCACTACCTGTAATAGAGCCCCTAGTCAGTACTATAACATTCTACAGACAAGATATCCTGCTAACAGGGCTCCACTACCTGTAATAGAGCCCCTAGTCAATACTATAACATTCTACAGACAAGATATCCTGCTAACAGGGCTCCACTACCTGTAATAGAGCCCCTAGTCAATACTATGACATTCTACAGACAAGATATCCTGCTAACGGGGCTCCACTACCTGTACTTAAGCCCCTAGTCAGTACTATAACATTCTAGAGACAAGATATCCTGCTAACGGGGCTCCACTACCTGTAATAGAGCCCCTAGTCAGTACTATGACCTTCTACAGACAAGATATCCTGCTAACAGGGTTCCACTACCTGTAATAGAGCCCCTAGTCAGTACTATAACATTCTACAGACAAGATATCCTGCTAACGGGGCTCCACTACCTGTAATAGAGCCCCTAGTCAGTACTATAACATTCTAGAGACAAGATATCCTGCTAACGGGGCTCCACTACCTGTAATAGAGCCCCTAGTCAGAACTAAAACATTCTACAGACAAGATATCCTGCTAACGGGGCTCCACTACCTGTAATAGAGCCCCTAGTCAGTACTATAACAGTCAACAGACAAGATATCCTGCTAACGGGGCTCCACTACCTGTAATAGAGCCCCTAGTCAGTACTATGACATTCTACAGATAAGACATCCTGCTAACAGGGCGCCACTACCTGTAATAGAGCCCCTATGCAGTACTACAACAGTCTACAGACAAGATATCCTGCTAACGGGGCTCCACTACCTGTAATAGAGCCCATAGTCAGTACTATAACATTCTACAGACAAGATATCCTGCTAACAGGGCTCCACTACCTGTAATAGAGCCCCTAGTCAGTACTATAACATTCTACAGACAAGATATCCTGCTAACAGGGCTCCACTACCTGTAATACAGCCCCTAGTCAATACTATAACATTCTACAGACAAGACATCCTGCTAACGGGACTCCACTACCTGTAATGGAGCCCCTAGTCAGTACTATAACATTCTACAGACAAGATATCCTGCTAACAGGACTCCACTACCTGTAATAGAGCCCCTAGTCAATACTATAACATTCTACAGACAAGATATCCTGCTAACAGTGCTCCACTACCTGTAATAGAGCCCCTAGTCAGTACTATAACATTCTACAGACAAGATATCCTGCTAACGGGGCTCCACTACCTGTAATAGAGCCCCTAGTCAGTACTATAACTTTCTACAGACAAGATATCCTGCTAACGGGGCTCCACTACCTGTAATAGAGCCCTTAGTCAGTACTATAACATTCTACAGACAAGATATCCTGCTAACAGGGCTCCACTACCTGTAATAGAGCCCCTAGTCAGTACTATATCCTTCTACAGACAAGACATCCTGCTTCTGGTGCTCAACTACCTGTAATAGAGCCCCTAGTCAATATTATATCATTCTACAGACAAGACATCCTGTTAACGGGGCTCCACTACCTGTAATAGAGCCCTTAGTTAGTACTATAACATTCTACAGACAAGATATCCTGCTAACAGGGCTCCACTACCTGTAATAGAGCCCCTAGTTAGTACTATAACATTCTACAGACAAGATATCCTGCTAACAGGGCTCCAATACCTGTAATAGAGCCCCTAGTCAGTACTATAACATTCTACAGACAAGATATCCTGCTAACAGTGCTCCACTACCTGTAATAGAGCCCCTAGTCAGTACTATAACATTCTACAGACAAGATATCCTGCTAACAGGGCTCCAATACCTGTAATAGAGCCCCTTGTCAGTACTATAACATTCTACAGACAAGATATCCTGCTAACAGTGCTCCACTACCTGTAATAGAGCCCCTAGTCAGTACTATAACATTCTACAGACAAGATATCCTGCTAACAGGGCTCCACTACCTGTAATAGAGCCCCTAGTCAATACTATAACATTCTACAGACAAGATATCCTGCTAACAGGGCTCCACTACCTGTAATAGAGCCCCTAGTCAGTACTATAACATTCTACAGACAAGATATCCTTCTACTGGGGTTCCACTACCTGTAATAGAGCCCCTAGTCAGTACTATAACATTCTACAGACAAGATATCCTTCTACTGGGGTTCCACTACCTGTAATAGAGCCCCTAGTCAGTACTATAACTTTCTACAGACAAGATATCCTGCTAACGGGGCTCCACTACCTGTAATAGAGCCCTTAGTCAGTACTATAACATTCTACAGACAAGATATCCTGCTAACAGGGCTCCAATACCTGTAATAGAGCCCCTAGTCAGTACTATAACATTCTACAGACAAGATATCCTGCTAACGGGGCTCCACTACCTGTAATAGAGCCCCTAGTCAGTACTATAACTTTCTACAGACAAGATATCCTGCTAACGGGGCTCCACTACCTGTAATAGAGCCCCTAGTCAGTACTATAACATTCTACAGACAACACATCCTGCTAACGGGGCTCCACTACCTGTAATAGAGCCCCTAGTAAGTACTATAACATTCTACAGACAAGATATCCTGCTAACGGGGCTCCACTACCTGTAATAGAGCCCCTAGTCAATACTATAACATTCTACAGACAAGATATCCTGCTAACGGGGCTCCACTACCTGTAATAGAGCCCCTAGTCAGTACTATAACATTCTACAGACAAGATATCCTGCTAACAGTGCTCCACTACCTGTAATGGAGCCCCTAGTCAGTACTATAACATTCTACAGACAAGATATCCTGCTAACGGGGCTCCACTACCTGTAATAGAGCCTCTAGTCAGTACTATAACATTCTACAGACAAGATATCCTGCTAACGGGGCTCCACTACCTGTAATAGAGCCCCTAGTCAGTACTATAACATTCTACAGACAAGATATCCTTCTACTGGGGTTCCACTACCTGTAATAGAGCCCATAGTCAATACTATATCATTCTACAGACAAGATATCCTGCTAACAGGGTTCCACTACCTGTAATAGAGCCCCTAGTCAGTACTATATCATTCTACAGACAATATATCCTGCTAACGGGGCTCCACTACCTGTATAGAGCCCCTAGTCAGTACTATAACATTCTACAGACAAGATATCCTGCTAACAGGGCTCCACTACCTGTAATAGAGCCCATAGTCAGTACTATAACATTCTACAGACAAGATATCCTGCTAACAGGGCTCCAATACCTGTATAGAGCCCCTAGTCAGTACTATAACATTCTACAGACAAGATATCCTGCTAACAGGGTTCCACTACCTGTAATAGAGCCCCTAGTCAGCACTATATCATTCTACAGACAAGATATCCTGCTAACGGGGCTCCACTACCTGTAATAGAGCCCCTAGTCAGTACTATATCATTCTACAGACAAGATATCCTGCTAATGGGGCTCCACTACCTGTAATAGAGCCCCTAGTCAGTACTATAACATTCGACAGACAAGATATCCTGCTAACGGGGCTCCACTAGATGTAATAGAGCCTCTAGTCAGTACTATAACATTCTACAGACAAGATATCCTGCTAACGGGGCTCCACTACCTGTAATAGAGCCCCTAGTCAGTACTATAACATTCTACAGACAAGATATCCTGCTAACAGGGCTCCACTACCTGTAATAGAGCCCCTAGTCAATACTATAACATTCTACAGACAAGATATCCTGCTAACGGGGCTCCACTACCTGTAATAGAGCCCCTAGTCAATACTATAACATTCTACAGACAAGATATCCTGCTAACGGGGCTCCACTACCTGTAATAGAGCCCCTAGTCAGTACTATATCATTCTACAGACAAGATATCCTGCTAACAGTGCTCCACTACCTGTAATGGAGCCCCTAGTCAGTACTATAACATTCTACAGACAAGATATCCTGGTAACGGGGCTCCACCACCTGTAATAGAGCCCCTAGTCAGTACTATAACATTCTACAGACAAGATATCCTGCTAACGGGGCTCCACTACCTGTAATAGAGCCCCTAGTCAATACTATAACATTCTACAGACAAGATATCCTGCTAACGGGGCTCCACTACCTGTAATAGAGCCCCTAGTCAGTACTATAACATTCTACAGACAAGATATCCTGCTAACAGGGCTCCACTACCTGTAATAGAGCCCCTAGTCAATACTATAACATTCTACAGACAAGATATCCTGCTAACGGGGCTCCACTACCTGTAATAGAGCCCCTAGTCAGTACTATAACATTCTACAGACAAGATATCCTGCTAACGGGGCGCCACTACCTGTAATAGAGCCCCTAGTCAATACTATAACATTCTACAGACAAGATATCCTGCTAACGGGGCTCCACTACCTGTAATAGAGCCCCTAGTCAGTACTATAACATTCTACAGACAAGATATCCTGCTAACGGGGCTCCACTACCTGTAATAGAGCCCCTAGTCAATACTATATCATTCTACAGACAAGATATCCTGCTAACAGGGCTCCACTACCTGTAATAGAGCCCCTAGTCAGTACTATAACATTCTACAGACAAGATATCCTGCTAACGGGGCTCCACTACCTGTAATAGAGCCCCTAGTCAGTACTATATCATTCTACAGACAAGATATCCTGCTAACGGGGCTCCACTACCTGTAATAGAGCCCCTAGTCAGTACTATATCATTCTACAGACAAGATATCCTGCTAACGGGGCTCCACTACCTGTAATAGAGCTCCTAGTCAGTACTATATCATTCTACAGACAAGATATCCTGCTAACGGGGCTCCACTACCTGTAATAGAGCCCCTAGTCAGTACTATAACATTCTACAGACAAGATATCCTGCTAACGGGGCTCCACTACCTGTAATAGAGCCCATAGTCAGTACTATAACATTCTACAGACAAGATATCCTGCTAACAGGGCTCCACTACCTGTAATAGAGCCCCTAGTCAGTACTATAACATTCTACAGACAAGATATCCTGCTAACAGGGCTCCACTACCTGTAATAGAGCCCCCAGTCAGTACTATAACATTCTACAGACAAGATATCCTTCTAACAGGGCTCCACTACCTGTAATAGAGCCACTAGTCAGTACTATAACATTCTACAGACAAGATATCCTGCTAACAGGGCTCCACTACCTGTAATAGAGCCCCTAGTCAGTACTATAACATTCTACCGACAAGATATCCTGCTAATGGGGCTCCACTACCTGTAATAGAGCCCCTAGTCAGTACTATAACATTCTACAGACAAGATATCCTGCTAACGGGGCTCCACTACCTGTAATAGAGCCCCTAGTCAGTACTATAACATTCTACAGACAAGATATCCTGCTAACAGGGCTCCACTACCTGTAATAGAGCCCCTAGTCAATACTATAACATTATACAGACAAGATATCCTGCTAACGGGGCTCCACTACCTGTAATAGAGCCCCTAGTCAATACTATAACATTATACAGACAAGATATCCTGCTAACGGGGCTCCACTACCTGTAATAGAGCCCCTAGTCAGTACTATAACATTCTACCGACAAGATATCCTGCTAACGGGGCTCCACTACCTGTAATAGAGCCCCTAGTCAGTACTATAACATTCTACAGACAAGATATCCTGCTAACGGGGCTCCACTACCTGTAATAGAGCCTCTAGTCAGTACTATAACAGTCAACAGACAAGATATCCTGCTAACGGGGCTCCACTACCTGTAATAGAGCCCCTAGTCAGTACTATAACATTCTACAGACAAGATATCCTGCTAACGGGGCTCCACTACCTGTATTAGAGCCCCTAGTCAGTACTATAACATTCTACAGACAAGATATCCTGCTAACGGGGCTCCACTACCTGTAATAGAGCCCCTAGTCAGTACTATTTCATTCTACAGACAAGATATCCTGCTAAAAGGGCTCCACTACCTGTAATAGAGCCCCTAGTCAGTACTATATCATTCTACAGACAAGATATCCTGCTAACAGGGCTCCACTACCTGTAATAGAGCCCCTAGTCAGTACTATAACATTCTACAGACAAGATATCCTGCTAACGGGGCTCCACTACCTGTATTAGAGCCCCTAGTCAGTACTATATCATTCTACAGACAAGATATCCGGCTAACAGGGCTCCACTACCTGTAATAGAGCCACTAGTCAGTACTATAACATTCTACAGACAAGATATCCTGCTAACAGGGCTCCACTACCTGTAATAGAGCCCCTAGTCAGTACTATAACATTCTACCGACAAGATATCCTGCTAATGGGGCTCCACTACCTGTAATAGAGCCCCTAGTCAGTACTATAACATTCTACAGACAAGATATCCTGCTAACGGGGCTCCACTACCTGTAATAGAGCCCCTAGTCAGTACTATAACATTCTACAGACAAGATATCCGGCTAACGGGGCTCCACTACCTGTAATAGAGTCCCTAGTCAGTACTATAACATTCTACCGACAAGATGTCCTGCTAACAGGGCTCCACTACCTGTAATAGAGCCCCTAGTCAGTACTATAACATTCTACAGACAAGATATCCTGCTAACAGGGCTCCACTACCTGTAATAGAGCCCCTAGTCAGTACTATAACAGTCTACAGACAAGATATCCTGCTAACGGGGCTCCACTACCTGTAATAGAGCCCCTAGTCAATACTGTAACTTTCTACAGACAAGATATCCTGTTAACGGGGCTCCACTACCTGTAATAGAGCCCCTAGTCAGTACTATAACATTCGACAGACAAGATATCCTGCTAACGGGGCTCCACTACCTGTAATAGAGCCCCTAGTCAGTACTATAACATTCTACAGACAAGATATCCTGCTAACGGAGCTCAACTACCTGTAATAGGGCCCCTAGTCAATACTATAACATTCTACAGACAAGACATCCTGCTAACGGGGCTCCACTACCTGTAATAGAGCCCCTAGTCAGTACTATAACATTCGACACACAAGATATCCTGCTAACGGGGCTCCACTACCTGTAATAGAGCCCCTAGTCAGTACTATAACATTCTACAGACAAGATATCCTGCTAACGGGACTCCACTACCTGTAATTGAGCCCCAAGTCAGTACTATAACATTCTACAGACAAGATATCCTGCTAACGGAGCTCAACTACCTGTAATAGAGCCCCTAGTCAATACTGTAACATTCTACAGACACGATCTCCTGCTAACGGGGCTCCACTACCTGTAATAGAGCCCCAAGTCAGTACTATAACATTCTACAGACAAGATATCCTGCTAACGGAGCTCAACTACCTGTACTAGAGCCCCTAGTCAGTACTATAACATTCTACAGACAAGATATCCTGCTAACAGGGCTCCACTACCTGTAATAGAGCCCCTAGTCAATACTATAACATTCTACAGACAAGATATCCTGCTAACAGGGCTCCACTACCTGTAATAGAGCCCCTAGTCAATACTATAACATTCTACAGACAAGATATCCTGCTAACGGGGCTCCACTACCTGTACTTAAGCCCCTAGTCAGTACTATAACATTCGACAGACAAGATATCCTGCTAACGGGGCTCCACTACCTGTAATAGAGCCCCTAGTCAGTACTATGATATTCTACAGACAAGATATCCTGCTAACAGGGCTCCACTACCTGTAATAGAGCCCCTAGTCAGTACTATAACATTCTACCGACAAGATATCCTGCTAATGGGGCTCCACTACCTGTAATAGAGCCCCTAGTCAGTACTATAACATTCTACAGACAAGATATCCTGCTAACGGGGCTCCACTACCTGTAATAGAGCCCCTAGTCAGTACTATAACATTCTACCGACAAGATATCCTGCTAACAGGGCTCCACTACCTGTAATGGAGCCCCTAGTCAGTACTATAACATTCTACAGACAAGATATCCTGCTAACAGGGCTCCACTACCTGTAATAGAGCCCCTAGTCAGTACTATAACATTCTACAGACAAGATATCCTGCTAATGGGGCTCCACTACCTGTAATAGAGCCCCTAGTCAGTACTATAACATTCTACAGACAAGATATCCTGCTAACGGGGCTCCACTACCTGTAATAGAGCCCCTAGTCAGTACTATAACATTCTACAGACAAGATATCCTGCTAACAAGGCGCCACTACCTGTAATAGAGCCCCTAGTCAGTACTATAACATTCTACAGACAAGATATCCTGCTAACGGGGCTCCACTACCTGTAATAGAGCCCCTAGTCAGTACTATAACATTCTACCGACAAGATATCCTGCTAACAGGGCTCCACTACCTGTAATAGAGCCCCTAGTCAGTACTATAACATTCTACAGACAAGATATCCTGCTAACAGGGCTCCACTACCTGTAATAGAGCCCCTAGTCAGTACTATAACATTCTACCGACAAGATATCCTGCTAATGGGGCTCCACTACCTGTAATAGAGCCCCTAGTCAGTACTATAACATTCTACAGACAAGATATCCTGCTAACGGGGCTCCACTACCTGTAATAGAGCCCCTAGTCAGTACTATAACATTCTACAGACAAGATATCCGGCTAACGGGGCTCCACTACCTGTAATAGAGTCCCTAGTCAGTACTATAACATTCTACCGACAAGATGTCCTGCTAACAGGGCTCCACTACCTGTAATAGAGCCCCTAGTCAGTACTATAACATTCTACAGACAAGATATCCTGCTAACGGGGCTCCACTACCTGTAATAGAGCCCCTAGTCAGTACTATAACAGTCAATAGACAAGATATCCTGCTAACGGGGCTCCACTACCTGTAATAGAGCCTCTAGTCAGTACTATAACATTCTACAGACAAGATATCCTGCTAACGGGGCTCCACTACCTGTAATAGAGCCCCTAGTCAGTACTATAACATTCTACAGACAAGATATCCTGCTAACGGGGCTCCACTACCTGTAATAGAGCCCCTAGTCAGTACTATAACATTCTACAGACAAGATATCCTGCTAACGGGGCTCCACTACCTGTAATAGAGCCCATAGTCAGTACTATAACATTCTACAGACAAGATATCCTGCTAACGGGGCTCCACTACCTGTAATAGAGCCCCTAGTCAGTACTATAACATTCTAAAGACAAGATATCCGGCTAACGGGGCTCCACTACCTGTAATAGAGTCCCTAGTCAGTACTATAACAGTCAATAGACAAGATATCCTGCTAACGGGGCTCCACTGCCTGTAATAGAGCCCCTAGTCAGTACTATATCATTCTACAGACAAGATATCCTGCTAACAGGGCTCCACTACCTGTAATAGAGCCCCTAGTCAGTACTATAACAGTCAATAGACAAGATATCCTGCTAACGGGGCTCCACTACCTGTAATAGAGCCACTAGTCAGTACTATAACAGTCAATAGACAAGATATCCTGCTAACGGGGCTCCACTACCTGTAATAGAGCCTCTAGTCAGTACTATAACATTCTACAGACAAGATATCCTGCTAACGGGGCTCCACTACCTGTAATAGAGCCCCTAGTCAGTACTATAACTTTCTACAGACAAGATATCCTGCTAACGGGGCTTCACTACCTGTACTAGAGCCCCTAGTCAGTACTATAACATTCTACAGACAAGATATCCTGCTAACAGGGCTCCACTACCTGTAATAGAGCCCCTAGTCAGTACTATAACATTCTACAGACAAGATATCCTGCTAACAGGGCTCCACTACCTGTAATAGAGCCCCTAGTCAGTACTATAACATTCTACAGACAAGATATCCTGCTAACAGGGCTCCACTACCTGTAATAGAGCCCCTAGTCAGTACTATAACATTCTACAGACAAGATATCCTGCTAACGGGGCTCCACTACCTGTAATAGAGCCCCTAGTCAGTACTATATCATTCTACAGACAAGATATCCTGCTAACGGGGCTCCACTACCTGTAATAGAGCCCCTAGTCAGTACTATAACATTCTACAGACAAGATATCCTGCTAACGGGGCTCCACTACCTGTAATAGAGCCCCTAGTCAGTACTATAACATTCTACAGACAAGATATCCTGCTAACAGGGCTCCACTACCTGTAATAGAGCCCCTAGTCAGTACTATATCATTCTACAGACAAGATATCCTGCTAACGGGGCTCCACTACCTGTAATAGAGCCCCTTGTCAGTACTATAACATTCTACAGACAAGATATCCTGCTAACAGGGCTCCACTACCTGTAATAGAGCCCCTAGTCAGTACTATAACATTCTACAGACAAGATATCCTGCTAACGGAGCTCAACTACCTGTAATAGGGCCCCTAGTCAATACTATAACATTCTACAGACAAGATATCCTGCTAACGGGGCTCCACTACCTGTAATAGAGCCCCTAGTTAGTACTATATCATTCTACAGATAAGATATCCTGCTAACAAGGCGCCACTACCTGTAATAGAGCCCCTAGTCAGTACTATAACATTCGACAGACAAGATATCCTGCTAACGGGGCTCCACTACCTGTAATAGAGCCCCTAGTCAGTACTATAACATTCTACAGACAAGATATCCTGCTAACGGAGCTCAACTACCTGTAATAGGGCCCCTAGTCAATACTATAACATTCTACAGACAAGACATCCTGCTAACGGGGCTCCACTACCTGTAATAGAGCCCCTAGTCAGTACTATAACATTCGACACACAAGATATCCTGCTAATGGGGCTCCACTACCTGTAATAGAGCCCCTAGTCAGTACTATAACATTCTACAGACAAGATATCCTGCTAACGGGACTCCACTACCTGTAATTGAGCCCCAAGTCAGTACTATAACATTCTACAGACAAGTTAACCTGCTAACGGAGCTCAACTACCTGTAATAGAGCCCCTAGTCAATACTGTAACATTCTACAGACAAGATCTCCTGCTAACGGGGCTCCACTACCTGTAATAGAGCCCCTAGTCAGTACTATAACAGTCAATAGACAAGATATCCTGCTAACGGGGCTCCACTACCTGTAATAGAGCCTCTAGTCAGTACTATAACATTCTACAGACAAGATATCCTGCTAACGGGGCTCCACTACCTGTAATAGAGCCCCTAGTCAGTACTATAACATTCTACAGACAAGATATCCTGCTAACGGGGCTCCACTACCTGTAATAGAGCCCCTAGTCAGTACTATAACATTCTACAGACAAGATATCCTGCTAACGGGGCTCCACTACCTGTAATAGAGCCCCTAGTCAGTACTATAACATTCTACAGACAAGATATCCTGCTAACGGGGCTCCACTACCTGTAATAGAGCCCCTAGTCAGTACTATAACATTCTAAAGACAAGATATCCGGCTAACGGGGCTCCACTACCTGTAATAGAGTCCCTAGTCAGTACTATAACAGTCAATAGACAAGATATCCTGCTAACGGGGCTCCACTACCTGTAATAGAGCCCCTAGTCAGTACTATATCATTCTACAGACAAGATATCCTGCTAACAGGGCTCCACTACCTGTAATAGAGCCCCTAGTCAGTACTATAACAGTCAATAGACAAGATATCCTGCTAACGGGGCTCCACTACCTGTAATAGAGCCACTAGTCAGTACTATAACAGTCAATAGACAAGATATCCTGCTAACGGGGCTCCACTACCTGTAATAGAGCCTCTAGTCAGTACTATAACATTCTACAGACAAGATATCCTTCTACTGGGGCTCCACTACCTGTAATAGAGCCCCTAGTCAGTACTATAACTTTCTACAGACAAGATATCCTGCTAACAGGGCGCCACTACCTGTACTAGAGCCCCTAGTCAGTGCTATAACATTCTACAGACAAGATATCCTGCTAACGGGGCTCCACTACCTGTAATAGAGCCCCTAGTCAGTACTATAACATTCTACAGACAAGATATCCTGCTAACAGGGCTCCACTACCTGTAATAGAGCCCCTAGTCAGTACTATAACATTCTACAGACAAGATATCCTGCTAACGGGGCTCCACTACCTGTAATAGAGCCCCTAGTCAGTACTATAACATTCTACAGACAAGATATCCTGCTAACAGGGCTCCACTACCTGTAATAGAGCCCCTAGTCAGTACTATATCATTCTACAGACAAGATATCCTGCTAACGGGGCTCCACTACCTGTAATAGAGCCCCTAGTCAGTACTATAACATTCTACAGACAAGATATCCTGCTAACGGGGCTCCACTACCTGTAATAGAGCCCCTAGTCAGTACTATAACATTCTACAGACAAGATATCCTGCTAACAGGGCTCCACTACCTGTAATAGAGCCCCTAGTCAGTACTATAACATTCTACAGACAAGATATCCTGCTAACGGGGCTCCACTACCTGTAATAGAGCCCCTTGTCAGTACTATAACATTCTACAGACAAGATATCCTGCTAACAGTGCTCCACTACCTGTAATAGAGCCCCTAGTCAGTACTATAACATTCTACAGACAAGATATCCTTCTACTGGGGTTCCACTACCTGTAATAGAGCCCCTAGTCAGTACTATAACATTCTACAGACAAGATATCCTGCTAACAGGGCTCCACTACCTGTAATAGAGCCCCTAGTTAGTACTATATCATTCTACAGACAAGATATCCTGCTAACGGGGCTCCACTACCTGTAATAGAGCCCCTAGTCAGTACTATAACATTCTACAGACAAGATATCCTGCTAACAGGGCTCCACTACCTGTAATAGAGCCACTAGTCAGTACTATAACATTCTACAGACAAGATATCCTACTAACAGGGCTCCACTACCTGTAATAGAGCCACTAGTCAGTACTATAACATTCTACAGACAAGATATCCTACTAACAGGGCTCCACAACATGTAATAGAGCCCCTAGTCAGTACTATAACATTCTACAGACAAGATATCCTGCTAACGGGGCTCCACTACCTGTAATAGAGCCCCTAGTCAGTACTATAACATTCTACAGACAAGATATCCTGCTAACAGGGCTCCACTACCTGTAATAGAGCCACTAGTCAGTACTATAACATTCTACAGACAAGATATCCTACTAACAGGGCTCCACAACATGTAATAGAGCCCCTAGTCAGTACTATAACATTCTACAGACAAGATATCCTGCTAACGGGGCTCCACTACCTGTAATAGAGCCCCTAGTTAGTACTATATCATTCTACAGATAAGATATCCTGCTAACAGGGCTCCACTACCTGTAATAGAGCCCCTAGTCAGTACTATAACAGTCTACAGACAAGACATCCTGCTTCTGGTGCTCCACTACCTGTAATAGAGCCCCTTGTCAGTACTATAACATTCTACAGACAAGATATCCTGCTAACAGGGCTCCACTACCTGTAATAGAGCCCCTAGTCAGTACTATAACATTCGACAGACAAGATATCCTGCTAACGGGGCTCCACTACCTGTAATAGAGCCCCTAGTCAGTACTATAACATTCTACAGACAAGATATCCTGCTAACGGAGCTCAACTACCTGTAATAGAGCCCCTAGTCAATACTATAACATTCTGCAGACAAGATATCCTGCTAACGGGGCTCCACTACCTGTAATAGAGCCCCTAGTCAATACTATAACATTCGACACACAAGATATCCTGCTAACGGGGCGCCACTACCTGTAATAGAGCCCCTAGTCAGTACTATAACATTCTACAGACAAGATATCCTGCTAACAGGGCTCCACTACCTGTAATAGAGCCCCTAGTCAATACTATAACATTCTACAGACAAGATATCCTGCTAACGGGGCTCCACTACCTGTAATAGAGCCCCTAGTCAGTACTATAACATTCTACAGACAAGATATCCTGCTAACGGGGCTCCACTACCTGTAATAGAGCCCCTAGTCAGTACTATAACATTCTACAGACAAGATATCCTGGTAACGGGGCTCCACTACCTGTAATAGAGCCCCTAGTCAATACTATAACATTCTACAGACAAGATATCCTGCTAACAGGGCTCCACTACCTGTAATAGAGCCCCTAGTCAATACTATAACATTCTACAGACAAGATATCCTGCTAACGGGGCTCCACTACCTGTAATAGAGCCCCTAGTCAATACTATAACATTCTACAGACAAGATATCCTGCTAACGGGGCTCCACTACCTGTAATAGAGCCCCTAGTCAGTACTATAACATTCTACAGACAAGATATCCTGCTAACAGGGCTCCACTACCTGTAATAGAGCCCATAGTCAATACTATAACATTCTACAGACAAGATATCCTGCTAACGGGGCTCCACTACCTGTAATAGAGCCCCTAGTCAATACTATAACATTCTACAGACAAGATATCCTGCTAACGGGGCTCCACTACCTGTAATTGAGCCCCTAGTCAGTACTATATCATTCTACAGACAAGATATCCTGCTAACAGGGCTCCACTACCTGTAATAGAGCCCCTAGTCAGTACTATAACATTCTACAGACAAGATATCCTGCTAACAGGGCTCCACTACCTGTAATAGAGCCCCTAGTCAATACTATAACATTCTACAGACAAGATATCCTGCTAACAGGGCTCCACTACCTGTAATAGAGCCCCTAGTCAATACTATAACATTCTACAGACAAGATATCCTGCTAACGGGGCTCCACTACCTGTAATAGAGCCCCTAGTCAATACTATAACATTCTACAGACAAGATATCCTGCTAACGGGGCTCCACTACCTGTAATAGAGCCCCTAGTCAGTACTATAACAGTCTACAGACAAGATATCCTGCTAACGGGGCTCCAATACCTGTAATAGAGCCCCTAGTCAATACTATAACATTCTACAGACAAGATATCCTGCTAACAGGGCTCCACCACCTGTAATAGAGCCCCTAGTCAGTACTATAACATTCTACAGACAAGATATCCTGCTAACAGGGCTCCACTACCTGTAATAGAGCCCCTAGTCAGTACTATAACATTCTAGAGACAAGATATCCTGCTAACAGGGCTCCACTACCTGTAATAGAGCCCCTAGTCAGTACTATAACATTCTACAGACAAGATATCCTGGTAACAGGGCTCCAATACCTGTAATAGAGCCCCTAGTCAGTACTATAACATTCTACAGACAAGATATCCTGCTAACGGGGCTCCACTACCTGTAATAGAGCCCCTAGTCAGTACTATAACATTCTACAGACAAGATATCCTGCTAACGGGGCTCCACTACCTGTAATAGAGCCCCTAGTCAATACTATAACATTCTACAGACAAGATATCCTGCTAACGGGGCTCCACTACCTGTAATAGAGCCCCTAGTCAGTACTATAACATTCTACAGACAAGATATCCTGCTAACAGGGCTCCACCACCTGTAATAGAGCCCCTAGTCAATACTATAACATTCTACAGACAAGATATCCTGCTAACGGAGCTCAACTACCTGTAATAGAGCCCCTAGTCAATACTATAACATTCTACAGACAAGATATCCTGCTAACGGAGCTCAACTACCTGTAATAGAGCCCCTAGTCAATACTATAACATTCTACAGACAAGATATCCTGCTAACGGGGCTCCACTACCTGTAATAGAGCCCCTAGTCAGTACTATAACAGTCTACAGACAAGATATCCTGCTAACAGGGCTCCAATACCTGTAATAGAGCCCCTAGTCAATACTATAACATTCTACAGACAAGATATCCTGCTAACGGGGCTCCACTACCTGTAATAGAGCCCCTAGTCAATACTATAACATTCTACAGACAAGATATCCTGCTAACGGGGCTCCACTACCTGTAATAGAGCCCCTAGTCAGTACTATAACATTCTACAGACAAGATATCCTGCTAACGGGGCTCCACTACCTGTAATAGAGCCCCTAGTCAATACTATAACATTCTACAGACAAGATATCCTGCTAACGGGGCTCCACTACCTGTAATAGAGCCCATAGTCAGTACTATAACATTCTACAGACAAGATATCCTGCTAACGGGGCTCCACTACCTGTAATGGAGCCCCTAGTCAGTACTATAACATTCTACAGACAAGATATCCTGCTAACAGGGCTCCACCACCTGTAATAGAGCCCCTAGTCAATACTATAACATTCTACAGACAAGATATCCTGCTAACGGAGCTCAACTACCTGTAATAGAGCCCCTAGTCAATACTATAACATTCTACAGACAAGATATCCTGCTAACGGAGCTCAACTACCTGTAATAGAGCCCCTAGTCAATACTATAACATTCTACAGACAAGATATCCTGCTAACGGGGCTCCACTACCTGTAATTGAGCCCCTAGTCAGTACTATAACATTCTACAGACAAGATATCCTGCTAACAGGGTTCCACTACCTGTAATAGAGCCCCTAGTCAGTACTATAACATTCTACAGACAAGATATCCTGCTAACGGGGCTCCACTACCTGTAATAGAGCCTCTAGTCAGTACTATATCATTCTACAGACAAGATATCCTGCTAACAGGGCTCCACTACCTGTAATAGAGCCCCTAGTCAGTACTATAACATTCTACAGACAAGATATCCTGCTAACAGGGCTCCACTACCTGTAATAGAACCCCTAGTCAGTACTATAACATTCTACAGACAAGATATCCTGCTAACAGGGTTCCACTACCTGTAATAGAGCCCCTAGTCAATACTATAACATTCTACAGACAAGATATCCTGCTAACAGGGCTCCACCACCTGTAATAGAGCCCATAGTCAGTACTATAACATTCTGCAGACAAGATATCCTGCTAACAGGGCTCCACTACCTGTAATAGAGCCCATAGTCAGTACTATAACATTCTACAGACAAGATATCCTGCTAACAGGGCTCCACTACCTGTAATAGAGCCCCTAGTCAGTACTATAACATTCTACAGACAAGATATCCTGCTAACAGGGCTCCACCACCTGTAATAGAGCCCCTAGTCAATACTATAACATTCTACAGACAAGATATCCTGCTAACGGGGCTCCACTACCTGTAATAGAGCCCCTAGTCAGTACTATAACATTCTACAGACAAGATATCCTGCTAACAGGGCTCCACTACCTGTAATAGAGCCCCTAGTCAATACTATAACATTCTACAGACAAGATATCCTGCTAACGGGGCTCCACTACCTGTAATAGAGCCTCTAGTCAGTACTATAACATTCTACAGACAAGATATCCTGCTAACGGGGCTCCACTACCTGTAATAGAGCCTCTAGTCAGTACTATAACATTCTACAGACAAGATATCCTGCTAACAGGGCTCCACTACCTGTAATAGAGCCTCTAGTCAGTACTATAACATTCTACAGACAAGATATCCTGCTAACGGGGCTCCACTACCTGTAATAGAGCCTCTAGTCAGTACTATAACATTCTACAGACAAGATATCCTGCTAACGGGGCTCCACTACCTGTAATAGAGCCCCAAGTCAATACTATAACATTCTACAGACAAGATATCCTGCTAACGGGGCTCCACTACCTGTAATAGAGCTCCTAGTCAGTCCTATAACATTCTACAGACAAGATATCCTGCTAACGGGGCTCCACTACCTGTAATAGAGCCCCTAGTCAATACTATAACATTCTACAGACAAGATATCCTGCTAACAGGGCTCCACCACCTGTAATAGAGCCCCTAGTCAGTACTATAACATTCTACAGACAAGATATCCTGCTAACAGGGCTCCACTACCTGTAATTGAGCCCCTAGTCAATACTATAACATTCTACAGACAAGATATCCTGCTAACGGGGCTCCACTACCTGTAATAGAGCCCCTAGTCAGTACTATAACATTCTACAGACAAGATATCCTGCTAACGGGGCTCCACTACCTGTAATAGAGCCCCTAGTCAATACTATAACATTCTACAGACAAGATATCCTGCTAACAGGGCTCCACCACCTGTAATAGAGCCCCTAGTCAGTACTATAACATTCTACAGACAAGATATCCTGCTAACAGGGCTCCACTACCTGTAATTGAGCCCCTAGTCAATACTATAACATTCTACAGACAAGATATCCTGCTAACGGGGCTCCACTACCTGTAATAGAGCCCCTAGTCAGTACTATAACATTCTACAGACAAGATATCCTGCTAACGGGGCTCCACTACCTGTAATAGAGCCCCCAGTCAGTACTATAACATTCTACAGACAAGATATCCTGGTAATGGGGCTCCACTACCTATAATAGAGCCCCTAGTCAGTACTATAACATTCTACAGACAAGATATCCTGCTAACGGGGCTCCACTACCTGTAATAGAGCCCCTAGTCAATACTATAACATTCTACAGACAAGATATCCTGCTAACGGGGCTCCACTACCTGTAATAGAGCTCCTAGTCAGTCCTATAACATTCTACAGACAAGATATCCTGCTAACAGGGCTCCACTACCTGTAATTGAGCCCCTAGTCAGTACTATAACATTCTACAGACAAGACATCCTGCTAACGGGGCTCCACTACCTGTAATTGAGCCCCTAGTCAGTACTATAACATTCTACAGACAAGACATCCTGCTAACGGGGCTCCACTACCTGTAATAGAGCCTCTAGTCAGTACTATAACATTCTACAGACAAGATATCCTGCTAACGGGGCGCCACTACCTGTAATAGAGACTCTAGTCAGTACTATAACAGTCAACAGACAAGATATCCTGCTAACGGGGCTCCACTACCTGTAATAGAGCCCCTAGTCAGTACTATAACATTCTACAGACAAGATATCCGGCTAACGGGGCTCCACTACCTGTAATAGAGCCCCTAGTCAGTACTATAACATTCTACAGACAAGATATCCTGCTAACGGGGCTCCAATACCTGTAATAGAGCCCCTAGTCAGTACTATAACATTCTACAGACAAGATATCCTGCTAACAGGGCTCCACTACCTGTAATAGAGCCCCTAGTCAGTACTTTATATAACATTCTACAGACAAGATATCCTGCTAACAGGGCTCCACTACCTATAATAGAGCCCCTAGTCAGTACTATATCATTCTACAGACAAGATATCCTGGTAATGGGGCTCCACTACCTGTAATAGAGCCCCTAGTCAGTACTATAACATTCTACAGACAAGATATCCTGCTAACGGGGCTCCACTACCTGTAATAGAGCCCCTAGTCAGTACTATAACAGTCAACAGACAAGACATCCTGCTAACAAGGCTCCATTACCTGTATAGAGCCCCTAGTCAGTACTATATCATTATACAGACAAGATATCCTGCTAACGGGGCTCCACTACCTGTAATAGAGCCCCTAGTTAGCATTATAACATTCTACAGACAAGATATCCTGCTAACGGGGCTCCACTACCTGTAATAGAGCCCCTAGTCAGTACTATAACAGTCTACAGACAAGATATCCTGCTAACAGGGCTCCACTACCTGTAATAGAGCCACTAGTCAGTACTATAACATTCTACAGACAAGATATCCTGCTAACGGGGCTCCACTACCTGTAATAGAGCCCCCAGTCAGTACTATAACATTCTACAGACAAGATATCCTGCTAACGGGGCTCCACTACCTGTAATAGAGCCCCTAGTCAGTACTATAACAGTCTACAGACAAGATATCCTGCTAACAAGGCGCCACTACGTGTAATAGAGCCACTAGTGAGTACTATAACATTCTACAGACAAGATATCCTGCTAACGGGGCTCCACTACCTGTAATAGAGCCCCTAGTCAGTACTATAACATTCTACAGACAAGATATCCTGCTAACGGGGCTACAGTACCTGTAATAATGCACCTAGTCAGTACTATAACATTCTACAGACAAGATATCCTGCTAACGGGGCTCCACTACCTGTAATAGAGCCCCTAGTCAGTACTATAACAGTCAATAGACAAAAAATCCTGCTAACGGGGCTCCACTACCTGTAATAGAGCCCCTAGTCAGTACTATATCATTCTACAGACAATATATCCTGCTAACGGGGCTGCACTACCTGTAATAATGCACCTAGTCAGTACTATAACATTCTACAGACAAGATATCCTGCTATCAGGGCTCCACAACATATAATAGAGCCCCTAGTCAGTACTATAACATTCTACAGACAAGATATCCTGCTAACAGGGCTCAACTACCTGTAATAGAGTCCCTAGTCAGTCATATAACAGTCAACAGACAAGATATCCTGCTAACGGAGCTCAACTACCTGTAATAGAGCCCCTAGTCAGTACTATAACATTCTACAGACAAGATATCCTGCTAACAGGGCTCCACTACCTGTAATAGAGCCCCTAGTCAGTACTATAACATTCTACAGACAAGATATCCTGCTAACACGGCTCCACTACCTATAATAGAGCCCCTAGTCAGTACTATATCATTCTACAGACAAGATATCCTGGTAACGGGGCTCCACTACCTGTAATAGAGCCCCTAGTCAGTACTATAACATTCTACAGACAAGATATCCTGCTAACGGGGCTCCACTACCTGTAATAGAGCCCCTAGTCAGTACTATAACAGTCAACAGACAAGACATCCTGCTAACAAGGCTCCATTACCTGTATAGAGCCCCTAGTCAGTACTATATCATTCTACAGACAAGATATCCTGCTAACGGGGCTCCACTACCTGTAATAGAGCCCCTAGTTAGCATTATAACATTCTACAGACAAGATATCCTGCTAACGGGGCTCCACTACCTGTAATAGAGCCCCTAGTCAGTACTATAACAGTCTACAGACAAGATATCCTGCTAACAGGGCTCCACTACCTGTAATAGAGCCACTAGTCAGTACTATAACATTCTACAGACAAGATATCCTGCTAACGGGGCTCCACTACCTGTAATAGAGCCCCCAGTCAGTACTATAACATTCTACAGACAAGATATCCTGCTAACGGGGCTCCACTACCTGTAATAGAGCCCCTAGTCAGTACTATAACAGTCTACAGACAAGATATCCTGCTAACAAGGCGCCACTACCTGTAATAGAGCCACTAGTGAGTACTATAACATTCTACAGACAAGATATCCTGCTAACGGGGCTCCACTACCTGTAATAGAGCCCCTAGTCAGTACTATAACATTCTACAGACAAGATATCCTGCTAACGGGGCTACAGTACCTGTAATAATGCACCTAGTCAGTACTATAACATTCTACAGACAAGATATCCTGCTAACGGGGCTCCACTACCTGTAATAGAGCCCCTAGTCAGTACTATAACAGTCAATAGACAAAATATCCTGCTAACGGGGCTCCACTACCTGTAATAGAGCCCCTAGTCAGTACTATATCATTCTACAGACAATATATCCTGCTAACGGGGCTCCACTACCTGTAATAATGCACCTAGTCAGTACTATAACATTCTACAGACAAGATATCCTGCTATCAGGGCTCCACAACATGTAATAGAGCCCCTAGTCAGTACTATAACATTCTACAGACAAGATATCCTGCTAACGGGGCTCCACTACCTGTAATAGAGCCACTAGTCAGTACTATAACAGTCAATAGACAAGATATCCTGCTAACGGGGCTCCACTACCTGTAATAGAGCCCCTAGTCAGTACTATAACATTCTACAGACAAGATATCCTTCTACTGGGGCTCCACTACCTGTAATAGAGCCCCTAGTCAGTACTATAACTTTCTACAGACAAGATATCCTGCTAACGGGGCTTCACTACCTGTACTAGAGCCCCTAGTCAGTGCTATAACATTCTACAGACAAGATATCCTGCTAACGGGGCTCCACTACCTGTAATAGAGCCCCTAGTCAGTACTATAACATTCTACAGACAAGATATCCTGCTAACAGGGCTCCACTACCTGTAATAGAGCCCCTAGTCAGTACTATAACATTCTACAGACAAGATATCCTGCTAACGGGGCTCCACTACCTGTAATAGAGCCCCTAGTCAGTACTATATCATTCTACAGACAAGATATCCTGCTAACAGGGCTCCACTACCTGTAATAGAGCCCCTAGTCAGTACTATAACATTCTACAGACAAGATATCCTGCTAACAGGGCTCCACTACCTGTAATAGAGCCACTAGTCAGTACTATAACATTCTACAGACAAGATATCCTACTAACAGGGCTCCACAACATGTAATAGAGCCCCTAGTCAGTACTATAACATTCTACAGACAAGATATCCTGCTAACGGGGCTCCACTACCTGTAATAGAGCCCCTAGTCAGTACTATAACATTCTACAGACAAGATATCCTGCTAACAGGGATCCACTACCTGTAATAGAGCCACTAGTCAGTACTATAACATTCTACAGACAAGATATCCTACTAACAGGGCTCCACAACATGTAATAGAGCCCCTAGTCAGCACTATAACATTTTACAGACAAGATATCCTGCTAACGGGGCTCCACTACCTGTAATAGAGCCCCTAGTTAGTACTATATCATTCTACAGATAAGATATCCTGCTAACAGGGCTCCACTACCTGTAATAGAGCCCCTAGTCAGTACTATAACAGTCTACAGACAAGACATCCTGCTTCTGGTGCTCCACTACCTGTAATAGAGCCCCTTGTCAGTACTATAACATTCTACAGACAAGATATCCTGCTAACAGGGCTCCACTACCTGTAATAGAGCCCCTAGTCAGTACTATAACATTCGACAGACAAGATATCCTGCTAACGGGGCTCCACTACCTGTAATAGAGCCCCTAGTCAGTACTATAACATTCTACAGACAAGATATCCTGCTAACGGAGCTCAACTACCTGTAATAGGGCCCCTAGTCAATACTATAACATTCTGCAGACAAGATATCCTGCTAACGGGGCTCCACTACCTGTAATAGAGCCCCTAGTCAATACTATAACATTCGACACACAAGATATCCTGCTAACGGGGCTCCACTACCTGTAATAGAGCCCCTAGTCAGTACTATAACATTCTACAGACAAGATATCCTGCTAACGGGACTCCACTACCTGTAATTGAGCCCCAAGTCAGTACTATAACATTCTACAGACAAGATATCCTGCTAACAGGGCGCCACTACCTGTAATAGAGCCCCTAGTCAATACTATAACATTCTACAGACAAGATATCCTGCTAACGGGGCTCCACTACCTGTAATAGAGCCCCTAGTCAGTACTATATCATTCTACAGACAAGATATCCTGCTAACAGGGCTCCACTACCTGTAATAGAGCCCCTAGTCAATACTATAACATTCTACAGACAAGATATCCTGCTAACGGGGCTCCACTACCTGTAATAGAGCCCCTAGTCAATACTATAACATTCTACAGACAAGATATCCTGCTAACGGGGCTCCACTACCTGTAATAGAGCCCCTAGTCAATACTATAACATTCTACAGACAAGATATCCTGCTAACGGGGCTCCACTACCTGTAATAGAGCCCCTAGTCAATACTATAACATTCTACAGACAAGATATCCTGCTAATGGGGCTCCACTACCTGTAATGGAGCCCCTAGTCAGTACTATATCATTCTACAGACAAGATATCCTGCTAACGGGGCTCCACTACCTGTAATAGAGCCCCTTGTCAGTACTATAACATTCTACAGACAAGATATCCTGCTAACAGTGCTCCACTACCTGTAATAGAGCCCCTAGTCAGTACTATAACATTCTACAGACAAGATATCCTTCTACTGGGGTTCCACTACCTGTAATAGAGCCCCTAGTCAATACTATAACATTCTACAGACAAGATATCCTGCTAACAGGGCGCCACTACCTGTAATAGAGCCCCTAGTCAATACTATAACATTCTACAGACAAGATATCCTGCTAACAGGGCTCCACTACCTGTAATAGAGCCCCAAGTCAATACTATAACATTCTACAGACAAGATATCCTGCTAACGGAGCTCAACTACCTGTACTAGAGCCCCTAGTCAGTACTATAACATTCTACAGACAAGATATCCTGCTAACAGGGCTCCAATACCTGTAATAGAGCCCCTAGTCAATACTATAACATTCTACAGACAAGATATCCTGCTAACAGGGCTCCACTACCTGTAATAGAGCCCATAGTCAGTACTATAACATTCTACAGACAAGATATCCTGCTAACAGGGCTCCACCACCTGTAATAGAGCCCCTAGTCAATACTATAACATTCTACAGACAAGATATCCTGCTAACGGGGCTCCACTACCTGTAATAGAGCCCCTAGTCAGTACTATAACATTCTGCAGACAAGATATCCTGCTAACAGGGCTCCACCACCTGTAATAGAGCCCCTAGTCAATACTATAACATTCTGCAGACAAGATATCCTGCTAACGGGGCTCCACTACCTGTAATAGAGCTCCTAGTCAGTCCTATAACATTCTACAGACAAGATATCCTGCTAACAGGGCTCCACTACCTGTAATTGAGCCCCTAGTCAGTACTATAACATTCTACAGACAAGACATCCTGCTAACGGGGCTCCACTACCTGTAATTGAGCCCCTAGTCAGTACTATAACATTCTACAGACAAGACATCCTGCTAACGGGGCTCCACTACCTGTAATAGAGCCTCTAGTCAGTACTATAACATTCTACAGACAAGATATCCTGCTAACGGGGCGCCACTACCTGTAATAGAGACTCTAGTCAGTACTATAACAGTCAACAGACAAGATATCCTGCTAACGGGGCTCCACTACCTGTAATAGAGCCCCTAGTCAGTACTATAACATTCTACAGACAAGATATCCGGCTAACGGGGCTCCACTACCTGTAATAGAGCCCCTAGTCAGTACTATAACATTCTACAGACAAGATATCCTGCTAACGGGGCTCCAATACCTGTAATAGAGCCCCTAGTCAGTACTATAACATTCTACAGACAAGATATCCTGCTAACGGGGCTCCACTACCTGTAATAGAGCCCCTAGTCAGTACTATAACATTCTACAGACAAGATATCCTGCTAACAGGGCTCCACTACCTATAATAGAGCCCCTAGTCAGTACTATATCATTCTACAGACAAGATATCCTGGTAATGGGGCTCCACTACCTGTAATAGAGCCCCTAGTCAGTACTATAACATTCTACAGACAAGATATCCTGCTAACGGGGCTCCACTACCTGTAATAGAGCCCCTAGTCAGTACTATAACAGTCAACAGACAAGACATCCTGCTAACAAGGCTCCATTACCTGTATAGAGCCCCTAGTCAGTACTATATCATTCTACAGACAAGATATCCTGCTAACGGGGCTCCACTACCTGTAATAGAGCCCCTAGTTAGCATTATAACATTCTACAGACAAGATATCCTGCTAACGGGGCTCCACTACCTGTAATAGAGCCCCTAGTCAGTACTATAACAGTCTACAGACAAGATATCCTGCTAACAGGGCTCCACTACCTGTAATAGAGCCACTAGTCAGTACTATAACATTCTACAGACAAGATATCCTGCTAACGGGGCTCCACTACCTGTAATAGAGCCCCCAGTCAGTACTATAACATTCTACAGACAAGATATCCTGCTAACGGGGCTCCACTACCTGTAATAGAGCCCCTAGTCAGTACTATAACAGTCTACAGACAAGATATCCTGCTAACAAGGCGCCACTACGTGTAATAGAGCCACTAGTGAGTACTATAACATTCTACAGACAAGATATCCTGCTAACGGGGCTCCACTACCTGTAATAGAGCCCCTAGTCAGTACTATAACATTCTACAGACAAGATATCCTGCTAACGGGGCTACAGTACCTGTAATAATGCACCTAGTCAGTACTATAACATTCTACAGACAAGATATCCTGCTAACGGGGCTCCACTACCTGTAATAGAGCCCCTAGTCAGTACTATAACAGTCAATAGACAAAATATCCTGCTAACGGGGCTCCACTACCTGTAATAGAGCCCCTAGTCAGTACTATATCATTCTACAGACAATATATCCTGCTAACGGGGCTGCACTACCTGTAATAATGCACCTAGTTAGTACTATAACATTCTACAGACAAGATATCCTGCTATCAGGGCTCCACAACATATAATAGAGCCCCTAGTCAAAACTATAACATTCTACAGACAAGATATCCTGCTAACAGGGCTCAACTACCTGTAATAGAGTCCCTAGTCAGTCATATAACAGTCAACAGACAAGATATCCTGCTAACGGAGCTCAACTACCTGTAATAGAGCCCCTAGTCAGTACTATAACATTCTACAGACAAGATATCCTGCTAACAGGGCTCCACTACCTGTAATAGAGCCCCTAGTCAGTACTATAACATTCTACAGACAAGATATCCTGCTAACAGGGCTCCACTACCTATAATAGAGCCCCTAGTCAGTACTATATCATTCTACAGACAAGATATCCTGGTAACGGGGCTCCACTACCTGTAATAGAGCCCCTAGTCAGTACTATAACATTCTACAGACAAGAAATCCTGCTAACGGGGCTCCACTACCTGTAATAGAGCCCCTAGTCAGTACTATAACAGTCAACGGACAAGACATCCTGCTAACAAGGCTCCATTACCTGTATAGAGCCCCTAGTCAGTACTATATCATTCTACAGACAAGATATCCTGCTAACGGGGCTCCACTACCTGTAATAGAGCCCCTAGTTAGCATTATAACATTCTACAGACAAGATATCCTGCTAACGGGGCTCCACTACCTGTAATAGAGCCCCTAGTCAGTACTATAACAGTCTACAGACAAGATATCCTGCTAACAGGGCTCCACTACCTGTAATAGAGCCACTAGTCAGTACTATAACATTCTACAGACAAGATATCCTGCTAACGGGGCTCCACTACCTGTAATAGAGCCCCCAGTCAGTACTATAACATTCTACAGACAAGATATCCTGCTAACGGGGCTCCACTACCTGTAATAGAGCCCCTAGTCAGTACTATAACAGTCTACAGACAAGATATCCTGCTAACAAGGCGCCCCTACCTGTAATAGAGCCACTAGTGAGTACTATAACATTCTACAGACAAGATATCCTGCTAACGGGGCTCCACTACCTGTAATAGAGCCCCTAGTCAGTACTATAACATTCTACCGACAAGATATCCTGCTAACAGGGCTCCACTACCTGTAATAGAGCCCCTAGTCAGTACTATAACATTCTACAGACAAGATATCCTGCTAACAGGGCTCCACTACCTGTAATAGAGCCCCTAGTCAGTACTATAACATTCTACCGACAAGATATCCTGCTAATGGGGCTCCACTACCTGTAATAGAGCCCCTAGTCAGTACTATAACATTCTACAGACAAGATATCCTGCTAACGGGGCTCCACTACCTGTAATAGAGCCCCTAGTCAGTACTATAACATTCTACAGACAAGATATCCGGCTAACGGGGCTCCACTACCTGTAATAGAGTCCCTAGTCAGTACTATAACATTCTACCAACAAGATGTCCTGCTAACAGGGCTCCACTACCTGTAATAGAGCCCCTAGTCAGTACTATAACATTCTACAGACAAGATATCCTGCTAACGGGGCTCCACTACCTGTAATAGAGCCCCTAGTCAGTACTATAACAGTCAATAGACAAGATATCCTGCTAATGGGGCTCCACTACCTGTAATAGAGCCTCTAGTCAGTACTATAACATTCTACAGACAAGATATCCTGCTAACGGGGCTCCACTACCTGTAATAGAGCCCCTAGTCAGTACTATAACATTCTACAGACAAGATATCCTGCTAACGGGGCTCCACTACCTGTAATAGAGCCCCTAGTCAGTACTATAACATTCTACAGACAAGATATCCTGCTAACGGGGCTCCACTACCTGTAATAGAGCCCATAGTCAGTACTATAACATTCTACAGACAAGATATCCTGCTAACGGGGCTCCACTACCTGTAATAGAGCCCCTAGTCAGTACTATAACATTCTAAAGACAAGATATCCGGCTAACGGGGCTCCACTACCTGTAATAGAGTCCCTAGTCAGTACTATAACAGTCAATAGACAAGATATCCTGCTAACGGGGCTCCACTACCTGTAATAGAGCCCCTAGTCAGTACTATATCATTCTACAGACAAGATATCCTGCTAACAGGGCTCCACTACCTGTAATAGAGCCCCTAGTCAGTACTATAACAGTCAATAGACAAGATATCCTGCTAACGGGGCTCCACTACCTGTAATAGAGCCACTAGTCAGTACTATAACAGTCAATAGACAAGATATCCTGCTAACGGGGCTCCACTACCTGTAATAGAGCCTCTAGTCAGTACTATAACATTCTACAGACAAGATATCCTGCTAACGGGGCTCCACTACCTGTAATAGAGCCCCTAGTCAGTACTATAACTTTCTACAGACAAGATATCCTGCTAACGGGGCTTCACTACCTGTACTAGAGCCCCTAGTCAGTACTATAACATTCTACAGACAAGATATCCTGCTAACAGGGCTCCACTACCTGTAATAGAGCCCCTAGTCAGTACTATAACATTCTACAGACAAGATATCCTGCTAACAGGGCTCCACTACCTGTAATAGAGCCCCTAGTCAGTACTATAACATTCTACAGACAAGATATCCTGCTAACAGGGCTCCACTACCTGTAATAGAGCCCCTAGTCAGTACTATAACATTCTACAGACAAGATATCCTGCTAACGGGGCTCCACTACCTGTAATAGAGCCCCTAGTCAGTACTATATCATTCTACAGACAAGATATCCTGCTAACGGGGCTCCACTACCTGTAATAGAGCCCCTAGTCAGTACTATAACATTCTACAGACAAGATATCCTGCTAACGGGGCTCCACTACCTGTAATAGAGCCCCTAGTCAGTACTATAACATTCTACAGACAAGATATCCTGCTAACAGGGCTCCACTACCTGTAATAGAGCCCCTAGTCAGTACTATATCATTCTACAGACAAGATATCCTGCTAACGGGGCTCCACTACCTGTAATAGAGCCCCTTGTCAGTACTATAACATTCTACAGACAAGATATCCTGCTAACAGGGCTCCACTACCTGTAATAGAGCCCCTAGTCAGTACTATAACATTCTACAGACAAGATATCCTGCTAACGGAGCTCAACTACCTGTAATAGGGCCCCTAGTCAATACTATAACATTCTACAGACAAGATATCCTGCTAACGGGGCTCCACTACCTGTAATAGAGCCCCTAGTTAGTACTATATCATTCTACAGATAAGATATCCTGCTAACAAGGCGCCACTACCTGTAATAGAGCCCCTAGTCAGTACTATAACATTCGACAGACAAGATATCCTGCTAACGGGGCTCCACTACCTGTAATAGAGCCCCTAGTCAGTACTATAACATTCTACAGACAAGATATCCTGCTAACGGAGCTCAACTACCTGTAATAGGGCCCCTAGTCAATACTATAACATTCTACAGACAAGACATCCTGCTAACGGGGCTCCACTACCTGTAATAGAGCCCCTAGTCAGTACTATAACATTCGACACACAAGATATCCTGCTAATGGGGCTCCACTACCTGTAATAGAGCCCCTAGTCAGTACTATAACATTCTACAGACAAGATATCCTGCTAACGGGACTCCACTACCTGTAATTGAGCCCCAAGTCAGTACTATAACATTCTACAGACAAGTTAACCTGCTAACGGAGCTCAACTACCTGTAATAGAGCCCCTAGTCAATACTGTAACATTCTACAGACAAGATCTCCTGCTAACGGGGCTCCACTACCTGTAATAGAGCCCCTAGTCAGTACTATAACAGTCAATAGACAAGATATCCTGCTAACGGGGCTCCACTACCTGTAATAGAGCCTCTAGTCAGTACTATAACATTCTACAGACAAGATATCCTGCTAACGGGGCTCCACTACCTGTAATAGAGCCCCTAGTCAGTACTATAACATTCTACAGACAAGATATCCTGCTAACGGGGCTCCACTACCTGTAATAGAGCCCCTAGTCAGTACTATAACATTCTACAGACAAGATATCCTGCTAACGGGGCTCCACTACCTGTAATAGAGCCCCTAGTCAGTACTATAACATTCTACAGACAAGATATCCTGCTAACGGGGCTCCACTACCTGTAATAGAGCCCCTAGTCAGTACTATAACATTCTAAAGACAAGATATCCGGCTAACGGGGCTCCACTACCTGTAATAGAGTCCCTAGTCAGTACTATAACAGTCAATAGACAAGATATCCTGCTAACGGGGCTCCACTACCTGTAATAGAGCCCCTAGTCAGTACTATATCATTCTACAGACAAGATATCCTGCTAACAGGGCTCCACTACCTGTAATAGAGCCCCTAGTCAGTACTATAACAGTCAATAGACAAGATATCCTGCTAACGGGGCTCCACTACCTGTAATAGAGCCACTAGTCAGTACTATAACAGTCAATAGACAAGATATCCTGCTAACGGGGCTCCACTACCTGTAATAGAGCCTCTAGTCAGTACTATAACATTCTACAGACAAGATATCCTTCTACTGGGGCTCCACTACCTGTAATAGAGCCCCTAGTCAGTACTATAACTTTCTACAGACAAGATATCCTGCTAACAGGGCGCCACTACCTGTACTAGAGCCCCTAGTCAGTGCTATAACATTCTACAGACAAGATATCCTGCTAACGGGGCTCCACTACCTGTAATAGAGCCCCTAGTCAGTACTATAACATTCTACAGACAAGATATCCTGCTAACAGGGCTCCACTACCTGTAATAGAGCCCCTAGTCAGTACTATAACATTCTACAGACAAGATATCCTGCTAACGGGGCTCCACTACCTGTAATAGAGCCCCTAGTCAGTACTATAACATTCTACAGACAAGATATCCTGCTAACAGGGCTCCACTACCTGTAATAGAGCCCCTAGTCAGTACTATATCATTCTACAGACAAGATATCCTGCTAACGGGGCTCCACTACCTGTAATAGAGCCCCTAGTCAGTACTATAACATTCTACAGACAAGATATCCTGCTAACGGGGCTCCACTACCTGTAATAGAGCCCCTAGTCAGTACTATAACATTCTACAGACAAGATATCCTGCTAACAGGGCTCCACTACCTGTAATAGAGCCCCTAGTCAGTACTATAACATTCTACAGACAAGATATCCTGCTAACGGGGCTCCACTACCTGTAATAGAGCCCCTTGTCAGTACTATAACATTCTACAGACAAGATATCCTGCTAACAGTGCTCCACTACCTGTAATAGAGCCCCTAGTCAGTACTATAACATTCTACAGACAAGATATCCTTCTACTGGGGTTCCACTACCTGTAATAGAGCCCCTAGTCAGTACTATAACATTCTACAGACAAGATATCCTGCTAACAGGGCTCCACTACCTGTAATAGAGCCCCTAGTTAGTACTATATCATTCTACAGACAAGATATCCTGCTAACGGGGCTCCACTACCTGTAATAGAGCCCCTAGTCAGTACTATAACATTCTACAGACAAGATATCCTGCTAACAGGGCTCCACTACCTGTAATAGAGCCACTAGTCAGTACTATAACATTCTACAGACAAGATATCCTACTAACAGGGCTCCACTACCTGTAATAGAGCCACTAGTCAGTACTATAACATTCTACAGACAAGATATCCTACTAACAGGGCTCCACAACATGTAATAGAGCCCCTAGTCAGTACTATAACATTCTACAGACAAGATATCCTGCTAACGGGGCTCCACTACCTGTAATAGAGCCCCTAGTCAGTACTATAACATTCTACAGACAAGATATCCTGCTAACAGGGCTCCACTACCTGTAATAGAGCCACTAGTCAGTACTATAACATTCTACAGACAAGATATCCTACTAACAGGGCTCCACAACATGTAATAGAGCCCCTAGTCAGTACTATAACATTCTACAGACAAGATATCCTGCTAACGGGGCTCCACTACCTGTAATAGAGCCCCTAGTTAGTACTATATCATTCTACAGATAAGATATCCTGCTAACAGGGCTCCACTACCTGTAATAGAGCCCCTAGTCAGTACTATAACAGTCTACAGACAAGACATCCTGCTTCTGGTGCTCCACTACCTGTAATAGAGCCCCTTGTCAGTACTATAACATTCTACAGACAAGATATCCTGCTAACAGGGCTCCACTACCTGTAATAGAGCCCCTAGTCAGTACTATAACATTCGACAGACAAGATATCCTGCTAACGGGGCTCCACTACCTGTAATAGAGCCCCTAGTCAGTACTATAACATTCTACAGACAAGATATCCTGCTAACGGAGCTCAACTACCTGTAATAGAGCCCCTAGTCAATACTATAACATTCTGCAGACAAGATATCCTGCTAACGGGGCTCCACTACCTGTAATAGAGCCCCTAGTCAATACTATAACATTCGACACACAAGATATCCTGCTAACGGGGCGCCACTACCTGTAATAGAGCCCCTAGTCAGTACTATAACATTCTACAGACAAGATATCCTGCTAACAGGGCTCCACTACCTGTAATAGAGCCCCTAGTCAATACTATAACATTCTACAGACAAGATATCCTGCTAACGGGGCTCCACTACCTGTAATAGAGCCCCTAGTCAGTACTATAACATTCTACAGACAAGATATCCTGCTAACGGGGCTCCACTACCTGTAATAGAGCCCCTAGTCAGTACTATAACATTCTACAGACAAGATATCCTGGTAACGGGGCTCCACTACCTGTAATAGAGCCCCTAGTCAATACTATAACATTCTACAGACAAGATATCCTGCTAACAGGGCTCCACTACCTGTAATAGAGCCCCTAGTCAATACTATAACATTCTACAGACAAGATATCCTGCTAACGGGGCTCCACTACCTGTAATAGAGCCCCTAGTCAATACTATAACATTCTACAGACAAGATATCCTGCTAACGGGGCTCCACTACCTGTAATAGAGCCCCTAGTCAGTACTATAACATTCTACAGACAAGATATCCTGCTAACAGGGCTCCACTACCTGTAATAGAGCCCATAGTCAATACTATAACATTCTACAGACAAGATATCCTGCTAACGGGGCTCCACTACCTGTAATAGAGCCCCTAGTCAATACTATAACATTCTACAGACAAGATATCCTGCTAACGGGGCTCCACTACCTGTAATTGAGCCCCTAGTCAGTACTATATCATTCTACAGACAAGATATCCTGCTAACAGGGCTCCACTACCTGTAATAGAGCCCCTAGTCAGTACTATAACATTCTACAGACAAGATATCCTGCTAACAGGGCTCCACTACCTGTAATAGAGCCCCTAGTCAATACTATAACATTCTACAGACAAGATATCCTGCTAACAGGGCTCCACTACCTGTAATAGAGCCCCTAGTCAATACTATAACATTCTACAGACAAGATATCCTGCTAACGGGGCTCCACTACCTGTAATAGAGCCCCTAGTCAATACTATAACATTCTACAGACAAGATATCCTGCTAATGGGGCTCCACTACCTGTAATAGAGCCCCTAGTCAGTACTATAACATTCTACAGACAAGATATCCTGCTAATGGGGCTCCACTACCTGTAATAGAGCCCCTAGTCAGTACTATAACATTCTACAGACAAGATATCCTGCTAACGGGGCTCCACTACCTGTAATAGAGCCCCTAGTCAGTACTATAACAGTCTACAGACAAGATATCCTGCTAACGGGGCTCCAATACCTGTAATAGAGCCCCTAGTCAATACTATAACATTCTACAGACAAGATATCCTGCTAACAGGGCTCCACCACCTGTAATAGAGCCCCTAGTCAGTACTATAACATTCTACAGACAAGATATCCTGCTAACAGGGCTCCACTACCTGTAATAGAGCCCCTAGTCAGTACTATAACATTCTACAGACAAGATATCCTGCTAACAGGGCTCCACTACCTGTAATAGAGCCCCTAGTCAGTACTATAACATTCTACAGACAAGATATCCTGGTAACAGGGCTCCAATACCTGTAATAGAGCCCCTAGTCAGTACTATAACATTCTACAGACAAGATATCCTGCTAACGGGGCTCCACTACCTGTAATAGAGCCCCTAGTCAGTACTATAACATTCTACAGACAAGATATCCTGCTAACGGGGCTCCACTACCTGTAATAGAGCCCCTAGTCAATACTATAACATTCTACAGACAAGATATCCTGCTAACGGGGCTCCACTACCTGTAATAGAGCCCCTAGTCAGTACTATAACATTCTACAGACAAGATATCCTGCTAACAGGGCTCCACCACCTGTAATAGAGCCCCTAGTCAATACTATAACATTCTACAGACAAGATATCCTGCTAACGGAGCTCAACTACCTGTAATAGAGCCCCTAGTCAATACTATAACATTCTACAGACAAGATATCCTGCTAACGGAGCTCAACTACCTGTAATAGAGCCCCTAGTCAATACTATAACATTCTACAGACAAGATATCCTGCTAACGGGGCTCCACTACCTGTAATAGAGCCCCTAGTCAGTACTATAACAGTCTACAGACAAGATATCCTGCTAACAGGGCTCCAATACCTGTAATAGAGCCCCTAGTCAATACTATAACATTCTACAGACAAGATATCCTGCTAACAGGGCTCCACCACCTGTAATAGAGCCCCTAGTCAGTACTATAACATTCTACAGACAAGATATCCTGCTAACAGGGCTCCACTACCTGTAATAGAGCCCCTAGTCAGTACTATAACATTCTACAGACAAGATATCCTGCTAACAGGGCTCCACTACCTGTAATAGAGCCCCTAGTCAGTACTATAACATTCTACAGACAAGATATCCTGGTAACAGGGCTCCAATACCTGTAATAGAGCCCCTAGTCAGTACTATAACATTCTACAGACAAGATATCCTGCTAACGGGGCTCCACTACCTGTAATAGAGCCCCTAGTCAGTACTATAACATTCTACAGACAAGATATCCTGCTAACGGGGCTCCACTACCTGTAATAGAGCCCCTAGTCAATACTATAACATTCTACAGACAAGATATCCTGCTAACGGGGCTCCACTACCTGTAATAGAGCCCCTAGTCAGTACTATAACATTCTACAGACAAGATATCCTGCTAACGGGGCTCCACTACCTGTAATAGAGCCCCTAGTCAATACTATAACATTCTACAGACAAGATATCCTGCTAACGGGGCTCCACTACCTGTAATAGAGCCCATAGTCAGTACTATAACATTCTACAGACAAGATATCCTGCTAACGGGGCTCCACTACCTGTAATGGAGCCCCTAGTCAGTACTATAACATTCTACAGACAAGATATCCTGCTAACAGGGCTCCACCACCTGTAATAGAGCCCCTAGTCAATACTATAACATTCTACAGACAAGATATCCTGCTAACGGAGCTCAACTACCTGTAATAGAGCCCCTAGTCAATACTATAACATTCTACAGACAAGATATCCTGCTCACGGAGCTCAACTACCTGTAATAGAGCCCCTAGTCAATACTATAACATTCTACAGACAAGATATCCTGCTAACGGGGCTCCACTACCTGTAATTGAGCCCCTAGTCAGTACTATAACATTCTACAGACAAGATATCCTGCTAACAGGGTTCCACTACCTGTAATAGAGCCCCTAGTCAGTACTATAACATTCTACAGACAAGATATCCTGCTAACGGGGCTCCACTACCTGTAATAGAGCCTCTAGTCAGTACTATATCATTCTACAGACAAGATATCCTGCTAACAGGGCTCCACTACCTGTAATAGAGCCCCTAGTCAGTACTATAACATTCTACAGACAAGATATCCTGCTAACAGGGCTCCACTACCTGTAATAGAGCCCCTAGTCAGTACTATAACATTCTACAGACAAGATATCCTGCTAACAGGGTTCCACTACCTGTAATAGAGCCCCTAGTCAATACTATAACATTCTACAGACAAGATATCCTGCTAACAGGGCTCCACCACCTGTAATAGAGCCCATAGTCAGTACTATAACATTCTGCAGACAAGATATCCTGCTAACAGGGCTCCACTACCTGTAATAGAGCCCATAGTCAGTACTATAACATTCTACAGACAAGATATCCTGCTAACAGGGCTCCACTACCTGTAATAGAGCCCCTAGTCAGTACTATAACATTCTACAGACAAGATATCCTGCTAACAGGGCTCCACCACCTGTAATAGAGCCCCTAGTCAATACTATAACATTCTACAGACAAGATATCCTGCTAACGGGGCTCCACTACCTGTAATAGAGCCCCTAGTCAGTACTATAACATTCTACAGACAAGATATCCTGCTAACAGGGCTCCACTACCTGTAATAGAGCCCCTAGTCAATACTATAACATTCTACAGACAAGATATCCTGCTAACGGGGCTCCACTACCTGTAATAGAGCCTCTAGTCAGTACTATAACATTCTACAGACAAGATATCCTGCTAACGGGGCTCCACTACCTGTAATAGAGCCTCTAGTCAGTACTATAACATTCTACAGACAAGATATCCTGCTAACAGGGCTCCACTACCTGTAATAGAGCCTCTAGTCAGTACTATAACATTCTACAGACAAGATATCCTGCTAACGGGGCTCCACTACCTGTAATAGAGCCTCTAGTCAGTACTATAACATTCTACAGACAAGATATCCTGCTAACGGGGCTCCACTACCTGTAATAGAGCCCCAAGTCAATACTATAACATTCTACAGACAAGATATCCTGCTAACGGGGCTCCACTACCTGTAATAGAGCTCCTAGTCAGTCCTATAACATTCTACAGACAAGATATCCTGCTAACGGGGCTCCACTACCTGTAATAGAGCCCCTAGTCAATACTATAACATTCTACAGACAAGATATCCTGCTAACGGGGCTCCACTACCTGTAATAGAGCCCCTAGTCAGTACTATAACATTCTACAGACAAGATATCCTGCTAACAGGGCTCCACCACCTGTAATAGAGCCCCTAGTCAGTACTATATCATTCTACAGACAAGATATCCTGCTAACAGGGCTCCACTACCTGTAATAGAGCCCCTAGTCAGTACTATAACATTCTACAGACAAGATATCCTGCTAACAGGGCTCCACCACCTGTAATAGAGCCCCTAGTCAGTACTATAACATTCTACAGACAAGATATCCTGCTAACAGGGCTCCACTACCTGTAATTGAGCCCCTAGTCAATACTATAACATTCTACAGACAAGATATCCTGCTAACGGGGCTCCACTACCTGTAATAGAGCCCCTAGTCAGTACTATAACATTCTACAGACAAGATATCCTGCTAACGGGGCTCCACTACCTGTAATAGAGCCCCTAGTCAATACTATAACATTCTACAGACAAGATATCCTGCTAACGGGGCTCCACTACCTGTAATAGAGCTCCTAGTCAGTCCTATAACATTCTACAGACAAGATATCCTGCTAACAGGGCTCCACTACCTGTAATTGAGCCCCTAGTCAGTACTATAACATTCTACAGACAAGACATCCTGCTAACGGGGCTCCACTACCTGTAATAGAGCCCCTAGTCAATACTATAACATTCTACAGACAAGACATCCTGCTAACGGGGCTCCACTACCTGTAATAGAGCCTCTAGTCAGTACTATAACATTCTACAGACAAGATATCCTGCTAACGGGGCGCCACTACCTGTAATAGAGACTCTAGTCAGTACTATAACAGTCAACAGACAAGATATCCTGCTAACGGGGCGCCACTACCTGTAATAGAGCCCCTAGTCAGTACTATAACATTCTACAGACAAGATATCCGGCTAACGGGGCTCCACTACCTGTAATAGAGCCCCTAGTCAGTACTATAACATTCTACAGACAAGATATCCTGCTAACGGGGCTCCAATACCTGTAATAGAGCCCCTAGTCAGTACTATAACATTCTACAGACAAGATATCCTGCTAACAGGGCTCCACTACCTGTAATAGAGCCCCTAGTCAGTACTATAACATTCTACAGACAAGATATCCTGCTAACAGGGCTCCACTACCTATAATAGAGCCCCTAGTCAGTACTATATCATTCTACAGACAAGATATCCTGGTAATGGGGCTCCACTACCTGTAATAGAGCCCCTAGTCAGTACTATAACATTCTACAGACAAGATATCCTGCTAACGGGGCTCCACTACCTGTAATAGAGCCCCTAGTCAGTACTATAACAGTCAACAGACAAGACATCCTGCTAACAAGGCTCCATTACCTGTATAGAGCCCCTAGTCAGTACTATATCATTATACAGACAAGATATCCTGCTAACGGGGCTCCACTACCTGTAATAGAGCCCCTAGTTAGCATTATAACATTCTACAGACAAGATATCCTGCTAACGGGGCTCCACTACCTGTAATAGAGCCCCTAGTCAGTACTATAACAGTCTACAGACAAGATATCCTGCTAACAGGGCTCCACTACCTGTAATAGAGCCACTAGTCAGTACTATAACATTCTACAGACAAGATATCCTGCTAACGGGGCTCCACTACCTGTAATAGAGCCCCCAGTCAGTACTATAACATTCTACAGACAAGATATCCTGCTAACGGGGCTCCACTACCTGTAATAGAGCCCCTAGTCAGTACTATAACAGTCTACAGACAAGATATCCTGCTAACAAGGCGCCACTACGTGTAATAGAGCCACTAGTGAGTACTATAACATTCTACAGACAAGATATCCTGCTAACGGGGCTCCACTACCTGTAATAGAGCCCCTAGTCAGTACTATAACATTCTACAGACAAGATATCCTGCTAACGGGGCTACAGTACCTGTAATAATGCACCTAGTCAGTACTATAACATTCTACAGACAAGATATCCTGCTAACGGGGCTCCACTACCTGTAATAGAGCCCCTAGTCAGTACTATAACAGTCAATAGACAAAATATCCTGCTAACGGGGCTCCACTACCTGTAATAGAGCCCCTAGTCAGTACTATATCATTCTACAGACAATATATCCTGCTAACGGGGCTGCACTACCTGTAATAATGCACCTAGTCAGTACTATAACATTCTACAGACAAGATATCCTGCTATCAGGGCTCCACAACATATAATAGAGCCCCTAGTCAGTACTATAACATTCTACAGACAAGATATCCTGCTAACAGGGCTCAACTACCTGTAATAGAGTCCCTAGTCAGTCATATAACAGTCAACAGACAAGATATCCTGCTAACGGAGCTCAACTACCTGTAATAGAGCCCCTAGTCAGTACTATAACATTCTACAGACAAGATATCCTGCTAACAGGGCTCCACTACCTGTAATAGAGCCCCTAGTCAGTACTATAACATTCTACAGACAAGATATCCTGCTAACACGGCTCCACTACCTATAATAGAGCCCCTAGTCAGTACTATATCATTCTACAGACAAGATATCCTGGTAACGGGGCTCCACTACCTGTAATAGAGCCCCTAGTCAGTACTATAACATTCTACAGACAAGATATCCTGCTAACGGGGCTCCACTACCTGTAATAGAGCCCCTAGTCAGTACTATAACAGTCAACAGACAAGACATCCTGCTAACAAGGCTCCATTACCTGTATAGAGCCTCTAGTCAGTACTATATCATTCTACAGACAAGATATCCTGCTAACGGGGCTCCACTACCTGTAATAGAGCCCCTAGTTAGCATTATAACATTCTACAGACAAGATATCCTGCTAACGGGGCTCCACTACCTGTAATAGAGCCCCTAGTCAGTACTATAACAGTCTACAGACAAGATATCCTGCTAACAGGGCTCCACTACCTGTAATAGAGCCACTAGTCAGTACTATAACATTCTACAGACAAGATATCCTGCTAACGGGGCTCCACTACCTGTAATAGAGCCCCCAGTCAGTACTATAACATTCTACAGACAAGATATCCTGCTAACGGGGCTCCACTACCTGTAATAGAGCCCCTAGTCAGTACTATAACAGTCTACAGACAAGATATCCTGCTAACAAGGCGCCACTACCTGTAATAGAGCCACTAGTGAGTACTATAACATTCTACAGACAAGATATCCTGCTAACGGGGCTCCACTACCTGTAATAGAGCCCCTAGTCAGTACTATAACATTCTACAGACAAGATATCCTGCTAACGGGGCTACAGTACCTGTAATAATGCACCTAGTCAGTACTATAACATTCTACAGACAAGATATCCTGCTAACGGGGCTCCACTACCTGTAATAGAGCCCCTAGTCAGTACTATAACAGTCAATAGACAAAATATCCTGCTAACGGGGCTCCACTACCTGTAATAGAGCCCCTAGTCAGTACTATATCATTCTACAGACAATATATCCTGCTAACGGGGCTCCACTACCTGTAATAATGCACCTAGTCAGTACTATAACATTCTACAGACAAGATATCCTGCTATCAGGGCTCCACAACATGTAATAGAGCCCCTAGTCAGTACTATAACATTCTACAGACAAGATATCCTGCTAACGGGGCTCCACTACCTGTAATAGAGCCACTAGTCAGTACTATAACAGTCAATAGACAAGATATCCTGCTAACGGGGCTCCACTACCTGTAATAGAGCCCCTAGTCAGTACTATAACATTCTACAGACAAGATATCCTTCTACTGGGGCTCCACTACCTGTAATAGAGCCCCTAGTCAGTACTATAACTTTCTACAGACAAGATATCCTGCTAACGGGGCTTCACTACCTGTACTAGAGCCCCTAGTCAGTGCTATAACATTCTACAGACAAGATATCCTGCTAACGGGGCTCCACTACCTGTAATAGAGCCCCTAGTCAGTACTATAACATTCTACAGACAAGATATCCTGCTAACAGGGCTCCACTACCTGTAATAGAGCCCCTAGTCAGTACTATAACATTCTACAGACAAGATATCCTGCTAACGGGGCTCCACTACCTGTAATAGAGCCCCTAGTCAGTACTATAACATTCTACAGACAAGATATCCTGCTAACAGGGCTCCACTACCTGTAATAGAGCCCCTAGTCAGTACTATATCATTCTACAGACAAGATATCCTGCTAACGGGGCTCCACTACCTGTAATAGAGCCCCTAGTCAGTACTATAACATTCTACAGACAAGATATCCTGCTAACGGGGCTCCACTACCTGTAATAGAGCCCCTAGTCAGTACTATAACATTCTACAGACAAGATATCCTGCTAACAGGGCTCCACTACCTGTAATAGAGCCCCTAGTCAGTACTATAACATTCTACAGACAAGATATCCTGCTAACGGGGCTCCACTACCTGTAATAGAGCCCCTTGTCAGTACTATAACATTCTACAGACAAGATATCCTTCTACTGGGGTTCCACTACCTGTAATAGAGCCCCTAGTCAGTACTATAACATTCTACAGACAAGATATCCTGCTAACAGGGCTCCACTACCTGTAATAGAGCCACTAGTTAGTACTATATCATTCTACAGACAAGATATCCTGCTAACGGGGCTCCACTACCTGTAATAGAGCCCCTAGTCAGTACTATAACATTCTACAGACAAGATATCCTGCTAACAGGGCTCCACTACCTGTAATAGAGCCACTAGTCAGTACTATAACATTCTACAGACAAGATATCCTACTAACAGTGCTCCACTACCTGTAATAGAGCCACTAGTCAGTACTATAACATTCTACAGACAAGATATCCTACTAACAGGGCTCCACAACATGTAATAGAGCCCCTAGTCAGTACTATAACATTCTACAGACAAGATATCCTGCTAACGGGGCTCCACTACCTGTAATAGAGCCCCTAGTCAGTACTATAACATTCTACAGACAAGATATCCTGCTAACAGGGATCCACTACCTGTAATAGAGCCACTAGTCAGTACTATAACATTCTACAGACAAGATATCCTACTAACAGGGCTCCACAACATGTAATAGAGCCCCTAGTCAGCACTATAACATTCTACAGACAAGATATCCTGCTAACGGGGCTCCACTACCTGTAATAGAGCCCCTAGTTAGTACTATATCATTCTACAGATAAGATATCCTGCTAACAGGGCTCCACTACCTGTAATAGAGCCCCTAGTCAGTACTATAACAGTCTACAGACAAGACATCCTGCTTCTGGTGCTCCACTACCTGTAATAGAGCCCCTTGTCAGTACTATAACATTCTACAGACAAGATATCCTGCTAACAGGGCTCCACTACCTGTAATAGAGCCCCTAGTCAGTACTATAACATTCGACAGACAAGATATCCTGCTAACGGGGCTCCACTACCTGTAATAGAGCCCCTAGTCAGTACTATAACATTCTACAGACAAGATATCCTGCTAACGGAGCTCAACTACCTGTAATAGGGCCCCTAGTCAATACTATAACATTCTGCAGACAAGATATCCTGCTAACGGGGCTCCACTACCTGTAATAGAGCCCCTAGTCAATACTATAACATTCGACACACAAGATATCCTGCTAACGGGGCTCCACTACCTGTAATAGAGCCCCTAGTCAGTACTATAACATTCTACAGACAAGATATCCTGCTAACGGGACTCCACTACCTGTAATTGAGCCCCAAGTCAGTACTATAACATTCTACAGACAAGATATCCTGCTAACAGGGCGCCACTACCTGTAATAGAGCCCCTAGTCAATACTATAACATTCTACAGACAAGATATCCTGCTAACGGGGCTCCACTACCTGTAATAGAGCCCCTAGTCAGTACTATATCATTCTACAGACAAGATATCCTGCTAACAGGGCTCCACTACCTGTAATAGAGCCCCTAGTCAATACTATAACATTCTACAGACAAGATATCCTGCTAACGGGGCTCCACTACCTGTAATAGAGCCCCTAGTCAATACTATAACATTCTACAGACAAGATATCCTGCTAACGGGGCTCCACTACCTGTAATAGAGCCCCTAGTCAATACTATAACATTCTACAGACAAGATATCCTGCTAACGGGGCTCCACTACCTGTAATAGAGCCCCTAGTCAATACTATAACATTCTACAGACAAGATATCCTGCTAATGGGGCTCCACTACCTGTAATGGAGCCCCTAGTCAGTACTATATCATTCTACAGACAAGATATCCTGCTAACGGGGCTCCACTACCTGTAATAGAGCCCCTTGTCAGTACTATAACATTCTACAGACAAGATATCCTGCTAACAGTGCTCCACTACCTGTAATAGAGCCCCTAGTCAGTACTATAACATTCTACAGACAAGATATCCTTCTACTGGGGTTCCACTACCTGTAATAGAGCCCCTAGTCAATACTATAACATTCTACAGACAAGATATCCTGCTAACAGGGCGCCACTACCTGTAATAGAGCCCCTAGTCAATACTATAACATTCTACAGACAAGATATCCTGCTAACAGGGCTCCACTACCTGTAATAGAGCCCCAAGTCAATACTATAACATTCTACAGACAAGATATCCTGCTAACGGAGCTCAACTACCTGTACTAGAGCCCCTAGTCAGTACTATAACATTCTACAGACAAGATATCATGCTAACAGGGCTCCAATACCTGTAATAGAGCCCCTAGTCAATACTATAACATTCTACAGACAAGATATCCTGCTAACAGGGCTCCACTACCTGTAATAGAGCCCATAGTCAGTACTATAACATTCTACAGACAAGATATCCTGCTAACAGGGCTCCACCACCTGTAATAGAGCCCCTAGTCAATACTATAACATTCTACAGACAAGATATCCTGCTAACGGGGCTCCACTACCTGTAATAGAGCCCCTAGTCAGTACTATAACATTCTGCAGACAAGATATCCTGCTAACAGGGCTCCACCACCTGTAATAGAGCCCCTAGTCAATACTATAACAGTCAACAGACAAGATATCCTGCTAACGGGGCTCCACTACCTGTAATAGAGCCCCTAGTCAGTACTATAACATTCTACAGACAAGATATCCGGCTAACGGGGCTCCACTACCTGTAATAGAGCCCCTAGTCAGTACTATAACATTCTACAGACAAGATATCCTGCTAACGGGGCTCCAATACCTGTAATAGAGCCCCTAGTCAGTACTATAACATTCTACAGACAAGATATCCTGCTAACAGGGCTCCACTACCTGTAATAGAGCCCCTAGTCAGTACTATAACATTCTACAGACAAGATATCCTGCTAACAGGGCTCCACTACCTATAATAGAGCCCCTAGTCAGTACTATATCATTCTACAGACAAGATATCCTGGTAATGGGGCTCCACTACCTGTAATAGAGCCCCTAGTCAGTACTATAACATTCTACAGACAAGATATCCTGCTAACGGGGCTCCACTACCTGTAATAGAGCCCCTAGTCAGTACTATAACAGTCAACAGACAAGACATCCTGCTAACAAGGCTCCATTACCTGTATAGAGCCCCTAGTCAGTACTATATCATTCTACAGACAAGATATCCTGCTAACGGGGCTCCACTACCTGTAATAGAGCCCCTAGTTAGCATTATAACATTCTACAGACAAGATATCCTGCTAACGGGGCTCCACTACCTGTAATAGAGCCCCTAGTCAGTACTATAACAGTCTACAGACAAGATATCCTGCTAACAGGGCTCCACTACCTGTAATAGAGCCACTAGTCAGTACTATAACATTCTACAGACAAGATATCCTGCTAACGGGGCTCCACTACCTGTAATAGAGCCCCCAGTCAGTACTATAACATTCTACAGACAAGATATCCTGCTAACGGGGCTCCACTACCTGTAATAGAGCCCCTAGTCAGTACTATAACAGTCTACAGACAAGATATCCTGCTAACAAGGCGCCACTACGTGTAATAGAGCCACTAGTGAGTACTATAACATTCTACAGACAAGATATCCTGCTAACGGGGCTCCACTACCTGTAATAGAGCCCCTAGTCAGTACTATAACATTCTACAGACAAGATATCCTGCTAACGGGGCTACAGTACCTGTAATAATGCACCTAGTCAGTACTATAACATTCTACAGACAAGATATCCTGCTAACGGGGCTCCACTACCTGTAATAGAGCCCCTAGTCAGTACTATAACAGTCAATAGACAAAATATCCTGCTAACGGGGCTCCACTACCTGTAATAGAGCCCCTAGTCAGTACTATATCATTCTACAGACAATATATCCTGCTAACGGGGCTGCACTACCTGTAATAATGCACCTAGTTAGTACTATAACATTCTACAGACAAGATATCCTGCTATCAGGGCTCCACAACATATAATAGAGCCCCTAGTCAAAACTATAACATTCTACAGACAAGATATCCTGCTAACAGGGCTCAACTACCTGTAATAGAGTCCCTAGTCAGTCATATAACAGTCAACAGACAAGATATCCTGCTAACGGAGCTCAACTACCTGTAATAGAGCCCCTAGTCAGTACTATAACATTCTACAGACAAGATATCCTGCTAACAGGGCTCCACTACCTGTAATAGAGCCCCTAGTCAGTACTATAACATTCTACAGACAAGATATCCTGCTAACAGGGCTCCACTACCTATAATAGAGCCCCTAGTCAGTACTATATCATTCTACAGACAAGATATCCTGGTAACGGGGCTCCACTACCTGTAATAGAGCCCCTAGTCAGTACTATAACATTCTACAGACAAGAAATCCTGCTAACGGGGCTCCACTACCTGTAATAGAGCCCCTAGTCAGTACTATAACAGTCAACAGACAAGACATCCTGCTAACAAGGCTCCATTACCTGTATAGAGCCCCTAGTCAGTACTATATCATTCTACAGACAAGATATCCTGCTAACGGGGCTCCACTACCTGTAATAGAGCCCCTAGTTAGCATTATAACATTCTACAGACAAGATATCCTGCTAACGGGGCTCCACTACCTGTAATAGAGCCCCTAGTCAGTACTATAACAGTCTACAGACAAGATATCCTGCTAACAGGGCTCCACTACCTGTAATAGAGCCACTAGTCAGTACTATAACATTCTACAGACAAGATATCCTGCTAACGGGGCTCCACTACCTGTAATAGAGCCCCCAGTCAGTACTATAACATTCTACAGACAAGATATCCTGCTAACGGGGCTCCACTACCTGTAATAGAGCCCCTAGTCAGTACTATAACAGTCTACAGACAAGATATCCTGCTAACAAGGCGCCCCTACCTGTAATAGAGCCACTAGTGAGTACTATAACATTCTACAGACAAGATATCCTGCTAACGGGGCTCCACTACCTGTAATAGAGCCCCTAGTCAGTACTATAACATTCTACCGACAAGATATCCTGCTAACAGGGCTCCACTACCTGTAATAGAGCCCCTAGTCAGTACTATAACATTCTACAGACAAGATATCCTGCTAACAGGGCTCCACTACCTGTAATAGAGCCCCTAGTCAGTACTATAACATTCTACCGACAAGATATCCTGCTAATGGGGCTCCACTACCTGTAATAGAGCCCCTAGTCAGTACTATAACATTCTACAGACAAGATATCCTGCTAACGGGGCTCCACTACCTGTAATAGAGCCCCTAGTCAGTACTATAACATTCTACAGACAAGATATCCGGCTAACGGGGCTCCACTACCTGTAATAGAGTCCCTAGTCAGTACTATAACATTCTACCAACAAGATGTCCTGCTAACAGGGCTCCACTACCTGTAATAGAGCCCCTAGTCAGTACTATAACATTCTACAGACAAGATATCCTGCTAACGGGGCTCCACTACCTGTAATAGAGCCCCTAGTCAGTACTATAACAGTCAATAGACAAGATATCCTGCTAATGGGGCTCCACTACCTGTAATAGAGCCTCTAGTCAGTACTATAACATTCTACAGACAAGATATCCTGCTAACGGGGCTCCACTACCTGTAATAGAGCCCCTAGTCAGTACTATAACATTCTACAGACAAGATATCCTGCTAACGGGGCTCCACTACCTGTAATAGAGCCCCTAGTCAGTACTATAACATTCTACAGACAAGATATCCTGCTAACGGGGCTCCACTACCTGTAATAGAGCCCATAGTCAGTACTATAACATTCTACAGACAAGATATCCTGCTAACGGGGCTCCACTACCTGTAATAGAGCCCCTAGTCAGTACTATAACATTCTAAAGACAAGATATCCGGCTAATGGGGCTCCACTACCTGTAATAGAGTCCCTAGTCAGTACTATAACAGTCAATAGACAAGATATCCTGCTAACGGGGCTCCACTACCTGTAATAGAGCCCCTAGTCAGTACTATATCATTCTACAGACAAGATATCCTGCTAACAGGGCTCCACTACCTGTAATAGAGCCCCTAGTCAGTACTATAACAGTCAATAGACAAGATATCCTGCTAACGGGGCTCCACTACCTGTAATAGAGCCACTAGTCAGTACTATAACAGTCAATAGACAAGATATCCTGCTAACGGGGCTCCACTACCTGTAATAGAGCCTCTAGTCAGTACTATAACATTCTACAGACAAGATATCCTGCTAACAGGGCTCCACTACCTGTAATAGAGCCCCTAGTCAGTACTATAACTTTCTACAGACAAGATATCCTGCTAACGGGGCTTCACTACCTGTACTAGAGCCCCTAGTCAGTACTATAACATTCTACAGACAAGATATCCTGCTAACAGGGCTCCACTACCTGTAATAGAGCCCCTAGTCAGTACTATAACATTCTACAGACAAGATATCCTGCTAACAGGGCTCCACTACCTGTAATAGAGCCCCTAGTCAGTACTATAACATTCTACAGACAAGATATCCTGCTAACAGGGCTCCACTACCTGTAATAGAGCCCCTAGTCAGTACTATAACATTCTACAGACAAGATATCCTGCTAACGGGGCTCCACTACCTGTAATAGAGCCCCTAGTCAGTACTATATCATTCTACAGACAAGATATCCTGCTAACGGGGCTCCACTACCTGTAATAGAGCCCCTAGTCAGTACTATAACATTCTACAGACAAGATATCCTGCTAACGGGGCTCCACTACCTGTAATAGAGCCCCTAGTCAGTACTATAACATTCTACAGACAAGATATCCTGCTAACAGGGCTCCACTACCTGTAATAGAGCCCCTAGTCAGTACTATATCATTCTACAGACAAGATATCCTGCTAACGGGGCTCCACTACCTGTAATAGAGCCCCTTGTCAGTACTATAACATTCTACAGACAAGATATCCTGCTAACAGGGCTCCACTACCTGTAATAGAGCCCCTAGTCAGTACTATAACATTCTACAGACAAGATATCCTGCTAACGGAGCTCAACTACCTGTAATAGGGCCCCTAGTCAATACTATAACATTCTACAGACAAGATATCCTGCTAACGGGGCTCCACTACCTGTAATAGAGCCCCTAGTTAGTACTATATCATTCTACAGATAAGATATCCTGCTAACAAGGCGCCACTACCTGTAATAGAGCCCCTAGTCAGTACTATAACATTCGACAGACAAGATATCCTGCTAACGGGGCTCCACTACCTGTAATAGAGCCCCTAGTCAGTACTATAACATTCTACAGACAAGATATCCTGCTAACGGAGCTCAACTACCTGTAATAGGGCCCCTAGTCAATACTATAACATTCTACAGACAAGACATCCTGCTAACGGGGCTCCACTACCTGTAATAGAGCCCCTAGTCAGTACTATAACATTCGACACACAAGATATCCTGCTAATGGGGCTCCACTACCTGTAATAGAGCCCCTAGTCAGTACTATAACATTCTACAGACAAGATATCCTGCTAACGGGACTCCACTACCTGTAATTGAGCCCCAAGTCAGTACTATAACATTCTACAGACAAGTTAACCTGCTAACGGAGCTCAACTACCTGTAATAGAGCCCCTAGTCAATACTGTAACATTCTACAGACAAGATCTCCTGCTAACGGGGCTCCACTACCTGTAATAGAGCCCCTAGTCAGTACTATAACAGTCAATAGACAAGATATCCTGCTAACGGGGCTCCACTACCTGTAATAGAGCCTCTAGTCAGTACTATAACATTCTACAGACAAGATATCCTGCTAACGGGGCTCCACTACCTGTAATAGAGCCCCTAGTCAGTACTATAACATTCTACAGACAAGATATCCTGCTAACGGGGCTCCACTACCTGTAATAGAGCCCCTAGTCAGTACTATAACATTCTACAGACAAGATATCCTGCTAACGGGGCTCCACTACCTGTAATAGAGCCCCTAGTCAGTACTATAACATTCTACAGACAAGATATCCTGCTAACGGGGCTCCACTACCTGTAATAGAGCCCCTAGTCAGTACTATAACATTCTAAAGACAAGATATCCGGCTAACGGGGCTCCACTACCTGTAATAGAGTCCCTAGTCAGTACTATAACAGTCAATAGACAAGATATCCTGCTAACGGGGCTCCACTACCTGTAATAGAGCCCCTAGTCAGTACTATATCATTCTACAGACAAGATATCCTGCTAACAGGGCTCCACTACCTGTAATAGAGCCCCTAGTCAGTACTATAACAGTCAATAGACAAGATATCCTGCTAACGGGGCTCCACTACCTGTAATAGAGCCACTAGTCAGTACTATAACAGTCAATAGACAAGATATCCTGCTAACGGGGCTCCACTACCTGTAATAGAGCCTCTAGTCAGTACTATAACATTCTACAGACAAGATATCCTTCTACTGGGGCTCCACTACCTGTAATAGAGCCCCTAGTCAGTACTATAACTTTCTACAGACAAGATATCCTGCTAACAGGGCGCCACTACCTGTACTAGAGCCCCTAGTCAGTGCTATAACATTCTACAGACAAGATATCCTGCTAACGGGGCTCCACTACCTGTAATAGAGCCCCTAGTCAGTACTATAACATTCTACAGACAAGATATCCTGCTAACAGGGCTCCACTACCTGTAATAGAGCCCCTAGTCAGTACTATAACATTCTACAGACAAGATATCCTGCTAACGGGGCTCCACTACCTGTAATAGAGCCCCTAGTCAGTACTATAACATTCTACAGACAAGATATCCTGCTAACAGGGCTCCACTACCTGTAATAGAGCCCCTAGTCAGTACTATATCATTCTACAGACAAGATATCCTGCTAACGGGGCTCCACTACCTGTAATAGAGCCCCTAGTCAGTACTATAACATTCTACAGACAAGATATCCTGCTAACGGGGCTCCACTACCTGTAATAGAGCCCCTAGTCAGTACTATAACATTCTACAGACAAGATATCCTGCTAACAGGGCTCCACTACCTGTAATAGAGCCCCTAGTCAGTACTATAACATTCTACAGACAAGATATCCTGCTAACGGGGCTCCACTACCTGTAATAGAGCCCCTTGTCAGTACTATAACATTCTACAGACAAGATATCCTGCTAACAGTGCTCCACTACCTGTAATAGAGCCCCTAGTCAGTACTATAACATTCTACAGACAAGATATCCTTCTACTGGGGTTCCACTACCTGTAATAGAGCCCCTAGTCAGTACTATAACATTCTACAGACAAGATATCCTGCTAACAGGGCTCCACTACCTGTAATAGAGCCCCTAGTTAGTACTATATCATTCTACAGACAAGATATCCTGCTAACGGGGCTCCACTACCTGTAATAGAGCCCCTAGTCAGTACTATAACATTCTACAGACAAGATATCCTGCTAACAGGGCTCCACTACCTGTAATAGAGCCACTAGTCAGTACTATAACATTCTACAGACAAGATATCCTACTAACAGGGCTCCACTACCTGTAATAGAGCCACTAGTCAGTACTATAACATTCTACAGACAAGATATCCTACTAACAGGGCTCCACAACATGTAATAGAGCCCCTAGTCAGTACTATAACATTCTACAGACAAGATATCCTGCTAACGGGGCTCCACTACCTGTAATAGAGCCCCTAGTCAGTACTATAACATTCTACAGACAAGATATCCTGCTAACAGGGCTCCACTACCTGTAATAGAGCCACTAGTCAGTACTATAACATTCTACAGACAAGATATCCTACTAACAGGGCTCCACAACATGTAATAGAGCCCCTAGTCAGTACTATAACATTCTACAGACAAGATATCCTGCTAACGGGGCTCCACTACCTGTAATAGAGCCCCTAGTTAGTACTATATCATTCTACAGATAAGATATCCTGCTAACAGGGCTCCACTACCTGTAATAGAGCCCCTAGTCAGTACTATAACAGTCTACAGACAAGACATCCTGCTTCTGGTGCTCCACTACCTGTAATAGAGCCCCTTGTCAGTACTATAACATTCTACAGACAAGATATCCTGCTAACAGGGCTCCACTACCTGTAATAGAGCCCCTAGTCAGTACTATAACATTCGACAGACAAGATATCCTGCTAACGGGGCTCCACTACCTGTAATAGAGCCCCTAGTCAGTACTATAACATTCTACAGACAAGATATCCTGCTAACGGAGCTCAACTACCTGTAATAGAGCCCCTAGTCAATACTATAACATTCTGCAGACAAGATATCCTGCTAACGGGGCTCCACTACCTGTAATAGAGCCCCTAGTCAATACTATAACATTCGACACACAAGATATCCTGCTAACAGGGCGCCACTACCTGTAATAGAGCCCCTAGTCAGTACTATAACATTCTACAGACAAGATATCCTGCTAACAGGGCTCCACTACCTGTAATAGAGCCCCTAGTCAATACTATAACATTCTACAGACAAGATATCCTGCTAACGGGGCTCCACTACCTGTAATAGAGCCCCTAGTCAGTACTATAACATTCTACAGACAAGATATCCTGCTAACGGGGCTCCACTACCTGTAATAGAGCCCCTAGTCAGTACTATAACATTCTACAGACAAGATATCCTGGTAACGGGGCTCCACTACCTGTAATAGAGCCCCTAGTCAATACTATAACATTCTACAGACAAGATATCCTGCTAACAGGGCTCCACTACCTGTAATAGAGCCCCTAGTCAATACTATAACATTCTACAGACAAGATATCCTGCTAACGGGGCTCCACTACCTGTAATAGAGCCCCTAGTCAATACTATAACATTCTACAGACAAGATATCCTGCTAACGGGGCTCCACTACCTGTAATAGAGCCCCTAGTCAGTACTATAACATTCTACAGACAAGATATCCTGCTAACAGGGCTCCACTACCTGTAATAGAGCCCATAGTCAATACTATAACATTCTACAGACAAGATATCCTGCTAACGGGGCTCCACTACCTGTAATAGAGCCCCTAGTCAATACTATAACATTCTACAGACAAGATATCCTGCTAACGGGGCTCCACTACCTGTAATTGAGCCCCTAGTCAGTACTATATCATTCTACAGACAAGATATCCTGCTAACAGGGCTCCACTACCTGTAATAGAGCCCCTAGTCAGTACTATAACATTCTACAGACAAGATATCCTGCTAACAGGGCTCCACTACCTGTAATAGAGCCCCTAGTCAATACTATAACATTCTACAGACAAGATATCCTGCTAACAGGGCTCCACTACCTGTAATAGAGCCCCTAGTCAATACTATAACATTCTACAGACAAGATATCCTGCTAACGGGGCTCCACTACCTGTAATAGAGCCCCTAGTCAATACTATAACATTCTACAGACAAGATATCCTGCTAATGGGGCTCCACTACCTGTAATAGAGCCCCTAGTCAGTACTATAACATTCTACAGACAAGATATCCTGCTAATGGGGCTCCACTACCTGTAATAGAGCCCCTAGTCAGTACTATAACATTCTACAGACAAGATATCCTGCTAACGGGGCTCCACTACCTGTAATAGAGCCCCTAGTCAGTACTATAACAGTCTACAGACAAGATATCCTGCTAACGGGGCTCCAATACCTGTAATAGAGCCCCTAGTCAATACTATAACATTCTACAGACAAGATATCCTGCTAACAGGGCTCCACCACCTGTAATAGAGCCCCTAGTCAGTACTATAACATTCTACAGACAAGATATCCTGCTAACAGGGCTCCACTACCTGTAATAGAGCCCCTAGTCAGTACTATAACATTCTACAGACAAGATATCCTGCTAACAGGGCTCCACTACCTGTAATAGAGCCCCTAGTCAGTACTATAACATTCTACAGACAAGATATCCTGGTAACAGGGCTCCAATACCTGTAATAGAGCCCCTAGTCAGTACTATAACATTCTACAGACAAGATATCCTGCTAACGGGGCTCCACTACCTGTAATAGAGCCCCTAGTCAGTACTATAACATTCTACAGACAAGATATCCTGCTAACGGGGCTCCACTACCTGTAATAGAGCCCCTAGTCAATACTATAACATTCTACAGACAAGATATCCTGCTAACGGGGCTCCACTACCTGTAATAGAGCCCCTAGTCAGTACTATAACATTCTACAGACAAGATATCCTGCTAACAGGGCTCCACCACCTGTAATAGAGCCCCTAGTCAATACTATAACATTCTACAGACAAGATATCCTGCTAACGGAGCTCAACTACCTGTAATAGAGCCCCTAGTCAATACTATAACATTCTACAGACAAGATATCCTGCTAACGGAGCTCAACTACCTGTAATAGAGCCCCTAGTCAATACTATAACATTCTACAGACAAGATATCCTGCTAACGGGGCTCCACTACCTGTAATAGAGCCCCTAGTCAGTACTATAACAGTCTACAGACAAGATATCCTGCTAACAGGGCTCCAATACCTGTAATAGAGCCCCTAGTCAATACTATAACATTCTACAGACAAGATATCCTGCTAACAGGGCTCCACCACCTGTAATAGAGCCCCTAGTCAGTACTATAACATTCTACAGACAAGATATCCTGCTAACAGGGCTCCACTACCTGTAATAGAGCCCCTAGTCAGTACTATAACATTCTACAGACAAGATATCCTGCTAACAGGGCTCCACTACCTGTAATAGAGCCCCTAGTCAGTACTATAACATTCTACAGACAAGATATCCTGGTAACAGGGCTCCAATACCTGTAATAGAGCCCCTAGTCAGTACTATAACATTCTACAGACAAGATATCCTGCTAACGGGGCTCCACTACCTGTAATAGAGCCCCTAGTCAGTACTATAACATTCTACAGACAAGATATCCTGCTAACGGGGCTCCACTACCTGTAATAGAGCCCCTAGTCAATACTATAACATTCTACAGACAAGATATCCTGCTAACGGGGCTCCACTACCTGTAATAGAGCCCCTAGTCAGTACTATAACATTCTACAGACAAGATATCCTGCTAACGGGGCTCCACTACCTGTAATAGAGCCCCTAGTCAATACTATAACATTCTACAGACAAGATATCCTGCTAACGGGGCTCCACTACCTGTAATAGAGCCCATAGTCAGTACTATAACATTCTACAGACAAGATATCCTGCTAACGGGGCTCCACTACCTGTAATGGAGCCCCTAGTCAGTACTATAACATTCTACAGACAAGATATCCTGCTAACAGGGCTCCACCACCTGTAATAGAGCCCCTAGTCAATACTATAACATTCTACAGACAAGATATCCTGCTAACGGAGCTCAACTACCTGTAATAGAGCCCCTAGTCAATACTATAACATTCTACAGACAAGATATCCTGCTCACGGAGCTCAACTACCTGTAATAGAGCCCCTAGTCAATACTATAACATTCTACAGACAAGATATCCTGCTAACGGGGCTCCACTACCTGTAATTGAGCCCCTAGTCAGTACTATAACATTCTACAGACAAGATATCCTGCTAACAGGGTTCCACTACCTGTAATAGAGCCCCTAGTCAGTACTATAACATTCTACAGACAAGATATCCTGCTAACGGGGCTCCACTACCTGTAATAGAGCCTCTAGTCAGTACTATATCATTCTACAGACAAGATATCCTGCTAACAGGGCTCCACTACCTGTAATAGAGCCCCTAGTCAGTACTATAACATTCTACAGACAAGATATCCTGCTAACAGGGCTCCACTACCTGTAATAGAGCCCCTAGTCAGTACTATAACATTCTACAGACAAGATATCCTGCTAACAGGGTTCCACTACCTGTAATAGAGCCCCTAGTCAATACTATAACATTCTACAGACAAGATATCCTGCTAACAGGGCTCCACCACCTGTAATAGAGCCCATAGTCAGTACTATAACATTCTGCAGACAAGATATCCTGCTAACAGGGCTCCACTACCTGTAATAGAGCCCATAGTCAGTACTATAACATTCTACAGACAAGATATCCTGCTAACAGGGCTCCACTACCTGTAATAGAGCCCCTAGTCAGTACTATAACATTCTACAGACAAGATATCCTGCTAACAGGGCTCCACCACCTGTAATAGAGCCCCTAGTCAATACTATAACATTCTACAGACAAGATATCCTGCTAACGGGGCTCCACTACCTGTAATAGAGCCCCTAGTCAGTACTATAACATTCTACAGACAAGATATCCTGCTAACAGGGCTCCACTACCTGTAATAGAGCCCCTAGTCAATACTATAACATTCTACAGACAAGATATCCTGCTAACGGGGCTCCACTACCTGTAATAGAGCCTCTAGTCAGTACTATAACATTCTACAGACAAGATATCCTGCTAACGGGGCTCCACTACCTGTAATAGAGCCTCTAGTCAGTACTATAACATTCTACAGACAAGATATCCTGCTAACAGGGCTCCACTACCTGTAATAGAGCCTCTAGTCAGTACTATAACATTCTACAGACAAGATATCCTGCTAACGGGGCTCCACTACCTGTAATAGAGCCTCTAGTCAGTACTATAACATTCTACAGACAAGATATCCTGCTAACGGGGCTCCACTACCTGTAATAGAGCCCCAAGTCAATACTATAACATTCTACAGACAAGATATCCTGCTAACGGGGCTCCACTACCTGTAATAGAGCTCCTAGTCAGTCCTATAACATTCTACAGACAAGATATCCTGCTAACGGGGCTCCACTACCTGTAATAGAGCCCCTAGTCAATACTATAACATTCTACAGACAAGATATCCTGCTAACGGGGCTCCACTACCTGTAATAGAGCCCCTAGTCAGTACTATAACATTCTACAGACAAGATATCCTGCTAACAGGGCTCCACCACCTGTAATAGAGCCCCTAGTCAGTACTATATCATTCTACAGACAAGATATCCTGCTAACAGGGCTCCACTACCTGTAATAGAGCCCCTAGTCAGTACTATAACATTCTACAGACAAGATATCCTGCTAACAGGGCTCCACCACCTGTAATAGAGCCCCTAGTCAGTACTATAACATTCTACAGACAAGATATCCTGCTAACAGGGCTCCACTACCTGTAATTGAGCCCCTAGTCAATACTATAACATTCTACAGACAAGATATCCTGCTAACGGGGCTCCACTACCTGTAATAGAGCCCCTAGTCAGTACTATAACATTCTACAGACAAGATATCCTGCTAACGGGGCTCCACTACCTGTAATAGAGCCCCTAGTCAATACTATAACATTCTACAGACAAGATATCCTGCTAACGGGGCTCCACTACCTGTAATAGAGCTCCTAGTCAGTCCTATAACATTCTACAGACAAGATATCCTGCTAACAGGGCTCCACTACCTGTAATTGAGCCCCTAGTCAGTACTATAACATTCTACAGACAAGACATCCTGCTAACGGGGCTCCACTACCTGTAATTGAGCCCCTAGTCAGTACTATAACATTCTACAGACAAGACATCCTGCTAACGGGGCTCCACTACCTGTAATAGAGCCTCTAGTCAGTACTATAACATTCTACAGACAAGATATCCTGCTAACGGGGCGCCACTACCTGTAATAGAGACTCTAGTCAGTACTATAACAGTCAACAGACAAGATATCCTGCTAACGGGGCGCCACTACCTGTAATAGAGCCCCTAGTCAGTACTATAACATTCTACAGACAAGATATCCGGCTAACGGGGCTCCACTACCTGTAATAGAGCCCCTAGTCAGTACTATAACATTCTACAGACAAGATATCCTGCTAACGGGGCTCCAATACCTGTAATAGAGCCCCTAGTCAGTACTATAACATTCTACAGACAAGATATCCTGCTAACAGGGCTCCACTACCTGTAATAGAGCCCCTAGTCAGTACTATAACATTCTACAGACAAGATATCCTGCTAACAGGGCTCCACTACCTATAATAGAGCCCCTAGTCAGTACTATATCATTCTACAGACAAGATATCCTGGTAATGGGGCTCCACTACCTGTAATAGAGCCCCTAGTCAGTACTATAACATTCTACAGACAAGATATCCTGCTAACGGGGCTCCACTACCTGTAATAGAGCCCCTAGTCAGTACTATAACAGTCAACAGACAAGACATCCTGCTAACAAGGCTCCATTACCTGTATAGAGCCCCTAGTCAGTACTATATCATTATACAGACAAGATATCCTGCTAACGGGGCTCCACTACCTGTAATAGAGCCCCTAGTTAGCATTATAACATTCTACAGACAAGATATCCTGCTAACGGGGCTCCACTACCTGTAATAGAGCCCCTAGTCAGTACTATAACAGTCTACAGACAAGATATCCTGCTAACAGGGCTCCACTACCTGTAATAGAGCCACTAGTCAGTACTATAACATTCTACAGACAAGATATCCTGCTAACGGGGCTCCACTACCTGTAATAGAGCCCCCAGTCAGTACTATAACATTCTACAGACAAGATATCCTGCTAACGGGGCTCCACTACCTGTAATAGAGCCCCTAGTCAGTACTATAACAGTCTACAGACAAGATATCCTGCTAACAAGGCGCCACTACGTGTAATAGAGCCACTAGTGAGTACTATAACATTCTACAGACAAGATATCCTGCTAACGGGGCTCCACTACCTGTAATAGAGCCCCTAGTCAGTACTATAACATTCTACAGACAAGATATCCTGCTAACGGGGCTACAGTACCTGTAATAATGCACCTAGTCAGTACTATAACATTCTACAGACAAGATATCCTGCTAACGGGGCTCCACTACCTGTAATAGAGCCCCTAGTCAGTACTATAACAGTCAATAGACAAAATATCCTGCTAACGGGGCTCCACTACCTGTAATAGAGCCCCTAGTCAGTACTATATCATTCTACAGACAATATATCCTGCTAACGGGGCTGCACTACCTGTAATAATGCACCTAGTCAGTACTATAACATTCTACAGACAAGATATCCTGCTATCAGGGCTCCACAACATATAATAGAGCCCCTAGTCAGTACTATAACATTCTACAGACAAGATATCCTGCTAACAGGGCTCAACTACCTGTAATAGAGTCCCTAGTCAGTCATATAACAGTCAACAGACAAGATATCCTGCTAACGGAGCTCAACTACCTGTAATAGAGCCCCTAGTCAGTACTATAACATTCTACAGACAAGATATCCTGCTAACAGGGCTCCACTACCTGTAATAGAGCCCCTAGTCAGTACTATAACATTCTACAGACAAGATATCCTGCTAACACGGCTCCACTACCTATAATAGAGCCCCTAGTCAGTACTATATCATTCTACAGACAAGATATCCTGGTAACGGGGCTCCACTACCTGTAATAGAGCCCCTAGTCAGTACTATAACATTCTACAGACAAGATATCCTGCTAACGGGGCTCCACTACCTGTAATAGAGCCCCTAGTCAGTACTATAACAGTCAACAGACAAGACATCCTGCTAACAAGGCTCCATTACCTGTATAGAGCCCCTAGTCAGTACTATATCATTCTACAGACAAGATATCCTGCTAACGGGGCTCCACTACCTGTAATAGAGCCCCTAGTTAGCATTATAACATTCTACAGACAAGATATCCTGCTAACGGGGCTCCACTACCTGTAATAGAGCCCCTAGTCAGTACTATAACAGTCTACAGACAAGATATCCTGCTAACAGGGCTCCACTACCTGTAATAGAGCCACTAGTCAGTACTATAACATTCTACAGACAAGATATCCTGCTAACGGGGCTCCACTACCTGTAATAGAGCCCCCAGTCAGTACTATAACATTCTACAGACAAGATATCCTGCTAACGGGGCTCCACTACCTGTAATAGAGCCCCTAGTCAGTACTATAACAGTCTACAGACAAGATATCCTGCTAACAAGGCGCCACTACCTGTAATAGAGCCACTAGTGAGTACTATAACATTCTACAGACAAGATATCCTGCTAACGGGGCTCCACTACCTGTAATAGAGCCCCTAGTCAGTACTATAACATTCTACAGACAAGATATCCTGCTAACGGGGCTACAGTACCTGTAATAATGCACCTAGTCAGTACTATAACATTCTACAGACAAGATATCCTGCTAACGGGGCTCCACTACCTGTAATAGAGCCCCTAGTCAGTACTATAACAGTCAATAGACAAAATATCCTGCTAACGGGGCTCCACTACCTGTAATAGAGCCCCTAGTCAGTACTATATCATTCTACAGACAATATATCCTGCTAACGGGGCTCCACTACCTGTAATAATGCACCTAGTCAGTACTATAACATTCTACAGACAAGATATCCTGCTATCAGGGCTCCACAACATGTAATAGAGCCCCTAGTCAGTACTATAACATTCTACAGACAAGATATCCTGCTAACGGGGCTCCACTACCTGTAATAGAGCCACTAGTCAGTACTATAACAGTCAATAGACAAGATATCCTGCTAACGGGGCTCCACTACCTGTAATAGAGCCCCTAGTCAGTACTATAACATTCTACAGACAAGATATCCTTCTACTGGGGCTCCACTACCTGTAATAGAGCCCCTAGTCAGTACTATAACTTTCTACAGACAAGATATCCTGCTAACGGGGCTTCACTACCTGTACTAGAGCCCCTAGTCAGTGCTATAACATTCTACAGACAAGATATCCTGCTAACGGGGCTCCACTACCTGTAATAGAGCCCCCTAGTCAGTACTATAACATTCTACAGACAAGATATCCTGCTAACAGGGCTCCACTACCTGTAATAGAGCCCCTAGTCAGTACTATAACATTCTACAGACAAGATATCCTGCTAACGGGGCTCCACTACCTGTAATAGAGCCCCTAGTCAGTACTATAACATTCTACAGACAAGATATCCTGCTAACAGGGCTCCACTACCTGTAATAGAGCCCCTAGTCAGTACTATATCATTCTACAGACAAGATATCCTGCTAACGGGGCTCCACTACCTGTAATAGAGCCCCTAGTCAGTACTATAACATTCTACAGACAAGATATCCTGCTAACGGGGCTCCACTACCTGTAATAGAGCCCCTAGTCAGTACTATAACATTCTACAGACAAGATATCCTGCTAACAGGGCTCCACTACCTGTAATAGAGCCCCTAGTCAGTACTATAACATTCTACAGACAAGATATCCTGCTAACGGGGCTCCACTACCTGTAATAGAGCCCCTTGTCAGTACTATAACATTCTACAGACAAGATATCCTGCTAACAGTGCTCCACTACCTGTAATAGAGCCCCTAGTCAGTACTATAACATTCTACAGACAAGATATCCTTCTACTGGGGTTCCACTACCTGTAATAGAGCCCCTAGTCAGTACTATAACATTCTACAGACAAGATATCCTGCTAACAGGGCTCCACTACCTGTAATAGAGCCACTAGTTAGTACTATATCATTCTACAGACAAGATATCCTGCTAACGGGGCTCCACTACCTGTAATAGAGCCCCTAGTCAGTACTATAACATTCTACAGACAAGATATCCTGCTAACAGGGCTCCACTACCTGTAATAGAGCCACTAGTCAGTACTATAACATTCTACAGACAAGATATCCTACTAACAGTGCTCCACTACCTGTAATAGAGCCACTAGTCAGTACTATAACATTCTACAGACAAGATATCCTACTAACAGGGCTCCACAACATGTAATAGAGCCCCTAGTCAGTACTATAACATTCTACAGACAAGATATCCTGCTAACGGGGCTCCACTACCTGTAATAGAGCCCCTAGTCAGTACTATAACATTCTACAGACAAGATATCCTGCTAACAGGGATCCACTACCTGTAATAGAGCCACTAGTCAGTACTATAACATTCTACAGACAAGATATCCTACTAACAGGGCTCCACAACATGTAATAGAGCCCCTAGTCAGCACTATAACATTCTACAGACAACATATCCTGCTAACGGGGCTCCACTACCTGTAATAGAGCCCCTAGTTAGTACTATATCATTCTACAGATAAGATATCCTGCTAACAGGGCTCCACTACCTGTAATAGAGCCCCTAGTCAGTACTATAACAGTCTACAGACAAGACATCCTGCTTCTGGTGCTCCACTACCTGTAATAGAGCCCCTTGTCAGTACTATAACATTCTACAGACAAGATATCCTGCTAACAGGGCTCCACTACCTGTAATAGAGCCCCTAGTCAGTACTATAACATTCGACAGACAAGATATCCTGCTAACGGGGCTCCACTACCTGTAATAGAGCCCCTAGTCAGTACTATAACATTCTACAGACAAGATATCCTGCTAACGGAGCTCAACTACCTGTAATAGGGCCCCTAGTCAATACTATAACATTCTGCAGACAAGATATCCTGCTAACGGGGCTCCACTACCTGTAATAGAGCCCCTAGTCAATACTATAACATTCGACACACAAGATATCCTGCTAACGGGGCTCCACTACCTGTAATAGAGCCCCTAGTCAGTACTATAACATTCTACAGACAAGATATCCTGCTAACGGGACTCCACTACCTGTAATTGAGCCCCAAGTCAGTACTATAACATTCTACAGACAAGATATCCTGCTAACAGGGCGCCACTACCTGTAATAGAGCCCCTAGTCAATACTATAACATTCTACAGACAAGATATCCTGCTAACGGGGCTCCACTACCTGTAATAGAGCCCCTAGTCAGTACTATATCATTCTACAGACAAGATATCCTGCTAACAGGGCTCCACTACCTGTAATAGAGCCCCTAGTCAATACTATAACATTCTACAGACAAGATATCCTGCTAACGGGGCTCCACTACCTGTAATAGAGCCCCTAGTCAATACTATAACATTCTACAGACAAGATATCCTGCTAACGGGGCTCCACTACCTGTAATAGAGCCCCTAGTCAATACTATAACATTCTACAGACAAGATATCCTGCTAACGGGGCTCCACTACCTGTAATAGAGCCCCTAGTCAATACTATAACATTCTACAGACAAGATATCCTGCTAATGGGGCTCCACTACCTGTAATGGAGCCCCTAGTCAGTACTATATCATTCTACAGACAAGATATCCTGCTAACGGGGCTCCACTACCTGTAATAGAGCCCCTTGTCAGTACTATAACATTCTACAGACAAGATATCCTGCTAACAGTGCTCCACTACCTGTAATAGAGCCCCTAGTCAGTACTATAACATTCTACAGACAAGATATCCTTCTACTGGGGTTCCACTACCTGTAATAGAGCCCCTAGTCAATACTATAACATTCTACAGACAAGATATCCTGCTAACAGGGCGCCATTACCTGTAATAGAGCCCCTAGTCAATACTATAACATTCTACAGACAAGATATCCTGCTAACAGGGCTCCACTACCTGTAATAGAGCCCCAAGTCAATACTATAACATTCTACAGACAAGATATCCTGCTAACGGAGCTCAACTACCTGTACTAGAGCCCCTAGTCAGTACTATAACATTCTACAGACAAGATATCCTGCTAACAGGGCTCCAATACCTGTAATAGAGCCCCTAGTCAATACTATAACATTCTACAGACAAGATATCCTGCTAACAGGGCTCCACTACCTGTAATAGAGCCCATAGTCAGTACTATAACATTCTACAGACAAGATATCCTGCTAACAGGGCTCCACCACCTGTAATAGAGCCCCTAGTCAATACTATAACATTCTACAGACAAGATATCCTGCTAACGGGGCTCCACTACCTGTAATAGAGCCCCTAGTCAGTACTATAACATTCTGCAGACAAGATATCCTGCTAACAGGGCTCCACCACCTGTAATAGAGCCCCTAGTCAATACTATAACATTCTGCAGACAAGATATCCTGCTAACGGGGCTCCACTACCTGTAATAGAGCTCCTAGTCAGTCCTATAACATTCTACAGACAAGATATCCTGCTAACAGGGCTCCACTACCTGTAATTGAGCCCCTAGTCAGTACTATAACATTCTACAGACAAGACATCCTGCTAACGGGGCTCCACTACCTGTAATTGAGCCCCTAGTCAGTACTATAACATTCTACAGACAAGACATCCTGCTAACGGGGCTCCACTACCTGTAATAGAGCCTCTAGTCAGTACTATAACATTCTACAGACAAGATATCCTGCTAACGGGGCGCCACTACCTGTAATAGAGACTCTAGTCAGTACTATAACAGTCAACAGACAAGATATCCTGCTAACGGGGCTCCACTACCTGTAATAGAGCCCCTAGTCAGTACTATAACATTCTACAGACAAGATATCCGGCTAACGGGGCTCCACTACCTGTAATAGAGCCCCTAGTCAGTACTATAACATTCTACAGACAAGATATCCTGCTAACGGGGCTCCAATACCTGTAATAGAACCCTTGTCAGTACTATAACATTCTACAGACAAGATATCCTGCTAACAGGGCTCCACTACCTGTAATAGAGCCCCTAGTCAGTACTATAACATTCTACAGACAAGATATCCTGCTAACAGGGCTCCACTACCTATAATAGAGCCCCTAGTCAGTACTATATCATTCTACAGACAAGATATCCTGGTAATGGGGCTCCACTACCTGTAATAGAGCCCCTAGTCAGTACTATAACATTCTACAGACAAGATATCCTGCTAACGGGGCTCCACTACCTGTAATAGAGCCCCTAGTCAGTACTATAACAGTCAACAGACAAGACATCCTGCTAACAAGGCTCCATTACCTGTATAGAGCCCCTAGTCAGTACTATATCATTCTACAGACAAGATATCCTGCTAACGGGGCTCCACTACCTGTAATAGAGCCCCTAGTTAGCATTATAACATTCTACAGACAAGATATCCTGCTAACGGGGCTCCACTACCTGTAATAGAGCCCCTAGTCAGTACTATAACAGTCTACAGACAAGATATCCTGCTAACAGGGCTCCACTACCTGTAATAGAGCCACTAGTCAGTACTATAACATTCTACAGACAAGATATCCTGCTAACGGGGCTCCACTACCTGTAATAGAGCCCCTAGTCAGTACTATAACATTCTACAGACAAGATATCCTGCTAACGGGGCTCCACTACCTGTAATAGAGCCCCTAGTCAGTACTATAACAGTCTACAGACAAGATATCCTGCTAACAAGGCGCCACTACGTGTAATAGAGCCACTAGTGAGTACTATAACATTCTACAGACAAGATATCCTGCTAACGGGGCTCCACTACCTGTAATAGAGCCCCTAGTCAGTACTATAACATTCTACAGACAAGATATCCTGCTAACGGGGCTACAGTACCTGTAATAATGCACCTAGTCAGTACTATAACATTCTACAGACAAGATATCCTGCTAACGGGGCTCCACTACCTGTAATAGAGCCCCTAGTCAGTACTATAACAGTCAATAGACAAAATATCCTGCTAACGGGGCTCCACTACCTGTAATAGAGCCCCTAGTCAGTACTATATCATTCTACAGACAATATATCCTGCTAACGGGGCTGCACTACCTGTAATAATGCACCTAGTCAGTACTATAACATTCTACAGACAAGATATCCTGCTATCAGGGCTCCACAACATATAATAGAGCCCCTAGTCAAAACTATAACATTCTACAGACAAGATATCCTGCTAACAGGGCTCAACTACCTGTAATAGAGTCCCTAGTCAGTCATATAACAGTCAACAGACAAGATATCCTGCTAACGGAGCTCAACTACCTGTAATAGAGCCCCTAGTCAGTACTATAACATTCTACAGACAAGATATCCTGCTAACAGGGCTCCACTACCTGTAATAGAGCCCCTAGTCAGTACTATAACATTCTACAGACAAGATATCCTGCTAACAGGGCTCCACTACCTATAATAGAGCCCCTAGTCAGTACTATATCATTCTACAGACAAGATATCCTGGTAACGGGGCTCCACTACCTGTAATAGAGCCCCTAGTCAGTACTATAACATTCTACAGACAAGAAATCCTGCTAACGGGGCTCCACTACCTGTAATAGAGCCCCTAGTCAGTACTATAACAGTCAACAGACAAGACATCCTGCTAACAAGGCTCCATTACCTGTATAGAGCCCCTAGTCAGTACTATATCATTCTACAGACAAGATATCCTGCTAACGGGGCTCCACTACCTGTAATAGAGCCCCTAGTTAGCATTATAACATTCTACAGACAAGATATCCTGCTAACGGGGCTCCACTACCTGTAATAGAGCCCCTAGTCAGTACTATAACAGTCTACAGACAAGATATCCTGCTAACAGGGCTCCACTACCTGTAATAGAGCCACTAGTCAGTACTATAACATTCTACAGACAAGATATCCTGCTAACGGGGCTCCACTACCTGTAATAGAGCCCCCAGTCAGTACTATAACATTCTACAGACAAGATATCCTGCTAACGGGGCTCCACTACCTGTAATAGAGCCCCTAGTCAGTACTATAACAGTCTACAGACAAGATATCCTGCTAACAAGGCGCCCCTACCTGTAATAGAGCCACTAGTGAGTACTATAACATTCTACAGACAAGATATCCTGCTAACGGGGCTCCACTACCTGTAATAGAGCCCCTAGTCAGTACTATAACATTCTACAGACAAGATATCCTGCAAACGGGGCTACAGTACCTGTAATAATGCACCTAGTCAGTACTATAACATTCTACAGACAAGATATCCTGCTAACGGGGCTCCACTACCTGTAATAGAGCCCCTAGTCAGTACTATAACAGTCAATAGACAAAATATCCTGCTAACGGGGCTCCACTACCTGTAATAGAGCCCCTAGTCAGTACTATATCATTCTACAGACAATATATCCTGCTAACGGGGCTGCACTACCTGTAATAATGCACCTAGTCAGTACTATAACATTCTACAGACAAGATATCCTGCTATCAGGGCTCCACAACATGTAATAGAGCCCCTAGTCAGTACTATAACATTCTACAGACAAGATATCCTGCTAACAGGGCTCCACTACCTGTAATAAAGTCCCTAGTCAGTACTATAACAGTCAACAGACAAGATATCCTGCTAACGGAGCTCAACTACCTGTAATAGAGCCCCTAGTCAGTACTATAACATTCTACAGACAAGATATCCTGCTAACAGGGCTCCACTACCTGTAATAGAGCCCCTAGTCAGTACTATAACATTCTACAGACAAGACATCCTGCTAATGGGGCTCCACTACCTGTAATAGAGCTCCTAGTCAGTACTATAACATTCTACAGACAAGATATCCTGCTAACGGGGCTCCACTACCTGTAATAGAGCCCCTAGTCAGTACTATAACAGTCAATAGACAAGATATCCTGCTAACGGGGCTCCACTACCTGTAATAGAGCCCCTAGTCAGTACTATAACATTATACAGACAAGATATCCTGCTAATAGGGCTCCACTACCTGTAATAGAGCCCCTAGTCAGTACTATATCATTCTACAGATAAGACATCCTGCTAACGGGGCTCAACTACCTGTAATAGAGCCCCTAGTCAGTACTATAACAGTCAATAGACAAGATATCCTGCTAACGGGGCTCCACTACCTGTAATAGAGCCCCTAGTCAGTACTATATCATTCTACAGACAAGACATCCTGCTAACAGGGCTCCACTACCTGTAATAGAGCCCCTAGTCAGTACTATAACATTCTACAGACAAGATATCCTGCTAACAGGGCTCCTTTACCTGTAATAGAGCCCCTAGTAAGTACTATATCATTCTACAGACAAGACATCCTGCTATCAGGGCTCCACTACCTGTAATAGAGCCCCTAGTCAGTACTAGAACATTCTACAGACAAGATATCCTGCTAACGGGGCTCCACTACCTGTAATAGAGCCCCTAGTCAGTACTATAACAGTCAATAGACAAGATATCCTGCTAACAGGGCTCCACTACCTGTAATAGAGCCCCTAGTCAGTACTATAACATTCTACAGACAAGATATCCTACTAACGGGGCTCCAATACCTGTAATAGAGCCCCTAGTCAGTACTATATCATTCTATAGACAAGATATCCTGCTAACAGGGCTCCACTACCTGTAATAGAGCCCCTAGTCAGTACTATATCATTCTACAGTCAAGACCACCTGTTAACGGGGCTCCACTACCTGTAATAGAGCCCCTAGTCAGTACTTTAACATTCTACAGACAAGATATCCTGCTAACAGGGCTCCACTACCTGTAATAGAGCCCCTAGTCAGTACTATATCATTCTACAGACAAGACATCCTGCTAACGGGGCTCCACTACCTGTAATAGAGCCCCTAGTCAGTACTATATCATTCTACAGACAAGACATCCTGCTAACGGGGCTCCACTACCTGTAATAGAGCCCCTAGTCAGTACTATAACATTCTACAGACAAGATATCCGGCTAACAGGGATCCACTACCTGTAATAGAGCCCCTAGTCAGTACTATAACATTCTACAGACAAGATATCCTGCTAACGGGGCTCCACTACCTGTAATAGAGCCCCTAGTCAGTACTATAACATTCTACAGACAAGACATCCTGCTAACAGGGCTCCACTACCTGTAATAGAGCCCCTAGTCAGTACTATATCATTCTACAGACAAGACATCCTGCTAACGGGGCTCCACTACCTGTAATAGAGCCCCTAGTCAGTACTATATCATTCTACAGACAAGACATCCTGCTAACGGGGCTCCACTACCTGTAATAGAGCCCCTAGTCAGTACTATAACATTCTACAGACAAGACATCCTGCTAACGGGGCTCCACTACCTGTAATAGAGCCCCTAGTCAGTACTATAACATTCTACAGACAAGACATCCTGCTATCAGGGCTCCACTACCTGTAATAGAGCCCCTAGTCAGTACTATAACATTCTACAGACAAGATATCCGGCTAACGGGGCTCCACTACCTGTAATAGAGCCCCCTAGTCAGTACTATAACATTCTACAGACAAGATATCCTGCTAACAGGGCTCCACTACCTGTAATAGAGCCCCTAGTCAGTACTATATCATTCTACAGACAAGATATCCTACTAACAGGGCTCCACAACATGTAATAGAGCCACTAGTCAGTACTATAACATTCTACAGACAAGATATCCTGCTAACAGGGCTCCACTACCTGTAATAGAGCCCCTAGTCAGTACTTTAACATTCTACAGACAAGACATCCTGCTAACAGGGCTCAACTACCTGTAATAGAGCCCCTAGTCAGTACTATAACATTCTACAGACAAGATATCCTTCTACTGGGGTTCCACTACCTGTAATAGAGCCCCTAGTCAGTACTATAACATTCTAAAGACAAGATATCCGGCTAACGGGGCTCCACTACCTGTAATAGAGCCCCTAGTCAGTACTATAACATTCTACAGACAAGATATCCTGCTAACAGGGCTCCACTACCTGTAATAGAGCCACTAGTCAGTACTATAACATTCTACAGACAAGATATCCTGCTAACAGGGCTCCACTACCTGTAATAGAGCCCCTAGTCAGTACTATAACAGTCAACAGACAAGATATCCTGCTAACGGGGATCCACTACCTGTAATAGAGCCCCTAGTCAGTACTATAACATTCTACAGACAAGATATCCTGCTAACAGGGCTCCACTACCTGTAATAGAGCCCCTAGTCAGTACTATATCATTCTACAGACAAGATATCCTGCTAACAGGGCTCAAATACCTGTAATAGAGCCCCTAGTCAGTACTATATCATTCTACAGACAAGATATCCTGCTAACGGGGCTCCACTACCTGTAATAGAGCCCCTAGTCAGTACTATAACATTCTACAGACAAGATATCCTGCTAACAGGGCTCCACTACCTGTAATAGAGCCCCTAGTCAGTACGATAACATTCTACAGACAAGATATCCTGCTAACGGGGCTCCAATACCTGTAATAGAGCCCCTAGTCAGTACTATAACATTCTACAGACAAGATATCCTGCTAACGGGGCTCCACTACCTGTAATAGAGCCCCTAGTCAGTACTATAACAGTCAATAGACAAAATATCCTGCTAACGGGGCTCCACTTCCTGTTAATAGAGCCCCTAGTCAGTACTATAACATTATACAGACAAGATATCCTGCTAACGGGGCTCCACTACCTGTAATAGAGCCCCTAGTCAGTACTATATCATTCTAAAGACAAGACATCCAGCTAACAGGGCTCCACTACCTGTAATAGAACCCCTAGTCAGTACTATAACATTCTACAGACAAGATATCCTGCTAACAGGGCTCCACTACCTGTAATAGAGCCCCTAGTCAGTACTATATCATTCTACAGACAAGACATCCTGCTAACGGGGCTCAACTACCTGTAATAGAGCCCCTAGTCAGTACGATAACATTCTACAGGCAAGATATCCTGCTAACGGGGCTCCACTACCTGTAATAGAGCCCCTAGTCAGTACTATAACATTCTACAGACAAGATATCCTGCTAACGGGGCTCCACTACCTGTAATAGAGCCCCTAGTCAGTACTATAACATTCTACAGACAAGACATCCTGCTAACGGGGCTCCACTACCTGTAATAGAGCCCCTAGTCAGTACTATAACATTCTACAGACAAGACATCCTGGTAACGGGGCTCCACCACCTGTAATAGAGCCCCTAGTCAGTACTATAACATTCTACAGACAAGATATCCTGCTAACAGGGCTCCACTACCTGTAATAGAGCCCCTAGTCAGTACTATAACATTCTACAGACAAGATATCCTGGTAACGGGGCTCCACTACCTGTAATAGAGCCACTAGTCAGTACTATAACATTCTACAGACAAGATATCCTACTAACAGGGCTCCACAACATGTAATAGAGCCCCTAGTCAGTACTATAACATTCTACAGACAAGATATCCTGCTAACCAGGCTCCACTACCTGTAATAGAGCCCCTAGTCAGTACTATAACATTCTACCGACAAGATATCCTGGTAACGGGGCTCCACTACCTGTAATAGAGCCACTAGTCAGTACTATAACATTCTACAGACAAGATATCCTACTAACAGGGCTCCACAACATGTAATAGAGCCCCTAGTCAGTACTATAACATTCTACAGACAAGATATCCTGGTAACGGGGCTCCACTACCTGTAATTGAGCCCCTAGTCAGTACTATAACATTCTACAGACAAGATATCCTGCTAACCAGGCTCCACTACCTGTAATAGAGCCCCTAGTCAGTACTATAACATTCTACAGACAAGATATCCTGGTAACGGGGCTCCACTACCTGTAATAGAGCCCCTAGTCAGTACTATAACATTCTACAGACAAGATATCCTGCTAACGGGGTTCCACTACCTGTAATAGAGCCCCTAGTCAGTACTATATCATTCTACAGACAAGATATCCTGCTAACGGGGCTCCAATACCTGTAATAGAGCCCCTAGTCAGTACTATAACAGTCAATAGACAAGATATCCTGCTAACGGGGCTCCACTACCTGTAATAGAGCCCCTAGTCAGTACTATAACATTCTACAGACAAGATATCCTGCTAACGGGGCTCCAATACCTGTAATAGAGCCCCTAGTCAGTACTATAACATTCTACAGACAAGATATCCTGCTAACGGGGCTCCACTACCTGTAATAGAGCCCTTAGTAAGTACCATAACAGTCAATAGACAAGATATCCTGCTAACAGGGCTCCACTACCTGTAATAAAGCCCCTAGTCAGTACTATAACATTCTACAGACAAGATATCCTGCTAACAGGGCTCCACTACCTGTAATAAAGCCCCTAGTCAGTACTATAACATTCTAAAGACAAGATATCCTGCTAACAGGGCTCCACTACCTGTAATAGAGCCCCTAGTCAGTACTATAACATTCTACAGACAAGATATCCTGCTAACGGGGCTCCATTACCTGTAATAGAGCCCCTAGTCAGTACTATAACATTCTACAGACAAGATATCCTGCTAACAGTGCTCCACTACCTGTAATAGAGCCCCTAGTCAGTACTATAACATTCTACAGACAAGACATCCTGCTAACAGGGCTCCACTACCTGTAATAGAGCCCCTAGTCAGTACTATATCATTCTACAGACAAGATATCCTGCTAACGGGGCTCCACTACCTGTAATAGAGCCCCTAGTCAGTACTATATCATTCTACAGACAAGATATCCTGCTAACGGGGCTCCACTACCTGTAATAGAGCCCCCAAGTCAGTACTATAACATTCTACAGACAAGACATCCTGCTAACGGGGCTCCTCTACCTGTAATAGAGCCCCTAGTAAGTACTATATCATTCTACAGACAAGATATCCTGCTAACGGGGCTCCACTACCTGTAATAGAGCCCCTAGTCAGTACTATAACATTCTACAGACAAGATATCCTGCTAACGGGGCTCCACTACCTGTAATAGAGCCCCTAGTCAGTACTATATCATTCTACAGACAAGATATCCTGCTAACGGGGCTCCACTACCTGTAATAGAGCCCCCTAGTCAGTACTATAACATTCTACAGACAAGATATCCTGCTAACGGGGCTCCACTACCTGTAATAGAGCCCCTAGTCAGTACTATAACATTCTACAGACAAGACATCCTGCTAACAGGGCTCCACTACCTGTAATAGAGCCCCTAGTCAGTACTATATCATTCTACAGACAAGATATCCTGCTAACGGGGCTCCACTACCTGTAATAGAGCCCTTAGACAGTACTATAACATTCTACAGACAAGATATCCTGCTAACGGGGCTCCACTACCTGTAATAGAGCCCCTAGTCAGTACTATAACATTCTACAGACAAGATATCCTGCTAACGGGGCTCCACTACCTGTAATAGAGCCCCTAGTCAGTACTATAACATTCTACAGACAAGATATCCTGCTAACAGGGCTCCACTACCTGTAATAGAGTCCCTAGTCAGTACTATATCATTCTACAGACAAGACATCCTGCTAACAGGGCTCCACTACCTGTAATAGAGCCCCTAGTCAGTACTATAACAGTCAACAGACAAGATATCCTGCTATCAAGGCTCCATTACCTGTATAGAGCCCCTAGTCAGTACTATATCATTCTACAGACAAGATATCCTGCTAACGGGGCTCCACTACCTGTAATAGAGCCCCTAGTCAGTACTATAACATTCTACAGAAAAGATATCCTGCTAACAGGGCTCCACTACCTGTAATAGAGCCCCTAGTCAGTACTATACCGGTATCATTCTACAGACAAGATATCCTGCTAACGGGGCTACACTACCTGTAATAGAGCCCCTAGTCAGTACTATAACATTCTACAGACAAGATATCCTGCTAACAGGGCTTCACTACCTGTAATAGAGCCCCTAGTCAGTACTATAACAGTCTACAGACAAGATATCCTGCTAACAGGGCTCCACTACCTGTAATAGAGCCACTAGTGAGTACTATAACATTCTACAGACAAGATATCCTGCTAACGGCCTCCACTACCTGTAATAGAGCCCCTAGTCAGTACTATAACATTCTACAGACAAGATATCCTGCTAACAGGGCTCCACTACCTGTAATAGAGCCCCTAGTCAGTACTATAACATTCTACAGACAAGATATCCTGTGAAACAGGGCTCCACTACCCGTAATAGAGTCCCTAGTCAGTACTATAACATTCTACAGACAAGATATCCTGCTAACGGGGCTGCACTACCTGTAATAATGCACCTAGTCAGTACTATAACATTCTACAGACAAGATATCCTGCTAACGGGGCTCCACTACCTGTAATAGAGCCCCTAGTCAGTACTATAACATTCTACAGACAGGATATCCTGCTAACGGGGCTCCACTACCTGTAATAGAGCCCCTAGTCAGTACTATAACAGTCTACAGACAAGATATCCTGCTAACAGGGCTCCAATACCTGTAATAGAGCCCCTAGTCAGTACTATAACAGTCTACAGACAAGATATCCTGCTAACGGGGCTCCACTACCTGTAATAGAGCCCCTAGTCAGTACTATAACATTCTACAGACAAGATATCCTGCTAACAGGGCTCAACTACCTGTAATAGAGCCCCTAGTCAGTACTATATCATTCTACAGACAACACATCCTGCTAACGGGGCTCCACTACCTGTAATAGAGCCCCTAGTCAGTACTATAACATTCTACAGACAAGATATCCTGCTAACGGGGCTCCACTACCTGTAATAGAGCCCCTAGTCAGTACTATAACATTCTACAGACAAGATATCCTGCTAACGGGGCTCCACTACCTGTAATAGAGCCCCTAGTCAGTACTATAACATTCTACAGACAAGATATCCTGCTAACGGGGCTCCACTACCTGTAATAGAGCCCCTAGTCAGTACTATAACATTCTACAGACAAGATATCCTGCTAACAGGGCTCCACTACCTGTAATAGAGCCCCTAGTCAGTACTATAACATTCTACACACAAGATATCCTGCTAACAGGGCTCCACTACCTGTAATAGAGCCCCTAGTCATTACTATATCATTCTACAGACAAGATATCCTGCTGACAGGGCTCCACTACCTGTAATAGAGCCCCTAGTCAGTACTATAACATTCTACAGACAAGATATCCTGCTAACAGGGCTCCACTACCTGTAATAGAGCCCCTAGTCAGTACCATATCATTCTACAGACAAGATATCCTGCTAACAGGGCTCCACTACCTGTAATAGAGTTTGAGTTTATTGGGGTTTTACGCCGTTTTCAACTACCAGGGTCATATCGCGGCGGCTGGAGCACCTAACCGTGGGTTCCTGGTATTTCTCGCACCAGTACAACCACAATATCCAAACCGAGCCTCCAGCTGCTCTCTCACATAGATGATTCACACCCATTGGTGAGAGACAAATGACTTTTGTCAAATGTCAGAATGGATACTGGCCGAGTCGGGGTTCGAACTCGAGACCCCTGGATTGACAGACTCCGACGTAACCGACTGAACTATCTGGGCTCGGCACCTGTAATAGAGCCCCTTGTCAGTACTATATCATTCTACAGACAAGATATCCTGCTAACGGGGCTCCACTACCTGTAATAGAGCCCCTAGTCAGTACTATAACATTCTACAGACAAGATATCCTGCTAACGGGGCTCCACTACCTGTAATAGAGCCCCTAGTCAGTACTATAATATTCTACAGACAAGATATCCTTCTAACAGGGCTCCACTACCTGTAATAGAGCCCCTAGTCATTACTTTAACATTCTACAGAAAAGACATCCTACTTACAGGGCTCCACTACCTGTATAGAGCCCCTAGCCAGTACTATAACAGTCAATAGACAAGATATCCTGCTAACGGGGCTCCACTACCTGTAATAGAGCCCCTAGTCAGTACTATAACATTCTACAGACAAGATATCCTGCTAACAGGGCTCCACTACCTGTAATAGAGCCCCTAGTCAGTACTTTAACATTCTACAGACAAGATATCCTGCTAACAGGGCTCCACTACCTGTAATAGAGCCTCTAGTCAGTACTATAACATTCTACAGACAAGATATCCTGGTAACGGGGCTCCACTACCTGTAATAGAGCCTCTAGTCAGTACTATAACATTCTACAGACAAGATATCCTGCTAACAGGGCTCCACTACCTGTAATAGAGCCCCTAGTCAGTACTTTAACATTCTACAGACAAGATATCCTGCTAACAGGGCTCAACTACCTGTAATAGAGCCACTAGTCAGTACTATAACATTCTACAGACAAGATATCCTGCTAACGGGGCTCCACTACCTGTAATAGAGCCACTAGTGAGTACTTTAACATTCTACAGACAAGATATCCTGCTAACAGGGCTCCACTACCTGTAATAGAGCCCCTAGTCAGTACTATAACATTCTACAGACAAGATATCCTGCTAACAGGGCTCCACTACCTGTAATAGAGCCCCTAGTCAGTACTATAACATTCTACAGACAAGATATCCTGCTAACAGGGCTCCACTACCTGTAATAGAGCCACTAGTGAGTACTTTAACATTCTACAGACAAGATATCCTGCTAACAGGGCTCCACTACCTGTAATAGAGCCCCTAGTCAGTACTATAACATTCTACAGACAAGATATCCTGCTAACGGGGCTCCACTACCTGTAATAGAGCCCCTAGTCAGTACTATAACATTCTACAGACAAGATATCCTGCTAACGGGGCTCCACTACCTGTAATAGAGCCACTAGTGAGTACTTTAACATTCTACAGACAAGATATCCTGCTAACGGGGCTCCACTACCTGTAATAGAGCACCTAGTCAGTACTATAACATTCTACAGACAAGATATCCTGCTAACAGGGCTCCACTACCTGTAATAGAGCCCCTAGTCAGTACTATAACATTCTACAGACAAGATATCCTGCTAACAGGGCTCCACTACCTGTAATAGAGCCCCTAGTCAGTACTTTAACATTCTACAGACAAGATATCCTGCTAACGGGGCTCCACTACCTGTAATAGAGCCCCTAGTCAGTACTATAACAGTCAATAGACAAGATATCCTGCTAACGGGGCTCCACTACCTGTAATAGAGCCCCTAGTCAGTACTATAACATTCTACAGACAAGATATCCTTCTACCTTGGCTCCACTACCTGTAATAGAGCCCCCAGTCAGTACTATAACATTCTACAGACAAGATATCCTGCTAATCGGGCTCCACTACCTGTAATAGAGCCACTAGTGAGTACTTTAACATTCTACAGACAAGATATCCTGCTAACAGGGCTCCTCTACCTGTAATAGAGCCCCTAGTCAGTACTATAACATTCTACAGACAAGATATCCTGCTAACAGGGCTCCACTACCTGTAATAGAGCCCCTAGTCAGTACTATAACAGTCAATAGACAAGATATCCTGCTAACAGGGCTCCACTACCTGTAATAGAGCCCCTAGTCAGTACTATATCATTCTACAGACAAGACATCCTACTAACAGGGCTCCACTACCTGTATAGAGCCCCTAGTCAGTACTATAACAGTCAATAGACAAGATATCCTGCTAACGGGGCTCCACTACCTGTAATAGAGCCCCTAGTCAGTACTATAACATTCTACAGACAAGATATCCGGCTAACGGGGCTCCACTACCTGTAATAGAGCCCCTACTCAGTACTATAACATTCTACAGACAAGATATCCTGCTAACGGGGCTCCACTACCTGTAATAGAGCCCCTAGTCAGTACTATAACAGTCAACAGACAAGATATCCTGCTAACAAGGCTCCACTACCTGTAATAGAGCCCCTAGTCAGTACTATATCATTCTACAGATAAGATATCCTGCTAACGGGGCTCCACTACCTGTAATAGAGCCCCTAGTCAGTACTATAACAGTCAATACACAAGACATCCTGCTAACGGGGCTCCACTACCTGTAATAGAGCCCCTAGTCAGTACTATAATATTCTACAGACAAGAAATCCTGCTAACGGGGCTCCACTACCTGTAATAGAGCCCCTAGTCAGTACTATAACATTCTACAGACAAGATATCCGGCGAACGGGGCTCCACTACCTGTAATAGAGCCCCTAGTCAGTACTATAACAGTCAGCAGACAAGATATCCTGCTAACAAGGCTCCACTACCTGTATAGAGCCCCTAGTCAGTACTATATCATTCTACAGACAAGATATCCTGCTAACAGGGCTCCACTACCTGTAATAGAGCCCCTAGTCAGTACTATAATATTCTACAGACAAGACATCCTGCTAACGGGGCTCCACTACCTGTAATAGAGCCCCTAGTCAGTACTATATCATTCTACAGACAAGACATCCTGCTAACGGGGCTCCACTACCTGTAATAGAGCCCCTAGTCAGTACTATAATATTCTACAGACAAGATATCCTGCTAACAGGGCTCCACTACCTGTAATAGAGCCCCTAGTCAGTACTATATCATTCTACAGACAAGATATCCTGCTAACGAGGCTCCACTACCTGTAATAGAGCCCCTAGTCAGTACTATAACATTCTACAGACAAGATATCCTGCTAACAGGGCTCCACTTCCTGTAATAATGCACCTAGTCAGTACTATAACATTCTACAGACAAGATATCCTGCTAACAGGGCGCCACTACCTGTAATGGAGCCCCTAGTCAGTACTATAACATTCTACAGACAAGACATCCTGCTAATGGGGCTCTACTACCTGTAATAGAGCCCCTAGTCAGTACTATAATATTCTACAGACAAGATATCCTGCTAACGGGGCTCCACTACCTGTAATAGAGCCCATAGTCAGTACTATAACATTCTACAGACAAGACATCCTGCTAATGGGGCTCTACTACCTGTAATAGAGCCCCTAGTCAGTACTATAACATTATACAGACAAGACATCCTGCAAACGGGGCTCCACTACCTGTAATAGAGCCCATAGTCAGTACTATAACAGTCAATAGACAAGTATCTGGTGTTGTATGCAACACATAAAGTCCCCTACCGGCTTCACATTGACTCAATATGGTAATCAATAATAGATTAAGATGAACAAGTCATCAAAATAATTGTCAAACATATGAAATGTTATGCCCAACTGGAGGTGATTAATACTGCTGCATCACCACCCTGACTAACATGGCTTATAATTTTTTTTACATTTTAAAACAGGTTTCATCAAGTTAGCTTGCTTAGTTATTAAGTTATTGCAGGATCCATTTTTTGCCATATTTTCACTATTTCCGTTACCATAGCAACCGCACTTTTCGTCAAAGAACAAAGATAAAATGATGTGCATAATCTACACATTGCCATCTAGTCATATACCAAGTCTCATCAAATTAGCTTGCTTACTTATTAACTTATCGCAGGATCCAATATTTTTTGCCATACTTTCACTATTTCCGTAACCATAGCAACAACAATTTTAGTCTAAAAACAAAAATAAAATGATGTGCATAATCTACACATTGCCATATAGTCATATACCAAGTCTCATCAAACTAGCTTGCTTAGTTATTATCTTATCGCAGGATCCCATTTTTGGCCATATTTTCACTATTTCTGTAACCATAGCAACCTCAATTTAAGTCGAAAAACAAAAATAAAATGACGTGCATAATCTACACATTGCCATCTAGTCATATACCAACTTCCATCAAAAACGCTTGCTTAGTTATTAAGTTATCGCGGGATCCAGATTTGAGCGGACAGACGGACAGACAGACGGACGGACAGACGGACGGACGGACAGACTGACGGACGGAGGGCAAACCTATAGTCCCCTCCGGTGTCAACACCGGTAGGGGACTAACTAGCCAAGTGCCCCAGGGGTCATGTAGCGTGAGCTATGACCGCTGTGGTTTCCGAGGATGGGTCTACTGGTTTGGGAGAACATTTTTAAAGAAATTATGGACGGACAGATGGCTGGATGGACGACGGCCGATCACAATACCTCACCTTGAGCACTTCGTGCTAAAAAGACAAAGCTTACGTTTCTTAAGTTTTTGGACAGACGCACGGACAAGAGTAAAACAATAATTCAGGGTTCCCACCCTCAAGCAATACAAAAATTCCGACATTTCCCTGACTTTTCCATGACAAAAAAACTGAGTTTCCCTGACCTTTTTAACGTTTCTTCCCATGTTTCTACTTGAAACTAGATTGAATTGAATGGAGTTTTATGTCTCACTCAACATCTCAGGTCATAGAGACGCGACATCAGTTTAAAATCTCATTCGAAAGACAGGACTGGCAGGGGATCGAACCTGCGACCCATTTGTTACAAGTCAAGCACCAAATCTGCCCCACAAAACCTAGAACTTTCACAGAAACGACCATACAATTTTGAAGGCAAAGAGCACCCATTTCTCCATATTAACTTAAAATCAGTACTGTAAGAATCTGCCTTTGCCTTGAAAACCTACTTCATTGAAAATATCCCTGACAGCGTGTTCAAAATTCCCTGACTTGTCTCATTTATCAAATTTCCCTGACACTCATCAAAATTCCCTGACATTTCCCCGACTTTTTCAAAATTCCATTTTTCCCTCACTTTTCCCTGACGCGTGGGACCCTAAATATGCCCCCGATCTCTCCATACCGGGCATAAAAATGAAATGATTTGTGCACAATATAGGGCTGAAAATATTGAGGGAAAATGAGAAAATGCTCATTATTGGCATTTTCTTCCTTTGCCCCATTGTTTCAAAACCATTTTTATCATATCAACACCAAAAAGGGTACTGCTTTGGGAAATGGTTTAACCCTTTCCCAAACAAGACCTGGTTTTGACGTTTTTAAGTGGTAAGGCTTGGAAAAACATTGAGGCAAAAGAAGAAAGTGCTGGTGGCCAGCACTTTCTCCTTTTGCCTCAATATTTTCTAGGCTATAACATACATATTTTCTCCATTAGGTATTATTTATACTGTTATCTGCAACTCCTTTCAAATTGAATGACCCTAAAATTTTGTCGTTTGGAAAATGGTTAATGTCATTTTTTCGCTTAGTGGGTCTGCTGTATAAATCCACAAGCAAAAATTGACAGTGATGTAGTTTTGTATTTATCGTTTACAACCAATCAACCTGTTCATTTTTCACGTGCACATTGTAAACAGTACAAATGTCAAGAGTTTATTGGTTTAGAAACAGTAAACACAAAACTACGTCACTGTCAATTTTTGCTTGTGGATCTATACATTGTTTCAAGTAAACATAACAAGAGCTGTCCGAAGACAGCGCGCTCGACTTTCTAAGTTGCTTAGTATAAAGGGGGCATAACTCCAAATATAGTGGAGCCAGGGTCATGGGCCCTGGTAGTAAGGTAGAGGGTGTGATGGTGAATAAGTATTCCAAGTTTGGGTTGAATCCCTTTGATAGTATGGAAGTTATTGATGTTTGAAAAAACTTTAACCTTTGTTGCAACGGCGATGCCGACGCCAACGCCTGGGTAACAGTATATTAAGCTCTCATTTTCTTCGAAAAGTCGAGCTAAAAACTATTGTTTACATGATCCAGTCTAGTAGGCCTGGTTTACTTGGTTTATGAAATATGCATATCACTGGAGCGGATGTTGGTAAGAATATTAAATAGAAATCACCCTTCAAAACGAACGCTGGATGTACAGTCGAAACTCATTGTGTCGAAGTTGTATGAACTGTCATTTTTACCCCCAAGAAATATGGATTCGACTTATCCGATTTTTGTTCGATATAATTTAAAATATTTTTTTTATTCTATTTTTCTTGGTCACCAATTGCATATATACCAGGACGAAAAAGAAACGCTGGGTACATAAAATATGCAACACATATTTTACTGCTTGGCCTAGAATAATGAAAATCGGTCAGATTTATGTGTTGTTCGCCGTCGAACGGTACACACGCTTAATAAACCACAATACCCGTACCTTACCTATTAGCACCATGAGAGGCACATGCTCAAATGCAAGAATCCTGTGCATAGGAAGTACATTGAGTTTGCCCAAGGAAATGTTCAGTCTATTTGATACTGTTCAAGTATTCAGATCAATTTTTCAACGTTTACTTCAAATTGAGCAATTTGCATCAATGCCACGATTGTCAGAAGACGAGCGGGAACAAGCTATATAGCAATGCTTGTGCAGGGTCAAGGCCAACAGCAGGTTGCTGCACATATTGGTGTGTATATTTGAATTATTGAACATCTTGTTAAACGTCTGCGAGTGACATGGAGGGTCAACGACCGACCACAAAGTGGACGTCCGCGCGTCACAACGCCATGTCAGGATCGGTTTATGACACTTTCTCAGTTACGTAATCGCAATCTCACAGCTAGCAAAACTGCAAATAACACTATAGGCAGTCATAATCGTCATATTCATCCCAATACGATTCGAAACTGCTCATGCGACAATGGCCTAAGAGCCCGACGTCCCTATGTCGGTCTATCACTAACTCCTGTCATTGTTAAAAGGGGGTATTTTTTCACATAATCAGCATTGGAAATCGATCGAAACTTCAAAAGCTGGTTTCATACAGATGACATTTTTTACGAAAATGAATATGATAATCTAATAATACATTTTATCCCTTTAAACAATCATTAGAGGGTTACCCGGCGTTTCTTTTCTTTTCGTCCTAGTATATAATAGAAATATAGTAGGGAATGAAAGAAATTGCTCCAAACGAGCAATTTCTCTGCTTTTCATACCATATTTCAAATACTATGTTACATCTAAAATTATTTTTAAGTTTTAACATTTTTGATATCCATTGAAAATGACGAGACCACACTTTTATTCAACTTAACTCTTTCGCTGCCAAATTTCCCTAGAAAACGTACTCCTCAGTGCAAATCAAATTCCAGGAAATTCCAAAAGTTAACACTGTATGTATAGAAATTACTCTAAAATACTTATTTGTTGTTAGATTGTAATGAAACTTTCAGGAAATTAAGTTTACAGGTTATGCTTCATAAATATGCTTTCAAATATATGATTGCATGACCTTGATCTTAGCACATTGCCACATTACATTCAGGTGAGAACAGAGTAAAGGATGGTGTAGCAGGAGCTGTCTTCATTATCGTCAGTTTTTTCATTATTTATGAAATAAATAGAAATAAACACAATTAGGTCAGCAGAAATTGTGGACATACATTTTCTGTCAATTCAAACTCTGATCCCGAGTCTGAATCGTTTGTAATCAATGTCAAAACTTCATCCACTGTGGGGCGAGTCGCCATTTTGTTGTTCCTCACTGATCTGAGAATTTTCCGTGTTAAACTGCTTCAAAATCATCAAAAAAACGAGCAAAACAAGATGTGTTTGTGAAACACAAATGCCCCCGAAATGGCCATTTTTCAAAATGTTAAGTTTTCGTGGAGCAAAGGGTTGATAAGGGTTAATGGATGACCTTGAGGAAGGTCAAATTGCATGGAACAGATAGATATTGTTGAAAGGAAGTTGCATACCAAATTTGAGCTTTGTATGTCAAATAGTTTTGGAGAAATGGCAAAGGTTAAGTTTTCAGGTTAAGTTTTCGGACAGACGGACGGACAGACAGACAGACAGACAGACGGACATGAGTAAAACAATATGCCCCTGATCTCTCGATACAGGGGCATAAAAATCTAATTTCTTGATTGAATGCCGTAAACAAACTTATTTGCAGTAAATGAGTCAAATGTCGTAAGTTTTCAATGTCGTAAAATAGGTCAATAACATGTGTTAAGAAACATGATCCCCAGGTTGCAGAAATGTGCCATTAGCAGTCTCCTTATACGTCGCCTATGGGCAACATTGGCAGTGAAAGAGTTAAGCAGAGGTTAAACTTATTCAATGTCGACATAACGAGTGTCAACTGTATTACATAGTAAACACAGACACAATTGGAAATAAAATACAAATTTAATCAACAATTTAAAATGACAAATGGACACAATGTAAAGTACTTCAAGTGTTTCTAAATTTCAAACATCTAATTTTTGGGTCCAAATGCTTTTCCATTTAACTTTCTGCACATTCCTTTTATGCAATATCAATGTTTTCTATCATTCACTAATAGCGCATTTCAAACAATTTAAAGGTTGGATGACCTTACCAGTAAAATCTTAAATACATGGTGACAACTTTACACATAGTGTTTTCTTTTATGAACCTTCATTTTATACTTTAATCATTTCCAAAACTATCACTTCTCTTAGCTTTGATGTCCGTATGATAGAATGTTTTGGAAAACATTAAAATGAAAACAGCTATAACCAGGATTTTTTCTCTGCAAAAAATTCCAATATTTCTATTTTCAAACATATTTTTCCTAGGCTAAAAATTCAAGCTTAGATAAGTGTTAGTTTTTGCTGTCTGTTTTCTGTGAAAAGGTTTAGCATGTGTACAGTATGACCAGTGTTTTCCCCTCTTAACATGTATAACATTGTCTGTTTAAACGATAAATAATTATTTGGCGTTTATGCTGCACTAATTTGCTCCGAGACCTTGTCCTGCTAGGTCCTAAATATCATTAGATGTTGTTTCATAAATAGTTTACCATGCGAGCAGCAGACACAGTAGACCGAGATAAGATAATTTGTCTGTGACAGCTGATCTTGGATAAGGTTGCATGTGTGCTTCTTTGATATAAACATGCTAGGATTTTTTTGCCAATTGAGTAGACAATAATAGGAACAACAATAAATCCCATTCTCACACATTGGTGCTTTACCATGCCCTACATGATCATGACTTTGGAAACATTGTGGGAAAATGAAGAAATTGCTTGTGACAAGCAATTTCTTTATTCCACACAATATTTTCTACCATAAAAGATAACAAATGTAAATTTTCATTCACTTTAAATTACCGTCTGCAAAGTCTGACTTTGGACCCGTCTAAAATGTTGCTGTCTGGTAATGGGTTAAACTGTGCTTTTCTAAGATGAAACACTGGACATAATTATGACTGTCATCAGTATTGAAGATGTTTTCAAACATATCATGCACAAGATTGAATAGATACTACTTGTCCATGAAAATACTAATATTGCTTGGCAAACAAAACAAGGGTCAACCCGACATGTTTGATTATATATACTAGCCAAAAGTCCTTACCAGCCACATTTAAGGTGATGTTAAAGGATTAACCCATGTCCTGCTAAATTAAAGCAGCAGGCAGTATAGAATAAGGCCCCACTGCACATAAGTGCAGGCTGGTCTTGTTCTATGCTGCCTGCCAAAGCAACCAGAATATTCCAGGATCAGCATGACCAATTTATTACAAGTACGTGGGCCATCCAATAAATAGTGAGACTGTTCCTATTGCAGAAATATCTTGACTTATATGCTTTCAAAGTCCCTAAATTCCTTCAATATAAGACAGGAAATGACGTCATAAAGTGTGACGTAATAATGTAACAATATTTGGTGCAATTTTTCTAAAGCTAATATGTTGGGCCATGAAAGTGACAAGTTTCATTAAATTCTGTTGGACAGTTTTCGAGATATGACAACAGTCTCACTTATTATTGGATGAACATTTATTGTTTGTACGGATACAATATGCTAGATTAGAAATTCAAACCTTTTCAAAGTGAGATACCAAATTAGACCAAAGGTAATGAGAAACGAAACATTTCATATCAAACAAGAATGCCATTTGTTGTTAAGAACCCCTGAAATAACAAGTAAGTGCAGCAATTCAAGGAAAAACATGGGTTGACGAAAATAGCCATTTCTTTCAGAATCTATGTCCCCTTATCAAAGATTTGTGGTATAACCCTTTCCAAAACAAGACTTGGTTTCGGTACCCCAACTGAAATGGTTTATCCCTTTTCTAAACAGCAATTTTTCAAAATTTCCATTTCAAAGGCTACTGCAGACAACAAATTGACCTTGTTAAAGATACAATTTGTGTATAATATAGCACAGAAAATATTGAGACAAAAGGAGAAACTACTGGTTATCAGCAGTTTCTTCTTTTGTCTCCATGTTTTCCCAAGCCTTTTCTATAAAGGACCTCGAAACCAGGTCTTGTTTGGGAAAGGGTTATCAGCCATTTAATCTTTTCTCTATCCTATAAAAACGCAAACTCTAGACTCTACTCTGACATCAAATATTTGTCGTTTGCAACTTCATCGAAATTGGATCAGCCTAATGTTGCAGAATTTGGGAAAGGGAAGTTTCTTTTGGGGTGTACCCACTATAACTAATAGGTTCGTGTAACCGGGAAATTCATATTTCACAAATACATATTTAAACTTATCTGAACCATATACTTATATCATCAGTGTCACTAAACTTACAGCTTGATATAGGTTTTGAGGCCCCCATCTAAATACAGAGAATTTCAGAAAGGTTTATGACGAGGTTGTCACTTTGTTCACTAGAGATGAATTGTCTTTAGTCCAGATAAGATGGTGGGCATTGAAGGAAGATAGTTGATAAGTAAATGGTGGCCATGGTTGGGGAAGAAGCCATAGATATACACTAAAACATAAAACAGAATTGTCCTAGTAGTAGGTACTCTATATGTTGCACCAAGTTTCAGTTCTACACTCAAATTACAAGTTACACTCTCAATCATGGGGTTCAGAGTTCAATCCCCAGCTAAGGTGAATATTCTGATTAATTGTGCTTTCAAATCTTTCAACTACTCTAGTCATATCACAGTGGATGTAGCATCCAGCCATAGATTCCTGTCGTTTCTCATAGGTTAACCTGCTCGATACATAGGTTAACCATAGTCACACCATTGTGTCTGTAAAAATTTTGTCGGAGAAGATAATTGCCGCATCTGTTGATTGAACCCAGGACCTCATGAGCAAGTCTGATGCGCTACCAACTGCGCTATGGCCGCAAGATGTATTTGTGTCATATTTACTTCCCTATCTTACATTCCATGCATCATTCGATACAAAACACTTCATGCAGATTGTCGAGCGTATACAATTGCCGATTTCCATCACTGCTGACACCAGAAGTTGTACATATCGTTTGGTATCTAATGAAAGATGGTATACTTTAAGACAATCTTATATTTTGGGACAAATGGATAACAGGCAGACATAGACAATGCTAAAACAAGTTCACCAATACATCATTTAATGTAGGTCATAAATATTAATGTAAATCAAATAATCTAATAATGAACAGATGATGAAAAAGAAATTATCACCATATTTATCATAGATAAGAGAGAAAGTTTTGGTCAGTATTCAGTAAATTTATCACAGCAATATCACTTCAAAGAACATCTGCAACATAACCAAAAAAGATTTCTGGACTTACTTAGCTATCAGGGACTGTATTCACCAATCATTCTAAATCATTTGTTTAATTCTTAATTACATTACAGTCCATCTGATTGGACGAGTCATTGCCTCAGTCAATCAGATGGATAGTTATATAATTTTACAGCCATACTGGGAATTAGACTTATAGATGAATACCATCCCAGACCAGCTTCCATAAATTCAACCACTCTTCATTAGTATGGCAGTAGTACTATCTACAATATTGTCCTACATTATCTGTAGTGTTCAGATGTCTAAACATACAAACTACACCCATTGCAGGGATAATTTTAAACTTATCAAAGAATCAAGCAGTCCCAGATGGCCCTAAATCGTTCACCTTGGAGTACATCAAGATTTGTAGGCCAAGATTGTATATAATATCCTTTATCTCAACCAAGATTCTACAACTACTGCATGATTTTCCTTGCGGGAAGATAATAAGAATTACGGTAGAGCAATGCCACATAGGACAATGACACATTCAGAATTTCCAACAAAACTATGCAAAATGGTTTGGCAGAAGGAGACAAGAATTTCTTTTTTTGTCCTTAAATGAAAGCCAATACAACCAAAGCATAGGGTCAAAAAATTGCATTTGACAATAATTTTACACGACAGATTGAGACAGAAACAAGTCAAGTTCTGGACAACACCATCATCCCCGAAACATTTTCTTTTCAAATTGTAACCTTGTTAGCACAAGGAAAACACATGGAACATATGAAAGCCCTATCAAAAGTTATTCAAAAGTATTGTCCACCCAAATTAACCCGGGACAACTTAATTTTCGTGTGCAAAGTCCGTTAGTTGAGCGTCTTAACAAAACATTGCCAAAGCGGGGTCATTACATATGCAGATGTCCCGGGTTAATCTTGCTGGACAATAACTGTATGTATTTATTATCATGGAAATGTGACCTTGACCGATAACCTTGGTATCATAGGAAAGATGTTGGCACAAGGAATATTCATATGTAATATGCAAGGCTTATAAATTAGGATTAGAAGTTTGTATACACAAGCTCTCTCTTAATTGTTTTTCATGAACAAATCCTCCACTTCTATTCTGAATTGTACACAATGTTTAACAATTTATTAACCAGTTTTCTCTAAATAGTTAATACATACTTGTCTTCCTAATACAATATTATCTTGCTTCAGCAAAGGTAAAATATAATCTGCAATAGCTAATTTCTGAAAGTAATCATAATGAGAAACAGTACAATTCCTTCATTAAAATGCATAATATTGCCTGCGAAAACCTCGTATCTGCAGCTTGTTTAAGCTGCAAATACGAGGTTTTCGAAGAAAAGCGACGAAATGCTTTGAATCAAACCTTTATCTTGTGCGTCATCATTAAGTGTTGTTATATAGGACTGGGTTACAGGCCATTATGAGAGATGAATGATGTAGAAAAACGACTGACCTCTCCCTGGGATTGTTTCTATGTTACATGTGTACAATCTTACAAGCACACTGTGGATTATTCATTGAAATAGTGAAAACTAGGTTTCCAACACTATGTAACTCACAGCCAAACCAATCTTTCTCACTAATGAAGGAAACATGGTACAGATACATATATTTCAAGTCACTCTTCATTCTTAAAGGTACAGACAATAAACTCTTGTATAAACTCTTCTACATAATAACCATTGTCAAAAGTTTTTGAGCAATGTTCGGCAGTACCCAATCTTTACGGTCAAGTTATGAAGGGATAAATTCCTCTTTCTGCTGCTGAATTATTTTGTTACTCGAAAAAGGTCAACTTTCTATTATGGGTATTCCACCTTAATCTATAATTTATATGCACGAGATTGAGCTCTTTATCAACAAATCTGAAACAAGTTTCAAAAGGTCTGAAACACATGATGTACAGGAATAGTACCACTTTCCGAAAACTCCATATTTGTTTTTTTCAGATGATATCCAGCATCTTTTGAAAATATTTCTTTGACATAATAAAAATCTGAAATCTGCCAAATCTCTGAAGAATCTTGTTTCTGTTTTGAACAAATAATTCAGTTTTATGTGGTACAAAATAGTAAACATACAGACAAAACAGATGTTACAATATTACAAAACCTTTACAGAACATGAGAAAAACGGGGATCATTTTTACAAAGATTTGATATAATGGGGTTTTCTACTGCCATGGTCATATTGCAGCGGCTGGAGCAGCTAATCGTTGGTTCCTGGAATATTTCTCACCAGTACCAGTAACCACTACAATATCCAAACTGAGCCTCCAGCTGCTCTCTCACATAGACGATTCACAGCCATTGGTGAGAGACAAATGACTACAAAGAAGAATGGCACCAAATTAGTTACATTCATCCTAAAAGTAAAGTTTCCTAAGATTACAAGTAAAGAAAATTTATCATTTAATCCTTTCCCAAACAATTAACTTTAAGGTTGGTCTAATTTGAAAGCTGCTGCAGAAGGCAAAATAGATGTTGTGTTCATAATAGTAATAAGCATATTGAGGCAAAAGGAGAAAAAACTGCATTAGCATTTTCTCATTTTGCCTACATGTTTTCCTTGGCCTTTTTCTATCAGGTACATCAAAATCAGGGCTTGTTTGAGGAAAGGCTGATTCACTTTCTTAAAAATATAGATTTTTTAGTAAACAGTTGTTTGTACATGTCAAAGAAGCGGATGAAAACAAGGTGGGAAAAGACTACTCTGAATTATACAGGTATACACAATGCAAGTTTAAATACATCATGTGAAAGATTGACCTGGGTTGATAAAAACATAGATTATATATGACAAAGCAAATAAACAAATAAGCCAGAATCAGGGAAAGGGGCCCTTATGGTATATAAGAACATAATGGATCCAGATCAACTTGTGCATATCCATGCTATTCTCTTATAGTTTCTTCATTACCTATAACAACTGTAACTTAGCTGCATGGATGCTTATTACACTCTATATCACCATGAGCTTATCTGGAAGCATGATAATCTCAAATACTTTAAGGGCCTTCATCTCAGATCCGGACTCAAATAGAATCTGAGATCAAGATCAGCTTGCCACACATTTTCTGGTGAGGATTACTGTATACATCATTCCTCTCACCTACATAAACACATACTTGTAATGTGACTTTTTCCAACATTTGTTAACTATGTAGATCTATACTATTCAGTACTTAATACAAGCCTTTGTTGATCTGACAGTCAAGTGTCTAAAATTATCCTCTCCATACTGTCATCAAAGTCTTTCATCCCTAGTATTAGAGCCCATAAAATAAGCAAAGCCTTGTTCAGAAAAACAAGAGGACCATGATGGTCCTATATCGCTCACCTGAACCAAAATGATATAAGCAACACTTTTCTTCAATTCAAAAAATATTTATGACTCTTAAGACTGAAAACGAACTTATGGTCAATAACATTGTGAAAATCGAACTCATCCAAGATTTCATCGTGCCCAACATTGTGTCCAAGATTTGTCTTGTTTGATAAATAATTGTAGATTCTGGAGTATAAACAAGGTCAAAAACAGCCGAAAACAGCAATTTTGTCAAATTCAAGGGCACATAACTCTCGACTTTCTGGTCAGATCAGGCTGAAAATCAAACTCATCCGAGATCTTATGATATCCAACATTGTGTCCAAGATTTGTCTTGATTGGTCAATAAATGTAGATTCTAGAGTGTACAATGTCTAAAGCAGCTGAAATCGGCAATTTGATCAAATTTAAGGGCACATAACTCTCCACTTTTTGATCAGATCGGACTGAAAATCAAACTTATCCAAGATCTTATGGTCTCAAACATTGTGTTCAAGTTTTGTCTTAATTAATAAATAATAGTAGATTATACAGTGTAAAAAATGTCAAAAACAGCCGAAATCAGCAATTTTATCAAATTCAAGGGCACATAACTCTCATCTTTCTGGTCAGATCAGACTGAAAATCAAACTCATATGAGATCTTATGGTCCCCAACCTTGTGTCCAAGTTTTGGATTGATTGATCAATAATTGTAGATTCGAGAGTGTAAACATCGTCGAAAACAGCCAAAAATGACAATTTTGTCAAATTCAAGGGCAAGTAACTCTCGACTTTCTGATCAGATCAGACTGAAAATCATACTCATCCGGGTTCTCATGGTCCCAAACATTGTGTCAAAGTTTTGTCTTGATTGATGAATAATTGTAGATTCTAGAGTGTAAACAAAGACAAAAACAGCCGAAAATGGCAATTTTGTCAAATTCAAGGGCACATAACTCTCGTCTTTCTGGTCAGATCATACTGAAAATCAAACTCATCCGAGATCTTATGGTCTACAATGTTATGTCCAAGATTTGTCTTGATTGATCAATAATTGTAGATGCTAGAGTGTAAACAATGTCAAAACTAAGTATTTTTCGCATTCAAGGGCAGATAACTCCTGACTTTCTGGTTCGATCTGACCCATAATCGAACTCATCCGAGATCTTATGGCCATACATGTTTTGACCAAGTTTGGTCAAGATTGGCTTATATTTGTAGATGCTAGAGTGTAAACACGAAATTGTGGACGGACGGACAGACGGACAGACGGACAGACGGACGACGGACAAAAAGTGACCACAATAGCTCACCTTGAGCACTTCGTGCTCAGGTGAGCTAACAAGAGTACAATAGTCACAATATACACCATTTTCCCTTCTTTTATTGAATCCCCCTTTCCCCATGATGCAGTATATGGCAAATCTCTGACAATATGTTCATGGTCAATTTATAAGTGAAAATACCATTCAAATCTGTCCATAAATGTAGAAGTAATGAGATTTGGATTTACAGATAGACAGAGATGATACCAATTTACCACTAACTTTGGTGAATTTGAGAAAAATTGTAGCCTTGTTACTATTTAAAATCTATTTTTCCAGTTCTTTTTTCCCTCAGGACAATAATTCATGCTCTTTTCCCAATAGATATAGTGTAACAACAAGCATTCTCACAACACCAATGTGCCAACCAAACTTGTATCACAGGGGCTTTGATCTTAAGAATTGTAAATGCATTAATAAATATAGATATGCAAAAATAAAATCTTTGCTCTTAGCTTACCAAAGTTTAACACTTTCCCAAACAAGTCCTTGTTTTAAAATACACAAGTTAAGAAACATATGGGGCAAAGTTTCAAAATGATTGGCCCACAAAGTTATTTGGGATTTTTTTGGGTATTTTTCCCCATCTTATTCGTGCCACATCACCTAGAATTTTCAGCATGAAAATGGCAGTCCACATAGCTTTTTTAAAGGTGTACTCCGCAGACAGATCAATGAATCAGCGTGGAATAGAACGCTACATACAGTACAGCCATCTAACTGTAGTCTAAATGACACGCAGTCTAAAATAATGTTACATGACGTCCAATAAAGCGCGGGAACGTTAACGTCATGAAATCGCAGTAAAACGATGTTGGCATCATATCCGGAGTTAACAATATGGCTGCAAGCATTAACAAAATAATTATGTAGTAAAAAAAGTGTTTCCAGTTCTCTTAAAAAGGCAATTGCCGAAATATTGAGTCACCAGTGTTTTTATAGAGTGAAATTCTTTCAACTAATTTAAAAGTTTCTAGGCCCTTCAGCATTAAAACCCTACGACAAAGGTCTTTACAAATTTAGAAATTGACCAGAACAAGAGCCGTCAGAGACGGACAATGCTCCCCGAATAAGGCATTGTCACAATAAATGTATGCTATGCATAGCTAACATAAAGCTAGCAAATGTTAAGCCCCCTTTTTGCATGACATAATTTTTGAAAACCAAATTTCACATAGTTTATTGTCAAGGGCATCTGATTTACTACTCAAATATGAAATTTCATCAAATTCTGACCATTAGACCAGGAGAAATTAGAGAAAAACTATATTTTACCTTAAGTCCCCTTTTCCCATGACGAGGCCTCAAATCCAAAATCCGGGAAAAGTACATCGGCATTATGTCATAGGGAGTTCACATGGTAAGTTTCATTTGATTTGGCCCAAGGGTTATGGAGAAATCACTTCGGACAGACGGATGGACGGACGGACGGACGGAATGACGGACGGACAGGACGGACGGACGGACGGACAGACAAAGCGGCGACTTTATGCTCTCCCTTCGGGGAGCATAAAAATCCTTGTCTGGGAAAGTGTAAATATAGCTGTATTTGAGTTTAGTCAACACATTGAGGCAGCCAATTTCTAGGTACTATACGAATGTCAAACCTGTCTGTCACACACCAAAGACAATTTTACCATACACGCAAACAAGAGACAGACAGACACAGACTCGCACATCACACATAAACAACTCCACACCTGTAGATAAGGGCACTATCAATTATCTCTCATACCATACATATCTACATGGACTAGTGAAACAAAATTGTTTAATCCTCTTCCAAATTACAAAACTTTTGACTTGTCCAATATGAATGTCATTGCAGACAACAAAGCTATTGTAAAAGACTATAGAATTTGTGTTCATTGTAGCTAAGAAAATATTGAGGCAAAAGAAGAAAATGCTGATTATCGGCATTTTCTTCTTTTGACTCAATATTTTCTCAAGCCCTCTACAATAGGGAAGTCAAAAAAGGGTCTTGTTTGAGAAAGGGTTAAACATTCTTGTAGAGCCATTTGCTATCAGACCCAGAAAGTGTGTAAAGCTGTCGTAATGATGATATGAAATGATAACTTCAATACACACTTACATTAGATTTGTTCTAGAACATCCATATTCACACATATACACAGGCATACATCAGACAACTGCTTATTACATACACACATACATACACATCATACAGCTGATAAACACAAATGATTTAGAACTCACAAACTGTCCACAATAAGAAAACAGTCAAAACACAAAACACGCCCTTATCTAGAGCTCTTAAATGTCTATGGATGATCGATTTTATCAATATGTACATGGTAATGATGAAATACAATAAACATTTTTTTGTTTGTTTTTATCAAATAGAGAATGTGTGTGTAATGAATTGGCATTATTTACAATGTCATTATGAAGTATAGGGTGTCAATATTTCATTAAAGTTTAGTGTAGCTAGTTATCCTAGTTACACATAGAGCACATATATTTATTAAGTAAGTTCCCTTGTTATACACAATGATCATGGAAAACCTCCTAGTCCTAGTTCACAGGGTTGTTCTGTAAGTATTGGTAATCAAATAAATAACATAAATAGTGTCAGGCATCCTGTCCGGGCTCCGTGGATGGTCGCGTGTAGACTGTAGACAAGTGGAGCCTGGAGCAGGTGGCACACAGATGACAGTTATGATATGTCCTCACACTACCCAGAATTGCATACTTTCTACACTGTATGTTCAGCACCATGTGTATATCAGCGTCTGGGTGCCATCATCCCTCCCCCTCCCCGCCCACCTGGACCCCCGCCTCGTCCTCCATCTCTCATTCCCGGACCGCCCCGACCACCGCCCATACCACGCCCGGCACTCCCCCCGCGACTCACAAACCCCCCACCACCACCCGCGCTGCCTGAACGTGGTGGGGGACCTCGACCTATAGGCCGACCTTCACTACCGCGCGGCTTCTTCTCCTCAACATTTAACCGATGTTCATGAAACTTTATAGGCTGAAATGAAATTACCAGAAATTAGAAATACACTAAATAAGAAGGATGTTTTCTTTTTCAATAAAGACATCTATATCTAAGCTGACCTACAACCTTGGTATCACTGGAAAGGACTTGCCAATATAAGTCTTCTCAACAGCACAATAAGTTGTTTTGCACCTACTGTGCCTTCAAGGATATCAATTTAAAGTCTTTATATCTTCAAAAGTTCCCCAGTCTACTGGCTTCAAATTTATTATAACCAAATAGGTTAATTTCAAGGTATTTGTGTCAATAACTGATAAACAAAGTATATTATGAACATATTACACTTACTTTACTGCTTAAAATAGTTTGTACTGGATCTGGACTGCTGAAAACAACAAATCCAAAATTCTGAAAATAAACGTGAAATTCATTTAGATTTATTCTTATCTCAATTAATCTTCTTTTCTGATAGAAAAATGGTCGGAAAACATTAATCTGTAGTACTTTGCAAATAGTTTCTAATGTATTTATAAATTTCATTGGAATAAAGTAAAAGGTCACATTCCTTGATTCTTTAAATAAGGTTGGTGCCCCTTCCATGTGATTCTAGATTTTCTTGTTGAGACTTATTACAATATCAAACCCAAGCCATCATCTGCTTATCCTACAGATGCCCCTGGTCACACAGTTGGAATCAGAAATGATGTTGGTTATGGTGATTTCTGGATCAAAGGACAGTTTGTATGCTATAGGACTTCTGCCATATGTTGACACGGTCCTTCTTAAATTAACCCACAAAACCAGGTTTTGACATCCATAATAGGAAAGGTTTGGGAAAACATTGAGACATTGAGATAACCAGCAGTTTCTCCTTTTATCTCAATATTTTCTGTGCTATATTGTACACAAATTCCTTCCTTTTTAACATCATTTTTGTCTTTTACAGCAGCTATTGAAGTGGATCACCCTAAAATTTTGCTGTTTGGGAAAGGGTTACCAGTTGAGTAATTTTGAAAGTCTGCTGACATATACTTACCGGTACTTTTCCACTTGTACCTTTTGTATTGATTCTCATGTCTACAACATTTCCATAAACTGTAACATAAACAACAAATATGTTAATGATTTAGCCATTTAGATTGCTTCAAGTTGACAGCCAATACACATTAAAAAATAAATTGTTGTGGAAATGGGACATCTCATTAATAGAACCATCTTTTTTCTTATAACATTAGGATTGGGCAAAAAGAAAACAAAAATTGCATCATCTTCAGATTTTTTACACATACAAATCAACTTTAGATATTATATAACCCTATCAATCCACAAAATTTAAAGAAAATCTAATTTTTGTTGCAACCCATCCTTTGGAAATTTATGTCCGCAATAATTTTACACCGTTACCATGTGCATTAACTTCCAAAATACTAAGGTAGGCATATTATGTAACTATCTAAAGCATGTTTTAATGTAAACACAGAAACACAAATACCCCTGAAATATTGAGGTTTTTGTTTTACCCAAATTAAGTTTAATCATTATCTCAATGTTTTGAAAAACTTTCTGACATTCAGACATCAAAATGAGCAGTTTCTTTACCTTCAAAGAATGTTTTGAGTTCCTTTTCTGAGACATTGTGTGGTAGATTTCCTACAAACAGTTGTTGACTGTCTGGGAATCGTGTTCCACGTCGTGTATCACCTGCTGGGTCACCTTCCTCTCGCGTCACGCTCACACGATCACGGTCTCGACCACGATCACGCTCCGGACGATCTCGCTGACCTCTACAACATACATAGTCATTAACAGCTATTTAATGTACAACATCATCAAATTGCACAACATTCTTGAACAGTTCATACTTACTGGATTACCCTCTCTGCCTTTTGCCACCAAATCTTGCTTGATATCAGCCTCGATTTACAAACATCACTTAATTTATCTAGTGCGGTTTTACGCAATTTTTAACTGCTATGGTCATATTGCACTGCTGGAGCACCTAACCATGGATTTTGTTGTTTCTCATACCAGTACTACCAAAAAACCCTAACCAAACCTCCAGCCGCTCACCCACATAGGTTCACGATATCAAACCATTGATGGGCGACATTTTTGTCAGAAAGGTATTGAAGCCATGACCTCTCCAGTGAGAGGCAGATGCGCTACCAACTGCACTATGGATCCGGCCCCCAAACATCACTACAAGAGGACCATGATGGTCCTATATCGCTCACCTGAACCAAAATTATATAAGCAAAACTTTTCTTCAATTCAAAAAATATTTATGACTTTAAGACTGAAAACGAACTTATGGTCAATAACATTGTGAAAATCAAACTCATCCAAGATTTCATCGTGTCCAACATTGTGTCCAAGATTTGTCTTGTTTGATAAATAATTGTAGATTCTGGAGTATAAACAAGGTCAAAAACAGCCGAAAACAGTGATTTTGTCAATTCAAGAGCACATAACTCTCGACCTTCTAGTCAGATCAGGCTGAAAATCAAACTCATCCGAGATCTTATGATATCCAACATTGTGTCCAAGATTTGTCTTGATTGGTCAATAATTGTAGATTCTAGAATGTAAACAAGGTCTAAAGCAGCCGAAAACGGCAATTTGATCAAATTCAAGGGCACATAACTCTCCACTTTTTTATCAGATCGGACTGAAAATCAAACTTATCCAAGATCTTATGGTCTCAAACATTGTGTTCAAGTTTTGTCTTAATTGATAAATAATAGTAGATTATAGAGTGTAAACAATGTCAAAAACAGCCAAAATCGGCAATTTTATCAAATTCAAGGGCACATAACTCTCATCTTTCTGGTCAGATCAGACTGAAAATCAAACTCATATGAGATCTTATGGTCTCCAACCTTGTGTCCAAGATTTGTCTTGATTGGTCAAAAATTGTAGATTCTAGAGTGTAAATAAGGTAGAAAACAAGTCAAAAACGGCAATTTTGTCAAATTCAAGGGCTCATAACTCTCAACTTTCTGATCAGATAAGACTGAAAATCAAACTCATCCGAGATCTTAAGATCCCCAATAATGTGTCCAAGTTTTGGATTGATTGATCAATAATTGTAGATTCTAGAGTGTAAACATCGTCGAAAACAGTCAAAAATGACAATTTTGTCAAATACAAGGGCAAGTAACTCTTGACTTTCTGATCAGATCAGACTGAAAATCATACTCATCCCAGATCTCATGGTCCAAAACATTGTGTCAAAGTTTTGTCTTGATTGATGAATAATTGTAGATTCTAGAGTGTAAACAAGGTCAAAATCAGTCGAAAATGGCAATTTTGTCAAATTCAAGGGCACATAACTCTCGTCTTTCTGGTCAGATCAGACTGAAAATCGAACTCATCCGAGATCTTATGGTCTGCAATGTTATGTCCAAGATTTGTCTTGATTGATCAATAATTGTAGATGCTTGAGTGTAAACAATGTCAAAACTAAGTATTTTTCGCATTCAAGGGCAGATAACTCCTGACTTTCTGGTTCGATCTGACCCATAATCGAACTCATCCGAGATCTTATGGCCATACATGTTTTGACCAAGTTTGGTCAAGATTGGCTTATATTTGTAGATGCTAGAGTGTAAACACGAAATTGTGGACGGACGGACGGACGAACAGATGGACAGACAGACGGACGACGGACAAAAAGTGACCACAATAGCTCACCTTGAGCACTTCGTGCTCAGGTGAGCTAAAAATACATAAAACTGATGCAATTCTGTTCAATTACCATCAACTACATGAATTTTATTTTCATATCAGATATTGAAGTTCATATTAACAAGGGTGGAAAAGAAAACTGTACCCCTTTGCTTTGCCCAAAAATTTACCATTGATGTGGAGAGACTAAAATGAAATCATGTTACCACTAATCAAATACAGCTCACCTTGGTACTCTTTGCTCTTTAGGCGCTGTAGGGCTGGTATCTTGTTTATTTTCTGGTCTAGAACCAAATCCACTAGATACAGGCTTCATCTGCTGGGTGGGCTGTGGTTGTTGGGGTACAGGTGGTGCTCCCGCTGATGTGTTCTTACTAGCCATGGCTGCCCAGGAAAATGGCTTGGCTGGTTCATCTATTCAAATATAATGTTAATCATTTTTTAGACCATTCATATTACTTTACATCTTTTCCAAGCATCATATACACATGCACTATTACCAATTTGAAATAGTAGAGCCTATGTCTTGCTCACCAAAAAGCCAGCTTGACAAAATCATTATGGATACTATTATCTTCAAACAATTCATTTTTTGTAACAAATCAGCCAATATTCTGTCATAGGGGAACACAAAACAAGACAGCTGTTGGGACAGAGCATTGATTTATCAACTGCATGGTAGTAAGTTAGGAACAAAAGATTAAGTTGACCAGTAGACAATATCCTGCTTTAATCAGGAGTTTTTGTATTTGGTCAACAGTTTTGAGTTGTAATCCTTCATTACAGTTACACAAAGTTTAAAAGCATATTACTGAAACTTGATAACAAAATCTCAACCCAATATGTTTTCCCTAAATCTTTTTATTTTTCCTTTTTTTTTTCAAAATATGCAACTCTGATACTATTTGTGAATTGTAATTAATACAAATTTTGTGAAATCACTTGTACCAACATATATCCATCTCTCAAGTTTTCCTGTAAGTGATTGGAATAGCTCCCCTATTCATAATTCTTTGACTATAAGAGCTTGAAATTTTTAAGGACATTGTCATTTAACTCATTACCACACAATGACTCCTTTTGACTCCCTACAAGATAATGGCTTCAAAAAACATTGTGGAAAATGAAGAAATTGCTTGTTACAAGCACTTTCTTCATTTCCCACATTTTTTCTACCCAGAAAGTTCAAAGAATGTGAATTTTCATTCAATTCATATTGTCGTCTGCAGCATCTTTGAATTTGGACAAGTCCAACATTTTGTCATTTGGTTATAGTTCCATACTGCAGGTATACCTTGTGGTGGTTCATCCTGCTGTGTCTGTGGCAGTATGGGCATATCCTCCTTCGTAGCCTCAAATGTGTCTATCTCCGTGTTGATTTGTTCATTAATGGGTTCATCTAGGGGCTCCTCTACCTCAGATTTCGGGGAGGTGGGCGTGTCCTCATGATCCTCCTCTAGAAGTCCCGTACCATTACTGCCATGTGAAAATACATCATTAGTATACCATAAAAAATTCAACACTCCAAAATTATCAAATTGCCATCATGCAGTAAGTTCTCTAAAGCATGAAAATCTTCAAAACTTGCAATTATCATAGTTCTTTGAATTTTCAAATTTATAGCTCATTCAATAAGTCATTTTTGATGAAACAAAATTTGAATTTTTGATATAACAAAATGTCCCCGATCATTCGAAATAGGGGCATAAAAATTAGCATATACTTTAAGTTTTGTCTTGATTGTTTACATTCTAAAATCCGAAATATCAGCAAAAGGCAAAAACGGCTATTTTGACGGAGCACCACAATAGCTTATTTTGAACACTTCATTCTCCAAGTCTGCATCCACAATTTTGTGGAATGATAAACTCATTCCCACATGATGTGGTCTTTTGACGCACCAGATGATAACAGCTTTAGAAACCATTGTGAAAATTAAGAAATTGTTTGTCAAAAACAAATATCTCCATTTCCCACAATAAAACATTGTTCACAGAAAGTCTAAACAAGATGTGTTTGTGAAACATGAATGCCCCCAAAATGGCTATTCTTCTACTAAAATGTTAAGTTTTCGTGTTAAGAGTTGACAAGGGTTACCAGATGACCTTGAGGAAGGTCATAATGCATGGAACAGATAGATATCATTGAAAGGAAGATACGTACCAAATTTCAGCTTTGTATGTCAAATACTTTTGGAGTAAATGGCAAAATGTTCAATTTTCGGACAGACAGACACGAGTAAAAATATATGCCCCAGATCTCTCGAAACGTCTGGATACGGGGGCAAAAAAATGTAAAATTTCATTCACTTGAAATTGTCGTCTGAAACATGTTTGAATCTGGTGTAGAGTACAATTTTGGCGTCTGGTAAAGGATACAATATAAACAAGTGTTATGTGTACTTACCTCATGGGTGGAGGTTCATAGTACGCTGTCTGACTGTCCTGCATCAGGTCTGTCTGTACTCCACCACTCTCAACCATCTCCGGCTCAGAATCTACAAACACAAGTTGGGTGTTGAATCATCAAAATTATAGATAACAGGGATGAAAACAGTCTAAATTTGTCAATTTCAACTCTAAACCCTGTGTTGTGGATACTCATTTGAATTGTCTTGATCATATTTCTCACTATTTGAACATTCGGCATTACAAGGGTTTACATTAACTAGAGCTTTACAGTCTGTGAATTTGAGCAGCTGTCCAAGGTCTGTGGTTAGCTAGTTCTGGTATCAATTTGTTACTGATTTGATAAGTCAATGATATGATCATATATCAAGCTTTTTTAGTCGAACACTTTGAAAGAAATGTTAAGACAAGTTTCAGAGAGACAATGATCAAACAGTAAGTCCTTGCTTGTATGATATAGAAGCATATTTCTTCTCATTACATAGGTACCAATTTCATGCCGTTAAAACAAGTCTTAGTTTGGAAACGGATTGGCATTTATAAATTTCAGGCAAGCAAAGTCCCATTTCAGCTAATAAAATCTTATTTAGAATGTTGGTAGACAATCCCAACTGACTTGTGGTCTTAAAATTTCATTAAGAAGGTTTGGCTTCCTGAAACATAAATGCTCACACCATGACTTTTTTACATTAAAAGATCCAAGATATCTAAGTATCTTACCAACAGTGTCCTCCTGATTTTCTGTGTCTGTGTCATTATCGTGAAACACCTCATCTTGGTAGCGGAAAATATCATTGTGCACATAATACTTTTTGGGTGACTGTGGAGCGAGGACAAACGTCTGCATGAAGCGTCGCATCTGTTGTCCGTTGTTGGATAGTTCTCCAGTCACCTGTAGAATACAAGATCATGATAGTCTGTAAACAGCCATCCATCACTATACATTTAGTGTAATATAAAAGTATTTAGCTTGTATGACAGAATTTAGCCAAAATTGTGACCTGTAGAGCCATAACGATCAACCCTTTGAGTTTCCCATAGAGCAAAGAAAAAAAAACGCTTAGGCAAAAGGTGAATATGCTGGTTATACATTATCAGAATTTTCTTCATTTGTCTACATATTTTCCAAAGCCTTTTCTATTTAGAACAAGAAAATCAGGTCTTGTTTGGAAAAGGATTATGACAGACGCATGTACCAGGATTTTCCCACTGCTTTAACTTCCAATATTTTCAATGATGTGACCTAATTCAAGACAAATCTTCACAAATATTTTTTGTGTGAAGATATTATTACACCACTTAATGTAAACTGATATACAATGATTTCGTATAAGTATGAAATGTCTCTGCCGATGTCCATCTTCAGTATAAAAGAGCCACAGCAGGCAGTATCATTTTATTCTCATTAAAGGACACATAAATCTTAGTAGATTAAGAATACCGAAGCTATAATATATGCCATTGAAATAATCATGTCCTTTCAGGCTTTGATCTGCTGTGCTTCATAATATGGCACCAAAATATTAATATAAATGACTACACTTTTGTGAGTATTATTGTTCTTAATCCTTGACCAAATGACATTTTGAGCTGGTTTAGTTATAAAGCTGCTACTACAAATTCACCTATGATAAAGATAGGATTCTTGAACAGTGTAACACAGAAAACTATCTACACAAAATGAAACAAAATGTGCTTGTGAAACATGTTTGCCCCCGAAATGGGGAAAAAAGGTCAAAGTTAAGTTTTTATATTAAGTTTTCGGAATGATAGACGGACTGACCGATAGACAGATGGACAACAGTAAAACATATGCCCCCTATCTTTCAATACAGGGGCAAAAAAATGGACATTAATGATTATTTTCTTCTTTATTTCTAAAGGTTTTCCAAAACATTTCTTATTTGGGACATCAAAAGCAGGCATTGTTTGAGAAAGAGTAAATTGGCTAACGGTATAAGGAATGAGTTACCTGGACAACAACAGCATTACCAACAGTTGCTTGACTGTCAACTTGTCTGATCTTCGCATGACAATCTCTGAAGTTCAGGGATACTATCTTCTTGTGTATGTCCTAAAACATTACATTCAACCATATAATACAAGTACCATTCAGAATCTTTAACCCTTTCGGCACCAAAGTCGCAAAAATGCGACCACCTGGCTCAGTGCCGAAGTCGCAAAAATGTGACTTTTAAATGGGGGTCCAAAACATGGTTATTATACAATGAACTTGTTCTAAAAACAGAACAGGTTTACCGTTTTGTATCGACAAACCGTCGGTGTTGTTATAAAATCTCATAAGTATGGCTTCCATAAAGTCGTAGTTACGATATTTTATAACAACACCGACGGAATACATTGTTTGCGAAAAAACGTCCCTCACTTTGGCCGAGTTCACCATCAGTGTTTATTATGGTTCAAAGATCAGTCCGATGGCCTTCCTTGCAAATGGGCGAGTCAAGTTTACTGAACTAAGAAATATATTCAAAGCTTACACAAACGATAAATATGCATGACGGTTGTGCTAAAAAAAGATGCATGGAATCAAAGTATTCAAGGTATTCAAATGGATAATCAAAGTACCTGGAATCAAAGTACTCTACTTCTAGACAGGCCTATATTATTAACAAATTTGCTTCCCAACAGTACTTTCAGTACTTCGATTTCATACTGAACCAGACAATAGACTTGTACTTCAAACACTGAAAATTAGAAGTCAAAATAAAAGATCAAGATCACATGGTCAAAGAAAATGAAAGGTCTTGACCAGCGGTTTCCATGTCTGATAAATCAAGACTGTATTTCATGTTTTTTGACATACATCTATTGATTTTTCTATGTAACTGACGAGCATGTATCTAGGCCTGTGACATTTATGATTTTTTCATATAACGGCCAAGTGCTCCAAGGCTGATAAAAAGTGATAGGAAACCCCTAGATTCATGGGGCAACATCAAATGTGCTGATATTGTTGGTTCAGGTTGATAGAATGTTGGAGACTAATCAGTGTACTTACAGCTTGTCCCATGACCGGGGGCTGTTCCTCCCCTGGCTTCTCTACACCACCATGAACAAAGCTGGAGTTATGACTGTAGAACCTAGATAAAACAATGGAAACTAATTAATACAATAATGAGAACAAGATATAGTGATCAACTAATGAATCACCTGTTTCCTTTAACCACATCCACATAATAGCACCCCAAACAGAAGCTTTGAAAAACATTGTGGAAAATAAAGAAATTGCTTGTGACAAGCAATCTTCATTTTTCACATTTTTTTCTAACCTGAAAGACTGAAATCTTTTTTTTTTCTTACTTTAAATTGTCATTTACATATTTGATTTCTTATCATGTAGTAAAAATTTTGCTGTCTGGTAACAGGTTTTATCCTGTTACATGATGTAATATCGACCGTGAAAAGGGGTGCCGTGAAACCTAAAATGTTTCACGGTCAATAGTACCGGAAGTTCCTTTTCACGGTAGCCGAGCCCGGATAGCTCAGTCGGTTACGTCGGAGTCTGTCAATCCAGGGGTCGTGAGTTCGAACCCCGGCTCGGCCAGTATCCATTCTGACATTTGACAAAAAGTCATTTGTCTCTCACCAATGGGTGTGAATCATCTATGTGAGAGAGCAGCTGGAGGCTCGGTTTGGATATTGTGGTTGTACTGGTGCGAGAAATACCAGGAACCCACGGTTAGGTGCTCCAGCCGCCGCGATATGACCCTGGTAGTTGAAAACGGCGTAAAACCCCAATAAACTCCTTTTCACGGTCACTTGCTTTGTCGGAACTATTTTCTTCCAGTACCTGCTTAACGATTTCTAATAAATAATGTTGTCTGTATTCATATTAATCACAATAAAAGCCTTAAAATTGAATTTATGTCTCATGATTAAAATCGTAAACAAATCTAGATCTATCTAACTGACTTTAGAAAACCAACGATCATTATAATTATAGATTGATAATGCATTATTTTGACCATAAATTGTAGGAGAAAGCAGAATGCGAGTTTAACTCTATAACTCGTAGCATGTATTTTCTGAAAATTGAAATAAATACCAAATTCATGTAATTTCCTTTTCCCTCGGAAATCCCCCGTTGAGACCCTCAAATTTTAAAATCGATGACGTTTATTTGATGACGTAATAGACATTATGATCTAATCTGTGACGTATTTTTTTTTATTCCTGGAACGAAATTTGTAAACAATGTTTACAACATGTCAAGTGAACAGGATAAAAGGGATAAAGGAAGGAATTTAAAGGGGATTTTCTTAAAAGGAGAGGATTGAGATTGGTGATTAGACATCTCGTTTCAAGAAATGGTATTCTTGTTGTTTTTATCAAGACTTGGAATTTACAACATTCCAAAATGGACAATTTCGAAAAGCAAGCAAACATTAAAGATGAATTTAGGAAAACGGATTGGAATGGATAAACAGTGAAATGGATTGTGGTGTGGATTTTGTGTTCTTGTCAAGGTTAGTTATTTTTCCTGTTCAAGTAACTTTGAATTAACAGTTAACCTTTGTCTTTGTTTAAAAGGACCTCCTTCCAATCCCACCCGCCTAGAACACAAGCAAGCAGTCATTGATTTTACTTCGTAACTTGCCATTCATTCATTTTTAGCTTACAGAAAACATGTACATATTTAAAAATCGGAATGTAACAAGTTTCTTATAGGCCATGCCCACGGCTATCAGTATTTTAAGTTGAAAAAGAACGTTTTTACAGGAATTATTTTCTTTGGCTCAATAACCGTTTTGCGATATCCGTCATTTTAGAAGTGGTATTTCTCGCAAAATACTTTACTCTTTCCATTTCACGAAATCTAAATGAGTTTTGCTTCTTTTACTACGAATCCGTTTATGTAACAGGATAAACAGAATAATAGGTTACTGCCTGAAATGGATCAAGTTTTTCCGGCTCGGCTCCGGAATTTATTGGGTTCGTCTTCGACTCACCCAATACCCAATAAATTCCTACGCCTTACCAGAAAAACTTGACCCATTTCAGGCAGTAACCTATTATTTTATATATCAACATTTTTTTCCAAAAACATTAACATGATGCTTGACCTTGAACAACAGTAGCTACAATAGTTTTGGACCAAGCCCTCGATTTGTCAATACAATGACATAATGTATCCTATTAACATGATACAATCAAACAAACTTGCTCTTTAAAATAGCAGCAAGTACTATCTTTTCAAAAACAAGACCTTGAGCTGTCTCAGGACAGCAAACTTCCTAATGCATGTTTATCAAATGCTATATAGTGAAATTTCCAAGTCTGAAAAGGGTAATAATTCCATTATATAAGATTTTAGAGTAACAAATCATTGTCTAGAGGCTGATAATATGGTCACAGAAGCATGTGCAAAGTTTATAAGCAATAGCTGTTACAGAAAAGTTATCACAGATAATACATGCAAGTTGCACACAAAAACCAAGAATTTCTAAGTCCAAAAGGGTATAATTCCATTAAATCAAATGTCAGAGTAATGAATCTTCGTCTAGAGGCTGATATTATGATCACAGAGGCAAGTGCAAAGTTTCGGAGCAATAGCATTAGTAGAAATCACAGGGGCAAGTGCAAAGTTTCAGAGCATTAGCATTAGTAGAAACAGCATTAGCATTAGTAGAAACAGAGATTTGAGAAACTTGCACATGAAAAATTAAACAAAGCATTACGCCGAAACAGACACAGATTCCCAGGTGTCCGGAATAAACCCCCTTTTATACAAATAGTCACCCTAAAAATCAGTTGTCCGCGGACAGCAATGCTTGCCAATGCCTATATGAGAGCTTGTCGCAAAAAAAAGTAGTTCAAGGTCACAGGTCATTGGGTCAACGGTCATGGTCTCAATGTCAAGGTCAAGGCATGAGGTATCTATATGTGAAATATCCAGGCTCGATCTGTAACAGTGCATGAGATAAAGGCCAGGTATAAGTTTTTTTAAAAGGTCAACCTTCAAGGTCAAGATCATGGTCCTAAGTGAAAGGTCTTGGCAGAAGGTATCCATGTGTGAAATATCAAGGCTGTATCTCCAATAGTATCCGACATGCAGACCAGGATAAAGTTATTCAAAGTTTTAAGTTAAATATCATTCAAGGCGAGATTTTTTTACTAAAGAAAGTTGGGCCCAAAATTGGCCCCTTCCCCTCTGAGACTTCCCCCTTCCAATTGTAATTTTCGCCGTTATAAATCAATGTTCCAACCTTTACCAGGTTCTCCCATGGTAGTATACTAATGGACAAAAGTCTTGTCCATGTCTAAAAGTGTAAATAATTCGGTAACCAGTGGTTACCAAATTATTTACACTTTTAGACATGGACAACTTCAAGACTTTTGTCCATTAGTATATTTATGATAAAACTTTAAAATATCTTTGATTATCAGCTTTTGAATTTTGAATGCTTCTAAAAGTCTTTTTTTGTGTGCAATGAAAATTGAAATATTTTCCAGCATTTTCATTATTCAAACTCGTTTTCCCAAACAGCTCCTTCGAAAGATTTTTCCCCCATTCAATTTCCCCTTCCCATATCCATACAAGGAACCCATGGATAATTATGCTGTGGCAGTTTAGAAGATCTGGTCCAGGGCTTTTCTTCCAAAAATTGGGAAGGGGCCCTGGTCAGTCATTTTGGGAAATTTTAGCGCGAATTTGGTCAAATTGGGGAAAAAAAATAATAAATGGAAATAAATATAAGAATTGAGAATATGTTTTCTTAAACAACACTTTACAAACAGAAAAACTGAATTATAGAAGACATACTGCTTCTTTGTGACTTGAATTGTCAGTTGATAAATGAACATTATCTATTTTCCAAATTTTAGGAATTTTGGTTTTGAAAATTGGGAAATTCTTACTCTGAAATTGGGAAAAAAGGAGCCCTTTTCCAATTGGGAAGCCACCGAATTTCGGCCCCTATTATAGAAGGAAGAAAAGCCCTGTGGTCAGTGTACATTATTAAAATTTAGACTTACCTGTGAAGATGCAGTGGGGCCTCATGAAGCAAGGTGTAGTACTGCCTCACAAATTCACGGCCAACACACTGAGGACTAGGAGTTTCCATGACCATGACTTACTTTTACTTTAGGGAACAAATGGCTGAAACAAAAAGTTGAGATAATTACATACTGGAAATGTTATTGCAAATTCATTCAATTTAAAGCTAGTTTTATCATTGGTATGATCTTCAAATAGTAATTCATTTATAAAACACTTGTAATTTATGCTTAAATTTTACTTAATTCCTACTCTGTTACTAACAAGAGCTGTCCGAAGACAGCGCGCTCGACTTTCTAAGTTGCTTAGTATAAAGGGGGCATAACTCCAAATATAGTGGAGCCCTGGTCATGGGCCCTGGTAGTAAGGTAGAGGGTGTGATGGTGAATAAATATTCCAAGTTTGGGTTGAATCCCTTTGATAGTATGGAAGTTATTGATGTTTGAAAAAACTTTAACCTTGGTTGCAACGCCAACGCCGACGCCAACGCCCGGGTGACAGAATAAGCTCTCATTTTCTTCGAAAAGTCGAGCTAAAAATGTGTTCCCAAAATGTTCAGAAGAACGTGCTAAAATTTCACAAAATGAACAGGCTAAAGACACTTCCCAAATCTTTGAAAAAAAGCCCTGAAATATATATGTAACTGCTAGAGAGAAACGAAAACTGTATTTTTGTCAAGGTCAAGGTCACATAACTCAGGACTTCCTTGCCTGATCGTACTGAAAATCGAACTCATCCAAGACCTTATTGATACCAACATTGTTGCAAAGATTTATTTTGATTGGTAAATATTTGTAGATGCTAGTGTTAACAAGCAAATTCGTTGAATTGATATCCCCCGCAGAACATATTTTCATTGTCATTGTCAATGGAGTACTTAGCGCGGAAACGAATATCACTCTGTATGTATATGGCTTCAACAGAACGAATATCACTCTGTATGTATATGGCTTCAACAGTCAGGAGCAGTAACTCTAAATTCAATGGTCGAACCGGATAACCCCGACGATATGCACATGTCCTCTTTGTAGTGAAGCTGTGAACAAAGTTTCATTGAAATCCAGTCTATAGTTTTCAAGAAATAGCGCGGAAACGAATATCACTGTATGTATATGGCTTGAACAGTCAGGGGAAGTAACTCTAAATTCAATGGTTGAACCCGGTAACCCGGACGATATGCGCATGTCCTCTTTGTAGTGAAGCTGTGTGCCAAGTTTCATTGAAATCTGGTCTATAGTTTTCAAGAAATAGCGCGGAAACAAATATCACACTGTATGTATATGGCTTAAACAGTCAGGGGCAGTAACTCTGGATTCAATGGTCGAGCCGGGTAACCCCGACGATATGCGCATGTCCTCTTTGTAGTGAAGCTGTGTGCCAAGTTTCATTGAAATCCGGTCTATAGTTTTCAAGAAATAGCGCGGAAACGAATCTCGGACGGACGGACATGGCAAAAACAAAATCCCCCCCATGATTTCATCGGCGGGGGATAACAAAGTCAAAAGTAGCATATTTTTGAAGTTCAAGGGCACCTAACTCCCAACTTCTTGATTCGATCTGAACCAAAATCGAACTCATCCGAGAACTTAAGGTCATACATGTTTTGACCAAGTTAGGTCAATATTTGTGGACACTAGTGTTAACAAGAAATTGTTGATGGACAGACAGATGGACATACAACGGACAAAAAGCGACCACAACAGCTGCTCTGGTGAGCAAAAAAGTAGCAGGGGGATTGTACTCAAATTCAGTCAAAATTGAAATAGGAGAAGGAAATCGACCCCCGCCTCTTAATGAAACCCCCGAGATAAATTCTGCAACTAGTTACCCTTCCATCCATATCACACTTTACTCATTACCTGGCCGAGTTTATGCCATATAAATTAGCACCTCAGGCAGTGAAATTCCGATCAAGCTGAAATATACACCCATGCAAGATCTATCAGTCACCAACATTCTGACCAAGTTTTCTAATGATTGGTCAATATTTTGTTGTTGATAGAGTGAAAAAAGCTATAATGGACATTTTGATATTCAAGGGCAGATAACTCCAGACTCTAGATCAATCAGAATCATTTCAAGGAACCTGAGAGAGGGTCACAATGATCATTCCTGAGAAGTTTGATTGAAATCCACCCAGTAATTTCTGAGAAAATTTTTAGAGAAAAAATTCATGACTGGACGGATGTACGGACGACGGACACAACGCCAAGACAGCCCGCAAAAAAGGCTAAGACGAAGATGATCATGCGAAACACAGCTGATAACCACAATCCTGGGAATAGCCAGCCGTCTTCGTACAGGCCGGGATCAAGTTGATGTTATCCTCCTCGACTTCGCTAAAGCGTTTGATAAAGTACCCCATCAGAGGCTTATCTACAAACTTCATCACTACGGAGTCAGGGACACAACACTCACCAGGATTAAGTCCTTCCTTACAGAGCGTAAACGGCTAGTCCTCCTCGATGGATATCAGTGATTTTTTTTCTTAAAAAAACGGTCGTTATTGGGCCCCTTTCCCCTCTCTGAGGAATATACTTTTTTCCCCCATTTCAGAGAAATTTTCCCCTCCTGGAACTAGATTTTGTTTTGCAAAGAAAAATCCAAATCATAGTTATATTCTAGGCATCTCTAACAGTTCTAATGGTTGTTTGAATGTCCCATTATGATATACAAGAAAGTTAAATGCATTTATAACACTGTATTTGAGAGTATAAGCATGTATTGAAATTTCCCCTTTTTGGGCGTTCACACGCAAATTTTCCCCCACCTATGGGCCCTGACCGCCTTCCCCCAAAATTGAAAATCAACACTGGATATAAGTCTCAACAAGCTGACATTATATCCGGAGTCCCACAAGGAGCAGTACTTGGCCCTTTGTTATCCCTGGCCTATATTAATGACTTGCCAGAAGCAGTTTCCACATCCGAAGCCAGTCTTTTCGCGTATGACTGCCTTATGTATAAGCACATCAGGAATGATAGAGATGTTACTGATCTTCAGAGTGACCTCTCGGCCCTCGAAGAATGGGAACAGAGATGCAGTCATGGCGAAGACCGTCAGACCGGCACAGAGTTCCCACTCAAAAATTTTTTGGGGAGTGCATGCACTCTCTGGAGTAAAAAGTTGGGAGTGCAAAATGAAAATTGGGGGTGCACTAAAATACAAGAGTGTCTTTGAAAACAGGGTGCTCATAATAATTACGCATCATGAAAATTACATTCTAATTGTAAACAATAGTTATACGCATCAAGGGGCAATTACATACTTACTTAAACAGTTTTAACCAACAAAATGTATTTTCATTGACTTAGTAATATTTTTTCCTGTCAAAAAGAGAACCTTTTCATGAAAATATGTTTTACAGCTATTTTCTTTCTATGAAACCAGCGCGTGCATGCACCCTTTACCCAGAATTTGCATGCGTGAATTTTCTTTTCTGTACGTGAATTACGCACATATGTGCGTGAATGGGACCTCTGCGGCAGACATGTCTGATGAAAATTCCCTCGGTCTGATGATCTTTTTGCTACTGTCAGTCCCACTGTCTGACACAAATTTTGATCTGTAAGATAGTCATTGATAGATCGGTCCGACAAAATTGTGTTCAGTCTGACAGATTATTTGGAACTGTCAGACCGAATGTCTGACAGAGATTTCTGGTTCTTCGCCATGTCTGGAGATGGCAGCCGCAGATGAAGTTTCACCCCTCGAAGTGTACCGTACTACACATAAGGTCCAACAGAAAGCACATAAAAGAGCACCAGTACATGCTTCATGGCCACATGTTGGAGGCAGTTGACAGTGCCAAATATCTGGGTGTCACAATCAGCAATGACCTGTCATGGAAGGATAATGTGAATGCCACTGCTGGTAAGGCTTCAAGGACTGTAGGATTCCTTATATTATTCCTTATTAGACGCAATCTATGGGAGTGCACAAAGCCGGTCTGTGAGGCTGCATATACTGCACTAGTCACGCCAACACTGGAGTATGTAGCTTCTGCGTGGAATCCTCACCTTTCCGAGGATATAAACAGACTGGAGTAATTGCAAAGAATGGTGAAGGACTCAGGTTGGAATGACTACGTCATCTATTGACTGTGTTTGCGGCGTTTTTGATCTCTCAAATCATCGCATATGAGTAACACAGATTTACTCTAGTTTCCTTGGTTAGTTTCACTTTCGGGATTGTTGCAAGATGCTGGCCAAATTTTTGTGTGTGAAATCGCGTACGGGACCGTAATTTTGTATGTGATTTCTTTCAAATATGCGTGTTTCACGCACAATTTGGTGTGAATGGAAACTCTGTTGATAGGTGCATAGGCCTATGAATTACATTTGAAATTTGTTAGTTTTCATAAAATAAAATGGCTTATGCCGTTCGTAGCTGTGCTACTAGGTAACTTGAAACACCAAGTGAGTTCTGTCGAAATTTCCCAATAGATCGACAGGCTTAATGAGATAATTATGCTCTAATATTAGTTTTTCCTATTGTATTTATTGAATAAAAATCTGTTCTGACCTTCTTTTATTCTTCGTAAAAGAAGGTTTAAGTAACAAAATATAGCTAGTTCAGTGTCGTACTTTCCGACCTTCCCATTTTAAAATGGTAAGTATTGCCAAACGGTTTACAACAGTAGAAGGAACTACTTTACCACGCCCCCTTCCCATTTCCAAATGGATCAAGCGGATTCGCAATACCTTGAAATTGCCAAACGGGAAGGTATTGCCAAACGGTTTACAACAGTGACCAAGTTATTTTCAGAGATTTGTCTTCTACTTTCACTTTGGCATGGTCGTTGTATTGAGATTGAGAATTTTTGTAACAAGAGATTGATGTCAAAGGGAGAGGTCCTCCTTCAATGATGCGTCCAATAGGATGCGCATCATTCAAAATTATGCGTCCCCAGTCAACTTTATGCGTACAGGACGCAAGACGCAGAGGTAGATTAATCACTGGAGAACATGTATTATTTAAATGCAATGATGTAACCGAAACCTTTTTTAATTTTTATCTGGGTTTCAAACCAATACCTATCATAAAGTTTGTGGCTACGATATTGCAGCTTATGCATTATTGACATTGTGAATAATGGACGAAATAACATCATATGTTTGTAGAATCTGAATGTGATATTTAACTGGTTCTACTTCGTACTCCATAACACAACCAGCAGGACAAACTTTAGGGTATCATGATACCAAGCAGTGGCAGATCCAGGATTTCTATGAGGGGGGTTCGGATTGTATGCAAATAGGGGGGGGGGGGGGGGGGGGGGGTGTCATTTTTCGAGTGTTGCACAATTTTGACTGAAATTCTGCATGAAAATGAAATAATAAGGCTACAGTTTGAGTTTATTGGGGTTTTACGCCGTTTACAACTACCAGGGTCATAATGCGGCGGCTGGAGCACCCACCCATGGATTCCTGTTGTTTCTCAAACCAGTATCCTTTCCTCTCATGCTTTCGATAGGTCACATGGTTTCGATAGCCTTGTGATTTTCAGAAGTGCTTACAATCTGAGTACCTTGTGCAACTAAATACTTTTGCTGCAAACAAAGTGTTTGGTCAAAGAAATTTGGAGACAACGGATTTTTACACGAACAAACTGTATTTTTTTGCAAATCAAAACAGAAACTAGAAAATCAAGGTCAGGGTAAAAATCATTCAACCTTATCCAAGCCTCTTTCCATCCTGGAAAAGTTTTCAAGACGCTTGATTTTCTCCATGGTTGAGTGAGTCCCCTTCCAAAAAATTGCGATTGTTATTGGGTCATCCTAGTGCTTTAAATAGGAACAAAAACAAAGCCCTATCGAAATGACGAGATCCTCACCTTGACGCCGCGTGATGACATGCTTCGAATATTCTGGCTAATCTATTTTGTTAGTCTGTTTACAAATGTTGATTTCCATTTTTTATGTCTAAAACTTTAGTTCTTGAATCTATTGAGATTGTCAGAATTTCATAAAATCAGTATGTAAATATGCAATCATATGGTTTTAGATAAGGCTATCGAAAGTACGGGATGTCAGGCCAGACATTGCGAAAGACGTCGGACCGCGGACATTGTCCGATAGTTTTGACTTCGGTCCGATTGAAAATTCGATACCGTCGGTCCGTATGTCCGACATATTTTGACCATTTTGCTTTTTTTCAATACCTCGCGTTTGCATAATTATGGAAGCTTATAACCAAAATATTTGTCATTCTGTTTGCGAGAAAATTGATAAACAACAAAGTACGAAGGGACGGCACTATTATATCGTGGTTTTGCCGATTATTTCCCTTGATTTGTAAACCGGATTGTGGTTGGCTGAAACAGGTATTGATTAGCCAATCGGAATACATATTACTTTTACTGTCGTAGTATAATGGCGTCCCTTAAATATTTCGAGGGTGCAAAGTGAATTACCTGTTATACCTGTTATACCTGCGGCCACACCCTTAAGTGCAGCCTAGGGGTTAAGCGACCGAGTCATTGAAACCCCATGTATTTCCTTGAAGTGTCTGTCAATGGCGTTTTTGAATCCGTTGATAGTTGTTGCTGTTATCACTTCCTCAGGGAGACGATTCCATGCATTTATCACACGTTGATTGAAATTGTTGTATCGAACATTTAATCTTGAGCGAGGCTTCACTAGCTTGAGAGAGTTTCCTCTAGTAGTAGAAAAAATCAGCTCAAAAAGACGATTCACAGGGAATGAATTGTCTAATTTTGAAAGGCTTATGGACTATGGGCGTGAATGATTAGAGTGTCAGTCATGTTTTTATATCTTCAGAATAAAAAAGGTGGTTACATGTTATTTTTCCTTGTTTTTTTTCGGTCTGACAGATTTGTTTTCGGTCTGACAGATTTTTCAAGCCTGTCAGACCGAATGTCTGACAGTTTTTTTGAGCTTTCGCAATGTCTGTCAGGCTACTACCACAATACCCTTGCCGAGCCCCCAGCTGCTCACCCACTTAGGTTAACGATTTCAAACCCATTGGTGGGTGACAATTTTGTCAGAAAGGGTATTAGCCGCGGCCGGGTATCGAACCCGGGACCTCTCGAATGAGGGTCAGATGCGCTACCAACTGCGCTAAGGCCGCGGCCATCAGGCTACAGAGGGGGTTTGTTCGAACCCCCCCAACCGCCCTGGATCCGCCACTGCCAAGAAATTCATACCAAATCCGCCTAGGGTGAATACAGGCATATGAGGGTTCAACCTTTAGCGAAGATGATGTTTGATGTTCCCCTGTTTGACAGTCACAAATTAACATGAATTCTTTCATTCAGAACACAGGTTAAAGACGCGGTGATTGGTCAGTGGGCTATAGCCCCCCCCCCCCCCTTTTGAAAATTATAGATATGGGATGTCAGAATCACCTAAAATTATTTTTTTTATCAAATATAATCCAAAATAATAAAAATATTTTTTTCTCATTTTTTCTATCACTTTCTTTTAGAAAGGTACTTGTCTTCAATCTCGGAAAACAACAGTGCCTCCACTTCTCCTATCATATCTTTTTTAATTCTCAACCGAGCACAAAAAGTAACATACAGAAATACGCAGCAGAGGTGTGGCCAAAACATACCATAAACGGTTTTGCGAGATTTTCTTCCGTTCGGCAACGGCGAACGTCGGAATGACAAAACTTGTCAGAACGGACAAGATCTGATTCGACGGCAAACCGCCGATATTCATCACTAATGTGCATCATCTACAACGAACATGAACCTAAATAACATATAAAGTATTCAAAATACTGTTTTACAATCACCTACCGCTAAGCGGAACATCAATCTCGGTCGATTTCGGTGTTTAATTTGAAAAAAATGCTTCCCGTCAAACAAATCTAAACTAAAAGCAGCCTTGATTTCACAAATTTGACCCGAAAGTAAAAATTCGCTCTCTGATTGGTCGAATTTGGGGGTGTGTACTTTCCGATAGTATTGGTTTCCCGATTGGCTCTATATCGCAGTCAGAAACGGGAACCAGCTCATTTTCTCATTAATGATTTCCGGGTCACCAAAATTATGAGTTTGGGTCGATACTGCTCCAATCTTTCATCGAAAACTGGGAAAATCGACAGAAATTGATGTTCCGCTTAGCGGTTAGTGATTTTAAAACAGTATTTTCAATACATTATATGTTATTTACGTTGAAGTTCGTTGTAGATGATGCACATTAGTGATGAATATCGGCGGTTTGCCGTCGAATCAGATCTTGTCCGTTCTGACAAGTTTTGTCATTCCGACGTTCGCCGTTGCCGAACGGAAGATTATCTTGCAAAACCGCTTAGAATATGTTTTGGCCACACCTCTGCTGCGTATTTCTAGACCTTACTTTTGGTCCTCGGTTGAGAATTAAAAAAGTTACGATGTGAGAAGTGGAAGCGGTGTCGATCTCCGAATCAGCCGAATCAGAACATATTTACCTTTCTATAGAATATTGATAGAAAATGAGAAAAAAATCAAATTATATTATTTTCGATTGTATTTGATGAAGAAAAATAATTTTAGGTGATTCTGGGGTCCCATATTAAATTTTCTAAGGTGGAGGGGGTAGGTGGGGAGGGGCTATAGCCCACCGACCAATCACCGCGTCTTTAACCTGTGATTCAGAATTGTGTTTGTGACTTTGTGTTGAGACGTGTATTTCTCTCTTGTAAATGAAAATTATTGTACAGCTCTTTTCTGAAGTGTTTTCGTGAATACAAGCTACTGCTACAGACACAGCTACATGCTTGATCACCTGGCAGTGCGATTTCTTTTTTTGGTGATTTTCCTCAATCCGCGGCCTCTTTCTATTTTCTTTATTGAAAACCGGCAAATCTCCGAATTTATATTCGATCAAATTAATTGTGTATGACAGCAACAACATACCTTAAATGCGTCTTCCAAAAGCGTATATTTTGTATTTTATATATACATCAGTAACATAGATTTATACAGGAACGACAGAAGAAAATTCTGAATTTTCCAGTTTCTTTTTCCAGCACATGCACGTTCCTTGCGCAGAAGTTCGCAAATTTGGTCATTTCACGCGCAGATCTTTCAGTCCGTGGGACAGAAAAAGGAAACCCTGTCTCGATCTGAATAGGAAAAATCTAATTGAATACAAACGTGGTTTTCAGACCATATTATGACCCAAGTAACGTTTTATGAAATATAACTCACTTAAAATGAAAATGTAAAAGCTCTACATTTTTGCGAAAGGGTGCAATTTCGACTTAAATAACATAATTTAAAGAAATGTGTTATGTATATACTTGAAAAGGGCCTTCACAATACAAATATTCGTATATTCATCAAAGCCAATTTACACAATACAATACTTTTTTTATACTATTTCTCACCAAAAAAACCCAATTTTCGATCATTCCACAATATGGAAAGAATATGAACTAAATAATTCCGAAAATTCGGCTGGAAATGATATTTTACATGGGCAAATTACGCATGCGCGTCACCATAACTACATGGACGCCAGTCCGTCTCTGGTAGCTGTTTGGTCGCACAAATCACTTTTTTATCGAATCATTTAAACCTAAAATGGCAGGGACTGCTTATCACATGGAGGCTCTTAGAAAAACACGTGTTATTGAAAGGAAGGTTCAAGCATTGAAACGGTTTGAAGAGACGCTTGGACAGGTAAGCATGAAGTCTAGGTCGGAGCATAGGGGTCTGTAATTTGACCTTCTAGTCATTACTAATGACAAGGGAATTTTCTACATTCACTCAGATCGTCACCCCCTGTATCACAAAATACGGCGGAACTTTTTCAAATTACCAGATAATCTGTCCATTTTTTCCTTAACTAAGAGCAAACATATTTTTCTTCAAGGAAAATGCAATTTTTGGGGGGTGGTTAACGAAGTCTGACTAATACCGCGAGTATGTATACCTGTTTCTCATATTATCGAGGTTTCCCAAATATCGAGGATTTCGCTTGTTTTGGCGATTTTTCCACATTTAAATGTCGCGGCGCAAGCTGGCATTCTAGCTATTATTAGTTCGAAGATACAGCAACTTTATTCACATCAAATAAAATGACGAAATGCGCCAAAAGTATACTCGCTTCATGTGTACTCGCGGTACATGGGATCTCGCGGTAAACGGTATTTTGCAAGAAAACAAACGGCCACGCCTACTATCGGGTGTTTTCACGGGATAACCTCTGACATACAAGTCCACGCTTCACTGATCGCGACTATTTTCAAAAAAAAATCCGTCTGAAAGTGATTTATCGGTGAAAAAAGTGTCCATATGCAAATCAATAGAAGCTGCACCTACCTATTCAATAGGTTTTTGTACCCTGGTCAATTAAAACACATTTTGCATGGCATAATCAATAAAAATCCGTGCGATTTTGACAGATATAGGCTCGCCTGGCATTGACAAAAAAAGTTGTCAATATTTTGATCATGTGACATGAGCTCGCGCTTCCCGCCACGAAAAAATAAACAAATAACGCGAGATCCCATAACACAAATCCAAGATGGCGGCGATGCGCCTTGCATGAATGAATCCTTTGCTGTCAAATCAGAAATAAACGGAGCATCTTAGTTGTTTTACAGGATGATGCGTGACATTTAGAGTTAAAAAATGTAAAAAGATTTTTTGTGATTTTGTTGATGGCTTTCCGGTTTACATATTTTTGCGATAAGTACCGCGAGTACGCATGTTCCCAGGCTAAGTAATTATCCACTTTCATATTTGTTGCGCCACAAAAGTAAGAAAAATAATTACAAATTAAAAACACATTATCTAATTCAATATTTCAAAGATTTCACACAAAAAAAACAACAACAACACTTTGTGAAATGCAAAATGATAATAACTTTAACAACTTTGAATGGTTTCCACAATCCATATCCTCATATATGACGTCATATTGTGCAAATCCTCGATAATTGGGAAGTTTTTCGAATTTCAATGTAGGTCAACCAAGCAACTTCCGGGAAAGAATTTTGACATTAAAAATTCCTCGAATTTGACAAAAAATTCACAGAAGGTACGCCTTGTCCTCTTATTATGTTTGAATAATTTGAAATATGAAAAGGCCCATTCCCTTGACAGCAAGAGATGCAATTCTCCTTATGTCCTCGATAATTGGAGAAAAGGGGAGTACACGTGACCGCTCTGTATTAACGAAAATAACCGTGAGGATATGTGGCCCTATGGCTGAAAATCGACAATCGACAATAGTCTGACTGCTACAATGGCTCAAAGTTGAAATTTCTATCAAGGTTTTGCTTCATTTACACTACCAAGTTCAGTCGATTTCAAGATATGAGCACGCTTGAGATCGAACAGAGCGCCCTTTAAACTGCATGAACACCAAAAGCAAGTCTAAATAGCCTGTAGTATCCCGTATTCGTGCACCTTAAGCGTTACTTTTGCCCATGCGCACTAAAATAATCAACATCCTGGATTACTAACCAAAATGATAGTAAGACAAATTCAATTGTAAAATTCCGGTACTGCAAAATTACTCCTTTTCAAAATAATTAGAAATAAATAAATCACTTGCTCTTTGTAAATGAGGTGATCGGTTTCACCAGAAAAAGTTTCCTCTAACCGAGCACGGGTATTATTTACATTCCAGGGTCAAGGTCACACATGTTTTCAACCTCCAAACAGCGATGACGTCAGAGCTAAGTTATCTCTGCCACAACAAACATCACATGATGATAGCATGTGCATGTGACAGGTGTCAATATGGTGGATTGTTTTGCATACTCGGGTGTTGTCAGGCTCACAGAAATCGGCCGAGTTCTGACAAATAGATGACACATTTTCACAAAATTTATTTCCGATATTTGTTTCATTTTAGTTTTCATTTAACACATTACAATCTCAAAACATTATAAACACTCTACCATTGCAATGCAAGAAAACAAGGGGTAAAAGTTTTCAGGCATATGCCTGAAGTTCAGGTTTTTGAGTATTCCAAAATGCCCCATTTTCTCGATTTTTACTATATAAATACAGACTTTTCCAGGTTTTCAGGTTTTTCAAAATTTTCAACTTTTACCCCTGGAAAACAACAACAACATGTGGAAATACGAATTATCGAATAAGGGAACCTGCTCGAATACGGGAAACTAGAGGCTATAACACTAACCTGTCACATTCGTCTTCTCTAATGACTTACAATCAAACATTTTACGATTTTTCCGTTCAGCTAAAGTATTGACATGAAAGTAGACATCTTGAAAAGGTGACATAATTGGTGACGAATAATTTCATTGGTCGACTCCTTTCTGTCAACTTGTTCGTACATTCCCCCGAAAATTGAGGCACCACTACTAGCGCTAGCGCCACTAGCTTGACTAAATGTGTTTTAAATAATCTACATTCTTATAATCTTCTCTTTACTGCTGAAAAAAATAACATGAGCAAACTTTTCTAACTTTCCTTTGTCTCCGTAAGCTAAATGTTTAAATACCCTCTGGTTCCCGCTCTTACATTATGAAACTGTTTAAAAATACCTTTAGAAATGGAGTACCAGTCTCGTGCTGTTTTTAAGTTTGTTTACACTCTAGCATCTACAATTATTGATCAATCAAGACAAAACTTGGACATAATGTTGGAGACCATAAGATCTTGGATGAGTTTGATTTTCAGTCTGATCTGACCGGAAAGATGAGATGTGCCCTTGAATTGGGCAGAATTGCCATTTTTGGCTGTTTTCAACCTTGTTTATTCTCTAGAATCTACAATTATAAATAAATCAATACAAAACTTAAGCAAAATGTTGGGGAGCATGAGATCTTGGATGAGTTTGGTTTTAAGTCTGATCTGATCAGAAAGTCGAGAGTTATGTGCCCTTGAATTTGACAAAATTGCCTTTTTCGGCTGTTTTCGACCTTGTTTACACTCTAGAATCTACAATTATTAATCAATCAAGACAAAACTTGGAAACAATGTTGGGGACCATAAGATCTCAGATGAGGTTGATTTTCAGTCTGAGTCTGACCAGAAAGACGAGAGTTATGTGCCCTTGAATTTGATAAAATTGCCATTTTGGGCTGTTTTCGACTTTGTTTACACTCTAGAATCTACAATTATTAATCAATCAAGACAAATCTTGGACACAATGTTGGAGAATATTAGATCTCAAATGAGGATGATTTTCAGTCTGATCTGACCAGAAAGATAAGAGTTATGTGCCCTTGAATTTGATAAAATTGCCATTTTTGGCTGTTTTTGACCTTGTTTACACTCTAGAATGTAGACAATTATTTAAAAAATGTTGGGCACCATAAGAACTTGGATGACTTTGATTTTCACAACGTTATTGACCATAAGTTCATATTCAGTCTTAAAGTCATAAATATCAATTGAATTGAACATAAGTGTTGCTCATATCTTTTTGGTTCAGGTGAGCGATATAGGACCATCATGGTCCTCTTGTTTCCTTTGATTGTTTATAAAATTTGTTTGTATTATAAAATTTTTATGTGTTTGAATTGCTGTAAATAATGTAAATATTGTAGAGGCTCACAGGGAAGACTGGGTTTATCCCACTGTGTTGCATGTTTAAATAAAGTCTTATTATTATTATTTTTGTTATTATTATTATTACTTGTCTTACTAATCAAGACAAAACTTGGACACAATGTTGGTGACCATAGGATCTAAGATGAGTTTGAATTTCTGTTTGATCAGATCAGATCAGAGTGTCGTGACTTATGTACCCCTGAATTTGACAAAATTGCCGTTTTCGACCTTGTTTTTTCTCTATTAAACACAAACTTTGACCAATCAAGACAAAACTCGGACATAATGTTTGTCAGCATAAGATCTTGGATGATATTGAATTTTAGCATAAATGGACAAGAAGTTGCTGAGTTATCTGCCCTTGAATTTGACATTTTTTGACCAATTATTGACCAATCACGACAAAACTAGGATACAATATTTGTGACCATAAGTAATTAAAGTTGTTTTCAGTGGTTAAAGCCACAAATATTGATTAACTCGAACATGACTGTGGCTCAGTCTTTCTTTAGGTGAGCAATTTAGGACCATCATGGTCTTCTTGTTTCTTAATCATTTGAATGTAACAATATCTTTATTTCATCTTAAATAGACTGATGGAACTGGTAGTGGTGGTGATGGTAAACAGCCAGATTTCCTCGCTTTTGCAGAAATAGGTCAATATCAGCAAGCAAGGTGAGTCAGAAGAGATGGTTACTAAAGTTCACTTTCCTATTTAATTTTTAGCTCCACTGACCATCAGGCCAGCAAGCTATTGTCATGGCGGACTGTCCGTCATGCATGTGTCCTTGAGTTCATGCGTCCATGTGTGTGGGTGTCTGTAAAATTTTTCTTTAAGAATCTTCTCAAAAAGACCTTGATGTATTACAACCATATTTCACAAGAATGATTATTCGATTACCCTCTCTCAGATACTGAGATTCATTCAAAGAATTTTGATTGAATTAGAAGGACCTTAGTTATCTGCCCTTGAATATCAAAAATAGCTGATTTTGACTTATTATTCACTCTAACAGCTACAAAATTATATCAACCAATCAGGACACAATTTAGATTGAATGTTGATGACCATAAGATCTCGTCCAAAAGTGTAATTTTCAGCTTGACTGGAATCTGTGCATCAAGAGCTATGTGCCTTTGAAATTTACATGACTGCTGTTTTCACTCTTAACAACCATGAATATTAACCAATCAAAACAAAACTTGGACAGAATCATGTTGATCTTGCATATTATATATGTGTGATCTTTAGCTGGACCAGAATCACACATCCAGGGTTGTGTGCCTTTGAATTTAACAAAATTTCAGTTTTCAAAGTCCCTGTTTTCATTCTGTTTTAACTATTTCAGCCATAAATATTGACCATTCAAGACTGTTTTCATTTGTTTTCACTATTTCAGCCACAAATATTTACCAATCAAGACAATTTGGACAGAATGTTGGTGATGATAAGATCTTGTCTGAGTGTCATTTTCAGCTTGATCAGAATCTCACATCCAGAATTGAGCCCTTGAATTGGAAAAAAATGCTGTTATGGACTTTGTTTTCATTTTAGTTGGCTTTAGGTTTTTTCGACAAATATCAGTCATTTACTGTCTCTTTGTATTGACTACATTGTTACTTTTAACTATATTTAAGTATTAATGGACCTTGTCAAAACTTGGTTTGTATGTTACAAGAAATTCAGACCTGTGGAGCGGCTCAACAGCTTTCTAGTATCAATATCTGTCAAGTAAGACCCGTTACCCATGGATCTATAACTGCTTTAAAGAGTTTTGCAAACACTAATTCATGAATATATACTAAAGGAAAAAAGAAACGCAACAAAAAATTACTTTGGTCATGCGTTTTGTTTTTGTTTTTCTCAAAATCACCATAATTCGCATACTTTTTTCAATGCTTAGTAAAACTTAATCATGTGACTTTCTTGTGTCAAAATTTCATCAATGTCACAGGTTGTACGTGCCATCAATATGCGTTTAAACGAGAGCGGTTTGGCGTCAACGTTAAATGTGTTCTTGCACGCAATCCAAACGGACTATAACGATACCTGGCTGATATTTGAATGCTGTACTGTTCATGAATAGCATCAACAGTTTTTCTCGATAACAGAATTTGTTTCCGTAGGTAAAATAAACGCACATTATGGTCCTGACGTCGTGACGTTAGACGTTGACGACCGCTTTTCGGGCGACCACCAGTTGTTCCGTTAGTTCAGAGATGTTATCTCAAGCAATATTTTGTAAACCGATGTTCACCAAAGTCAGCAGCAACTGCGGATTGAAATGTTCCATTCGTAAACATCACGATTGCTACCAGGCGACGTCTTTGAATAGGTTGCAAAACGATATAAGGGATTTAATCCAAACAAAAATCATTCTATTTTGTCGAGTCGACGTGCATCTACACAAATTAAAAGAGTTCTATGTAAAGTTTGGATAGTTAAAGGTTTGCACGTAAGAAACGTGTAAACGTCTATTTTGACGTTATCTCACAGGTAAGACAGGTTCAAACGTAAACACAAGGATTAATATCAAGATACATTACCCTGTAATAATCAGTTACATTTTTGGCTCAGTAACATAAAAGAATTAAGAGAAATAACAAAAAATAGTTGTTGCGTTTCTTCTTTCCTCTAGTATAATTTTATCATTTATTTTACAAAACTTTACATGAAAAGATTGCTTAAGTTAGCATAAAAGACACACTTAAACACAATTTACCTGATAAGGTTTATAGGAATGCAAGTTGGGTACATGCAAAACACAGATCCCCACAAAACAGGTATTAACCCATTACAGCACAATGGCTCTTTTTGACTCCCCACAAGCCAATGGCTTTGGAAAACAGTGTGGAAAATGAAGAAATTGCTTGTGACAAGCAATTTCTTCATTTCTCGCAATGTTTTCTACACAAAATCATGATCAAATGCAAAATTTCATTCATTTTAATTGTCACTTGAAACACCTTTGAATTTTGCTGTCTGGTAATAGGTTAAAGATCTGTTTCTTACATTAACTGGCTTTAGGTGAGTTGGTGAGCATATTTTTGATTATTCTCTTTATATCATGAACAAATATCCATGTCCACATACCACAGGTTAGAGTCAATGTTGGCCAAACTTCATGCATTTGGAGGTTTAGTCATTAAAAAGGTCCCAAGTAATTAATTTGGGAATATCACATTGAAAAGTATAGAAGATGACACTTTCTTTGTTACCTGTGATTTAGCCGTAGGTCACACTACATTGGTCATTACCAATATTGTGTATATGAATCAAACCTCCTTGAAATATTTTAGTTATCAGGAAGATCTCTACCTAATAAATATGCACCAAATATGTTGATTCATGATGATAAAAATATTCTTGAAATTGAAAACCATAATAAAGCTTGCAAGGAAAAACATTTTGAGGATGAACCAATTAGGTTCTAAAGGAGGCCACAGAGAGCAGCCACGTACATGACTTGTTGATTTTGTGTTTTAATTCTGTAGAACTAAATACCTGCGCAACCACTTTGCTTCAAATCTCCAATGCAAAATATTGCTTTCTTGTATTATTTAATATCAAATGAAGTATTTTTTTTGTTCTAATTGAAGATGTCTGATAGATTTACATACAACAACAAAATATTTAAAAATTGTCATAACTATGCTAAAACAGGGATGGTGGGGTAAAGTGAAATCATTTTTTCTTTTATTTGTGTGGATAGATAGATAATATGTTAATTAATTTTTAACATAACATTTTTAATTAATTTTTTCGTAACATCTTAAAAATATCTTCATTAAAAATTAAATTAAATTAAAAAAAAAATCAAAATTTTCTCAAATAAAACTTTATGATACAACTTTTTCCAGAAAATGGTTCGAGAATTTTTTTCCGGCAAGTTCATTAATTTTGTACATGTATTTGTAGCGACTAATGAGATATTCAATTCGAAATTATCCATACAGAATAATTTGATAATTATATGAGTCAAAGACATGAGGGTAATTTTCTCGAGACATGGTTTTTACTATTCAAGGGCAGATAACTCTTGAAAGAAAATGAGCATGAAAATATGTCCTTATTTTTTTTTATTCTGGACATGTTTATATAAAATGTAAAATGTAAAAATAGAGAAAAAAAATGAATCAGGTAAAAAAAGCACCCCTCTCTCTAGTCTGGCTTACCTGCCCCTAATACTGCGTTATTGGGTCAGGAAGACACCAGTAATGGCGACGTCCATTGCACTGATATTTTAACAAAGGTAAAGAACAAAGTTCTTTAATTTTGTGAGCAGAGAAGGGTCATTAGAAGAGTAGATAGGTTTCGGTATATTTTTAACTCCAGCAATAAAAGTTTAACATGACCGCAACGCTAACCCGAAATAAAACGGTTTTAAATTATGTACATGAAAACTATATGACGGTAATTTGGATCCAACTCTGTACAGTAGTCCGATTAGCTCAGTGGTTAGAGCGTCTACTTTGAAATCCAGAGGTCTCTGGTTCGAATCCCAAGAGAGTAACATGTTTTAGCCACACCCCCTTTCTTTTTACATTTTTCATACCAAATGGTTCTACAGATTGCAAAGACGTAATAAAAACATTTTACCAATTATGTTTTAATTGCATCTTAGTGATTTCCAGAATAGTTTGGTTTGAGAAAATGTATTAAAGCAAAATGTAGACGAAAAAAACATTTGCCCAACATGGGATTCGATCCTTGGACCTCTGGTGTCGAAGTCAGACGCTCTACCACTGAGCTAATCAAACTACTGGTAAGATGTTTGTCCAAATTGCCTTAACAAGTTTTCATGTACATAATTTAAAACCGTTTTATTTCGGGTTTGCGTTGAGGTCATGTAAATCTTTTATTGCTAGTATTAAAAATATACCGAAACCTATCTACTCTTCTAATGACCCTTCCCTGCTCACAAAATTAAAGAACTTTGCTCTTTATCTTTGTAGTGAAATCTCTCCACTGGAGGCCGCCATTGTTACTGAATGCCTGACGTACTAAAATACATAGTACGACAGGGAACCAGACTACCCTCTCTCCATTGTCACCTCAATAAACACTAGCCGCGTGCGATTTAGGCCAGAAGTTGTCTTCTGGAAGAAGATGCAGTCTGGTTCCCGCCTCTGATACACTACGTAGTATTTTTTCTACTATGTACTGTATCAGAGGCGGGAACCAGTCTCTTCTGGAAGAGCTCTACCGGCCTAAATCACACACAGCTACTTATTCTTTATTATGCTACTTCTATTTTGATAGCAATAGACCTTGTACATTATAATTACTTTCCTTTTACTAACATTTTCTATATTTTTTATTATAAGGTTCACTGGCTGATGGCCAGTAGTCTAATGTCATGATGTTGTGGCTGTGGTGCTTCTACTTTAGTGTGTGTGCTCACCTGTAAAGTTGCCATTTCCCTCATAATGTAAATGATAAGCATGGTGTCAAACTGGGTTTATCAAATTATTTCCTGTCTGAAATGATAATTGAATAAATCACTCATACAAATATGAAATATTGATTTTTCCATTCTTAACTCACCTGAGCCCAGCATGCTCCATGGTGAACTTTTTTATCCTTGATTGTCTATCCTCTGAATAGTGCCATCACCAATGCAGCAGTATGTGCATATCACTCAGCAGGTCACATTCCATGCACAATCTTTTCTAAACTTACTGTTATTGGTGATACAGACATGGGGGAACATTGCTGTTTGACATTCCATCAGAAAACACTAAAACGGTTATATCATAGTAACAATTTCAGCATTACTGCTCTACAAGTCACAATTTTGGCTCCTATTGAATATGAAGAAATTACTTTGGAACATTGAAAGAATGTGTTAGGGACAATTTCCTTCTTATTGCCTCACAAGTTAACAAATTTTAGTCGTTACCTGGAAATGTTCAAAATGTAGGTCTACATTTCATTTGAAGACATCAGGTATTACACGGGGCCTTAAATACAATTTAATACTAATCTAAAAGTTCTGATTTGTTCCCATCCTGTTGGAACTTGGCAAATATGTTTGTTAAGATATTATTCGGCCGCGGCCTTAGCGCAGTTGGTAGCGCATTTGACCCTCATACGAGAGGTCCCGGGTTCGATACCTGGCCGCAGCTAATAGCCTTTCTGACAAAATTGTCACCCACCAATGGGTTTGAAATCGTTAACCTAAGTGGGCGAGCAGCTGGAGGCTCGGTAAGGGTGTTGTGGTAGTACTGGTTTGAGAAACAACAGGAATCCATGGGTAGGTGCTCCAGCCGCCGCGATATGACCCTGGTAGTTGAAAACGGCGTAAAACCCCAATAAACTCAAACTTGTTAAGATATTAAGAACATCTACATTACATTTGGTTGTCATTCATTTGAAATATTTCAAGGCTCTCTCAAGTGAGCGATATAAGGTCATATTGTCCAAATTATTATATGTGCCTATATTAAAACTGAGCTAAAGAAAAAATAAGTGTCAAGTGTGCATGTTCTTTGATCATTATAATGTTAGTTTAACTTAGTTAAACATATTTCATTTCTCACTTTTCTAATACTGTAGATGCTTTTACCTTTGTAGATCCAGTAAAGTAGACAGGGCTCCACCCAAAGATGATGTGGTTTTTGAGGAGGTTGTGCATGACCCTAACTTTAAATATAGAATACTCAAGGAATCAGGCACTGTGCCCCAGCATGTAGACCCTATTTATAAAATCATGTATCCAGGAGGACATTAGACTCAACATAATATAAGCCAATCAATGTATGTCTTCTTTTGAAATTGTTTGTTTTGTTCCAAGCATGTTGTGATGTTTATCATTGTCTAATTTGATCATAACTAATAAATTTTCTGACATTCTACTGTATCTCTTTTTTACCACCAAGGGTTTAGTGTAAAAAATGCAGTGCCATATGAATTAATGATAAACCATATTTTTTGGATAATGATAATAATTGAAAAAAAAAATCATTTAGATCTACCTCTTTTGATATGTATACCCCTTCCAATACATTTTAAAATCTTGAAGGACAAAGGTCAAGGTCGAAATTGAACTTTGTTAAAAACACTTTTCCTTGTTTATATCCAAGAACTTCAATTTAATTAGATGTGCATCATTTCTTGATGTTATAGGTCAAAGTTAAGGGTCACAATTGTGGAGGTATTTGTCCACATTAGGACAGTTCTCACATATGCAAGACATCTATTTTATACAGAGAATTGAGGAGTTATAAATACCCATGCTTTCAATTGTGTCTGAACTTGAACAACTCCTACAGTGTTGGACTAAATTGCTTTTAAATTGACAGAACTTGAACAGGATGACATACACATTTTATATTTGCTCCAATATGACTATATTGGTATCTGTGTCATGATTTATAGTCACATGGGTATTTATCACCTTCAGGGATAATTTGCCGCAAGATGGTTACTCCTCAACATTTTACTTGTTTTCATTCGTTGAAAAATTTAAGAAGTTAGAAAATGAAACTTAAAAGCATCCTATCTATATTTTAACAGTTACTGTGTTTTCATGTTGCCATTTCCTTAGATATCAAGTTCAAGCTTGTTTATAAAGGTCAAGGTTAAATGTTTAGGTCACATTTTCAATAAGTTTGCAAAATGTTGAACCTTTGTAGAAAAACTTAAATATGAGCAATTACATAATTTGAACCATAGTGGTAGGGCTCTCAAATTTAATATGTGTTTTCCTTGTGAACTTAAGTTTGCATGATTGTGTTTTCCTTGTAACACAACTTTGTTCTGATACACGTATTTAGTCCTTTGTTGTTGGTTTAATTCAAATATCAATGTCAACTTTTTAGCGAGCCAAGTCTCGTCCAGAGAACTAATGTTATGTCACAACCCTAGTGTCATTGGCATTTTTGGCTTTGGTCTCACAGAGGAAAAACTTGAATACGGACTATATCTTATGCATGTTTAGAGATGTTTTGAATCTTTGAATCTTTGTTTAGAGATAGATCCTTGATATTTTACACAAGGATATTTTCTGATGAGACTTATTTGGGATAATGACCTTTGACCTTATGGCACTGAAGTTTGATTTACTTTATAAAAGCTTCAACCTGGCCTGTATCTTATGCACTAGTAGAGAGATCTTATTTTTGATCCACTTCTTGTACTTTCACTTTGTGCTTATCATAATATACACCACATCATGTAGGTATTTGTCATAACAAAATTGTATGGGAAATAAGGTTGCATGTCACATTGAATATTGTGTACTTTTTAAGCAAGCTGAATTGATGTGGGACTTCTTATTGTAAAAATCTGTCAACATTCTCCATTAGTTTTAAAGTACACAAATACTGGAAAATTTGTATAAAGCTTTTGTTAAGTTGTTCATGATATCATTATGCCACCTTTGGAAGAAAATGGGAATGTATTTTTTTGCAAGTGTCAGCCGGTAGGTCAGTCTGTACACCAAACCTTGTCCAGAGCATAACTCTAAAAGTATTAAAGACGGAATCATGAAACTTCATAGGTGGATAGATCTCATTATGGAGACTGAGAGGTGCAGCGCACAAGAACCATTACTCTTCTGATCATATTTTTTTAGTTATTGCCTTTTGTTGTTTTCATACTTAGTTTTTGTCCGGACCATAACTAAAAAGGAATGCAAGGTAGATTAATGAAACTTCATAGGTTGATAGATTTCATTATGGAGAAGTCCAGTGCAGTTACTCTGTCGATCAAATATCTAGAGTTATTTCCCTTTGTAGATTTTCATACTTGATAAAATACTACCATCGGACTGCTTCAATATGCATTTGAGGGGCATTATGTTTTACAAACTTCTCTTGTTAAAAACATTTTTGTACATTTTAACTAACATTAAGTACTGCATAATGAAAAGCATGTCATGTAAAGGTCTAAATTGATATGAAATCTTGATTTTCTGTATGCAAACCATTCCTTTTCTTTTCTCATTATAAACAATCTTAAAAACAAATTAGGAATTGTGATAAATCTTAGAATGCAGATAATTTGCCAATAGAGATAAAACTAAAACACAATATTTTCTTTATTCCATTTTAACTTTTGATAAAAACTTATATTGAAGGAGTCCATTAAAGGGCGACGAGCTAGGCTGTCGAAAATGCAAATGGCACAATAATTACAAACCAGAAATAACGTATGAAATTACCAACCTGAAGGGGTAGATCATTTATGTCCATTGTAACCACTCGTCGAGCTTTCCCAGCAAACATTACATATCGGTCCGATATTGGCCCGATATCGTCGTATATATCGGCCCGATATCGGAATCCTAAATCGGCCCGTCATCGGATGTGCAACCCGGCTAGATGTCGGTCCGATATCGGCTATCCGATATACAGCCGATTTTGAGCCGACTTTAAGCCGATATTGCTAGGGAAACTTTTTTCTCATTAGAGCCTTTTATTTAAGGTAGTTCAACTATATCCACCATCTTTCTCTATTTAGGATGTCGGGAGAGGCCAACTCCTGTCGTTATTCTCAACTATTTGCTGTATCCTGTGATACAGCCGGATAAATCAGACCAATATCTATAAGAGTATCAGCAATTAAGTGTCGAAATGCTAAATAGAACAAGATGGTATTTCAGTTCAAAGTTTTATTCAAAATAAACTCATAAGCTAGACCTGTTGTCATCAGTCAACATGTAGCAACAGGAATTTTAGAATGACAAAACAATTGAAGATTCAGCATTATATTCATACCAAGCTGTTTGCGTATGAAACGAAGTTTGTTTTTGGCAGTCTAAAGCTTAAGAAATTCAGCCAAACGACAACTAATTAAAACATGTTTTTCTCAAAAGTTAGCACTGACTGATACAGTAACCATCGAAAGTTCTTGGACAAATTTTGAGATTTTGCGGTTATTGTTGCTCTCTACGTACAAAAGCATGCTCAAACAATATGGACCAAGATTGGACTCCACAATTTATAGGACCTGATCTTGGTCCATATTGCTGGACATCAGCTTCAGTTTGTAGCAGAAAACTTGAAAAAGGCCACGAAAAAATGCAAAGCTCTGACAGAATGTAGTTTTATAATTCTAAGAATTGTATAAAAACTTCCGATGGTTACTGTATATGCTAGATTGTTTAGGTAGCATCGGTTGCTTTTTATGCAAAACACAAACATGTAATTGTTATGCATAATTGAAATACATTTGTAATGACTAGAGTATTTATATACATGTAATACTGACAACACAATTAAATGAAGAATGATGATAATCACAGAAAAAGATAGATATGCACTTGTATGACTGCATCAACTGTAAATATTGTAGCAACGTTTGATCAGAGGATATTCCCATTTACTCAACATCTATTTTTTTCAAAGTCATTTGCAATTATATGATATTTATGATTGGTAGACTCAATCTTCGGAAATTAACTGCAGCATAACTTGTTTAAAAAAACACACACTTAAATAATAATTTTGTAGACTAGAGTATATACTGATAACACAACCAAATGAAGTGAGATTATAATCACAGCAAATACATCCAATAACAATACGTATACAAACAATATCAGTCTTCGACATAACCCACTTGCCCATAGCCCTGGGCAAGTGAAAATGCTTTCGGGCAAGTAGAAAGTGTGGCTAATTCTAATTAGACATATAAGCAACTAACTAAAAATAGCCATTCCTGCAAGTATTCTAAAAATGAAGGTGAAGACTGAAACATAAAATATCAAGATGTGTTTGTGAAACACAAATGCCCCCGCCAATGGCTATTTTTTGGAAAATGTCAATTTTTTGTGTTAAGGGTTGATAAGGGTAAAAGGATGGCCTTGAGAAAGGTCACATGGCATGGAACAAAATAGCTATCATTGAAAGAAGGCTACATACCAAATTTGAGCTTTGTATGTCAAATACTTTTGGAGAGAATGTCAAGGTTCAGTTTTCAGGTAAAGTTTTGGTGTTAAGGATTGATAAGGGTAATAGGATGACCTTGAGAAGGGTCATATGGCATGGAACAAACAGCTATCATCGAAAGAAGGCTGCATACCAAATTTGAGCCTTGTATGTCAAATACTTTTGGAGAGAATGTCAAGGTTAAGTTTTCAGGTTAAGTTTTCGGACAGACAGACAGACGGACGGACAGACAGACATGAGTAAAACAATGTGCCCTGATCTTTCGATGCGGGGGCATAAAAATGAAATACATTAACAAGCAGAAAACACAAGTGATCTGCTACACACATATACATGTATTTACATATTAGTCCCCAATCATATAAATACATATATCGAGGGGCAAGAGCAAGAACAGTGCATCTGTCTTTGCAATGACTAGGCAGATACCATGCCCCAGCTCCAACCTACTGGCATGTGTGAGACAAAATATATAAGTGTGTAGCAGGAACAAAATGCATAAGTACATAAAATCAATTACAATATGAGCCAGTCAGTAAACCATCAACACATTTGCCCCAATATAGAGGCAACTCATTTGAAAAGTAATTATTTAAGCATTTTCCACTCTGCCGATTTATCATTTAGTTCAAAAACACTTTTAACATAGCAGTGTCTTGAATTCCCTTATATTTGAACAGCGAAAATGCTAGTCCTAACAATCATTATCATTAGGTGTTTCCACGGTTGTTTCCACGTTATTTCCTGTCTTCTGCCTTTCTGGCGTCTCTTACGGCCACCATCCCTGTTGCTAGCTATCCGAAACCACTCTCTGCAGTCTTGATCTACTTCTGATGCAGTAACCTTTTTGCACTTCATGACCGAGTCTACAAAAGAAATAAAAAGGTAAGAGTAAATTGTAAAACCTTTAGTTGTGACAAAAAAAAAAAAAAAAAAAAAAAAAAAAAAAAAAAAAAAAAAAACAAGACGGAAAGCAAACTAAAACATCATACCGCCATCAATCTGCATACCTCAATTTGTTTTTTAACTTGGTGCTGAAGTAAAGGAAAAAAAACCTACCAACATGCCCTGGTTATTTAGAGATGTAACACATATTTTTTTATTTGGCCTAAAGAGGCTTTTCAAAAAATGCTGACTTATGAATTTTCTGAAGGTACAAAGAAATTACAAATTTTATCAGTGAGGATACTTATTTTCAATTTGCAAGTATAACAACTTGTTGTTCTGCCTCTAAAGATAAAAGTGTCTTAATCAAACAAATATTTACTTACTAAGTACTGCCTGGGCCAGTTTCAGATCCTTGAATTTTCTTTCGCCTTTTTACCATAGCAGTTGTATTGGATTGCTTACTGTTTGTTGAGGCAGGTTTTGAGGACCCTCTTGGACATGTCCGTCCTGGACAACCCACCTTGCACAGATAGGTATGTGACCTGCAATACATAAGATTCTGAAATAAGTTGGGTAAAATTCTAACAAGGAATGTTTGACATTCCTTACATTGCGATTCAAGAGTATTTCAAAAGTAGCACAACATATCTTTATTTTTGACCCAAAACAGTGACTGATCGAATGTCGCGAAAATGCATTACAATTTACGTTCACTTACATATAATCACGTGTAATTACAAAATCAACAGCACTTATTCGTGTTGTAAGAAGGATTTGATAAGATGAATAAATTTCTGCACGTAAATATTCTCGATAATTAAGAAGAAATCGAAAATAGTAATGTAAATCTTTGTCAAACCTTTCGGAGCCGAGAAACCACCGGTGAAAAGGCGGTGCGTAGGTAGAAGTACCATGCTGTGAGAAACACTATATAGGTGTCAGATGATATCGGCCCGATGTCGCACCGATATCGACTTAAATTTACAACCCGTATTATCAGATTACAAACTTGATTATTTACAAAATAAAACAGTTTCACTCGAATTTTTATTGTACAAGCAATCTACTAATATCTGAATGCCTATCTGCAATATATCTATATCGGCCCGACATCGGGCCGATATCAGAAAGCCGACACCGATATTCCGACATATAGCCGATATCGGACCGATATTGCAATGTTTGCTGGGTTATTAAGTATTAAAATCCAAGTCAATTAATAACATGCTGGCATCCTTGTTTTTGTTTTGTAACGGCTACATATGCCCAACCTTCAAAAATCAATTACGTCAGAGATACGTCATATGTGCTCAGCGAGATTTCACACATCGTACAACCGGCTGCGTAGAAAGTCAGCGAAGACAGATTCGGCATCTGATGTCATGTGCATGGTAGGTCAAATGAATTTACTTTTATAAATAAACGAAAGGATCTTTGGTATTCTATAGTTGATAAATACGCGTATAAATGTTCAGTGCTTGTACAAAATAAACCTTTTCACGTATTCCTCGCAAAGAAGGTCACAGTCATCCACACAGCCGGTTGTACGGTGTGTTAATATCGCGGAGGTGTGTCTCGTTGACCTTGACCTTGTCTTGTTTTGAAGTAAAAATAGAATGTGTAAACACGCTTGTAAGGGATTGATCTATAGCAAAGGAAAAATGTTTTTTCGCCGAGATTGAGGTTTTTATCCATTGCTAATTGTTTTTCCATGCACAAATATGAGTTCCCGAACAGTTCGGAAGCATAAAAACATAGAACGAGCCCCTTTAATAGCTGTGCATGTACAATGTGTGTGCTGTGATTGTTGCAAGACCCCTCCATATAAATGAGCCCAATGTAATATTCTACTGCTCAGAAGTTTTTGATTGAATAGTTTAATTAGTAAATTACTATCAGTGAATGACAAAATGTATATTTCTGTGCTGATAATGAATGAATTAATTTTAATCAGAACATAAGTCAGCTTTATGGACAAGGTTATTTGCTTATTTTGACAATGTCCATTTTTATGGCCTTCCTTAAACATGGTTTGGATTTTATAGCACCCTTTTCAGCTGTGTGGAGAATTTTTCAGTATATAAATAAATGAGACAGCATTTTTGAAGAGATAATTTGTGGATAATTTGAATAAGAAAATGTTTGAATATGTGGCTCATCAGCCAGTCGACAAAAAAATCAACATTGCACCTGCACACTTACAGAGTTTTGTGCATATTCTGAATAATAAGCAAATAAATTGAATATTGTGTTGAAACAAAAAACATTAAGTCACTGAGCAAAACATGTAGTATACTTTACTCCATGTGTTTGATTAAATCTTTTGAGCAGTACATAAAAGTGCAGCCACAGTAAGCCTGACATCCAACTCTGTCTAAGTCAGTGTACACATGGTCATCACACCTCCTCAAAACCTTCATTGTCATGTACCATACACATGCCAGACTGATCCAAATACAAACGTCTTATCCTGCATGTCTGGATACAATAGAGTAACATTCTAATAAAAGTATAGAAAGTATTTTTCTAATTTACTAAAGCTGTATCTTTGATTGTTTTATGACTGTGGTATACTATTTTCCCTTTTCTAATAACAAAATGCATGGCCAAAGTTTGCATGAAGATTTCAATGTCTTCAGTGAGGGAAAATGTTCATTCCTTGAAGATTGCATAGTATTACATGTAATCTCCAAAATGAACATTGTTATGTATACATACAACATATACATTGTATTACTATTTAACACAATAAGGAGGAGGGGCAAATTATTTTATTATGCAGTTAGCCCATTGAATTGAATGTGTTTCAATTTTCAGGGATAATTTGGACAAATTTCGAGTTGATTCAGCAGGCTTTGACAATCGATTTAGAAGCAGACAGAAATACTACCCTCATTGTGATTTAGCTTATGCTGTTGTTTACCCTGGACATGATAATTCAGACTATACATCTGATGAGCTTAAAAACGCAGCAAGAATGAATAAACACACTGATAAATTTGACATCACAATGAGATATAACAAGTCACTCAATCAAAGCACAGACAATGTAATTTCACAGTGAATCTATAAACCTCCTTAGGAATTTTGTGAATGATTTAAACAAAAATCATGTTAAGTTTAAGTCTGATACATTTTATGAATTTCAATTCTGTAGATAAGCTGAATAAGTTATAAATTTCAGAATCTGGAAATTTATGTCACAAAATTCCTTTGGTGTTTGTTTATTGTTTCAACATCATAAATAAGTGCTGTCAACATTTTTGTTTGTTAAAATTTGATCTATATACCCAAAATATACCATGTAATTATTTTGAACAATGTTGATTCATCTTTTGTCACTCACACTCATTTCATATTCATGTTTTTACAGGGATGTTAATGTTTACCCTCCTCCGCAAATGCATCAAAGAAAATTTGTACGTCGACCTAAGGATACAACAATAAAAAAACCTACACCAGAGTCAGTGAAAAGAATTCCAAGAGATCAAGTTTATGCTATTCTCCACCCTAAAAAGTGACCATGATGCTTGTGTTATGTCAAGTCTTGTCAACCTCATCAGTATTATTATTGTGACTGTTACTATGCATGTCTGCATCAGTGTAGTGTGCTGCAATATCTCACTCTGTCTTCAGGTGTTTGTGCTACATCTGTATATAATGCTTTGTTTGTGTGCAAGTTTATCCCCCTCTAGTCTAGGATCAAGTTCATTTAGAAGTCTCCCATATTCATGACCATAAATTTGTGCTTAGTGTTGTTGCCTTTAGCTACATACCTCTTGCCTTTCTACTAGAATATTGCAACATTGCTGACAAGCTTCTGTATTTGTCCGCTTACCAGAACAAATATAAATAAATTAATAGAATGATTGGGAATTTCTGTTCATCTTACTCATTTCATCTAGGACATGAATTGAACTTTTAAAGTCCTCTTTTAATAGACTGTGCTTTGTCAAAGTTGATACAACTTCCGCAACAATAAGTTATTGTTTTCTCAAACGACTGAATTTGAGACTGGTCAAATTTGAAAGCTGATGAATGTGGCAAAATGGATGTAGATAAATACTGTTTAAAATTGTGTAGACACAGAAAATATTGAGTGAAAACAAGAAAACACTGATTATCAGCATTATCTTCTTTTCCTTTAATGTGTTCTTACCCTGTGGCCTTCTGGGTCATAAAATCCCTCCTTGTTTGGGAAAGGGTAAATCTTATTAAAAGTAAAACTATAATATCAAAATAGACAGGAGCAAGGCTCTGGAGAAGGGTTCTTATGGCATTTGAACCCAACATGGTTGCACGCAGCAGGGAATCAAGATGAATGTGGTTCTGTAATAGTTTCTTTATACCAGTAGCAACTCACTAAACTATAAATACAGGCTGGTCTAGAAACATAGTGGACTAAAATGCCATGAGGATTTCCAGATCTAGATTCATATCATTTTAAAAATCCTTACATATAACTTACGATTTTGTCTACTCATATTGACCATTTTTTAATAGGCATAGATGTAATAAAAGTAGATCTACCTTATTCTGAAAACTTAAATTAGATCTACAGGTTTGTAGAATGTGTTATACATAGTAGATCTATAATTGGGACAATTTAAAAGTTTTTGTATTTTACATTTTCAAAAGTAGTTATTACTAGTATCAGCAGACCAATCCTTGTTATTAACCTTAGTATGTAAAATAGGTCATAGTAGGTATCTAGACTAGATATCATCCTAAGTGTCCTTTATTTTTGCTATTTCAGTAAAGAAAGAATTCGCCATCGACGTTGTCGTGCATTAAATGAAGGTGATGATAATGTCATGCCACTCCTGAATCCTCCAGAGCATGACTTCAAAATTCCCGCTCATAAGTTACCTCCTCGAAAACCACACTTCAAAGTTTGAACATTAATTTCATTTTCTTATCATTTTAATTGCGCCATTGCTGCATAACATTGACAGAGAACAAGCCCAAAACTATGGCCTATAGCTTCATATCAGCAAAAAAAGAATTCATTAGATGAAAATATCACATAACATTTTTATCATACAGGGCTGATCTAGAACTTCATTGAGACCATGCAAAAACAAACAAGTCATGGAGCTAATTGCTTATGAATATATCGTATGTTTAGTATCTCTGTTTAGAAATTACAAAACACAAAAAAGTTCAGACGGGACATAAATAGCAAAATTAACCCGCACATTTCATATTTCACATAAGTCACCAGTATTTTTTTTTTATCAAAATAAGGACATCAGAAAGACGCCACATCGGGAATTGAATATTTCCATTAACATTTGGATCAGCCCTTGTATATCTTAAATTGCAAAACATATTGCAGTTTTGTCTTGTTCTTTGTTGTTGAATAGTTAAGCAGTAGGCTTAGAACTTAGATTTAGATCATGATATTGTGGTATTAGGAACACGAGTTTATCACTTGCAATTAACTATGTGAAAGTGAAATGTACCTTTAATAACACAGGCATAATCATTGGCGTATTGGACGTGAGAGGGATCGTAAACAGTATGACCATAGTCGAGACGGACCAATCGTTGATAGAACAAGATATGCTCTCAAACAGGAATTTTCCTTCCTTGGCAATAGCCTCAGCATGCTGAAAGCCGACATTCGACCTGAACACAAACCGATACCTACATGTCGTCGATTTTAAAATCAAACGACAGTACAAATTAAACTGATAATCTCGACTGTTAACAATAGAAAAGTGAACCATTCTATACTAAATAACAAGATAATGGACAATATGTTTTGTACTCATTCACAGTCAACTAGATGGTATACTAGTGAACCAACTTTTATGAGACCAATAATTTAGTGAACATCTCTGAACTTTTTTTGAAAACATTTCTAAATTAGGGTATTTACATAAATAACAAGTAAAAGTTAGCATGATTTTTAAGGAAATTCCTCTGCTAAAAGAGAAACTTTATACTCAAGGATGGGTTTAAACTTGTCAGCTAGCCACCAGTTATAATAGTTATTTTCCCTGTGATTAGTTGTACACCAAATGCTAAAGTATGGATCTGAACCTGGATGTATTTGAGCCGGGAACTGGAAAAACTTCCCCTATAGTGTTTAAGATAGCTATGTTTCAAGATCAGGCTGTGCTTTAGGTGCAGTCTGACATGGATCCGTGTTACTCTCATATGGTTGCTACATACCATGACAAAGCTAATGGAGAAAAACATGGTTTCTGATCAGACTACATGTATACGCAGGCTGATCTGGAACCATGTTGGGCTCAACAGCCTTAAGGAACCTTTTTCCAGATCCTGGCTCATTTATTTGTGTGTATTGTAGAATCCTCACTTATATTTTGAAAAATAATGTCCTCTAGATATAACTTAAAAAGTTTGAGCTAGTAAGCCACATTGTTGATTGTAGTGCATGTATCCGTAAAAATGCAAATGCATTAATCATACTTATTTTGTATGTAATTTTCTGTAGTTGGCTTTGCCATTTTTCTAAAGACATTGACAATGGATAATCTTTTAAAGATAAGCTGTAATAATATTATTGAGTTCTTTGTTAAAGCTACATTGTTAAAATTGTATTGTTAGAGGTGCATTTATCGCTTGTATTTATCAGTTTTGTGTTCTTTATGGTTATGGGGAGTTATTGCCTTTGGATTTCACACCTTTTGGTTGTTGCACATTTATGCCACAGAGTGGAAGTGAAAATCGTAACAAGCGGTAGGCTAGTATTTATAGGCCATCTTGCTTTGTGTACACATTCCAACCGTTGTTAGTCCAAGAATGTTGATGTATGATATTTCAAACCTTTATGTTGAAAAGATTGGTTCATGATGAAGTAATGATGATAAAAAAGGTAATGCCCTTCTATCTTTCTTGGTGGTTAGGTAGAAAGGTTTATCTTTGGGATTGCTGTGCTGTACTACAGTATTTCGATATTTTCTTTACTGGACTATTAAATTACTTTTACTATTTTAAAGTCTTGTCAGAAGGACTATGCACGAGGGACCAGTTTTAGAAAAGCCTCACAAACTTTTTTTGTAAATTTAAATGCAAGTTGTTACACAACGAAAAAAATCAATTAAGTTTGAATTAACGAAAAATTATGTTATGACATTAGTAAAGCTGAGCCAAGAATTAAGAAATGCATACCCCCTACAGCTCTCAAGTTATGTCAAATGATAGAACTTTCTGTTTATAGGAAATCTTGCATTGATACAGTAGTCTTATTATCAAAGAAATGTATGCACACATAGAATGCCAATCACATACTGTTCATAAGTTATGGTTATCGTTTTTAAAAAATATGAAAGCTCTACTTTTAATGGTTTAAATTTTAATGTTATGGGCAATTGTAAAGTTTAACTTTATTGATGGAGCTGCATATAACTTTGTTTTCTGCCTTATTTGAGACCAAGCAAAGCCTGGCCCTGGTTTCTCGAAAAAAATTAAGTACATACTCATGACTAGTACTCATGCTCAACTTCAATAGAATACTCTCCAAAGTTGAAAGGTGTTCGATTGAAGTTCACATGGATTTCATGTGATTTGAGTATGCTGCTCAGATTCGGGTCTGAGAATGTGCTTGAAGTTTTTTCGAGAAACCGGGGCCTGGTTTTTGACGTAATGCTTTCTTTTCCATAAAAGTTTTTCATGCCATGCCATGAAAATGTAACACTTTTTGCAACATTAATGTTGTTGTATGCAACATCTTTGAATTTAAACCACCAGTCTTAAATTTTGTCATTTAGGTATTGGTTAATCATAATTTCAATTTCGATATCTCTGTGTATGTATTGTGTGACTGGTGCTGAATAATGGGATCATCTTGCAACTGGGAAATGGATAGGCTGTTAGTAAATAAAATAAATGTTTGTACTCTTCACAAATTGATTTATATAGGGACCCTGTTCGTAAACAGTACCTTTCTACCCTGAATTGTGACAAAAATCGACAAATGGCATATTGTTGGATTACTTTTTATGACAAGGGGTATAATTCCTTTCTTTTTCATGCGCACATTACATGTGTCACCTAATCCAAATTTAAAACTACTGTTTTAAAAACATTAGGACAAATAAAAAATTGTGTCCTTGTCTTTTATTCCTCAACATTCTCTCAACAATGCTATGATCTGTATTTCTCAAGTAGCGACCAAGGTATCTGTCAGCCTTGATTTGATTAAAATTATTTCAAAACTTATGCATAGAGTCAATGATCAAATCAACATTATTCACTACCTAAGTTTTGCAATCCATCTCATTTTCAGTTTCCAGATAGTCTCTTTCCACCAGTCACACACAAAACAATCTTTGTTATTGCCAATATGTTTTCTATCAGTATTATTTGGAATTTTTCTTTTAAAATTGTTTTTATTATTTATTCATTATTTAACAATATATTGATAATCTTGTTTGCAAATAAAATCTGATCTAAACTCTTTGCATCCTTTATTCTTTTCCATCCCTTTTAACCCTTTACCAAATCACTGAAGTGTATGATTGTTACTTGTCCCCCCTCGCCAATTCATATAGCATGATATCGATACAAGGGTGTTTGAAGCTGCATTCAACACTTAAGGCTCACAAACTGAGAATGAAATGCAGAGCCAGAGGCGAAATTTGAAAAGTGCCAGTAATTCCTAAACTGTGTTACATTTTCATGCCAAATATAAACATAAGCATTTTGTATGGTTTAGAATTTTGAATTAATGCATATTTATGGAAATATTTGACAAAAATGTTCTAAATTACCTCCCTTGCGTATGAATATAGAGTAATATAATATTTGTAAATTATTTTCTTCTTGAAGCATAATCTTGAAATCCGGCCTGGTGAATCAACTTATGTGAAGTGTATTTACAAGTGTGTGTAATTTGGTGCATTTCGTATGGCTAGAAAGTGGTGTTTTCATTCTCAGTTCGTAAACCTTAAAATAGGCCTACGTCGCCCAAGAGTGTCATATATTGGTATCATCTCTGTCTGTTCCTTGCTGTTGTTTTATGGCCATTAGGACCAAATCAGATTTGTAAACCAATCTGATTAAAATCCGATGTTGACTTACTCTCCGACTTCGATAAGGACAAGCTTGTGTTATTGTAGCTATTGCTCTAATCCAACACCAATGGTGCGAGCTATTTGGCGTCATTTGACGCTAGACTATTCTGACCAATGGAAAAAATGTGGTCATAAACAGCGGACCAATCAGCGTAAAGGTAACCAAAGATTTTGATTGGCCGACACAGAACTGGGCGGAATATAATAGATAGAAGAGTGCTTAAACCAATAATGGCTTTAGCTATAGTCCCTATCGAAGCCAGCTACAGTGACATCCAACAGGCAACAGTAAGGGGTCATCTTCAATGACCTTTTCTTCTGACTTATCAAATAAATGCTTTCAAGATTCTGTTCAGCGAAAAAACAGAAAGCAAGTTCATGAGGACATCATGTTTCAATGCCGTACCATGTGATTGTACATGCTTGTCATGGAAAATCATATTATAACCAGATATTTGAGTGATTCAGAGTAAAAATATCAGATACCAGTTTTCCCAGGGTCACTGAAGATGACCTCTAATTGGTGCCTATCAGATGTTACTGTAAATTGTGTTGGGAACAAACCTCAAGTACCTGGTTCAAGAACGGACTAACTCCCTCTCATTGGTGTTGATTTATAGCTGGTTTGGAACCAAATCAGGTTTGCAAGTTAGTATATAATGGGAACCAGAACTCCAGGACCTGGTCCTATAAATGACAGTGACAAACACCCTGCGTGGACCAAGCGTCAGCTTATATCCACATTTCGTAACACACATCTACATTCATGAATGGATTTGGATGGCATTTCACTGTTGGCTTGGTCATCTGACCTTGCACATTTTGGCACAGAAAGGCCATATCAAGTTATCATCTGCAATATGTTTTAATTCGGACTTGTCTAAATTTTTTTTGTCTGGTAATGGGTTAAGTATGACAATAGATAAAGTATTCCATCCATCATTCTCTGGCCACCGCCATGACACAGCTGCCTCTCATTCGATACCCGGCCGCAGCTAATACCCTTTCTGACAAAATTGTCACCCATCAATGGTTTGATATCATGAACCTATGTAGGGGAGCAGCTGGAGGCTCGGTCAGGGTGTTGTGGAAGTGCTGGTGTGAGAAATACCAGGAATCCATGGTTAGGTGCTCCAACTGTGCAATATGATCTTAGTACTTGAAAACGGCGTAAAAGCCAAATAAACCAAACCATCATTCTCTACCAAATACTTAATGCAACTTCAGGCGACATCCGGGACAACGGAAATGGATGTTGGCATACCCTCGTCAATTTCTTGGTATCATCCATGAAGACGGAAATTGAAGATGGATACCCTTGCCATTTTCTGTTGCTACAGATGACGCCCGAAGAATCACAAATAAAGTGTTTAGTATCTAATGATGGTTGGAATTTCTAAGTATTCTGAGCTCAGCTGTGGCTTGGTTGATTATTCTATAGTACAACACATTGAGAAAAGGTATCAATAACATACAAACACACTGAGACTAACTTCAGGTTTTCTCAATTTTTACTTTTGTTCAAGAAAATTAACAATCGCAATAAATATCAACTAAAGCACATAGAGTTACTCAAAACTAACAAGAATATGTGTTTGGGGTACACATATACCCAAACAGATATTTTTATGAAATACAATTTCGACATTTTACCTTAATTGATGACCTTGACGCCAAAATGTCACATGTCAAAAACCTTGTAACCACAGCTTGATGACAGCTGTAGTTACAATGATTTTTGATGAAAAGCGATGATATATAAAGCAAGCTCTGGAAAGGAGACCTTAATGGCACATGATACTAACAAGGTTCAAGATCAGCCTGTCCCTGTACGGTCTGATCAAGGTTCGTGTGGTCCCGTTATAGCTTAACCCATTACCAAACAAAATTTTAGCCTAGTCAAAGCTCATAGGTGTTGCAGACGAAAATTTCCATTGAACAAAATTTAACATTTTTTGGTCTTTCTTGGTAAAAACATTGTGGGAAATGAAGAAATTGCTTGTCACAAGCAATTTCTTCATTTTCCACAATGTTTTCCAAAGCTTTTACTTTGTGGCGCTTCCAAAAGCGTCAATGTGTGGGAAAGAGTTAATATATCATGGTTTAATGTCTAGACAGCAGTATGAACCATGTGATCAGTCTTGCACTGGTTGATCTGGAACTATGACAGTCTCAAATGCTAGAAGAGTCCTTTTTCCAGATATCTCATATACATGTATGTATTAATAAGATGACAAACATGAGCATTGCAACTTCCCCTGCGAAAAGTTCATTTAAGTTCAAGAACTGTTTTAGAACGTTAAATGGCACTTCTTGAATGGTTATAGAACAGTTCTAGAAGTGCCATTTAACTTTCAACAACAGTTCTAGAACTAGAAATGTGTTCTTGAACTTTTTTTCACAGGGGTTGAGTTAAATAGACAAGATATGACATTTTAAGAACAAGACATCTACACAAGGTAAATTCAATGATTTACCCATCACCTTAAGTCTCGGAAAACAGAGAGAGAAAAGAAGAAAATCCAGATGAACAATGTCCTTCTCAATCAGCATTTCCCTAAACAGATATTTTATTATCTGCAGCTGCTGCAGCTTTAACAAGAGGGCAGTGAGGACTCTTTAACCAATTCTCACATAATGACGCCTTTGGACACATTGAAAAACATTGTAGAAAATGGAGAAATTGATTGTGAAAAGCAAGTTCTTCTTTTCCCAAAACGTTTTCTACAAAGAAAGACCAGAAACGCAAAATTCCGTTTACTTGAACTTGGACAGGTCTAAAATTATGTTGGCTGGTAATGCCATTAATTCCTCATCCAAATTTCATAGCATGAAGTCGAAAATGCAAACAGTTAAAACAATATACACAACATTTGTATAAAGTATTCCAACTTGAATAGTATATTTTCATCAAGTGAACATTGTTCAATTAGGCCTTCCAATTGAAGTTGTCATCCTTTTGACCAGCCCATCTATTTCATTTCTAATACTAGTAACAGATTTAAACATGGTTTACAATAGAAACTGAATTGCTGGACACCCACTCTACGATTCCTTCCTTTGTAGCCCGAGACGTCATACATAACAACTGCGCATACTCTGAAAGGTCACACATAGTTCTGATACCAAAACACCTAGCATGGACCTGTGTAGGTTATTTAAGATGCTTTTGACAAATCATGGGCTTAGCGCAAAACTTTCATGAATTTGTGAGATTTTTTTCTACACAAAATAAATAGATAACTTATCATATTTGGCTTTTTAATGAGTTTTTTGACTTAGAAAGTTTTATTCTATCAATTGAATGCTAAATAATTGTGCAAAACCATTGTAACTCAATTTACATAATTAGTTTTGCGAAGAAAAGCATTATTTCTGTGTAATGTATTTTGAGGTATCCTTAATTAGTTTTGCACAATAATTTGGCAAAATGCAAATTACCGGACCATGTCATTACGCTATATGTTTAGAAACCACATGGCATCGCCCATTTGTAGTAAGAGCATGCAACCGTGAACTATTGCTCTGTAAGTCTTTAATATTGTTCTGAACCCTTTCCCAAACGGCAAAAGTTTAGGGTGGTACAACTTGAAAGCAGCTGCTGAAGACGAAATAGATATTTAAAAAGATGAAATTTGTGAAAATTATAGCATAGAAAATATTGAGGCAAAAGGAGAAATTGCTGATAATCAGCAATTTCTTCTTTTGCCTCAATGTTTTCCCAATCTTTTTCTTTCAGAGACGTCAAAACCAGGTCTTGTTTGGGAAAGGGTTAAAGTCACCAAGACCATTTATATATACTCTTAAAAATTAATGTTATTTACATTATGTAAAATTAAATCATGATTCAACAAGAACTGTGGCAGTCTAACTACTTCATCAAGAACATTCAACAATCAATTTCTAGATGAATGAATCCAAGCCATAAAGAGTTAGTTGAGTTTCTTTGATTTTTCTGTAAAGTCGATTAGAAATGGCACATTCTGTATGTTTTGAACTTCTGTAAACGTTTCATTATGGTATTTTGGCACTGTAACTGTTATCCCATGTCAGTTTTAAAGATCAGTTGACACAGTTGGCTAAATCTGCTTCTCACCTGAAACACAGGAAAAACTGATATATGCTTAACCCTTTCCCAAACAACAAAATCTTTGGGTGGTCCAATTTGAAAGTTGATGCAGACAATAGATTTAGAGTATAATATACTTTGATGGTACTCTGTATCCAATTATTCCAATTCTTCTGAATATAGTATAAAAATAAAGGTATTTTTGTCCATTACATTTTCCTGAGGTTTTGAAGTTCAAACAAAAATGTGAGGTTTTAGAAATACATACAAACAACAAGGACAATTTGTAAATGCTGGTTACCAGCTTTCCATTTACTAAAACTTAACTAAGGCCATCTTTCTTCCATTTATTACCGATGACAATTTTCTCTTACCTGTTTAGGGGTCACATTTCCAAGCCTTTTTGCTATTTTGATGAATGTCTTTTCCTTTTCTCCACCTGTTTTACACTTCTCCAATATAATCCTATCAGTTTCTCTACAAACAAACATTAAACATAACAATACTCTACATACATAGATCAACTAGAATGCAATTTTAAAAAGGCACAACTCGATGTTTCAAAGTGATAAACTTCTTTTTGGCATTATCTTACAAGATTTTGTTTCGAAAATAAATTGTGATAGATCTATCTTCTTTTATCAGATCTAGAAATTGGTTGCAATCAACCTTATAAATTCTCCAGAATTTCAAAGAAAAATTCAACTTTGGGCCATTGTAGCTGTCAAACTGTCACATTTACTTCCGAAATCAACATTTTAATTTTCCTTGACAAAAATATGTTGGCTCTCGGTTGACAAAAGATTTGTTCTATTCATTCGAAGAAAGATATCCTATTTTGTAGGTGGATGAACCTGCTGAATGAATAAAAGTCCCTTATTCAAGTTTATTAGTATCTGGATGCCCGGAGTCAAATTAAGGACTCCCATGGGTAATTCATTGAAATAGATTGTGTATAAGGATGTACATACTTAGTCCATACAGGTAGTTGAGGCTGTTGACTAGAGCTGTGTTGACTGGGTTGTTGTGTATGAGGACTATGTTGACTGACTGTAGTCTGTATGGTTGTACGAGAATCTGTCCTCACTGTGTCCTGTACAGGTGTACAGTCTGTACCTTCACCTGCTGTAGAAAACACAACAGTATCATTGTGATCAGGTAATTATGTTGGTTGTTAAAATATCTATATATTATTTATATGAAAACATTGAATATGCCTGTGGACTTCCCCATTCCCAACACCTTAGAACAGAAACCCTATTGCAAAGCCACGAGTCAAAGAATGCATAGCAAATACAAAATCCCTTTCACTATCAAATAGATTTAAACACTTTTCAAAGTAACTGCATCAGACAAAACAAGATGTATTTGTGAAACACAAATGCCAGACAGGCATGAGTAAAATAATATGCCCCCATCTATCGATACGGGAAATAAAAATAAGCATGTACGAATGAAATGAAAATATGATTTACTGGTATTTCTTGTAGTACATGTATATCCTTCGTTAGAGGGATTAGAAAAATACTTTTCCCTCACCCATCTGAAAAATGGCTTCTTCTTGTATTTATTTAAACATATTTGATGAAGATTTAATTTTAGTTACCTGTTGACCAGTAATTGTCCTGTCTGTCAGAAGAGAGAGGCTCTGATGTTGCTGATGTCTGAAATACAAGGGTATCATGTATAAATGATTCATTAAACATGCAAAACTTAACATTTAATTAGTCTTGACTGTCAAATTCTATTGTATGATTTAAGATTTCTGTAATGGGATCTCAATTTAAAACTAAACTGGTGTAGCAGATGATAAAATCATCCCTAGGTAATATATCGTCGTTGTAAATGCAAAACCTCGTATCTCGATTTTGGAAATTTTTAAAGGGGAGGGAAAAAAGGGTAATAACTTTTCCCAAACTGAATTGTTTTACTTGAAATTTGGATATATTGTTCACAAATAATGTGTCATTAATACTGATCAGTAAAAATGTCTCAAAACCTATAAGAATTGTCTTATCTGGGCACACAAGTTTGTACTTTGAAAATCGCAACAATCGACATACGAGGTTTTGCATTTACAACGACGATATCCTGTGTTTCACCAATTTACCACTGCATCAAATTAATCCTATAATACAATTGATCATTTCCATATTACCTGATATACTAAAGATGTCAGAGTAAAGTGTACTCCACTATCAATAGGTAGATAGTGATGAGTTTAAGGGGACAAAATTCTAAAATGCTTGTCAGAGTTACTAGGATTTGTATCTGGGAAGAATTTAGCATCCAAACTGCTATGAACTGTGATATATAGCAGTAGCCTCTACAGTTAAGAACATTGTAAAATGGACATAATGAGTGGTGGGGAATAATTTTTGTGCATTACATAACATGGAAAATTTGGAGGCAAAAGGATTTATCATTATCAGCATTTTCTTCTTTAGCCTCAATGGGTTTACTGGTTAACAATCTTTCGTGTTAAGAATATCTACCTGAAGTGACAGATGCGCCTGTTGTGTGGATGACTGTACAGTCTGTGTGTTGAGGCTACCTTGTTCTGTATCCAGCTTATCTTGTACAGCTGATGTAGGTGGATCCAGGTCTGCCTGACTATCCTGGGAACTACCCGATGGAGAATCCACTCCTCCTTTAACTTCTACCTCCATTTTGTTTCTTCTCTTCTTTTTCTTTTTCTGATCTGGAGGACTTCCATCTTCATGTTTCCTTTTCTTTTTCTTTCTGTGTTTATCTATATTACACACTGTGTCAGTTTGATGACTATATGTAGTGACACTAGGAGTATTTACATTATCACCAGCATGTGTTTGTTCTGGTTGTATTTCGTCACTAGAGGGATGATGTGCTTCAGTGTCTTTATGTCTGCTCTCTGATTTATCAACATTATCAGGTGACACACATACAGGCTGACCAGCCACACTTTCAACACTACCTGTCTGATGACCAACTCTGCTAATATCTTCTGTACGAGATACCAGCTGAACATTACACTCTGATTTATTGTTACTAGGCCCCTTGCTACTGTTGTTTACATGCTCAGTTTGAATATTGAGGCTATCCTTGACAGCTGGTTGATGACTACATGTGCCTGCTGTATTACCGGTGGTTATGTTAGTACAAGATTCACTATCTGACAGTGATGTGACAGTAAACAGTCCTGACTTGAGTCTCTCCAGGTTCTCTATACTGTCTACACTGTGAGGGAAGTACTGACCGGTGGACCTACACTTGTTATCACTACCATCACTACTGGTGCTAGAACTCATACACTCTCTGTCTAAAACACCTAACACACTGTGTTTGGCTTTCTGACCTACATCCATATTTATCCTCCCTGGTGCAATATTCTCTTCGGGCTTATCTCCAACAGTATTCTTACCATCACTATTACAAATGTTATGTATTAATTTATCTGTGGTGTTTTCTCCACGAAGTTCACTTGATTGATGAGTAGTTTTTTCATCAAGCGCATGAAGGATATTGGTTAGGTTTGATACACTTGCAATTGTGTCATTAAAATTTGTAGGTCTTGCTAAACACTGAAGTAAACTTTCATCTGATATATGACTAGTTATATTACCCAAGTCTGAAGTCCTTGTGAATCCAACATTGGCATCTTCAGAGAATAAAGCTGGTTTACTAATCTTTAAAGCAGAGAAAGATGAAGGCTCAGATGACTTGGTACTTGTATCTGATTTCTGAGATCCAGTCACTGTGCCTGCTGATCCTTGTGACCCCGAGTTTGATCCTTGTGTATCCTGGCCACCAGGTTTACTCCCCTGTGTTGACGTGTCTGTAGGTTTGTCTATAACCACATGACCTAGAGGACTGTGTATGGTGTCAGAGATAACAGGGGAGTTCTGTACAACACTCTGGAAGGATTGATCATCTCCGCCAGTACCTGCTGTCACTGGTATGGGAGTTATACGTCGCACACGGGGTACCAGGACGGGCTTGTGTGGGGCAGGACTTCTGGCCCCGGTGATACTCTGCACCTCCAGACCAAACGGTGAGAACGGAGAGAATGGTTGTTGTGAACTGTCCGAGTCTGACTGTGGTCTGGATCCACTAGGACTGACTGTAGAGATGGGCCTGTCTACTGTCACACCAGAACTACACGAGACATCAACATGATCCTGATCTGATGTAACACTCACACTATCCTTATTCTCCTCTGATTTATCTGGTTTCTTTTTCTGTGTGTCAGAACTGACAGTTTTTGTGGGCATGTTTTTGTTTACTTGTGATGCTAACGGAAAAGGGAACACATTATGTTCAGATGCTTCTGACATCACTGTATTGAATGCAGCAGCGAGAATATCATAAGCTAGAGATTTATGAGTGGAGCTGTTAGTGGCTGTGTTGTTTACATCAGGTCCATCTGTGTGTGAGCTACTACACCCTTCATCAACACTGACTGTCTGACACGCTGCTACATCACTAGTAACAGTTATCACAGGTACAGATTTACTCTCACTTTCTACTGTGTCTGTGTTTGGTTCATGTACAACAGGAGTGCTCTTCTGTGTATGTTGTGCTGGTATACTATCTGCTGTAGTGCTGGTGTGTACCGAGTCACACTCAGTGGCCATCTTGTCATCAGCAATCTGAAATTCACAACAAAGTCGTAAACAATGCTGCCTAGAATACACTTAATATGGATACTTCATCCCATCCTGAACAACTACAATCTGGACAGGTTCAAATCTAAATGCATTGAATCCTACAACTTCAATTTTGAATCAATAGAGTGGAATGAATGAAAGAAAAAAGCAAAGGTAAAGTTTTATTCCTTTAACTTACTATCTTTATTTCTTGGGTGGTAAAAATTTATTTTCTTATAATTAAGTGCACTTATAATTAAGTGCACATTACAAAAGACTAATTGCTTCAAATAAGTCTAGAATAAAACTTGAACAAGATTTTATGGCCATACACATTCAATCAATTATTTGTCATAATAGGTCTATGTAAATGGATGCGAATATGTAAACAAAGTCTAAAACAGAAACTTTTGATATCTACAGACTCATTTATACTATTTTATATTCAAAATTGAATTTGTGAAAGATGTTATTGTAAAACAAATGTTCCATTTAGCTGCATTATGTGCCTTCATAACATTGTCTTTGTGGAAGTCTCAGATTTGTATCTATGGTTTTATGATTTTGATGGTTTGCCATGTTTTTTTATTAATTCATTGACATTACAGTTGACTCACCTCTCCTCTCTTCAAACTTGTTGACATTGTTACTTTCTCCTTCCCATCTACAATACATCCAGAATCTGTCTCTAGTGTCTGTCTGTCTGTGTGAGGTTCACAATCCACTTCCATGTCTGTCTCTTCATGATCAGTGTTCACACGGACAGGTCTACTAGCCACAGTCAGGGTGGATTCCTGACTACAGTTCAATATATCACTATCAGTACCAGTGTGCTGTGCAGTAGAGTTTACATTATTACTGATTTTGTCTATTACAGTATTCACATGAATTTCTTTGGTTTCGGTTATTTTAGTGGGTTCATTAACCTCAGTTCTATTTGTTGTTAAAGGCTCACTAATTTCTGTTGTTTTATTTTTTGCACTTGGATCACTAATTTCTGTTGTTTTACTTTTTGTATTTGGCTCACTAATTTCTGTTGTTATATTTGTTGTGCTTGACTCACTAATTTCTATTGTTTTACTTTTTGAATATGTATGACTAACTTTTGTTGTTATACTTGATTCACTTATCTGAATTGTTCTGTCTATTGAAGATGGTTCACAAATCTCACTTTCAGTTATTGTCTCATGTCCACATAGTTCATTACATTCTGTTGTTTTGTCTATTTCAGTAGATTCTGTAGGTTCAGTTGTTTTGTCAAGTTCATCAGCCTGACTCAACTCCTTTACTTCATCTACAGAAGTAGATTCGGTTATATCATTATCTGTAGTAGTGTGGTTATGTAACACCTCCATATTGTCTATATCCTCGCCGTCTGTTGACAGCAGACTATTGACTGTGACAGGAGGACCAAATGTAATGTCCACCTTCTTGATTATAGACTTGTTGACACGATACACAAGTTCTCCATCTATCACCTGGAAATACAGCCAATAATTATCTCAGTACCAGTCCATCCATTAAACATTGGACTGATCTAAATTTAAACATGTTGCAAACAACAATTTCAAGTAAATGAAATTTGAAATTTTTGTGTCCTCCTGGGTAGAAAACATTTTGGGAAATGAAGAAATTGCTTGTGACGAGCAAATTCTACATTTTCCACAATGATTGCTCAAGGCTTTATCTCATGGCCCTGGGGCATTACCAGGTATAATTATGTGGGATTGGGTTAATGGAATCAAACATAAACTTACTTCTAATTTTAAAATAGCTTGTACAGTTAAGATAAATTAAAACAAAGAAAGTAATTAACATTTTGCAAGGAAGCTGTCAATGATAATTTTATTGCAAAAACTAGATTGATGACTGAAAGTTGTAGAAATTAAACAGTTCTTATTTTTTTTATTTTTCTCTGTAAAATAGCTCTTCTTTACAATTTCTAAAACAAGTACTGCTAATCTAAAATTAGATATGCATGATCTACCACAGTAAATTGAAAATATTAACACTTACAGAATTGTAGACAACGTTTCCTCCCAACAATGTATTTCTTTATACCTCGAAAGGTATTTTAGCATTTTCAACTGTTTCGAACTTATCAATTTTGGTTGTTGTTGTGGTATTTTGGGGGAAATTCAGGCTTTAAATGACTTTAAAATGTGTCCATAATGTCTACTTAAACATTCATCCAGGAATTTTAACACAGTAGAATACATCATATTTTATACTTTATCATTTCAAGATTTATTGACCACTAGTTCACACAACATATACTTACAGTAAGACAGCACCTGTAACAGTGTTTCTTTTTCTTCCTATATGTGTCATCCTTCCATGAGTGACACAAGCAGGTACAGAAGTTAGTACCCAGTATTTCCTCGTTGTCCAACATCTCTATCTCCTCAAAACTGTCATAGTCCAGCTCATCTTCACTACCGTCAACATGGATCTCCTCAAACTCATCTAGACAACTACAATATACACACAGTCCAAACTTCATGGGTATATACACACAGTCCAAACTTCATGGGTGTATATACACATAGTCCAAACTTCATGGGTATAGATACAAATTATATTTGTATTGAAACACTTTATGAATGCCCCTTTCCCAAATAGCAAAATTTTAGGGCAGTCAACTTTGCAGGGTTCTGCAGTTTGACAGTCTGCAATAGGTTTTGAATTGAAGCCGTCCAAAGTTTCACTGTTTGGGAAAGGGTTTTAAAAATACCACTTTTTTAAGTTACCAGGAGTGATGTGATTTATTTTCATATAATTAAAGGTAGGAAAATAGGTCAAGATACCTGCAAAATCTGAGTTCCTCATTATTTTTCCCACTATTCTATACATGGATATTGCTAATCACCTTGTTTATGGACATAGCCTACCTGTCAGGGGGTTGTTCCTCCGGGAAGAATCTGGAGAACTCTTCCAGTAGATGTTTGTGGCCCTTCAGCATGGGCTCAATGTCCATCTTTAGGTCCCCAGTCTTCTTACCAGGCTTTCTGTACCACCGTGAAAATGTTTTTATGATTCGCTGGAAATGATGGGGCGTCTTACTGAAATAAATCTTGAAAGAAAGAGAAATCTGTTACTTTATAATCATTAAGATATACAAAGATTTTGAGCTTCACAAAGAAAGTGCCAGATATTTGGATATAAATTTTGTTAAAAATTTCAATTTACATATGTTGACATATTTTAGGAGACAGAGACTGTCAGTACACAAAGTCTGCAGTAAGATTTTCTTTTACGGAATAAAGATAGAATGTGCTACAAGTGTAAAATAGATAAAATTGATATTGTTTCATAATGTCCGAAATGAAACCATGTTTAACTTTCAAAGACATGTTTGATCACAAAATGATTGTGACATGGTATATGACTGACCTCTAGTTTACGTAGAAACTTTCTGGCGGAGGAGAATTCTCGATACACATCATAACATCCACACTCTACAGCTTGTTCTGGTAACAAGAATCCAGCAAAGTCCTGCACTAGACCCGGGTACTCACTCAACAGATCCTGTAAATCTTCATACAGCTGTAACACAAACATGGGGTGTCACATGTAAACATGCTTACTCTTAAATATCTTATAAGCTTGAAAGTAAATACTATATCAAGTAGTAAAAAGACATATTTATATTTAACCCATTAGAATACAGCAAAACAGACTTTGTCTTCCTGGGCAAAATACATTGTGGGATATAAAGAATTTGCTTGCCACATTGTTTTTAGACCTGTCAAAATTCAAAGATGTTGCAGACCACAATTTCGTTTGAATAAACTTTTACATTTTTTTGTCATTCTTGGTAGAAACATTGTGGGAAATGAAGATATTGCTTGTCACAAGCATTTTTTTCATTTTCCAATATGCTTCCGAATGTCTTTATATTGTAGTGCATCAAAGCGACATTATGTGGAATTGCGTTCAATTACATTTACATGACAGCCTCTATTATCCTATACTATAACATCCATGATGTTGATAACACGACTAACCTTTATTGGGGATTCCTTTACTTTACTAAAGTTATACATAAGTTGTAGAAACTTCTCCAATGTTTCCATGTCTTCCCGTAAAACTTTCTTCACCTTATGAAGGTAAGCCTGGGCATAGGCTGTATCTCTCATATCTCGCTGTTCAAAATAAAAGATAAATTCATCTGTAAAACTTCTATATCTCGTTTTTTCTTCAATATTGGACAATAAGTGAGTGTAAGCAAGTGTAACTAACTTATTTATCACATTTGGATGACGGTGGGTTTCTTTTTCGTTGTGTAACAACTAGTCTGATTTACATATTTAAGTATGAGATTAACAAAGAACAAGAGCTGTCCGAAGACAGCGCGCTCGACTTTCTAAGTTGCTTAGTATAAAGGGGGCATAACTCCAAATAGAGTGGTCCCAGGGTCATGGGCCCTAATAGTAAGGTAGAGGGTGTGATGGTGAATAAGTATTCCAAGTTTGGGTTGAATCCCTTTGATAGTATGGAAGTTATTGATGTTTGAAAAAACTTTAACCTTGGTTGCAACGCCAACGCCAACGCCGACGCAGACGTGACAGTATAAGCTCTCATTTTCTTCGAAAAGTCGAGCTAAAAATGAAATGTAAATAAAAAATTATTGTTTTCACAGAAAAAAAACATGATCAAATATTAAGTATTTATAACTTCAGGAAAGAAGGAACCAGAATGCCATGATGGCGATAAATAACTTGAGTATATATGTACCTGCGGATCAGCAGCTATCACATCCGGGGCCAACATAGCCAGGTGTATATCTCGGTTACGATCCTTCTTACCCAGATGTGAACGCTCATCTCTACCAGGTTCATATCTGAAACATCACACACAAACTATACTCAATATAAACAATGACACTTCAAAAGCAGTAAAAATTTTCTCCAGCATTGTAGAATAAAATGGTTTCTCGTAAATGTCAAAAACAATGAAAAAAGATGCCTTTTGTAAGAATATTTTGAAGTTGCATGTAAAACCTTACCCAAATCAATATGCAAAAATATTCATTATCATTTGCCTGGATTCTTTGAAATTGATGCTTCAATTGTAAGTGTCTAGTTAAATCCACATCCTGACTTGTGTTCTGATATAATTATATGATTGTCTTGCTATACTCTAGTTAGAGACATTTCTACATATAAGGTACATTACCTGGTTGTTGTACTAGCATACATGAGGTCAGCTATATGGTTATGAACTCTAGTTAGGGACATTACCTGGTTGTTGTACTAGCGTACATGAGGTCAGCTATATGGTTATGTACTCTAGTTAGGTACATTACCTGGTTGTTGTACTAGCATACATGAGGTCAGCTATATGGTTATGTACTCTAGTTAGGGACATTACCTGGTTGTTGTACTAGCGTACATGAGGTCAGCTATATGGTTATGTACTCTAGTTAGGTACATTACCTGGTTGTTGTACTAGCATACATGAGATCAGCTATATGGTAATGTACTATAGTTAGGTACATTACCTGGTTGTTGTACTAGCATACATGAGGTCAGCTATATGGTTATTTACTCTAGTTAGGGACATTACCTGGTTGTTGTACCAGCATACATGAGGTCAGCTATATGGTTATGTACTCTAGTTAGGTACATTACCTGGTTGTTGTACTAGCGTACATGAGGTCAGCTATATGGTTATGTACTCTAGTTAGGGACATTACCTGGTTGTTGTACTAGCATACATGAGGTCAGCTATATGGTTATGTACTCTAGTTAGGTACATTACCTGGTTGTTGTACTAGCGTACATGAGGTCAGCTATATGGTTATGTACTCTAGTTAGGTACATTACCTGGTTGTTGTACTAGCGTACATGAGGTCAGCTATATGGTTATGTACTCTAGTTAGGTACATTACCTGGTTGTTGTACTAGCGTACATGAGGTCAGCTATATGGTTATGTACTATAGTTAGGTACATTACCTGGTTATTGTACTAGCGTACATGAGGTCAGCTATATGGTTATGTACTATAGTTAGGTACATTACCTGGTTGTTGTACTAGCATACATGAGGTCAGCTATATGGTTATGTACTCTAGTTAGGTACATTACCTGGTTGTTGTACTAGCGTACATGAGGTCAGCTATATGGTTATGTACTCTAGTTAGGTACATTATCTGGTTGTTGTACTAGCATACATGAGATCAGCTATATGGTAATTAGTAGTCATGTGATCACACAATGATGTCATTATATACGTCACCAGTTGTGACGTATCTAATCGTTCTCTGCTTGATCGCTCGCGAGTGAGGACATGATTTTATGCTCTGTGTAATGGAAGAAAAATTGGACGATTTTATTGACTGTGTGAACAGGAGATTCGCCGTATTGGAGGCGAATATTGATGGATTAAATCGTGATCGTTTGGAGGAACAACAAAGGGCATCTAGGGGCCCGCATTTAGCTCAGGACTTTGAGCCAATTGACAGCCACACCGAAAACAGCCACGTGGCTTCCAGCTCCGTGCCAATTGCCGGCGCCACTGGAACGGCAAATCCGGATATTCAAGGGGAATATCAGTCGATTAGAAACGCTCTAGCCAGAATCCAGTTACCAGCAGATCTTAGATTGAATGATTCCCGTCAGGGCATTCGGCGTGCAGACCAGCCTGTGTACAATGTGATCGCAAAATGTGGACGGTATAACGAAACACTGTTGAAGTTTTTAACTACGCTCGAACCGGGCAAGCCAATTTCACAGGACGCTCTGGATCAGTTATTTGTGATTACACAGGCTCAGGGACGTTATCTACAGGACGAATATGCGTCATTAGTTGTCAGTTCTCAATTTGACAATAACACTTCGAAAATATTTCGAGCTCTTCAGAAGAATACGTCTGGTTTGAACCCATCGGCGCTCGACACACTTCGATCGGCTGCATCACTTGCTGCAGTCGCACGGCCAGCTCAATCTGGTCAATCTAGGGAATCCGGACAATCCCGGGGAGGATTTCGTGGACGTTACCGCGGGGGCCACGGAAACAACCGAAATCAGGACGTTTTCCAGTCATTTACAAACAGAAACTTTCCTAAGAAACCAAACTCGGGTGGAGAAGACTAAGATTAAATAGGATTCTAATCGATAGATTATTTGTGTACTGTGTTAGATCTAATTTAGTGAATTTACTAGGATATTAAATCAAGCTTGGGTTTGATTAGATATATTTTGTTACCAGGTAAATAAACTAGTTTATTTAATGTAAACATTTTCATTCATGTCTATATATGAACTTTTCAATTAGCATTTGTTTCTTCCCATGTGTCAGTCTAAGCTAGGTAGTTGTTCGACGGCCTGGGAACAAATTAATGCCCCAGCATATGTTCTAGACTGGGTTAAACATGGGGTGCCAATCCCTATAGTAGAAAGAGAAATACAATTTGAATTGAAGAATCACAAGCTTGATTTAATACAGACTGCATTCGTTGATCAAGAAATCAATCGTTTGTTGCTTCAGGGTTATATAGAACATTGTGACTACAGGCCAGTATGTGTTAGCCCTTTGGGTTGTGTGCCGAAAAAGAACAACAAATTCAGACTAATTACAGATTTAAGACAGCTTAATTCTCATTGTAGTGTGCCTAAATATAGAAATGATGACATTAGAGAGGCAGTGAAAATAATAAAGCCACAGGACTATTCCATTACCGCTGATATTAAAGACGGTTTTTATCATATCCCAGTTGACGCCAATTATAGAGATTATCTCGGCTTTCAGTGGAAGGGAGACTACTTTCGTTGGGCAGTCCTCCCGTTCGGCTTGAGTTGTTCATCTTATTACTTTAATAAGTGTTTACGACCAGTTGTGACCTATTTACGTTCTCTTGGTGTCCGGGTGTCGATTTTCGTTGACGATTTTTTATTATCGGCGGAAAGATCTTGGATAACTGATCACACAGATTTATTACTTCATACCTTACAAGATTTAGGATTTAGCGTGAATTTTGAAAAATCCCAATTGATTCCTACGCAGGACGTAGTCTATTTAGGTTATAGAGTTATTACTTCAGGGAAACGAGTAATTGTTAGAGCTCAGGGCACACGAGTCGCCGCTTTAAAGCGCTCAATTCGGAAAGCACTCACAAAAGATTACATCAAGGCTCGACATTTAGCTCGTATTTGTGGAAAGTGTATCTCCGTGGCTTGGGTCGTTACTCCCGGTAAGCTTTTTCTCCGACAGGCTTACAGATTACTAGGAACTAGGTCTTCCTGGGAAGATAATTTATTACTGACAGCCGGTGTCAAAGAAGAGCTTAAGTGGTGGATTGAATCTGCTTCTATTTGGAATTCACGCGAAAAATGTACGCAGTCCGTTCAGGCACAAGTGATAACCGACGCGTCCGCATTGGGTTGGGGCGCGATATGGGAAGATCAGATTGCTTCCGGAGATTGGAATCGGCGTATATCATTCCAGTCGTCAAACGAGAGGGAGCTTCTCGCTATTCTTATGGCACTAAAAGCATTTTCAACATTTCTGCGCGGAAAGAGAGTTCAGTTCTTAACGGACAATATATCCGCTGCGGCGTATATCAATCATATGGGCGGTCCGAGCCCATGTCTAGCCAAACTTGCCAGAGCGGTATGGGCAGAGGCTATAGAGAATGGAATCTCGATAGAGTGCGCGCATATAGCAGGAAAATCGAATACGGAGGCCGATTACTGGTCCAGAACGCCGGACAAGCACAGCTGGCGTCTTCATCCTCGCCTCTTTCGCTACGTGGACAAACTTTGGGGTCCGCATACCGTCGATCGTTTTGCGACATGTCTAAACACACAGTTAGACCGGTTCAACAGTCGTTATTGGGAACCGCTAACAGAGGGCGTGGACGCCTTAGCACAGACCAATTGGGGATCAGAGAACAATTATGTGAACCCGCCGTTTTGTCTGCTATCACAGATTCTAAATGTAGTAGAATCACAGCACGCGTATGCAACAGTAATAGCACCGGCATGGAAATGCCAGCCATGGTTCTTGAAACTAAAGAAAATGTCTGTAAGAGCACCGCTACGATTACCAAACAACCACAGAACGTGCATGGCAATGGGATCGATCCCGGAACCGCGGCGAAATCCCAAATGGAAACTTTTCGCTTGGAGAATATTTGGCGGGAAATGTTCATAAGTATGAGTTGGTCCGTTATAGCTGCCGAGCGCTTTATATACTGTTTAGCTCCGAGTACCCTCCGGTCATATAATAGGGTTTTAAACAGGTTAGCCGATTACTGTGAATCCTCAGGAATAGCATTCCCGCCAATTAATTCAAGCGCAATCGAAAATTTTTTATGCGAGATCTCTAGGTTATCGGATCGACCGCTTTCTTCACTACAAACCGCGTCAGCAGCTATTGGCCACATGTACAAGGGATTTGGCAAAGAAAACATTGTAGACAATCCCGAAATTCATTTACTGGTAAGGGGCCTTGTTAAATCGGGAACACATGCTCCGATGGCGCGTTCAAAAAAAAATAAAACAAACATATGCATTGTGTGTTCACTATGACGTAGATTTAACAGAAATAGTAGTCATGTGATCACACAATGATGTCATTATATACGTCACGAGTTGTGACGTATCTAATCGTTCTCGGCTTGATCGGGGTACCATATAGGGGATTTGAATAATCTTAATATTGTTGATGATATGTATTGTATTGCATGATATTGATGTTTATTGTATTATGAGCGATCATGTTGGGTACATGGCAGTGTGTTTATTTTTCATTTTAATAAAAATAAAACAAACATATGCATTGTGTGTTCACTATGACGTAGATTTAACAGAAAGTACTATAGTTAGGTACATTACCTGGTTGTTGTACTAGCATACATGAGGTCAGCTATATGGCTATATACTCTAGTTAGGGACATTACCTGATTGTTGTACTAGCATGCATGAGGTCAACTATATGATTATGTACTCTAGTTAGGGACATTTCTACATATAAGGTATATAACCTGGTTGTTGTACTAGCATACATGAGGTCAGCTATATGGTTATGTACTCTAGTTAGGGACATTACCTGGTTGTTGTACTAGCATACATGAGGTCAGCTTTATGGTTATGTACTCTAGTTAGGGACATTACCTGGTTGTTGTACTAGCATACATGAGGTCAGCTTTATGGTTATGTACTCTAGTTAGGGACATTACCTGGTTGTTGTACTAGCATACATGAGGTCAGCTATATGGTTATGTACTCTAGTTAGGGACATTACCTGGTTGTTGTACTAGCATACATGAGGTCAGCTATATGGTTATATACTCTAGTTCGGGACATTACCTGGTTGTTGTACTAGCATACATGAGGTCAGCTATATGGTTATGTACTCTAGTTAGGGACATTACCTGGTTGTTGTACTAGCATACATGAGGTCAGCTATATGGTTATGTACTCTAGTTAGGGACATTACCTGGTTGTTGTACTAGCATACATGAGGTCAGCTATATGGTTATGAACTCTAGTTAGGGACATTACCTCGTTGTTGTACTAGCGTACATGAGGTCAGCTATATGGTTATGTACTCTAGTTAGGGACATTACCTGGTTGTTGTACTAGCATACATGAGGTCAGCTATATGGTAATGTACTATAGTTAGGGACATTACCTGGTTGTTGTACTAGCATACATGAGGTCAGCTATATGGTTATATACTCTAGTTAGGGACATTACCTGGTTGTTGTACTAGCATGCATGAGGTCAGCTATATGGTTATGTACTCTAGTTGGGGACATTACCTGGTTGTTGTACTAGCGTACATGAGGTCAGCTATATGGTTATCGTCATCCTGACTGTCTATCTCCTCCTGACTGTCTAGCTCTTCTTGTGTCTCGTTCCCATCCTCACTCTGTGTATAATCACTCTCTGTGTCTCCCTTATACTCCTCATCCTCATCTACACTCTCTCCATCTTTACACACTTCCCCAGTCTGTCTATCTTCACTTGTCCCTGTATTCTGTCTATCTGCAGACATTCCTTCACTCTGTCTATCTCCACCATCTGGCCTTGGTTGATATCTAGGTTTATTACGACACTGATGTTCTACATTCTCTTTATCATCATCACCAGCTGGTGTGTTATTGCTATGAGGTTTACTAGCTGTTGGTGATTTTATACTGGTCCTTCTGCCGGTGTCTCCAGAATTGGTTGAATCTTTTGGCTGTGGCAGTATCTTACAGTAGCCACTTGTTGAGGTGAAATAATATGATTTGTTCTTTTTTCCTCTCCCAGGATGTTTGGCCTTTTCCACAAGTGAGGTGGCAGCTTTTTTACTGGGTGATATATCAAATGTTCGAATAATAAATCCTTTAGGAAGAATAGCCTTGGCTTTATTGTTGAGTGTGTGTCTTCGTGGACTAGATCTGATCTTTGGTACCCGTATATCTACGGGGCTGGTGATCGCACCAGGTGGAGTAGGTTTAGGGGCCAGTCTGATAAACTCGGACCTCTTTACAGGTGTGGTCTCCAGCTTCTGTTGTTGTACCTTGCTGGAGGGAGATAGAAAACATGGAGCATAGGCTGCCATAATCTCTAGTGCAGATTTGTGTGTGTCTGCAGCTGTAGATGGTGATGACAGGTTACTGCTGCTGTATGGTGGTGGTGTAGACATGTCAGATAAACGGTCACCTGTGTGAGCCTGTACAGCCGGTCTGTGACTACAGGACATCACTGTCTGTGTGTCCGTGTGTCCGGACACCACCTGTACCAGTCTGGGTGACTGTCCTGATGTAGATGTGTATATGATGGATGTAGATACAGCACCCCTCACAGCTACTGATGAGGAGGTCTCACACACACTGCTAGTCACAACAGTACTCAAACTTGTAGAACACACAGACACACTGACCAATGCATTATTATTCAGATTGTTGTTGCTGCTGGTTACATCACTTTTTCCTGATGATTTAACCAAAACAACAGATGTTTTGTTTGTGTTCACATTTTGAGGAGCAACAATAAAGAGTTTTCCATCTTTCATTATAAACCCTGCTGTGTTGGTTGTTTTACCCAGACTAGATGAGTCTACAGTGTTGGTGGTTATGGATGATGCAGCCTGTGTTGGTTGAATGGCGGCAACAGGTGACGTAACACTGGACACTGTGCTGGTACACACAGACACCACACTGCTGCTGCTGGTACAACTACTCGTGTTGGACAGACTTGATGGAGAGGTTCTAGTGCTGCCAGAAAATGTCAGTGGTACAAATGCTGGTAAACTTGGTCTTACAGCTTTATCTAGGTCCAGCTTCTTTCTGCTTGTATTACAGCGTCTGTGGATGAAAACAAGAGTCATGTCAACTAACAGAGTAGCAAGTACTTTAACTCATTCCCAATTCTAAGGTCTTGCAAGAACACTTTTAAAGGCTACCAAGCTAGGCATTTGATTTCACCGTATATTGGAGGAAAATCATTAAATTAACGTGTTTTATAGAAGATCCGCCAATCTCAGTTGTTTTAAAAGTTTTCTTTGCTTTTCTTTACGTCGTTACTTGGATGATTTACGAGAAAATAAAGATCGGTAATTTCCGTAAAATTGCCACGAAATGACGTCTTACAATGGCTTGACTTCGCCCCCAATCTAGAGCATGAGGTTTCTGACAAAAATAAAGTGTGCGACTTTTCTGTCATAAAGCGAAGTCACAGTTTTTATCCATTTCTCTATCGTCAGAGTAATACAGACAAACTTAACCCTTTCCCAAACGACAAAATTTTAGGGTGATCCAATTTGAAAGCTGCTGCAGACGACAAAATTGATGATAACAAAGACAGGATTTGTGTCAAATATGGCACAGAAAATATTGAGACAAAAGGAGAAACTGCTGGTTATCAGCAGTTTCTTCTTTTGTTTCAATGTTTTCCCAAGCCTGTTCTATTAGGGACGTCAAAACCAGGTCTTGTTTGGGAAAGGGTTAAATAGTTCTTTGGCACATTCCTTCACTCACTAACAACCTATTCTTTGACAGTTTTCACATTTTTCTAACATTTACTAAGGCCGAATTCCTTGTTTTGAATATCATTTGGGGAAGTCGCTTTATGACAGAAAAGTCGGACATTTAACTTTTTCAGAAATCTCAGGCTTTCCGGGAAATGACCCATGACTTCCCCCTTTTCCCGCCATGACGTCATTCAGTGGCCAGTATGACATCATATTTTCAAGTCGGAAGTTTAGCGTTTTTTCTTCGGTAAAGATCGGAAAAGAACAAAATATCCAATTTAAAAGACGAAATAAAAACACTTCTAATGTTTGAAAATTGTAGAAACTTTGATATTTGGTTATTAGGAAGGTGTTTTTTCAACACAAGAGTTTAATTTTTCCAATCAGCGGACACTTTAAGTCAATGAAATGTTTACATTTTATGCTCTTTCTGTGTAGAAAACAATATTCATGTTAACTTACAGGGTAACAAATACTTTTGGCTCATTCCAATGACAAAATTTTATGGTGGTCCTAATTCAAAGATGTTGCAGTTAATTTGAAGTTGATGAAATTTTGCTTTTTTTGTTCTTACTGTGTATAAAACATTGTGGGAAATGATGAAATTGATTGTCACAAGCAATTTCTTCAATTTACACAATGTTTCACAGAGTATTTTTAGCTCACCTGAGCACGAAGTGCTCAAGGTGAGCTATTGTGGTCGCTTTTTGTCCGTCGGCGTCGGTCTGTCTGTCCGTCTGTCTGTCCGTCTGTCCGTCCGTCTGTTCACATTTTGTTGTTACCACTCTAGCACCCACAAATATTTACCAATCTTAACCAAACTTGGTCAAAACATGTATGACCATAAGTTCTCGGATGAGTTCGATTTTGAGTCAGATCGGATCAGGAAGTCCGGAGTTATGTGCCCTTGCATATCAAAAATTGCTAGTTTTGACTTTGTTACCACTCTAGCATCTACAAATATTGACCAATCTTGACCAAATTTGGTCAAAACATGTATGACAATAAGTTCTTGGATGAGTTCGATTTTGGGTCAGATCGGATCAGGAAGTCCGGAGTTATGCGCCCTTGAATATCAACAAGAGATGTTTGTAAAACATATATGCCCCCTCAAGGGCCTACATTTGATGTAGGTCAAAGTCCAAGGTCAAGTTAACAAGGTCCAAGGTCATGGTCAAATATGAAAGGTCTTGGTAGGAGGTGTCTATGTGTGAAATATTAAAGCTGTATATGTAAAAGTAAAATGAAACATAGGCCAGTTAAAGTTTTTAAAAGTAGGCCAAATGCCAAGGTCAAGGTCATGGTCAAATGTGAAAGGTCTTGGTTGGAGGTGTCCATGTGTGAAATATCAAGGCTGTAGGTGTAAAAGGACATGATATATATGCTTGGTTTCAGTCTTTTTAAAAGTAGGTCAAACTCCAAGGTAAAGGTTGCAATATTCAAGGTCATGGTCAAATGTGAAAGGTCTTGGTAGGAGGTGTCTATGTGTGAAATATCAAGGCTGTATGTGTAATAGGACATAAGATAAAGGCTAGGTTAGATATTTCTAAAAGTAGGTCAAACTCCAAGGTCAAGGTCCAAGGTCATGGTCAAAGTGAAATATCTTGGTTGGAAGTGACCATGTGTGAAATATCAAGGCTGTATATGTAAAATGACATGAAATATAGGCCAGGTTAATGTATTATAAAAGTAGGTCAAACACCAAGGTCAATGTCACAAGGTCCAAGGTCATGGTCAAATGTGAAAGGTCTTGGTCGTAGGTGTCCATGTGTCAAATATCAAGGCTGTATGTGTAAAAGGACATGATATATCAGGTAGGTTAAAGTTCTTTTTAAAGTAGGTCAAAGTCCAAGGTCAAGGTCACAAGGTCCAAGGTCATGGTCAAATGTGAAACGTCTTGGTAAGATGTGTCCATGTGTGAAATACCAAGGCTGTATGTGTAATAGCACATAAGATATAGGCCCAGTTTATTTTTTTTAAAAGTAGGTCAAACTCCAAGGTCAAGGCCACATGGTCCAAGGTCATAGTCGTATGTGATAGGTCTAAGTCGGAGGTTTCCATTTGTCAAATATCAAGGCTGTATGTGTAAATGGACATGATATATCGGCCAGGTTAAAGTTTTTTTTAAAAGTAGGTCAAACTCCAAGGTCAAGGTCACAAAGTCCAAGGTCATGGTCAATTGTGAAAGGTCTTGGTAAGATGTGTCCATGTGTGAAATATCAAGGCTGTATTTGTAAAAGGTCATGAGATATATGCCGGGTTTAATTTTTTTTAAAGTAGGTCAAACTCCAAGGTCAAGGTCACAAGGTCCAAGGTCATGGTTAAATGTGAACGATGTTGATAGGAGGTATCTATGTGTGAGATATCAAGGCTGTATGTGTAAAAGGACACGAGATATAGGCAAGGTTAAGAATTAAGTGTAAAAATCAACAAAGGGCAATAACTCCAAGAATTTGATTGGCAGAGTTACGGTTCTTGTGCACTGCACCTCTCCATAATGAAATCTATTCACCTGTAAAGTTTCATGATTCTACCTTACATATTTTTTGAGTTGTGCTCTGGACAAGAATCAAGTTATAAAATCAACAAAGGGCAATAACTCACAAAAGTTGATCAGCAGAGTTACGGTTCTTGTGCACTGCACCTCTCCATAATGAGATCTATCCACCTGTAAAGTTTCATAATTCTACCTTACATACTTTTTGAGTTATGCACCGGACAATAATCAAGTTTGAAAATCAACAAAGGGCAATAACCCAAAAGATATGATCAGCAGAGTTACGGTTCTTGTGCACTGCACCTCTCCATAATGAGATCTATCCACCTGTAAAGTTTCATTATTCTACCTAACATAGTTTTTGAGTTATGCTCCGGACAAGAATCAAGTTATAAAATCAACAAAGGGCAATAACTCAAAAAATTTGATCAGCAGAGTTACGGTTCTTGTGCACTGCACCTCTCCATAATGAGATCTATCCACCTGTAAAGTTTCATGATTGTACCTTACATACTTTTTGAGTTATGCTCCGGACAAGAATCAAGTTATAAAATCAACAAAGGGCAATAACTCAAAAAAAATGATCGGCAGAGTTACGGTTCTTGTGCACTGCACCTCTCCATAATGAGATCTATCCACCTATGAAGTTTCATGACTCTACCTTGAATACTTTTTGAGTTATGCTCCGGACAAGGTTTGGTCTACGGACAGACCGACCGACCGACCGACCGACCGACCGACCGACCGACCGACCTTCCGACCGACCGACCGACCGACCGACCGACCGACACTTGCAAAACAATATACCCCCATTTTCTTCGAAAGGGGGCATAAAAATTGCTAGTTTTGACTTTGTTACCACTCTAGCATCTACAAATATTGACCAATCTTAACCAAACTTGGTCAAAACATGTTTGACCATAATTTCTCGGATGAGTTTGATTTTGAGTCAGATCGGACTAGGAAGTCCAGAGTTATGTGCCCTTGAACGTCAAAAATGGCTAGTTTTGACTTTGTTACCACTCTAGCATCTACAAATATTGATCAATCTTGACCAAACTTGGTCAAAACATGTATGACAATAAGCTCTTGGACGAGTTTGATTTTGATTCAGATTGGATCAGGAAGTCCGGAGTTATGCGCCCTTGAATATCAAAAATAGCTAGTTTCGACTTTGTTACCACTCTAGCATCTACAAATATTGACCAATCAAGACAAAACTTGGCTAGAATGTTGGTAACCATACAATAATGAATGATTTTGATTTTCACTGTTATCGAAGTAGGAAGTCTTGAGTTATGTGCCCTTGAATTTGATAAATTTGCCGTTTCCGACTTTGTTTACACTTAAGCATCTACATTTATTGACCAATCAAGACAAAACTTGGCAACAGTGTTGGTAACCATAAGATGCTGTACGAGTTAAATTTTCAGCTTGATCGGACAAGAAAAACCAGAGTTATTGGCCCTTGAATTTCACAAAATTTCCGTTTTCGACTTTATTTTCACTCTAAAAAACACAAATATTGACCAATCAAGACACAACTTGGTCACAATGTTGTGACCATGAGATCTTATATGATTTCATTTTTCATATTGATCAGACTAGAAAAAACCAGAGTTGTGTGCCCTTGATGGTGACAAAATTGCCGATTTCGTTTTTAATTTCACTCAAACAGCAATAAATATTGACCAATCAAAAAAACAACTTGGACATAAGGTTGATGAGAATATCATTATCAGAACAGAGTTATGTGCCCTGGATTACTACAAAATTGATGTTTTTTTATCGACTTGGTTTTCACTTTAACAGCCACAAATATTGATCATTAAAGATTAAGAATGCTGTTTTCAGCAGGATCATAATCTCGCATCTTAAGTTTCGTGTTTTTGTCTTAGAGATACCTAGGTCATGTAAAAGATGGGTCTTGTTCTGCATGGAGAAAGTTTCAAACTTCTATCAGGTGAGCGATCCAGGGCCATCTTGGCCCTCTTGTTCTTGAGAGGCATCAAAAAAATCCACAGTGTGGTTATGGCTTAATAAATCCCTTTACAGTATTAACAGTAACTGATCAATACCTGATTTTTATGTTCTTAACATGGAATGGAAAACATTGATGCAAAAGAGACCCTCACTTTTCCTGAAATTCCAGTCATTACACTCAAATTCTGTATATTTATTAACATTTATTTTGTCAGCAACAATTTGGAATTTAAACCAGTCCAATATCTTTAACGTTTGGGAAGGGGAAATACTGTGGCACAGATTGAAACAAGATGCATTTGCAAAGCACAAATACCCTGAAACCTTTTTTATTTCTGAAATATGATATGAAAGTGAGAAACCTTAATTTCGATTAATGCCCTCAGTATCAAATGTATCAATAGATGAAGGGCTTAGTACAAAGTTATTGTGAGTGTGAGTCTGTTTATATGCATTTACATGAACCCTTTTCCAAACAAGACCTGGTTTTGACGTCCCTACGAGAAAGGGCTTAGGAAAAGATTGAGACAAAAGAAGAAACTGCTGATAACCAGCAGTTTCTCCTTTTGCCTCAATCTTTTCTAACCAAAATTTTACGCAAATCTTATCGTTATCAACATCTATTTTGTCCTTTAAAGCGAGTTTCAAATTGTACCACCCTTAAATTTTGCCGTTTGGGAAAGGGTTAAAGATCATTGTATTGACTTACTTGTTGTTTATTTGTGATGGTGTGTTAGATTTTCCACTAGAACATGAGGACATACTGCTGTCTGTAGAGGGTACAGGTGTAACAGGGCTCGTCTCACCTTCAGACACCTCCTACAATACAGTGACAGTCATTATGATACATAGTGATACACACAACATACAAACAAGAACATGAGGACATACTGCTGTCTGTAGAGGGTACAGGTGTAACAGGGCTCGTCTCACATTCAGACACCTCCTACAATACAGTGACAGTCATTATGATACATACACACAACATACAAACAAGAACATGAGGACATACTGCTGTCTGTAGAGGGTACAGGTGTAACAGGGCTCGTCTCACATTCAGACACCTCCTACAATACAGTGACAGTCATTATGATACATAGTGATACACACAATATACAAACAAGAACATGAGGACATACTGCTGTCTGTAGAGGGTACAGGTGTAACAGGGCTCGTCTCACCTTCAGACACCTCCTACAATACAGTGACAGTCATTATGATACATAGTGATACACACAACATACAAACAAGAACATGAGGACATACACTGCTGTCTGTAGAGGGTACAGGTGTAACAGGGCTCGTCTCACATTCAGACACCTCCTAAAAAAGTATAGTTAACCCATTACCAAACAACAAAATTTTGGACGGTTCCAAATTCAAAGATGTTGCAAACGACAATTTGAAGTAAACAAAATTAAAATGTTTTGGTCTTTTTCGGTAGAAAACATGGAGGGAAATGAAGAAATTGCTTGTCACAAGCAATTTCTTCATTTTCCACAATGTTTTCCCAAGCCTTTGCTTGTGAGGGAAAAGATTAACCATAGTCCATAAAAGCTACACAGGCAAACAAAGAGGTTTTCAAAAGGGATTGAAATTGTTCAAAATGTCACAATTTCTCTTCCATACCCTTTGTTCCATCACGAAAAATATTTCTCCATTTTACCAATTCATGTTGAATACAAATGTTTAGATTTATGAGACTGTATTTACATAATGAGAACAAAACTCTTGTCCTGCTGACATAAAATTTTCTTTCAAACAAATTATAACAAGAGGCCCAGGAGGGCCTGAATCGCTCCACTGGTTCAGGTGGAAGAATTATCCCATGAATTCTTGTAAGCCTTACACAGCTGCAGCCAAATCTTGATATTTGTGAATAAATTTTGAAGAGAGACTCAAAGAACATTCTTGCAAAGTCTGGTTCAAATTGGCCCAAAGGTTGATTTTTAAAGAATTTTCTTATGATTTCACTAAGTCTGATAAGCCCCTTTCTCCCTCCCATGGCCACATTTTTTTGACAAATATAAAAAATTGTGAACAAATTTTAAAAAGAACGACTAAAGGCACATTCCTGCAAAGTTTGGTTCAATTGGGCACACTGGTTGATTTTTAAAGAATTTTCTTATGATTTCTTTAAGTCTGATAAGCCCCTTTCTCCCTGCCACGGCCACATTTTTTGACAAATGTCAACCAGAATGTAAACAGAAAAATCATTAAGACCCCCTTTCTTAGTCTAGATCTGCCCAATTCAAGACAAGCTTCTCTTTTTAAGTGACAAACACTTTGACTCAATCAAATTCAGTGTAAGAAAATGTCATAAAGACCCCTTTTCCCATGTTTTAACACAAAACCTTTCCATGTTCAAAAAGGTTCATTCTGTATGCTGAAACAATTATTTTGACCAGTTGTTTTTTCAGATTGAGCTGAATTTGTGGCCTTCAGTATATAAACATTGGAAATGTCATTAAGATCTCTGTATGCTTAAACAATTATTTTGACCAGTTTAATTATGACCAAGTTTCAATAGGATTGAGCCAAATTTGTGGCCACTAGAGTGAAACAGTGAAAATGTAAATAAGGCCCCTTTTCCTGTGTTTTCAAAAGGAATAAAATTCCTTTTAAAACTTTGGTAGAGCTTAACCCAAAGAAGATCCCTGCAAAGTTTCAGGTCGTTTGGCCTTGTGATTTAGGAAAAGACTTTTAAAGCAATTGTTGGACGATAGACAACAGACAGACGGACAACGGACATTCACCGATTACAATAGCTCACCTTGAGTACTTTGTCTTCACGTGAGCTAAAAGTTGAACGCACGGACGGACGGACGCACGCACGCACGACGGACACAACGCCATGACAATAGCTCACTGGCCGAATAATGGAAAATAAGCCCCGCCCACAGTGGCCATGTTTTTCGAATTATCAAAATTTCTTCAAGGAATCTGAAAAAGGGTCACCAAAGGAACATGCCTGTCAAATTTCAAAGAAATCTGATAAGTTGTTTGGGAGAAGAAGATTTTTTAAGTTTTTTCTAAAAATTCGTATTTGTTACCATAGCAACCAGAGTTTTCAATGGAATTGAATTCTTTGAAGGAATTTGAAAGAGGGCTATGCAAGGAACATTTCTGTGAAATTTAATTAAAATTGGTCCAGTAGTTTTTGAGAAGAAGATTTTTTAAAATTACACTATGCGCCATATATGGAAAATAAGCCCCGCCCACAGCGGCCATGTTTTTCGAATTATCAAAATTTCTTCAAGGAATCTGAAAAAGGGTCACCAAAGGAACATGCCTGTTAAATTTCAAAGAAATCTGATAAGTTGTTTGGGAGAAGAAGATTTTTTAAGTTTTTTCTAAAAATTCGTATTTGTTACCATAGCAACCAGAGTTTTCAATGGAATTGAATTCTTTGAAGGAATTTGAAAGAGGGCTATGCAAGGAACATTTCTGTGAAATTTAATTAAAATTGGTCCAGTAGTTTCTGAGAAGAAGATTTTTAAAGAAAAAGTTAACGGACGGACGGACGGACGCACGGACGGACGGACGCACGCACGCACGACGGACACAACGCCATGACAATAGCTCGCTGGCCTTCGGCCAGTGGAGCTAAAAATAAGAGACTTTTTAATGAGTTTATCTTATTTTTTTCACACAATAACTGAATAGAAAGCAGACAGAGTAGGCTAAGATCAGACAATACATCTGTGGAGGCTGATCTTAGTCTACAGAGTCTGCCAAAGCTTTGATCAGAACAAGAAAATGACAAGAACAGCGTGAAAGGCTAAAAGGTTCAACCCATTACCTGTCAGCAAAATATAAAACCAGTCCAAATTCAAAGATGAGACAGACACCAATTTCAATCAACTGAAATTCTACATTTTTAGTATTTTTCATTAGAAAATATTGTGGTAAATGAAGAAATTGCTTGTCACAAGCAATTTCTTCATTTTCCAAAATGTTTTCCAAAATTATTATCTTGTTAGGAGTCAAAGAGTCATTGCGTGGTAATGCATTAATGTATATACTAACCATTTGTGCTGCATCTGACATGTTAGTAAGCTGGGAACACTTTTCTTTATTTGGTGATCTTGAGTCATCTACAGAAGCTGATCCTGGTCTGAAAAACTACAATAAATAGCCTATTTTCAATTAATATGTTTTATTGAAAAGGCAGAAAAATACCTTACTTATACTTAATTTGAATTCATTTACCAACGCAACAAATTATGTCTTACTCAAACTAATATTTATTTAGATTGAAACAGTCCCAGCTGATAATCATCATTTTCTCTTTCTGCCTCAATATTTTCTTGTACACAAATTCAATATCTATTTACATATCGTCGGTGTAAATGCAAAACCTCGTATGTCGATTGCTGCGATTTTCAAAGTACAAACTTGTGTGCACAGCTATGAAAATTCCTGCAGGTTTTGAGATATTTTTACTGATCAGTATTAATGATACATTATTTGTGAACAACATGTCCAAATTTCTAGAAAAACATTTCAGTTTGGGAAAAGTTATTACAATTTTTTCCCTCCCCGCTAAAATTTTCCAAAATCGAGATACGAGGTTTTGCATTTACAACGACGATATCTTTTGCCATCTGCAGTAGCATTGAAATAGGAACAGTCTAAACTTTTGTCATTTGGGAAAGGGTGAAGAAGCCATAGTGCCTATCTACTGTAGTGAATAAAGACTTACCGAGGTCCAGTATGGACAGAGGTCTGGATTCACCACTTTATCACAACAAGCCACCAGCTGACTCGGATCACACAGCGGTACACATTCTTTAAACACAGGTAATCTTCCGTTCTCCTTCAAATACTGCAATTACAAAATACCATTTATCATATTTAAATGAGAGAAGAATTTTAACAGCACATTCAACTGCTATAGTTACATCATGCTAACTGGAGCACTTAACCATGGTTGTACTACAACAATATCTAATATGAGCCTCCAGCTGCAGCGGCCATAGCACAATTGGTAGCACATCAGGGTCCGTGTTCACCAACATGTCTAAATTGATTTTCTAAAGTAAAGTTACACACCAACCAATCAGAGTGGCGGAGACATTTGTCCTGGCCACTCTGATTGGTTGGAATCTAATTTTACTTAAGAAAATCAATTTAGAAACGTTGGTGAATACGGGCCCAGGACTCTCACTCATAAAGTCCCGGGTTCAATCCCAAGTCACAGCAAATATCCTTTCAAACAAAATTGTCTCAAATTAAAGTTTGAGTTTGAGTTTTTTGGGGTTTTACGCCGTTTTCAACTACCAGGGTCATATTGCGGCGGCTGGAGCACCTACCCATGGATTCCTGTTGTTTCTCAAACCAGTACTACCACAACACCCTTACCGAGCCTCCAGCTGCTCGCCCACTTAGGTTAACGATTTCAAACCCATTGGTGGGTGACAATTTTGTCAGAAAGGGTATTAGCCGCGGCCGGGTATCGAACCCGGGACCTCTCGAATGAGGGTCAGATGCGCTACCAACTGCGCTAGGGCCGCGGCCCTCTAAGGCAATTAAAGAACTGTGGATTACTTATATCCGATAAAACAAAATTCACCGAGTACTAAAAGTGTTGCAAGTACCCGAGTACTACTAAAATATTCACAAATTTAATCAGATTGAGATAATGTAATCAAACACACTAGCTATGAGTTCTACACACATGTGAAGTTTCTACATCGTAGGCCTTGTATTTTGAAAGTTATGGACAGGACACAAATTTGCTAACTGAATCAAACAAAATCAAACAAAGGGAAGGGCAATAACTCAAAAATTACAAATGGTAGAGTTGTTGTTCTTGAACTCTGCACACCCTAGCTATAAGATCTATACACCTGTGATGTTTCAAGACCATAGGCCTTATAGTTTCAAAATTATGGACCAAACACGAATTTGCTCACTGAATCAAACAAAATCAAACAAAGGGCAATAACTCAAAAATTATAAATGGTAAAGTTGTTGTTCTTGCGCTTTGCACACCCTAGCTATGAGATCTATACACCTGTGAAGTTTCAAGACTATAGGCCTTATAGTTTCAAAGTTATGGACCAGACACAAATTTGCTAACTGAATCAAACAAAATCAAATAAAGGGCAATAACTCAAAAATTACAAATGGTAGAGTTGTGGTTCTTGCGCTCTGCACACCCTAGCTATGAGATCTATACACCTGTGAAGTTTCAAGACCATAGGCCTTATAGTTTCAAAATTATGGACCGGACACGAATTTGCTAACGGACAGACAGACAGACAGACAGACAGACAATGCAGACGATTACATAATACGACCCTTCGGGCGTATAAAAATTAGGGATGGGAACGAGTATTCGATTAATCGAGTACTCGATCGAACGTCCGAATATCGATTACCAATTTCACTAATCGAGTAATCGGAAAGAAAAAATAATATCAGGAGAAAAATGAAAATTCGTTTCCAAACTCAAATTGTTGAAAATATCAATCTCTCTTTTCCAACACTGTGCCATGCAAAGGGTAGAGTATGGTATTCAAATGTTTTATTCAATCTCAGAATCATATACAATGATTAACATGAGAAAATACAGTTTACATATTTAACATGTAACACCGCCGATTATCTAATCCCTCGATATCGTCCTTATTTGCAATCAAGTGCCAACAGCTATATTGTTCTCGCTGTCAAACAATGTCATAAATTTTCGCACCTTCACTGCTGTTTACTCCGATTTCAGGCGATGCATTTTAATTGGAAGTCCGTAAGATTTATCTTAGAGTTAATTGGTTTATGCAATATTCGATCAGCCGATTATTGTATTATTGTTAAGATATCATTCTATTGCTATTTGTTTCTCGAAGCAGAAGCATCTCATTCCCGATTACACGAAAATGAATTCAAGAAAGTCTAACAATGCCTTCCTTTAAGTCGTGACTTGAATAATATCACAAAATGTGTAAATATTAGGAACATTTTGGAGATTTATAACAACAACAACTTTGCCGATTTTTTTTATTTTTCAAGAGTTTAATGGAAAGAATTTTACACTTTCTGTAATTCTCATCGCATAACTAACAATCTTCAATTTTTCTCAAATAAAGTACTGATCAAATGTCATCTGAAGAGATATTTTTACCGAAGATATGCTGCATAAATCGCCTATGAGCATGTTGGAAAACACCGATACTATAACCAAAAGACGACGTTTCTATCTGAGTACTCGAGTTCTCGATCGGAAGGGTGACTGAGTACTCGATTAGTAAAATTGGTACTTGTTACCATCCCTAATAAAAATACAACAGCAGTGTTCTGTATCACATGCATCCTATCCAATTTACAGTGCACTCCACCTATTACGAGTTCGGGTAATAGGAGATACCGTCTATAACGAGTACAGAACAAAGTCCCTGTCATTTCCCTTCTATTTTCCCTTTGTTTTATATCGGCTAACGGGAGATTGGTTTGAGCGAAAAGTCGGCTATAGCGTACATATTTCCTTGGTCCCAAAGCGTGTCGTCTGCAAACAGCATTGCCCTAGCCCTGGCTGTATTTTTCACACCTATTTAGATCTACTAGGTCCTAGAGTGTGCCGCCGGCAATCTGATATTTCAAGGTAATTATCGATCAATTATGGGTTTAACATGTTCCGAAATACCTATTGTCATATCGACAAAGTGTTATTGCGAAACATTGTAACTCCAACTTTAATCCAGCTGGAGTTATGAGTATTTGCTCCAACATCGACCATATGCGATGAATTTGAAAAATACGGGACACTACTAAAGAGTGGAAAGCTATTTCCTTAGAGTTGAAATTTGAAATCATGAATAAATTAGAAAAGGGATTTTCCATAAGGACAATGAAACTCACAATGTTTTTCAAATAAATATTTTATGATGTACATAACCATTAGTATTTTCAGCACACTTATATGAACTGTAGTGTAATGTTCGTATGTTACTCTTAGTGGTGTGTATCAAAATATCAAGAGTTATCTATCTTTATGTTCTCTAAAAAGGAGATTATAAATGTGCCATAGTTCACTTCCGGTGAAAGCCAAAGTAGACATGGGCAAGTGAACTTTTTTCAAGCACTCTGTTACAATTCGGCTTTAGCGAGACATGGCTATAACGAGGCATCGAGCGATGTCCCGGTGATCTCCTTATACATGGAGTGCACTGTAATTATGTAGTGAACCAAAGCTTCACAGATAATCTCATAATCTGTACTTACCTTTACAGCATTATTCTTGGCAGTTTTTGCACTCAGATTTTTTATTCTGGTTTTTATTTGCTTCATTGTTTTACAGGGCAACATAAAGTCGTTGATGTACTTTTTGCTGTCTTTAAGATGCCTAAACTGGTCTATCCCAATTGCTAGCAAGCTGAAATACAACAAATATAACATTGAACAAGGTTAAGCCTCTCTTACAACCAGTTGTATGTGCTCCTACGTGTGGTCTGCATCTAAAACGTAGGCATAGTGCAACATACAATTTTGGTGGATGCAACCATGTACACTCTTAAGAACAGAGCACATTCTCTCTTCATTCCATTATGATAGAATGATGCTCTGTTCCCACGGGGTCATTTCACGTCTAATCTCGGGGCCTTGGCGGGATTTCGGTATCCAATCGTTGGCTATACACGACAAAACAATTCAAAACAAGAGGGCCATTGGCCCTAGGTCGCTCACCTGAGATGGGGTTTTATAACAGATCAGATTTCTTACAGGTAATGCAATAAAGGGTCAAAGATCATATGAACGCCGCTATGCGATTTCAAACCATAGAAAACCCAGAAAACTACCTTAGTGCAATATCATATGTACCGTAACTCAAATACAATGTATGAAGTTTCATCCAATTCGGCTATGTGGTTATGGAGAAATTGCTTTGGACAGATGGAATTAAAATAAAACATACAGACTGACAAACAAACAGAAATTTACAAATTGACCTAGATCTATGACCTTGAACCTACCTTATATATATTTCAAATAGAACATCTACATATGATAAAGAACACATTTACCCATACATTTTTTTAAATCCATGCATAAATATAGATGCTATGCCCCTGATAAGCAGATTTTTACAAGAAGTCCCCTTTTTCTGTGACAAGGTTTCATATTGAAAAGCAAAGAAAAGTACCTCTAAGCAATATCATTAAGCGGCCCATACACGATCAATATCATTGACAATATTATTGAGTCATAATATTTTCTAGCCACCCATACACGATCAATATTATTGACAATATTAATTTAGAGAACAATCAACCATGGGTTACAAAACGTCAATAAAAATATTGAAGAAAATATTTCAGCGATCGCAGATATTCGTCAATAGTATTGACAATCCTTCAATATTGCCCATTCACGGTCAATATTATTGTCAACACCAAATATTGACAATAATATTGTCAATAATATTGATCGTGTATGGGCCGCTTTAGCAATGCAAATATTAAGTTTTGTCAAATTTGGCTCTGCGGTTATTGAGAAATTGCATCTGACAGATTTCTTGTAATTTCTCTTTTTCTGTAGCCATGGCAACCAGAGTTGTTTTTTTTTTCTTATAAATTGCAATTCTGTTAGCAATTTTTTTTTAAATGTGACCTCCTAAGGAATATTTCTGCTTAGTTTGGTGGAAATTAGCCTGTTAGTTAAGGAGGAGATATCGTTCAATGATGTTATTGAGATTTGGTGGAAAATCTCCTTTTCTGTTGCCATGGCTACCAGAGCTTTTAAAGGATTTCAATTCTTTTAGCAATTTTTAAAAGGAACCTCCTCAGAAATATTTCTGCCTAGTTTGGTTGAAATTGGCCAAGTAGTTTAGGAGGAGATGTTGTTCAAAGAAATTATTGAGAATTAGTCAAATTTCTCCTTTTCTGGTGCCATGGAACCCCAGAGTTTTTAGTCAATTTCAATTCTTTTAGCAATTCTTAAAGAGGACCTCCTAAGGAATATTTTTGCCAAGTTTAGTTGAAATTGGCCTGGTAGTTTAGGAGAAGATGTCGTTCAAAGATAGTATTGAGATTCATTCAAATTTCTCCTTTTCGGTTGCCATGGCAACCAGAGTTTTTTTTAAATGGATTTCAATTTTTTTAGCAATTCTGAAAGGGGGTCACCTAAGGAACATTCCTGTCAAGTTTGGTTGAAATTGGCCCAGTAGTTTAGGAGAAGATGTTGTTCAAAGATAGTATTGAGATTCAGTCAAATTTCTCCTTTTCGGTTGCCATGGCAACCAGAGTTTTTTATGGATATCAATTCTTTTAGCAATTCTGAAAGGGGGTCACCTAAGGAACATTCCTGTCAAGTTTGGTTGAAATTGGCCCAGTAGTTTAGGAGGAGATGTCGTTCAAAGATAGTATTGAGATTCAGTCAAATTTCTCCTTTTCTGTTGCCATGGCAACCAGAGTTTTTCATGGATTTCAATTCTTTTAGCAATTCTGAAAGGGGGTCACCTAAGGAACATTCCTGCCAAGTTTGGTTGAAATTGGCCAAGTAGTTTAGGAGGAGATGTCATTTAAAGAAATTGTTGACGGACGACGGACGACGCACGCCGCATGACGGACGACGCACGGACGACGGACAAAAGGTGATCACAATAGCTCACTTGAGCACCTTGTGCTCAGGTGAGCTAAAAACTGATACAAACTTTCATTGGCTGACGCTTCAAATTAACGGCTTCAGCCAACAAGAATTGTCCGTGGACAATAAAGCTCGCCCAAACGAGAGCTTGTCACAAAGAAAAGTCATTTCCTAGGTCAAGGTAAAAAGGTCATGGCCCAAAAAAAATTTTTGTAAAAGTAGGTCAAGCTCCATGGTCAAGGTCACAAGGTCACAGTCAAATGTGAACTGTGTTGGAATGAGATGTCCATGTGTGAAATATCAAGGCTGTAGGTGTAAAAGGACATGAGTTATAGGCCAAGTTAAAGTTTTTTGAAAGTAGGTCAAACTCCAAGGTCAAGGTACAAGGTCAACATCAAATGTGAACCGTGTTGGTAGGTGTCCATGTGTGAAATATCAAGGCTGTAGGTCAGGTGCAAAAGGACATGAGATATAGGCCAGGTGAAAGTTTTTTAAAAGTAGGTCAAACTCCAAGGTCAAGGTCACCAGGTCCAAGGTCATGGTCAAATGTGAAAAGTGTTGGTAGGAGGTGTCATTGTGTGAAATATCAAGGCTGTAGGTGTAAAAGGACATGAGATAAAGGCCAGGTTAAAGTTTTTAAAAGTAGGTCAAACTTCAAGGTCAAGGTCACCAGGTCCAAGGTCATGGTCAAATATGAAAGGTCTTGGTGGGAGGTGTCCATATGTGAAATATGAAGGCTGTAGGTGTAAAAGGACATGAGCTATAGGCAAGGTTAAAGTCTTTTAAAAGTAGGTCAAACTCCAAGGTCAAGGTCACAAGGTCCATGGTCATGGTCAAATGTGAATCATGTTGGTAGGAGGTGTCCATGTGTGAAATATCAAGGCTGTAGGTGTAAAAGAACATGAAATATAGGCCAGGTTAAAGTTTTTTAAAAGTAGGTCAAACTCCAAGGTCAAGGTCACAAGGTCCAAGGTCATGGTCAAATGTGAATGGTGTTGGTAGGAGGTGTCCATATGTGAAATATCAAGGCTGTAGGTGTAAAAAGACATGAGATATAGGCCAGGTTAAAGTTTTTTAAAAGTAGGTCAAACTCCAAGGTCAAGGTCATGGTCAAAGGTCATGGTCAAATGTGAATGGTGTTGGTAGGAGGTGTCCATTATGTGAAATATCAAGGCTGTATGTGCAATAGGGCATAAGATGTAGGCCAGGTTAAAGTTTTTTTTATGCCAGGTTAAAGTTTTTAAAAGTAGGTCAAACTCCAAGGTCAAGGTCACAAGGTCAAAGGTCATGGTCTCAAATGAAAGGTCTTGGTGAGAGGTATCCACATGCGAGATATGAAGGCTGTAGGTGTAATATGGCATGAGATATAGGCCTGGTTAAAGTTTTTTAAAACGGTCAAAAAGTGGGTCAAACTCCAAGGTCAAGGTCACAAGGTCAAAGGTCATGTTCTCAAATTAAAGGTCTTGGTTAGAGGTACCCACAGGTGAAATATGAAGGCTGTATCTCTAACAGGGCATGAGATATGGGCCAGGTTAAAGTTTTTGCGGACGCTGACGCCGACGCCTACGCCGATATCCGGGTGTATGACAATAGCTCTTCCGAGACTATCGTCCCGGGCGAGCTAAAAATAGAAGCGACGTAATGTATACGTAATCAAACAAGATGAAACTGAATGATTTTGATTCGATAATTCAAATGTTACCGGCTTCAGCCAAAAATAGAAGCGACGTAATGTATACGTAATGATCATGCAAGATAAAGCTGAATGATTTTGATTCGATAATTCAAATGATGTGCTATAATTAGATTATGAGGACAAAATAGGCCGTTTGTGTAACCAAAACTGCAGAGGTCATATTTGATGGTTAATCAATAGACCTCGGCTTTGAAGAGTAGCAACCATGATGCTGACTGCAAGCAGCAAAGAATTGACCAGACAATTCTTTTAGCCACTCTTACAAAACGGCATGAGTCCTTATAAATCATGCGTTTTAAAAATCTCTGAAGACATATGATTTATAAAGACACACGACAGGTTGTAAGAGAGGCTTTAGATGGGTAAATGTCAGCAGGACTCAAAGACATTATTTGAAAGCATAGACAGATATGTCCTCTTTCACAAAACGATGATATTGTATGAAGTATGCATTGTACATAAACTGAATAAGGAATGATTTTTGCGGGCTCGTGTGCTAAAAATAGATTTCTGATGGGAAATCCCTCAACAACGTTTGCCGGGTACCAGTCTAATATTTTGTTTATCGGTCATGAATCGGACAATTTTTTCGTACCAGTGTTAGCAAAAAATTATCATTTTCAAGCGAGATATTAGTCGATCATAGATAATGCAGGCGGGAACTTAAACTACGAAACATTGCGCATATTCAACATGCAACATTGATTCCAGATACGGAGACAGACCAGAAATGACAAACGTTTTTTCTTGACATTCCTCAGCAGCTTAATCAGAAAAAACATGGAAAAGTCTGAAAGTAAAGTAGCTATGATCATGAAACTTCGCGGGTAGATAGATCTCACCAAGGAGGAGTGCAACGTACAATGAGCATAACTCTACCTTGCGTATTTTATGAGTTATTGCCCTCTGTTGTAGGCCTATTGAAAGCCTATGGGTGTATCAAATCACATTCAGCGACAAATTCTAGTTTTTTCCCAGATAAATCCTTTCCTAAACAAGACCGGTTTTGACGTCCCCAACAGAAAAGTATTGGGAAAACATTGAGACAGAAGAAGAAAATGATGATCGACCAAATTGAAAAGACCTGCACAGCAAACAAAATGAGTGTGAATAACTTCTTTGGCTATTGATGATCATTCTACTTTTGTCTTGATATTCTCTCTGACATAAAACACTAAAAGTATTCACACCCATTTTGTCATCTGCAGACTTTTTTCAGTTTGGCCGAACATGGCATTTGGCGTTTTGGAAAGGGTAAGCGAGTACGCACGAGCGGCACGGCGAATCTAAGCTAGGCAGGACCGTATGTGTAAACATTACTTGTCAACTAGTTATTTCATAGTTACCTATCTTAAAAAGTACACGACAGTGCAGCAACCTTCTCAACTCTTAATTAGAATGTTTCTCAACAAATGATTACGGTAATCCAGCTCTTACAACGTCATCTTCAGCAAGCTGATCGTGGAAAAACTTCGCGAGATACACAGCCATATTTGTACGATAGAGGATTCCCAATCTATTTTTAGACCAGTGAGGCGTGACGATGACGTATTTGTTTAAACGAAAAACCGAATGCTATTTTCTTGCTTCTCTAAAAGGCATATCTTATCAGCATTTTCTTCTATGACTCAACCTCCTTTACAAAAGACAATGTTTGTACATTATTACGTTATAACCTACTTGTCTTCAGCCTCTAGAAACTTGATATTAGATCTGTCTCTCCTGTAATCTGATATTCTATAGAAGCCTCCCTGTGGTAGCAGTTCCGGGTATATAAACACGGGGCTCGTCCAGAACAACTTCATCTGGTTGTACGATAATCTGGGCAGAGTCAGGCTTTCTGTTATAAAATAAACAAGCAGTCAATGAAAAATAATGACATCAATTTCTTTTAAAATACAAAGTTTAAAGTGTACAGACTTACGATATGATTCCTCAGGGAATACAATAAAACACTTTTATAAAATATACAATATTTTATAAACGTGTACAGATTTAGTTTTTCAATTTTTGATAACCATAATAAAAGTTGACAAAGACAAAAAATCCTGCTTAGGCTAAGTCACATATAAATATGCTGCTTATACATATCAGCAGTTCCACATTTTCTTAGGCCGATCATAAGAAATTGGCCAAAATATCATTATGTTCTGAAGTGATAAGTTTAAGTCACATAAGCCACAACACCCAGCAGCAGCTATTTCCCTTGATCTGCCACAATGCTAATGATGGTATAAATGCTATAAGAAGTGTCACCAGCTGCATGCAGTACATGCATACATGCGTCCACCAATGTGTCAATCAATCAACTTATCTCCAACTACTCTCTAAAATTTTGCGTGATTCAGCGAAAAATTCATCAAAAATATTTACGTGTAAATGACAATAAAGTAGACTATACCATATTTAAATACAAGATTGTCGATCTTGGACGTCTCCTGCTCTGTCAGGGTGACCGGAGTGTTCCAGCTGTGATCCTTGATGACAGATAGAGCCTGGGGTAGGTTACACACATCTCTAAATAATGTGTCTTTATAAATCACAGCTGATCTGTCAGAAAAACTCTTCAACTCCGTCTGAAATACACAGTAACCCAAACAACACATTATCAGACTTGCCTAAATTCAAAGATGTTACAGACGACAATTTCGAGTGATAAAATTTCACATACTTTGGTCCTAAAAACGTGGGAAAAGAAGAAATTGCAAATCGTAAGCAATTACTTCATTCTCCACAATGTTTCTCAACGCCTTTATGTGTTGGTATTGGATGATGTAAGCAACCAGAGAACAAAGATGGCCCTAAATTGCTTGTCTGAACTGCAATCATTCAAGGTTGTCAACAAATGATGACAAAGGCACATTTATCAGAGAGTGTTATTCTAAAAGGCTAAACACCAAACTTTTCATAGATAAGAATGCAAATTCTTGGTAATTGAATAAAGTGGCTAATAGAGTGAGTCTAAAAAGGTAACTTTGTCAAACTCAGGGCCACATAACTCAAGATGTAAGATTCCTAACATGTTATGTGCAAATTGCCCAAACTGACTTTGGTCAGTACATTTCACACATACCACAAGGTCCCTTTTAGCTTTGTGGGTCACATACATCCAATTTTGCTCATATTGTAAAATAAGTGGGTTTGAAGACATTCTGATTTTGTTACTTCAATTCAAAACCCTATATTATAGGTACTCATTTGAATTGTACCGAAGGGACGATTCAAATGAGTACCCACAACATAGGGTTTGATGAACTGTAAAAAGAAATGAGCCGGGATCTGGAAAAACGTCCCTTAAAGCATTTTTCAAAATCGAGTTTCAAGATCAGCCTGTTGTCAAATGGAGTCCAATATGCATCAATGCTGCTCTCTATAAGTTACTACAGGTCATGAAGAAGTTATTGGAGAACAATATGGATCCTGATCAGACTGTGCGTATGCACAGGCTGATCTGGATCTATGTTTCGCTCAAAAGCCTTACAGGACGTTTTTCCAGATCCTGGCTCAAATATATCACATTTTGAAAAGCCATAACCCCATGTTATTTATAGCTCTGGGTAACATACCAGAAACATATTGACAGCATCCATCACATTCTTGTTTTCTTCATGGTCGTCCATGGATAACACGTAACTCTGGGTTAATAACTGTACATGCTGGAAAAGTAGGGTAAAATTATCATTACACTCGACGTAAACTGGTGCATAATAATACTTATTCTCTGTGTTGATTCAATTGGTTTGGGTTTTTTTTTCCAAGTAATTTTATTATTAACTAGAGCGTCAAAATTCAAATTTCATTCATGTAAAATTGTCGTCTGAAAAATCTTTGAATTTAGACCAGTCTAAAGTTTTATAATTTGGCGATGGGTTAATACTGAATAAGTTTTGTACATTATCTGACTGTTGGCCCTGGGTCACTTAAATAATCTGACTAGATAAGCAAACTGTTAATTTCTAAAGCACTTTATTAGAATATGATATATAAGTTTCCAGAAAAGTGACATATTTACACCGCTAACATAAAAGCTGTTGTTTACGCGAAATTTTTGTTCCGTGAAAATAACCCACTGTACAGTACCTTTCTAAGTTGGTCAGTTATTTGTCTGCGTTCTTTCTCCCCAGTTTTATGTATCAGGTTATCTGGAATCTCACAATCACTCTCATCACTGTGATCACTATGGTCACTCTGAATCTCAGCTTCCCTAAAATACACAAGCATATAAATAATGCAGCCTTGTGCAGACATGCAGTAGCATGTAAGATTTTGTTATAAAGTATAGCATTTTATCAAACTTTACTGTTTACAGATATGGAAGATAATAAACTACTGTATCTTATTTTCCTTCTCTTTTCAGAGGTGGCACTTTATCCAGGTTTAAGTGCTTCTGACATTCACTTTTTATTTGTTGTAAGTTTTTAAGTACAAGTTTAAACTGTATGCATGTTCCGGTCTGTATACTGTGGATTAATTATTGTTTACACACAATGTTCAGTATGCGTGACTACAGGATAACTGTACTTACTCAATGACGTTTTCTGTGCGAGCTTTAATAATATTTTTACTGTTAATGTCTATAGGATCGTCCTCTTCATACAGCTCATATAACTCATCCATCAACGAAGATAACTCCTTCTCTGAAAATAACAAACAAACAGATGTTTTAGGAGTAAGCTCTTAACTATTTATTGGATGTAACTTCAAATGCATTGCTTAACTCATCAACTTGTAACTTCAAATGCATTGCTTAACTCATCAACTTGTAACTTCAAATGCATTGCTTAACTCATCAACTTGTAACTTCAGAAGTCAATAGCATCTACTGCTGTATTATAAATACCCATTATAGGTCCAACAAAATAATATCATTGTCAAAAAACAACAAATTCTCCTCCTCCTAAAGCTTTTATTTAATCTGTCCTAATACTTTTACAAAGAACAAGGGCCGTCAGAGACGGACAATGCTCCCCGAATAAGGCATTGTCACAATAAATGTATGCCATGGAGAGCACTTTATTGTCAAGGGCATCTGGTTTGCTACTCAAATATGAAATTTCATCAAATTCTGACCATTGGACTAGGAGAAATTAGAGAAAAACTGTTTTTAACCATAAGTCCCCTTTTCCCATGACAAGGCCTCAAATCCAAAAACAGGGAAAAGTACATCGGCATTATGTCATAGGGAGTTCACATGGTAAGTTTCATTTGATTTGGCCCAAGGGTTATGGAGATATTGCTTCGGACGGACGGACCGACCGACGGACGGAATGACGGACGGACAGGAAAGACGGAAAGACAAAGCGGCGACTTTATGCTCTCCCTTCGGGGAGCATAACAAACGTAACACTTTTAGCAAGCTTGTACCAAAGAAACGGCTGTCAAGTCGTCTAGAGTGTAAAGCCATTTCTATAAGATTACTCTTGTTTTTGATTCCTCTCAACCTATTTCGCATTCCATTCCAAAAATCGAGGCCAAAATTCTGACCATATTTCACACCCAATGAGCAAAAACTATGGCCTAAAAGTGTGACCAAAAAGCTACTTCTTTCATTTGACATAGTGAGCTTGATGTTTCTTACAAAAAATCACCCAGTTGCAATGCTATCCAATAATGTACAATTTTGTCAAAACAAACAATCTATTTTCAAGTTTGAGCAAATATGTGGCCTGAATGGAACTCACAAATTGTTTCTTCAATTTGACTTTTTTTACCCCTTGATAACCAGCATTTTCTTCTTTCCTCTCAATTTTTCTGTGCAATATCGAATACAAATCTTATTTCAACTACCCTCCAAGCTATCCCCTGCAGCTGTTTTCATGTTTTAACACCCTTACATTTTGCTTTTTGGGAAAAGGTTAACCAATTACCAAACAACAAAATTTCAACTTGTCCAAATTCAAAGATCTTGCAGACGACAACTAAAAATGAATGAAAAACAACATTCTTTATTTATTTTACATGGAAAATATTGTGGGAAATGAAGAAATTGCTTGTCACAAGCAATTTCTTCATTTTCCACAATGTTTTCCATAGCAAGTTTCTTGTGGGAAGTCAAAAAGAGTCACTGTGTGGTAATGGGTTAAGGTTGCAGTTAACCATTGTATAGCTGAACACTCTATGACTTTAATCCATTACCAGACAGCACAATTTTAGACTTGTCCAAATTCAAATATGTAGCGGATGACAATTTCAAGCCAATGAAATTTTTTTGGTCTTAGAAAATATTGCAGAAAAGGAAGTAATTGCTTGTCATAAGCAATATCTTTATTTTCCACAATATTTTCTCGAGCTTTTTCTATTAGGAGTGTCAAAAGGTGTCAGAGTGCTGTAATGAGTTAACCCTTTCCTTAACAACAAATTTTAGGGCTGTCAAATTCGAAAGTTGCTGCAGACGACAAAATAAACATTGAAAAAGAAAGGATTTGTGTATAATGTAGGTAAGAAAATATTTAGGCAAAAGGAGAAAATGCTGATTATCAGCATTTTCTTCTTTTGCCTCAATGTTTTTTCAAGCCTTATCTAGTTGGGACGTCAAAACCAGGTCTTGTTTGGGAAAGGGTTAAGAGTAATGTCCTTTCTGACATGACTTACTAGAGACTTTAACAGCCCTGTCATTTCTGAAGTCTTCATGATCATAATCATGATCATTCGTCTCTGCCAGAAAATCAAACTCGGGGTCCTCCTCCTCACATCCTGCTTCATTGGTGTCCTCATTCGTTGTGGCTGCTGTAATACACAATTACACATACAGAAACACAGACACTTACTAGAACTGTTGCAAAGCGGACAAATACCCCCCTATAGAGCATTTTCACTGAAAAAGTGCTATAGGTCAAAAAGTTCTTTAGTTGGAGCACGGAAACAAATTTTAAACAAAGTCCTATTGTGACCTTGACCTTTGTGACCCAAAAGCAATAAGGCATCTCCTTGGGTTATGGGCAACAACTGTGTAAAGTTTCATGGTCCTAGATCAACCGGTTCTTGACTCAGAGCACGGAAACAGATTTTAAGCAAAGTTCAATAGTGACCTTGACCTTTGACCCTCATGACCCAAAAGTAATAGGGCATCTCCTTGGGTTATGGGCAACAACTGTATTGAGTTTCTTGATCCTAGGTCAACCTGTTCTTGACTTAGAGCATGGAAACAGATTTTAAACAAAGTCTGATTTTAACCATGACCTTTGTCCTATGTGACCCAAAAGCAATAGGGAACCTCCTTGGGTCATGGAAAACAACTTTGTACAGTTTCATGATCCTCGGTCAACCGGTTCTTGACTTAGAGCACGGAAACAGATTTTAAACAAAGTCCGATTGTGACCTTTACCTTTGACCTATGTGACCCAAAAGCAATAGGGCACCTCCTTAGGTTATAGGCAACAACTGTGTAAAGTTTCATGATACTGGGTCAACCGGTTCTTGACTTAAAGCACACAAACAGATTATAAACAAAGTCTGATTGTGACCTTGACCTTTGACTTTGGTGACCCAAAAACTTTAGGGCACCTCTTTGGGTCATGGGCAACAATTGTGTGAAGTTTCATGATCCTAAGATAAACATTTCTTGAGTTAGAGCATCTGTTAGCAGCTTTTGAATTGGGCATCCCCAAAACTTTGCTGCTTGGGAAAGGGTTAAATTCCAACTTACTGTCGAAGACTACAAGTGTTTTGAGGAACTCCTTCCACTCTTTGTCATCACATGTTGTGTCGTACATGTCCGCCGTTATATCCGGGGCTACAAAGTTACTCTCTATATCAACTATAGACACCTCATTCAGAGGACATTTAGATCGAGTTCGAGTCGCAATTAGCTCCTTCTCCTTCTGAAAGATACAGCACAATGGCTTGGATAATATTTACAATCACAGGCATAGCATAAAACATGTATCAGTTTCCAAAATGGCACAGATCAAACCTTTCCCAAACAGCAAAAAATGCAAAATTGATGTTAATTTGATAAATTTTGTGGTACAAAATAGCATAGAAAACAATGAGGTAAAAGGAGAAAATGCTGATAATCAGCATTTTCTTCTTTTGCCTCAGCGTTGTCCCAAACCCTTTCTAATAGGGACGTCAAAACCAGGTCTTGTTTGGAAAAGGGTTAAGAACGTTCCAATACAATATTGAACAGAAAGTATTGAAGCAAAAGGAGAGAAAGCAACAATATTTCCTTCTTTCGCCCTATGTTCTCTAATGCTTCAACACTGAAATGCAGAAGGTGTCACTTTCTGGAAATGGGTTAATCATCTTCGGAACAACATCTTTTTCATCTAATTTCACAATTGATTAATCAATGAAAACAAATTTGAGTAAAAGAAGTCTACATTACAAACCAAACTGTTCCAATCCATTATAAATATTACCCATTTTAAATGCTTTACTAGGCTGGCAGATACACAAATTACACCATGCTGATCAACCTCATCAATCTAACTGTTGATGGACCAATATAGTCAGTTCATACTCAGTCATCATAACCTCCAACATTGATATCTTAATTTACACCGCTGAGACAAAGCTTTCAATGGTAGAGATTTTTGGAAAACACATTAATTGCAATTTGCAGAGGAAAACAAGATTTGTTTGTGAAACATGAACGCCCCCGAAAATGACCAATGTTAAGTATTTGAACAAACAGACAGATAAAACAATATGAAACAAAACAATCTTCTGATAAGGGGCATAAAAATGTCTGAAATGCAGTCATATCTATTTATTTCCTTTAGCAGTCATATCTATCGGTATTTATTTCCTGTACCGAAGTTGTGATACTCTCATGTGGTTATTTCAGTTTAAACCTGCTAGTCATCAGCATTTTCTTCAGTTGTCTCAATGTTTTCATAAGCCTTTCCTTTCAGAGACGTCAAAACAACACTTTAGTCTTGTTTGGAAAAATGTTCGGTTGTGATGGCAGGTGATCTGTTAACTTGACCCTTTCCCAAACGGACAAAATTTCGGGAGACCCCATTTGACCATTGCTCCAGGCAACAAAATGGGTGTTGATGAAGTTAAGATTTGTTTGAAAAATAGCCAATAAAATATTGAGGCAAAAGGAGAAAATGCTGATTATCAGCATTTTCTTCTTTTGTCTCAATATTTTCCCAATCCTTTCCTAATATGAACTCAAAAACTTGTCTTATTTGGGAAAGGGTTAATCAGTTGATACAGCCGGACTCACCCTAGTTTTCTCCTGTTCTTCCTCTATAGCCTCCCTGTACTTCTGTCCCAGACTTGTGTGTTTGTGCTGGGATTTAGGGACAAAAATCTGTAGGGGTGGACCCATTGGACTCAATATACTCTGTAATAACATGTGTGTCAAATAACCATCAATAACATAGAGGCATGTGGGCATAAACATTGCTTTTATAGAACTTGACTTATTGACCTATCTTTTCTTTTTACTTTCTATAACTCATTTTTTGCTAGGCAATGATGTCATGAAGACAACCATTCTAGAAGATTTCAACAATACATAAGCCAGAATAGGGTTTTTGAGAGCAAAATGAAATTGATTTATAATATTTTACCAAGTTTCCTAGTTTTGACTACTTTCCAACAAGATTAGATTTAAGTTAAAGTTTCAGTTTAAAGTCTGTATTTACAAACTGAATCCTATTCTACCAACTTTACACATTGGCCCAAATATATTCAGTTTCAACTCAGCCGTTAAGAATCAGCACCTCTGTCCTCTGGTAGCCAATACACTTAACACTTTAGCTTTCAACTTTCACATGTACCCCAATTCATGCACTTTGGCACTGAGGAGCGACAAGGGTTTACATTTTCCCCCCAAAAAATTCCCATGTCACCAGTGGGATTTGGACACATTACCCTGCGATCCCTAAGAACACATTCTACCGCTACACCAGAGTCCAACAAGCATCAAGATAACTCCTTACTCACATTGCTGTTATCTGTGTCCACATTTGTGGGTGTTTGAGAGACACTGGCTGGTGACGGCTGTAATTTAGGTGTGGTAGGTGTAGACGGCAAAGAGTTGGTGTCACAATCACTGAACCCCGACGATAGAAAACTCTCACTCTCCTCATCACTGAGCTGGAAGTATGTATCATGTTTTCATTTGTTTTTTCCCAAAAACCTCATAACTGCAGCTTGTTTTAACTCATTACAGGACGGAAACTTTTTGGACTGTTCCAAATTCAAAGCTGATGCAGACAAAAATTTCAAATGAATGGAATTTAATATTATTTATTGGTCTTCTTGGATAGAAAATATTGTGGGAAATGAAGAAATTGCTTGTCACAAGCAATTTCTTCATTTTCCACAATGTTTTCTAAAGCCTTTATCTTCAAGGGCGTCAAAAAGAGTCAATGTTCGATAATGGGTTAAGCTGTAGTTACGAAGTTTTTAAGAAAAGTAACAATGTAATGTAACATATGTTACACCTCTGTCTATTACAAGAGGACCGTGATGGTCCTAAATCGCTCACCTGAATCAAGATGACAAGAGTGATAATGGCAATTTTGTCAAATTCAAAGGCATGAAACTTATAAGGACTTTCTGTTTGGACACAATTAAGAAATAATTTTGTTCCAATCGATCCTGTAAGGTTGGGTATGAATTAGCACAATTGTTGAGTTAGTTAATTTTCAACAATTATTTCATGATTTCGCAATATACAACATAGAGCTAATTTTCAAAGCATACTGATCTGTTAGAGATTGATCATTTATGATAGGCTCAATTAACAAGATTTTGTCTGTGATTGATAGAAAATAGTGAAAGATTACCATCTGATAAGCTAAAGCTAATCCCTTATTTGTTTACATAAGATAAACATGGGGCCAGCCTGAGAGCAACAGATAAGGGAAATAGAAAATTGGCCCAATGGTTTAATTTTAAAGAATTTTCTTATGATTTCTCTAAGTCTGATAAGCCCTTCCTCCCTGCCATGCCCACATTTTTTGACCAATGGAAAAAATTGTGAACACATTTTGAAAAGAGTAACTCAAGGAACATTCCAGTAAAGTCTGGTTCAATTGGGCACAATGGTTGATTTTTAAAGAATTTTCTTATGATTTCTTAAAGTCCGATAAGCCCCTTCCTCCCTGCCACACCCACATTTTTTGACGAATCAAAAATCCACGAAAAAGTTTTGAGATGGGTCACTCAAGGAACCTTCCAGCAAAGTCTGCTTCAATTGGGCACAATGGTTGATTTTTAAAGAATTTTCTTATGATTTCTCTAAGTCTAATAAACCCCTTTCTCCCTGCCACAGTCACAGTTTTTTACAAATGAAAAAAAACTGTGGACAAATTTTGAACAGAGAGACTCAAAGAACATTCCTGCAAAGTCTGCTTAAAATTGGCCCATTGGTTGATTTTTAAAGAATTTTCTTATGATTTCTCCAAGTCTGATAAGCCCCTTTCTCCCTGCCAAGGCCACAATTTTTTACAAATAAAAAGATTTGTGGTCAAATTTTGAAAAGAATGACTCAAGGCACATTCCTGCAAGGTCTGGTTCAAATTGGCCCAATGGTTGATTTTTAAAGAATTTTCTTATGATTTCTTTAAGTCTAATAAGCCCCTTTATCCCTGCCACGGCCATGTTTTTTTTTTTTTGAAATGTAAAATTTCTTTACAAATTCTGAAAAGAATGACTTAAGGCACATTCCTGCCAAGTATGGTTCAAATTGGCCAATGGTTGATTTTTAAAGAATTTTCTTCTGATTTCTCCAAGTCTGATAAGCCCCTTTTTCCCTGCCACGGCCACAATTTTTGACAAATGAAAAAAATTGTGAACAAATTTTGACAAGAATGACTCAAGGCACATTCCTGCAAAGTATGGTTCAAATTGGCCCAATGGTTGATTTTTAAAGAATTTTCTAATGATTTCTCTAAGTCTAATAAGCCCCTTTCTCCCTGCCAAATAAGCCCCTTTATCCCTGCCACGGCCATGTTTTGTTTTTTTTTTTCAAATGTAGAATTTCTGAACAAAATTTGGAAAGAATGACTTAAGGCACATTCCTGCCAAGTATGGTTCAAATTGGCCCAATGGTTGATTTTTAAAGAATTTTCTTCTGATTTCTCCAAGTCTGATAAGCCCCTTTTTCCCTGCCACGGCCACAATTTTTGACAAATGAAAAAAAATTTGTGAACAAATTTTGACAAGAATGACTCAAGGCACATTCCTGCAAAGTATGGTTCAAATTGGCCCAATGGTTGATTTTTAAAGAATTTTCCAATGATTTCTCTATGTCTAATAAGCCCCTTTCTCCCTGCCACGGCCACATTTTTTGACAAATATAAAAATTTGTGAACAAATTTTGAAAAGAGTGACTTAGGGAATATTCTTGCCGAGTTTGGTTCAATTGGGCCCAACGGTTGATTTTTAAAGAATTTTCTTATGATTTCTAGTCTGATAAGCCCCTTTCTGCCTGCCACGCCCACATTTTTTGACAAATCAAAAATTCACGAACAAGTTTTGAAAAGTATCACACAAGGAACATTCCTGCCAAGTTTGGTCAAAATTGGTCCAATGGTTTAGGAGGAGAAGATGTTGAAAGAAATTGTGAACGGACGGACGGACGGACAGATGGACGGACGGACGGACAGACGACGGACAAAAAGCGACCACAATGGCTCACCTTGAGCACTTCGTGCTCAGGTGAGCTAACAAGTGTGTGATCTCTTTTAAAGACCAAGTCAACAAGAATAATAAATTCACTCTAAAGCTTTTCAGAGTTACTGTTACTAGTTTATGACCCTGTGTCATAGTCCAACACATATAATTTAAGTATTAAAGCAATGGTTTTTCTATAAGTGGAGATGTAAAATGGTAAAAATTCCACTAAATACATTTTAGAGTAATGAATCTTTGCTTAGAGGCTGATATTATGGTCACAGAGGCATGTGCAAAGTTTCAGAGCAATAGCGTTAGTAGAAACAGATATTTGACAAACCTCATCTGGGTCAAAATCTTTATCATCATCTTCATCCTCCGGAAAGTCTAGTTCTACAAACTTGGACTCGTCAAAACTTGTCTTCTTAATCGGGGACAAATGTAGAGGGACCTGAAATGTAGGTCAGGAGACATTGTGAGGCTGATCTAAATTTTCACGATCCTTAAACCATAACCATACAACAAAATTTTGGGTTGGTCCAATTTGAAAGATGTTGGAGACAACAACTTCAAAATGATGGCATTTTTAAAAATATTTCGCTTTTTGGTTAGAAAATATTGTAGAAAATGAAGAAATTGCTTGGCACAAGCAATATCTTCATTTTCCACAATGTTTTCAAAAGCCATTTTGGTGAGGAAGTCATAGGACGTCATTGTGCAGTTAAGAGTTAACCAGATATCCTGGCAGATCAACCTGCATTTATGTTCTATGCTCCCTGCATGATACTATTCTTATTATGAACAAGAATCAATTCATCTAATAATCATCAAGGGTCTATAATTCAAACACTTTAACTCTTCCGTACAATGTACTTACACAGAAGTAGCATTTCACTCTATTTATTGTTTACCACATAAATATGATTTATGTTATGAAAGTCACATTTTCAAAAATCTCATGGAAGAATTTGATATAACCACTAACTCACTAATTGCATTCAGTCATTAAAACTGATAATGGTAGGTAAATTACATCAAAATATATACATTTTAAAAATATTTACATAGAGAAAATAGCAGTATATTTGTTGTAAGATAAAGAAGGCTTTAAGGTAGAATACCCATTATGTTGCCATTTTGAAATTCTTAAGACATCAGCTTTTTTCGGGCAGTGTTGTTACGTATCCAAACCTATTCAGGCATGGTCGTAAACATTCGGCGGAGGAGAGTTCCACTGCTGAATTTTTTCGATGGCGCCCGAATAATTTCCAACGTCATGACTCATGCGAATCTCATTGGGGGTAGACTACCTTAACTTACATCTCCATGTGTCTCTATGACTTCCTTCACTTTAGATCTCGTCATCTTCGGTTCATACACCAACCTTTTCTCCTCCACTTGCTCTAAAACAGCTTTACGCACCATCTCTACTACATGCTCATTCGTCACAATTTGCTAAACAAAACAAAACAAAACTTTTAATAATTCTAGAAAAAACATTTTATTCTCTAAAACATTTGTAAGAGTTAAGTGAAGAAGTAAAGTATACACATAAGTTAATATTAACAGGATTATAGCAAGTAAATCATAAGCTCAGATGCATGCATTACTCTTTCACAATACAGTTTACTGTACTGGAAATTGGACAATACGACCAGATAGAGGAAATGGTCCACGATCAGTGGGGGTATAAATACTGTTCAATGGTCAAATTATTACAATCAAACTACGAACTTTAATCCAAATCATACAAAATCATAGCAAAAGCCTGTAGGAGATACAGTCGACACTCGTTATGTCGAAGTCAGAGGGGTCGTAAAAAATACATTGACATATCCGGAGCTCCACAATTCCGATTTTGATTATTTTCGATGAAAATGATATTCAACCATTTTTTATGGGCATCATATGTGTCCATGATTGAAATATAGTAGGAAAAGGAAAGAAATTGCTCGACACGAGCAATTTCTATCCTTTTCCTTCTAAATTTCAAAGGCTTTATTTGTTTCGAAATTATTTTGATTAAACTTTTTGATAATCCATTGTTGAGGACGGGACATGACTTTCACTTCGACTTAAGCGGAATTTCGACTTATCCGATGTCGACATAACAAGTGTCTACTGTATTAAGTAGACAGCAATCCTATATTACTTACATGAATGATAGATTTGACGTTAATGGCAGACAGAGAAAACTTCTCTGACTGTTTATCCAACTTTTCATCAATCTCCGAGTCGGAGTCCTCCACAATCTGCCACTGATCCTCATCACTGTCTGTCTCCACACAGCTCTCATCTGTAACATATATGGATACAGGTTAGACCCATTACAAGATGGCAAAATTTTGGACTGTTCCAATTTAAAAAGTGTAGATGAAGTAGATGAAATTACAGTGCTCCAGCTAGGTTTTGAAAAGGGCAGGGTGCCAAGTGCCCTGAAAGGGCACTTCGAGTCGCGAAGCGGCGAGAAGGGGGAGTGAGTTGGAGGGGGCATCCCCCTCCCACCAGGGGGGTTTGGATCTCCCCCAAGAAAATTTTGATTTCTAGGGGCTTTAAGATGGGCTCTCGTGGGTTTTAAATAGAATATTGGTATTTAAAAAGGGAGATTATTTCAACCCCTCCATATGTGTCATCAGACAAGTAGCACCTAGAAGTATTCTTTTACGTCTGTTCATTTAGGGCCACCAGGGGGGTTTGGGGGGGTCTCCCCCTTGAAAATTATGAAGTCTATCAAGGGCTTAAAGATGGGCTCTGGTGTGTTTTGAATAGGGTTTTGGTATTTACAAAGGAAGACTATTCCAACCCCTCCATGGGTCTCATCAGAAAAGTGGCACCTAGAAGTATTCTTTTACATCTGTTCATTTAGGGCCGAAAAACAGCCACATTGACATTCCTAATTCAAAAGACCATTGTTTTCATTTAAAGAAAAATCCTACAACAATGCTAAAAAAATCTTTCCAGACCCTTGTAATACAATATTGGATAAACTCTCAACTGATTTCTTGCTGTCCATGCTGTAAATTCTTTACAGAGTTTTTAAAGAATTTAGGGTCTGTGGGTCTGTGATAAATTCCTTCCATTGAGTAATATTTTTTGTTTGCCATTTCTTTCAAATTAGACCATTCAACAAGTGTTGCTTCAATGTGGAAAGAGTGAAGAAAGCATGGGGAAAAGTAGAAATATAGGAAATGCTCAATTTCTTCCTTGTTCTTAATTTTTATTTCACTAATCATATGCATAAATACGAAGTTCTTCATTTTTGAACATGGATCTTGTGATATATACTCTTGCTTTGAATTTGGAATTCTAATTTGGATCTCTTTTTTTTTTCTTTTTTTAAACATCTGGTAAAGGGTTAAATGGGATGCAGAAGTGTGTTTAATTGAAAGGGAGACTTTCCAATTCAGAGGAAAGGAGAAAAACAAAAGCAAAAATCAAATTGTCTTTAATCATTTACAAACAAAGTTCATATTTTATTTCTGTGGGGAAAGGGATTAACAAATTGACTACATTCCAAGTAAAGTGTTACGCTCTATGATAAGGGATGTAAACTATTGATTTTCTGGTACACGTTTTTGTTTTTGGTCATATTCTCGAGTCAAAGACTACAATCAGTTAAACTTTACTTCAACTGGTGATGGATAAATAAGTGGACTAGAAATCGGTAGGTTAACTAGAATTTTAAAACTGGATTTCATAGAAGTTTTTACGTCGGACATTTTGGTCAGTCAACTCTGAATTTTGCCGGTCAATGTCTTTTCCGGGGCTTTCGCAAAGACTGTGAATTACAATTTTGAAATAAGATCCATGAATTTAAGGTAAACCGCTATTAGCAGCTCAAAACAAAATGGGACGAAACTGCCCATGTGAAGCGGCGATTTTCGAAAATGTAAAATATCTTATTGCTGCCTACAACTAATCTTAAATTTTTCTCGGTGAACGGTGACAAAAAGCTAATCATAAACCATTCAATCTTGTTAATGACCATTCGTAACGATTAAGTCGCTAATCAGTGTTTGTTTACAGTTGAAAAATTGTTTTACGGCACGCGCTAACTATCATCAACAGATTATCGGAAAACTGCCCCTCGATAATGAATCATATGTTCTGATTGGTCGCCTTGTCGATATAAGCCACGCCTTGTACATAATACTGTTTGTAATTAGGTTGTAAATAGGCAATCCCCCAGACTGCCCACTTAACCCATCAGTGATCACAGCGAGTTTTGATTATCAATTAAGGAAGGCGGCAATATACAAGATAATTGCTGATTGAACGAGTAAGGGCAAAATTTAGAGTAAATTTAAAGGGCAGGGCGCCACACTTAGACGGCAGGGCAAGGCAGGGCGTGGCGCCCTTGTAAAAGGGCCTAGCTGGAGCACTGAATTATAAAGATATTTCCATTTAGGGTGAGAAAACATTTTGGAAAATGAAAAAAATGCTTATAACAAGCAATTTCTTCTTTTCCACAATGTTTTCCAAAGTCATCATCTTGCGGGGGTCAAAAAAGAGTCATTGTATAGGAATGGGTTAAGGCTTTTCAAAAGGTCATGTATATGTTATTGCTAATCAAACTATATTGTGGGCACTCATTTGAATCATCTTGCCTGCCAAGATAATTCAACCCTTTCCTGAACAGCAAAATCTAAAAGTGGTCCAGTTCAAAGTCTGCTGAAGACAACAAAACGGATGTTAATAAATATAGGGTTTATGTACAATCTAGCTCAGAAAATATTGAGGCAAAAGGAGAAAATGCTGATTATCAGCATTTTCTTCATTTAACTCAATGTTTTTCTCAAGCACTTTTTGTTAGAGATGTCAAAACAGTCTTGTTTGGAAAAGGGTTAAATGAGTACCAACAACATTGGGTTTGGATTTTAAATAACAGAATGAGATTAAGAACGCATTTACCCCTACCCCATTATCTGTTGGTCTGACCTACATCTACACAACTAACTGGTTGATGATGTCAATCTAAGTAAACATTAATTGATCAATTTAACTCTTTCCCAAAAAAGTATTGATTTTTACCTTTCTAGAGGGAAAAGTTTGGGAAAACATTGAAACAAAACAAGATGTGTTTGTAAAACACAAATGCCCCCGAAATGGCCATTTTAGTAAAATGTTAAGTTTTCGTAGAGTAAAGGGTTGATAAAGGTTAACAGATGACATTGATGAAGGTCAAATTGCATGGAACAGATAGATATCATTGAAAGGAAGTTGCACAGGGGTTTCATTAAGAAGCGGGGGGGGGGGGGGGGGGGGGGGGGGTCCTCTCCTATTTGACTGAAATTGAGTACAATCCCCCTGCTACTTTTGAAAATTTTGTATGGGGTAAATAGGGAAAACATAGAAATTCCCCCGCCTACTGTAGCTTCTGGCCCAGGTGGCCAAAAAGTTATTGAATCCCCTGAAGTTGCATACCAAATTTGAGCTTTGTATGTCAAATACTTTTTGAGAAAAGGCAAATGCTAAGTTTTCAGAGTAAAATGTTTTCGTAGAGTAAAGGGTTGATAAGGGTTAACGTATGACCTTGAGGAAGGTCAAATTGCATGGAACAGATAGATATCATTGAAAGAAAGTTGCATACCAAATTTGAACTTTGTATGTCAAATACTTTTGGAGAAAAGACAAATGTTAAGTTTTTGGACAGACAGACAGACGGACACAAGTAAAACAATACGCCCCCAATCTTTCGATATGGGGGCATAATAAGAAATGCTGGTGAAAGGCTGATAACCAGCATTTTATTATTTTAACTCAAAATTTTCTATGCTACTTTCCTACAAAAATACCTTCTTTCTGACCAATGCATGCACTGATAAAAAGAATACAGAAGTGCTGGGAGAATGTCTTGTAATTTGTTGAATGTAGAAAACTCAAAGACAAAGCTTGGAATATTAATGAAACTTCTCCCCATTTTTCCCCTTGACTTTTAGTAAAACTGCAGAGTATTCTATAGTATGCTGTCAATGAACCAGATGACTGGGACATAGACCTGTATTTACCTTGCTGTGTATGTTGTTGACTGGTAGAGGGTGTTGGTTGTTGTTGTTGTTGTTGTTGTTGTAAAGAGTTGACTGCAGGATGTACTGCTGGGCCTGTATCTAGGTCACTATCACCACTAGACTCATTACCAACTTGGTCAAACTCACTCAATAATTTCTTCTTCTTGGCTCTAGGTACAGGTAATTTTCTGTAAACAATTATTCATACATATAGTACTCTAATATTTAAGATATCAGAGACAAAAGAAAGGTATTATAAAAGACAAGAATATTTCATGTTGGAGCAATAAAAATGCTGATGAAAAAGAGTGAAAATGCTGATCATCAACACTTCTTCTTGTCTCCCTATATTTTCTAAAACTTTGTCTTTTAGAAGTGCAGTGATTTTTTTTCTAAAAAAAACGGTCGTTATTGGGCCCCTTTCCCCTCTCTGAGGAATATACTTTTTTCCCCCATTTCAGAGAAAATTTCCCCTCCTGGAACTAGATTTTTTGTTGCAAAGAAAAATCCAAATTATATTTACCGGTAGATTCTAGGCCTCTCTAGCAGTTCTAATGGTTGTTTGAAGGTCCCATTATGATATACAAGCAAGTTAAATGCATTTATAACACTGTATTTGAGAGTATAAGCATGTATTAAAATTTCCCCTTTTTGGGCGTTCACGCGCAAATTTTCCCCCACCTATGGGCCCTGACCCCCTTCCCCCAAAATTAAAAATAAACACTGAAGTGTCAAAGCAAGGGTTTGTTTTTAACAAAGGTTTAACTTGTTTACAATTTACTGATGAGGTTATTCCATTACCAAATGACAAAATTAAGACTGGCCCAAATTCAAAGATGATGCAGACGAAAATTTCAAGTGAATGAAATTTTACATTTAGTGGTCTTTTTTGGTAGAAAACATTGTGGGAAATGAAGAAATTGCTTGTCACAAGCAATTTCTTCATTTTCCACAATGTTTTCTACAGCCATCATCGTGCAGGGAGTCAAAAAGAGTCATTGTCACAATGTGTGGTAATGGGTTAACCAACACATTTTTAAAACTTTTCAACTTTAAGTTCAGTTTATTTTTTACTCTACACCTACCTTGGACTTCTTTTGATTCCCCTAGAGGGACTTGAAAATGATGAGGTCTTTTTGAAAGGTGAATCTATTCTGCCATAAGGTCCTGTATATAGTCGGACTGTGGAATCCTTTGTGTCATTGGTGACTTCTAGAACATCTTTCCCCTGTTTAGCCTGACCAGAATCTGTACTCTGTTCCAAATCAGATACACTTGGTGATGAAATGGATGGTGCATGTTCTTGTTCAGCTTTAACCGCTCCCTCATTTTGATCAGATTTTTCTCGTTTAACTTCATCTGTTTCATTAGCCTTCATGATGGATGCAGTTCTGTTAAATGACTCTTTGGTACATTTTCCATTCATTTTGAAAATTGTATTATGAAACCATCTGAAAATAAAGAATTATTCAATCAAAATTGTATATTAATAGGAAAACAAACACACACACCCATTTGCATATTTGAACCCCCTCAGAGAAATCCTATGTGGTGATGGAGATGTCCTAATTGAGGTAATCAAACTCAAGCTGGCCATCAGGCCAATATTCTTTAAAAATGAAAAGATAGTCCGACTGGTAGCGATATCGAAGGAAAATTAATTTTGTAAAATCAATCAGATTATCTGGTTTGGTTGCTATCTTTGAGGTCTATGAAGACTGTTACTGTTTATTTCATCAAAATTAATAGAGAAATAAGGAAGTTTTTAATGTTTGAAATTTGCCGATTACCTCCCCTTTTCTGTCACTTGATTTCATGTTTCAAGTTGATGTGCATAAATGCGCTAATAGATACTCAAATGCGCTCATATGTAACAGTGTTCTCCCCAGCCCAATAAGCTGTATCGGCCCCACTACAGCTTCATCTAAATCAGTGTTATGCACCTACAGCTTCAAAACTACCCCACAGCTTAATTTGTTCCAAATGGTCACCAAATAGAGTTTGAGTTTATTGGGGTTTTACGCCGTTTTTTCAACTACCAGGGTCATATCGCGGCGGCTGGAGCACCTAACCGTGGGTTCCTGGTATTTCTCGCACCAGTACAACCACAATATCCAAACTGAGCCTCCAGCTGCTCTCTCACATAGATGATTCACACCCATTGGTGAGAGACAAATGACTTTTGTCAAATGTCAGAATGGATACTGGCCGAGCCGGGGTTCGAACTCACGACCCCTGGATTGACAGACTCCGACGTAACCGACTGAGCTATCCGGGCTCGGCGGTCACCAAATAGAGGAATTTGAGTCATTTAATGTCAAAACTGATGAATTAAGGTATTTTATACAATAAATATGCATATTCCATAAAAACGTTATGGGAAAAAAAGAAATTGCTCATAATGAGCAGTATCTTCTTTTCCCATTATGTTTTTATTCACAATTATTTGCATAAACATTATATTGTAATCTTCAACGATATTGCCACTACAGCTTCAAATTATTCTGGGGAGAACCCTGTAACAGTAATCCACACTAAAGCAGGCCATTGGAACTCCTAATTCCACTTGTCAAAACAGGTTAGAAGTTAAAAATGAAAGGTAGTTTCGACATTTTGTCATGAAAGTGAACAAGGGTGGTTGCCTCTCCTGATTCCATCCTTTGATATCACTACTTCTGGATCCGCCACTGTACCACCCACCACAGATCGACAGAACTAGAAAGACCTGAAGGTCTTGAGTTGCTCCACAGGCCTGAATTTCTTGTGGTTTACTATAAAAATTTTGGCAAATTTATCTAAATGCTTAAACTTATATATGGTAGGGCTGTGAATCGTTGGGTAAGTGGCGATCCGATCCGATCCACCATTCATGAGCAACGATTCACAAATCAATCAACGAATCTCTACAGCTGCAAAAGTGGTCAGAAATCTTGTTTCAGAAGACAAATTAAGTGTCAATTATTCACATTTTCTTCATTTCTCCCTAGGGGTTTTCATCTGCAGGGCTCGCGCTGGCGATCGCCACTTGAGCCATTGGTGACTATTTAGAAAATGTGGCTCAAAAAAATTGAATGTGGCTCAAAGGCTTGACTCCAACCTTTTGGCCGTAAACCAATCACCAATTAACAAGGGTTTCAACACTTACATATTGTTTGTAAATAACATGAAAAATCGATAATCCGTGATTGACATCGTCTAATCGGTCTAGTAGGCACGCGAGTTACAATATTCCTTTGTGCAATCACGCCACGAAAAGAGGGGACACATCAGTGTTAAAACCATGTCAACAAAATCCCCGTAACTGCAGATTGTTTTCACCTGCAGTTACGAAGTTTTGGTTGTAAAACAGCGATATCAAATCAGCCATGTGCGATTTAGGCCGGTAGAGCTCTTCTGGAAGTCTGGTTCCCGCCTCTGATACACTACGTTATGATATACAACGTAGTGTATCAGAGGCGGGAACCAGACTAGCTCTACCTTTTCCAGAAGACCACTTCTGGACTAAATCACACGCGGCTGATCAACAACGCTTTAAAAGCCTTTCATTATGTCATCCTTTTTTCCCGCGCTTATCAGCACACACATTTTTTGTCAACAAACCGTAGTAAACATAGCCATATTTGGATGACCTGCACCCGCTAGAAAAAGTCACGTGATTATAATTGAGACTGGAATTTTCCACTGTTAATAGAGTATTTTAAATACAATTTCTATCGACTACGTCATCAAATGACAACTGTGTTGGCAGCGTTTCCTTTGATTTCGACACGAAAAATGTAATGATGTATCTTTTTTATTTTGACAATCGTAATGTGATAGAATTGTAAAAAACGTGTATTAGAAAGTCATCTAGTGACACGAAGAATGTTCCACTATCAGTTACATTCGCACTTATAATTGGAAACTAGCTCTACCTTACATCATTTGTTTACTTCCATTTAGCCATTTGACAGTTTAAGTTCCGGTAAATTAAAATAAAACGCCCTACTGTTGATCTTTTTTGTTATGTTTTAAGTGTTAAACATGTTTGTTTACTTTATTTTTAAAGATCGCGATCCAGCGATCTCTTAGGTGACGATTAATCGTACTCGAATCTTTGATTAGATTCCTGAATATCCGAGTACTCGGATACTCGCAGCAGCCCTAATATATGAACCCGTTTTTTTCCGTTCTGCATTTTCCCGTACGTCACTAGAGTCTCCAAAATCTCATTTTGGGTTCACTGTACCCCAAGTTTTTCTTTGTACCCCCAATTTTAAAGTTAGAGGGTACATGTACCCCCAAAATGAAAAGCCAATGGGCATGCTGGGGTCTGCAGTATGGAAAGATAGATAGCTAGGGCAATGCCCTCCCCCCCCTTTCATAAAATCCTTTTAAAAAGGACACCCCATAAAAGGGACCCGGACAACGCCGGAGGATAGCAGGTAAGGACGACAAAGAGGGCTATAGACAACATCGAAAATGATTGAATTAACCCATTACCAAACAGAGACGCCTTTTGACACCCTGAAAAATAAAGGCTTTTGAAAACACTGTGGAAAATGAAGAAATTGCTTGTGATAAGCTAATCCGAGTCTTCTCTGATGTAAATACGCTCTTTGATATTTTGATTTTTCGCTATTTTCATCAGAGTGTGTTTCACTTCGAAAACAGCGGAAAGTTTGGCACACGTTGTGAAGCTTTGATTTTGGGTATTATATCCGATCACTCAGTAAAACACTGTAGGGTATAGATCAATTGATCATTTTTTATCATACCTGACCAAAAATTTAATTTCAAATCGGCCTGCCGGAAGAGAATAACCTTCCGAAATTCAACAACCCGCTAATTCCAATCGATTTAGTCGCCATTGTTATTGTAGATCACGTGACCAGATCTCATTCAAAAATAGAACGGAATTTGCTGGCACGTGACCACCTTTGATTACGAATTTCTTTCAGGTCACGTGACTGCCTTTGTTTAGAAATTATGGAGTGTTCTTGTTGCGGAGATCAATTTAAGTCGATCTCTTCAGCTTGCAACTTGAATGGTATTGCTTCTCCTGTGAAATTCCGTTTATTGCCTTCACCATGCTCGTAAGTTATGGAATTGACCCAAAAAAGTAGCAAACACAAGAGGACCATGATGGTCCTTAATCGCTCACCTGAACTGAGATTCACAAGGTGAGAAATGATAGCATCCTGTCCCATGATATCCAAAAGAGCATTATATTTTTCAATAGTCTTCATCCTTGTGACTAGACAAACACTCTGAACATGTTTCATGAAGATAGGACAAAAATTGTAGCATCTACATTACCAACAAGGATTTTGTCTTTAAGGCCCCTTTTCCATGACATCCAACAGAACATTCCCACTGTCAATAGGCTTAATCCTTGTGACTAGAGAAATAATCTGACTAAATTTCATGAATATTGAGCCAAAATTATTGTCTCTATAGCGCTAACAAGGATTTTGTCATTAAGGCCACTTTTCCCATGCTATCCCATAGAACATTCCTATTTTCCTCAGAGTTCATCGGTGTGACTAGACAAACACAAGTTTCATGAAGATTGGACCAAAATTTTTGCCTCTAACAAGGATTTTGTCATTAAGGCCCCTTTTCCCATGATATCGACTGGAATATTCCAATTTCTTATAGGGTTTATCCTTGTGACTAAAACAAACATTCTTTTAGTTTCATGAAGACTAGGCCAAAACTGTTACTTCTAGAGTGTTAACAAGATTTTGTCATAAAGGCCCCTTTTCTCATGATATCAAAATGGAACATTCAGATTGTTGATAAGCTTTATCATTGTGATTAGACAAATATTCTGATCAATTTTAACAAAGATTAGGCCAAAATTATGGCCTCTAAAGTGCCAACACAGATTTTGTCATTATGGCCCCTTTTCGCGTGGTATCCAAAGGAATATTCAATATTCCAATTCTCTGTGACTACACAAACATTCTGACCAATTTTTATGAACATTGCGCCAAAATTGTAGCCTGTACAATGCTAACAAGAATTTTGTCTTTCAGGCCCCTTTTCCCATGATATCAATGAGAAGGTTCCAATTATCAACAGAGTTCACCCCATATAAACCCCAAGAATCAACAACATAGGGCCCTATGAAAAAATTCCGTTTTGAGATGAAAAGGTTTTCCAAGTCAAAGATCAAAATGTTAGAGATCTAACTCTTAATCCCTATATAAACCCCAAGAATCAACAACACAGGGCCCTTTTTTCATTGCAAAATAATTAATTCTATAATGATTTGGTAAAGAGTTAAAGAGAATATATTAGTTGCAAAATAGAAGCAAGTCTGATTATAAATCCAAAGACTAGAGATTCAAATAGGAGAGGTTAAGGGATTTCTAAATTGCAAAATATCTTTCAATGTTTATCAAACCCTGTGATGTGGGTATTCATTTGAATGATCTAATCAAAACTATTTAAATAAGTACCAACAACAAAGGATAGCTTAAATAACAAATAGAATGTATTTACCCCCTTTTACATGCAGCTCCCCATTCTGGCGGAGTTTGTGTAAACAATTCCGGTCTTTTGTTTATTTAATAGGATTAGACATTTCCCCAGTAGGGGATCAAAACCTCATAACTCCAGCTTTGTCAAGCTGTAGTTACGAGGTTTTGACTCCCACTAACCATATGTTACCTGTTTGATTTTTTAAAGAATTTTCTTAGGATTTCTAAAGTCTGACACTGCCACACCCACATTTTTTGACAAATCTTAAAATTTGTGGACAAATTACCAAAAGAGTCACTAAAAGAACATTCCTGCCAAGTTTGGTTCAAATTGGCCCAATGGTTGATTTTTAAAGAATTTTCTTACGATTTATAAGCCCCGCCCTGCCACGCCCACATTCTTTGACGAATCAAAAATTTGTGAACAAGTTTTAAAAAGGGTCACCTCAGGAACAATCCTGCCAAGTTTGGTCACAATTGGCTAAATGGTTCTGGAGGAGAAGATGTTTAAAGAAATTGTGGACGGACGGACGGACGGACAGACCAACGGACGGACGGACGACGGACGGTGAGCGACCACAATAGCTCACCTTGAGCACTTTGTGCTCAGGTGAGCTAATTATTGGTGCGAATACTAGCTTGGAACGTTTGCCGGACGTTTAACGGACGTTTCTGATATATTTCATTTATTTATTTATTCATATTATCAGGCAGTGTTTATTTTTAATTTTGGGGGAAGGCGGTCAGGGCCCATAGGTGGGGGAAAATTTGTGTGTGAACGCCCAAAAAGGGGAAATTTCAATACATGCTTATACTCTCAAATACAGTATTATAAATGCATTTAATTTGCTTGTATATAATAATGGGACATTCAAACAACCATAAGAACTGTTAGAGATGCCTAGAATCTAACTATAATTTTGATTTTTCTTTGCAAGAAAAAAATCTAGTCCCAGGAGGGGAAAATTTCTCTGAAATGGGGGAAAAAAGTATATTCCTCAGAGAGGGGAAAGGGGCCCAATAACGACCGTTTTTTTTTAAGAAAAAAAATCACTGTCAGGGTTTTTTAAACTCGCCATTGTTATATTATTTCAGAAGGGCCGTCAATTTGAAAAATAAAATTATCTTATTTTTATTTTCTTTTTAAAATTCTTATATTTAGACCGTTGCGTCATAATCTGGGAAAACCCGCATTCCATGTGCGAGAATTCGCGTTGATCACGTGGTTTTAAATGGAAGGTCACGGTAAACAAAGGCTGCTCAGGTGAGGGTTGTTGCAAAACATTGCCTATAAACCTTTTGGAAATACTTTTTGGTCGTAATTTTTTCAGCAGCCATAACAATAAATGGTTTCGTGGATTGACCGGTTTTCGATACCCTTACGGTTCTGGATAAATGATGAGGAACATAAGGGTTTACCCAACAAATTCAAGCTGGATCACCAAAATCTTACCTATTTAGTCTCTAAAAATCTTATTTTCGTAGGTATCTATCAAAATAGAGTTGGAAAAACAATGACCTTACAAAACAAGGTAAAACGGGTCATTTCTGGTAAAGTTGACCTATTTTCGATACCTTTTATATCTTTATTGTTGAAGAGTATTGATCTACAGTTTGGCTTAAAATGTATGCAACATGCAAAATGGAGGACAACTTGGTGTATACAAATGGAATAATTTCATAAATGCCTATGGTTACTTGCGATTTTTGACTCATTACCAAGCATCATAATTTTGGACCAAATCATAAACCAAAGAAGTTGCAGACAACATTCTTTTGCTAATGAAATTGATTTTTTTTTTATTATTTTTGTACAAACATCGTGGATAAAAAGAAACTGCATGCTAAAAGAAATTATTCATTTTCAAAAATGTCCCACGGAGTTTTGTTATTGTTGTTTTTTAAAGAAGAAAACAAATGAAAAGAAGTGAAAATATTAAGAAAAAAACAGAAAATTCGAGTAAGATACCATCACTTTTGAAACACCCTGTACCTACCCAACCACTGGCCTCACATGACTGTCATGTGACTTTTTTAAGCAGACGAATGTGCCAGATCATTGATTGGTAGTTAAATGTTAATTTTTGGATCATTTTAAGTATTTTTTCGTCTTTTTTGTGGACAAAGAAAAAGTAATAGTGTAAACGTCATGTTATTTTCCGAAAATAAGAAATTAGTAATTACTTGCTTGTTTTTCAAGCATTTCTGGTAAAAATTCCTTTGAGTGAAGAACTAATGACACCGGTCCAAAAAATGAAAACAATGACGTCATGCATCATCCGGTTTTCTGAGCATGCGCAAAAACCATAGAGTCACGATTTGAGGTACGTATCGAAAACAGGTTGAACTACGATTCATTTATTGATACCATCAGGCGTTTTAAGAATAGCATTTAAGATCGGACGGTGAGCGATGCGCCACATCAAGTGGAGAACTTCTTGATATTTTCTAAGTGAAACACACTCTGATGTAAATAGCGAAAAATCTAAATATTAAAGAGCGTATTTACATCAGAGAAGACTCGGATTAGTGACAAGCAAGTGATTTTTTTTTAATATTTCGTCAACTTAAATCGTCGTCTGCAACAGCTCTAAATTTAGCATAGTCCAAAATTTTATCGTCTGGTAATGGGTTAAAATAAATTAGTTAAGTAGAGACGAATTGTAACCGAAATGGAACTGAATTCTGAAAAAAAAAACGGTGGGTTTTCGGCCGGATACATCTTATTTGCATACCTGCCAAGTTTTCAAAATTTCCATGGGGGAGATTGCGCGTTTTACAGAAATTTGCGCCAAAATTTAACCGATTTAAGCGCGTGCAAAAAATCCTTCAAAATTTTCATGGGGGAGATTTTTCTAGAAGAACATTAGACATTAAGAAAAAAGATCTAGATGAATGATGTTGCAAGCCATTTAGGAATAGGTATTTCACCAATGAATTTCTCCTTTTCACTTGAAGTTTTCTACTCATTTCTGTTTTCTTATGTACCAAAGTCACTCTTCAAATCTTACAAAATTTTGAAACAAAAATTTGAAACTTATTCATTGAGACTTTAGTAGCCTTTGTTCGAGTTGGAAAAAATAAGGAGGAAAATTGTTGGGTTCTTTTTTTGCACCAAGCCTTTCTTCCTTTTGACACAATGTTTTTACCTTACAGGTTGTAAGCAGTCCTTTCTCTCAACTTTCTTTCATATCATAACTCAATAATCTAATCATTCTACGTCAACAATCTGCTTAAACAGTTCAAAAAGCGTCTGTGTTAAAAGCTGGTTTTGTTTATCTATTAATGGCGGTGGTTTTATCAAGGGAACTACGTTTCCCAAGATTAAAGTATAAAATTTCGAGGGAGGTAACTGTTGAGGACAAAGAACTGAACAATCACCGATAGGTTTTGGTAATCTCAAAACACTTATTCAGGTGTTGATTTACAGGTGACTCGATTTATAGGCATCAGTGATTAACACAATGCATGCCTGAATAGCGGACATAATTAGGTCATATATCACACTCGCCTGGAAAGGTCATAAACTGTTAGGATGTGTGAAAAAATATCGTAACCACTCTTTCTTTACACAATAGATAAGACATTTTAAATTAAAATTTCTATAGGATTAAGATAGATAAAGTTTTCCTGATTACACCCTTAAATCAAGTTTTCCTATTATGACTGGGAGACAAAATGAAAAACTTTTTTTTTTTATCTTTGAATTTAATATGACAGTAAGCGTGAGACCTGTACAAAATCGTGATTTTTGCACATTTTTTGAAAAACGATCGTGAGATCGTGATTTGATATTAAAATCGTGATATCACGCCTAAATCGTGAAACTTGGCAGGTATGTATTTGTAACACGGTGTAAGCCTTCTATGCTCATTTAATTACTGAAAAAGACACATACATAGATTTCTTTGTATTTCATCTTTCAAGCGTGTATCATCAATGAGAAATTACGCTTTAATTGCCAATCTACATTCTGTCCGACTACTGTTTAGATTTTTTCCGCCATTTTTGATAAATGTACCCAACGGATTTTTTTAGGGAAACTGAATAAATTGTTACAGGGCTATATTGGCCTATAAGGCTGTGTCTTGTGACGTGGTTGACCTTTGGAATAAAACTACACTTTGAAATATCGCGGAGAAAGAAGGAAATATGAATTAGGTCAATCTAGGGTGAATAGCATTTTCTCTTTTTCCTTGGTAGATCTAGTAGTCTTATTCTGTGTTGCTTAGATAAATGATTTCCTAGCATACAGGAAACTAGCCTATATGCCTATATGATCAGACACCCTATTACCGGTGTATACCAATAACCAGAGTAAGCTGAATCTTTTAGACAATTCCAGCTATTGCAATTTTCTTTTACTCAAGATTTTCTGAGTAGCCTACAAAACTGAAACCACCAGTCAGCCAGAATTCCTGAACCTTTATAAATAGGCTATGAACTGCAAATTTGACCATTTCTACTCAATATATCTTTATGGAAATTAGAGCTATTAAAGTGACATTTCACGATATTTTTCATAAATTTTACTTTTATTTTTATCTGATGGAGCATATTTTCTTATGAAAATTTTGAAAATTTCAAGCCAAAATATTGCGCCGTTTACGAAAAATATTATATTTTTGTGCTAAGATTAATCAAATTGTTGTCCACTACAGTTCGGATTTATAGCCTATGTAATTTGCCATTTCTGTCTCAACTATAAAGGCGTATTTTTCGCTTATAAATAGCCTAATAACTTCAAAAAAAAAAACCTGATAGCATTTCTACGTATTAGAATAACATGAATAACAAATCTGTGCATCAAGACATAGGCTACTTTAAAAAAATGAAATCGGAATGTTATATGTCCCTTTAAGCCATATCTGATAGGCCTATAAATGAAACAAATTTACTGGAAATTTGATGAAAAGTGGTTAAATTGATTTCAAGTTAGGCCTTTAATATTTCCAAAGAGGTAAGAATATTGTTAGAAGTGCCTCTCAAGTGTTTAGCCTACTTCAGAATAACGAGCAGAACCATTCCGAAAGAACTAAACCCCTCTTGGGGACTAAATTCATAGGCTGAATAGGCCTACTTTTTTTTTTTCAAAAATGGCATTCCCCAGGACAAGATGGCAGTCTGTACCATCTTGTCCCGAGTCAGTCCGAGTTTTCTCTGGTGAAATTCGCTCTTTGATATGTTGAGGTCGCCCATGTAAATGAGCGACATCAACATATCAAAGAGCGAATCTCATCAGAGAAAACTCGGATTAGTCCCGAGTATGATATATACATATATCATCTTGCCCCGCGACACCTCGTTACCTTTCAACTCGTATCATTAAAAACAAACTACATATAAAAAGAAAATATGTAGAAATGAAATACTGAAATACATATATTTGTGTATCATTCAGGCCCGTTGGACAGGGGGTGGACTAAGGAGCTTTGCCCCCCCCCCTAAAGTTGGCCAAAAAATGCCGATTTTTTTTAATTTACAATGAAAATTTAAGGAAATACAATTACCCCCCCCCCCCCCCCCCTCAATATTCAGACACAGGGGCTTGAGCCCATCCACATGAAATTGCTTCCTACGGACCTGTTTTTTCTGTATGTTTTCTTGTAGACCTACTCTTGAGATTTTCTAATACAAGTGACCAAAAGACGCTGCGACAAATAATACAAATCGAGGGCTTGGTGCAAAACTATTGTAACTACATTTTGTAAAATTTTACAGGAGAGGGAAATAACTTATTGACTTTCTCAAAGTTAAAGAGAAAAGATGTTTTTAAATTTCTTAATATCTTTTTAGGGAAACAGAATTGAAACCCAATATTAAAACACATGATGTAGTCCTTCGTAAAGATTAAGAAAATGCAAAAAAGTGAATTTCTGAAAAATAGCTAGTTACAATAGTTTTGCACTGAGCCCTCGAAATGTTGTCATACTGATTAGAATCGCTTCGTATCATCTTGATCTTGCCCCCGTGTATCATCTTGTCCCGGTCCCTCCTGTAGAATGATTAGGCCTATTTCATTTTCATACATAGAAATTCAGTCAAAATTTTAGTAATCATGACTATATTCGAACCCCCTTCACAGAAATCATGGATCCGCCACAGACCTGACATGTGACATCGCAATATAGGCTATAAATTTAGCCTTTCCATATTACCTCGATAGTCTAATTAGAGAATTGTAATGTCGAAATCATTAAATATAATTATGATATTGCAGTTTTTTCAAGTTTCATTGACAGTTCACAAAATTCGCCGACGATGCTCTGACCTTGAAAAAAAGAAAGAGGACAAATTGCTGGATATTTTTTTCTTTTCTCTAAATGTTTCCAGTGCTTCCTCTATTTTGGTTCGGTCTCATCTACGCCATCCTCGGAAACCCCGCGGTCATAGCTACGCTACGTGACGGTAGCGTAGCTATGACGGCGGGGTTTCCGAGGATCCATCTACGCTAGCTAAGGTACGCTCCAAAGCCGAGGTCTATTGATTAAACCATCAAATATGACCTCTGCAGTTTTCGGTACGCCAACAGCCTCTTTGGTCGTCATAATCTAATTATAGCACATCATTTGAATTATCGAATCAAAATCATTCAGTTTTATCTTGCATGATCATTACGTCGCTTCTATTTTTGGCTGAAGCCGGTAACATTTGAATTATCGAATCAGAATCATTCAGTTTGATCTTGTTTGATTACGTATACACTACGTCGCTTCTATTTTTGGCTGAAGCCGGTAATTTGAAGCGTCAGCCAATGAAAGTTTGTATCAGCTTTTTAAATTGTTTTGTTATGTGCAGCCAACGATTGGATACTGAAATCCCGCCAAGGCCCCGAGATTTGACGTGAAATGACCCCGCGAGAACAGAGCTCATTCTATCGAAATGGAATGTAGAGATAATGTGCTCTGTTCTTAAGAGAGTATAGCTAAGGTTGAACTCGACCATACCACGTCGGTATTCATACCGAACATTACGTCGTAGATTTTCCCAAGTAGCGTGCGAAAATGGATCGGCCTAGGTCTAAATCAAAACAATGTCTTGCTTGGTGGCCCTAGATAGGCCTACGTAATACGTTCCGAAAAAAATGACTTGCAAGATTATCTCTAGCCAGAGATGCTCTTCCATGTCAATTATTGGGACCTAATACATAGGCCTAAAACTGCTTTTAGTTCAACGTACAGGGCAACACAATCTGGAGAAAATGTTCGTGAAATGATGCAAAGTGTGGCAAACTGCACACCTATAAGGAAACAGCGCAGAATTCTGATAACTTTTACGATTTTTTTTGTCAAGTAACATGAGAACCTTAACCCTTTCTAAAACGGCGAAATCTTAGGGCGGTTGAAAGATACGGGTGACAAAAATAATGTTTATTTGTAAAGGTTGAATTTGTCTGTGATATGGGCCTAGCATTTAAAACATTCTCAATGCAAAAGTAGCAGAATGCTGGTTATCCGTAGGCCTATTTTCTTCTTTACCCTCAATCATGATAGACCCGTTCCCGTTGGACGAAATCTTGACAAAACACGAAAAAAGCTTGGTTCAGTCACTTTCCAGTACCTCAATGGTTGGGCCTATACCTTATCAGAAATGACTGTAGGCACCTAAGTGCCCCCAAGAATTGAGAATTTAAAAAAAAAACGAATTGCTTACGCACAACATGGTTAAAATGACTTTTCGCTTAAAATTGAAAGAAAACGAGAAAGACTTGAGGGTCTCGAATCGCTCCACAGGCATGTACTTTAATCGGAGTGAAATCAAAGTCAAAATAATCTATTTTTGACATGCAAGGGCATGATAGCTCGGGTTATTATGATTCAATCACAATTGTTTGAAGGAGTATGAGAAAGAGTCACCCAATGACCATTCCTGTGAAATCCATCCAGTAGTTTTTGATAAGAAGATTTTTAAACAAAAAGTTTACGGACGCACGCACGGACGCATGTACGACGGACACACCGCCATGGCAAGAATTATTAGCACTTTTCAAATTTCGCCTCTGGCTTTTTGGTGCTAATGAGGGGTTGGATACCTTAAGTCGGTCTCAGACCTGCGTTTTTCGTGATATTTCGTAAGTTTCGCTGACAAAGGCTACCATTTTTGTATAAATGACCGGTTAAAGCGTTGCTATTTAAAACAGCAATTTGAACAATATGCCCATCACATTTGAAAAATACCGCGTACAAAACATTTGCCGCGCATTTGCTTCTTTTGGCAATAATGGACATTTCCTGATATTTCCGTAGCATTTGCTTGCTATTGACGCGCCGATGGTGCTCAAAATAATATGTCCATGCTAAAAAGCTCAGAAAGTCAACGTTTGTCGAATTTCTTACATCATTTTAAATTACATAATCATTTTGCCACCTTCACATGGCTGGCTTTCTGTTCCATTAGTCCATGAGCCAGACAACTTTTTATTACCACTTGGAGGGAGTAATTCTTTTTGCACTTTCTGAGTAGTTTGATATGTATAGTTAACTAATTGGTATGATAGCAGTCCGAAATTGGTAGCTTATGCCGAGAAAATCGCCACTTTCTGAACCCACCCCATTTCTACCCTGTCACAAATGAAAAAGTTGATGCGATTTCTTTCGGACCTGTATGATAAATGAAAAAGTTGTTCGTGAATTTGTTCTATGTCAAAACAATCTTTGGGAACTTAGTTTCAGTCTCATTTCATTAAAACTCAGTTATATGGTCTTTCTAGACTATAATTCAGAAAACAATATACCGGCCCCTTCGTCGAACGTAATACACACAATTTTGTTTGACAATTTTTCACTTTTCGGAAGCCAAAATGCATCTTGCTACATATTAGGACTCATAAATATAATTTGTGATGTCTAGTAATTGATTCAAGCCCGATTCATGACACAAAACCCTTGAAAAAAGTCCCGAGAGACCGAAGAAAATATGGCCGATTCGTACCCTGAAATGTTCGTACCTACATCTGAAAACGGATTCTCAGTGTTTCAAGCTGTTTAAGCTGGTCCTTATGCATTGCCAGTGTTCCCAATTTATTCCAAAACTTTGTATAAAACATTAGATGGTCGTTTTGTGTACAAATATTAAGAATTCAGTCAAAATGGGATTTTACATTACTAAACAAAACTGAAATCACATGCACATTTATTCTAACTTAATTTAACAATGAACAACTGATTTAATATAAATTAGCAGTTCTACACTAGACAATCATATATTTGTAATGAAATAGATATCGTACAATTATATGAACTATGTCGTTCGCAACCAAATTAATAGATTTTAATGGGGATAATTTTAGTGTAACAAGGCGACACATTCTTATGTCAATACACCAACCTATATTTAACCTCATAACTGTGCATTATATATACTAAAACCTCGTTGATTTATTTCTAACTTTAAGCCTAAAACATCATTCTTTTAATAAATGGGCATTCAAAGCAAGTGTCATTTGCTTTGAATTATAGCATGCGGTTGATATAATTAATTGATGATTTGTATTACGTTTTACACATTTATATCATCTGGACACACTAAGTATGAGCGTATTCTTACGCAGATATTACATCTATTTCTTAAAAGATTAGAATACTGTAAAATGGATATTTTTTTCCATTGTTCAAGAATAAGATTAAGGTTTGGAAGTGAAAAAAAAGAGATATTTAGTGTGTACGCAGAGAATACATTTCTTTGTCAAATCTACGAACCGTCTATTTCTAATTTGTCTTGAATATATGACATTGTTTATGATTTGATGCAAAAACCGCAAAAACACATAAAAAACAAAAACGTCTTGTATATTTTAAAAAGATTGTTCGTTGATGTATTATTTATTGTACATTTTATATTGAGTCCGAGTCTGGACATGTGAAAAGAAGAGTAGTTTTTAAGCCCAATGGTATATTACATTGTATCAAATCGCCACCCATCTACATGCCTCTCTGTCTGCCTGTAAGTAATTTATTGTCATCTCAGCTCTTCCTACATTAACTATAGCATACGATCTATAGTAATAGTGTGGATGGTATCTATTGTAGTTTGTTTCAAAATAGTCGTTGCTTTCTGAGGTACCTGTTAATGAATTTAATGCATTTACTATCACTGACAAGCCCTATAGTATGTATAGTACGTGTTTGACTTGAATAGATACAATATGTTATCTTTTTGTCTATTGTATTGATTTGGCACGGATTTTTAAAAAAAATAGCACAGAAAAAATCTCTTCATCAATACAGCCTTTAAACTGTCTGCAGTCTGAAATCTTAGACACCAAATATCGCTCCAACCTATCCCCTGTTTCATATTAATATTCATTTTTACCATCACCTCAAAAATATCCACAGCAAAGAAATTGCAAAATAGTTTTATACTAATGGTAGGACTGCTCAGGCAATGAGCCTTCTGCATGATAAAGCATACATACAAAAGTCTACGAGTACATTTATCATATCTACGCACGTATTATTGAAAAATCTCCTTAAGAATTATTTGTAGAGTTGCCCTCGTGATTATGTTATCGCTAATTGTGTGATTTCCATTAGGGGACGGGGACAGAGAAAGAATGAAAGTCCTTTCGTTGTCCCTCAGTTTTATGTATAACTACATATTCCAATACGAGTGAGTTAACCTAAAGGCATGTATACAAATTCTAAATTGAGATGCATCATTTAAAATAGTACTGAAATAAACTTCAACATAATCTATTTTTTTTTTTCATTCAAAAAGCATTTCGATTTGCAAAGAAAGTAATTTTTGCACGATAACAAGAAAATGAAATTAAAAAACTCGACAGCGTTCTATGTTTCTAGGCCATTTGATAACGTTGACATGTCGATAAAATCACGTTAGTGTTCGGACTTGTGCATATACTTACATGAACCCTGAAAATCGTGGGGAAACAATTCTGATTTGGTTCCAACTCCAAATAAAAGTTCATTCATACAGTGAATATAACCACATATAATTTTAAAAAGAACTTTTTGAATGCTTGAAAAGGTCTTTCCTAGGTACAATCTGTCTAAATCTGCTATTCTTTTTCAAACGATTTAACTTATTCAGAGTGATGTGCTATTTCTAGTAAATATCTGTATAGCTTCGGTAAACGGCATTATAGACAGATTTACTGATTGTATACTTTGAACGCTTAGAACTATGTATGAATGAACATATGCTATCATAAATGAAACTAAGACCACTAGTAATTTGATTTTATCCTTCTACAAGTAAGAAACTTTTCTAAGAAATGAATGGCGGGATAGCAGAATTCCCGCAAGCACTTAACATTCCTGATAGCAATTACTATCAAGTGCTGAAGAATGACAAAAGTATTTCATTGCCACGTATTTCAGACAACATATCCGCTCCTCGTTATATCAACATGACTTTGATTGTACTCGTCTAAGTGATCAACAACATGAAGGGTTTTTTTTCAAGAATACCAATCGTTCCAATGCTTTACATAGGTGACTTTATATTGTCTTATTATATTAATTAATGCATGGGTAGCCTTAAGTCTTTTTGGAAGGGTTGATCATAAGTGATAGTAAAACCAAAGGTTGTAATTGCTGCCAAATGTCATGATACTGCATTTCAATAGTTTGCTTCGAATGCAACAATCAGCATTGCTTTCTTTGTATAATTTCTTTCACTTCATATCAATTTCTGCAGTAGATATGTATACACTGTAGAGAAACCAGTGAAGCGACCCTTGCTTTCTTAACTGTCCGTTTTAACTCTACATGATGCAATTTGACATTGTTATGTTGTATTGTAAAAATCATTTTGTTTTCTAGCATCTGTTTAATTGGTATATCATATTCTAAGTTTAGCTTTATCATTTATTTTAACGTCATATTTTTGTTTTTATTTTTTAGTAATTCCATTTAACTATGTCATACATTGCTGGATTAGTATATTAAGTCAAATAGCAACTGGCTTCATTTAATTATGTACGTAACTGTTATAAGATTTTATTTCTTTATCATTGATCAGTTCCGGGACAGTTTGGCTTCAAAAAGCTATTTTGTAACATTAAATTTTATCTTTCGGCAAAGATGCTTGGCAGTACTGTAGCCGTGTTGTTTCCTTTTCCTCAAACCAATTCGTATGTTGAAGTCGAGTATAGTGTATAATTAGAGCATATGTACACACGAATATGAAATTGAATTAAATAACACATAGCCAATATGTTTATCCGTGTTAACATCAGAATTACAAAGTCCCAATAGTTATATATATTTAGCATGTTAATACCTGACAAAATGACAAACACAATTTCCAATTTTCCATACATTGCATGTGTTGTATAGTTCAAAGGATACCTTGCGAAACAATTGGTGTAATCACTCGCGCCTTAATTTCAAGATTCAGATAGAACGTTTTTTTCTTCCAAAATAGATAAAACGGGAAAAGCAAGTGAACTGCTTGTAATCACATTAACTAAGGTATTTTTTCATAACGTGTTATGATATAGTTTTTGTATGCATTGTACAAATATACCATGACAGCACTTTGTCTATCCTTCCACTGCAAATATTGAGATTTAAGACAAAAAGGGGGAGGGGGTTTAGGGGAACTCATTGTTTGCATAGGTTATGTTTTTCCATTGAAATATATTTTATAGAAACATCGCAATCGTATTTCGCCGTAGGAATCACGTACACGATATAGCCGTGGTGACTCTTTGTTTGATACACTAATAGATGACTTACCGAGTTACGTTAAACACCTAATCTATATTGATAAAAATTTGTTTTGGCACATCTGTCAGAAAGATTTCATTAATAAATCTCACAATGCCATTCGCTCCAACTAATTTAGTTTAACAATTAACTTATTTCTCCCTCCCTTTTTCTTATTCAATTTTATGAGGAATTAGTTTTTCTGTGTACTCTTTCAAATAATACATGGGTTTCTACGTACTAGTATTTAGCATGAAACGGTATAGTTACTTGTACTGTGCATGCTTTCGTGATTTGAAGTAATATAACATTAGATGAAGAATTTACTTTTAATTATGGTGTTATGTATTTTTTTATTACTGATCTGCGGTGATTATGCCAATAAAGTCATTATCATTTTCGTATCCAGCCATTTTTGGTTACATCACAAAACACTTTGCCCTGTTGTATAAACTTCGGTTAGCGCTAACTAGTGGTTAAATACCTGTTTTGACAACACAGTTAATTTTAACCAAAAAAGATATTTAACCTTTTAGTTAGCGCTAACCAATGTTTAAACAACCGGGCCCAATGTATCTAATAAATAATGTATTTACAATAAATGAAAATTCTGTGATCAACAAAACGCATAAAAGCATTATTTATTGGATACCAAATGGTTTATGGTGTTACCAAAAATAGCTAGACACGATATTCATGCTCATATGATATAATCCGATAACTATGCTAATTTAAAATTCATTCGGATAACAAATCTTGCTTTATTTGTCCAAAAGGCAATATTCTTTGTTGTTTCTTTTTCTGAAAATTCGAGTGTAAGTAATAGTTCTATGTGTACACTAGAATACACAACAAATAACATTTAAGACAAATGTAAAACTTCTCAATATACTTCTCAAGTCCTTATGTTCATTAAAAATCAAGAATTTTGCGAGAGATTTAATATAAAGGGTCGATCATAAGCTTGTTTTGTTTCATTAGAGATCGAAGGAAAAACGTGTGAGTAAAGTGTATCCCTAAATATAAGTGGGGTATTAGCTACCATTCTGACTTTGATATAACGAGGAAACAATGTCCTAAGATAACATACAATTCAGAAATTGCAAAAAGATACAAAACTGGCTTAATTTGTTCAATGTGCACTATTTCTTTCCTTTTCCCTGGGAATTCGAGTCCCATGTAACTAATTCTCTGCGTACACTAAATGCATTAAACAAATATCATTTTAGACTGCTGCTAAACTTCTAATTGTATTGCCCCATCCTTTATCACGATTAGTAATCAAGAGCTTTGCAAAAGTAGTAATGTTCAGGGCTAAACCAATGCATGTTCTGTTTCACCAGAGGACAGAAGAAAATTTTGTGAGTAAAGAGTACCTTTTAAAACAAGTGTTTTCTGGGGCATAAGCTACCATACTGACATTGATATCATAGCGAAACACTGTCCTTAGATATTAGACAAATAAAAGAGTGCAAACAGGTTTAAAAATTGATTTATTTGTCCAAAAAGCACTATTATTTGCCCATTTTCCCTTAGAATTCGAGGCCAAGTACGAGGTTCTCTGCGTACACTAAAAGAATGCAATAAATGACAGTTTAGACCACTGTAAACCTTCTCAATATGCTGCCCTATCCTTTATCCCAATTATAAACCAGGAATTTTGCAAAAAAAATAATGTTCGGGGCTGAACCAATGCATATTTTATTTCGTCAGAAATCATGAGAAAAATATGTGAGTAAAGGGTACCTCTGAAAACAAGGGTTTTTCGAGGCATAAGCTACCATTCTGGCATTGCTATCATACTGAAACATAAAGTATAGATATCAGACTAATCAAAAAGTGCAAAAAGATTTACTCCCTCGGAGTGGTAATAATCGGCCAAAATTCGGGTCCTGGCTCATGGACTACATCGTCAAAAGCGTGTGTGTGTATGGGGGGGGGGGGGGGGGGGGGGGGGGGGGCAAACAGGTACAAACCTGTCTAAACAACTCTATCTGCTTTTTATGCACAGTGAAACTTATGTCTTGTTTGGTCATGTCGGAGTATGTAGCAACATTTCCTTGCTCCTCGCGTGTTGCCTTGGAGGGGACATTATTATGGTCAGCTTTACCCCTTTTAACTTTTGTTAGCTTCGTAAAAACTGGCAAACGTTTAACGTTAGAATGCCAATCTATCTGACACAGTTCGTAAAATACATGCCTGTGATGAAGAAATTTCAAAGCCTACCATGCGACCTGTAATGTAGACACTTTTTTAAATCTTATTTTGCGTAGGCCTACAGAGAAAAGCCTATGACTGAACCAACTTGAAATGTCAATGTCTTTTGAAAGACTGAACGAATTTGTCTGTAATTTTGACCAAGTTCAGATAACGATTTTCCGTTGAAAAGTAGCAGGCTCCATCTGTTCTATAGAATCATGGTGGTGGACTACGCTAGTAGTAATATACCACATACGGTTCTTCATAAGATAAATATTAATTTAGACCAATGTTTTTGTCTGCACTACAGACGCTAACGACAGCACTAGGGCTTTAGCTATAGACCCAATAGTAGAAGCTCGCTAGGAATATATATCCTTGTCCTTCAATAAGCATTTTCTACGCTATTTACCCATTATCAGACGGCAAAATTTTGGACCATTCCAAATTCAAAGATGTTGCAGACGGTGCATGGAATTTTACATTTTTGTTGCCTTTATTTAGAAAACATTGTAGGAAATGAAGAAATTGCTTGTCACAAGCAATTTCTTTATTTTCCACAATGTTTTCCCTACCCTTTTCTTGTGAGGGTGCCAAAAGGCGTCACTGTGCAGTAATGGGTTAAACAGAATTTGAAAGTTGGTGACCTTGCCTGCGCGTAATTTTCAGCTTGATACGTATCCTCATGACGTGCCCTTGAATTCAACAAAATTGCCATTTTCAACTTTGTTTTCAACCTAACGAACATAACTATCAATCTAACAAACATAAATATCAACCAATCAAGACAAAACTTGGACAAAATCATGCTGACCACATGATCTTGCATTAATTTTGTATAATTTTCGGCCTCATTATATTCTAGCATCCTGAATTATGTTCCCTTTACTTTGAAAAAAAAAGCCATTATCAACTTTATTTTCATTCTAGTGGACTTTGCTATGACTGTGACAACTTAATTACCTTGTTTTTGCTCTAAGAACCAAAAGTATTGAAACACCTAGTCAAATCTTGGATTTGATATTACAAGAAAGCCAGGCCTGTGGTGCAACTCAAGCGTTTCTTTTTTTTTCTCCTCCAGGCCCCCTTAAAGCCATTGTGAACCTGTGTGGGCGAGCAGGTGGAGGCTCGGTAAGGATGTTGTGGTAGTACTGGTATGAGAAACAACAGGAATCAATAGTTAGGAGATACAGCCGCCACGATATGACCATAGCAGTTGAAAACGGCGTAAAACCCCAATAAACAAACAAACAAGCCACCTTAAGGTTTACGAACTGAGAGTGAAATGCAGAGCCAAAGCCGAAATTTGAAAAGTGCCAGTAATTTCTAAACTGTGTTACATTTCCATTCCAAATACAAATATAAGCATTTTTTATGGTTTAGAATTTTAAATTAATGCATACTCATAGAAATATTTGACAGAAATGTTCAAAATTACCTCCCTTGCATATAAATATAGAGTAAAATAATATTTGTTAATTATTTCCTTCTTGAAGCATAATCTTGAAATCCGGCATGGTGAATCAACTTACTTGAAGCGTATTTACAAGTGTGTGTAATTTGATGCATTTCGTATGGCTAGAAAGTGGTGTTTTCATTCTCAGTTCGCAAACCTTAAACCTTTCCCAAACGATGAAGGTTGATAAAGGTAATGTTTGTGTAAAATATAGAATAGAAAATATTGAGGCAAAAGGAGGATAAGAGGATAAGATAAGAGGACTGCTGATTATCAGCAGTTTCGTTTTTTGTCTCAATGTTTTCCCAAGCATTTTTGATCAGGGACGTCAAAACCAGGTCTTGTTTGGGATAGAGTTAAAGCCAGCCTTTGATTTTGGACAAAAGATTTTGTTGTTTGGTATCAATGTTCAGCTGTAGATATAGGGTATGTTGGTAATGCTTAAAGTTTTGTAAGAGGACGCCATACTATATGCGGACACTAGAGCTTTGACATTAGCTCCCCAGATATTAAGTCCTGGCTCGTTAAAATGGACTGTTCCCATTTATTTCATCCAAAGAACACTTTCCAGTACAACTGTTATGAACGCACCCATACTTTGAAAAAGGTAAGAAATAATAAACAAACACAGAGTGATTTTTGAATGCTATAATGTTTTATACTCGAGTGTTATCTAACAATTGTATATATCTAATTAACAACAAGTAGTAACGTCTCAACATTGCATTCTAACATGATGTACAGGAATCTAAATCTACGTCCATTTACAAATCATCAAAGAGTGCATAAATGATACTGCTGGAGGGTTTTACTGCAAAAATAATTGTAAGTGAATATTGTGGCTTTTGAACGAAAACCTGGTATCTGCAGCTTAACCCATTACCAAACGACAACATTTTAGGGTGGTCCAAATTGAAAGATCCTGCAGACAACAATTTCAAGCGAATGGAATTTTTAATGTTTAGGTCTTTTTGTATGAAAAACATTGTGGGAAATGAAGAAATTGCTTGTGACAAGCAATTTCTTCATTTTCCATGATGTTTTCCATGGCCATTATTTTGTGGGGAGCCACATTGTGTGGTAATGGGTTAAAGCAAGCTGCAGTTACGAGGTTTTCGTTGAAAAGCAGCTATATATCATAATGTCCACTTACACTATGTTTGTGATATGCAGGAAATGTGTTTTGTTTTATAGCATAGAAAATATTGAGAGAAAAGCAGGAATTGCAGATGATCTGAATTTTTTTTCTTTTTCTCAATGTTTTCTTAAAGTATTTTACTAGAGACATCTAAACCATCTCTTGTATGAGTAACATTTAACACCTGCTTTTAAACTTGTGATAGTACTTGTTTACAGTATTAACTCATTACCAGACAGCAAAATTCTTAGATAGGTCCAAAATTTAAAAGATGTTGCAGACATGGCGACAATTTCAAGTCAACAGAGCTTTACATTTTCTGTAATTCAGGATAGAAAACATGGCAAATGAAGAAATTTCATGACACTAGTAGCTTCTTTAGCTTTCACAATGTTCTCCAGAGCTTTTATCTTGTAGGGCATCAATAAAGAGAGAAATTATGTGGGAAAGGATAAACTTTGTCAAGATGACAATGAGATGTCTCCAGATATCTAGATCTATGTTGCCATAATATATCATAGATGTATTTCATGACTTTCTATTGAAAGCACTTTTATACAGGTTTGAATAAGATGATTTTTGACACATTACAAAATGACAACATTTTACAGATGACAAATGAGATTCGAACAACAGAATGTGTGTTTAACTAGACTGTACAGGATATTGATAACAGTTTTTTATTCTGACTAAATGATTTTACCCCAAACAGCAAAATTTAAGACTAGTCCTATTTGAAAACTGCTGCAGACGACAAAGTAATTGTTGAAAATCATGGGATTTTTGTACAGTGTATTTGGGGCAAAAAAGAAAATGCTGGTTCACAGCATTTACTTCTTTTGCCGCAATGCTTTTCCTAGAAATATTCTAGAAAAACATAGTATTTTTTCTTAGAAATAGTTTGGGAAAACATTGACAGAAAAGAAGAAATCGATAATCAGCAATTACAACTTTTCTCCCAATAATTTCTACACTATAACTTACACATTTTCAACTTTTGACATGAATTATTTTGTTGTCGATAGCTACTTTCAGATCGCAGCTGTCTAAGACTGAGCTGTTTGGGAAAGGTACATGGAATGTTTTCATGGAATTCATATCTATATGGAATGTGATCTAGTGAACATACATGTATGAAAATACTTTGTCTCTTTTATAGAAACCCTCGTCACTGAAGCCTGATTTAACTCTTTCCAAAACAAGACCTGGTTTTAATACCCTTAATAGATAAGGTCTGGGAAAACATTGAGGCAAAAGAAGAAAGTGCTGATAATCAGCATTTTCTCCTTTTGCCTCATATTTTCTTTGCTCTATTATACACAAATATCATCTTTGTGAACATCCATTTTGTTTTATGCAGCATCTTTCCAAATGATTAGTCCATGTTTTTGTAGTGTGGGAAAGGGTTAGCATAGGCCATGATTTGTTCACATAATGCTACTACATTTACTGAGAATGTAGCAGTTTATCATTTTTTTACAGTCAACATTATAGGGTCATCAATTCATGCTTATTATGCTAATAGGGAACAATTCTATCCAGTTAACCGTGATGTAATTTCGGACAAACAATAGTATATCCGCATGTGTTGTTACAAAATCAAGCTGTATATTATGATGATTTATCAAAAGATAATGGTAAACCAAGTCTATTTTTAGCAAAAAAATATTGCCATTGGTTAACACTTCCATTAATGATCCTGATAATATTTTCTAGAAATGAACACAGGTTTTGACTTTTTCCAAAACAGCAAAAATTCAGCCTTGTCCAAATTCAAGGATGTCACAGACGGCAATTTCAAATGAATGAAATTTTACTTGTTTGTCTTTCTGGACAGAAAACATAATGGGAAATGAAGTAATTGTTTGTCACATTCATAATCTTCATGAAAATGTTTTCTCCAAGCTTTTTAAAAGGACATCAAAAAGCCTATGTGTGGGAAAAAGTTAAACCATTTCATGGTTTGACCCTTTCCAAAACAAGACCATGTTTTGACGTCCCTACGAGAAAAGGCATGGGAAAACATTGAGACAATAGAAGAAAATGCTGATAATCAGCATTTTCTTTTTTTGTCTTAATATTTTCTCAGCTATTTAGTACAAAACTCCTATCTTTATCAATATTCATTGTGTTGTCCTTAGTAGTTTGCAAATTTGACCACCCTTCAATACTGATGTTTGGGGAAGGGCATAATTATACAAGTGAGAACTATTATACAGAGCACCAACTAACAGATAATTACGCGGTTCAAGGGTAACTTAAAACTAAAGATCCTTTCATGCTGGTTTTAGTCCATACCATTTCACATTCCTAAGTCTTTTAACCCATTCCCAAACAAGAGCTTCGCAGAGCGGCGCATATACGCCCGAGAGGGGCTTGTCAGTAAAATGGGCATTTTTTTAATTCAAGGGCAGATAATTCAAGAATGAAAAGAGTAATCTGAATTCCGTAAGCGGTGTGCACAACTAGACACCATGGAGATTCATTGTGGCAAGTTTGATCAAATTTCGATCAAAACTGTAGGAGGAGTTGCGCACACAAGACATTGCTAACGGACGGACAGACGGACAGACAGACGGACGGACAGACAGATGGACGGACGACCGGGGCCATAACATAATATGACCCTTCGGGCGTATAAAAAGACCTGGTTTTGACATACCTACGTGGGATAGCTTGGGAAAATATTGAGACAAAAGAAGAAAATGCAGAAAACCTGCATTTTCTTCTTTTGTCTCAATATTTTCTGTGCAATATTGTACACTAATTTAATATTCATTGACCTTCACTGTGTCACCTGCAACTGCTTTCAAAGTGGAACAATGACAAAATAAATGTTGCTTGTAAGGAATTGTGTACAAAATGGTGCAGAAAATATTGAGGCAAAAGGAGAAAATGCTAATCATGAGCACTTTCTTCTTTTGTCTCAATGTTTTCCAAGCCTCGTCTTTTACAGACATCAAAACCAGGTCTTGTTTGGGAAAAGGTTAAAGGACATGTGAGTTTAGACTGGTTTCAGCCCCTGATACTTCTTTGCATATTTTTAAATACAAAGTAGTATAACAGCGATAACCAGTCTAAACTTGAGCACATGCTAAAAGTCTTCTAAATGCCAATTGGTATAACATAAAGTGCAGCATGAAAGGGTTTATTGAATGTGAGTATGCCTATATACAAATGAGATGCAGTATGGAAAAAGGGCCCGTAGGATATTTCAGACCACAGCCGGAAAAGATCATTTTGTGTTTGGTCTTTTCCTAAACAAGATCATCCCTACAACAAGAGTGCCATGGTCACAATATATGCCGCCACTTATAAAACTTGAGACAAAAAAATGACATTGACAAGGATTTATAAATATTCACACAAAAACCTATAAAAAGTTGTGTTCACAAAAAGGGTTTTATAAATATCCAGTCAAAAACCTGGAAGGAATTGCGTTCATGAGGCTGAAATATCATTAAGCCCCAGAGACTAAGGTTGAAGGGGGCATAACTCTGGCAAAAACCAATGTACCATAAAATCCTTAATTCATGCACATCTACCAATTAAGGTAATAACATCCACCAAGTTTCATTAGGATTCAGTCAGAATCTTAGAAGAAGTTGTGTTGTCAAGGCTGCAATTTCAATCAGCCCCAAAGACTAAGTTTTAAGGGGGCATAACTCTGGAAAAAATCAATGAACCATAAAATTCTTCCTACATGCACATCTACTAATTGAGGTGATAACATTGACCAATTGTCATTAATATCCAGCCATAAACTTAGGAGGAGTTGCGTTGACAAGGCTGCAATTTTAATAAGCCCCAGAGACTAAGTTTTAAGGGGGCATAACTCTGGCAAAAATCAATGAACCATAAAATCCTTCCTTCATGCACATCTACCAATTGAGGTGATAACATTGACCAAGTTTCATTAAGATCTAGCCAGAAACTTAGGAGGAGTTGCGTTGACAAGGCTGCAATTTCAATAAGCCCCAGAGACTAAGTTTTAAAGGGGCATAACTCTGGCAAAAATCAATGAACCATAAAATCCTTCCTTCATGCACATCTACCAATTGAGGTAATAACATTGACCAAGTTTCATTAAGATCCAGCTAGAAACTTAGGAGGAGTTGTGTTGACAAGGCTGCAACTTCAATAAGCCCCAGAGACTAAGTTTTTAAGGGGCATAACTCAGGCAAAAATCAACGAACCATAAAATCCTTCCTTCATGCACATCTACCAATTGAGGTGATAACATTGACCAAGTTTCAAGATGATCCAGCCAGAAACTTAGGAGGAGTTGCGTTGACAAGAAAAGTGGACGTACGTACGGACGGACGGATGGACGGACGGACGGACAGAGAAGATGACGCCAATATACGTCCACCTCCGGCGGCGTATAAAAAATAGCTTGGAAAAATATTGAGAGAAAAGAAGAAATATCTGATAATTAGCAAAATCTCATTTTCCTCCAGTATTTTTCTGCGCAAGTAAATTCATAAGTTCCATATTCATTTACATCCATTTTGCCTTCTGCAAATTCCAAAGGTAACCCCGACAATATGCGCATCTCCTATTTGTAGTGAAGCTCTCCACAAAGTTTCATTGAAATCCAGTAAATGGTTTCCAAGAAATAACACAGAAATGAAACTCGGACTGACGGAAGGACGGACAACGCAAAGACAATATCGCCACAATTATTTCAGCAGCGGGGAATAACAAAAAAAATCAAGTCTTGATCAAATATAAATATGACTACTACCTGACCTGACTTTGATCTGACTTTGGTCTGAAATTTCTTTATGTCCCCTATTTCATGTCCGTGCTCATTCTAATTACATTTTTACAATGTTTTGTGTAATCCCTAGATGAGATTACATTAACCCATTCCAACACAAAAGTCATTTTTACTCCCTACAAGATAATAGCTTTTGGAAAACATCGTGGAAAATGAAGAAATTGCTTGTGACAAGCAATTTCTTCATTTTCCACAGTGTTTTCCAACACAAAATATATAAAATTTCATTCACTTGAAATTGTCTTCTGCAGCATCTTTGAATTTGGGCCAGTCAAGAATTTTGCCAGTTGGTAATGGGTTAAGCATGACAAGTTTTAGTTTAACCCTTTCCCAAATAAGACCTGGTTTTGACGTCCCAAATAGAAATGGCTTGGGAAAACATTGGAACAAAAGAAGAAACTGCTGATAACCAGCAGTTTCTCCTTTTGTCTCAATATTTTCTGTGTCATATTTTGCACAAATCCTATCTTTAATGACACCCTTTTTGTCTTTTGTGGCAGTTTTTGAAGTTGATCACCCTAAAAATTTGCCGTTTGGGAAAGGGTTAATCCCTTATTTCTGATCACTGCCTTCTGGAGATAAGTCCGGGGATTTCTCATACACAAACCCCTTTGGTTGTAGAAGATCGTCAGTAGAAAACTTGAGTGCCGGGTTGATTTTTCCGTTCTTCTCCCCGGTGGGCGTGATGGCCATTCTCTCCGTATGATCGGTGTCGCGTAAAGCTATATTCTCCTCTGGCGTGTTCACAACACACATAAATATGTCTAACTTGGGGTGAAGTATAGCATGCTCAAACACATATTTTGTAGCTAGTGACACCAAACTTATGGTGGTCAGAGATATAAGCATGCTCAGTGTTTTGTAGGGGAACAGTTGTCCATCTTCTTTATTATAATATGGATATTCTATCAGAACAGGGATCTTCAGTGCTGGTTCTCCTCCAGCCAGCCGGAAGAACCAGCCGGTGATGTAGCCTGCTACAGATCCGTATGTGTTGGAGAATCGCAGGTAGATGACGGCCAGGAGTTGTGGAAAGAGGACCACAAACACAAGATCAGAGCAGAGGTACCAGAGTGTGTAGATGGAGTCGACAGTGATACCCATCACTGTGGCCAGTATACCCACACCAAATATAGCCACACGCATCACCCACAGGATCTCATTCTCCGATGCCTGTAATATCAACAAACAAACATATCATGATATATTTTTATGGTCTTATCATTAATATCAGAATTTCTAATTGTAGTTTCATACATTTGCTTTTTTTTTTATCTTATCACAGCTAGATCTATAGTCTATTAAATGAAAATGATTAAATTACATTTTTCTTAATTCCTATTTATAATCATTTTTGTATATAAAAATCTTGAAACTTGTGATTTGAAGTGTAGAGCATAAATGTTTGCAGACATAATATTGGTAAAATTGTATTTTTCAGCGGTCTTTAATTATCATCTTAATCTTTTATCATAAAAAAATTAGAATCACTCGAGATAATCAGAATTCACTGTAATTGTTGATAGATACATTGAAAGCAAGTTCTTGAAACATGATCACTAAAGAGCAGAATTTAAAATGCCACTTACATTTTGTCTGAATATCAGTTTGTAGACATTTCTGGCAAACATTGCGCTGGCAGACAGGATTGAGGAGTCTGCGGAGGACATGACTGCAGCAGACACAGATCCGAGCCCCACAAATGCCACAGCTGGCGGTGTCAGGTATTGCAGCACAAGTGGAAGTATCAGGTTCAAGTCCTTGTCAGGAATGGGCACCTCTCCTACATCTTTGTACGCTGTTGCGTTCCAGTCTGAATATACAAATATATTGTCAATTTGTATTCAAATAATCCATTAACAAACACGAAAATTAATTTCAGACTGGTTCAAATTCAAAGATGTTGCAGACAAGCAATTTCTTTGTTTTCCATAACATTTTTCAAAGCCTGAATCTTTAAGGTAGCGATATCAACGGATGGAATCAAGGGAGGCAACCACCCTTGTTCACTTTCCAGACAAAATGTTGAAAGTACTGTTCATTTTTAACTTCCACTGTGTTTTGACAAGTGGAATTAGGAGTTCTAATAGCCTGCTTTATTGTGGATATGAGCGCATTTGAGTATCTATTAGCGCGTTTGTGTACTTTAACTTGAAACATGAAATCAAGTGACAGAATAGGGGAGGTAAACTGCAAAGTTTAACCTTCAATAACTTTGTTATTTTTCAATAAATTTCGATGAAATGAACTGAAAAAGTCTTCGCAGAACCTGAAAGATAGCTAACAAACCCGATAATCTGATTGATTTTTACAAAATTAATTTTCCGTTGATATCGCTAGTTAAGGGCATAAAAAGGTGACACTATGGGAATGGGATAAATCTCAGATAGAAACCTGAGACAATACAGGAAATATTATAGATAATTAAGTTTGTATGGAATCATACATACAGTAGGTGGGCAAGTAAGAAAATATTGTGTAAAGATCAGAAATTTTGACCTTGATATCTATTCATATCTTTAAAATGGTATCACTGAAAAGGTCTTGTCACAAGGAATACCGTTACGCATATGAAATATGAAAGCCCTATTTACATTTTGTAGCAAAAATTTTGTGGACAATCAGATCAGACGCAGCAAAAACTATGGTTATGCATCTATTCTATGAATTTAAAGTATAAAAAGAAAGACTAAAATGCTTACAACCATTTCAATATCTTTAATAGTTTGCACTGTATTTGGATAAGATAAGATGGGTAATACATTAAAAATAGTCTGAAAGGCAGATAATCATGTCAGATAACCTGAAACATTGAATTATCTCCCTTCTACTGCAGGAGATTGTCTTCACGATCAGTTTATAACATCTTTGAGCTTTTGCATCAGACAGAAAGGTTTAACCCTTTCCTAAAGAAGACCCTGTTTTGATGCCACTAATAGAAAAGCCTTTGAAAAACATTGAGGCAAGAGAGGAAAATGTTAATTTTCACTTTTTGCCTCAATATTTTCTGTGCTATATTGAACACAAATCTTTCTTTTATCAGTATCCATTTACTCGTCTGTAGCAGCTTTAAAATTGAAGCTGTCCCAATCTAGAGCTTGTCACCGGGTGTGACTTAATACCCCTGCAAGTGCTTTCAGAGTAAGGAGGATGTAAAATAGAATAAGCAATTTCAGACACATAATAACTACTGGTAGCTTATGAGTATATATAAGAAATAATGTGTAAATTCAAGGGGAGATAATTCCTGAACCAGGGGAAGTTGAGACCTGAACATTATGCCTTTCAAAACTTCAACCACTATTGGATGAAAACTGAAAGAGGAGTTTGAGATACAAAATTGTTGGTTTTATGTACATGGACAGACAGACAAACATGCGTTTTGCGGGGTATAAAAATTGCCGTTTAGGAAAGCCCAGGTTTAAATATATGTACACATTGTTGATGACTTACCTGTGACTGTGGCTAGAGCACCTATCAGTACAGATGGTACAGCCATGATTACACAGCCAAACACGGCCACATATGACAGTACCTGGGTACAGTACTAGTAATGTGTTAAATATACACATTGTTGATGACTTACCTGTGACTGTGGCTAGAGCACCTATCAGTACAGATGGTACAGCCATGATTACACAGCCAAACACGGCCACATATGACAGTACCTGGGTACAGTACTAGTAATGTGTTAAATATACACATTGTTGATGACTTACCTGTGACTGTGGCTAGAGCACCTATCAGTACAGATGGTACAGCCATGATTACACAGCCAAACACGGCCACATATGACAGTACCTGGGTACAGTACTAGTAATGTGTTAAATATACACATTTTTTATGACTTACCTGTGACTGTAGCTAGAGCACCTATCAGTACAGATGGTACAGCCATGATTACACAGCCAAACACGGCCACATATGACAGTACCTGGGTACAGTACTAGTAATGTGTTAAATATACACATTTTTTATGACTTACCTGTGACTGTAGCTAGAGCACCTATCAGTACAGATGGTACAGCCATGATTACACAGCCAAACACGGCCACATATGACAGTACCTGGGTACAGTACTAGTAATGTGTTAAATATACTCATTGTTGATGACTTACCTGTGACTGTGGCTAGAGCACCTATCAGTACAGATGGTACAGCCGTGATTACACAGCCAAACACAGCCACATATGACAGTACCTGGGTACTAGAAATGTGTTAAATATACACATTGTTGATGACTTACCTGTGACTGTGGCTAGAGCACCTATCAGTACAGATGGTACAGCCATGATTACACAGCCAAACACGGCCACATATGACAGTACCTGGGTACAGTACTAGTAATGTGTTAAATATACACATTGTTGATGACTTACCAGTGACTGTGGCTAGAGCACCTATCAGTACAGATGGTACAGCCATGATTACACAGCCAAACACAGCTACATACGACAGTACCTGGGTACACCACTAGTAATGTGTTAAATATACACATTGTTGATGACTTACCTGTGACTGTTGCTAGAGCACCTATCAGTACAGATGGTACAGCCATGATTACACAGCCAAACGCAGCCACATATGACAGTACCTGGGCATTACGTACAGTACTAGCCGATAATACACGCTGAAAATATACCTGTCACGAGAACAGAAAATTATAAGTAGTGGTGATTTGAACAAGGAATTACAGGAGGTGCAAAATATATCTGCAAAAGTTCAAAATTTTCATTTTTCAATATTAGTTTTTGAATGATAATCTTTTCCTGAAAAATATCAAGGGCCAATATCATCATCTTTCTTATGCCCACGTTTTTGTGTAAACTGTGTAACAAAACAGGGTAGATTTTAACCCCTTGGGAAACGGTTAAGGGATGATTCTGTGTCATTTGGCAGCTATTTTTAGCAGTATGACCTTGACATAATACCAATTTATCCAGTTAGAAATCTGATATGAATTACCACAGTGTTTTCCAAAGCCTTTATCATGTGATGCATCTAAAAGGGCCATATTGATGAATGGATCTAGTTACCTGCCAGGGCACCCCACCAAATATAAGTAGAAGATAGCTGTCTATATAGACACCCGACCACTTAGGGTCAAGGTCCTTCACCCATAATTCTGTAGCGTTCACTGTCGTTATACTGCCTACAGCGTCATTCGTGAATGCAAACGGAATGGACACCCACTGTAACACACAAAATTGATATGCGTAAACAATGTACAATATGCACCTAAATAATAATAAAACACATATATAATACTGATTCAATATTAAACAAGATGTGTTTGTGAAACACTAGTGCCCCCGAAATGGGCAATGTTCAGTTTTCAGACAGACAGACACGAGTAAAACAATATGCCCCAGATCTTTCAATACAGGGGGCATAAAAATCCAAACATCTTTAGAATCAAACATTATCTCATTTATTATGATGTAGACAATAATTGAGCCAAAATTGTGATATATAAAACAGTACTAAGGAAATTATCACCACAACCCTTTTTATCCTGTTCTTGCACACCATTTGATTTCATTCAGTAGGAGACTTGCTAATAAGAAAACATCAGGCAAGTCCAAATCTGTCTCCTGATTTCTGACAGTTATCAATTTTCAAATCCATATTTTCCCTGTTTTTTGTTGCTACAAAAACATGACAGATCTTGGAAACACAGCTCGAACTATATATGCAAAGGTTAGCTAAAATTCTTTTTTACAATTGATTATGTAGTTCATGTACACTAAATGAGTATTTGACATGAATGATATGGCCCAGTCACACACAACTCTCCATCCACATTACATCCACTACGTATCCAAACATCTCGTCACTTTTCAACAAAAACCTCATAACTGCAGCTTAAAACAAGCTGCAGTTACGAGGTTTTTGTTGAAAAGCACTGATTTGTTGCACAGGTCATCTTATCTTTTATGTGCTCTGGCAGTGGGTGGATGCGGGGGTTGTGTGTGTGACTAAGTCATTTGTGATTACATACCAGACCAATGAAGATACACAATAGTTGTACGACGTCTGTGTAAGCTACCGAGTATAGACCACCAAACAGTGTGTAGAATACAGCAATACACGCAGACACAATGATGGCTATATGTGTGTCCAGCTCCAATATGACAGATAATGTAGCACCTACAATATAAACAGTGTGTAGAATACAGCAATACACACAGACACAATAATGGCTATATGTGTGTCCAGCTCCAATATGATAAGATAATGTAGCACCTACAATATAAACAGTGTGTAGAATACAGCAATACACGCAGACACAATAATGGCTATATGTGTGTCCAACTCCAATATGACAGATAATGTAGCACCTGAAAATGATGAACCCAAACAAACTTAGATGGATGTGAATCAGCAGAAGTTTTTTAGTTATAAAATTGCAGTCATACAAAATAGACAACACGACTACTTGGACAGAAATAATTAATGAAACTATTCTTTCAAATTGTCTTTTTTCAGTTGCAAATAAGTGTTTCCAACCAGTGTTAAAGGGCATATAATAGTTATAAATCTGCAACAGTATCAAACAAAGTATTTGCAAAGAGAATAGGCGTGCTACAGTCACAATATAGGCATTTTTTTGCATTGGGTCCCTTTTTCTGTCATGTAGCATAATAAGGCAAAACCTGATATGCACAAGTCATGGTCATGTGACTAAGAACATTCTGCGAAAATTTCCTCCAAATATGTTGATAAATGTGGGAGGAGTTGTGTGAATGACATGGACATTATACAAAATAGACAGATGGACGGACAGATGATGCCAGTATAGATTACAAACATGTTCTGTGTCATATACAAGAGGGCCGTTGGCCCTAGGTCGCTCACCTGAGATGGGGTTTTATAACAGATCAGATTTCTTACAGGTAATGCAATAAAGGGTCAAAGATCATATGAACGCTGCTATGCGATTTCAAACCATAGAAAACCCAGAATACTACCTTTAATGCAATATCATATGTAACTCAAATATGAAGTTTCATCCAATTCGGCTATGTGGTTATAGAGAAATTGCTTTGGACAGATGGAATTAAAATAAAACATACAGACTGACAAACAAACAGAAATTTACAAATTGGCCTAGATCTATGACCTTGAACCTACCTAAATATATATTTCAAATAGAACATCTACTCATGATAAAGAACACATTTACCCATACATTTTTTTAAATCCATGCATAAATGTAGATGCTATGCCCCTGATAAGCAGATTTTTACAAGTCCCCTTTTTCTATGACAAGGTTTCATATTGAAAAGCAAAGAAAAGTACCTGTTAGCAATATCGTAAGTAATGCAAATATTAAGTTTTGTCAAATTTGGCTCTGCAGTTATTGAGAAATTGCTTTTGACAGATTTTGTATAATTTCTCTTTTTCTGTCGCCATGGCAACCAGAGTCGTTTTTTTTTATGAATTGCAATTCTGTTTGCAATTTTTTAAATGTGACCTCCTAATGAATATTTCTGCCTAGTTTGGTGGAAATAAGCCTGTTTGTTTAGGAGGAGATATCATTCAACGATGTCATTGAGATTTGGTGGAAAATCTCCTTTTCTGTTGCCATGGCTACCAGAGCTTTTTAAAGGATTTCAATTCTTTTAGCAATTTTTCAAAGGAACCTCATAAGAAATATTTCTGCCAAGTTTGGTTGAAATTGGCCTAGTAGTTTAGGAGGAGATGTTGTTCAAAGAAATTATTGAGAATTAGTCAAATTTCTCCTTTTCTGGTGCCATGGCAACCAGAGTTTTTTGTCAATTTCATTTCTTTTAGCAATTCTTAAAGAGGACCTCCTAAGGAATATTTTTGCCAAGTTTGGTTGAAATTGGCCTGGTAGTTTAGGGGAAGATGTCATTCAAAGATAGTATTGAGATTCGGTCAAATTTCTCCTTTTCTGTTGCCATGGCAACCGGAGTTTTTTATGGATTTCAATTCTTTTAGCAATTCTGAAAGGGGGGCATCTAAGGAACATTCCTGCCAAATTTTGTTGAAATTGGCCAGGTAGTTTAGGAGGAGATGTCGTTCAAAGATAGTATTGAGATTCATTCAAATTTCTCCTTTTCTGTTGCCATGGCAACCAGATTTTTTTTTATGGATTTCAATTCTTTTAGCAATTCGGAAAGGGGGGTCACCTAAGGAACATTCCTGCCAAGTTTGGTTGAAATTGGCCAAGTAGTTTAGGAGGAGATGTTGTTCAAAGATAGTATTGAGATTCAGTCAAATTTCTCCTTTTCTGTTGCCATGGCAACCAGAGTTTTTTTTATGGATTTCAATTCTTTTCGCAATTCTTAAAGAGGACCTCCTAAGGAATATTTTTGCCAAGTTTGGTTGAAATTGGCCTGGTAGTTTTGGGGGAAGATGTTGTTCAAAGATAGTATTGAGATTCAGTCAAATTTCTCCTTTTCTGTTGCCATGGCAACCGGAGTTTTTTATGGATTTCAATTCTGTTAGCAATTCTGAAAGGGGGTCATCTAAGAAACGTTCCTGCCAAATTTTATTGAAATTGGCCTGGTAGTTTAGGAGGAGATGTCGTTCAAAGATAGTATTGAGATTCATTCAAATTTCTCCTTTTCTGTTGCCATGGCAACCAGATTTTTTTTAATGGATTTCAATTCTTTTAGCAATTCGGAAAGGGGGGTCACCTAAGGAACATTCCTGCCAAGTTTGGTTGAAATTGGCCAAGTAGTTTTGGAGGAGATGTTGTTCAAAGATAGTATTGAGATTCAGTCAAATTTCTCCTTTTCTGTTGCCATGGCAACCAGAGTTTTTTTTATGGATTTCAATTCTTTTAGCAATTCTGAAAGGGGGTCACCTAAGGAACATTCCTGCCAAGTTTGGTTGAAATTGGCCAGGTAGTTTAGGAGGAGATGTCGTTTAAAGAAATTGTTGACGGACGCTGGACGTTTAGGGGAAGATGTCGTTCAAAGATAGTATTGAGATTCATTCAAATTTCTCCTTTTCTGTTGCCATGGCAACCGGAGTTTTTTATGGATTTCAATTCTGTTAGCAATTCTGAAAGGGGGGCATCTAAGGAACATTCCTGCCAAATTTTGTTGAAATTGGCCTGGTAGTTTAGGAGGAGATGTCGTTCAAAGATAGTATTGAGATTCATTCAAATTTCTCCTTTTCTGTTGCCATGGCAACCAGATTTTTTTTTATGGATTTCAATTCTTTTAGCAATTCGGAAAGGGGGGTCACCTAAGGAACATTCCTGCCAAGTTTTGTTGAAATTGGCCGAGTATATTAGGAGGAGATGTTGTTCAAAGATAGTATTGAGATTCAGTCAAATTTCTCCTTTTCTGTTGCCATGGCAACCAGAGTTTTTTTTATGGATTTCAATTCTTTTAGCAATTCTGAAAGGGGGTCACCTAAGGAACATTCCTGCCAAGTTTGGTTGAAATTGGCCAGGTAGTTTAGGAGGAGATGTCGTTTAAAGAAATTGTTGACGGACGCTGGACGTATGCACGGACGCCGGACAAAAGGTGATCACAATAGCTCACTTGAGCACCTTGTGCTCAGGTGAGCTAAAAAATTGATATAACTTTATAAAATTTCATTAAGTCTTCTCTTTTTTTTTTTGTTCAACCCTTTCCCAAACAAGACCTGGTTTTGACGTCCTCAACAGAAAAGACTTGGGAAAATATTCATGCGAAAGAAGAAAATGCTAATGTTCAGCATTTTCTCCTTTTGCATCAATATTTTCTTAGCTATAATATACACAAACACAACGTTAATCAACATCCTTTTTGTCGTCTGGAGCAGCTTTTAAATTGGACCACCCTAAAATTGTGCCATTTGTGAAAGGGCTAATTAAGCAAGAGTTAACGTACATAAAGCAGCAAGTATAGCCGCAGACCAGAACACCTCCCCCAGTAATGCTGGTATATACAACAACCTTCCCATACGCTCTCCATACTTCTGTATGGGTTAATGAAGAGTTAACGTACCTAAAGCAGCAAGTATAGCTGCAGACCAGAACACCTCCCCCAGTAATGCTGGTATATACAACAACCCTCCCATACGCTCTCCATACTTCTGTATGGGTTAATGAAGAGTTAACATACCTAAAGCAGCAAGTATAGCTGCAGACCAGAACACCTCCCCCAGTAATGCTGGTATATACAACAACCCTCCCATACGCTCTCCATACTTCTGTATGGGTTAATGAAGAGTTAACGTACCTAAAGCAGCAAGTATAGCTGCGGACCAGAACACCTCCCCCAGTAATGCTGGTATATACAACAACCCACCCATACGCTCTCCATACTTCTGTATGGGTTAATGAAGAGTTAACATACCTAAAGCAGCAAGTATAGCTGCAGACCAGAACACCTCCCCTAGTAATGCTGGTATATACAACAACCCTCCCATACGCTCTCCATACTTCTGTATGGGTTAATGAAGAGTTAACATACCTAAAGCAGCAAGTATAGCCGCAGACCAGAACACCTCCCCCAGTAATGCTGGTATATACAACAACCCTCCCATACGCTCTCCATACTTCTGTATGGGTTAATGAAGAGTTAACGTACCTAAAGCAGCAAGTATAGCTGCAGACCAGAACACCTCCCCCAGTAATGCTGGTATATACAACAACCCTCCCATACGCTCTCCATACTTCTGTATGGGTTAATGAAGAGTTAACATACCTAAAGCAGCAAGTATAGCTGCAGACCAGAACACCTCCCCCAGTAATGCTGGTATATACAACAACCCACCCATATGCTTTCCATACTTCTGTATGGGTTAATGAAGAGTTAACGTACCTAAAGCAGCAAGTATAGCTGCAGAACAGAACACCTCCCCCAGTAATGCTGGTATATACAACAACCCTCCCATACGCTCTCCATACTTCTGTATGGGTTAATGAAGAGTTAACATACCTAAAGCAGTAAGTATAGCTGCAGACCAGAACACCTCCCCCAGTAATGCTGGTATATACAACAACCCTCCCATACGCTCTCCATACTTCTGTATGGGTTAATGAAGAGTTAACATACCTAAAGCAGCAAGTATAGCCGCAGACCAGAACACCTCCCCCAGTAATGCTGGTATATACAACAACCCTCCCATACGCTCTCCATACTTCTGTATGGGTTAATGAAGAGTTAACGTACCTAAAGCAGCAAGTATAGCTGCAGACCAGAACACCTCCCCCAGTAATGCTGGTATATACAACAACCCTCCCATACGCTCTCCATACTTCTGTATGGGTTAATGAAGAGTTAACGTACCTAAAGCAGCAAGTATAGCTGCAGACCAGAACACCTCCCCTAGTAATGCTGGTATATACAACAACCCTCCCATACGCTCTCCATACTTCTGTATGGGTTAATGAAGAGTTAACATACCTAAAGCAGCAAGTATAGCTGCAGACCAGAACACCTCCCCCAGTAATGCTGGTATATACAACAACCCTCCCATACGCTCTCCATACTTCTGTATGGGTTAATGAAGAGTTAACATACCTAAAGCAGCAAGTATAGCTGCAGACCAGAACACCTCCCCCAGTAATGCTGGTATATACAACAACCCTCCCATACGCTCTCCATACTTCTGTATGGGTTAATGAAGAGTTAACATACCTAAAGCAGCAAGTATAGCTGCAGACCAGAACACCTCCCCCAGTAATGCTGGTATATACAACAACCCTCCCATACGCTCTCCATACTTCTGTATGGGTTAATGAAGAGTTAACGTACCTAAAACAGCAAGTATAGCCGCAGACCAGAACACCTCCCCCAGTAATGCTGGTATATACAACAACCCACCCATACGCTCTCCATACTTCTGTATGGGTTAATGAAGAGTTAACGTACCTAAAGCAGCAAGTATAGCTGCAGACCAGAACACCTCCCCCAGTAATGCTGGTATATACAACAACCCACCCATAAGCTTTCCATACTTCTGTATGGGTTAATGAAGAGTTAACGTACCTAAAGCAGCAAGTATAGCTGCAGACCAGAACACCTCCCCCAGTAATGCTGGTATATACAACAACCCTCCCATACGCTCTCCATACTTCTGTATGGGTTAATGAAGAGTTAACATACCTAAAGCAGCAAGTATAGCCGCAGACCAGAACACCTCCCCCAGTAATGCTGGTATATACAACAACCCTCCCATACGCTCTCCATACTTCTGTATGGGTTAATGAAGAGTTAACATACCTAAAGCAGCAAGTATAGCCGCAGACCAGAACACCTCCCCCAGTAATGCTGGTATATACAACAACCCTCCCATACGCTCTCCATACTTCTGTATGGGTTAATGAAGAGTTAACATACCTAAAGCAGCAAGTATAGCTGCAGACCAGAACACCTCCCCCAGTAATGCTGGTATATACAACAACCCTCCCATACGCTCTCCATACTTCTGTATGGGTTAATGAAGAGTTAACATACCTAAAGCAGCAAGTATAGCTGCAGACCAGAACACCTCCCCCAGTAATGCTGGTATATACAACAACCCTCCCATACGCTCTCCATACTTCTGTTTGGGTTAATGAAGAGTTAACATACCTAAAGCAGCAAGTATAGCTGCAGACCAGAACACCTCCCCCAGTAATGCTGGTATATACAACAACCCTCCCATACGCTCTCCATACTTCTGTATGGGTTAATGAAGAGTTAACATACCTAAAGCAGCAAGTATAGCCGCAGACCAGAACACCTCCCCCAGTAATGCTGGTATATACAACAACCCTCCCATATGCTCTCCATACTTCTGTATGGGTTAATGAAGAGTTAACATACCTAAAACAGCAAGTATAGCTGCAGACCAGAACACCTCCCCCAATAATGCTGGTATATACAACAACCCACCCATACGCTCTCCATACTTCTGTATGGGTTAATGAAGAGTTAACATACCTAAAGCAGCAAGTATAGCTGCAGACCAGAACCCCTCCCCCAGTAATGCTGGTATATACAACAACCCTCCCATACGCTCTCCATACTTCTGTATGGGTTAATGAAGAGTTAACATACCTACAGCAGCAAGTATAGCTGCAGACCAGAACACCTCCCCCAGTAATGCTGGTATATACAACAACCCACCCATACGCTCTCCATACTTCTGTATGGGTTAATGAAGAGTTAACATACCTAAAGCAGCAAGTATAGCTGCAGACCAGAACACCTCCCCCAGTAATGCTGGTATATACAACAACCCTCCCATACGCTCTCCATACTTCTGTATGGGTTAATGAAGAGTTAACGTACCTAAAGCAGCAAGTATAGCTGCAGACCAGAACACCTCCCCCAGTAATGCTGGTATATACAACAACCCACCCATACGCTCTCCATACTTCTGTATGGGTTAATGAAGAGTTAACATACCTAAAGCAGCAAGTATAGCCGCAGACCAGAACACCTCCCCCAGTAATGCTGGTATATACAACAACCCTCCCATACGCTCTCCATACTTCTGTATGGGTTAATGAAGAGTTAACGTACCTAAAGCAGCAAGTATAGCTGCAGACCAGAACACCTCCCCCAGTAATGCTGGTATATACAACAACCCACCCATACGCTCTCCATACTTCTGTATGGGTTAATGAAGAGTTAACATACCTAAAGCAGCAAGTATAGCTGCAGACCAGAACACCTCCCCTAGTAATGCTGGTATATACAACAACCCACCCATACGCTCTCCATACTTCTGTATGGGTTAATGAAGAGTTAACATACCTAAAGCAGCAAGTATAGCTGCAGACCAGAACACCTCCCCCAGTAATGCTGGTATATACAACAACCCTCCCATACGCTCTCCATACTTCTGTATGGGTTAATGAAGAGTTAACGTACCTAAAGCAGCAAGTATAGCTGCAGACCAGAACACCTCCCCCAGTAATGCTGGTATATACAACAACCCTCCCATACGCTCTCCATACTTCTGTATGGGTTAATGAAGAGTTAACATACCTAAAACAGCAAGTATAGCTGCAGACCAGAACACCTCCCCCAGTAATGCTGGTATATACAACAACCCTCCCATACGCTCTCCATACTTCTGTATGGGTTAATGAAGAGTTAACATACCTAAAGCAGCAAGTATAGCTGCAGACCAGAACACCTCCCCCAGTAATGCTAGTATATACAACAACCCATCCATACGCTCTCCATACTTCTGTATGGGTTAATGAAGAGTTAACATACCTAAAACAGCAAGTATAGCTGCGGACCAGAACACATCCCCCAGTAATGCTGGTATATACAACAACCCACCCATACGTTCTCCATACTTCTGTATGGGTTAATGAAGAGTTAACATACCTAAAGCAGCAAGTATAGCCGCAGACCAGAACACCTCCCCCAGTAATGCTGGTATATACAACAACCCTCCCATACGCTCTCCATACTTCTGTATGGGTTAATGAAGAGTTAACATACCTAAAGCAGCAAGTATAGCCGCAGACCAGAACACCTCCCCCAGTAATGCTGGTATATACAACAACCCTCCCATACGCTCTCCATACTTCTGTATGGGTTAATGAAGAGTTAACGTACCTAAAGCAGCAAGTATAGCTGCAGACCAGAACACCTCCCCCAGTAATGCTGGTATATACAACAACCCTCCCATACGCTCTCCATACTTCTGTATGGGTTAATGAAGAGTTAACATACCTAAAGCAGCAAGTATAGCTGCAGACCAGAACACCTCCCCCAGTAATGCTGGTATATACAACAACCCTCCCATACGCTCTCCATACTTCTGTATGGGTTAATGAAGAGTTAACGTACCTAAAGCAGCAAGTATAGCTGCAGACCAGAACACCTCCCCCAGTAATGCTGGTATATACAACAACCCTCCCATACGCTCTCCATACTTCTGTATGGGTTAATGAAGAGTTAACATACCTAAAGCAGCAAGTATAGCTGCAGACCAGAACACCTCCCCCAGTAATGCTGGTATATACAACAACCCTCCCATACGCTCTCCATACTTCTGTATGGGTTAATGAAGAGTTAACATACCTAAAGCAGCAAATATAGCCGCAGACCAGAACACCTCCCCCAGTAATGCTGGTATATACAACAACCCTCCCATACGCTCTCCATACTTCTGTATGGGTTAATGAAGAGTTAACATACCTAAAGCAGCAAGTATAGCTGCAGACCAGAACACCTCCCCCAGTAATGCTGGTATATACAACAACCCACCCATACGCTCTCCATACTTCTGTATGGGTTAATGAAGAGTTAACATACCTAAAGCAGCAAGTATAGCTGCAGACCAGAACACCTCCCCTAGTAATGCTGGTATATACAACAACCCTCCCATACGCTCTCCATACTTCTGTATGGGTTAATGAAGAGTTAACATACCTAAAGCAGCAAGTATAGCTGCAGACCAGAACACCTCCCCCAGTAATGCTGGTATATACAACAACCCTCTTATATGCTCTCCATACTTCTGTATGGGTTAATGAAGAGTTAACGTACCTAAAGCAGCAAGTATAGCTGCAGACCAGAACACCTCCCCCAGTAATGCTGGTATATACAACAACCCTCCCATACGCTCTCCATACTTCTGTGAGAACGGATCCAACATCGTTACATAACCTTGAGATCGCATCTTTTTGGCAAAAAATAGTCCACCTGTCATTAAACAAAACAAAAATTTGATATCAAAATGTGACCTTGATCTACCAGAATACATAAAATTAATGGTGATGTCCGGTTACAGAGAATCATGAATGACATAACCCTAAATGATATAAATAGACAGTCATTCAGTGTATCCCTCAATAAGTATGACCTTGACCTTTGACCCTATATCAATATTTCTTTGATATAGAAACAAGAGCTGTCCAAAGACAGCCCGCTCAACTTTCTAAGTGCTTAGTATAAAGGGGGCATAACTCCAAATAGAGTGGTCCCAGGGTCATGGGCCCTGATAGTAAGGTAGAGGGTGTGATGGTGAATAAGTATTCCAAGTTTGGGTTGAATCCCTTTGATAGTATGGAAGTTATTGATGTTTGAAAAAACTTTAACCTTTGTTGCAACGCCAACGCCAACGCCGACGCTCGGGTGACAGTATAAGCTCTCATTTTCTTCGAAAAGTCGAGCTAAAAAATAAGATTAAAATAACACTTCTATTTTAATTGAGGTATATCTATCCTATCATTTCTTCCCCTATCAATTCTCGTTTTTTTTGTGCAAGAAAGCAACATTTAAGGAAAGAAAAAATATACTGAAATGCAGCATTTTGCTCTTTCCCTAGATGTCCTTCTGTAACACAGTATTTAATTTTCTGTTGTTTTTTATAACATTAGTCCTGCTGTTGGCATTTCCTTTGAAGTTGGACCAGTCTAAGATATAAACCCTTTCCCAAACGGCAAAAATTTCAGGACGGTCCTGTTTAAAAGTTGCTGTAAACGAAAAATTGATGTTAAAAAGGAGGAGATTTGTGTACAATATAGCACAGAAAATATTGAGACAAAAGGAGAAACTGCTGGTTATCAGCAGTTTCTTTTTTGTTTCAATGTTTTCCCAAGCCATTTCTATAAGGGACGTCAGAACCAGGTCTTGTTTGGGAAACAGTCAAGATTTCTTTTTCATCAGGGAAAGAGTAAATTAAGTATGATTATTTCTGTTTTTCTGGTAACAATGAACATGATGAAGTTGTTTTTGATACAAACCTATAATAAGTGAGAGTGCATAGCCAAATGGAGCCTGACACCATATAAACCCATCTCTAACTATCACTTCTGATGTACCATTGATGAACCCTCCTCCAACCCATGTTGCTGTAATACACAGACGAACCATTATAACATGTTGTCCCTTTTCTACGAAAACCTTGTAACTGCAGCTTAAAACAAGCTGCAGTTACGAGGTTTTCATTGAAAAGCAGCGATGTACTATACAGCAGACAGTCTGTACAATCTTATTTCATGTTCAAGACGAATAAAACAGGAAACACAAGAAGAAATTATGAAAGTAAATATATATACAAAATATCTTAGCCGATTCAGATTTTAGAGTCAAAAGTTATGTGTCCTTGATATTTAATGTGACAAATGATCTTCATAGCAAACAACAATGGACAAAAAATGCAGATAAAATCATTTCATCGGTGTAAATGCAAAAGCTTGTATGTCGATTCTTGAGATTTTCAAAGTACAAACTTGTGTGCCCAGTTTAGACGATTCTCGCAGGTTTTGAGATATTTTTACTGATCAGTATTAAAGACACATTATTTGTGAACAATATGTCCAAACTTCAAGTTAAACATTTTAGTTTAAGAAAAGTTATTACACTCTTTTCTCTCCCCTTTAAAATTTTCCAAAAACGAGATACAAGGTTTTGCATTTACAACGACGATTTGTTCCCTATATAACATCATTTATAAGATTCAATATTTACTATCAAATCTCAAGATGTCTGTATGAAGGCTGAACAATAATGTAGGAAATGTTGTCAAGAAATAAAGAAAGAGAATCTTTTCTCATAAAATGTCTTAATCTCGGTAATTATGACCTCTGTCTAAGAATTCACAAGTTCTGCATATACAATGTTCGTATACAAATTGGTAGGTAAACTGGTTCTTGCATGGATGCAGCACTTTAACCAGGATGGTTGAGGAGTTATATTTCAGACAATAATTTCAGTGTTGGGAGACATTTTCCCATTGCCTGTATTGATTAGTGATATAATTTTTTGTGTGGGTTAGATGGTAATTTCCCCATGGATTTGAGAAATGCCCAATGAAATCACTGCAACTGAGTTAAATGGGGAAATCAGACACATTTCATGTCAAAAATGACTGGGCAGACAATAGGTTATTAACCCTTTATCCCTCTCCAATGTAATCTCTATTGTGACATACATATTGTCATGACGCTGACTGGGTAAAACAACATTGAAAAGTATTGAGTTATATTCTGTTTTTATTCGGGAGACAGGGAGGAGCCTAGTAAACGGTTCATTCCATTAAAGCTTGGGGAGAAACAGCCCTCTCGATTAGCGGTAAATGGTCGGTATTGTTGCAATACATTATAACTACAGCGTGATTCTGTATAAACTGAAAACGATAATTTTTACACTGACCCGGGTGAGTCGATGTCAAGTACGGGATTCCAGGTAAATAATCCGATATGGTTGATTAGGTATAAAAATACTTTTTGTCACGCTTGGTATGAAGTCGGAACGTGGTCAAATGGTAGCGGTCAAAGATACGAAACTTAATTTGTCTTTTGGTATGGGTTCGAAACTCACAGTCTGCTATATTTTGTTTCATTTCTATTTCTTTTTTATTGTACCAAGATAAAGTTGTTTCTTTTTTTATTTTTCATTATGCTCGACGAACATAATATGTCATTATAGGCATAATATTATGTTTTATTGTAAACGGTCTTCCAACATAAATCACAAATCATATATTTTTCATATATCAACAAATGTTTGGAGAAAATGAAAAATATGCAAACAAAGTAGATCTGGTTGATGAAGATGTGTCATTTAATTTTGCCAGAAATGTTTGAGTTTGACATTTCACACAAAAATCATCAAGAGAAAGGCATGGAAAAGCGAGCACTTCTATTTCCCCAAATATGTCTCTTTTTCTTATTCAATTTCACAAGCACTCTCTTGTATCGCCTTAAAAAATTGGGAATATCTACATAATTGATGTCTGTAAATAGGTTAAACTGCAAACATTAAATAAAGGAATAAAAAAAAGCAAAAAAGAAATGAAAATCCTTGTAAAATACAGATTTTGCATGTCTTGAAGTGGAATCGAACTTGGTCTGTTCGAGTAGAAGTCCCACGTCTTTCCACTGTGCTATCAAAGACTTGAACATTGACGTTTGTATAAACGAATACTTTCTAAAATCCAAACCAGTGAGCTGTTTTCAATAACAATGGACAGGTCAATGTAAATAAACAAATGATCAAATTATCGTGTGGCCTTCATAGTTATGAGGTTTTATGACAACACATTTTACAATCGCGCATTCTTTCAATTTCGAAATATGTTCATGCTCGTGCCGCACGTTTTTTCTCTTCTATCAACCAAGGTATCGAGAAGTAAACTCGTCGAATAACCTCTTTACTTAGCCACACCCTGTCAGGTGAATAAAAACGGAATATATCCATCTAAAAATAAAACTAAACAAGATGATTTCGTTTATGTTAATTTTATGTTAAATTTTCGTGATAAGTTTTTTTGAATGACAGATTGACGGATGGACAGAAAGTATAAACAGACACAATATGCCTCCTGATCTTTCCGGACCCCCTGGCATTGACCGAATATTGAATGGCAAATAATTTTATGCTAAAATTAGACTAGGTTAACCGTAATGTTTTGATAAACCGTCAGTGTTGTTATAAAATCTCGTAACTACGGCTTGGATCAAGCAGTAGTTACGAGATTTTATAACACGCTAATGAAATACTATTTGTTTGTCCGAAATTGTCACGGTTAACTGGATAAAATCGTTCCCTATTTTGACTATATAAATTTAGTGTAATGTTACATATTTATTACATTTTAAGCCATAATTTGGGCTTGGACCCCCGCTGGAAAAAATTTTGGGCTTGGACACCCCTGGAAAAAAATCCTGGATCCGCCCTTGCATGTAACTGGTTATTCTCTGATATCATTCAAATGCATGCACACAATTTGAAATATGTTCGATAGACTTTTGCTTTTGCTACCAAGGACTCAGATGATTCCGACTCGCACTTGACATCGTAAACATGACATACTAACATAAATTGCAAGAATGGTTAATTATGCAAATGTACCATTCTTTTACATGTTTTATTAGATTTATGCAGTTCAATAGACTTTTTTCATATTATCAGGTAATCAGAACTCGGTAACAGAAAAACTTAAATCCTTGAAGTCAGCCCGGCTTTAAATATTTCAAGGTTGATGAAGTAGGATGCAAATAATCAGTACATCAATTTCACAATAACATAGTAGGCCAGTCACTTTAGCCGAAAAATAGGCCCAACCCACCACTAATTCTAACAGAAACGAAACCAACATTTTTATAATCTACAACCATCTACTCATTCCAGAAAAAAAGTCCTCAAATGTTACTCGAGGGGAAATATGAAAAATATCGATCTAACGAAGAGACCCTTACAAGGCAAGCCAAAAGAATGTTTTTCCGTGTAGGCTTAGAAACCCATCTTTTAAAACCAAATATGTTATTGCAGATGAAACATATTATAGATAACGTAATATTAGGGGTTTATAAAGTAAAAAAAACAGACTTTGATATTTTCTTTATTTCAATTAGACATGGAAAATGAATTTGCAGGTGAAATTACCCCACCCACTCATTTACTAAGGTTGACTTATCAAATACATTTAAATCGACATCTGAACGTAAATATTAGACTTCCCATTCTAAAGCTGCTGCAGACGACAAAAACAATTTGCAAAAAGATCGGATTTGTGTACACTAGCAATTTTACCCGTCTCGAAATTTGACCTTTGACCTCGATGACCTTGACCTATCCGGGGCTGACCTTTGACCTCGATGACCTTGACCTATCCGGGGCTGCACTCCACCTAATCCCGTCCCGTAACCCGTAAGCAATCCCGTCCCGTAACTAAGCAATCCCGTCCCGTAACCCGTAAAAACGATAAATTTGACCTTTGACCTCGATGACCTTGACCTTTCAAAAAATGAACCCCTCAAGCTAATATCCGGGGCCGCCCTCCACCTTCCCTCCAAGTTTGGTGAAGATCGGCCCAAGGACCTGGGAGGAGTAGGGGAACAAACAGACAAACAGACAAACAGACAAACAGACAAACAGACAAACGTTGCTCAAATTATAGTATGATTATAACAAAGAAAATATTGAAACAAAAGGATAAAAATCTGATTGTCATCACTTTCATCTTTTGCAGTTTATTTTACGATTCGATTCTCTTCATAGACGTCAAATCAATGACTGTTTTTCATTACTGATTGGTTTTTGGTTTTTAGAAAGCCACTGGCCACCCCTGTGAAATGTAATTCATAAAATAATGAACATATTATGAATCTTAAGAATGTTTCATACATTACTCATTATCACTTCTTTAACACACTTCATGAAGTTTTCTGCATGAAGTATGATGATAATTGCTTCATGAAGACATTATGAAGATATTAATGATTGACAAAATCCTTAAAACCTTCATGATGAATGCAAAGGATTTATTATGAAGTTTTCATTTAAAAAAAAATCATGAATAATCCTGAAACTTGTTAATGATTTTTTTCTGAATATTTTCCACTGCAATTAAAACTGGTACTTCATAAAACATTCTTGTTTTGTTGTATTAAGAATAAATCATGAGCTAATCATGAATTGATAATGGATTGTGTACAGTTCATAAAATCTTCTTAAAACGTTCATGATCTCCCAGTCTAATTTATGTTCCAGTCTATGACATGTGGTTTAGAAAATAATGGAGGGAATTTTGCTTGTCTGACTATTTGTCAAGAAATATGTTTTTGTTAAGAGTTATAATTAATATTTTTAGTTATAATCAAGTGATTAAGGAGCTCACTAAATGATAAAACCAAGGAAGGCAATGTAAGTAAGTGTTCTTTAGACTAAATTTAACAAATTTAAATGTTTATTTTTTTTACCATTCCCCACCCACATAATTATTCTGTAAAATGGATATTATTATTTTGCTTCTATAAATAGGAATCATTGATTTCTAATGGCCTGTTACTTATTACAGTTCTGAAACTACCTGTTCTACAAAAAGTTTCTTAAGTTTTGTTCTGTCAGCAACATATTTGTACAAATTGTTTTTTAGTATTTTTCATGACCTTGACGTGATTTTTTTTTCATTACTGCTTGGTTTAAGGATTTATTATGCATTTCCAACTTCATAAAAAATTCATTACTCTGTGTTTAGAGAAACCTGTATGTTTTTATGAAGTTTGTAAAGAAATATTATTCATGAATTCTTCATTGAAAAGAAGTGAACAGAAAATGGCCCATACTCATTGTTAACAGAATAATCATGATTTCTTCTTAAGATCGTTTGCGTATTTTTCTTGCATGAAGTCTTCATGAATTATATGATTATTTATTCATGAAGACTTCATGCCTTTTTCTCAGAATGCAAGACTGCATGGTTTAAGGATTTATTATGCATTTGCAACTTCATGAAAAATTCGTTACTCTGTTTTTATGAAGATTTATGCAAATGGGCCATTTTCTGTTCACTTCTTCTTCATGAAGATTTCATTTTTTCCGTTCTTGAATAGCTCATGAATATCTATTGAATACTTCATGAAGAATGACAAAGCATTTCACAGGGGCAATAATGCATATAGGGAATACTTTTATCCAGATAACCATGACGTAATTTCAGACAAACAATAGTATCTCGTAGGTGTTGTCATAAAATCTCGTAACTACAGCTTGAATCAACGGTAAACCAAGTCTATTTTTAGCACAAAATTCATTTTTATCACTTTGTAATGTATTTCGAGTCATACTAATGTGACCAGACAGTGCGTACACACAGCCTGATATTGATCTAGATCTACAGTGTGTTTGTATTAAATGTTATAAAGGCTTTTTTTCCAGATACATGTTCATATGGATGTTACTTAAAAATTCAATCCATTTCCAAATCTTCATTAAATAAGAGCACGTTAGTGCAGCTTATACCACGACACTCTCCACAACCCACTGAACAGGACAGACCATGTTTCCTACATGTGCACCTTTTGGAATCACAATTCAGTTTGCAATTACACGTAATCATTTTAAGCAGGCGAGACAAGCAGACTGGATTTAATTCGTTGTTGATTTTGTTCCAGCCCCATTCAGTTGGTTCTATAGTGTTTCCTTCCAAAATTTGGACTTGAAGATAGGCTCTAAAACTGTGGTATCTGGCAGCAGCTTCAGTTGGCGGAAGACTTTTAACTTGTACAAATGTGGAGCTTGTTTGTGTCTTATAAATAATTTTTTGAAATCTTATGTTATTCAAGTGTTTTGTAGTTTCTCCATTGTAAATATGTACAAATATCATTTCTCCAACATTTTCTATAACACTATGAGAAACATCTTCGAGAAAGAGAGAAGAGAAAGTTGGTCTATGATCATTTGGTTATTGGTTGCTTTCTTAAGGAGAACCCGTTTACCAACACCATAATTATACATGTGAAGTGGTGTCACAACCAGAAAATGCATCTATGATCTACAAATGTCGAATCCTACAGTTCTTCTGGTTTTGTGAATGTCCCATATTTTCTTTCTCTTTGTTCCACTTTTTACGTCTGATGTGTAGTAAATGTCATTACCATCAGCATGGTAATGCGCCCGAGAGGGGCTTGTCAGTAAAATTGGCCATTCTTTTCAATTCAAGGGCAGATAATTCAAACATGAGAAGTTTTCCAAATTATGCTTCCACACCCAAACACCGTAGAGATTCATCCTGGCTAGTTTGATTTAAATATGGCCGAAACTGTAGGAGTTGTGACACGAGAAAATGTGCATTTTTCAGAAAACGGGCATTTGTCCTTAAATTCAAGGGCAGATAATTCACAAACGAAAACAGTTATCTAAATTCCGTAAGCTATGTGTACAGCTAGACACCATGGATATTTACTGTGGCTAGTTTGACAAAATTCTGATCAAAACTGTGGGAGGAGTTGCGCACACAATGCGCACACAATAAAATGGGTTTTCTTTTTTATTCAAGGGCAGATAATTCAAGAACGAAAGAAAATATCTGAATTCCGTAAGCGGTGTGCACAACTAGATACCATGGAGATTCATTGTGACTAGTTTGATTAAATTCGGGTTGAATCTGTAGGAGTTGCGCAGACGAGAAAATGGGTATTTTTGAGAAAATGGGCATTTTTCCTTAAATTCAAGGGCAGATAATTCAGAAACAAAAGCAGTTATCTAAATTCCGTAAGCAGTGTGTACAACTAGACACCATGGCAATTTATAGTGGCTAGTTTGATAAAATTTTGATCAAAACTGTAGGAGGAGTTGCGCACACAATGCGCACACAATAAAATGGGCATTTTTTTATTCAAGGGAAGATAATTCAAGAACGAAAAGAGTTATCTGAATTCCGTAAGCGGTGTGCACAACTAGATACCATGAAGATTCATTGTGGCAAGTTTGATCAAATTCCGATCAAAGTTGTAGGAGAAGTTGCGTACACAAGTAATTGCTAGCGGACAGACGGACGGATAGACGGACAGACGGACGATCGGGCCATAACAAATTACGACCCTTCGGGCGTATAATAACAAAAAAACATGTGTGGACTTCAAACCAAGTGGTTGGGGGCGAGTAAAGGATGATTTACTCGCAAATTGTGTAATTCCGATTTGAATAATCTATATCTGACAGATGTAATAATATTATAGTCAAATTGAGCTTCCGTACTTTTAAAAATCGATCGAAGATAATTCTATTTAAAGCGAAATTATTTTTACTTATTCGTTATATCTATCATTTTGAATTTTATTTATAAGGAATACATTTTTCAATTTTCATATAAAATTCAATCAAATTAAAAATGATATGTGAAAAGTATAGTGTAAGAGAAGCACGTGGTACTCGAGAAAATGTATGGTGGTTAGGATGGACCAGTGTATTACGATCATATCAAGGCATCTTTTAGCGTGATTTAACACCATTTCCCCCCAGATTTGCTCTGAGGACTTTTGATATGTTGATCATGATATAAAAGACTTTCGTTCAGTTACAAAATTATTTCTGTTAGAATTAGTGGTACCCTAAATGCTAAAGTGACTGGCCTATAGATATAAAGTTATGCATTATAAATTCTCTCTACAATTAAATACACTTTAAAACCTTTTAGATTTTCCCTTTCCCAAACAAGACCTGGTTTTGACGTCCCTAATAGAAAATGCTTGGGAAAACATTGCCAAAAAAAGAAGAAACTGCTGATTAACCAGCAGTTTCTCCTTTTGCCTCAATATTTTCTGTGCAACATTTAACACATATTCCATCTAAATCAACATCTATTTGTTGTCTTCAGCAGAGTTTGAATTGGACAACACGAACCTTTTGCTGTTTGGAAAAGGGTTAACCATTTCCCCAATCATGAATGGCAAAATTTTTCATGTGGTCCAGCTTAGAGGCTGTTGCAGACAAATAGAATGCTGTTTAGGATAAGATTTGTGTGTGAAATAGCTCAGAAAGTATTGAGGCAAAAGGAAAAATCAGCATTTCCTTTATTCCCCTCAATGTTTTTCTAAACCTTATCTAATAGGAACGTCAAAACCAGGTCCCGGTTTCTCAAAAAAACTTGAGTATATGCTCATGAAAACATACTCAACTTCAAAGGAATACTCTCCAACGTTGAAGGGTATTCGATTGAAGTTCACTTGGATTTCGTGCGATTTGAGCACGGTGCGTGGATTTGAGCAAGAGAACGTACTTAAGTTTTTTCGAGAAACCAGGGCCAGGTCTTATTGAGTTACCTGTCATGGTAAACACTCCGACCAGCAGGCCTATATTACGTCCTGCCAGCATCACGCTCTCAGTGTTAGCGTCGGCTCCGGTCTGTTTAGCTTTCCGACCTGCCCACAGCCCCACCAGCAGGATCAACAGATAGAATATAATGATGGCTATCAAGCCTGGTATGTGGATCGCCATCACTGTAGTGGGGTCCTCTCACCGACTCACGAAGTCTGTAACAAAATAAAATAGTCTATGTTAAATGAAAAATTAGGCTACTTGAAAATCAAATATGGCAATTCCTCTGCATATCCATCTTCGCAAGCCAAGGGTTACTACCTCCACTTTGTTCCTTACGAACCCTTGGCCGCTCGCTTCTATTGAAATCGAAAGTACCACCATGCCACCTTTCGGCGATAAAGAGTCGCGGCCCTTTGCAGTTGCTATTTCTGGCCAATCAAAAGCCTAGTACTAAAACGTGTTAGGCGATGCATCAAATACGGATATCGATTTTCACGTCAGCCGTGACGTTTTCGTTTTGACAAAGACGGCTTGTTTAGTGTGTTTTGATTGGATAATGGGAAAGTTATCGCGTCCAATGAAATCGCACGGTGGTACTTTCGATTTCCATAGAGGCGAGCGGCCAAGGGTTCGTAAGGAACAAAGTGGAGGTAGTAACCCTTGGCTTGCGAAGATGCTGCATATCCAAAACAAACCTTTCTTTTGACATCCCTTACAGAAAAGGCTTTGAGCTAAAAACTATTGTAACTACACATTTTTTGAGAAATTCTCGTTTTTTAGCACTTTCTAAATTTAAGATTTATCTAAAATTAAAATCAAATTTGCATAATTAATATATTTTTCAGTAAAAAGCCAATTTGACAAATTCTTTGAAACAAGAGGACCATGATGGTCCTATATCGCTCACCTGAACCAAAATTATATAAGCAAAACTTTTCTTCAATGCAAAAAATATTTATGACTTTGACTGAAAACGAACTTATGGTCAATAACATTGTGAAAATCAAACTCATCTAAGATTTCATCGTGTCCAACATTGTGTCCAAGATTTGTCTTGTTTGATAAATAATTGTAGATTCTGGAATATAAACAAGGTCAAAAACTTCCGAAAACAGTGATTTTGTCAATTCAAGAGCACATAACTCTCGACTTTCTAGTCAGATCAGGCTGAAAATCAAACTCATCCGAGATCTTATGATATCCAACATTGTGTCTAAGATTTGTCTTGATTGGTCAATAAATGTAGATTCTAGAATGTAAACAAGGTCTAAAGCAGCCGAAAACGGCAATTTGATCAAATTCAAGGGCACATAACTCTCCACTTTTTTATCAGATCGGACTGAAAATCAAACTTATCCAAGATCTTATGGTCTCAAATATTGTGTTCAAGTTTTGCCTTAATTGATAAATAATAGTAGATTATAGAGTGTAAACAATGTCAAAAACAGCCCAAATCGGCAATTTTATCAAATTCAAGGGCACATAACTCTCATCTTTCTGGTCAGATCAGACTGAAAATCAATCTCATTTGAGATCTTATGGTCTCCAACCTTGTGTCCAAGATTTGTCTTGATTGGTCAAAAATTGTAGATTCTAGAGTGTAAATAAGGTAGAAAACGGTCAAAACGGCAATTTTGTCAAATTCAAGGGCTCATAACTCTCAACTTTCTAATCAGATAAGACTGAAAATCAAACTCATCCGAGATCTTATGATCCCCAATAATGTGTTCAAGTTTTGGATTGATTGATCAATAATTGTAGATTCTAGAGTGTAAACATCGTCGAAAACAGTCAAAAATGACAATTTTGTCAAATTCAAGGGCAAGTAACTCTCGACTTTCTGATCAGATCAGACTGAAAATCATACTCATCCGAGATCTCATGGTCCAAAACATTGTGTCAAAGTTTTGTCTTGATTGATGAATAATTGTAGATTCTAGAGTGTAAACAAGGTCAAAATCAGTCGAAAATGGCAATTTTGTCAAATTCAAGGGCACATAACTCTCGTCTTTCTGGTCAGATCAGACTGAAAATCGAACTCATTTGAGATCTTATGGTCTGCAATGTTATGTCCAAGATTTGTCTTGATTGATCAATAATTGTAGATGCTAGAGTGTAAACAATGTCAAAACTAAGTATTTTTCGCATTCAAGGGCAGATAACTCCTGACTTTCTAGTTCGATCTGACCCATAATCAAACTCATCCGAGATCTTATGGCCATACATGTTTTGACCAAGTTTGGTCAAGATTGGCTTATATTTGTAGATGCTAGAGTGTAAACACGAAATTGTGGACGGACGGACGGACGGACAGACGGACAGACGGACAGACAGACGGACGACGGACAAAAAGTGATCACAATAGCTCACCTTGAGCACTTTGTGCTCAGGTGAGCTAAAAATGATAAACTAAGAGGAATTCTTATGTTTCAATTCATTTTTTTTCTTGCAGAGGAATATCACAAATAAATCTTGTTCCAAGAAAGTTAAGGAGTTTTGTTGTTCTTAAATTTTACTGAAAATGTTGTTACAATAGTTTTGCATTTGATATGTTAAAACAAAATATTGAGCTGAAATGCTATAAACTTATGTAAATCAGAGAAATAAAGCTTTAAATACAATAAAATGAAACTGCAATGATAAGAAAACACACAAAAATAGACCAAAATAAAGTAGAATCAAAGAAAATCAAAAGAGACAAATTTATCTGGATTCTGGGGTTCTTAAACGGCCCAATAAAACATTGCATGATGTATTTTCTGATCTAATTTGTCCAATGAATTGCCCGCCATAACGTTTGTGATTGTTGGTTGGGCTGTATTGATCTTCGTATCGTTCTATCACAAAAATGGCAGGGCTGTCTCGTAGGTTCCGTTCTATTCCGATTGTTTCTTTAGGCAAATATTACAAGATCAATATTTCAGTCTTCTGATATAGCCTCGGATTATTTTCCTACAGATTAACTCAACTTTTATGGTGAAATTTGTACTGGATGTAATAATGTCTGGTATTTTGGGATTTAAACTTAATCTTAATACAAATGTACTGACTTCAGAGATATATTTTCATCATTTCCTCTCGGTCATGTTTCTTTGAAAAAAGCCACAAAAACATCAACATCAATTCTTACTTATATCCTCTTTAAAAATCTGCTAAAAAAGCTATTTAACCCTTTCCCAAACAACAAAATTTTTGGCTGGTCCAATTTGAAAGCAAGTTGTAGACCACTAATCAAATGATATTAAAAGTAGGAAATATGTATGCAGTAGCATAGGAAATATTGAGACAAAAGGAAAAGAAAATGTTGGATATACCGTAAGCCTAAGTATTTCTCCTTTGCCCCAACGTTTTTAGAATCCTTTACTGCAAGAGATGTCAAAATCAGAACTTCTTTAGAAGATTAGAAAACAGCATTTTTACAACTTTTCAGCATAATTTCAAAGACAACAACTTTTTGAAGGTACACATATGAATCAATCAGAATTGCAGATGTTACAAAAAACAATTGAACCCCAAAAAGTTCAATTCATTGACATGATAAATTGACGGGGTAGTACTTGGGAAAGAATAAAGAAAACTTGTTTAAAAAAAGACAACATCATGGAGACTGTATTCTTGTGAATTTGTATTCTTCCTTTCAAAAACAAGTTTTCATTTTTTAATCAAAAATACATCATTCAAAATGTCATTAAGATAAAACTTTCTCTCTAAAAGGAAGATTCATTTCTCTAACCATCATTTTAGTTGAAATTTGAATCTTTGTAAAAAAGAAGCCCAACTTGAGAGAAAGAAGAAAATTAAAGTAATGGCGCAGCATTTTATCCACTTCCCTTAATTATTTCTATGCTTTAAGTTGCAGACTTTTTTGTTTCCAATAACAATAATTATTGTGTTGTCATTTGCAAAATCTTTCTTTTGAAATCAGGCTTATTTTTCTTTCTTTTATTTGAGAAAGAGTTAACCATAAAAAAATTATTCTAATTGAAAATATAAAAGAAAAAAAGTTATCACACAATATGACCGAGTAGCTTTGTTAATAGTCTCTGATGAGAAACCAATTTGTCATAAATATTGTACGACTTCCAGGAGTGGATATCTATCCATATTTCTCGAGTCTGTATCAATTTTACGCCTTTAATGATGACTAAAGATGCTGTTTTCCTGAAAATTGTACGCTAATGGTTTCAATCAGGGGTTGATTAGCGATCTCTTCACCTCTCTATTGATTCAGGTTTATAGAGTGCCATATTCTGGAAAACTTATCAATACTTCTTGCAAATTATGTGATAAAAATCTTGACTTATTAGGAAAACACTTTTTGTAACTATATAAATGTTAAACATAGCAAGATAGTGCAAATGTATCAGAATCTCATCAAGATCTTTTACTATTCTGTCTCAAGCTCTCACCACAATAATGTACATGAACTAGATTTATAGGAAAAAAACATTCATGTTACATAAAATACTGTTTATTTTAAAAGAAATGCTTTAGACTGCATAAGTATTTTCAAGAATTTCTAAATTTGAATGGCCTAAAATTCCACCAAGATGTATGTCTGGGTAATGAATCTTTGCCTAGAAGATAGATCTATTATTATCATTATATTCCTTTTTTTAAAAACATCATGTATTTTGTTTTCGTTCAGGAGCAATAACGTTATTAGAGACATTAAACATTTATGGTAGTTACATGTAAAACTTTAACCAAGAATTTCTAAGCTAAAAGGGTCAACATTCTGATAACAAGAGCTTCGCAGAGCAGCGCATATACACCCGAGAGGGGCTTGTCAGTAAAATTGGCCATTTTTTTCGATTCAAGGGCAGATAATCAAAACATGAAAAGTTATCAAAATTTTGTTTGCACAATAAAACACCAGAGATTCATTGTGGCTAGTTTGATTAAATTCTGGTTGAAACTGTAGAAGTTGCACACAGGAGAAAATGGACATTTTTGAGAAAATGGGCATTTTTTCTTAAATTCAAGGGCAGATAATTCAAGAACGAAAACAGTTATCTAAATTCCGTAAGCGGTATGCACAACTAGACACCATGGAGATTCATTGTGGCAAGTTTGATCAAATTCTGATCAAAACTGTAGGAGAAGTTGCGCACACAAGAAAATGGGCATTTTTTTAATTCAAGGGCAGATAATTCAAGAACGAAAAGGGTTAATTAAATTCCGTAAGCGGGATGCACAACTAGACACCATTGAGATTCATTGTGGCAAGTTTGATTGAATTCCGATCAAAACTGTAGGAGGAGTTGCGCACACAAGAAATTGCTAACGGACGGACAGACGGACAGACAGACGAGCGGGGCCATAACATAATACGACCCTTCGGGCGTATAAAAAGAATGTTATATAATGAATCTTTGGCTTTGTCAATCAATCAGCAATTTCTTCTATCCCCTCAACATTTTTATGCTATAGCATATACATTTACTACTTTAGAGTAGATCTAGGCTTGAATTGTGCCATTTGGAAAAGGGTTAATAAACCAAGAACCCTCTACTAAAAAACACTGCTTTTGACATTGACCACTAATCAAATGGCTTTAAAGCTACTATTTCCCAGATTTGGACCCAAAAATTGTCAAATACAAACGAAATGTACACTTTTTAAGCTTTATATGACCTGATTAAATGATTACGACAAACTATTGAAGCAACGACTCATTTTTTCGCAATTTGATACCAAATTCATGAAGCGATGTCGAAAGTAGGACATGCGACTTTCTTAAATGACGTCACAACATACATGATGACGTCATATTGAAATTCAAGTATGAATCTCGTTTGAATCATGGTCCGCACTGTATGCGCATGCGCAACAATTTAAAAATAATTCTAACCCCATCTGAGACGGGGTTGAATTTAGGTTTGGATTCTCCCTAAATTCAGCTATCTCTCTTGTAATTTCGGCTCATTCTCTGTCTGAATCGCATATTATTAACCATCCCGAGGTGGTCAACACAAAAGTTTTGCATATTTTTTCAAAAAATTTCATTTTTTGCAATTAGACCATCTGTTACCGTCGCCCTTTAAGAAGCATTGACAGAAAAGTTGGAAATGGTTTATCCAGCATTTCTCCTTATCTCTCACTACTTTCTATGCTATTTTGCCCTATTAAGTCTTCTGCAATTTTTTTCCAATTTGGAAGTCCAAAATCTAGTAGTTTTGGAAATTTGGTAATTTTTTTCCAAACAACAGTATATCGCCGGTCACGTTCGAAAATGTCGTAACTACAGCTTATTTAAGCTGTAGTTACGACGTTTTTGAATGTGACCGATCGAAAATGTCGTAACTACAGCTTATTTAAGCTGTAGTTACGACGTTTTTGAATGTGACCGATGATATAAGGGTGGTCCAATACAAAAGCTGCTGCAGATGACAAAATTGTTGATGATAGAGAGAGGATTTGTAAATAATAAAGAAAATAATGATACAAAAGGAGCATTTCCTTTTTTTGCCTCATTGTTTTCCCAAGCCCCTTTTCTAAGGAACATCAAAGCCAGGTCTGGGAGAGGGCTATAGCTGAGGGATTGCAAGAGAGGATAACAGTTAATAATGTGGTTATGTATTACACAAGAGGGATCACAATAAATCTAATCATGGCTGTTTTGTCTCACCAGCGTTAACGTCTTGTCTAACGAGAAGTCAAGTAGATTAGAGAGGGAGAATTAGACCCACATAAAGTGGCATTAACTTGCATCCTTCATCCAATCAACTGACAATTAAACAGGGTTTTCTGGAGAAATCAAGAGAGCAAGGGCAACATTAAACAACACTCTCACAAATCATTAACACCTACTCTACTCGGTGACAATCCCACTGGCAGATTTACAAAACCGAAACCTTTCCCAGACCAAAATAACAAATGAAGACTTCTAATTAGTAAGTTGCTGAAGACAACAAAATGGGTGTTGGTATAGCTCACAATAAAATGAACTGGCAGAGCAATTCTAGCTATTAGCTGAAGATGCTCTCCAAAGCCATTTATTTTGAGCTATAAGAGGACCATGATGGTCCTATATCGCTCACCTGAACCAAAATGATATTAGGCACAGTTTTGTTCAATTCATTTAATATCTAAGACATTAAGACTGAAAACAAACTAATGGTCAATAACATTGTGTCAAGTTTTGTTCTGATTAGTCACTATTTGTGGTTATCCGGGTAAAATTTGAAGGGCAGATCATCCGAGACCTTATGGTCTCCAACATTGTGTCCAAGTTTTGTCTTGATTGATAAAAAAATTGTAGATTCTAGAGTGTAAACAAGGTCGAAAACAGCCGAAAACAGCAATTTTGTAGAATTAAAGGGCACAACCCCTGTGAAATGTAATTCATAAAATAATGAACATATTATGAATCTTAAGAATGTTTCATACATTACTCATTATCACTTCTTTAACACACTTCATGAAGTTTTCTGCATGAAGTATGATGATAATTGCTTCATGAAGACATTATGAAGATATTAAAGATTGACAAATCCTTAAAACCTTCATGATGAATGCAAAGGACTTATTATGAAGTTTTCATTTAAAAAAGTTCAATAAAATTCTTAATTAGTTCATAAGATGTCCATTATTGTGCATAAAGAACTCATAAAGAATCTGGTCCAGTTTGAAAAAAAATGAGCTGACCATGAATTAATAATGGATTGTAACAGTTCTTAAAATGTCACTAACATGCCCATAGTTTGAATAAAGAACTGTGTAAGAACTGGTAAAGAATCAGGCCTCATTCTTTGAATATTCTTAATGTGTCCATTTGGAAAAAATGAACTGGTAATTAATTAGTAAGGGATTGTTACATTTCTTAAAAGGTACATAATAAGTCCATATTTTGAATAAAGAAGTGATTAAGGACTGATAAAGATTCAGACCCAGTTCTGTAAATATTCTTAATGTGTCCATTCTGGCAAAAAAACATGGACTAATCATGAATTGATAATGGATTGTGTACAGTTCATAAAATGTTCTTAAAACGTTCATGATCTCCCAGTCTAATTTATATTCCAGTCTATGACATGTGGTTTAGAAAATAATGGAGGGAATTTTGCTTGTCTGACTATTTTTCAAGAAATATGTTTTTGTTAAGAGTTATAATTAATATTTTTAGTTATAATCAAGTGATTAAGGAGCTCACTAAATGATACAAGAGGACCATGATGGTCCTTAATCGCTCACCTGAACTGAGATTCACAAGGTGAGAAATGATAGCATCCTGTCCCATGATATCCAAAAGAGCATTATTTTTTTTCAATGGTCTTCATCTTTGTGACTAGACAAACATTCTGAACATGTTTCATGAAGATAGGACAAAAATTGTAGCATCTACATTACCAACAAGGATTTTATCTTTAAGGCCCCTTTTCCATGACATCCAACAGAACATTCCCACTGTCAATAGGCTTAATCCTTGTGACTAGAGAAATAATCTGACTAAATTTCATGGATATTAAGCCAAAATTATTGTCTCTATAGCGCTAACAAAGATTTTGTCATTAAGGCCCCTTTTCCCATGCTATCACATAGAACATTCCTATTTTCCTCAGAGTTCATCGGTGTGACTAGACAAACACAAGTTTCATGATGATTGGACCAAAATTTTTGTCTCTAGAGTGCTAACAAGGATTTTGTCATTAAGGCCCCTTTTCCCATGATATCGACTGGAATATTCCAATTTCTTATAGGGTTTATCCTTGTGACTAAAACAAACATTCTTTTAGTTTCATGAAGACTAGGCCAAAACTGTTACTTCTAGAGTGTTAACAAGATTTTGCCATAAAGGCCCCTTTTCCCATGATATCAAAATGGAACATTCAGATTGTTGATAAGCTTTGTCCTTGTGATCAGACAAATATTCTGATCAATTTTAACAAAGATTAGGCCAAAATTATGGCCTCTAAAAAGCCAACACGGATTTTGTCATTATGGCCCCTTTTCCCGTGGTATCCAAAGGAATATTCAATATTCCAATTCTCTGTGACTACGCAAACATTCTGACCAATTTTTATGAACATTAGGCCAAAATTGTAGCCTGTACAATGCTAACAAGAATTTTGTCTTTCAGGCCCCTTTTCCCATGATATCAATGAGAAGGTTCCAATTATCAACAGAGTTCACCCCATATAAACCCCAAGAATCAACAACATAGGGCCCTATGAAAAAATACCGTTTTGAGACGAAAAGGTTTTCCAAGTCAAAGATCAAAATGTTAGAGATCTAACTCTTAACCCCTATATAAACCCCAAGAATCAACAACACAGGGCCCTTTTTTCATTGCAAAATAATTAATTTTATAATGATTTGGTAAAGAGTTAAAGAGAATATATTAGTTGCAAAATAGAAGCAAGTCTGATTATAAATCCAAAGACTAGGGATTCAAATAGGAGAGGTTAAGGGATTTCTAAATTGCAAAATATTTTTCAATGTTTATCAAACCCTGTGATGTGGGTATTCATTTGAATGATCTAATCAAAACTATTTAAATGAGTACCAACAACAAAGGATAGCTTAAATAACAAATAGAATGTATTTACCCCCTTTTACATGCAGCTCCCCAATCTGGCCGAGTTTGTGTAAACAATTCCGGTCTTTTGTTTATTTAATAGGATTAGACATTTCCCATGTGGGGGATCAAAACCTCATAACTCCAGCTTTGTCAAGCTGTAGTTACGAGGTTTTCACTCCCACTAACCATATGTTACCTGTTTGATTTTTTAAAGAATTTTCTTTGGATTTCTAAAGTCTGACACTGCCACACCCACATTTTTTGACAAATCTTAAAATTTGTGGACAAATTACCAAAAGAGTCATTAAAAAAACATTCCTGCCAAGTTTGGTTCAAATTGGCCCAATGGTTGATTTTTAAAGAATTTTCTTACAATTTATAAGCCCCGCCCTGCCACGCCCACATTCTTTGATGAATCAAAAATTTGTGAACAAGTTTTGAAAAGGGTCACCTCAGGAACATTCCTGCCAAGTTTGGTCACAATTGGCCAAATGGTTCTGGAGGAGAAGATGTTTAAAGAAATTGTGGACGGACGGACGGACGGACGGACAGACGGACGGACGGACGGACGACGGACGGTGAGCGACCACATTAGCTCACCTTGAGCACTTTGTGCTCAGGTGAGCTAAAAACCAAGGAAGGCAATGTTAGTAAGTGTTCTTTAGACTAAATTTAACAAATTCAAATGTTTATTTCTTTTACCATTCCCCACCCACATGATTATTCTGTAAAATGGATATTATTATTTTGCTTCTATAAATAGGAATCATTGATTTTTAATGGCCTGTTACTTATTACAGTTCTGAAACTACCTGTTCTACAAAAAGTTTCTCAAGTTTTGTTCTGTCAGCAACATATTTGTACAAATTGTTTTTTAGTATTTTTCATGACCTTGACGTGTTTTTAAAAAGGAAATAATGGCTTGGTTTAAGGATTTATTATGCATTTCCAACTTCATGAAAAATTCATTACTCTGTGTTTAGAGAAACCTGTATGTTTTTATGAAGTATGTAAAGAAATATTATTCATGGTAAATGATAAACATTAATTGATTGTGTATATATTTTATGTATAATTTGATGTTATTGTAAATACTTGTTTAACAGAGGCCCACATGGAAGATTGGGCAACCAAATGTGTAGCCTCTATAAATAAAGTCGTTATTATTATTATTATTATTATTATTATTATTATTATTGAAAAGAAGTGAACAGAAAATGGTCCATACTCATTTTTAACAAAATAATCATGATTTCTTCTTAAGATCGTTTGCGTATTTTTCTTGCATGAAGTCTTCATGAATTATATGATTATTTATTCATGAAGACTTCATGCCTTTTTCTCAGAATGCAAAACTGCATGGTTTAAGGATTTATTATGCATTTCCAACTTAATGAAAAATTCATTACTCTGTTTTTATGAAGATTTATGCAAAATGGGCCATTTTCTGTTCACTTCTTCTTCATGAAGATTTCATTTTTTCCGTTCTTGAATAGCTAATGAATATTTATTTAATACTTCATGAAGAATGACAAAGCATTTCACAGGGGATAACTCTCAACTTTCTGATTCCATCAGGCCAAATATCAAACTAATATGAGTTCTAACAGTTTCCAACATTGTGTTCAAGTTTTGTCTTGATTAGTCAACAATTATTGTAGATTCTAGAGTGTAAACAATGTCGAAAACAGCCAAAAATGGCAATTTTGTAAAATGCACAGGCACATAACTCGGATCTTTCTGGCCAGATCAGACTGAAAAATAAACTCTTCAAAGATCTTATGGTCCCCAACACTGTGTCCAAGTTTTGTCTTGATTCGCCAATAATTGTAGATTCTAGAGTGTAAACAAGATCGAAAACAGTCAAAAACGGCAATTTTGTTAGATTCAAGGGCAGATAACTTAAAAGTTTCCAGTCTGATCAGACCAAAAATCAAACTCATCCAAGATCTTATGGTCGCCAACATTGTGTCCAACTTTTGTATTGATTGGTCAATATTTGGAGATTCTAGAGTGTAAACAATGTCAAAAGTAGCTATTTTTTACATTCAAGGGCAGATAACTCTAGACCTTTCAGTCCGATCAGACCAAAAATCCAAGTCAGCCAAGATCTTGTAGTCACTAACATTGTATATAAGTTTTGTCTTGATTGGTCAATAATTGTAGATGCTATAGTGTAAACAAAGTCGAAAACAGTGAAAAACGGCGATTTCGTCAAATTCAAGGGCACATAACTCATGATTTTCTGGACTGATCATAACCAAAGTATAACTCATCCGAGATCTTATGGTCGCCAACATTTTATCCATTTTTTGTATTGATTGGTCAATATTTGCAGATGCTAGAGTGTTAACAAAGTCAAAACTAGTTATTTTTTGCATTCAAGGGCAGATAACTCCAGACTTTCTGGTCCGATCAGACCAAAAATCGAACTCATCTGAGGCCTTATGGTTAAACATATTTTGGCCAAGTTTTGTCAAGATTGGCTTATATTTGTGGATGCTAGAGTGTTAACACTAAATTGTTGACAGACGGACGGACGACAGACACAAAGCAACCACAATAGCTCACCTTGAGCACATGTTTTTATTTTACAGAGTCTGTTAATTTTGCTTATTTTTTATAAGAAGTGACTCGCTTCAACATGTCAATATAGCTGATATATTGAAAGAAAAGGCATTTGAAAATAATAAATTTCAATTAATTTTTGTGCTATCATCTTAACCTTTTATTTGTAAAGGACAATATTTTTTTTATACATGGAAATGTATAATGGAAATAATGAGTTTGAAAGTTGGGAAGCGAGAGATAACACTGAAATTGTAGTTTCGTCTTTGGTGACAGCATATTCAAAAATTCCTGTGCAATATCAAGAGTATGCAATATCAAAAATACAAAAATTTCCTCTTGTTCAAATATATTGGGACAATATAAAAGAATAGAATAATGAAAAGAGTTAACTACAAATATGTACAAGCAGTCTATATCAAATTCACAGTGTAGGAGCGGAAGTGTGTGAACGCTTGTCTTTGAGTGATAACTTGTGTGTCTGTACATCGAGGAAATGCAATTTGGTAAACATCAGCGGTTGACATAGATAAGAAAAAGTTTATGATTGATAATTATTTCGACATATATCTTATATTTTGTTGTAATGTCGTAATCTTGAATAAAGATGGAAGGCATCGTCCTAATATGCGCCCGGTCTGAGCTGTTTAAACCATACAAAATGCCTTGATCATTTGGATGGGAAAATTGGAGCATGATTTTCACCATATAAAATTGCCATTTTTATCGCTTTTTTAACATTCATCGTATTGTTTATTCCCAAAATTAAATGCCTTTATGTATGTGTTTTTTCACTAAGAACATGATTAAGACAAAATGATGTCCATTCCAATAAAATTCCCGATTTTAGTGTCCGCATTTTGACAGTTTTTATGTACAATCGTTTGGCTAATGACAATTCCCTTATGAATTCATTGTACAATCGCTTACAAGCAGTTTGTAATGTCACTTGCCTATACATGTATTTCACACGGATTACAAATTCAATATCAACACAAACACAAAATTTTGGTTTATCTTCTTTATCCAATGTTCCACAGGATAGGCTTCTTTCTTTACCTATATTTCAAAATTCATTTTAGAGTGATGAAGGAGTTTATATAATAGCAACGAATTTTGTGCTTAATGTGTATAATTGGTTTGCCAAATGTTATGTTTTGGTAAACCGTCGGTGCTTTTTTTTGACTACGGCTAGAATCAAGTCGTAGTTACGAGATTTTGTAACAACACCTTCGAAATAATATTGTTTGTCCGAAATTATGTCACTGTTTACTAAATATAATTGTGCCCTATTCTACATCGAACCATGTGCCGTGACGAAAGGTTACTGTATATTCCAATATATGTAAATTGGCAGAGAAGCATAATTCTTACTGAAAGACGGCGAATAATGACACATTTGCTGTCTGCAGTGGCCGTGACAGTACAGTAGCTGTCTACAGATAGTATTACGTCGATTTATTTAAGGATAGTAGGTTCGAAACACATATTTCTATAAATCGAAATCCCTCTTTTCCTAGCCAATTTAGACTCGCTAATTTTTTTATCATTCACAGGTCGTTGTCATATTTCACCACAAAAGACACTATTAATTCAGCTTGCCATCCATGGAAAATGTCACGTGACTCTACGGATTTGGTGGGAGAAAGTGTACAGTACGTGCATTTGATTGTGACATTCGCCATGCTACGCACTTTTAAAAACCGTTAGGTATGCCTCGTTGAAATCACATTTCAGTGCAAAATCGTGTGTTTACAATTGTGTTTTGTAAAATTATATATAACAGGAGATCAAAACAGGAGATCTGTTCGGTTACAGTAAAAAAAATCTGTTTTGGATTTCCCAGGGTCATGGATGATGACTATTACAGTTGGCGCCACATCGTATGGCACAATGTTTATATTTTGTTCAAATGTAATTGAACGTTAAACAAAACATACACACGTGCCATACGATGTGACGCCAACTGTGATTGGTCCCTGTCAAATATTGATATCGGTTAAAGCCGGATTTTAAATAACAGATTGACAAAGATTGAGACTTCAATTATACTTTAGTATAGTATTTCGTCGGTGTAAATCAAATATTGGGTTAGTGATGGAAGATTTTATAAAATCATGTCACGTGATTCTCCATCATGCAGAAATTTCTTATTTTCCCGACATGTTTTCTCTGTATCTTTTACGGGCGAGCATAATATCATGAAAATATCAGTCTAATATAATGCAAAAAGAGGTAAAGACGCATTTATTGCAATCAATATGTCACATATGCAATTCAAGCCGTTGTACAAAAGTAAATATTTCTTGTCAGGCTATTGTACAGGACTTGACAAACGATTGTACAAAAAAATTTTTTTTTTCAAACGGTAAAAATGGTAAGTTTTAGACGGTCTCCTAACCAAATAATTATATAAATCTCAACACACACATATGCACGAGCTGTGAATGAAAATTTTGTCTCGAAATACCCTACAGTATGCATCTATTCGAATGAAAACTGCGATTCGTAACAGCTAAATCACCCGTTTTAGTTCATGCCCAAGTGAATCGGGCCTAAATTGACTTAAATCTAGAACTAATAGCTCCGATTGCTCTAAACATATTACAGGGAATAATAAATAAAGAGATTGGTACAATGATCAGACAAAAGTGTTGTGTTTATCCAGAAAAAAAACATAAATTCTTACCAATGTCACTCGCCGATGTTTACCAAGTTGCATTTCCTCGATGTACAGACACACAAGTTATCACTCAAAGACAAGCGTTCACACACTTCTGCTCCTACACTGTGAAATTGTTTAGTATTTAAAAACTAAAGTGAAGCTAATAAATTGGACATTATGATCAATTATTCAAACTAAACAAACTTATTAAATGATAATCAATGAAAACTCAGCCTCAAATAGAATTACAGTACAAGTAAACAAATAACCCCTCCTTACTACTGCAAGTGAACCATCTAATTCAAACATTTCTGTGTCAAAATTTGATTAGCCCATTACCCCAGCAGACAGCACAATTTTAGACTTATCCAAATTGAAAGTTGGTACAGATGCCAATTTTAAGGTATAAATTTTAAAATTCTAGTCTTTCTGGGTAAAAAAAACCATTGTGAAAAATGAAGAAATTGCTTGTCCCATTTCTTCATTTTCCACGATGTTTTCCAAAGCTTTTCCCCTGATGGGCATTTAAAGGCGTCACTGTGTGGTAATGCATTAAGATTTGAAATTTAAAAAATTGAGACTTTCTGGGTTAAAAAAACATTGTGGAAAATGAAGAAATTGCTTGTTATAAGCAATTTCTTTGTTTTCCACATTGTTTTTCCAAGTCTTTCTCTCTTGGGGCTGTCAAAAGCCTAATTATACTAGAACGGTTAAACCATTTAGCTGCAGCAAAATATATCTCGTCGTTGTAAATGCAAAACCTCGTATATCTCGTTTTGGGAAAATTTCAAAGGGGAGGGAAAAGGTGTAATAACTTTTCCCAAACTGAAATGTTTTACTTGTATTGAAATTTGGACATATTGTTCACAAATGATTTGCCAGCAATACTGATCAGTAAAATATCTCAAAACCTGCAAGAATTGTCTGTAACTGGGCACACAAGTTTGTACTTTAAAAATCGCAAGAATCGACATACGAGGTTTTGCATTTACACCGACGATCTGCTATATCAAGTGTTATAGTTAGATGAGTTTGATACCACAAATTTTCAGCAACAATGTGGTGTTCAGGTGCACCTAACCATGTAAACCTATCAGATCAACACTAAAATTCTCCTTCTAAATTCATGAGATACTTGGGCAGGCTGCAAAAACTATATATTTGATGAGATGTCAAAATCTAGGACTCTTTGGAACATGGTTGATAAAACACAGGCAATAAAACTTTTTGTGAAAAAATACTGTTCATGAATAAATGTTCAAGAAGACATAACTACCCATCTCAATCACAATGCCTTTCAACCTGCCAGTGATACCTGAAAGGGGTGTTTCAGCAGTATATACAGATACAAAGACAATGAATCATTGTTATTATGACCGTTGGGAAGCATGTGACGCCAATTACTCCTATAAACATGCATTAAGTCTGGCCAATTCAAATGGTATTGCTTGATACAATATAGTGCTTGTTACAATGTTGGTATCATGGTTTCCACCGAGTTCTCCATGTCATCATTTATAACAATGGTGCCTTCTAATTTAGTCTGTCCCAAGAGTATCATTATAACTGTAGATTGTTGTATGAGAACAGAGCTTCCAAGAATCACCCTACTCTCTGTACAGAATTTATCTCTCAGTGTTCAAGGTGAGCTATTGTCGTCACTCACCATGCGTCTTATTCCTTTCCCAAACAACAGAATTTTAATATGTTCTTATTCATAAGCTGATGAAGATAACGAAACAAATGTTGACAAAGACATAATTTATGTAGTATACAGCACAGAAAATATTGAGGCAAAAGGAGAAACTGCTGGTTATCAGCAGTTTCTTCTTATGTCTCCATGTTTTCCCAAGCTTTTTCTTTCATGGACGTCAAAACCAGGTCTTGTTGGGGAAAGGGTTAATGTTCCTTGAGTGCCTCTTTTGCACACTAGACCTGTTCATTAACTTTTGATGTGTCAAAAAATGTGGGAGTTGCAGTTTGGGGTTCATCCCCCTTACAGAAGTTGTTAGATAATTCCCCAAAAATCTTCCTCTCTCTAACTACTGAGCCATCTTGACCAAACTTGGCAGGTTTGTTCCTTGGTGACCCCTTTCAAAACTTGTTAGCAAATTTTTTATCCATCAAAAAATGTGGTCATGGCAGGGTGGAGCATTTTAGACTTAGCAAAATCATGATATAATTCTTTAAAAATAACCAAGGTGCTAATTTAAACCAAAGTTTGCAGGATCTATTTGAACAAAACTGTTACTAAAATGTTTTTGTATGTAAGGTCTTGGACAAGATTTCTGTCAGCCAGGCCCTGGTTTCTCGAAAAAGCTTAAGTACGTACTCAGACTCAAATCTGAGCACCATTCTCAAATCACATGAAATCAATGTGAACTTCAATTGAATACCAATCAACGTTGATTGGTATTCAATTGAAGTTGAGTATAAACTCAAGAGTATAATATACTTAAGGGTTTTTTTTTTTGAAAAATCGGGGCCTGGTCTGTACAGAAAGTCCTTTGATCTAATATTATGCCTTTGCAAAATTGCCATTTTTGTTCATGTAAATTCTTGGTTGAGGTGAGCAGTTTAGGACAATCATGGTCCTCTCGCGGAGTTGTGAAAATCAATCAAGGGCAGTAACTCCATAAATATGATTGGCATGCAGAAAAAATGGTCTTTGTACACAGCAACTTTTCAATAACGAGATCTATCCACCTATAAAGTTTCATTTACTTTTTTGGACAAAAATTAATTATGAAAATAAACAAAGGGCAAAAACTCCATAAATATGTTGGGCAATGTAACTATTCTTGTGAACAGACAGACAGACAGACACAAGTAAAACAAGTATGCTCCCAATCTCTCAATACAGGGATATGAAAATAATGTAAATGTACCAGAGCATAGACAATTAAGAAGCCAGATCAAAAGGACTTTTGTCAAATCTTGTGCATTTTTACAGAAAAATTCCTTTTGTTATATAGTTCAACCTGAAACTAGTTTGGAAATTTTGATGGAAAAGGCGAAAAATTCCTTACCTAGCGCCCTATCTAAAATGAAAATGTTTATGACAGGAAAATTTCCTTAAATTTGATTTGAAATCAATATTTCTTGCAAGAAATACACTTCATTTTGTTTATCACAAATTGAAGAAAACAAAATAGTACTACATTCTTACAACAAGTTCAATAACAGAAAATGTCTTTTTAATGTTTAATATTAACCACTAACAGATCTAGTAGGATTTTTAATCTTACATGAGGAATTTATTTGTTGTACATTTTTTATAAAGAAATTAAAACAAAAACATCTACTCAGTAATGTAATTTACATATTTCCACTATTAAAGATGAAAACAAAATTAATTCAGTGACCTCTAAAATGAATTCTCAGAGATGTTGACCTTCACCTTTACTAACTACATTCAGATGCCGTTTTTATTTTGTTGCTCAAATATATTATCATATTTATAAAACTAACTTTGAATTTTTCTGAACTGTTAATATAAAAAAAGTTTATCTTTTCTTAAAATATTGATGTGTCATTAGATTTATTATAACATTTACAAATGAAAGATTTGACGGGATCCTCTATCAAAATTTTACATTTTGCTAAAGGAGAATTTTCTTTAGTAAAGCTAAATATACCATGACCATGATGCATTTCTTTGACTGAAAATAAATATATATTCAATCTTAACCGGGATCCTCTATCAAATTTTTGCAACTTGCAAAAAGGAGACTTTTCTTTTGTAAAGCTATAATGTACCATTTTGCTAAAATGCATACCTTATTTCTGTATCTACAGGACCATTTTCAGACAAAATTCTTGTGGTTTGTATAGAATGTAGTACCACTTAGAACAAAATATATACTGTTCTTTTTATCTTCAAAAAGTTACATAAAACAAAATGTTAAAATAATAGTTTCTGTTTCAATAAAATATAAAAAGAAGCTATTACATACCTTAAGTTATATATCCAGATAAAAATAATCCTTAAGAAAATAAAATCCTAGACAATTTATAAATTCTCGCTTTAGTTATCCTGTAATCTTAAATCTTTTTTAAAAACTCCAAATAGCATGATAGGCCGAGATAGTATCAGAATTAAAGCCTGTATTTGTATCAGATACGATATGAAGGAATTTTGTTAATCATATTAAAACCAGTTCCTCTATACTTTCAGTCAATATCAATAGAGTGGTCCCAGTAACAACACGGAGATTGATACACACAGCTTCTGGTCACTATTTCTTGTTCAAATCATCCAGGAACTCGACCACAATTGATGAACCAGTCAACCGTTTAAAACTTTCCCTTGAACAAACACTACGGGATCATTAAGACAAGCCTCCCGAATCTCTAGTATTGACTTTAGGGCGCTAAAACTGACACAATCAATCCTTTCCCAAACCAGGCCTGGTTTTGATGTATGTTCCTGGTAGAAAGGACTTGGGAAAACATTGAGACAAAGGAAGGAAATGCTGATAATCAGCATTTCCTCATTTTGCCTCAATATTTCCTTGATGATTTTGTACATAAATCCAGTCTGTTTTCACATCCATTTTGTCATTTTCAGCAGCTTTAATACTGGACCACCCTAAAAACAATACTGCTGTTTAGGAAAGGGCTAACTTAATAATACCAGCTTCCATGAAACCCCCTAAAATATATCTCAAAGATCAGACAGCATTGTAAATATTTGCTTCAAAATGACACAGACAAATTGATATGTTACTTATAAATAGTTATCTTGTTCACCGTGTCCAATCGTTACCGGTGGATGTGGTTTTCGTAACGCTGAAAGCGTGGTGTATAACGCCGGTTTGTGGTGCAAAACAGAGGCAGGACACCACCAAGGTAAGAAAATTGAGAAATTGAATCGATGAAGTTTTTTCTTTGGGAATGAGACAAGGCCGAGGCTCATCTCAAATGATTTCTTGACCCCTAGCAATGTCTGTTTTCTTCGAGAAAGTTGCAGTTTTCTCTATCATTCCGTGAATGTAAGGCATTTCAGGCAAAATCAACTCAGCTTCCCCGTAAAATATGAATTATATACAAGCATAACCAGTTATGAACCCCAAAGAAGCATACACTTCGTACTTACACATGTATTGCACAAAATCACATTGAGGTTTGCACCCTCTGCATCTTACAGAAGCCATGGAAATGATTTTTACTTTAATTTACAAGTAACAATGGTGGATGTGGTGCACACAAAGAAATATTTTGTAACGTATGTGGCATGGTGATTTTAAAGCTTTGCGTTTTTCCTTATTTAAGCAGGCCTAGCAGATATAGTGACACGTTCCCTTACTTCAGATGCAACACACGACCTATTCGAATGATCTTAGCAATTGTGCAATAATTTTGTGTAAAGAATATGTGTTTTTTCGACATCAGCACTTTTAAACCCTGTAAACCGGATTGTAGATCATTCTCGGGACTTTGTTTTACCGACTTGGTATGTGTCATCTGATTTCGATAATAGTAACCTTTATGATGACCCTCTTGTTGTATTTGCAGCATGAATAGGCTCTGTTGCTAAATTGCTTTTTACGAAATTAAGAATATTGCAAACAAATAACTGATAACAAAAGGTACATGCTTACTTAAAGGGCGAATAGTACTCAAACTCATCCCGTTTTTTTTTGTGATTATCATTAAAACTAACTACATATGTACATAAAATCAAAATATGACCTTTCAATTGTATGTGTGCCAAATTCCAAAAAACGTCAGAAGTATTTGTTTCTAGTCTAAATTTCTAGTCTGAATTACATCCAGGGCTTGTTGGTTTAAAGTTTGGTTAGCGTCAACCAAAAATTGAAATACCTGTTTTGGTTCAATCTTCTTATACTCACATTGGAAGATTTAACCAAAACAGGTATATAGCCACTTGGTTAATGCCTACCAAATTTTATACAATTGGACCGAGGAAATTAAAATTTCCGAATGGCGCTGGCCAATATTTACGAAATATAAAACGTATAGTCTGATCATAGCAAATGTTACAATGAATGAGGCTGGGGAAGTGGACTTGCGTAAATTTAAAAATATCTAAGTGCAGACGAAAGTGAATAGTTGTTATATCTGTATATGCCTACTACAAGCAAAGGGTCAGAACAGTAACGTTTTTGCAGTGTTGGTGACGGAAGTTGTTACCTGGTTAACATTAATTAGGTTATTTAATTCATCTAAGCACACAACAGCCTCCGGAAGTCGTCCTTGGAGTCTTAAAACGCCGCTCAAACGTTTAGTATTTGTTATTTTTAGTAACAATACACTCAATCCCAAAGCGTTTTGGTAACAATACTCTCGAACCCAAAGCGTTTTAGTTAACGATACTCTCGAACCCAAAGCATGGCGTGCATACGAAATCAACAATGAAACTGGGAACGATTGACTGTGAATCCAATAAAATAACCATCTTACCGGCTATTAACGAATACATTCAATTTCAGAGTTTTTGTTCCACTTAAAACTTCGCTTTATCGCTACATGTTGAATGCACATGCTCTTTATCGCTACACAGGTATATTGAATACATGTGCGTCGTCATTGTTTTCTCCGCATATTTAAGGAGCCTCGTTTTGAAAATGCTGATTTGGGACTATTTTTAGCAACAAATTTCATGTATACAATGTTGATTTCCCATAAACCCATTTTTTGCCTCCGGAAGTATGTTCTGCGGTTACAGACTAAAACATAAGTGAAAGGGCCTAATTGAATGATAGTGTGGGATTTTAACGCCGCTTTCAACAACTGAGGTTTTACCGACGTCACGCATAACAAAAAAATCTTGGAAGATTTATCAGAACAAAACAACATTCTTATCTCACCTCGGTTCATTTTTTCGCACATATCAATGGCTTTGGGGTAAGTATTCATTAGAATTTTGTAGTTTTTATGCAATAATAGCGTCAATTCACGTATTTTTCGGCCGTTAACATCCGCAGAGGCCCGCAAATTACGTAAACAACCCTCGTGCTTCGCACTCGGTCGTTAACATATTTCTTGGGCCTCTGCGAATGTTAACGACTTCAAAAACGTGAATTAATGATTTCTTTGTGTGCACCACATCCACCATTGTTACTTGTAAACTAAAGTAAAAATCATTTCTATGGCTTCTGTAAGATGCAGAGGGTGCAAACCTCAATGTGATTTTGTGCAATACATGTGTAAGTACGTAGTGTATGCTTCTTTGGGGTTCATAACTGGTTATGCTTGTATATAATTCATATTTTACGGGGAAGCTGAGTCACGGGTGGTAAACAGAGAAACTAGCCCCAAAAAGAGGTAGTTGCATAGAGCGAAAATTTGTAGGTCACGAACACATTTTCTAAAATTAATCTCTTTTAAAGCGAGTTTTTGAGAAATCCGGCGATGCTGTAATATGAAGAAATGGTCGAAGTTTGTTGTGCACGAGAGTATACGGTATTAGTAGCAGGGTTTTAATGCAATCGTTGAAAAACATTTCAAAATCGAAAGTAAAGAAGTTTTTACTTTCGATTTTGAAATGTTTTTCAACGATTGTATTAAAACTCTGCTCACTAACACTGTATATTCTCGTGCACAACAAACTTCGACCATTTCTTCATATTACAGCATCGCCGGATTTTTCAAAAACTCATTGTAAAAGAAATAATTGTAGAAAAATTGTGTTCGTGACCTACCTTTGTTTACAGATTTTCGCTCTATGCAACTACCTCGGTAGAGGCCGGATGTCACGAGGAAACGAAATACCGTTGACTCTTTTTGGAGCTAGTTTCTCTGTTTACCACCCGTGTGAGTTGATTTCGCCTGAAATGCCTTACATTCACGGAATGATATAGAAAACTGCAACTTTCTCGAAGAAAACAGACATTGCTAGGCAGGGTGCCCACCCTTCATCTGGAAAAAAATTCCCTGACTTTTCACTGACTTTTCCCTGACCAAAATTCATTTTTCCCTGACCTTTTTTTCACGCGAAATGGCCTCATTTCCCCCTAAAGCTGTCTGATCATTGAATCCCCTACATATTTCGATTTCTTACAATAACAATTCAAATGTGATGGTTGAACTTACATGTATTAGTAGAATCCTTAAAATGCTAAACATTTTAAACATGATGAAGAGAAAAGGTTCATTTGTCCTGCTTGAAATAGTTAAAAACACTTTCTTTGACAACAGTTGAAATGTCAATACTTATGGTTGAAGTTAAGACTAGAGTTTTAAAATGTACACCTCTTTACATAAGAGAAAATGAGAAATACCTCTTCAGTCTTTGTCTTACATAAACTGTTTCAAACAACTTTCTGTGAGCATCATTCTCATGAAAGGTGTTTAAAGGACATATTTGCTTCCACCCCAACCTTTTCCATCTTAAATATTCACTGACCAATTAATAAGGTCCTTACTTATCTAGATACATTCCAATAAAAAATTCCTGCACTAATAGCCTTTCACATTCATTTTCACTTGTACATTTTTGACATAATGCATGCTCAAGTGTTGCAATTTTAGAGCATTTTAAAACCAGCTTTGTGCTTAAATTGATTCTTTATCAACCAGGTACAAGTGCAACTAATGAATGTTTGTAGGAAACTTGTGATAATGGATATATTTGAGGGCTTTTATTCACTTGACATCAAAATGTCACTGAAAGAAGACATTGGTAATTATCTAAGTGATTTGGAAGGAGATGGCATTATGACCTGAATCATGTTACACTCATCATCAAACTCAAAAGCAAATAAAACCAAACAGTGCACAGTCCTTGCAACTGTACAAGTATTAATCTTCATAATGTAACTATCCTCTTAGTATCAATATTTCTTCAACCTCCTCTGAAGATGTTCAATATTCTTCTCTTCACTGTCAGCTATTTTTCTCTTGCTGAACAGATTTAGCCACAAGCACAAGCATTAGATTTCAATAGAAGATCCATTTCAAATGTTAAGCCTTAATTTAAAATGATAAGTGCAGTCATGTATAAAAGAACAACTGGTTTGTTAATTAAAACCTGAAAAATACCATAGCTATGATTATCTGTTTTACTTTATTTCATTTTTTTCTATTTGTTTTGTTTGGACAAAAGAAAATTTCAACATTCCCTGACTTTTCCCTGACTTTTTAAGCTTTTCAGATTTCCCTGACCATTTCTCAAAATTCCCTGACTTTTCCCTGACCTTGAAGAAAATACAAATTTCACTGACTTTTCCCTGACCAGTGGGCACCCTGCTAGGGGTCAAGAAATCATCTGAGATGAGCCTCGGCCTAGTCTCATTCCCAAAGAAAAAACTTCATCGATTCAATTTTTCAATTTTCTTACCTTGGTGGTGTTCTGCCTCTGTTTTGCACCACAAACCGGCGTTATACACCCCGCTTTCAGCGTTACGAAAACCACATCCACCGGTAACGATTGGACACGGTGTTGTTGTAGGTGACTTACTGTGAGTTACAAATAATTCAGAAATAGTCACTAGGCATAGGTATTGTGGGGAATCACATGATGCAACAATTGCAGAAAATCTTCAATAGTTCTGTTAATACTTGACCAATTTGAATTCATTTTGAAGCAGAGAAGATGCAAAAACAACAGAAAACTGTGTTAAATCTTTGGAAAATTAGTTGATAAAATAGTTACTGATTGCTTGCCACTCAATATCTTTTTTATCTGCTGATTTTAAAAGATCAGTCGCATTCAGTAAATCCTCAGCATTTTGCTGCCTTGACACGTACCCAAACCAAAATGCAACTTCGCCGCGAGCTTGCGACGAGCTCGCGATAAGCGTATATTAACTAATGTGATCTTATTTACTTCGCAATACTGTTCGCGCGAGCTAGCACCAATTTTAAGCGCACATACCATTTGCAAGTAAGAGCGTATGTACGCGCTTGTTTGAAGAAGTAAGCGCGCGACAGTGATCTTGACTGCGTGCTTAATTCATTTTAGTATCACTTATGGACTTAGTCTTTTTAGACTTATATGAATATAGATACATGTACACTGACTAAGCAGATTTTTGTTATAAAGGTCAAACTTGAAGGTCACAAGGTCAAAGGTCATTATACTTAATTAATGGTCTTGGCAGGAGGTATCCATGTGTGAAATATCAAGGCTCTATCTCTAAATTGTAAAAGTGTATGAGATATAGGCAAGGTTAAAGTTGTAAAATAGATTAAACATTAAGGTCAAGGTCATAATGTCAATGGTCAAGGTCTAAAGTAAAAGATCTTGGTTATATGTATCATTGTGTGAAATATCGAGGCTCTATCTCTTATAGTGTATGAGATGTAGGCAATATTAAAGTCCTTTTAAAGTAGATCAAACTTCTAGGTCAAGGTCATATGTCAAAGGTCATGGTTCAAAATAAAAGGTATGAAAGACATATTCTTGTGTGAACTATCAAGGCTCGATCTGTAATAGTGTGTGAGATATAGTCAAGGTTAAAGTTCTTGTAAAGTAGATTTAACATCAAGGTCATAAGGTCAAAGGTCATGGTAAAAAAATAAAAGGTCTTAGCAAGCTGAATCTTTGTGTGAAAAATCAAGGCTTTATCTCTTATATTGTAAGAGATATAGGCAAGGTTAAAGTTATTGTAAACAAGAATTGTCCACAGACAATAAAGCTCGCCCTAATGAAAGCTTGTCACAAAGAAAAGTCATTTCCTAGGTCAAGGTAAAAAGATCATAGCCCAAAATGAAATTTTTTAAAAGTAGGTCAAGCTCCAAGGTCACAAGGTCCAAGGTCATGGTCAAATGTGAACTGTGTTGGAAGGAGATGTCCACATGTGAAATATCAAGGCTGTAGGTGTAAAAGGACATGAGTTATAGGCCGGCTTTAAGTTTTTCAAAAGTAGGTCAAATGTCAAGGTCAAGGTCACAAGGTCAAGGCCAAATGTGAACGGTGTTGGTAGGTTTCATTTTGTAAAATATAGAGACTGTAGGTGTAAAAGGACATGAGATATAGGCCAGGTTAACGTTTTTTAAAAGTAGGTTAAACTCCAAGGTCAAGGTCACAAGGTCCAAGGTCATGGTCAAATGTGAACGGTGTTGATAGGAGGTGTCCATGTGTGAAATATCAAGGCTGTAGGAGTAAAAAGACATGAGATATAGGACAGGTTAAACCTTTTTAAAAGTAGGTCAAACTCCAAGGTCAAGGTCACCAGGTCCAAGGTCATGGTCAAATGTGAACAGTGTTGGTAGGAGGTGTCCATATGTGAAATATCAAGGCTGTAGATATAAAAAGACATGAGATATAGGCCAGGTTTAAATTTTTTAAAAGTAGGTCAAACTCCAAGGTCAAGGTCACGAGGTCCAAGGTCATGGTCAAATGTGAATCGTGTTGGTAGGAGGTGTCCATGTGTGAAATATCAAGGCTGTAGGTGTAAAAGGACATGAGATATAGGCCAGGTTAAAGTTTTTTTAAAAGTAGGTCAAACTCCAAGGTCAAGGTCACGAGGTCCAAGGTCATGGTCAAATGTGAATCATGTTGGTAGGAGGTGTCCATATGTGAAATATCAAGGTTGTATGTGCAATAGGGCATAAGATATAGGCCAGGTTAAAGTTTTTTTAAAAGTAGGTCAAACTCCAAGGTCAAGGTCACGAGGTCCAAGGTCATGGTCAAATGTGAATCGTGTTGGTAGGAGGTGTCCATATGTGAAATATCAAGGTTGTATGTGCAATAGGGCATAAGATATAGGCCAGGTTAAAGTTTTTTTAGGCCAGGTTAAAGTTTTTTAAAAGTAGGTCAAACTCCAAGGTCAAGGTCACAAGTTCAAAGGTCATGGTCTCAATTGAAAGGTCTTGGTGAGAGGTATCCACATGTGAAATATAAAGGCTGTAGGTGTAAAAGGGCAGGAGATATAGGCCAGGTAAAAGTTTTTTAAAACGGTAAAAAAGTGGGTCAAACTCCAAGGTCAAGGTCACAAGGTCAAAGGTCATGATTCTGAATTAAATGTCTTTACATAATGTATCCATGTGTGAAATATTAAAGCCAAATCTCAAATAGTTCATAAGATAGAATTAACTTGGTGAAAGTCAGACCTCCCAGTCTAATTTCAGTCCAGTTCCAGTCTATATAATTTAGAAAATTGGAGGGAACTTTACTTGTCTCAAAGAAAATGTTTATGAGCAGTATTTCCATTAAAATGAAGAATTCTCTTTAACTTAGGGACTCACTAAATGGCAAGACCAAGTAGAGATCTAAGGCAACTTTGGTGAGTGTTCTTCTTACTAAATTTAACATTTAAAAGTTCTATTTTTCATACAATACCCCACCCACATATTGTGTAGCAAAAATCATTTTACTGCTATAAATAGAAAATAAGCACGCAAGCACGCCGAAGCTCGCATTGGAGAGCTCGCAAATGTTCGCATTGGTGAGCTCGCGCGTGCTTGCGAGCTCGCGCGAGCTCCCGCAAGCTTGCGAGCTAGTTTTCCAAGTAAGCGCGCTAGTGTAAGCTTGCGAGCTCGCGCGAGTTCACCTCGGTTCCAAATGCAAGCTTAACGCGAGCTAACATATGCGCGGTGTGCTTACAAGCTCGCAAGTACACTAACAAGCGCGCTAGAGTAAGCACGCAAGCGTGCATAAGCGATCTTGATAGCTCGCCACTATGTTCGTTTAAGTTCGCGCACACACTTTGTAAGCTCGCAGCTAGTCTGCCTGGGTTCCAAATGTAAGGTCGCGCGAAGTTAATTGTAATCTTCATACGATCTTAATACGAACTTGAAACGAGCTCGCCATTTTGGTTTGGGACTGCTTAAAATCTTTTCTTGTCATATTTTAACAGAATCATTGAAAAATATTGAAAAAGTTGTCACATGATTTCCCTATCATATTACAATGTATTCAATCTTCATGTAATTACTCCATATTTGTTGGAAATTTGAGTTGGTATAACCATTCTCACGGATGGCATTCAGTAAATCCTCAGCATTTTGCTGCATTGACACTGCTTAAAATCTTTTCTTGTCATATTTTAACAGAATCATTGAAAAATATTGAAAAAGTTGTCACATGATTTCCCTATCATATTACAATGTATTCAATCTTCATGTAATTACTCCATATTTGTTGGAAATTTGAGTTGGTATAACCATTCTCACGGATTCATATCAGAAAAGTAGAAATGTCATCATTTTGGCTACCCTTGCTCATGGAGAAAATAGATTTACAGGCTCTCACTGGAAACCTGGCTTGAATGAGGTGACCAGCAGCACATTCTTGATTTTCATTTTTGAGCTATAAACATGAGATAGCTCAATTTAATGATGAAAATTACCTTTCAATCGTCGAATTGTTGCTTCCCCTTAAGGGCAACCAAAAGTTCGCCTCAATATATTTTTACACAGAACCAAATGATGTGATTTAGGAGATAAAAGGCCATGAAATGAGCCGTTTAAAAGTTAGGTTCCCTTGATTATGTAAAACAAAAGGGATTTTGTGAATTACTACACTATAGTTAAAGGGGGAATAACACTTAACATCTTGCAAATTATCCGAGAACTTCGTACAAAAAAATAAATATATATTATTAAAATATGGTCTTTAAATTGTATACGTGCCAAATCTTAGCTTTCTATCTTGTGTATTGGCTTAGATGTCGACGGATTTAAAACCCCATGATTTTTTGTCGGGGGGGATAAAAATTATAATAATAAAACATATGGGGTTTTAAATCTGTCAACATCCTAGCCAATACACAAGATAGAAAGCTAAGATTTGGCATAGATGCAATTTAAAGGCCATATTTTCATAATATATATTTATTTTTTGCACGAAGTTCTCTGAAAATTTGTAAGATGTTAAGTGTTATTCCCCCTTTAAGCACTTCAACATTGCACACTTTATGCTGTATGCTGCACTTCTCTTCTAGGAAAAGAGCAATGTATTTGAAAAAAGATCTTCCATCTATTAGAGGAATTCTTATGTTGTAAGTCAAAACTTGATAATGCGATGTCAATTCATGGACTCAGGTTAAGCAAGTCATATTTTGCAAAGTTTTGCTAAAAGGACTGCAAAATATGATTTTATGATGAAATTCCTTCTCTGTAAACATATAGGGGAAATGGAAATCTCCCGTTTTTGCTTTTAGAAATGATCCTTGTTTATGACTAACATTATTTTTATCCCAAATCAGAAGATGGGCATACTATTTTAATCATCCATTGCCGCTTAAACTATGCATGAAATATGCAGTTTTTTTGCTGGGATTTGGGTGATATGGGCATTTATTAGAATATGGGCTTATTATAAATGAGAATAATAATGGTATACTTTTAAAAATAAAGGAAGAAATTGTGGTCAGCCAAAGATGGATATATCCTTTCCTAGAATTTGGTCCAAATTAAAAGATGCTGAAGATTACCAGTGTGAAATAAATGTAACTTAAGCACAAAACATCCCCATAATCATTAAAGGACATCATATCTCTTCCAAATAAAGTAATGATCATTTCGTCGGCGTAAATGCAAAACCTCGTATGTCGATTGTTGCGATTTTCAAAGTACAAACTTGTGTGCCCAGTAAAAGACAATTCTTGCGGGTTTTGAGATATTTTTACTGATCAGTATTAATGACAAATCATTTATGAACAATGTGTCCAAATTTCAAGTAAAACATTTCAGTTTGGGAAAAGTTATTACACTTTTTTCTCTCCCCTTTAAAATTTTCCAAAAACGAGATACAAGGTTTTGCATTTACAACGATGATATGTCAAATTTTACTTATCCCGTAAAGTATGGTAAGAGTAGAGAACTAATCAGTAAGCCCGCATTTGTATAGAGGCACTAATTACCAGATGGCAACATTTTGAACTGTTCAAATTTGAAAGGTTTTGCAGACAACTATTTAAGTTGATGAAACTGTAAAAAGCTTTCCATTTTGGGTTAGAACACATTGGGAAAATGAAGAAATTGCTTGTCACAAGCAATTTCTTCATTTTCCACAATGTTTTCCCAAGTATTTTTCTTGGCGGGCTTCAAAAAAAGCATCACTGTGTGGGACTGGGATAGTGAAGATCTTTCATGATGTCATGCTGACTTTACCACGCAGATAGAGACAGAAGCTCATTGATCAATTTGTGGACGCCGTTCAGTCCCAAATATAGTCCGTCTATAAAGGTCATAGGTAACATTTGGGATGGTAAACAACGAGTCCTGTACAAGGAGGGTACATATTTATAAAGACAGGAAAAGGTTTGGTATTTTGTACAAACATTTGTGATGGTCTTCTTCTAGCATTTTTTTTCAGAAGAGAAAAAACACCTATGGGAAAAATAATCATTTTTTTTAAAAATAGATCTAATAATATTGTCTAAAACTTGAAGAAAGACATGCGGATTTAAAAGGGAGGCAGGTATCAAACAAAAACGTCATGTTTTACAGAGATCACCTTAAAAGAAACTATGTAACTTGGAACTGTTTTGGAAAGCATTTAGGGATCAACTACTGTAATTTTGAAAAAAGTAGAAGAGCTCCCAGATTGTATGAAGAGTTATGGTTATATATTATCAGCAGGAGAAATCAATATGGCTACTTTATTTCTCAGAATTCAGATATTTCACTCTCCAACTATCAGACTTGACATCACAAAAGTTTCACAATTTCTCTACAAACGCATACAACAGATACAGTCCTCTCAATTAAAAGAATCATGCCAGTGATGCTACTATATCACAATTCAAAATTGAGAAGCTTTGTAACTTTGCAGAAAATTTTTTGACCGATCTATGAGTTTGAAATAGTTCATTATAATCACATACAATCTCAGATTCATATGCATAGCGGTCCATCAAGAATTTGAATAGTGTTACATATTTAGCCCTTGAAAAATGTCTGCACTTTATTTAAAGAAGCTACAAAGTTTTTCCTATGAGCAAGCAATGTAGAATGTAAATGGAGTCAGATTAAAGTAAAAGTCCTGGCCCTGGTTTCCCGAAAATACTTAAGTACATTCTCATGCTCAAATCTGAGAACCGCGCTCAAATAGCGTATTCCTTTGAAGTTGAGCATGTTCTCATGAGTATGTACTTAAGTTTTTTTGAGAAACTGGGGCCTGGTTCTAGATAATCTGTGATGCACCATTCATCAGAGCCTACAGTCATGATGATATTTATACAGAAGTTATCACCAGATTATAATCATTTTGCACGTAGAACTAGGAATTTTTCAGACAAGCGCAAACTCAGCCCTGCGTTCAGTAAGACAAAACGGATTTTCCTAACGGATTTTTCACAAAATAGTCTTACTGAACGCTCTGCTAACGTTAACTGAATAAATATGGCCGCCCCCACAGTCTGGGTTCCCTCTTTCTTTTCGCAGTATGGAAAGTAGGGAGCCAGACTAGCCGCCATTTTTGTTAACTTTGGCAACTTTCGTTAACCCGCTTACCATGGCATCTCTCGTTGAGAAAGTTTGTTTTCCTAGACTGTTTTATGGATGTGAACTTTGGAGTAATCTAACAACATCCGATAAAAACAAATTAAATAGATTTCCAAAATTTGTTGCTAAGAAAATTCAAAAATTTGGTCCAAGAACTCGATCAGATATCTGCTTAAGTATGCTAGGGTGGAAATCTGCCGTTTCAGAAGTCGAGTATAGAAAGCTTCTATTTCTTGAAAGACTATGTAATTTACCAAATAAACTCTTAGCCAAGCAAGTTTTCAATTCACGATTATCAAGTTTCGTATGTTCTGTACATGATAACCAAAAGGGCTTCATTCCAGATATTGTTCAAATTAGCTCAAAATACGGATTAGACGAGCACATTGTTGCATATATAAACACTGCTAAATTCCCAAAGAAAGATAACTGGAAAAGACTGTGCAAAAACGCAGTAATCTCCCTTGAAAACAGTGACTGGTCAAACCGTCTTGGAGACGAAAGCGCTTTCAGTCGGTTTCGCTCATTACACACCAATATTGAAAAGGCCATTATATGGCAATGCAGTAATGATATTTTTTCTCTATCTAATGCTTATCATGTCAGTAAGTACTGGTTAGAACCAGAACCAGGAAACACACAAGTCACCTCAAACTGCAATCTTTGCAATATTCGTATTGTTAATAGCCCAATTCATAAAACACTACATTGTCAAAAACTTGCAAAATCAAGAACAATCTTCTATAATACTGTAATTACATATTTCGGACAATCTGTACTTGATGAAATAAAAACAGGTTCAAATGAGAGTCAATTTCAAATGTTAATTGGAAGAAAATTAAGAACCCTCCCTGATAGAAGATCACATATAGAGTATCTTCGAATAGCAATCGAATATATCCACATTTGTTTGTGTTAACAATTCAACTACGCATTCTAGCTTATTTCATTGTTTGGTCGTTTGAAACAAACCGAAGTCTGCTTATATCGACATCCTACATTCGTGTACCTTATATGTCTCTTGCCTTATTCGAAGTAAAATGCCATTACTTTGCTAATGAACATCTTAGGCCCGATCTAGTTTACGTGTTCGTTGAAACAGGATGTCTAGTTTTCGAGAATAATCACCAGTCTGATAGCCAGATGATTATTTTACTATACTAGGCACCTAACCTAATATTAGTAGATCTTGTTAACAATCTGCTGTTGCCTGCTTCCCGAAACGCAACATCTTTGACGCATTGTATGCCTCCTGAGGTAAATAACGCTGCTTTTTAGCAAAAACCTCGTAACTGCAGCTTGTTTTAAGCTGCGGTTACGGGGTTTTCGTTGTAAGGCGACGATAATCAAATTGGGTCTCGATTATGCTTCCTCGGTATTTTTCTTTCGTTCCGAGGGAACAGCCTAAAATCGGGTTACACAAAAAAGAACTCGGATGACTTCAATGATTTATGAATGTGAATGTAGGCATGTGTGTGATCGAAAGAATGTGTATGATAGAGTGAGTGATTCTCTCATTTATATATATCCTTCTGTTTTTTGTTTGCATTCTCATAATCATATTATGTAATCTCTTATAAAGAGGAAATAAAGAGCATATATATATATACCTTCAAATCTGTGAGCTAAATGGTGTTAACGTTAAAAGTAAACAGGTCGTTCAGTAGAAAATTGTTACGTATCGGTAGCTCTGTGAGCTAACGTTTTGTCTTACTGAACGCAGGGCTGTTCTGTATGTACAAAAGCATAATTTTTAATGATGGATGGTTGAGGGCAGGGGACCAGACTAGTTTATTGTTAACCCCGCCATATAGGATCATAAATACACACATTCCACATACTAAATCTGGAGGCCTTGAATCAGTATCATATAAGAGTCATCTAATATAGCCCAGGAAGTACTGGTATCTGCTATTAAAGGGGGAATAACACTTAACATCTTGCAAATTTTCCGAGAACTTCGTACAAAAAAATAAACACATATTATTAAAATATGGTCTTTAAATTGCATATATGCCAAATCTTAGCTTTCTACCTTGTGTATTGGCTTAGATGTCGACAGATTTAAAACCCCATGATTTTTTGTCCCGGGGATAATATTTACAATAATGGAACATATGGGGTTTTAAATCCGTCGACATCCTAGCCAATACACAAGATAGAAAGCTAAGATTTGGCATAGATGCAATTTAAAGGCCATATTTTCATAATACATATTTATTTTGTACGAAGTTCTCGGAAAATTTGCATGATTTTAAGTGCCATTCCCCCTTTAAAGGTCCTAATTGACTTACATTCTTTTGAAAAAAAATCACAAATAAATAAACTTTTTGTCTTAGTCACCTTTGGATGATTAAAGAAAGAGATTCAAACAAAGAATAATGCGAAAACATGCAAGAAATTACTGGATGAGATTCCTCGCATTTACATTTTTCTCCCCGCTTATATGAAAGTGAACAAATTTTTTTTGTTGAAGAGCCAGTAAAATGTGAAACAGTGTAGACTGGCCAACCCATGTTTTTGATCAGATGAATGTATTGATCATTCCTTGAAAATCATGTTGTAAGAACGTCTATTTTCAGCTCAAGACGTCTAGGCCTATAATTTTTCTCTCATTTATAATAATCATAACTTGAAGGCACCAAGTTAACTTTTCTTGACAGCCATAATACAGATACACCTAATGAACTTAGAATAATCATCCCATCACCACAATGTGGGGCTTTTTGACTTCCCAAAACATAAAAGCTTCATGCTTTTGGAAAATATTGTGCAAAATGAAGAAATTGCTTGTGACAAACAATTTCTTCATTTCCCGAAATTTTTTCTATACATAAAGACCAAGAAATGAAAAGTTTTATTTACATAAAATTGTCATCTGCAACATCTTTGAATTTGGGCCTGTCTAAAATTTTGCCATCTGATTATGGCCTTTATGGGCTATTATAAGTCTTTTTAATTTTGTATAAAATTTTAAAAGTATTTTTTGCCTGGTGATGAATTAAACTCTGGAATAGGGCAGTATTTGAGAGCTGTGACAATACAAAAACCAATTATATTTGTCAGCGTCTGCAGTTATCATTGATTTTCGGGAGCTAATTTGAGATCGCTTATCAAACAGCATGTGTCCAGTTTCCCAGTTCTCTCTAGGAAGGAAATATTAATATTAACCCATTACCAAACGGCAAAATTTTAGGCTAGTCCAAATTCAAAAATGATGCAGACGACAGTTTCAAGTAAATGAAATTTTGCATTTTTTTGGTCTTTATACATAGAAAACATTGTGGAAAATGAAGAAATTGCTTGTCACAAGCAATTTCTCCATTTTCTACAATGTTTTCCAAAGCCATTATCTTGTGGGCAGTCAATAGGAGTCACTGTGTGGTAATTGGTTAAACGAAGGTTTTATAAAACTACAATAATTGATTATGTTTTTCATGAATGGTTAATACTGGGGAGTTTCAATTAAACAAGAGGACCATGATGGTCCTATATCGCTCACCTGAACCAAAATGATATAAGCAACTTTTCTTCATTTCAAAAAATATTTATGACTTTAAGACTGAAAACGAACTTATGGTCAATAACATTGTGAAAATCGAAATCATCCAAGATTTCATCGTGCCCAACATAGTGTCCAAGATTTGTCTTGTTTGATAAATAATTGTAGATTCTGGAGTATAAACAAGGTCGAAAACAGCCGAAAACAGCAATTTTGTCAAATTCAAAGGCACATAACTCTCGACTTTCTAGTCAGATCAGGCTGAAAATCAAACACATCCGAGATCTTATGATATCCAACATTGTGTCCAAGATTTGTCTTAATTGATAAATAATAGTAGATTATAGAGTGTAAACAATGTCAAAAACAGCTGAAATCGGCAATTTTATCAAATTCAAGGGCACATAACTCTCCATTTTTTATCAGATTGGACTGAAAATCAAACTTATCCAAGATCTTATGGTCTCAAACATTGTGTTCAAGTTTTGTCTTAATTGATAAATAATAGTAGATTATAGAGTGTAAACAATGTCAAAAACAGCAGAAATCAGCAATTTTATCAAATTCAAGGGCACATAACTCTCACCTTTCTGGTCAGATCAGACTGAAAATCAAACTCATATGAGATCTTATGGTCTCCAACATTGTGTCCAAAGTTTGTCTTGATTGGTCAAAAATTGTAGATTCTAGAGTGTAAATAAGGTCAAAAACAGTCAAAAACGGCAATTTTGTCAAATTCAAGGGCTCATAACTCTCATCTTTCTGATCAGATAAGACTGAAAATCAAACCCATCCCAGATCTTATGATCCCCAATATTGTGTCCAAGTTTTGGATTGATTGATCAATAATTGTAGATTCTAGAGTGTAAACATTGTCGAAAACAGCCAAAAATGACAATTTTGTCAAATTCAAGGGCAAGTAACTCTCAACTTTCTAATCAGATCAGACTGAAAATCATACTCATCCGAGATCTCATGGTCCCAAACATTGTGTCAAAGTTTTGTCTTGATTGATGAATAATTGTAGATTCTAGAGTGTAAACAAGGTCAAAAACAGCCGAAAATGGCAATTTTGTCAAATTCAAGGGCACATAACTCTTGTCTTTCTGGTCAGATCAGACTGAAAATCAAACTCATCCGAGATCTTATGGTCTGCAATGTTATGTCCAAGATTTGTCTTGATTGATCAATAATTGTAGATGCTAGAGTGTAAACAATGTCAAAACTAAGTATTTTTCGCATTCAAGGGCAGATAACTCCTGACTTTCTAGTTCGATCTGACCCATAATCGAACTCATCCGAGATCTTATGGCCATACATGTTTTGACCAAGTTTGGTCAAGATTGGCTTATATTTGTAGATGCTAGAGTGTAAACACGAAATTGTGGACGGACGGACGGACAGACAGACAGACGGACAGACGGACAGACGGACGACGGACAAAAAGTGACCACAATAGCTCACCTTGAGCACTTCGTGCTCAGGTGAGCTAAAAAGATCTACAGGAGTAAATTTTGTAATTGTCCCTTCCTAAATCCATCCCTGATTTTAATGTTTCTAGGAGAGAATAGATCTACCAAGTTTGAAAACTTTTGTTGTGAGTATTGTTTGACCAGATTGAACTGAGACTCCTTGCATATTCCGTTAATATTCGGGTCTTTCCGTATTTTCTACATCGGGACTATAAACTGTATAAGTATTGTTATACACTTCGCAATATCCACCGAATAATAGTGGCCTAGTGTGTAAGGCGACTCTTCTGTAAACCATATGTCCGTGGTTCGAATTCCAGTAGCGCGTTTGTTTAAATATTTTTACTTTCAACATTTATTTCTTTTTTCTTTTTTTTCTTTTTTTTTTTTCAAATGCATGCAAACATTTTGTAAACCTCAATTAGTTCACTTGAATCCTTCACTTTAAGTAGTCATTCAAGAAATGTCGAAACTGTTTAGATACAGGTAATATAAAAACGTGTTTGCTGATGTTGCAACTCTTTTAGACAACTGGGGGGTCCAGAACCCTTTTCCTCGCTTAACCATCAATGCAATTGGAGAAAGCAGGGTCAATAACTTTTTGATTCCAGAGAAGCTGCGAGAGACCAACACATCAGCAACGTTCAAGGGAAGATTATAAATGATAAATGAACGAATAAAGATTATGATAAAAAGGGAAAAGATATTTAGTGAACTATAATTATTGTGAAACTTAAAAAAATGAGTATTTCATCAATCAATTAATCAATACATTAATTCAGTATTCCATTTCATAGGAAAAAAGAAAGAAAAAAAGCTTAACAAAAGTTTCATCAGTAAAATGCTGGGTTCGATCTTGAGTCTCTGTAAATGAAAGTCCAGCGCCTTTCCACTACGCTAGTTCTTTGTTCAATGAGATAATGCAGAAATAAAGTTAACATTTTTCACAGCTTATGGTATATAAACGCGGAAACTGTCGAATACGCCGATGAATGCCGGAATACGCTTACGGAAAAAGATGAGTCTCAGGTAAATTTGGTCAAACAATAATTTCGGTACTTTCTCATTGACTTTAGCTCTGCCATAAGGAACTTTGTAAAACCTAAGCCATTGTGATATCCAATACAGTATCTTAATTTATCTTTCCTCTGCAAACATAGCTTTCATTGTCAAAAATTATCATTCAGTGTATTTTCAAAATCAACTAAAAAGTTTATTTGATGAAATTAATGGGCTCATCTGAGTTTTAAACCCAGGACCTCAATGAACCACCATATTCTCAATATTGTTTGAGTTTATTGGGGTTTTAGGCCGTTTTCAACTGCCAGGGTCATCACGGCGGCTGGAGCACTTAATCATGGATTCCTGTTGTTTCTCAAACCAGTACTATCACAAAACCCTTATCGAGCCTCCAGCTGCTCGCCCAAGTAGGTTAACGATTTCAAACCCATTGGTGGGTGACAATTTTGTCAGAAAGGGTATTTGCCGCAGCCGGGTATCGAACCCGGGACCTCTCGAATGAGAAGTCATGTGATAAATCACCAAATACCTGTACCCAGCCTGCAGATAGAGACAGTTAATTTTGAGAAAACAATCTTTCTGAAGATGACATTCAAAATGACAATGTTATTTCCTTTGCCTTCAAGCATAGTTTGTAATAAAAAGAAACTTCATTTTTGTAATTGACAATTCAAGATGGGGGCAATATGCTGTAACAAAGGCCAATAATCATTGTCATAATACGGATTACCCATTACCAAATGGCAAAATTTTAGGGTCATCTAAATTCAAAGATGTTGCAGACGACAACTTCAAGTGAATGAAATTTAAAATATTTTGGTCTTTTGAGGTAGAAAACATTGTGGGAAATGTAGAAATTGCTTGTCACAAGCAATTTCTTCATTTTCCACAATGTTTTCCAAAGCCCATATCTTGTGGAGTGTCAAAAGGCGTCATTGCCTGGTAATGGGTTAAAGGTCTTCATGAAAATTCTAATTAGTACCAACACAATAGGTTATGGAAAGCTAAATAACCGATTATAATCAACCATGTGTTTGTAGGGTCTATGTTAGCAGCATGATGTATTGAAATTTGCCGTGAAGTGGTGAATCAATTATTCATAAGGGAGTTGTTAAATACAGGATTTGTTTTCCCCGCGCTGTCAGTCTACGTAATTACAAACAAGATAGTGTTTGTCAAACTAACCTCTATGCAATAATACAACACCATTAATTGTTTATTGTGTCAAACACAATCACAATATCTTAACAGTAAACACTCTTTCATATCTGTATCAGGGAATTACCAGGTTACATGGCTGTCTTTGGCACATGAAAAATTTCATGAAAATCAGCTTGGCGGTCTTGGTCCCACCCCTGGATAAATGCATGTAACTATATACCCACTCCTCAAAAGTATGCATGTCAAACAAATCACAGTCTTTCATTTGCCAAGGCCACACTCCTCTCAAACTAAATTGCTGGTTTAGGTATCAGGAAAACCCACCATTGTCTTTCCTCCGTCCCTGGAGACGATGGATTGCCCGGCATTGTTGTTCTGGAGCAGCGTCTCTGGTGACTGTACAGGCCGATCCTGGAGTAGCAGTCTCTGGAACAGTCATTGCAGGTGAACGTTGAACTGTCTGTAGTTGGAGCCTTTCGTTGTTCCCTCAGCTCTGTGCAATGCGTCTTCGTTTTTTTCACCCTCGATTTAACGGCCTGTCTCCAATGGCTGCGGTTTGTGGCTATATCTTCCCAGAAAAACCCAGAAGTACAATAAAATATTGTACTATACTCAGAAATCCCATGAAAACCAATTAGAGGTTACCAATTTCTTTTGATTTCGGATTATATTCAAAACCCATTGAATCAATAAGAAAACAGATTACCAGTTTTTGGTTGGTGAAATTTGTTTCTATGGTAACAAAAACAATTATTGGATAACATACGATATTTTACTTCCTGATTTTTTTCATGTGAGGTTCTTTATTTGTCTGAATTGATTTTGTTTCATTCTACCAAACTGTGATCCATCACTGTATGTGGCATTCACTTGCTGCCAGACTTTATATTACTCTAGCATCAGACACAATTGATCCCGGTCTATACTGGGATATAATAAGTGTCTATCATAAACAACTAGAGCTCTAGGCTTCGATAAATGACCTGGCAGAGCACCTCTAGCTATTCGCTAGAAGTGCTCTGCCAAGTCATCTGTTGTGACCTGTAAAACACTGTAATAAACTATAGGGTTATTACTTGACATCTATGTAGGCAATATCTAGCTGCGATATCATAGCCACAAACTTGATGATGGGTATATTAGTTTGAAACCAAGATTAAAATTCAAAAAGGTTTCGGTTATATTATTGCAACTAGGCAATATCTGCCTTTCTTGATGCTTTTTTCTTAGCAACATTCAGTTCCAGATAAAGGAAAATGTTTTGAAGGATCATAACAAGGGCCACAATAAAAGTTGAACAAGCAAATTCGTTGAATTGATATCCCCCGCCGAACATATTTTCACTGTCAATAAAGTAGCGCGGAAACGAATATAACTCTGTATGTATATGGCTTCAACAGAATGAATATCACTCTGTATGTATATGGCTTCAACAGAACGAATATCACTCTGTATGTATATGGCTTAAACAGTCAGGGGCAGTAACTCTAAATTCGACGGTCGAACCAGGTAACCCCGACGATATGCGCATGTCCTGATTGTAGTAAAGCTGTGTGCCAAGTTTCATTGAAATCCGGTGTATAGTTTTCAAGAAATAGCGCGGAAACGAATATCACTGTATGTATATGGCTTAAACAGTCAGGGGCAGTAACTCTAAATTCGGCGGTCGAACCGGGTAACCAAGACGATATGCGCATGTCCTCATTGTAGTAAAGCTGTGTGCCAAGTTTCATTGAAATCCGGTTTATAGTTTTCAAGAAATAGCGCGGAAACAAATATCACTCTGTATGTATATGGCTAAAACAGTCAGGGACAGTAACTCTAAATTCGGCGGTCGAACCGGGTAACCCCAACGATATGCGCATGTCCACTTTGTAGTGAAGCTGTGTGCCAAGTTTCCTTGAAATCCGGTCTATAGTTTTCAAGAAATAGCGCGGAAACGAATATCACTCTTTATGTATATGGCTTAAACAGTCAGGGGCAGTAACTTTAAATTCGGCGGTCGAACCGGGTAACCCAACGATATGCCCATGTCCACTTTGTAGTGAAGCTGTGTGCCAAATTTCCTTGAAATCCAGTCTATAGTTTTCAAGAAATAGCGCGGAAACGAATATCACTGTATGTATATGGCTTAAACAGTCAGGGGCAGTAACTTTAAATTCGGCGGTCGAACCGGGTAACCCCAACGATATGCGCATGTCCACTTTGTAGTGAAGCTGTGTGCCAAGTTTCATCGAAATCCAGTCTACAGTTTTCAAGAAATAGCGCGGAAACGAATATCACTCTGTATGTATATGGCTAAAACAATCAGGGGCAGTAACTCTAAATTCGACAGTCGAACCGGGTAACCTCGACGATATGCGCATGTCCTCTTGTAGTGAAGCTGTGTGCCAAGTTTCATCGAAATCCAGTCTATAGCTTTCAAGAAATAGCGCGGAAACAAATATCACTCTGTATGTATATGGCTTAAACAGTCAGGGGCAGTAACTCTAAATTCGCCAATCGAACCGGGTAACCCTGACAATATGTGCATGTCCTTATTGTAGTAAAGCTGTGTGCCAAGTTTCATTGAAATCCGGTTTATAGTTTTCAAGAAATAGCGCGGAAACGAATATCACTCTTTATGTATATGGCTAAAACAGTCAGGGGCAGTAACTCTAAATCCGGCAATCGAACCGGGTAACCCTGACAATATGTGCATGTCCTCATTGTAGTGAAGCTGTGTGCCAAGTTTCATTGAAATCCGGTCTACAGTTTTCAAGAAATAGCGCGGAAACGAATAATACTCTGTATGTATATGGCTTAAACAGTCAGGGGCAGTAACTCTGAATTCAATGGTCAAACCGGGTAACCCTGACGATATGCGCATGTCCTCTTTGTAGTGAAGCTGTGTGCCAAGTTTCATCGAAATCCGGTCTATCGTTTTCAAGAAATAGCGCGGAAACGAATGTCGGACGGACGGACGGAAGGACGGACGGACGGACATGGCAAAAAGTCTAACAGTGTAACCTGTCCCACTTTGTAACAAATTATTCTAGTAAGAAGCCAGGGTTTTATAAGAAAAATGAACAATACAAAAGTTGAGGTGGAAAATTATTAGAGGCACACTATTTTTGAAAGTCTAAAATTGCAAGTTAAATGTCAATTTATGGACTTGAGGTTAAGCAGGTCAATACACCCAAACACACTTCCAATTTGTTACTAAAAATAGTAACACTTTTTAATGCCAGATCGAGGCTCTGACCCAAATGAGAGCAAAGCATCCAACGTGCAATGGAAATGAACGGAGGAAAGAAGAAGTTTAAGAGGAATCACACTCCATTTTGTGATGATTCCTCTGTGAATCTCGACGGGATATCATTGACTGACTTCCAATTATGGTCTTTACTGGCTTTTAAGTCATTTTTGACCCTCCGAAAACGTAGTAGTCCGTCTGATGACCCAGGTAAAAAATAATTTCGCTGCACCCCCCGAGGTACCAAGGTTGTTATATACCATTTTAAAGCTTGAAATGTGCTGGATACGATGCACGATGTTGTCAAGTTGTAAACCTGTGCAGGTCCCATGTAAACGCACAAATATGTGGGTGGGGTAATATAACAAATAAATTATTTGAAATGCATTTGTCAAATAGAACTTGTCTTAAACCCAATCACTTAGGATTTTACTCATGGGAATTCATCAAATTACTATCAAATAAACCAGAAGAGATACACAAAACAAATTTCAATCGATTATATGCAGACAAAACGCTCAGATATCTCGTCAATTTGCATATGGTGGGTGAGGTAATTTATACACAGTAAAATACTTAGCCACACAAACAAATACTCGCATTATTGTTCCACGAAACGTTTGTACAACCATTTACAGATTAAATACAACTTATTTGGATCTAAGTTAATCATCTTCACCTAAAATCTTAACAGATATAAACAAGACACAGTTCTATACCGATCCTTAAAATACCCCCTCTTTCCCTATATCTTGCAACATAATCCGCCAGGTGATATTAAATAAGGGCGCTATCTAAGGAATTCTCTGCACCCGTACCATTTATGTACCAAGGCTGTTATATACCATTTTAAAGCTTGAAATATGCTGGATACGATGCACGATGTTGTCAAGTTGTAAACCTGTGCAGGTCCCGTGTAAACAAACACATATGTGGGTGGGGTAAGACAACAAATACATTATTTGAAATACATTTGCCAAATAATTGTTTTCTAAAACCCAATTTCTTAAGACTGTGCTCATTCAAATTCATTAATTTACTATCAAATAAACCAGATGAGATATATAGAATACGTTTCACTTGATTATAAGCAGAGTAAATGCTCAGATAATTCGTCATTTTGCATATGGTTGGTGGGGGTGTTTTATAAACAGTAATATACTTAGCCACACAAACAAATAATCGCATTGTTGTTCTGTGAAACGTCTATGCAACTGTGTACAGATTAAACAAAACTTATTTGGAATTTAGTAAAACACATTCCCACTATATCTTAACAGATACATACGATACACAGTTTAAGACTGCACTTGAAACAACCACCCCGTAACTTACAACATAGTCTGTTAGATAATATCACACAAGAGGGCTATTGAAGGAGTTGCTGTATCCGACCCTGATGCACCAATGCTGCTATATACCAATTTAAAGCTTGAAATATCCTGGATACGATACACATTGTTGTCAAGTTGTAAAGCAATGCAGGTCCCGTGAAAACACACAAATATGTAAGTGGGGTAAGGTAAACATTTTTTATCCATTTGTCACATATAAATCGTCTTAAACTCGCCGTTTTTTAAATGTTCTCACTCAAATGCATGCCATTATGATTGAAATAACCACAAGCGATTTACAAAACACATTTCATTCGATTACAACAAGAAAAAGAAAATGACGGATCCATGATTTCTCTAATGTGGATTCAACTTAAACTTAAATAAATTCTAATGAATAAGAAAGTGATGTCAGGGCCGCGGAATCTTGCTACAATCTTCTGTCTGTGCCCTGTGCCAGTGGAATTTGGAAAAATAGCCATGTTTTAACCTAAATTGGGGAAAACTAAATCATGTATTACAGCTACAAATGTTACTGTAGGTTTGTAAAATACACTTGTAAATACTTGCGTTGAGAAACTTCATCAAACCTATTTGTAAATGAAGAAATTGTCTTATTTTGGGAAATATGGGTCCTCATTGGGACTGTTTACTCAAGAATTGGAATTATCAGTCTCAATCTAATAACGATTAGATTGTGATCAAAAAAGTATTATTACAGAGATCATTTTTGTAGTGATTCACACCACAAATGTGCAATCGGTGCACATAATCGCACAATGACAGCTTATATTCGTGATGGCTGTATTGATTATGATGATCATAGGCCTCAGCTACCTTAGAGCTATTAAACTGATTGTAACATGTTTTCAGAATTAGGTTATATTTGTAAATTGTGTGGTGAAATGAAGTCTGAAACATAAGTTTTGCTAATTAAAACGAAGTCAAATCGAGACTTACTGGTCCTTAATGGCACAAAATGAAATAGTTCTTAGACTATATGACCATTACAATGCTTATCAAGGTTGTATGATTATAAGATTTCATACGTTGTCGTTAATGAGAAAACGATATATATTCATTGATTGAGTTGGAGATGTATGGGAATCTATTTTTCCGATTCAGACCAAAACTTCCAGAATGAATATCCAAAGTAGACTACTAATCCAAATTTGATAGGACAGACGAAACGTGATGGTTAATAGTGTACAGAACCATATTGTAAACGTATGGCTTAACGTCAAATCTATTACGAAAGCTTTATCATTAGGTTATGATATGTACACTTTTCACCATAAGATGAGGAATTATCAAACTGTATCTATACTGATCAAATCGCCATCAAAACTTTTCAACTAAAACTTCACTTATATTTTTTAACTTGATACTTGTTAAAGCTAGATTTTTATATCGTGAATCACAATGACATGATTATTAGCATCACTGGAAATCAATATGAATATCCACGGAAAGCTTAAAAAGTAGACTTTTATTATAAAGATCTTGTATCACAATAATAAAGGTTTGTAACAATTATGTCGTTAAAATGTAGGACAAACTCGGTGTGGTACACAAGATTGGTATAGCAAAATGCGAATGACCAAGTTAAAAAGAGGAGATAAATGTATATGTAACTGTTTCAGATGGATAAATGGAGTAAACAACATAAAATATGTATTAGTTATAGACATAGAATAACATATATAAGTTTGGAAATGAAGATAAATAATGACAAACTATGAAAAAACAACAATGAAATTGAAATCTATGCGCAATGCCCAAACCATCATCAATTTTGTGACAAAATCAGTAACCTAACGTTATCAAATTTTATAAATCAGTACATTTTTTGTCGTGTTGAATTCGCGTCCTTTAGAATTCCATATCAAACGAGTTTTGATATACATAAGACATCATATTATACAAATTAATGACAAGAGAGACCACGACGGTGGTGTATGCTTAGATGGAGTTACAATATAATAAAACACCCCTTACTCGTATGCCCTAGGTCGTATGATTGACATAGTCTTGTCAACTTTGTGAAAGAATGGTCAAAACCATCATCGAAGACCCAGGTAACTCACACCATTTCGTCTCCTGTCAAAAATTAGTAGCAACTGATCTTTTGTATTAACAGACGAAAATGCATACGAAACGTTTAATCGATCCGTACACTCAGATATTCGCTCTCTTTTAAGGACCGTTTTGGTTTAATCTTCCCTAAATAAGTGACGAGACAATCACTGAAATGACAGCATTCGGTCAGCTGTAATACCAATTGATATTGTCACAGAGCTTAAACACATCGTGGTATATGAAAGTCTCCGAGGTTGGGTAAAACATAACACATAGATGTAAGCATAGAAACAAACATTTTTGCAATTTTTCGAGGACAGTAAACTATTGATACGCTGGTCTGATTTATTCAAAAGTGCAGTGATAAAAGAGTTAATTCGCAGCATCTTCGATAAGGGCATAGAAGGCCCAGTTTATCACAATAGCTGAATTTGCCCCTAATTTTTCGTAAATTTATAAAAATAACCAGATAAAGATCAAGAAATGTACAGAATAATTTGAGAAAGTGGAAACATGAATTCAACAAAACCATTCTCCCAAAGAGAATTTTTACTAAGCCAGTGAAGGTATTTTACTCCAAAAAGGGTCATTCAGAAATTTCAAAACGTCCGTTTATTAACCATTAACGGGGCTGTATTAGTAATTAAACGTTATCAAATACCGGTACATGTTTTTGTGAATCTTTCCTGTCCTCAAATTTACTTGTATTACTTTTCCAGGTCAATGCAATCAACATGAATGTTCTATGCATCTATTCCATGTGTAAATCTACTGTTGGTGGCCATCTTGGACGCTATCATGCTATTAGTGCGTTGTCCAATGATATTACAGTGAAATTTTTGGATTCACCAATCAATATATCTCTTATATCAAAGAATTACAAAACATTTTCATTTTATGCTCCTGCACGGATTGATGATCCATACAAAATTACTTTGCTATCTGACTATGGATGGGTAAAGCAGATATTATTATAAGTTACAGGGAAATAAGGGACATTTGAGAGGAGTATAGAACAATGTTCTGTTTATGTCTGTTAAATTGGATGACGATGTTGTACCAAGGTCCGATTAAGTTGTATTTAATCTATAAACGGTTGTACAATCGTTTGAAGAAACAATAATACGAGCATTTGTTTGTGTGGCTACGTATTTAATATGTATAAAATATCCAGCAACTATATGCACATTGACTACTTTTCTGCGATTATTCCTGCGTATAATCGATTTAAATGTGTTTTATATAACGCTTTTGCTTATTTCAATCATAATGTATGTAATTGAGTGAGAATATTTATGATAGGGTGGGTTTAAGACGATTTATATTTGACAAATGTATTTCAAATGATTTATTTGTTGTCTTACCCCGCCCACATATTTGTGTGATTAACCGGGACCTGCACAGGTTTACAACTTGACAACATAGTGCATCGTACCCAGCATAATTCTAGCTTTACAATCATGGTATATAACAACAACGGTACATCGGGTCGGATGCAGCAACTCCTTCAATAGCCCCCTCGTGTAATATTATCCATAAGATCATGTTATAAGTTACAGGGGTGAGAACATTTTCAAGTGCAGTCTAGAACTGTGTCTTGTTTATATCTATTAAGATGTAGGGAGAAGGGGTTTTACTAAGATCTAAATAAGTTTTAT